>JBBDGP010000653.1:0-2400000 GCA_037952835.1 Lithobates septentrionalis | reverse complement strand
CTATTTCACTTGAAGTAGCATAATTTCAAAGTAGCAAGGTCAGCATGATTTCAGGTGGCTTCATACACATGTCTATTGAAGTTGCACCTGAAATCGGCAAAAGTAGTGCAGGAACTACTTTAGCAAATTGATGCGGTGCCACAAAAAAAATGTTGCATCAATTGGAACAGTGCCATTGTCAATAGTCATGCGATTTGATCTCTCAAATTGCATGACCAATCGCTCCAATGTAAACCTAGGC
The DNA here is from genome assembly GCA_037952835.1 of Lithobates septentrionalis. Classification (NCBI taxonomy): domain Eukaryota; kingdom Metazoa; phylum Chordata; class Amphibia; order Anura; family Ranidae; genus Lithobates; species Lithobates septentrionalis. The sequence goes on along the minus strand of JBBDGP010000653.1, from coordinate 2,399,759 downwards.
TTCTGCACAACTGCAAGTTATATATAAAGATTCCACCTTTATCACTAACAGCTGTGGAGAATTGCAGGTAATGAATTCAGCTGGTGGATAGGCAGTGTTTGAATGTGTCAGCTCTGGTTCACATTGGTGTGATTTGACATGTCAAATCTGTGGCAATTGCACTGTTCTAATTGGTGCGATTTGTATTGATATTGGTGCAGAAACCTGCACTGATGTCTCTGATGTTGCCCCCACAGTCGGGACTGACATGCAGGAATGAAATTGTGTGATTTCAGCTGAACGATTTCCTCCCTCTGTCAGTGTGAACCAGGGCTCAAACTGGGCCTTTTGCCTTTGTAATTCACCTGCTGCTAACCCAGGGACACCATTTCTTAGCAAACTCCCTTAAGTTTACCTTCAAATATATGTAGAAATACAGATTTGCATATCTGAAAATAAAAAAATACTAATCATGGTTGAGATCAAATATTCGCAGCGGCAATCAAAAGCGTGGTTTCACCTTCTGACCTGGAAATTAGTCATTGTATGCACCCGGAAGTTCCTGTGCTGGTCAGGATCTCCATCTAGGTGGACATGGCGAGGTCTCTTTAGCAGAGAGGAGGTGCTGCTTATTGGCCGGGTAAGTGTAGGATATGTACTTGTACTTAATCAATGCGGGGGTGGATGTCATAGTTAGATTTGGTGTGGGTGGGGTTCATTGATTTGTTTGGCATCACCACACATTTGCTTCCGTCCCATGTGCACACATCACTTCCTGCATTTGTTCTGCTGAGGTAAATCAGTAAGGACTATGCAAGTATAAATGAGAGCTCTTTTTATTAAAATATATATGACTTGTTTCACAGCTGGGCGAATTTTCCAGCAAATTTGGACCTTTGAGTTGCATGTCAAGTTGTACCCCATGATTCTCAATGACAACCATTCATATCTGTGCTACTTTAAGTCGCACCAACTTCAAAGTAGTCCCTGTACTACTTTGGTGTGACTTGAGGTATATCGGGTACAATATTACACAGGCATTCCCAGAAGTTGGGGCCAAGTTGCAGCGGCAAAGTGGCAGCAAAATAGTGTGACTTTCAGGCCGCAGCAGTGTGAATGAGATTCAAGGATAACACCTTTGAATTTGGCCCTATTGTCACTTGTGCATCCTGAAGGTGTAGCAAATTCGTCCCTGCACTACCTTGGTTTGACTTTGATGCAATTTGAGGTCCATACACCACAAGATTACACAGACATTGCTTCAAGTCCTGACAAATCTGTGCAATTTGAAGGTCGCACAAGTGCAAATGGGGCCTTATTCAAAGGTGTTATCAATTAATCGCATTAGGTTACTTTCACACATGGGTGACTTTTCATGGAGCTTTGGACCTCAGAGTCACATGAAAAGTTGTCCCCCTTGATTTCCATGCATATTTATTAGAGCTGCACGATTAATCGTCATCGTGATTTTTTTCCCCTTTACGATCTTGAAAAAAGAGTTTCACGATTCTTGCTATGCAAAGAACTCTCTCTGCTCTTCTGAAGCCACAGTCGAAAAACCAGGAAGTCTGCCAAGAATTAGAACATTCTTTATCAGTGAACTTAACTAGAAACCTTGTAACAATTTGTCAATTAAATAGAATTCTGTGTAAGTGAGGAAAGTTTAACTACTTAAACACTAAACATTTTTCTGACATTTGTTGGTTTCAGGTTAAAATCATTTTTTTTTGCTAGAAAATTACTTAAAACCCCCCAACATTATATATATATTTTTTTAGTAGAGACCCTAGAGAATAAAATGGTGGTTGTTACAATATTTTATGTCACACTGTATTTGCGCCTTTCAAATGCAATTTTTTTTGGAAAAAATTGTGATTCTCATTTTGGCCAGAACTGTGCAGCTCTAATATCTATGCAACTTCACCCATGTTCACATAGGTCTGAATTGACATGTCAAATTGTAGGCCAAATCGGCGCCTATTAATGGCAATGGAACTGTCCGAATTGGTGCGACGCCACAACGATTCCCAAAAGTAGTTCCTGCACTACTTTGGGCGACTTCAGGGGGGCGATTTCTTACCTCCCAACTTTTTGAGATGGGTATAAGGGACACCTATTAGCAAAAGTAGGTAGGCATAGGACACCTTCTTAAAGGAGAACAGTTGGGACCTATGTGATTTCACTAGACATCTGTGCAGGAAAGTGCACTGATGTCTCTGAAATCGCTGACAAAGTCGGGCTGAGTCACACTTGTGCGACTTTGGACATCAGAGTCGTATGACAAGTCATACCCCATGATTTTTAATGTGTACCATTCATATCTGTTCAACTTCAAGTAACACTGACTTCAACGTAGTCCCTGTACTACTTTGGTCTGACTTTGATGCGAGTTGAGGTCCATAGACCTCAAGTTTACACAGGCATTCCCTGGAATTGCGGCAAAATTGCTGATGCAAAATCATGGGAAAGTTGCGTGTCTTTCCCTGCGACTCCTGTGTCCATAGACCTCAAGATTACATAAGCATTGCTTAAAGTCACATTAAAATCTCGCAACTTTCAGGTCGCACAAGTGTGAAAGGTACCTAAGTCACTGTGCTGAGTACTATTTTATACCTAGAATATAAAGTAGTCCCACCATTAAACACTAGTAAACATATGTTCTCAATATAATTGTGCTCAAATGGCTGAAAATCACACAGATGGTATCACCTACTGAAAGCTTGCATTGTACTCAGCAGCATATGCTGAAAAGAGGCAAATGCCTATTAGCCAATGCCACATCGGCACGAGCATGGTTGTTACTATAATATTAATGCCTGAAATGCAAAACATTATTGTATTGAATCAAACATTAGTAAATGTATTTTCTCTGTAGGTAAGTGCTCAGCTCTGTAGCATAGCGGTATACCCTGCTGCCCCCAAAAGTTCAAGCCATGAATTCAAATCCCACTGACAGCATCACCTCCCAGAAGTGTGCATTGTACTCAGAAGCATAATTAGGCAAAGCACATCAGCTTGCTTTATTCCATATTTTAACTCTTCAAATGCATGCAATGGTATGTACTTATTCAATAATATGGTATGGAATTCCAAAATTCAAGGAAAAAAATGTCGTAGGGTCCCCCAGTACATACCAGGCCCTTCGGTATGGACTTTAAGGGGAACCCCACACCAAAATGTAAAATAAATTTCATGTGGGGCCCCCAAAATCCATACCAGACCCTTACCTGAGCATGCAGCCTGGAGGTCAGGATAGGGGGGGACGAGTGAGCACCCTCCCCTTCTGAACCTTACCAGGCCACATGCCCCAAAGCACCTTTTCCCCATGCTGATGGGGACAAGGGCCTCTTCCCGACAACACTGGTCGGTGGTTGTCGGTCTGCAGGCAGGGGGTTTATCAGAATCTGGAAGCCCCCTTTAACAAGGGGGCTCCCAGATCCTGCCCCCTATGTGAATAGGTATGGGGTACATTTTACCCCTACCCATTCACCAAAAAAAGCAGTGAAATGTAAAAAAATTAATAGCCGGTTTTTGACAAGTCCTTTATTGTAGAATAGCTCCGAGCTGTCTTCTTCCCTGAGCCATCTTCTCCAGACACTGTCTCTCCCTCCTCCATCTTCTCCCCGAGCTGTATTCTCCCAGAGCCGTCTCTCCTGCCGCCGCCATCTGCTGTGTTCTTCCGCACCGCTGGTTACCCGCTAATAAAAAAAAGCTGCTCTTCTTCCATGGTGGTCTTCCTCCGCTGTGTTGTCACCCACTGTGTGGCGTCTCTTACATAGCCATGGAGCGGACTCTCCGGGTGACATTATCGGATGGCCACAGAAGACCGCCACAAGAAGAGCGGCTTTTTTTTTATTAGTGGGTAACCGGCTGCGCTGAAGAACACATCAGCGGGAGAAGATGGTGGCAGCAGGAGAGACAGCTCAGGGAGAAGAAACATCAAACACTAGTGAATGTATTTTCTATGTATTTTCTATGTATTTTCTATGTATGACTGTGCTACACCCAATAGGCTAGCGGTCAGCACTTCTACCTTGAAGAACTCATGGGTTCAAATCCCAATACTAAAAGATTGAATTGGTGAAAAAAAAGCAAATGACTATTAGTCAATTAGCCAAAGCAGCATATGCTGAAAATAGGTGAATGCCAATTAGCCAATGCACTTTAAATTTGGCTGATTCTATTATATTAACTCTTCAAATGCATGCAATGATATGTAAGTATTCAATACTATTATGGTGTGAAATTCCAAACATCACACACTAACTAATGGGCAGATTACATTTTTTTGTTTTTTCATTTTAATTCGCTTGTGCACTGAAAAAATAAACACAGCTGGGGGATGGTAGGTTGGCTGGTATTTGAACTTGTACCATGAGTGCTGTGGAGACATCTGAGCAGACTACTAAGCCATTGTGCTAAGTATGAGACCTGCATAATAGTGTAGTATGATTAAAGAATGAATATAAATAATTACCGCTCCCAGGAGAGAGCGGCGACTACTAGGGACGCACAGCGCGACTCGCGCATGCGCAGTAGGGAACCGGGAAGTGAAGCCGCAATGCTTCACTTCCGGATTCCCTCACCTAGGATGGTGGCGGCAGCTGCCGAGAACCGAGCGGGTTCTCGGCGTCCCCTGCCGACATCGCTGGACCCTGGGACAGGTAAGTGGCCATGTATTAAAAGTCTGCAGCTGCAGTATTTGTAGCTGCTGGCTTTTAATATTTATTTTTTTTGGCGGTGTGGGTGAACCCCCGCTTTAAATAAAAATAAATAAGTCTTCACTAATATTATGGTGTGAATCTCCAAAACACCATACACTAGCTAACAAGCAGTTTACATTTGATAAAATTTATTGTATGGTATATAAACCATCAAACACTAGTAAAAGTATTTTGTATATATAATTGTGCTCAGCCCAATAGGCTAGCAGTTAGCACCTCTACCTTCAAACATTCAGGTATTGAAAGACTCATGGGTTCAAATCCCACAGAAGAATCCTAAAAGATTACTATTGGTGGAGAAAAGGAGAATTACTGTTAGCCAGTTAGCCAATTAGCCAAAGCAGCATACAGTGAATGCCAAGTAGCCTTTAATGTGGTTGATATTATTGTATTAACTCTTCAAATGCTTGCAATGATATGTAAGTATTCACTAATATTATGGTGTGAATCTCCAAACACCACACACTAGCCAACAAGCAGTTTACATTTGATAAACTTTATTGTATAGTATATAACACATCAAACACATCAAACACTAGTAAAAGTATTGAAAGACTCATGGGTTCAAATCCCACAGAAAAATCCTAAAAGCTTGCATTGGTGGGAAAAGGAGAATGCCAATTAGCCAAAGCAACACAAATATACGTGTATATATATTTACTGAAAATAGGTGATTGCCAAGTAGCCAATGCAGTTTAATGTAAAAGTTTTTATTGTATTAACCCTTTAAATGCATGGAATGGTATGTAAATATTCAATTATATTATGATGTGACATTCCAAACACCACACACTAGCTAAAGGGCAGTTTACATTTCTTTGTTTGTTTATTTTAATTCACTTGTGCACTGAAAAAATAAACACAGCTGGTGGATGGTAGGTTGGCTGTTGTTTGAACTCATACCATGAGTGGTGTGGAGATATCCAAGCAGACCATTAAGCCATTGTGCTAAGTACAAGACCTGCATAATAGTGTAGTATTATTAAAGAATGAACATAAATAAATACTGCTTTATAGTCAACTAAATTAATAAATAATAAATCAAAAACATGAAAAAAACAACCTACAACAAATAGGTAACCTAAATGATTAATACATGTAACTTTACAGAATAGCAGACATTACTATGTAATAATCATTCAGAACTGCATTTCTTAGCAAAAGAAGGAAAAAAAACTAGGAATACTAATTGCAATATAAATCAATAGATGCACGAGAACTAGAGCACATCTCTGATAAAAAATGTTTCTTTCACATACATGGATCATGGCTACAGTACAGTGCAATATAACAACTTGATAAGAATTGGCATTTGTATATACGCGGAAGTGCTAATTAGCGGCAATTTAGAATTTGCAAACGTTTGTTCTCCGCTTATATCGCTGATTTTCATGCGCAAATTCGCCGTTTTGTTTCCATTTGGCTAAAATGGGCTCTATTATTTGCCATAGTGCCCAGTACTTCCTGGAGTTATAGTAAATGACCCCCTATATCTCTAACAAAATATAAATATCAAACAAAATGTAAGCAAAAAAAAATATATAACTTAAAATATTCCAAACTAACTTTTTACATTTCTATATCTATCTATATCTATCTATATCTATATATCTACATATCTCCATCTACCTATATCTATCTATCTATCTATCTATCTATCTATCTATCTATCTATCTATCTATCTATCTATCTATCTATATATATATATATATATATATATATAGATATATAGATATATAGATATATAGATAGATATATCTATATAGAGATATATCTATAGATATGTAACGAGGTTTATTAAAAGATCACCATTTCTACCATCTCTTCAAAGGACATATTGGAGGCCTTAAATCTAGGCCTCACAGATCTTGACGTTCCGGCCTCCGGGCTTTCTTCGCTACCTGAGGTAGTACACACCTGATGTGTCTCCGCCATTATTCACCCCACTACACGCCGTAAATAAAAATGGGCGGAGAACATGAGTTAAAATCGAACGTCAGGGGCGGGCGACGCAGGCGGAGTTTCACACATGCGTAGTGTATAAAGAGGGGCCTTGTGCACGTGTCGTACGTACGTTCTGTGCGTTGAATTAGGGGGCGGAGAACATGAGTTAAAATCGAACGTCAGGGGCGGGCGACGCAGACGGAGTTTCACACATGCGTAGTGTATAAAGAGGGGCCTTGTGCACGTGTCGTACGTACGTTCTGTGCGTAGGTGATAGTGGACTGAGACGTTAATAAACCAAGGTAATTTTAAAATTATATTTTTTTTATGGTCATGACTTTGCAGCAAGCGGCCTATATGGCTTGACAGATTGATGAGGCCTACATAGGGAGAAGATGATGAGGGTTTAGCAGAAACCTTAATAAGTGTTTTTTGTCTTGTGACTTTATCTTTTCCAGATATAATGAATCCCCTATTTAAGGATCCAGAGTTCCTTACAGCTTCATTTCTAAATATCGAGAGATGAGGAATTTGTGGGAGGTGAAACACCCTCAGTATTATGCAAAGCATGTGAGGAAGTCAACGCTGGAGAGACTTCTGTCCTTTGTCCAGGCGACCATCCCGGAAGCAACAATGGAGACATTGCTCAAGAAAATTGGGGTCTTGAGGAATATGTATAAGAGGGAGCATAAGAAGATCCAGGAATCAATGAGATCAGGAGCATCAGCAGATGATGTTTATGTACCCAGGCTGTGGTACTACAATCAACTCCGTTTTCTTGATGACCAGACTGAAGCCAGGGCATCACTTTCAACCCTTCCCTCCACCCTTCCCTCCACCCTTCCCTCCACCCCAGCAGAGGATGATGAGGAGCAAGCTGGGTCTTCCATCCTGGATGAACCGGATATGACCATCTGGAGTCAGGTAAATTAGTTTAAACAATATTTACTGTACTAATATTAATGAGGTTAACTGGATGTTATAATTGTCTCAAAGATTTTTGCCCTCAAAATTGTGTATACATATCAATTGACAGGAGTGGCTAAATATGTTTGGCACCTGCTCAAAAAAATTAGGGTGTCTGATTAGACTCTTTTATTAAAGAGATGTATTCACATTGAATTTGCTAGTCATGAGAAGCAAATTGTGTGTCATTGATGAACCCCAAAAAAAAACCTAAAACTATGTCCTTTTTTTATACACAGGATGAGTCCATCCAGGAGGAATGTGTGGAAAGTGGCAGGCAGGAGGAGACCGGGCCCATGGACAGCCTGGAGGAGGCCGGATTGACCATCATCCTGGAGGAGGCTGGGCCCAGTGTCAGGCAGGAGGTGGCTGGTCCCAGTGAGGTGGCTGGGCCAAGTGAGGTGGCTGGTCCCAGTGAGGTGGCTGGGCCCAGTAGGAGCATGACCCAATCCCAAGTGCCTCCCCTCCGCCTTCCCAAAAAAAGGGCCAGGAAGGGGACGGTCACACAGGAGGCATCCCTGCGCCTCATGCAAGAGGCCACCCGTTTTTTGAGGAGCCCCCCCGAAGCGGAAGAGTCCTATGGCTGCTACTTAGCCAGCAGGCTTCTTCAAATGGATTGGGACTAGCGCCTCATTTGCGAGTGCCTATTTGGGGAAACTATCCAGAAGGGGCTGCAGGGCACGCTAACCCGAAACACCCAACTACATGAGGCAGCCCCCCTCCTCCTCCTCCTCCTCCTCCTGCCACAACTGAAACACCACAGCCACAGCCTCCAAAGAAGGCTACAGGGAAGGCTGCAGGGAAGGCTGCAGGGCAGCGTGGAGGAAAGGCTGCAGGGAAGAGAAGAAAGTGATGACCTGGGTTCAGTCTGGTCTGACAGAAGACGCAGGCTGTTGTAGGACCACAGTCTGGGGACATCTATATCATCTGCTGGTGCTGTTGATCTCTGGGATTCTTGGACCAGATTGTGCTCCCTCTTATATGGACTCCTCAAGATCCCAATTTTCTTGTACACCGACTTTTTCCAGCGTTGACTTCCTCTTTATTTTATTTAGACCATGAATAAATGGATCTTTTTAGAGTTTAGGAAAAGACTTTATGTGTTTTCTTTTAAATCATTGATTTTACACACAATGTTAAATTAACAAGGGACAACAATCTCATTGAGTTTGCAAAAACACACCAAAAATACATTAATAATGTTAATAATGTTCGAGTGGTAAGTCTTGAAAAAAAAAAAAGATACATAACCAAAAACGGTGCTTTGGGTTAACTTTATCTAAAAAATAAAAAAAAAAACACTAGAAAAACAAAACTATAATAATGGGTTCTTTGTGGTAACTTTACAAACCTAAAAAAAAAAAAAAAAAAAAAAAAATACAAATGGGTTCTTTGTGGTAACTTTACTAACACAAAAAAATTATAAAAACAAATATAGAGATAAACATATAAAAAAAGTTCAACAACAATCATAAAATAAATATCTGGATAAAAATTAAACGAAAATATGACTCCACACAAAAAAATAAAAAAAAAAAGGGTAAAAAGTATTATTAGTATGGAAACATTGTTTTTAAAAAGCATACTATATCATTCATGAGATCAAAGAGAAAAAGAATCCAGAAATCAGTTTGGGAGAACTCTGTTTGAATATGAACAGCAAAACACCTTCGTTCTTTATAGCATTCGTAAAGAAGACATAAAATGCGCTGCATTCAACGATCACAGATTTTGCAGCGTGATGAATGTGCTACCTACAATACGAACACTAGTTTTACTAGACCGAGTGCTTCCGTTTAGTTTTTGCTTATGAGCATGCGTCGTTTTTTTGTCCGTCGGACTAGCATACAGACGAGCGGACTTCGGGGTCCGTCGTAGTTACGACGTAAAGATTTGAAGCATGTTTCAAATCTAAAGTCCGTCGGATTTGAGGCTAAAAAAGTCAGTTGAAAGTCCGGAGAAGCCCACACACGATCGGATTACCAGCCAGCTTTAGTCCGTCAGCGTCCGTTGGACTTTTGTAGACGAAAAGTCCGACCGTGTGTACGCGGCATAATAAAGTGCTGTGCCTTAAATATAAATTAACTTTTGTAAAGCGCTACCCAGAATTGGGAAAACCTACCCAATATTAGACTTGATGATTAATGTGCAAACCAAGTAATTCCTAATAATCAACACTATATTAATAAATAATACATAAATTCATCAACATAATCTTCATAAAAAAGTCAGTGATATTAAATCCTCATGATTGTGGAATAAAGTTATCCATTGTTCAAAAGTGCCAAAGTCTAATAGGGGGTAGGTTCCCCAATTCTGGGTAGCACTCTACACAAGTTAATTTAATTATTATTATTATTATACAGGATTTATATAGCGCCAACAGTTTACGTAGCACTTTAAATTAATAGAAAGCCATAGTACATTTTCCGAAAACACACATTTTATAGATGCAGCCTGTAATTTTTATATTACTTTAACATTTTTACTTACTACCATTACATATTGTATTTACTGTGAGTCACGTCTTGTATTCTTTTCACAGATGAAGGGAGAGGCAGGCCACATGAATATCATGATATCCCCTTGTTTGTTTTCAGAACAGAGAATACAAGATTTTTTTTTGTGAATGGATGATGTGGAGAGTGAGAAAACCCACAATCATCATCATCCAGAAGTTTGACACTTACAGTGCCTTGCAAAAAGTATTCACCCCCTTGGCTTTTTACCTATTTTGTTACATTACAGCCTTTAGTTCAATGTTTTTTTAATCTGAATTATATGTGATGGATCAGAACACAATAGTCTAAGTTGGTGAATTAAAATTAGAAAAATATATACATAAAACTATTTTTTAGACATAAAAAAATGATAATTGGCATGTGCGTATGTATTCACCCCCTTTGTTATGAAGCCCATAAAAAGCTCTGGTGCAACCAATTACCTTCAGAAGTCACATAATCAGTGAAATGATGGCCACCTGTGTGCAATATATGTAATCACATGATCTGTCATTACATATACACACCTTTTTGAAAGGCCCCAGAGGCTGCAAAACCTAAGCAAGAGGCACCACTAACCAAACATTCCAATGAAGACCAAGGAACTCTCCAAACAAGTAAGGGACAATGTTGTTGAAAAGTGCAAGTCAGGGTTAGGTTATAAAAAAATACCCAAATCTTTGATGATCCCTAGGAGCACCATCAAATCTATCATAACCAAATGGAAAGAACATGGCACAACAGCAAAACTGCCACAAAACGGCCGCACACCAAAACTCACAGACCGGGCAAGGAGGGCATTAATCAGAGAGGCAGCACGGAGACCTAAGGTAACCCTGGAGGAGCTGCAGAGTTCCACAGCAGAGACTGGAGTATCTGTAGGAGGTACGTGCTGACGTCACCACACTTGTCTCGTCGAGGAGGACGGGAGCTTTTGAAATTTGCCGGCCGGCTTAGATTTTATGCATGAATTTTATCGCTTTTTGTAAGTGCATTTCTTATTTTATTAAATCGGTGTTGATGGTATTACGCTATAGTGTGTTGTATCTTCCCTTGGGTCATTTATGGTCTGACGGTCCCTTTGGTCCCACGCTGTGAGCGCCATATAGCGTCCATCATTCAAGTGATTATTTTGGGTTCAGCTGACATCTTGCCTTTTCAAAGGAGGCATCTGCCTGTTTTTTCCAGCATCTGATATTTGTGGAACCTATGCATGTCTGCTTTGAGAGGATTCCAAACATCTTGGTTCATCTCACAAGATCTACAACCCAGGCTGGGGTTACGGCCATCTGCACGTTTTGGCTTACAATTCGGTAAGCATGCATTTCACATGGTGATAATTTTACGTGACCCACTGACTGGCGATTAATTATCTACATCATTGGTCCAATAATTGGGACTTTCTTTCAATTATTCATCAATTTTTTATGCATTTTATTTTTCACTCTGGACTTCATTTAGCGCAATTTTTTTCTTTTATTTATTTTTATGTATATCCCATATTAGTTGCAGCCTTTTTGGGATTTGTCCACCCTTATTGTTCACTGGACTAGCGCAGTTTTGTTTCCCTCCATCTGTACATAGAACGACAATAAGCCATACGCTCTATAGAGTTGGGCTTTATGGCAGAGTGGCCAGAAGAAAGCCATTACTTTAAGCAAAAAACAAAATGGCACGTTTTGAGTTTGCGAAAAGGCATGTGGGAGACTCCCAAAATGTATGGAGGAAGGTGCTCTGATCTAATGAGACTAAAATTAAACTTTTTGGCCATCAAAGAAAACGCTATGTCTGGCACAAACCCAACACATCACCCAAAGAACACCATCCCCACAGTGAAACATGGTGGTGGCAGTATCATGCTGTGGGGATGTTTTTCAGCAGTCGGGACTGGGAAACTGGTCAGAGTTGAGGGAAAGATGGATGGTGCTAAATACAGGGATATTCTTGAGCAAAACCTGTACCACTCTGTGTGTAATTTGAGGCTAGGACGGAGGTTTACCTTCCAGCAGGACAATGACACCAAACACACTGCTAAAGCAACACTCCAGTGGTTAAGGGGAAACATGTAAATGTGTTGGAATGGCCTAGTCAAAGCCCAGATCTCAATCCAATAGAAAATCTGTGGTCAGACTTAAAGATTGCTGTTCACAAGCACAAACCATTCAACTTGAAGGAGCTGGAGCAGTTTTGCAAGGAGGAATAAGCAAAAATCCCAGTGGTAAGATGTGGCAAGCTCATAGAGACTTATCCAAAGCGACTTGGAGCTGTGATAGCCGCAAAAGATGGCTCAACAAAGTATTGACTTTAGGGGGCTGAATAGTCATGCACATTGACTTTTTCTGTTATTTTGTCCTATTTGTTTTTTACTTCACAATAAAAAAAAAACCTCATTCAAGGTTGAGGGCATGTTCTGTAAATTAAATGATGCAAATTCTTAAACAATCCATGTTAATTCCAGGTTGTGAGGCAACAAAACACGAAAAATGCCAAGGGGGGTGAATACTTTTGCAAGGCACTGTTTAGTAGTTTACAGGATGAATGAAACTACCAGTTTTAACTAACACAGGAGCCTCCACACATGGGGCAGCCTTTATTAGAAGCCATTTATTTTTATTTATCAAATGCCAAAAATGTTTTTTTTTCAGAGTTCAAATTTAAACCAAAGTTGAAGCAGGCATTAAAAATTGGAAGAAATAGGTCAGACAGGGGCCAGTCAATACCAGAAAAATGGGAAAGAGTGGGGAAAGGTGGATGGCAGGTGACAATAAAATCCTTATCTTAAAAACAAACACTGCCAACTACAGTTGCAATTTCACACATAAAAAAACATATATTAAATATGAATGTAGAATATAATGGTGGTTTAAATGCCAGAAATCTGCCATACAAAATGAGGAAGCTTGAAGGGTTTTGCTGAATCTTGCTTTGATTCTCTACACAACTGGACTGTGAAGGGACAGGGTAAATAGAAAGGTGGTTATGTCGTCTGTTTATATATTTGTTCCTGTACCTTTGCTGCCCAGCTGCTGATGACCTTTTGGATTGTGTCTTGGCTATGCTCCTGCCCACTGATCAAGCTTCACCGTGTTCCAGTTCCTGGTTCCTGCCTGGTGATCCACGGTCATCTGATTCCTGGAAACCTCAGCTGGCACTGCCTGTTATACCGGCCCTTATGCCACTCTGCATCCTCACACGCCCTGTCATCACTACCAGGGGTGTTGGACAAGAGGTACAAGAGAAGCCCGCTCCACGTCTCGATCTCCACCAGGTACATGACAGCATCATTCTCTTCCTTGCCCCCTGAATCCCACCCCATGCTCTTAGAAACACAATTTTGTTTTTTTCAGGAAGCAAACTTCCTTTTTTTGTGGTACTTGTTCCCACTTCTTCATACTTAGATGAGGATGACATATCTTTGTCCCCCCACCACACCCGCAGCCTTCTGGGACACACATCACACATCCCAGGAGGCTACAGTACCAGTCTTCCTGCAGTCTGTTGTCTCGCGCATGTGCAGTTGGAGGCGAGCTGTGAGTCATCAGGAAGTGGCAGTTGGTTTTTCGAATCCAAGATGGTGACACAGAAGATCAGAAGTACTGCGGGTGAATTACAGCCCTGGGCATAATAGGCTGGAAAGTATGTATTTCTTAAAACTCACCAGCTACCATACTTGTAGGTGCTGGCTTTTGGTTTTCCCATAGCTAGTTGAGGTTTCTCTTTAAGGGGAATCTTTGTCAGGTTAGATTGTATAAAATGTTAAATTATAATCCTCCAGGGCCCTGAGACTCTAAAATTACAAACTAAAAGAAAGCACAAAATAATTTTGTTTTCAGTGCTAAATTGAGAACAGAGACTATGGCATAATTGCAGATACCTGTAGAAAAAGCATCTTGGTTTCCTTAAAAGCTGATGGATTTGTGTGATGTGTCACAAATTGTATTCTTTGTAATTGGCATAGGGTTTTCTTTGACTGGTGCTGTACTTATGTCAGTAGATCAAAGAAAGCACTGCAGTAGAATGCCCTCAAGGTACTAGTTAACATCAAATTTCTGGAAACAATAACTAGGACATACTGTGTGTGATATCACAAGATTTGTAGATCACAAGCCATGATGAAAGTGTTCATGTTGCTGATATATAGACATCTTTAGTGGGTTATAATATTAAGAAGTATGTAATAAAAATTTAAAGAGGTTTTCTTCTTTCAGAAGAGGAGTTAAAATTCTCACCCTTTTCCAAACCACTGCTGATCAGTGTTTTTTTTTCATTTTATTTTTTATTTTTTTCGTACTCAATTGCCATATCTATGAGTAGTTTTGGCTAAGCAACCAAGCACTTATAAGGCTAGCACTACTCAAGGAGTTTTCTTCCTCCTCCCTCAGAAACCCATTGCTTTTCAGTGCAAGACAATGAACTTCTAAAAGATGCTTTCAGTGTATTGCCATAGTTTTGAATAGAGTAGGGAAGGGTTGAAACCATTTTTTTTTTTGCTTCCAGTGTACCAGAGGCTGAGCCGGCCGCTCCGCCCCCTACACAGCTCAGTGCTCCAATGACTGACCGTCTACAACTCTCTGCTCATGGAGCTCTGAAAACTGAGCGATTGGCGGTGTTCGATTGCTTAGTTTTCAGTGTAGAGGCGCTGGAGGGCAGATGCGGCATCGAATCACTGCTGCATCCACCGAGGTAAGTATGAATGGGGAAAAAAAAAATACACATACTTCTCTTATAAAGTAAAAAACCTTCTGGGTGAAACTCCTCGCCTGCCCCCCCTTATACTTACCTGAGCCCATCTTGATCCAGATATGTGAATGAGAGCAGTGACTTACTCGGGTCTCTCTCTCTCTTCATTGGCTCACACAGCAGTGGAAGCCATTGCCTATTGCTGCTGTCAATCACAGCCAATGAGGAGAGATCGGGGGGCGGGGCCGAGCTGCACTCTGTGTGTGAAAGGGGCTTGCTATTGGGGGCACTCGGTAGGGGGGGAGGCAGGACTGCCAATGGGGGACCCAAAAAGAAGAGAATCAGGACTGCTCTGTGTGTACTAGGGGGAAGGGGTTGTTTTCATTAGCTGGTATGAAAGCATGTGGGGGGGGGGGTTGGAGACAATTGTTGTTCCATTCACACAACAATCTGGCAGCAGGATGTTACTAGCGTTGGATTGGGTATTCCTCTATTTCAGCCACCAAAAGATTCACCTAGCATGTTGTGAAGGATAATGTCTTTTCCCATGCTTACTGAGCCACATGTTTGTAGTCATGTGTACTTTGCCCCAACAGTGTGGTCCAGCAACACATTACCTGCCACTGTGGTGTAGCACAGGCCATAAACTTGAGCAAGGGAACTGATTTCAGGAGCTGGAATGGGAGCATCTAAAAAGTGACTGCTTCCTATATAAATTAATAAATACTAGGGTTGCACTGATACAGATACCGGTATCAGTATCGGTGCCATTACTAAGCATTTGCACTGGTATCGGTACATGTGTAAATGCGCCGAAACCGATACCTTCTGGCTCGGTTCTTTCAACTGTCAGTGGGATTTCCCCGCTAACAGATAAAATGTAAAGAAAAGAATGCTGGCAATTATTGGTTGTTAAGGAGCGGGGCCGCAACGTCCTTAACAACCAATGACATTTCAGCTGTCCATGGAATTCCCCTCCCTGCCTCCTTCTCCCCTCCCTCCAGCTGTCACCTGCCTGACCTGGCCAGACTCTGCCTGCTCAGTGTGGGGGCCGGAGGTAGAGCGGGCAGGGACTCCAAAATTCTGGGTACCAACTTTCTAATCCCCCACTGTGAAGCTATTTTTTTCATTTCAATATGTTTCAATATAAGTACAAAAAGTAACAATACAGACATTAGCCCCTGACAGAGGCCAACATGGCCTATCAAGGAAGGCATACACTTGTAGGTTAAACAGTAAACAATATATGCTTGAAATAATCTGTGTATACATTGCTATGTATAGCTCAATAAATGCACAAGAGATATCCGTATAGTAAATTGCAATGATATCTCATTGTTCCTGAGAACGAAACAAAGTGGAGGGAATCCAGGGGAAGTGAAGGAGACTCCCTAGGCCCCAACAGCCCCAGTGGGCCCCCACAGGTCACCCCAAAGGGATCACACTGTGGCCTGTGCGCCCCCCCCCCCCCCTGGTGGCCGATTTGGTGCCCCAAACTGACCCCCTTACCCCCCTTCAACTGTTACAGGGATGAGATATATTATAAACCCTTAGTTCCCTAAAGTGCATTGATTGCTTATGTTGGGAAGACAATCCCTCCCAGGAAAACTCTCCTGCTATATTTACAAATTCTACAACATGGGCATGAAGGAAGACCTAACCATACAATAAGGTTCAAACTTGAAGCAGTGTGGAACAGGAAGAAGTGAGGTGTAAGTAAAGAAAAAAGAATAGCAGCATAGGATCGGGGAAAAGAGGAGGGAAAGAAAAGTAAGGCATACAGTAGAATTCTGTTTAGAGGGTTATATTACCTGGGTATAGGGGGACTTTAATATATAACGCCCAGGGCTCCCAAATAGCTTCAAACTTATGTACTTTATCTAGAAGTGTTGCTGTCAGTTGTTCTTGGGTCATGATCCAGGAGATTTTGCGCTAAGGCTCCTGCATCGAGACCCTGGGCTTCTTCCAAGCCCCCGCCAAAGAAATTTTGACTCCCAAAAGCATAAAGAATATCAGAGTTTGAATATGTTTGGGAGTGTCGTCTATTCTGTGATTTAAAAGAGCGATTGTGGGGTCCTGGGGAACTGCCATACCACGAAATGGAAGAATTTGTTCCAGAAATTTCTAATGCGTGGGCAGGTCCACTAAATGTGGTACATAGAGCCCATCTGATTACAGCCCCTAAAGCACAAGGGGGAAGCATCTGGATAGATTCTTGCTAGTCTGGTGGGGACATCTAGTGAGTATCTTGACATTTGCCTCAAGTCCGATATTCATAATAACTTTGTAGGAACGTCGGAAGGAGAAAAAACATGTTTCAGGTTCCAGTTGGAGTTCCAGTTCAGACTCCCAAGCTTGAGCATAAATGGGTGTGTTCGACTTTATAGTCAAAATGCCACCTCTCTGATCCATGAGGTTGGAGCACCATTGTTTATAGACCTTCGGTTTGGGAGGATCGGGGGTTTATGTGTCCATAAGGTGTGTAGAAAATGTTTAATTTTGGAAAATCTGAACTTCTCAGCATTAGGCATATCCAGTTTGCTGGAACAATATCCCAGTGTGATAGGGCCTGATGAGGTGAAGAAGTGACCTATTCTAAATAGTCCTTGGTTTAACCACCATTAAAAAGCTAGAATATTCATCCATGGCTGAAAGTTTGGGTTGTGAAATAGATGGGCAAGGGGTTTTATGGCAGAGATCAGGGCCTGTTTGTGAAGTGCATCACAAAGCGTCAGAGAATGAGAAAGGGTGGGAGCCAAGATGGGGGGTCTCTGTTTTGGGGGGCTCCACATTAGGAAGTCAATTGTGTGGTGAGGGGTTACCTGTCTTTCTATTGCTATCCAGTCTGGTTTTGGGCCCTTCGAGTAGACTGTGGAGATCTGGGCCAGTTGTGCTGCTTGATAATACCACCAGAAGTTTGAGAGTCCTAGTGCTCCTTGATTTTTGAGCCTGAAGAGAATGTCTTTGGAGCAACGGTGCCTCTTCTTCCCCCCGACAAACCTTATAATTTTAAAAATATTTATTTCTTTTATCTTTATTTATTTGGAATTTAGAAATAACCATTTTGGTTATGGGAATGGGGAGGGAGCAGAAAAGGTGAAGTATATGAGGCATCAATGTCATCTTTACCGTGGTAATCCTGCCAAGCTAGGATAGACCACATTTCGACCAAGTCTTAAGATCCTCCTTCAGTTTCCGGAACATCGGAGGGTAGTTGGCAGCATACAGTTTGTTCACATCATTGGGAAGTGTGATCCCCAAATATGGTAATGATTCCGAGGCCCAGGAAAAAAGGAAGCAGTGTTTTAATTGGTCAACCAGGTTTTGTGGGACCAAGATACTTAATGCAAGTAATTTTGAAGCATTAGCACTGAGGCCCAAGATGGTGCCGAAATCTTGAAGTGTTCACAATAAAATGGGGGTGGAGATCAATGGGGACGTGATGAAGAGCAAAATATCGTCTGCAAATAACGTGCATTTGTGTTCTTGGGTGCCACAAGATACCCCCTTAATATCTGAATTGGATCTGACAGCTATTGCTAAAGTTTCGATAGCTATTACAAAAATGAGCGGTGATAGGGGGCATCCCTGTCTAGTGCCCTTAAGGATGTTAAAGCTTTCAGAATAGTGACCCATTAAGCGGATTTGTGCGCTGGGGCTAGAATATAGAGGGTGAATATTTTTCATGAAATTGGGGCCGAATCCCCACCTTCCTAAAATTTCGAATAGGAAGGGCCATGAGACTGAATCAAAAGCCTTCTGCAGGTCAATTGAGATCAGAAGACCTTTCTGGAGGGTTCCTCCGTCCCAATGGCAAGGCAGTAAAGAGAAAATGTCTATGGCTCTCCTAACTTGGTCCGGGCCCTGTCTCCCCGGTATGAAGCCCACCTGGTCTTTGTGTATGTACTCAGCAATAAAGCTAGACATTCTTGCTGCTAGGATTTTTGTCATAATTTTGATGTCGTTGTTTATGAGGGATATAGGGCGATAATTCCCGACCTCGCTTACATCTTTCCCAGGCTTAGGGATAATGGATATAAAGGCTGTATTTAAATCTTTGTCCAGGGGGGCTCCATCCCGTAGAGAATTAAAGAACCGTGTCATGTAGGGGGCTAGGGAGAGTCTGAATTTTTTTATAATAACTTCCGAAAAAAACAACTGGGCCTGGGGCTGAGCCCTGTTTAAGCATGTTTATCACCTCTAAGACCTCTTCTGTTGAGAAGGGTTTGTCCAGGAGTTCCCTATGACTACTCGCGATTTTAGGAAGTGAATTATCTCGTAGGAAGGAGTCTATTTTGTTAAGAGAGCGAGGGCCACCATCAGTGTATAATTTAGAGTAGAAATCTTGGAAGGATTTCATGATTCGGATGGTGTTCTGGGTCATGTCTCCCAAAGCTGTCAGGATTTTAGGAAAAGACAAAGTACGTGTTTTGGGGCTCAATTTTAGTTTAGCTCCTATCTTGTTTGATCGGTAACAGAACTTTGCGACCGTCCATCTAAGGTGTTTTTCTGCTGCGGTGGTCAGAGCTAAATTAAGTTGTACTCTAGTTGTCTCTAATTTGGATAAAGAATCAGGCGTGGGTTTACGTTTCCTGTGATTTTGCTTATTGAAAGGAATTCCCTTGTTAGTTTCTGAGCTTCTGCATTACGCTTGCGTTTTATCAGAGAGGATAACTGGACAAGTTTCCCCCTCAGCACCGTCTTATGGGCTGCCCAAAGTGTTGATGGTCAAACTGTACCATTGTAATTGTTAAGGAAAAATTCCTGGAGGGATTTCTCAAGGATGGTGCAGTGTACTGGGTTGCTCAGCAGCGACTCATTAAGACGCCATTTGTGGGCCCCCCCCCCCAGGGGGCACCTTAGGTTCAGAGACATGATAGAGTGGTCCGATAGGGACGGATCTCTAGTTTTAGAGGCAGTCACTAAAGGAATGGCGGAGGCTGGTAAGAAAATGTGGTCTATCCTGGCATAGGTTTGGAGTGGAGTGGAATAATGAATATAATCTTTAGCATGAGGGTTAAGTTCTCTCCAAATATCTACAATACCCAGGGTGTTTAGTTGTTGTGCTATTTTTAAGCTTTGTCTGGGACGGTATACATATTTAGGTGTCTTTGCTCTGGACTTGTCTAAGGAGAGGTCGAACGGGAGATTCAAATCTCACCCAAGAACGACCGTTCCCTTGAAGTATGGTTTTAGTTTATGTATCATGGATTTAAAGAATTGTCCCTGACCCTTGTTAGGGGGGTAATAAGAAACAAAAGTATAAGGCCCTCCATCTATGGATACCTTGATCATTAAGTACCGGCCCTCTGGATCCCTGATAACCGTTTGTAGCGCTGACAGATTTTTTGATCAAGCGCTTATGTGTAAATTTAGTGGGTTATCTGTTCTGTACATAGTTCGGAATTAATCTATGGCCAAATTAGCCTCTGTTCCAGCATTGGCTGTGTTGCGTGCAGTTTCACACTGTCGCCTGTAGGTGTCGTTGTCACCATAGGTCAGTGTTGAAAGGCAACAAGCTGAAGTATATTGAGTGCTCTTCTTTCCCAGAGGTAACTCGGCAGAGGTGGTCCACTGCTATGCATTGTGGAAGAGAGTATTTATGGGACTGATGCCATGTGCTAGGAGTTAGTTCTACCTCATGGCCCTCCAGGCCGGAGGGCTGCGTTGCTGCAGCCGTGCAAGTAGGCCCAGAAGCCTGTCTGGGGCCTACTATTACAGAAATGGTCCTGTGCTGTCTGTCCTGCGGGAAGAAGCCAAGCAATTGAGAAGACCCAGGGGAAGACCCATCTTGGAGAGGAACCATGCAGAAGGCTGGTGTCTCAAGAGGGGCATGATGACTCAATTGGAGGATGCATCCTAATCTAATCTACCGCACAAGTACTGCCGGGTCGGCTTAAAAGTTCTGGTACTGTGTTGCTGTTCATCTAAAACTACTACGTCCTGTGGCAGAGGATCGTACAGTTATATTGTTCTTCTCAAGTCTGTAGCAGAGACTTTTTGTTCGTGCTACGCTCCGGCTGCTAGGTCAGTGAGAGAGACCTATCCGTGTGGGCAAAGATTTAATCTTGGACTGAAGGTATATTCGTCCCCAATATACCAATTCGTTCCCAATATCAATTCCTCAGTGATCTAAAGAAAAGGTATTTGAACTTTCCTGCAACTCCTCTTCTACCTCTTTACTGCTACTTCTTCCAGTTATTTCTCATTAAAGCATTGGAAAAGTACTAAAGTGACTGGTGCCTACATTGTCGGATACAAAGCTCAACATGGACTCTAAGTTCTGATATTGTTGAAACTACAGGTAAAGGGGTGACGGTAACAGCCCGATTTAAATCAGCAGCTCCTTCGGGGGTTAGTGCTTCACTTTTATGGTGAAAAGCTTAGTTTTTTGGAGAAGCATTTCGCTACCCCTCTAGTTTTATTTTCAGCGTTAGCTAGATAGAAGTGGGGGAAACTCTGATGAAGGAATGATGGATTATAGGAGGAAGATTACGTCCGCCTTTAGAGTATGATAAAGTTGGAGCAGTTTTCTCTGTTGTACCGGGGAGTTAAGTCCCTGGGTGTTGTGAGAGAAAATCAGTAAATTTCAATTTGGGGGTGTAGAATCAGTCATGGATCAGAGAAGTGAGTGTGCTCTACATTTAAAGGTTTCTCACCCCAAGTGGAGAAGTAACCTGGTGAGGTGGTATGCTCACACGATCCCTGGTTTCCTTAGCTTGCAAGTTGAGGCTGGAAAGATTCCCGGATGGCCTTGAGCAAGGAAAAAACTGGATGGACGAGAGAGAAGAGAGGAGAGAAAGGTAAAGGAAGAGAAGTAGATAAAGAAAAAATGATTACGACATACAAATAAACATGAATCAAAGGTCGGGAGGGGAATGGATCAACCACTTCCTCCCCTGAGCCCAGGGGAGGGAACAATACCCTCACCCCAGTGAAGTCAGTCTGTCTCTGAGAAGCAATCATCATCCCCTCAGCAACTGATGGAGGTGCATTGCAATCAGTAGTAACTACTGATGGACAGAGACCCATCCCCATGGATAAAACAGAAGTAAAGAAAAAAGAGTCGCTCCCCAAGATACCAGCAGCCCCAACATGTAGCCCCCAAACCCAGGGGATCCCCCGTTGACACCACCGGACCCCAAGGGAACAACTGCGATAGTCCACCAATAATACCTGCCGTTATCAGAATATATTTCTAGACATTACAGTATGCTGTTTCTCAAACCCTCCGTATGGAGGACATTGAAAAAAAAAAAAAGGAAGTGAAGATTTTTGTGCATGTTCGGGACACCAACAGTTGATAACACAGAGAAACAGTGGAGGGGGACTCAGGAGGGAGGAGTGCCCAAAAAGTTAAACTAGATCCAGGCGGTATGGGGTGGTATAAAAAAAAAATCACAAGAAATAAACTTTGTAACTGTAGGAGTCGGGATATGTTGAAGCAAAGTCAAGTTGAGAACCGGCCCCTCTGGGGGGGTTTAATCAAATGTTTAAGTAGACTCGGGTGGAATCCGAAAAGATTCAAAAGGACAGTTATGGTGGGAACTAAGTAGAGCAGGACATCCAGCATTGTTGTTCTCCACGTAAGGGGGGGCGTGAGTCCTTAGACCTTTTCGGCTGCTGCTTCTGTCAGACGGGTGTTAGAGGGCTAGGCGAGGATGGATGTTTAGCAGAGGAGGGTTCTCTGTTAGTGGGCGGCAGCGGAATCTCCTGGGTGATCAGCCCCAGATGTAGGAGTAAGCGTTCGCCTTCTACAAAGGTTAAGAAACCATAGGGCTTATTCTGGTGAGAGAAATCCAGGCAAAAAGGGAGCTTATTTGAGTTGCGCGCGGCTTTCATTACCTTCACCTCTTCTTTAACTGCGTAGAAGTGGGGTTTGACAATGATGTCTCTGGGGAGACCATCTTTCCGTATAGGTTGTACTGCTCTGTGTGCTCTGTCCAGTTCTAACCTATATTCTGGCATGTCCGGAATTAGATCACTCAGGATCCCTCAGGAGGGAGCGGGCTGCCGGCTGCATATCTTTCACTGATTCTGAGAGGCCCCGGATTCTAAAGATGTACCGTCTGGATCTATTTTCCAGGTCATCATTTTTAAATAGGGCCAATTTCAGTTGGTCCTGAAGGTCCTTAAGGTCCTGAAATCTAGCAGAATTCTAAATAAATTGGAGGTGCTAACTGAACAGTTTTCTTCTCAATAGTTTCAATCTGAGCCCCTATGTGCTGAAGATCGGCGTTAATAGATGAGGTGATTTGAGCTGCTGTTTGAGCCAGGCCCCTGAATAGCATGTCAGAGAAAGCAGCCATTATAGCAGGGGAGTGAGAGAAGGTGTGAGTCGCAGTGTCAGAGTTATCTGGGGTGGCTAGCATGTCACTCATGGGGCTTAGGTGAAAGTCTCCCATTGATCTGCCTATTAAGGATTCAGTAGATGCTGGGGACAGTGTGGCCATTTGAGGATTAATAACTGCGGCGTTACCCAGTGTGTGACTGGTGCTGGAGCGGCGTCCTGATCCAATATGGACTCATCTGTCCCTGTGTTTGTGCCTCATGCAGCCGCGGCCGCCATCTTGGATAGGCCGGGCTGCTGTAGTGTCGCTTGAAGCTGATGGGAGAGGTCCCTCCATGCAGAGCACTCTGACATCCGGTTGTACTCCAGGCTGTCTCGGATCAATCTGCGGTGGAGCAGGCTCAGTCTGCAGGCTCTGTCTTGTGCGGCGGGGATCAAAGGGCCGGAACGGTGCGGAGCTCCGTGGCTATGCAGCCATCTTGGGGAACTCTGCAAATGTGCCTCCTGTGCAGCTATTTTTTTTTTTAACTTTTCTTATGGGTCCCCTATGTTCAGTGAGTACCGGGGGACAGAAAGCAGACTATTTAACCACTTTTGGGTTTAGGTGGATTAATCCACAGCAGTGCTCCACATAATTACATTGAAGGCCAGCCTCTTCTTTATCAGTGCACTGGGGCCGGTTGGTAGAGCTGCTGCGGATTCATCCGCCTAAACCCGAAAGTGGTTAAATAGTCTGCAACAAGTTGTCCCAAACAGGGGGGGACCAAAAAGAAAAGCGGGGCTCAGGGGAAGGCACACTCAGTATGTAGTAAATATAAAATGCGTATTTATTGGTACAAAATAGATATACATGAAGATATGTGCACAAGCATGATCAAAAAGAGTATAATAATACTGCCCTCATAAAATTGATCAAAAAACTGTTTTGATCAAGTACAAACCATACACAGACTAGGGAAACATAAAACATGTTTTATATTTACTACATACTGAGTGTGCCTTCCCCTGAGCCCCGCTTTTCTTTTTGGTCCCCCCCCTGTTTGGGACAACTTGTTGCATTGTTTATGGGGGTTGGAAGGCAACCATAGGGTCATGGTACCGAATCTGTCTACATGACAAAACAAGCCTCACTATACCCCATTTTGTTTCATGGTTAAATAGTCTGCTTTCTGTCCCCCGGCACCCATTGAACATAGGGGAACGGAGAAGTTTTTAAAAAAAAATAGCTGCACAGTGGGGGATTAACTCATTGGTACAAAGAATTTTGGAGTCCATGCCCGCTCTACCTCCAACCCCCCACTGAGTTCCCCCTAGCCCCAGTTACCCAGGAGGAAGGAGCAGGACCAGATATATCAGCAGTGCTCAGCTGGTCCCAGGCTCCCAGCTCTAGAGCATCCAAGCTGCATCCCTACCACCCCAGCTCCCAACCCCTATCCCACCCTCAACTACCCTGCCCTCACACCCCCCACCCTGCCCTCACTTACCTCCCTACTCCCCCCATTCTGTCCTTTCCCCCTACTCCCCCCCACCCTGCCCTCACTTACCCCCCTACTCCCCCTCAACCTGCCCTCACTTACCCCTCTACTTCCCCCCACCCTGTCCTCAGTTTCCTCCCACTCCTCCCCAAACCTGCCCTCACCCCAGCCTCACCCAACTCCCTAACTCCCCTTCCCCCACCTCCCAAAACACCCAGCTACCTACTCTTCCTAGGCAATAGGTATTAGTATTAAGTATCGGCGAGTACTTATAAAAAAGTATCAGTATTCGTACTCGGTGTTAAAAAAATGGTATTGGTGCATCCTTAATAAATACTGTATTTACCTATAAAAAATAGAACCCCCTTTTAAGTTTACTAAGGACCACAAAAATAAAATGAAAGATAAAAGCCCCCAATGATAAGAATTTAAAAAGGGGGTTGGTTGCCCAACAAGCTAGCAATCAGAATTAAAGTACACTTTCCTAACTAACCATCATGTCTCCCCATGCAGTTTGTCAGTTTCTTTACAGTTTTCACTGCAGCAGCTTTCAACACCCTGCCCATTCACACATTCCCAGTGTGCATCTTTATTTGTTGATACTGAGTGTGTTTTCAGAGGTATGATCAAGGGTTATTGACAGTAAAAAAACAATTCGGAGTCAGCATTGCAGCTTTTACCAGTTCATCTTGAAAGTCAACTATTTCATTGAATGATAGTACTTTATTAAATAATGCCTTTCAAAGGGCCATTCAATTTCTTGTTTTTTTTTTCAAAACTGTTTAGTATTTTTGTGGAAGGAATAATAAGTGATGTGGCAGACTCACCTTGATCCAGGAGAAAACCAAAGGCCTTTGATGGAAATCATGTTATGATGTATTAGGGTTGATAATTAGATCTGGGAATGTTGCCTTCCCCAGAATAAAATAAAGCAGCCTTTTCCCATTTTGGTGGCAGTGGATAAACACGGAGCTACAAATTCTGAGGTTGCCAATTAAACTTTTATTGAGTCAACATGAGTGTGGTTGAGACTGCCAGTGTCACCTCAATGACTGTGCAGGTGTTTCGTTTTCCTATGTTTGCATTTAAACAGTTGTGTGCAACTGAAACTCGTTTATGTTGTTAGGAATAGTACCACCGATTGGCTCTTATGTTAAGTGGGACAGGCTAAGAAAGTTGAAACAGTTGGAGTTCTTCACTACAAGCATCACTGAGAGGTGCCCTTGGCTTGGACAGTACTGTTGGCTAGTTAGATTTCTCACTGCCTTGCTCTGGGTACAGATTAAAAGCAGGTGCATTCATGTCAAGGATGAATGAATGCCTGGCAGCCAAAAAGCTTAACTCCTCCACCATGATTCTGTGAATTTGGTATCTAGATGGAAGCTCACAAAAAAAAATATTGACCCCTAAAGAGTAAATGAGTCAAGAAACACTTTCCCAGCCGGTTGTGGAACAGGCAGGATTACAACATACTTCTTCACTGGATGGATTCACTTCACAGTCATAACAGGCTCAGTTTTATCCACTTCTTGGTTTAGAGACAAGTTAGAAAAAAAAAAAAAAAACATCTCCATAGTGTATTTTATTGTAAATAGAAAAAACTCAAGCTATTGTACTCAGAAAGCAAGCTGATATCATTATCTCATCAAGAGTATATAAGGTCTTTTAATTCATTCTATTTAAAGTCTCACCAGAAAATCAATGACTGCAAATATAGTCATAACCGCATTTGGAATTAGTTTTGCTTGGTGTAATGCTTTTTTGAGTATAACATTTGTAGGTGTAGCACCCTGATGTTTAGGCAGGGTTGCTAGTACATTTACCTGCCAGGTATAGTTGCCTTGGCCAATTAATAGGGGATTGATTGATTCAATCCTAATTCTGGAATTGCTGTATTTCTCCCTTCTGTCACTAGATGACCATATATCTGGTGGCATTAGATAAGACAAGGGCATTGCCAGGACAGATTAGGAATATATGGGGTATCTCAGCCTATGGGCAGGGATCTTCTTGGGTCCCTTTGGCCTGCTGGGAGACAGATCGAAGTAAAAAAACGCAATGAGCGGGGTCCTGATGACCAGTATCGTTGGTCAATTCAGGTAACAGGTTACCGGCTCACCTAATAGGGTGGTGTTTCTTGTCAGAACAGGAGAAGTAGTCAAAATAAAAGGGGAGTGGGAATAGGACCCAAGGTGTCCTTACCCTCAGTGAAGGAAAAGGAACAAACTGCGGTTTAACCTGATATAACTTTATTAGAACAATTAGTAGAAAAACATTTTAATCATTGAAAGGAAAGCATAAACAATAGGAGATTGCATAAGGTAAAAACTGACAACGTTGTCACTTAAAAACGCATGCCCATGAGCTCAGCCATATCCAAGTCATCCACACGTGTCCATCATCTCAAGTCATTAAGTGTGACTTAATTTTAATGCTTACATACCGGTATATGTTTAGGCGAGGTGAGTTCCGGGAAACCTTGGTAGCACAAGTCGGTACCCGTATTGTGCTTAACCATGGACCTCCAGACTCCCTATATGCCTATAGAGCTGCTGCATTAAGTCTTTACAATGTTAAAGAAAGCATTGGTTATCTCAGACAGATAAATGCAATTCTGGCTAGAAAGTATTCCTGATAGTTAGTGAACAGGACAGGTTTGATTTCTGGATGTAGCACTGTCAATCATAGAGATAATATATTAAAAAAAAAAAAATGCAGCACGCTGTGATGCAAGCATGCGACTTGAGTCAAGGAGAAACAATAGATCCACAACAAGCCTGTTAGTCATTCAGCACCATGTTTCCATGAAACATTAAAGATAGCACTGCATATAGATTGGATAGGAAAATATAGTCAGCTGAGTCAAAATACAGAGCCTACAAAAAAAAAAAAAAATTGCTTGCTGGATATACCAGTTGAAAAGAGACTCACTGTTTAGATGATATTAGATTGGTCCTCAATAGCAGCGACAAGGTGGTGAATCCAGACAGGGCCGATCCTAGGGTCACAGACGCCTGGGTGCAGAAATATTTCTGGCGCCCTCACGTGGGCGTGGTCATCTTACCAACTCCTCCCCTTTACAAATGTTACTATGGCAACGACTCAAACACAGAGATGCTCCCCTTAGTGCCGGTTCACACAGGGGCGACTTGTCAGGCGACCTAGTCGCCTGACAAATCGCCTCCCGTTCTGTACAATGGAACCGTTCTAATAGGAGCGACGCAAGTCACTCCGACTTAGAAAAAGGTTCCTGTACTTCTTTTGGGGCGCCTTGAGGCGACTTGCATAGACTTCTATACAGAAGTCGTTTTGCAAGTCGCCGTGGATGTCGTGTGCAGGTCGCCTCGTGAGGCGACTTGCAAGTCGTGCGGCCCCTGTGTGAACCAGGGCTAAGTCTTCATTACCCTAGGATCTTCCCATGATCTTTTAACAATAAAGAAAATACAGGAAGAGTGTGAACTAATGAGACCTGGAGGGGAGTCTCTCTGATGCACACAGAGAGGGCTGTCTGTTAGAGAGTCTGTTAGAAAGAGCCCCCAGACATAATACAGGAGACGGTCAGAGACTGCAATCATAGTACAGGAGATGTTCAGAGACTGCAGACATGATACAAGAGACGGTCAGAGACTGCAATCATATTACAGGAGATGGTCAGAGACTGCAATCATAGTACAGGAGATGGTCAGAGACTGCAGACATAGTACAGGAGATGGTCAGAGACTGCAGACATGTTACAAGAGATGGTCAGAGACTGAGGACACGATACAGAAGATGATCAGAGACTGCAGACATGTTAAAAGAGATGGTCAGAGACTGCAGACATAGAACAGGAGATGGTCAGAGACTGCAGACATAATACAGGAGATGGTCAGAGACTACAGACATAGAACAGGAGATGGTCAGAGACTGCAGACATATTACAGGAGATGATCAGAGACTGCAGACATACTACAGGAGATGGTCAGAGACTGGAGATATAATACAGGAGATGGTCAGAGACTGCAGACATAGTACAGGAGATGGTCAGAGACTGCAGACATGATACAAGTGATGGTCAGAGACTGCAGACATGATACAGGAGATGATCAGAGACTGCAGACATAATACAAGAGCTGGTCAGAGACTGCAGACATAGTAAAGGA
The DNA here is from genome assembly GCA_037952835.1 of Lithobates septentrionalis. Lineage (NCBI taxonomy): Eukaryota > Metazoa > Chordata > Amphibia > Anura > Ranidae > Lithobates > Lithobates septentrionalis. The sequence goes on along the minus strand of JBBDGP010000653.1, from coordinate 2,371,057 downwards.
GATGGTCAGAGACTGCAGTTCCTATGGACGTTAGTAGATAATGGCCGATCGGCCCTCTCACCTGACCCAGCGATACAGTAACAACGGTCCCTCTAATCAGGAGTCAGCTCACTCTGAATTGCCCGTGGCGAGTCCGCTGAGTAGCACCCAGATGTGTATTCCTGTAATGACTCCATTCCTTTCTCCGCCAGGCTGTGTGGCTTTCCCTCTGGTGGCGCAGGGCAGCGGGGTTCTCTCTCTGATGGTGTTCCCTCAGCACTGTCCTCTCTCTCTGAAGTCCTGGGTGTACTTCCCTGAAAGCTTTCCCGGGCTCCTGGCTCTCTCTCTCCCATTCAGCTGAGCATGCTGTGTGGGCTGCAGTTTCCGTGTTATAGTGGGGCTGCCAGTCCTCGGGACTACATGTCCCACAATCCTGCTCTTTGCTCCTTTTTTTTTCTTCCCTGGCCAATATGAAGGCGGGGGGAAGAAACATAGTGCTCCGCTCACTAGTACAGCAGCGCGCGCGCAAAGAGGAGAGGGAGAGGGGTGTCACCTGGTGCGGTAAAACATGGTATCACCCCCCTCCACCAACTATAGTCGGCCCTCAGTACAGATCCCCCTCCACTAAGTATAGACCCCCCTCCGTCAGTGCAGACCCCCCACTAAGTATAAACCCCTCCCCCAGTATAGACCCCCCCATCAGTATAGACCCCCCAGGACAAAACACCCCCTCTATCAGTATAGACCCCCCTCAGGACAAACCAAACACCCCTCCATTAGTACAGACCCCCCTCAGGACAACCACCCCCTCCATTAGTGCAGACCCCCCTCAGGACAAACCACCCCCCTCCATTAGTACAAAACCATCCCCCTCCATTAGTACAGACCCCCCAAAACAAACCACCCCCCTCCATTAGTACAGACCCCTCTAAAACAAACCACCCCCCTCCATTAGTACAGACCCCCGGGACAAACCACCCCCCTCCATTAGTACAGACCCCCCCAAGACAAACCACCACCTCTCTATTAGTACAGACCCCCCGGAACAAACCACCCCCCCTCCATTAGTACAGACCCCCTGGACAAACCACCCCCCCTCCATTAGTACAGACCCCCCTGGACAAACCACCCCCATCCATTAGTACAGACCCCCAGGACAAACCACCCCCCTTCATTAGTACAGACCCCCCAGAACAAACTACCCCCCCTCCATTAGTACAGACCCCCCCCGGACAAACCACCCCCCTCCATTAGTACAGACCCCCAGGACAAACCACCCCCTCCATTAGTACAGACCCCCGGCACAAACCACCCCCATCCATTAGTACAGACCCCCCCAAGACAAACCACCCCCCCTCCATTAGTATAGACCCCCCAGGACAACCCCCCTTCATTAGTATAGACCCCCAGGACAACCCCCCCTTCATTAGAATAGACCCCCCCAAGACAAACCACCCCCCCTCCATTAGTACAGACCCCCAGGACAAACCACCCCCTCCATTAGTACAGACCCCCGGGACAAACCACCCCCCTCCATTAGTACAGACCCCCCCAAGACAAACCACCCCCCTCCATTAGTATAGACCCCCCAGGACAACCCCCCCTTCATTAGTATAGACCCCCCCAGGACAACCCCCCCTTCATTAGAATAGACCCCCCAGGACAACCCCCCCTTCATTAGTATAGACCCCCCAGGACAATCCCCCCTTCATTAGAATAGACCCCCCCAGGACAAACCCCCCCTCCATTAGTATAGACCGCTGACAAAGCAGCCTCCCCTCCATTGAGCTAATTAAAAAACACCCGGGCGGCAGCTGGAGAGGACAGTGTACAGCCGCGTCGCCCGAGTGGAGAACTGAGCGTGTCAGGCTTGGGCAGCAGGCGGGAGTTACACAGGAGGAGGAGAGCTGGAACACGTCGGGAACGGACCGCCCCCCCCCCATGACGTCACTGCGCGGCTGGTCTCTCTGCACACAGAGACACAGCCGCTACGATCTGTGGCTTGTTCCGCTCTCCTCCTCTGACAGGAGGAGGGAGGGGGGATGGCTGGGCTTAGGCAAGAGACACAGCGACGGCGGCGGCTGCGGTGACCGGCGGAAAGAGCCGCCGACATGGAGAGGAGGAGGAGGGAGGGGAGCACTCTGGCGCTTCAGCGCCCCCACCTCTGTGGCGCCCGGGTGCACTGCACCCCGTGCACCCCGGCCAGGACCGGCCCTGAATCCAGAGTCCTTTGCAGGGGTCCACAGGTGTGCAGGATACGAATCTCTGTATTCCTAGTCCTGATGACACGCACAGGATGTTATCCACTCAAAACCAGCATAGGGCCGCCTGGCCATTTACTTCCAGTTTTCGGTTGTTTGTGGATTTCCAGTTTGCGGAGATAGGATAAGGGCTAAGGAGTTATGAAAAGCCCAAGTTGAACGACATGTTTAACCCACTTGTGACGTGGGTCTCTTCTAATAAAGTTATATCAGGTTAAACCGCAGTTTGTTTCTTCTCCTTCACTTAAGGTAAGGACACCTTGGGTCCTATTCCCACTCCCCTTTTATTTTGGCCTGCTGGGAGAGCCTATATATTTGGGTGAGGTCAGGTGATCGGGTTTCTGTGCCACCTGGATAGCTGTCTGGGTGGACGTGTGTTTTGCTATCCCAGCTGCTAGGCCAGAGCTTGAGGTCTATCCTGGGGACATCTGGCTGCTAGGCTGTCTGAGGGCCAATCCAGAAGCAAGAGAGAGCAGCGTAGGGTTGGGACTGCGGCTTGCAGTCCAACCAGAAGTGACAGTTCTGCCGGCCTGAAAACCTGTCATGGTCGAAGGTAGAGGGGAAGCTGTTGCCACTAAGGGACCATCCACCTTGTTACCAGGGACCACAGTGAGTAGCTGAAGCAAGTACCTGAGCAGTATTCTCACCAACCGGGGACGGTGAATAATTGGGAAACTTCAGCAGGTGTCAAGCCAGGGACCCAGCCAGCGGAGGTGACGCTTGTCAAGCCAGGGACCGAGCAGGCCAGTGGGGTGAAGCTTAAGTATCTTGGATGCCAAGCTAGGGACCCAGCAGGGATGCAGGGGTGACGCTTGAGGAAGATACTGAGCGAGAAGGTTGGAAGAGCTCAGGAGATCCAGTGGCAGTGGATCAGCAAGTCTAGTGAGAGAGACTGGGAGCTCAGTTGAGTGAAGAACTACAGAAGGAGATTGTAGAGGAAGTAAAAGTGCATTATGACCTTTGTTAGGAACTGCTCAAGATTGTTGCCATAAGAGACAGCGTGTTTACACATGCAGATGTGGTGTCTGGCTGGGTGCCTTTCCCTGCATGGCTGTCTACCTATAAAATTCTGGGAGTCTGCCAATTGACATTGCAACTACTAAAAGGGTGTCCTGGCCCTAAACCCTCTCTTCCACAGTTCTGTTTAAGAGACAATACATCTCTTTGCATTCAAGAAATGTCTGGCACCCATGAATCTACCCTGCATCACACCCACCATGACTCGTAACCTACTCTACATAGAAGTATGTCAGCTATTCCTAACTCTGGAGGTTCCCATTAGACCAAAGGGCACCCGGGACTTGGCTACATAGGCAAACATTTTTGGCTTACACCAACATACTACACTATATTAATGTTTTGTTCCAACACCTGTTCTGAGCAAACATTGAATGACACTGCATAACGACTGAAGCAGAAGAGGGAGAAAGTGGATAATTCTGGTGACAGTGTTTGTCATATTCATGTGTATGGTTGGGAAACATGGTTATGACTTTATTTTTGGAGTCACTGATAACTCTGAACTGAGGAGTGGATAAAACTGAGCCCGTTCATGACTGTGAAGTGAATCTATTCAGCAAAGAACTATATGTGATCATCCTGCCTGTCCCAAACCCGGTTGGGAAAGTGTTTCTTGATTCACTTCTTCGTAAGGGGATAATATTTTTGGTGAGCTTCCATCTATATACCAAATTCACAAGAACCATGGTGGAGGAGTTGTGGTGAATGAAGAGAGAGCATACCTACAGTAGTTGAAAGGACTTATCTATTATTCGGACTTCATTTACTCATTTGCACTGCTCTCACATCACTTTATAGATAAAATGAATATGAGGGCACCAACCTCTCCTTCCACTGTTTTCCAGACTAATGCCGCGTACACACGGGCGGACTTTCCGACGTAAGATGTGCAATCCAAGCTTGTTGTCAGAAATTCTGACCGTGTGTTGGCTCCATTGAACAGTTTCCATCGGAATTTCCGTCGCACAAAATTTGAGATCTAGTTATCAAATTTTCCAACAACAAAATCCATTTGCGTAAATTCCGATCGTGTGTACACAATTCCGATGCACGAAGTGCCACGCATGCTCAGAATCAAGCAGATTCCAGCCGCACTGGCTTTTGAACTTCATTTTTCTCAGCTCGTCGTACGTATTGTACGTCACCGCGTTCTTGACGTTTGGAATTTCCGACAAGATTTGTGTGACCGTGTGTATGCAAGACAAGTTTCAGCCAACTTCCGTCGGGAAAAAATCCATACATTTTGTTGTCGGAATGTCCGATCAATGTCCGATCGTGTGTACGGGGCATAAGTGATATATAAGGCTGCTGCCCCTTTTAAAGTGCAAAAAACACGACACAATACATTAATCAAACCAAAGTAAGGCGCTGCCCTAATAAAACCAACTCTGAATGCATAAATCACATATGGTGCACCAATTACAATTATAACATGAGAAAAATCAAAAAGTCCATTAAAGTGAAAAAGTTGTAGATCAATCAAATTAAAAGTCTTTGTGTAATGACAGATTAACAATCCCTGTGCTCTTCAGAAAAATATAACTTGTGCCCAAATCTTCAACATATAATGCTCCACCAGATGTGTAAAAATAAAGATGCGCTCACCAAAACTATTCGGCCAACAAGGTGACCATCGAGCAGAAAAAAACCAAATCCACCTCTCAGGGGAACGGGACAGATTCTTCTAGCAATCTCCTCTCTCCTTTCTCCCACTCTATACCCCTGTAATAAAATGCTCCAGATTGACCACAAGAAGGGAGTATATAGTGTAGTATGTTTTATTAAAATATGGAACTAAAACAAGGTAATATGTATGCACTCACATTTCCATGAAGACATACAGGCATTCAACATGTGCAGCTTCCCAGCTGTGACAATGTATCTCGTACCACCGCTCATTGCATCCAAAGCCAACGTGCGTTCCACTAATCAGAAGCTGTGATGGGTTGACTCCAGAAATGGCATGTAGACTCGTACTTTAATGCATTTCGCACGTGTTCACGTCATCAGGAAGGATCATATTTATTTTTACACACCCAGTGGAGCACTGTATGTTGAAGATTTGGGCCCAAGTTTTTTCTGAAGAGCACGGTGATTGGTCATCTGTCATTACACATGGCCTTTTGAATTGATTTATCTACAAGTTTTTCACTTTTATGGACTTTTTGATTTTTCTCACGTTATAATTGTAATTGGTGCACTATATGTGATTTATGCAGAGTTGGGTTATTAGGGCAGCGCCTTTCTTTGGTTTGATCACTTTATAGATATCTTAGCACTACTCTCACATCACAGATGTGCTATCATTCTCTTTTCACGTGATTGCTTTATTATAAGTACATTGTAGAAATTTTTGAGATTGCTCACTATTTAATTTGTATGTAGTGCTGGAGCACATTTATTAATTAGACTGTAAGCCCCCGTTCACATTGACTGTGGCTTTGAAATTGTGCAAATTCATCTAAAAATCGCACAATTTCAAAATCGCATCTCAGTGCGACTTCGGGTGCGCCTTGGAAGACATCTGTGCGGCTTTACGCACAGATGTCTATTCAGGTCGTGCCCAAAATCGCCAAAAGTAGTGCATGCACCACTTTTTCAAATTGATTCGGCATCGCAAAGACAGAGTCGCACCAATTTGAACAGAGCGATTGTTGGCAATAGGCTGCGACTTGTCATGCAATTTGACCTGTCAAATCGCATGATGACATGTCGTCTCAATGTGAACAGGTGCTAAGATATGGTGGACGGTCTACTCACAGGACATAGTGATTACGTGTCACAGAATTCGAGGAAGTAAATGTGTAGGGGTCTTCACAAAGTAAGTTTACAAATTTCAAAATTTTTCAGATAAACCCTGTTGCTGCCCCCAACATATGTCATACATCAGTATGCATGTCAAGCCTAACAACAACAGATGGAAACAGCCACCAGATCGCTACCACAGACCCCCCTGAACAGATCCCCCCATGCAACCCCCTGCTATGTTACCTGGGCTCAGGTATTCTACTTGCAGGCCCTTGACCTGCATTGAGGGTTCCTGTTCCAACATTACTGCGCACCAGTGCCCAAAGCAAGGTACATAAAGACATGGATGAGCGAGTTTGGGGTGGAGGAACTTGACTGGCCTGCACAGAGTCCTGACCTCAACCCGAGTGAACACATTTGGGATGAAGTACAGCAAAGAATGTGAGCCAGGCCTTCTCGTCCACACCAGTGCCTGACCTCACAAATGCCCTAATGGAAGAATGGTCAAACATTCCCACAGACACACTCCTAAACCTTGTGGACAGCCTTCCCAGAAGAGTTTAAGCTGGTATAGCTGTAAAGGGGGAGCCAACTCATTATTGAACCCTACGGACTAAGCAGTGGCGGTGCGCCCATTAAGGGCGCATGGGCGCCACCCCCCTCTCTCCAGCCACTCCCCTCTATCTATCCATGCCTGCCACTGCTACCCCCTGTTCAGGTGCCCGGCCTATTTTTGGACGCCGGGCGTCTGAATTACAGCGGGTTGTTTTTGAAGCACCTGATTAGAGCCATAGGCTCTAACAGGCTTCAGAAAAGGTGAACTGCACTTTCCTAACACTGATCCGCCTCTCCGCCAATTAGGTGTGCGGGTCTGTTACCCGTCATCTGATTGGCTGAAAGGAAAGGCGCTGCAATTGGCACCTATCAGGAAGAGGGGAGGAGATGCATGGAGGACACAGGAGCTGCTTTCTGACCTGCTGCAATGTCCCACCACTCGCCGCCGTCACCCGCATGCCTGACCCGCCACCAAGACAGGGTAAGGGCCGGGCAGGCGGCGAGTGACCGGGGGGGGGGGGGGGTAACAGTGGCAGCATGTGATGGGGCACAGTGGCAGCATTTGATGGGGCACAGTGGCACTATTTGATGGGCACAGTGGCGGCCTTTGATGGGGCACAGTGGCAGCCTTTGATGGGGCACAGTGGCAACATTTGATGGGGCACAGTGGCACTATTTCATGGGCAAATTGGCAGCATTTGATGGGCATAGTGGCAGCATTTGACGAGGCACAGTGGCAGCATTTGATGGGCACAGTGGCAGCCTTTGATGGGGCACAGTGGCAACATTTGATGGGGCACAGTGGCACTATTTCATGGGCAAATTGGCAGCATTTGATGGGCACAGTGGCAGCATTTGATGGGGCACAGTGGCAGCATTTGATGGGCACAGTGGCAGAATTTGATGGGCACAGTGGCAGAATTTGATGGGGCACAGTGGCAGCATTTGATGGGCACAGTGGTGGTGTTTGATGGCACAGTGGCTGCATTTGATAGCACAGTGGTTGCGTTTGATGGCACAGTGTGGCTGCGTTTGATGGGCACAGTTTTGCTGTGTTTGATGGGCACAGTGGCTGCGATTGATGGGCACAGTGGCTGCATTTGATGGGCACAGTGTGGCTGTGTTTGATGGGCACAGTGGCTGCAACTGATGGGCACAGTGGCTGCGCTTGATGATTAATTATAAACTATACATAGAAACAAGTTAAAAAAAGATAAACGCCCAGTAATAAAATTTACATTTACAAGCAGATCTTTTCTATGTATAAAAAAAAAACACATAGAAAAACTATACATTTAATTCAAAGCAACCCATCCAACTGATTAGTAATCTTTTCAGCAAATTGTACATTTCCTATTGCTTTAGCTATGCGATTTCCTATAAATTACATCCTTATATGTATACAGCATTAATTTGTTTGCCTGCTGTAGCTTACAAGGCACTTCAAAGGGCCATAAGTGAGTTACACAAAACCTACTGGAAGTTTAGCCAGACACAGGAAAGAGTGAAATGAAAACTACTACTTATGCTTTATGACCATTCCTTTTTTCTAAGTGCTTTTATGAGTTCTCAAGTCCTGATTTATTTACACGACCAAAAACTAATAAAATCTACAAGGCTACTCCAGAAATTCAGCTACGGAGATACAAGTCTTTGCAGAGTATTTAATTTGATTTTATTCTCTTCAAGAACAGCTCTCAACGTTTTTCTTTTTTGTTCCTTGGTATGTAATAAAGGTTCTTATTGCACTAGAGATTACATAGAAACAAATATACAATGATTGGCAATCACTTTAATTTGGATCATTTTGTTTGAATGTACAAATAAAGAAATGGAAATGCCATTTTATGTTTATTAATGCTGGTGCAAAGTATATTCTGAGTCTGATGACAGTGTAAATGTGCCCCAAACCTTCCCACCAAATAACGTATTGTCCTCTTATGCCCCATACACACGGTCAGACTTTGTTCGGACATTCCGACAACAAAATCATAGGATTTTTTCCAACGGATGTTGGCTCAAACTTGTCTTGCATACACACGGTCACACAAAGTTGTCGGAAAATCCGATCGTTCTAAACGCGGTGACGTAAAACACGTACGTCGGGACTATAAACGGGGCAGTGGCCAATAGCTTTCATCCCTTTATTTATTCTGAGCATGCATGGCACTTTGTCCGTCGGATTTGTGTACACACGATCGGAATTTCCAACAACGGATTTTGTTGTCGGAAAATTTTATAGCCTGCTCTCAAACTTTGTGGGTCGGAAAATCCGATGGAAAATGTGTGATGGAGCCCACACACGGTTGGAATTTCTGACAACAAGGTCCTATCACACATTTTCCATCGGAAAATCCGACCGTGTGTACGGGGCATTAGGGTTTAGTGCTGAATGCAGGCAGAACTCCAGTCATTGTTGTAGACCTCGATCACTGCCAGGCATGATCAATATTTGCACAAACTACCCCTGTATGTGAGTGTACAGCTTGTGGTGTGCCTCTGGCATATGTGTTGCAAGGACCTGTGACACCTATATATACCATTAGCCCTGTCAGTGGAGGCTGCTGAGAGGTCATGAGATGTAGCGGGGGTAGACATAAAAGGTGAGAAGTGAGGAGGAGAAAAATTGTGTCCCTTATGTATGGCTTTTAGGTGCTCTTGCCAACCTTGCCAAGCATGTGGTACCCAAATGACTGGTGTTTTTACCATGCTTGATCTGCTTGCTGCAGAGATTGCAACTTGCAACAGTGCGATCGGCTGCACGTGTGCTAAAAAAGGCCCACACAGTTAAACTGTGGGAAGTGGGCAGGGAGATAACAGCTCCACAATCTGATGGAATAGGGTGGCTGCTCTCCACTCTTCTATAATGGCTGCCTCTGGAGGACATCCTGCCTCGTTTGGGTTGTGCCTCCCCCTCACTTTCCTCCTCTGCTCTATCCAGCACCCAAGTCGCTTCAGTGACCTCATCATCTCTCCATCCTCATCATCACTGGAGCCATACCTCCCAACTTTTTCAGATGGGAATGAGGGACACCTATCAGCAAAAGTATGCAGGCCCCTTGCCACGCCCCCTTAAAGGAGAATTGTACAAAAAAACAAGATTGGTTAAACCCACAAGTGCTTTTTTTACCACTACTATTCCTTAATATTGGCTTTTGGAATTTACAAATGCAGCAATTTAGAAATTAGATGAAAGGTTTAGCGCTGGAAAACACTTTAAGATAGATAAAAAGTGCATTTTATATACATCTATATAGAACAGACCAAAATGAGGGACAAATGAGGAGGAATGAGGGACAGAGGGACATTGCTCCAAATCAGGGACAGTCCCTCCAAATCAGGGACAGTTGGGAGGTATGCAGTGGAGCCAACTTGGCAATACTCTGCGGATGGGGTAACATGACTGCCAATATGTTGTTTATTAGTGATCTCCCCTCTCTGTAGGCTCATGTTACTCACTTCCTCTACCTCAGAACCAACATCAGAATCAAGTAATATCTGTGCATCCTCAAGCAAGTGGCTAACACTGTGTTCAAAGAATTCAGCTGACTCCTTTAGTAAGCCAGTCTACCACCTCCTCTGCATGCTGTGGCGGGCAACATCACTAAACAGAGACAAATGTGCCCTTGCCTGAGGAAGGACCACGTCCACCTTGGCTTGTGGACACAGACGCTGCTGGCCCCTTCATAGTGGCATGAGAACGTCTGTCTCTCCTTGTTGGCCTCCCAGACATGATGGGGGCAGGGGCCTATTACCTAAATTTAATAGAAACTGGGAAATGGTGTTTGGTGCACTTTAAATTGAGGACTGACGCTGACAGAAATGTAAAAACTATAAAAAAAATAAATAAAGGGGAAACACCAGCGTCACAGTCAGAAAAACTGCGTCTGACATTTAAAAAAAAAAGGGACAGGCAGGGGACAAAAAAAAAAACAAACAAAATGCAGCAACCAAAAAAAAAGGGTATACAGCACTGTATACAGCACTAAATGTTATGTAATGCTGTGTTAAACACTGCACTACACTAACACACTACACTGATACTACACTATACTCATACACTAATCTCACACAGTATACTGACACTACACCGACACTTTACACTCAGTCTCAGAGTCACAATAAGTGAGCACACTAACTCCCTAGTAGCAAACTGAACCTTGATCTCCACTCCAACACACTGTAAAAGCTTCCTATAGGAAGGAACAGTGGTGGAACTATAGGGGTTGCTGAAGTCACACTTGCGACTGGGCCCTGTCGTTCTGCCACTGTGGGGGGGCCCCAAGACCCGGCATCTCCCCTTGCACCCCTGGCTGTCCATTTAACATGCAGTGGGGGGAGGTGGGAGGTGGCGATCGGCAGCTCTATGGTGCCCACGAGCCATGGGATCTCCCTGGGGCTTGTAGTTCTCTCTCCGAATGTATACAGTGGAGAGGGGAGGGGCCTCTGACTCGGGCATGTATCGGCTTCACTCTTCAGTGAGTCGCTCTGCTTCTACACTCTTGATGATACATGCCAGAGGCCCCTCCCCTCTCTAGTGGATACAGTCGGAGAGAGAATTACAAGCCCCAGGGAGATCCCGCCATGGACACCATAGAGCTGCCGATCTCACCTTGTGCTGGGGGTCCAAGGTGCACAGCGAAGACCAGCCAGGTACAGGGGAACCTCTGGAAGGGTGGGGGACTGTCTGGGGACCCTGATGTAAGGGGGGCCCTCTGGGGACCATGAAGTAAGGGGGGGCTTTCTGGGGACCCTAAAGTAAGGGGGGCTCTCTGGGGACCCTAAAGTAAGGGGGGCCTCTAGGGACCCTGAAGTAAGGGGGTGCCCTCTGGGGACCCTAATGTAAGGGGGGGCCCTCTGGGGACCATGAAGTAAGGGGGGGCCCTCTTGGAACCCTGATGTAAGGGGGGCTCTCTGGGGACCCTAAAGAAAGTGGGGTTCTCTGGGGACAATAAAATAAGGGGGGTCTCTGGGGACCCTGAAGTAAGGGGGGCCCTCTGGGGACCCTGATGTAAGGGGGGCTCTCTGGGGACCCTGATGTAAGGGGGGCCTCTGGGGACCCTGATGTAAGGGGCGCTCTCTGGGGACCCTGATGTAAGGAGGGGCTCTCTGGAGACCCTGATGTAAGGAGGGGCCCTCTGGGGACCCTGATGTAAGGGGAGGCTCTCTGCGGTCCCTGATGTAAGGGGAGGCTCTCTGGGGACCCTAATGTAAGGAAGGCTCCCTGGGGACCCTGATGATACAGATCGCCATGTATGAGCCCGACGCACACCTACGGCGATTTGCGCAGCCGAACCAACCTGTCACAGTATAACTGCGGCGGCTGGTCGTCAAGAGGTTAAAGTGATACTAAAAAAAATAACAAATATGTTATACTTGCCAGCTCTGTGTAATGGTTTTGCACAGAGCAGTCCCTAACCTCCTCTCCTCGAGTCCCCCGCCGGTGCTCCTGGCTCCTCCCTCCTGCTGATTCCCCCCAGAGCTGCTTGTGCTTATGTGCTAGCTCCCGAGCCTCCTTTGTGTGACCATAAGACACACAGAGTGTGGCTTGGGCCTGCCCCCCTGCTCCCTCCTCTCTGTCTGTGATTGACAGCAGCAGAAGCCAATGGGGAAGGGGGAACTGCACACTGAAGGTTTTTTACCTTCATGCATAGAAGTGATGATCACTGTATAAGCAATAGCTTTACATATAGTTACATAGTTACATAGTAGGTGAGGTTGAAAAAGTCCATCAAGTCCAACCTATGCGTGATTATGTGTCAGTATTACATTGTATATCCCTGTATGTTGCGGTCATCCAGGTGCTTATCTAATAGTTTCTTGAAGCTATCAATGCTCCCCGCTGAGACCACTGCCTGTGGAAGGGAATTCCACATCCTTGCCGCTCTTACAGTAAAGAACCCTCTACGTAGTTTAAGGTCAAACCTCTTTTCTTCTAATTTTATTGAGTGGCCACGAGTCTTGTTAAACTCTCTTCTGCGAAAAAGTTTTATTTCTATTGTGGGGTCACCAGTACGGTATTTGTATATTGAAATCATATCCCCTCTCAAGCGTCTCTTCTCCAGAGAGAATAAGTTCAGTGCTTGCAACCTTTCCTCATAACTAAGATCCTCCAGACCCTTTATTAGCTCTATTTACAGTACATCCTTCCTGAGGACTGGTGCCCAGAACTGGACAGCATACTCTAGGTGCGGCCGGACCAGAGTCTTGTAGATTGGGAAATTATTGTTTTATCTCTGGAGTTGATCCCCTTTTTAATGCATGCCAATATTCTGTTTGCTTTGTTAGCAGCAACATTGCATGCCATTGCTGAGCCGATCATCTACTAGGACCCCCAGGTCCTTTTGCATCCTAGATTCCCCCAGAGGTTCTCCCCCCAGTGTAGGGATGAGCCGAACACCCCCCGGTTCGGTTCGCACCAGAACCCGCGAACGGACCGAAAGTTCGCACGAACGTTAGAACCCCATTGACGTCTATGGGACTCGAACGTTCGAAATCAAAAGTGCTCATTTTAAAGGCTAATTTGCATGGTATTGTCCTAAAAAGGGTTTGGGGACCCGGGTCCTACCCCAGGGGACATGTATCAATGCAAAAAAAACTTTTAAAAACGGCCGTTTTTTCGGGAGCAGTGATTTTAATGATGCTTAAAGTAAAAAAAAAAAAGTGAAATATTCCTTTAAATATCGTACCTGGGGGGTGTCTATAGTATGCCTGTAAAGTGACGCGTGTTTCCCATGTTTAGAACAGTCCCTGCACCAAATGTCATTTTTAAAGGAAAAAATCTCATTTAAAACTGCTTGCGGGTTTAATGTCATGTCGGGTCCTGGCAATATGGATGAAAATCAGTGAGACAAACGGCATGGGTACCCCCCAGTCCATTACCAGGCCCTTTGGGTCTTGTATGGATATTAAGGGGAACCCCGCACCCAAATTAAAATAAGGAAAGGTCCCTATATACTCTGAACAGCAGTATACAGGCGGTGCAAACAAGACAGGGACTGTAGGTTTGTTGTTAAGTAGAATCTCTTTGTAATTTTGAACATTTTTAATGTGTTTAGCTCCAGCCAAAAAATCTTTTCTAAGCTTTTTGGAAAACATAGGGAAGGGTTATCACCCCTGTGACATTTGTTTTGTGTCTTTCCTCCTCTTCAGAAGATTTCACCTCACTTTTTTGTCCCAATGAAAAATGTTTTTTGAAAATTTGGGTTTTTTTGTGGAACAAGGATTGGAAAGCATCAGTGGAAAGGAGAAATTGTTTTCCCATATTAACTCTTACATGAGAGAATTTCCCTTCCTATGGGTAGATTTCATCTCACTTCCTGTTGTCTCCTTCCGTTTGCAAGTAGGAGTCGTTTGTAAGTTAGATGTTTGAAAGTAGGGTCCTGCCCTATATACTCAGCAGAAATTTGGGCCTTAGGTGTTGCTGTGGCCAAAACACTGTAAGCCCTCACAGGGCCCTGCTGTGAAATATTAGATCAAGAATTGTAATTACATGCCCCTGTTGAACAGGAGCTGAAAAATTAGGCCTTAGGCACTGGTGCTGGTGCCACAACACTGCAACCCCTCACAGACACTCTAGTTGGAACGCAGGAACGAGCACTGCTGCAAAGTATTGCATCAAAAATTGTAATTACACGCCCCTGTTAGACAGGGGCAGAAAAATTGGGCCTTAGGCACTGGTGCTGGTGCCACAACACTGCAACCCCTCACAGACACTCTAGTTGGAACGCAGGAACGAGCACTGCTGCAAAGTATTGCATCAAAAATTGTAATTACACGCCCCTGTTAGACAGGGGCAGAAAAATTGGGCCTTAGGCACTGGTGCTGGTGCCACAACACTGCAACCCCTCACAGACACTCTAGTTGGAACGCAGGAACGAGCACTGCTGCAAAGTATTGCATCAAAAATTGTAATTACACGCCCCTGTTAGACAGGGGCAGAAAAATTGGGCCTTAGGCACTGGTGCTGGTGCCACAACACTGCAACCCCTCACAGACACTCTAGTTGGAACGCAGGAACGAGCACTGCTGCAAAGTATTGCATCAAAAATTGTAATTACACGCCCCTGTTAGACAGGGGCAGAAAAATTGGGCCTTAGGCACTGGTGCTGGTGCCACAACACTGCAACCCCTCACAGACACTCTAGTTGGAACGCAGGAACGAGCACTGCTGCAAAGTATTGCATCAAAAATTGTAATTACACGCCCCTGTTAGACAGGGGCAGAAAAATTGGGCCTTAGGCACTGGTGCTGGTGCCACAACACTGCAACCCCTCACAGACACTCTAGTTGGAACGCAGGAACGAGCACTGCTGCAAAGTATTGCATCAAAAATTGTAATTACACGCCCCTGTTAGACAGGGGCAGAAAAATTGGGCCTTAGGCACTGGTGCTGGTGCCACAACACTGCAACCCCTCACAGACACTCTAGTTGGAACGCAGGAACGAGCACTGCTGCAAAGTATTGCATCAAAAATTGTAATTACACGCCCCTGTTAGACAGGGGCAGAAAAATTGGGCCTTAGGCACTGGTGGTGGCGCCCAGAACCAAAAATGTTCTTACAAGCTATCAGCGTGATGATTGAGGAGGAAGAGGATAATTACTCAGGGATAATCACTCAGCATCAACATAGGCAGTCTTTGAAGGGATCTGAAAAAAATTATTCAGTTACATCAGCATCAGGTGCTTGGTAGCTGGTGGTGATCCAAGACTGATTCATTTTTATGAAGGTCAGCCGATCGACCGAGTCAGTGGACAGACGCACCCTGTGATCGGTTACCACGCCTCCAGCAGCACTGAATGTACGTTCCGAAAGAACGCTGGATGCAGGACAGGCCAGTAGCTCAATTGCATACTGTGCAAGCTCTGGCCAGTGATCCATCCTCAAGACCCAGTAACCCAGAGGATTTTCGGTGGGAAAGGTGTCCAAGTCTGATCTTGCCCCTAGGTATTCCTGCACCATGTAAAACAGACGCTGGCGATGGTTGCTGGAACCGATCATACCTTGGGGCTGCGGACCAAAAAATTGTCTGAACGCATCGGTCAGACGGCCACCTTCTCCACCGCTCCTTCTTTGACTGACCGAAGCCTCAGCAACACGTTGTCCAGAAACAGGAGTTTGTAACCTCCCAGTCTCTGGGAACGCGTTGCACAGACCTTTCTGCAAGGCCTCCCGAAGATGTTTCATCCTCTGCTCCCTCTGCGATGGCAAGATAAGGTCCGCAACCTTACCCTTGTAACGTGGATCAAGGAGGGTTGCCAGCCAGTATTGGTCCTTCTCCTTGATACCACGAATACGAGGATCCTTACGCAGGCTTTGCAGGATCAGGGAGGCCATGCAGCGTAGGTTTGCTGAGGCATTCGGTCCGGAGTCCTCTGGGTCACTAAGGACAACAACGTCCGCAGCCACCTCCTCCCAGCCACGTACAAGTCCATGTGTTCCTTGGGACTGATCCCTTAAAGACTGCTGATGCTGAGTGCCAGGCTCCACCTCCATACTGACACAATCTTCCTCCTCCTCCTCCTCCTCCTCCTCGTCCTCTTCCTGTGTGATCGGCGGGCACGCAGGAACACTGTCTGGATAAAGGGGGCCTTGAGAGCTAAGGAAGTCCTCCTCTTCCTGCCTCTGTTCTGCCTCAAGTGCCCTGTCCATTATTCCACGCAGCGTGTGCTCCAACAGGTGGACAAGGGGGACAGTGTCACTGATGCATGCACTGTCAGTGCTCACCATCCTCGTGGCCTCCTCGAATGGTGACAGGACAGTGCATGCATCCCTGATCATGGCCCACTGGCGTGGGGAAAAAAAACCAAGGTCCCCTGACCCTGTCCTGGTGCCATAGTCGCACAGGTACTCATTGATGGCCCTCTGCTGCGTGTGCAGCCGCTGCAGCATGGCCAACGTCGAGTTCCACCTGGTGGGCATGTCACAGATTAGGCGGTTCTTGGGCAGGTTAAACTCCTTTTGGAGGTCCGTCAGCCGAGCACTGGCATTATATGACCGGCGGAAATGCACACAGACTTTCCTGGCCTGCCTCAGGACATCCTGTAAGCCCGGGTACCTGCCCAAGAACCGCTGCACCACCAAGTTAAGGACGTGAGCCAAACAGGGCACATGGGTCAGTTGTCCCTGTCGGAGGGCAGAGAGGAGGTTGGTGCCATTGTCGCAAACCACCATTCCTGCCTTAAGTTGGCGTGGCGTCAACCACCTCTGAACCTGCCCCTGCAGAGCTGACAGAACCTCTGCCCCAGTGTGGCTCCTGTCCCCCAAGCACACCAGCTCAAGCACCGCATGGCATCTTTTGGCCTGCGTACTTGCGTAGCCCCTTGAACGCCTACGGAGCACCGCTGGTTCCGAGGAAGAGGCCATGGAGGAAGAAGAAGAGGAGGGGGTGGAGGAGAGAGGTGTGTCACAATCAGCATTTTGGAGGCGTGGTGGCGGAACAACCTCCAACACTACTGCACCTTGTCCTGCATCCTTCCCAGCTGCCAGCAGAGTCACCCAATGCGCCGTGAAACTTAAGTAACGTCCCTGTCCATGCCTGCTGGACCATGAGTCAGCGGTAATATGCACCTTACCGCTGACCGCCCTGTCCAGCGAGGCATGGACATTGCCTTCCACATGCCGGTAGAGAGCCGGAATCGCCTTCCGTGAGAAAAAGTGGCGTTTGGGTACCTGCCACTGAGGAACCGCACATTCCACAAACTCACGGAAGGGGGCAGAGTCTACCAACTGAAAAGGCAGCAGTTGAAGTGCTAGCAATTTTGCCAAGCTAGCATTCAACCGCTGGGCATGTGGATGGCTGGGAGCAAACTTCTTTCGGCGGTGCAGCAGCTGGGGCAGGGAAATTTGCCTGGTACAATCTGACGTCGGTGTACCAAAAGCAGATTGCCCACAAGTACTTGGCTGTGACACACCTAATTCTACACCTTCATTCCTCTCACTGCAGGTCTCAGAGAGGACTGAAGGTCTAGTGGGGTTGGAAATCTCAGCTGATGAGGAGCAAGGAGAGATCCTCTTTGTTCTTTGGTGTGGGTCTTTCAGATACGCTTGCCAACGAACTGCATGGCAGGTCAACATATGTCTGGTCAAGCATGTGGTACCCAAGCGGGAGATGTTTTGGCCACGCGAGATACGCTTGAGACATATGTTGCAAATAGCAGCGGTGCGATCTGATGCACTCGTCTCAAAAAAGGCCCACACCAAAGAACTTTTTGAATAACGCGCAGAGACTGCAGCGCCCTGCACATGTGGAGCTTTGGGGTGTGATGCAGTCAATGTGCTGCCCTTAGGCTGGCCCCTGGAGGGCATCCTGCCTCGTTGGTGATGTGCCGCCTCCTCCTCCTCCTCCTCCTCCTCTCTCCTATCAGGCACCCACGTTGAGTCAGTGACCTCATCATCCCCTCCCTCCTCATCACTGGAGCAAACCTGGCAGTATGCTGCAGCAGGGGGAGCATGACTGCCAGATTGCTGTCCTTCTTGGGCACCCCCTCTGTCCGTGCTCATGTTACTGCCTTCATCGAGCTCAGTATCATCATCAGAGCCTTCCAAACGCTGGGCATCCTCCTGGAGCATGTACCCAACACTGTGGTCAAACAGTTCGAGGGAATCCTCATGAGGACATGGTGGAGCTAGGGAAGGAGTCACTGATGACATTGAGCTGAGGGAAGAGGCCGCTGCTTTGCCAGACAAAGCACCCTGGGCATGGGTGAGAGAGGATGAGGAGGATGAGGACGGCTTGGTCATCCACTCGACCAAGTCTTCCGCATGTTGCGGCTCAACACGGCCAGCTGCCGAAAAAAAGGCCAAGCGTGTCCCATGGCCACGTGCTGATGAGGATGCACCGTCTCCACGACCAGCACTAGACACAGAGCCTGCTTGCCCTCTCTTATTGGCTTGTGACTGTCTGCCTCTCCTTCTTGGCCTTCCAGACATACTAATGGCCTGTAGCTGCACTAAGCTGGGATAGAACACCTGTAATTTTCTTCAGGTAGCTTTATATACTGTAACCAGACAAGCCTGCCTGTCAGTAGGAAGATAACAGGAACGGATCTAGCTGAACACTGTGAGCAGGACACACTGTACTAAATGTAAATAGTCTAGCTGCCTGACCGTGGTACTAATAGGATCAAAAAGAACACCTGTAATTTTCTTCAGGTAGCTTTATATACTGTAACCAGACAAGCCTGCCTGTCAGTAGGAAGATAACAGGAACGGATCTAGCTGAACACTGTGAGCAGGACGCACTGCACTGAATGTAAATAGCAGGAACGGATCTAGCTGAACACTGTGAGCAGGACGCACTGCACTGAATGTAAATAGCAGGAACGGATCTAGCTGAACACTGTGAGCAGGACGCACTGCACTGAATGTAAATAGCAGGAACGGATCTAGCTGAACACTGTGAGCAGGACGCACTGCACTGAATGTAAATAGCAGGAACGGATCTAGCTGAACACTGTGAGCAGGACGCACTGCACTGAATGTAAATAGCAGGAACGGATCTAGCTGAACACTGTGAGCAGGACGCACTGCACTGAATGTAAATAGCAGGAACGGATCTAGCTGAACACTGTGAGCAGGACGCACTGCACTGAATGTAAATAGCAGGAACGGATCTAGCTGAACACTGTGAGCAGGACGCACTGCACTGAATGTAAATAGCAGGAACGGATCTAGCTGAACACTGTGAGCAGGACGCACTGCACTGAATGTAAATAGCAGGAACGGATCTAGCTGAACACTGTGAGCAGGACGCACTGCACTGAATGTAAATAGCAGGAACGGATCTAGCTGAACACTGTGAGCAGGACGCACTGCACTGAATGTAAATAGCAGGAACGGATCTAGCTGGACACTGTGAGCAGGACGCACTGCACTGAATGTAAATAGCAGGAACGGATCTAGCTGAACACTGTGAGCAGGACGCACTGCACTGAATGTAAATAGCAGGAACGGATCTAGCTGAACACTGTGAGCAGGACGCACTGCACTGAATGTCAATAGCAGGAACGGATCTAGCTGAACACTGTGAGCAGGACGCACTGCACTGAATGTAAATAGCAGGAACGGATCTAGCTGAACACTGTGAGCAGGACGCACTGCACTGAATGTAAATAGCAGGAACGGATCTAGCTGAACACTGTGAGCAGGACGCACTGCACTGAATGTAAATAGCAGGAACGGATCTAGCTGAACACTGTGAGCAGGACGCACTGCACTGAATGTAAATAGCAGGAACGGATCTAGCTGAACACTGTGAGCAGGACGCACTGCACTGAATGTAAATAGCAGGAACGGATCTAGCTGAACACTGTGAGCAGGACGCACTGCACTGAATGTAAATAGCAGGAACGGATCTAGCTGAACACTGTGAGCAGGACACACTGCACTAAATAGTCTAGATAGAAGATAACAGGAACGGATCTAGCTAAACTGAATACAGTGTATATATATATATGCAACACCTGGGATGCATATATATACACAATACACTGTAAGTGCAGCTAACTGACTGACTGTTCTGCCTAATCTATCTAACTCAAATCAAATGACACTGTCTCTCTCTCTCTCTATCTCTCAGCACACCGGAACACACACTACACAGGGCCGCCGTGCAGGCGGCCTTATATAGTGTGGGGTGTGTACTAAATCCCCTGAGCCATAATTGGCCAAAGCCACCCTGGCTTTGGCCAATTACAGCTCTCTCTACTGACGGCGCTGTGATTGGCCAAGCATGCGGGTCATAGTGCATGCTTGGCCAATCATCAGCCAGCAATGCACTGCGATGCCGCAGTGAATTATGGGCCGTGACGCGCCACACGAATTTGGCGCGAACGGCCCATATCGTTCGCAATTCGACGGACGGTCGAACAGCCGATGTTCGAGTCGAACATGGGTTCGACTCGAACACGAAGCTCATCCCTACCCCAGTGTATAGATTGCATTCATATTTTTGCCACCCAAATGCATTATTTTACATTTTTCTACATTGAACCTCATTTGCCATGTAGTTGCCCACCCCATTAATTTGTTCAGATCTTTTTGCAAGGTTTCCACATCCTGTGGAGAAGTTATTGCCCTGCTTAGCTTAGTATCATCTGCAAATACAGAGATTATACTGTTTATCCCATCCTCCAGGTAATTTATGAACAAATTAAATAGGATTGGTCCCAGCACAGAACCCTGGGGAACCCCACTACCCACCCCTGACCATTCCGAGTACTCCCCATTTATCACCACCCTCTGAACTCGCCCTTGTAGCCAGTTTTCAATCCATGTACTCACCCTATGGTCCATGCCAACGGACCTTATTTTGTACAGTAAACGTTTATGGGGAACTGTGTTAAATGCTTTTGCAAAATCCAGATACATCACGTCTATGGGCCTTCCTATATCTAGATGGCAACTCACCTCCTCATAGAAGGTTAGTAGGTTGGTTTGGCAAGAACGATTTTTCATGAATCCATGCTGATTATTGCTAATGATACTGTTCTCATTACTAAAATCTTGTATATAGTCCTTTATCATCCCCTCCAAGAGTTTACATACTATTGATGTTAGGCTAACTGGTCTGTAATTCCCAGGGATGTATTTTGGACCCTTTTTAAATATTGGTGCTACATTGTCTTTTCTCCAATCAGCTGGTACCATTCCAGTCAGTAGACTGTCTGTAAAAATTAGGAACAACGGTCTGGCAATCACTTGACTGAGTTCCCTAAGTACCCTCGGATGCAAGCCATCTGGTCCCGGTAATTTATTAATGTTAAGTTTCTCAAGTCTAATTTTAATTCTGTCCTCTGTTAACCATGGAGGTGCTTCCTGTGTTGTGTCATGAGGATAAACACTGCAGTTTTGGTTACTGAAGCCCCCCGATTCACTCGTGAAGACTGAGGAGAAGAATAAATTCAATACCTTCGCTATCTCCCCATCCTTTGTACCCAGATGTCCTTCCTCGTTCTTTATGGGGTCTGTCCTCCCTTTTTTACTGTTTACACTTAAAGAATTTGTTGGAATTTTTTTTTCTCTCCTCCGCTCTGTGTCTTTCATGTTCTACCTTAACCGTCCTAATTGCACCCTTACATTTCTTGTTGCATTCTTTATAAAGTCTGAATGCTGAGGATGATCCATCAACCTTGTATTTTTTGAAGCTCTTCTCCTTTGCTTTTATATGCATTTTTACATTGGAGTTAAGCCTTCCAGGACTTTTGTTCGCTCTTTTAAATTTATTACCCAATGGGATGCATAGGCTAATGCCCTTATTTAATATGCTCTTAAAGCAAACCCATCTCTCCTCCGTGTTATTTGTTCCTAATATTTTATCGCAATTTATGCCTTTTAGCAAGGTTTGTAGTTTAGGGAAGTTGGCTCTTTTGAAATTCAGTGTCTTTGTATTCCCTTTATGTTTCCTATTTGTGTGATTTATACTGAAACTAATTGACCTGTGATTGCTGTTACCTAAATTGCCCCGTATTTACACATCCATGATCAGGTCTGTATTGTTGGTAATCAGTAGATCCAGTAATGCTTTATTTCTAGTTGGTGCGTCTACCATCTGACCCATAAAATTGTCCTGCAAGACATTAAGGAACTGGCAAGCCTTAAATGAATGCGCAGTTCCCTCCGCCCAGTCTATGTCTGGATAATTAAAATCCCCCATTATGATAACACTTCCCATCCTTGCTGTTAATCCAAATTGTGATAGGAGATCTGTCTCCACTTCCTCCCTCAGGTTAGGGAGCCTATAGCATACTCCCAGTATTATTTTTCCCTTAGCTTCATCCCTTTGGAGCTCTACCCATAAGGATTCCACCTCCTCCCTAGCTCCCTCAGTGATGTCATCTCTCACATTCACTTGTACATTATTCTTGATATATAGGCATACCTCTCCCCATTTTTTACCCTCTCTATCCTTGTGGTAAAGGGTATACCCTTGAATGTTTGCCAGCCAATCATGAGAGCTGTTGAACCAGGTCTCTGAAATTCCCACAAAATCCAAATCCTCCTCGTACAACAGTATCTCTAGTTCACCCATCTTGTCCGCCAGGCTCCTGGCATTGGTGAACATAACATTCAGCTGTCATGAATGGGTTTCCGGTTATCAGTAACAGTGGACTGCTGTGTCTGGTCACAGGAGGATTAATCGTTTATATATACGTGACTGAATAGCACGTGCCGCCCCTCCGCAGTATGTCTGCAGGAACAGGGTGGCAAGTGGTTAATCATAGGCCTCACTTTTTTTGTTTTCTTTGTTTCTTCTTTCTGTCGAAAAGCAAAATACCACAGCTAATCAGGGGCATTTTTTGGCACAAGAACGGCTCCAGAAGACCTGAAAGAAGGTTCCATAACCCTCAGGTGCCATTTAAAGTCCATTGCTCCCTCCACCAACAACCACCTTTAAGGAGTTGTAAACCCTCACAGTTTTTCACCTTAATGCATTGTATGCATTAAGGTGAAAAACCTTTTATGCCACCCCCAGCCCCCAAGAGCCCCACTTTTTCTTACTTGAGCCCAATCGTTCCAGCGATGGGGACAAGCACAGCAGCTCCAGCCACTGTCTCGGGTCCTCATTGGATAGATTGATAGCAGCAGGAGCCATTGGCCGGGCGGTGGTTCAGTTATCCTGACTGGGTGTCATATAACATCCAGCAGGATAACAGCCACCGCACGCCTGTGGGGGCAAGTATCGCGGCGATCGGTGGTGAGGTGTGTCAGTCTGACACATTGCTACACCGATCTCGGTAAAGAGCCTCTGACGGAGGCTCTTTACAACGTGATCAGCCATATCCAATCACGGCTGATCACGATGTAAACAGGAAGAGCCGTTTATCGGACAGACGCGAGTAAAGGAAAGTCGATGGGCAGCTCTCCTGACAGGGGGGTCTGCGCTGATTGTTTATCAGCTCAGCCCCCCCACTAATGCCCACACTGGACCACCATGGACGCCACCAGGACCACCAGGAATACCCACAACAGATGGATGACCAGGGATGCCACCCTAGACTGCCAGGAATGCCAGTAAGTGCCCAAATAATGCCAATCAGTGCCCACACATCTTGCCAGTCAGTGCCAGTCAGTCAGTGCCTGCCAGATGTCTCCTCATCAGTGATGCCCAGCAGTGCCATCTATCAGTGTCCATCAGTGCCACCCATCAGTGTCCATCAGTGCCACCTATCAGTGCCCATCCATGCCCATCAGTGCCCACCTATCAGTGCCAATCAGTGCCCACCCGTGCCACCTATCAGTGCCACCCATAAGTACCCATCAGTGCACCCTATCAGTGCCCATCAGTGCTGCCTATCATTGCCCATCAGTGCTTCATACCAGTGCCACCTATCAGTCCCCATCAGTGCCCATCAGTGCCAACTAATTGGTGCTACCTCATCAGTGCCACTTTATCAGTGCCCATTAGTGCAGCCTCATCAGTGCCCATCAATGAAGGAGAAAACTTATTTTTTACAAAATTTTATAACAGAAACAAAGAAAAACTATTTATTTATTTATTTTTTATTTTTATTTGTTGCGCAAAAAATAAAAATGCCAGCAGTGATCAAATACCATCAAAAGAAAGTTGAAGCATGACCGTGTAATTGTCATTCAAAGTGCAAAATGTTGAAAGCTAAAAATTGGCTTGGACAGGAAGGGACAAAAGTGCCTGGTAAAAAAAAAAGCAAACCTTTATGCCGCGTACACACGAGCGGACTTTACGGCAGACTTTGCCTGGCGGACTTTTCGACGGACTTTACGACGGACTTTCTTAATGAACGGACTTGCCTACACACAATCAACCAAAGTCCGTCGAATTCGTACGTGATGACGTACGACCGGACTAAAATAAGGAAGTTCATAGCCAGTAGCCAATAGCTGCCCTAGCAAGGCTTTTTGTCCGTCGAACTAGCATACAGACGAGCGGACTTTTCGACCAGACTCGAGTCCGTCGGATAGATTTGAAACATGTTTCAAATCTAAGTCCGTCCAACTTTTGAGCAAACAAAGTCCGCTGGAGCCCACACACGATCGAATTGTCCGATGAAATCCCGTCCACCGGGCAAAATCTGCCGTAAAGTCCGCTCTTGTGTACGCGGCATTACAATCACTTTAATTTTGCTTTCCCCACTGACTCCAATGCATTTCACTGAAATGGTGAAATTTATCTGAAATCTCAGGATTTTCCAGAATATTTCTGTGAAAAAAGGCTCCTAATTTTTCACTCATCCTAGTTCCCTAGTGTGTGTTTGGGGGAGGGAGTGTTCATTATCTGATAGCCCACTGTTCAAGGCACAACATGGTTGGTGCTTTGGTTGCTCTGTTGTTTCACACATGGTAAATATAAAATGTTTCATATAAAATATTTAAAAAGTGGGATAATACTGCGCAAAATATTATAGGTAACTACATAAATATTAATGTGAAAAGAGCTGCTACAAAAGAATGTAACAAATATTCAAATAAGGAAGTGGATGGAATGTAGCGCTGAAAGTAATAACACAGTGCAAAGTGCATAAACCAATGTGAATGATCTAATAAACATTCGATGAAAAACAACTTATAAACTCCATCATAATGAAATGAGTGATAATAAAGGAATGAGTCTCATAAAATAAATCAGATCCTGACAAGAAAAAACTGAATAGGAGTCCGCAATCATAAGGTAATCTTCAAATAAGTAAATGGAGAATCTGTAATCTAATGCTGCGTACACACGAGCGGACTTTCCGGCATACTTGGTTTGGCGGATTGGAGTCTGCCGCACAATCCGATCGTGTGTAGGCTCCCGCTGACTTTTTTTTCCCAAAAGTCCGCCGGACCTAGATTTGAAGCGTGTTTCAAATCTTTCCGTCGTAAGTCCGCCGGACTCAGTTCCTGACGTAAAGCCTGTTCGTCTGTATGCCGGTCTGACGGAGGGAAGGGTACTGCATCTCTCGCTCGCTGCAATAGGAAAAATAAATTTTCCTATTGCGGCGAGCGCGGGGCATACCAGGCCCTTAGGTCTGGTATGGATTTTAAGGGGAACCCCCTACGCCGATAAAACGGCGTGGGTTCCCCCCTAAAATCCATACCAGACCCCGATCCGAGCACGCAGCCCGGCTGGTCAGGAAAGGGGGTGGGGACGAGTGAGCGCCCCCCCTCCTGAACCATACCAGGCCGCATGCCCTCAACATGGGGGGGTGGGTGCTTTGGGGGAGGGGCACCCTGCGGGGGCCCCCCACCACAAAGCACCTTGTCCCCATGTTGATGAGGACAAGGGCCTCTTCCCGACAACCCTGGCCGTTGGTTGTCGGGGTCTGCGGGCGGGGGGCTTATTGGAATCCGGGAGCCCCCTATAATAAGAGGGGCCCCAGATCCCAGCCCCCCACCCTATGTGAATGAGTATGGGGTACATGGTACCCCTACCCATTCACCTAGGGAAAAAGTGTCAATATTAAAACACACTACACAGGTTTTTAAAGTCATTTATTAGACAGCTCCGGGGGGTCTTTTTCCGGCTTCGGGGGTCTTCTTCCGACATCGGGGGTCCCTCCGGTTCCTCTTCTCCCGGCGTCCGGTTGGTTCTTCCCTGCTCTCTCTGGCCTCTTCTCCCGGTGTTCCAGTTCTTCTGCCGGCTCCTCCGCTATCTTCGTGCCGCTCTTTTGTTAGCGGGGCCAGGACTTCTGGCTTCTGGGCTTCTTGGCTTCTTCTCTTCTTCCGATGTTGACATGACGGTCTCTCCGGCTGGAATGCTCTCTGAGCGCTTCGAAGTGACTTAAATAGGCGGAGACCCCGTCCCATTATGCCGTCACAGTCCCTGGGCATGCTGGGACTGTGATGTTTTCGGGGGGCGTGGTGATGTTGACCACGCATCCCTAAAACGTCACAGTCCCAGCATGCCCGGGGACTGTGGCGGTATAAGGGGGTGGGGTCTCCGCCTATATAAGTCACATTGGAGCGCTCAGAGAGCATTCCAGCCGGAGAGACCGTCGTGTCAACATCGGAAGAGAAGAAGCCAAGAAGCCCAAAAGCCCAGAAGCCAGAAGCCAGAAGTCCGGGCCCCCGCTAACAAAAGAGCAGCATGAAGATAGCGGAGGAGCCGGCAGAAGAACTGGAACACCGGGAGAAGAGGTCAGAGAGAGCGGAGAAGAACCAACCGGATGCCGGGAGAAGAGGAACCGGAGGGACCCCCGAAGTTGAAAGAAGACCCCCGAAGTCGAAAGAAGACCCCCGAAGCCGGAAGAAGACCCCCCGGAGCTGTCTAATATAAATTACTTTAAAAACCTGTGTAGTGTGTTTTATTATTGACACTTTTTCCCTAGGTAAATGGGTAGGGGTACCATGTACCCGATACTCATTCACATAGGGTGGGGGGC
Organism: Lithobates septentrionalis; assembly: GCA_037952835.1. Taxonomy (NCBI): domain Eukaryota; kingdom Metazoa; phylum Chordata; class Amphibia; order Anura; family Ranidae; genus Lithobates; species Lithobates septentrionalis. The sequence continues at coordinate 2,344,153 of JBBDGP010000653.1, read as the reverse complement.
CGGGATCTGGGGGCCCTCTTATTATAGGGGGCTCCCAGATTCCGATAAGACCCCCGCCCGCAGACCCCGACAACCAACATCCAGGGTTGTCGGGAAGAGGCCCTTGTCCTCATCAACATGGGGACAAGGTGCTTTGTGGTGGGGGGGCCCCGCAGGGCGCCCCCTTCCCCAAAGCACCCACCCCTCCATGTTGAGGGCATGCGGCCTGGTACGGTTCAGGGGGGGCGCTCACTCGTCCCCACCCCCTTTCCTGAACGGCCGGGCTCCGTGCTCGGATGGGGGTCTGGTATGGATCTTAGGGGGGACCCCACGCCGTTTTTTTCACAAGGTGTCAATCTTCCTTTTCTAGTTCCATCGTACCCGAGTCACGTTCAAAATGAACGGACTTGTCCGTGTGTGGGCAAGTCCGTTCATTCTGAAAGTCCGCCATAACTCCAGCGAAAGACGGGCGGACCTAGCCTGCCGGAAAGTCTGGTCGTGTGTAGGCAAGTCCGTCCATTCAGAAAGTCCGGCGGTAGTCCACCGGAAAGTCCGGTGGGAAGAACGTCGGACCAAGTCTGCCGGAAAGTCCGCTCGTGTGTACGCAGCATAAGGCATCCAAGATGGTAAGTCCTGTCTAGGTGAATGAGATTAAACACTCTTACAAGAACCGGTGGACCCGGATGTCAGTGACACCAAATCATAAAAGCATGAATATCCAGATCAATGGCTCTCCAAAACGATCAAAGGGACCCGGGATCTCCTATGGTGTCTCCAAAGGAACTCGTGGGTATTGACCAAGCTGGAAAGGGCAGGTGCACAGTAGGTGCACAAAGCTGGTTTATTTAAAAAACCGACATACAGAGAATAAAAAGTGATCACAAATAGATAAAAGCAATGTGGGGAGAGATGAACCTTGCCCAAATAAACCAACTTTGTTGACCTGCACCATTGGAGCCCCCCCTTCTTTTTTCCTACATACCGTGTTTAGATGCAAGTTGCTGTGGCGTTCCTACTGTGCACCTGCCCTTTCCAGCTTGGTTGATACCCATGAGGTCCTTTGGAGACACCATTGGAGATGCCGGGTCTGCTTAGACCGATGTTCTGCGAACACCGAACAATATGCGGTGTTCGGGGCAAATTCAAAAGCCACCGGAACACCGTAAAAGTGTTTGGGGACCTGGGTCCTGCCCCAGGGGACATGTATCAATGAAAAAAACATTTTAAAAAACGGCAGTTTTTCCGGGAGCAGTGATTTTAATAATGCTTAAAGTGAAACAATAAAAGTGAAATATTCCTTTGAATTTCGTACCTGGGGGGTGTCTATAGTATGCCTGTAAAGTGGTGCATTTTTCCCGAGTTTAGAACAGTCCCTGCACAAAATGACATTTCTAAAGGAAAAAAAGTCAATTAAATGTAATAGCGGCTATAGTGAATTGGCGAGTCTCGGCAATACAGATGAAAGTCATTGAAAAAAACGACATGGGATCCCCCCAGTCCATTACCAGGCCTTTTGGGTCTGGTATGAATATTAAGGGGAACCCCGAACCAAAATTTAAAAAAAAATAGCTTGGGGGTCCCCCTAAATTCCATACCAGGCCCTTCAGGTCTGGTATGGATATTAACCACTTGCCGACCGCCTCACGCAGATATACTGCGGCAGAATGGCAGGGCAGGCAAAGTAACATATGGGTACGTTACTTGCCTCCCGCGGGCGGGGGGTCCGATCGGAACCCCCCCCGGTGCCCGAGGCGGTCGGCATCTGTCCCCGAGCGATCAGAGGTGAGGGGGAGGCCATCCATTCGTGGCCACCCCCTCGCGATCGCTCCCAGCCCATGACAATCTTCCTCTGCTGCTGTAATATAAACAGTGGCAGAGGAAGTGATGTCATCTCTCCTCGGCTCTGTATTTTCCGTTCCGGCGTCGAGGAGAGAAGACATCTGAGTAAGTGCACAACACACACACTTACAATAAAACACACTAGGCACACTTTACACCCCCCATCACCCCCGATCACCCCCTAATCACCCCCCCGCCGTCACAGTGACACCAATAGCAGTTTTTTTTCTGATTACTGCATTGGTGTCAGTTTGTGACAGTTAGAAGTGGTAGGGCAGTTAGTGTTAGCCCCCTTTAGGTCTAGGGTACCCCCTAACACCCCTTAATAAAGTTTTAACCCCTTGATCAACCCCCCGTTGCCAGTGTCACTAAGTGATCATTTTTCTGATCGCTGTATTAGTGTCACTGGTGACGCTAGTTAGGGAGGTAAATATATAGGTTCACCGTCAGCGTTTTATTGCGTCAGGGACCCCCATATACTACCTAATAAAGGTTTTAACCCCTTGATTGCCCCCTAGTTAACCCTTTCACCAGTGATCACCGTATAACTGTAGTGGGTGACGCTGGTTAGTCCCTTAGTGGTATAGTATCTGAACGGATCAATATCTGATCCGATCAGATCTATACTAGCGTCCCCAGCAGTTTAGGGTTCCCAAAAACGCAGTGTTAGCGGGATCAGCCCAGATACCTGCTAGCACCTGCGTTTTGCGTGTCCGCCCAGCCCAGCCCACCCAAGTGCAGTATCGATTGGTCACTGTCACTTACAAAACACTAAACACATAACTGCAGCGTTTGCAGAGTCAGACCTGATCCCTGCGATTGCTAACAGTTTTTTTGGTAGCGTTTTGGTGAACTGGCAAGCACCAGCGGCCTAGTACACCCCGGTCGTAGTCAAACCAGCACTGCAGTATCACGTGGTGACGTGGCGAGTCCCATAAGTGCAGTTCAAGCTGGTGAGGTGGCAAGCACAAGTAGTGTCCCGCTGCCACCAAGAAGAAGACAAACACAGGCCCGTTGTGCCCATAATGCCCTTCCTGCTGCATTCGCCAATCCTAATTGGGAATCCACCACTTCTGCAGCACCCGTACTTCCCCCATTCACATCCCCAACCAAATGCAGTCAGCTGCATGAGAGGCATTTTCTTTATGTCCTCCCGAGTACCCCTACCCAACGAACCCCCCAAAAAAGATGTCGTGTCTGCAGCAAGCGCGGATATAGGCGTGACACCCACTATTATTGTCCCTCCTGTCCTGACAATCCTGGTCTTTGCATTGGTGAATGTTTTGAACGCTACCATACACTAGTTGAGTATTAGAGTAGGGTACAGCATTGCACAGACTAGGCACACTTTCACAGGGTCTCCCAAGATGCCATCGCATTTTGAGAGACCCGAACCTGGAACCGGTTACAGTTATAAAAGTTACAGTTGAGGGGGCGGGCCTGGCCTGACACGAAGATGGCTGCTTAATTCCTCAGCTCCCGCCATCGCACGACCTAAACTTCATTTACCGGAGGCTCAGCCGAACGAAACCCGCCGCACAACATGGGGACTGCGTCCAGGAACACCTCAGCCTCCTGTTCCCGTTCCCCGAGGGGACACCCGGAACACACGGAACACAATATCCCCGAAATGTTCCGGACGGGCAGAAGCAACATGGCGTCATCCCGCCACAGGAGCTCACAGGCCGCAATGTCCTCTCAGCAGGGAGCGCCGTCTCTCGCCCCACCGGTAAGCTTTCCGGGGGAACTTTTGCCAGAGGAACAACCCCACCACCAATTGAACATAAATGATCTGCGGATGATAGCCAATGATATAAAAGACACACTGTCGGCTGCCATAGCAGAACTTCGCCTGGAATTCCGTACCCTGTCTGACAGAGTTACAACAGCGGAACAAATGGCTGAACAACAAAACCTTCAACTGCGCAAAACCACCCGCCATGTAGATGCACATACCCTACAGATGAGGGACATGCAGAGACACCTCGAGGATCTCGACAATCGGGGCAGAAGACGCAACCTGAGGGTCCGGGGGCTCCCGGAATCGATTGAAGGAGATCAACTGACCCCATCGATAGTCAGCCTATTCAATGGCATTCTACACAGGCCCCTCCAGACACCTGTGGAATTTGAAAGAATCCATCGCGCACTGCGACCTAAAGGAAGGGACACTGACCCACCCAGGGATATAATCTGCTGCTTGATTGACTACAAAGTCAAAGAGGATATTCTTAGACAGGCTAGAGGCATTCCACAGCTAATACACGAGGGGAAACCTATCCAGATATTCCAGGATCTCTCAGGCATCACTCTTCAACACAGGAGGGATCTGAAACCCCTGCTAGACACCCTCCGCACCAGAGGCATAAACTACAAATGGAAGTTCCCCTTCTGCCTGGCTGCCACCTCACAAGGTCGCACTGCTTTCCTCAAAGTACCGGAGGATCTTCCCTATTTCTGCGAGACCCTCAATATTCCCGCTGTGGAAGTACCTAACTGGTATGCGGACTTTCGACGCTCAGCTGTGCGGAGAGATCAGCACCATGAAACGCCTATGGAAACCGCGAATACAGGGCACAGGAGGAGAAGATCACCCTCCGCCTCAGCATATCATGGCACTCGCCGCTCCCAGCACCGCGACCTCAGCTCAGCCGATTCGCCCTCATCCAGGAAGGCCAGAAGAGATCGCTAATGCCTCAGGGCAGTAATTCATTTCATTTTCACAGTGACCCTCTTTTTCTGTTGAGCCTCGTTAGGCTCTCTTTGTTTTCCACTACTGTTATTGGACGCTAATTTTTGGACAAGCCTCTCACATATGTGTCACCCCCTAACGCTATCGCCCTATAACGGGACAAACAGTGAGTATACATGCCCTGTATGAGTAAAATCAGTTTATTATTGGGACTCAAAAGAACCTCTAGCTAACGTGCCTCTTTCGCGGGCTTCACATAGCGCGAGCAACAAACTACAACAACCAGAATGCAGCGCAAACCGGAAGTACGAGGGGAACCTCGTACAGGACACGGAAACTCCCTTGCCCTCATCCGGCTGAACAGGAACTCCAACAAACTCACCGCCACAGCGACGGAAGTAATCCAACAATGCGGCTCCTGTCACAACCCTTCCAGCTTACCTGACACGCGGATTCGCAACCGATGACATCAGACCCGCACGGAAGGACGATTGACGGAACCTTCACAAAGATCCCCATGACCAACGTACGCACCAGTCACCTGACAACACGCTACGTCATCCTGAAACTACGGACGACTTGCTCTCCACGGAAGATCACTCTGGAGATATCACCTGCAGAGACGCTCGGCATACGCATCCACAGCATAGGACCTCAATGTAGCAACGGTACCTCTCTGTCAAACAGCCTGCATGGCACCTACGGGATCACTCCCCTCACTCCGTTCGTTTACCAGGACCCACTTTTACCCATTTTTACCCCAAAGCCTAAAGTTGGAGTGAGCAACGGACCATAAGAGGTATTTGGTCATCTACCATACGCGCCCCAGAACGGCTCCCAGGACACATTTAAGGTCTTACGATCTAAATTCATTATATGCTAGCATTATGTCCCAGGTTCTTCCGTCCCCAGGGATACAGAGAGGGAAGGGGTATCCTAATATATACCGGGTATAATTCTTAGGTAACCACGGCCCCGAGCAACTTTAAGCTCCAGAGCCTGACTTACAGGTACACCTTGAGTTTATCTTATTGTGTGTTGATGTTTTTCACATGGATGATACACTTACATTCATGGGCAATTGTTGGTTATTCCACGCTTGATAAGTAATTTCAGCTGTTCAAGACGTGGAATCCTTTCAACTTCGTCGGTACTCGCACCCCTGCATGATATGCCGTGACGCGCTCCTGTGATTATCCAGGGCATTTTCACTCTGGTACGGGCGTGACCCCAGTGGTCTGACTAGACATCTTGCAGAGGTTGATACTGACGAACTTACCCATTTTGTTCCTTCTTGCTAGAGCGGTTATTAATGTTAGAGTTAATCATTAGATATTTATATTGATGCTTGTATGCACACTCTCGTTGGCATGAGTTGTACACTCTTTTCCCACAGGCTCTTTTCACACCCCTCCATTTACCCTCAATCTGCCCAACGGCCGTGCGGTGGCGGGACACACACTCATTCCCTCTATACCTCTGCCAGCTCTCTCGTGTCGGGCATACTCCAACCCCCACACAGCTTCGGAGTTGTGTACCGGCCTGTTCGCAACGGGTTGTGCGCAGCCCCTGAGCTGTACATTACCGATCCCTTACTATATAGTGAGGACACGGGATACTTCACTATCCCAGTGGACTCATCGGTTACTCTACAGAGTTCCTAGATATCAAACATAACCTACTCTCATCTAAGAATAAAAGAAACTCTTCCCTGACCACACCTCCCCTCTCCCTCACTCCTTCCTTTTTAATTTTTATTTGTTCATCACGATCCTTTATTCTTGACCCCGACGGAAATAATGGACACAAATCGAACGACAAACACTGGGGCGGAATCACACCCTCCCCTGAATCTCCAATCTATCAATATTTGGGGCCTAAATACGCCCGAAAAACGTTCTCTCCTACTCGCCTCGCTACATAAGTCTAAAACACACATAGCCTTAATCCAGGAAACACACTTCAGAACAGATACTATCCCCAGACTACACAGCAAACGGTTTCCCACAATCTACCATGCCACCAACGACGAAGCGAAATCAAAAGGTGTCTGCATTCTCATAGCTAAAGATTGCCCATTTATTGTCTCGGACACACATAATGACCCACAAGGACGCTTCCTCTTCCTAAAAGGCACTCTATACGGGAAAAGAATCACGATTGCCAACTTAGACACCCCGAATGCGCACCAAGTTCCCTTTTTCCGAGATACATTACAATTACTCGCGGCCTTTAGCTCGGGCACGCTAATAATCGGAGGCGATTTCAACGTACCCCTCAACCCAGCTCTCGACACCTCTAACGGCCACTCCTCCATCACGTACAGAGCCCTCCGTGCCATAAAACAACAACTTAGCGACCTGCTAGTGCATGACACCTGGCGCACCATGAACCCTAACGAAAAGGATTACACATTCTTCTCTACGCCACACTCTAAATATTCACGAATCGACTATTTTTTTATATCCCAAGACGATCTCCCTCTGCTGAAACACACCTCTATTGAGCCGATGGTTCTGTCAGATCATAACCCAATTACAATGTCCCTCCACCTTCCCAGCAAACCGGTACGCCCACACATCTGGAGATTAGACAACTCCTTACTTACTGATCTAGATATCTCAAGTAAGGTTTCCCAACACCTCACAAATTATTTCACAGACAACGAACCGGGTGATACCTCGCCAGACGTGGTTTGGGCCGCACATAAATGCGTTATAAGGGGCACGCTCATTTCGATAGCAGCACACCGAAATAGGCTCAGAAAAGCTAAACTGGAAGAACTGACTACACGCATCTCTCAACTTGAACAAAAACATAAAAAATCTCTGGCGTCTGACGCACTCACAGCGCTGACACAAGCCAGAACTGAACTATTAAACGAATTACACTCCAGACTTAAGCGCAAGTATACGTTGCAACAAAAATGCTTCTATGAATATGGCAACAAATCGGGGAAGCTCCTAGCGAGAGCCCTGCAAGCTAAACGTGCGGCCCAAACCATACACGCAATCAAAGACCCTTCAGGCAAACCGTCCGTTACTTCTGGAGACATAGCGAAACAATTTGTGAACTACTTCACAGACCTCTATAACCTACGACCCGCCTCACAAACAGATACTCCAGAGGATAGATGGACAACAATCCAAACATTCCTCTCCCAATACGCTCCCACACCCCTCACGACAGAAGACACCGACGCACTAGACTCCCCATTGACAACAGAAGAAATCACTCTAGCACTAAAGCAGATGAAACCAGGTAAAAGCCCGGGACCTGACGGGCTTTCTGTAGCGTATTATAAATCTTTCTCAGATATACTCATACCCCCCTTAGTTAAAGCGCTGAACAACCTCTCGCCCCATAGTATAGCTTCTAAAGAAATATTAGAAGCTCACATAACACTTATTCCCAAACCAGGTAAGGATTCTACCATGGTCTCCAACTACCGACCAATTTCCCTTCTTAATGTGGATATTAAAGTATACGCCAAAGCTATTGCCAACCGTCTGTTACCACTAATACCCAAACTAATATCCACAGATCAAGTTGGTTTTGTCCCGAGAAGGGAAGCCCGGGATAACACCACTAAAGCCCTAGACATTCATTACTGGATGACCACCAATAACGTTAAAGGCTTTTTCTTGTCCTTGGACGCGGAGAAGGCGTTCGACAGGGTTGCTTGGGACTATATGGAAGCCACATTACATGCTATAGGCCTCCCACGCCAACTGATCCATATGATTATGGCTTTATATTCCTCACCCACTGCAAAAATAAGAATGAATGGGCACCTGTCGGACGCCTTCTCCGTCTCCAACGGAACACGACAGGGCTGCCCCCTGTCCCCCTTAATCTTCATTCTCACGATGGAACCACTCCTCCGCAAACTCAAGGAAAACCCAAATATTAAAGGGGTGGAAGTGGACCATAAACAATTTAAACTTGCGGCCTATGCGGACGATGTCCTGCTATTTCTAACGGACCCAATCACTACTTTGCCTAACCTCCTCAAAGATTTTGCTACATTCAAATCTATATCCAACCTGCAAATCAACCTAGCTAAGTCCAAAGCCCTTAACGTCTCCTTACCCACCGAAATAGTCACCCAATGCACGCAAAATTTCCCTTTCAGCTGGGAAACCCAGGCTCTCACATATCTAGGCATTAAAATACCCTCCAAACTGACAGAGATCTATAAGTTGAATTTCCTACCTATCCTAAATACTATACGAACAGACTTACATAAATGGACCTCGGGGCCGTTTTCATGGTTTGGAAGGGCAGCTGTCCTAAAAATGAACGTGCTCCCCAGACTGTTATATCTATTTCAGACCGTACCCATCCAAATTCCCCTTGCCTTCTTCTCCACCTTAAAGAAGCTCTGTAGAAATTTTATATGGTCCTCCAAACAGCCCAGATTAAATTGGAAAAGACTAACATACCCTAAGTCACAAGGGGGATTAAACATTCCAGACATGCAAAAATACTATTGGGTATGCCACCTAGCTAGAATTGTGGACTGGCATGCCAACGATACTAGCAAGGACTGGGTCTATATTGAGAACGCTTCCACCCCGATACCAATACGCACGTTACCGTGGATCAATCCAAAATCAGTACCAACACAAGCCAAACTAAACCCATTCATCAACTCCACATTAACAAATTTCAAAGCAGCTTGCAATCCACTCAAATTGCAACCTTTTCCCGGCCCCATGACACCTCTGGAAAACAATCCAGAGTTTACCCCAGGAGTACACACCCTCCACCCGGTAACAGATCCCAACAGACCACGACTCAAGTTACATCAAATGTTCCACAATGGAAATTTCTTGACGTTCCATGCCCTTACTTCCACATTCCCAGACTACCACATTCCCTTCCACAAATTCTTGCAAATACGCCACTTCATCTATAGCCTCAAACCCACGGTAGACCTGCACAGAGATCTTACGCCTTTTGAACTATTATGTAACAATTCTGAACCCCAAAGACACCTCATCTCATCACTATATAAACTCCTATTTCCAACAGACGAAAACTGATGTCTTAATTAGAAGGTGGGAACAGGACTTGAACATAGACCTCTCCGCAGAGGAGTGGCAACGAGCTCTCCATCATATGCATAAGGGTTCCTGCAACATTTCTACTCAAGAAAACAGATACAAAATCTTTACAAAATGGTACAGGACCCCGGACAGGATCCATAGGTATCAACCCAACTTCCCTCCCCTATGCTGGCGTTGCAAAGCATCAAGAGGCACACTACTCCATATTTGGTGGGACTGCCCTCTTATCCAGACCTTCTGGTCCGAAATCCATCGGTTAATTACTCAGATAACAACATTCACTCCAGACTTCACTCCGGCACAATATTTACTCCACCATACCTCTCTCCCACAACACACATATAGGAGATCCCTGGTGCTACACCTCATTAACGCGGCAAACCTATGTGTCCCAGTACACTGGAGAACCACATCCCCCCCACCATAACAGAATGGATTCAACGGGTTGATAGAGTGGCTGAAATGGAAAGCCTTATTTACCAAACGGCAGATACGCCAACCAAATACACGAACATCTGGGCATGTTGGATTCACTTTAAATCGTCCCAAATACAGTCTAGTTCAACCACCCCCCCACCCCTCAGACTCAGGGGGATCCACTAACACACAACCGACTACCTAAGCCCATAAATCAACACTTAATTACCATTACTCTCCGTCATCCTCCCTCCCCTCCCATCCTCTCTTCCTACATCACTACATCAACTGCTCCCTGCAAACTCCACACCCTCAAAGGCGAGACAAACGCGACCCAATACGTTGGGGAAGATAACACCACATCAGAACAAGTTCCCTGGCCTTAACTACGACACCACTGACTAACATTTCCATTTACTCCTCCACCCGGGCACAGTTAGCGCCCATATAGGGGTGTTCGGGTGTAGGAGTGGAGATTTTTCGGCCGGGAAAACTACATCTAGACGTGTTATCTTACACCACAGGGATATCTTAGGCATAACGTAACTCCCATCTTTGATTTTTATTCCACATCACGTGTTATTATTATTATTTTTCACTTTTATTTTTATTTTTACTCCTACCTACGGACCATAACAGGTTCATTATTTGCCGATTCTTACTGCCATTACTAAAATGTTATGTGATATAAACAATAACCAAATATGTTGTACCTATCAACTTTATCAATTGCCAACCTGTAACATGTGCATATATTTGTTTCACTTGTTTTACTTTTGTGAAAACTTAATAAACTATTTAAAAAAAAAAAAAAAAAAGTTACAGTTACAAAAAAAAGTGTAAAAAAAAAAAAAACACAAAAAATATAACACAAAAAATATATAAAATAAAAAAAACAAAAATAGTTGTTGTTTTATTGTTCTCTCTCTCTCCTACTGTATTCTTTTCTGCAATGTTTTATTGTTATTATGTTTTATCATGTTTGCTTTTCAGGTATGCAATTTTTTATACTTTACTGTTTACTGTGTTTTATTGTTAACCATTTTTTTGTTTTCAGGTTCGCCATTCAGCTGCAGCGCGGATTTATTTATCTTGACAGCAACAGCGTTTGCTCCCACGATATATAAAGCCATGACTCCAGCGGAGGTGATATATGCCGAAGCATGGGGGCAGCAGAGGGTGGAGGATTTGCTCCTAACTTTTGGGGCAGATGCCCCCATGCTTCGGCATATATAAATGGTGCATGTATGCCCATCATTAGAAGTGGGTGGATGAAGGGAGGTATTCTAATGGTAGGCATACCCACCAATCAATCTCTTTTTTTCATGCAGCCCACAGGCTGCATGAAAAAAAAAGATTACAATATATGCCCAACAAGGACCAGCAACGTACTGGTATGTTACTGGACTTTGAGTGGTTATACCAGAATGATGCCTGCAGGTTTAGGTGTCATCTTGGTTTCATTCTTTTCCGCCAGCGGTCGGCTTTCATGTAAAAGCAATCCTAGCGGCTAATTAGCCTCTAGACTGCTTTTACAAGCAGTGGGAGGGAATGTCCCCCCCCCCCACCGTCTTCCATGTTTTTTTCTGGCTCTCCTGTCCCAACAGGGAACCTGAGAATGCAGCCGGTGATTCCGCAAGCTGACCATAGAGCTGATCAGAGACCAGAATGGCTCCAATCATCTCTATGGCCAAAGAAACTTTGGTCTGGAGTCAAATGTAAACAGCAATTGCACCATGCATGTGAGGTATCACCGTGAAAGTCAGATCAAGTGCAGTAATTTTAGCAGTAGACCTCCTCTGTAAATCTAAAGTGGTAACCTCTAAAGGATTTTAAAGGCTTTTAAAAATGTATGTAGTTTGTCGCCACTACACGTTTGTGCGCATTTTTAAAGCATGTCATGTTTGTTATCCATGTACTTGGCCTAAGATCATCTTTTTTATTTCATCAAACATTTGGGCAATATAGTGTGTTTTAGTGCATTAAAATTTAAAAAAGTGTGTTTTTTCCCCCAAAAATTCGTTTGAAAAATCGCTGCGCAAATACTGTGTGAAAAAAAAAATGAAATACCCAACATTTTAATCTGTAGGGCCTTTGCTTTAAAAAAATATATAATGTTTGGGGGTTCAAAGTAATTTTCTTGCAAAAAAAAATTATTTTTTCATGTAAACAAATAGTGTCAGAAAGGGCTTTGTCTTCAAGTGGTTAGAAGAGTGGGTGATGTTGTGTGACATAAGCTTCTAAATGTTGTGCATGAAATGCCAGGACAGTTCAAACCCTCCCCCCCAAATGACCCTATTTTGGAAAGTAGACACCCCAAGCTATTTGCTGAGAGGCATGTCGAGTCCATGGAATATTTTATATTGTGACACAAGTTGCGGGAAAAAGACACTTTTTTTTTTTTTGCACAAAGTTGTCACTAAATGATATATTGCTCAAAATGCCATGGAAATATGTGAAATTACACCCCAAAATACATTCTGTCGCTTCTCCTGAGTACGGGGATACCACATGTGTGAGACTTTTTGGGAGCCTAGCCGCATACGGGACCCCAAAAACCAAGCACCGCCTTCAGGGTTTCTAAGGGTGTAAATTTTTGATTTCACTCCACACTGCCTATCACAGTTTCGGAGGCCATGGAATGCCCAGATGGCACAACCCCCCCCCCCCCCCAAATGACCCCATTTTGGAAAGTAGACCCCCCAAGCTATTTGCTGACAGGTATGGTGAGTATTTTGCAGACCTCGCTTTTTGTCACAAATTAAAAAAAATAAAAAAAAATACATTTTTCTTTTCTTTATTTTCAAAAACAAATGAGAGCTGCAAAATAATCACCATGCCTCTCAGCAAATAGCTTGGGGTGTCTACTTTCCAAAATGGGGTCATTTGGGGGGCTTTGTGCCATCTTGGCTTTTTATGGCCTTCAAAACTGTGATAGGTAGTGAGGAGTGAAATCAAAAATTTTTGCCCTTAGAAATCCTGAAGGCGGTGCTTAGTTTTCAGGGCCCCATACGCGGCTAGGCTCCCAAAAAGTCCCACACATGTGGTATCCCCATACTCAGACGAAGCAGCTAAATGTATTTTGGGGTGCAATTCCACATATGCCCATGGCCTGTGTGAGCAATATATCATTTAGTGACAACTTTTTGTAATTTTTTTTTTGTCATTATTCAATCACTTGGGACAAAAAAAATTAATATTCAATGGGCTCAACATGCCTCTCAGCAATTTCCTTGGGGTGTCTACTTTCCAAAATGGGGTCATTTGGGGGGGTTTGTATTGCCCTGCCATTTTAGCACCTCAAGAAATGAGTCATAAACTAAAAGCTGTGTAAATTCCAGAAAATGTACCCTAGTTTGTAGACGCTATAACTTTTGCTCAAACCAATAAATATACGCTTATTGACATTTTTTTTACCAAAGACATGTGGCTGAATACATTTTGGACTAAATGTATGACTAAAATTGAGTTTATTGGATTTTTTTTATAATAAAAAGTAGAAAATATTGTTTTTTTTCAAAATTTTCAGTCTTTTTCCATTTATAGCGCAAAAAATAAAAACCGCAGAGGTGATCAAATACCATCAAAAGAAAGCTCTATTTGTGGGAACAAAAGGACGCAAATTTCGTTTGGGTACAGCATTGCATGACCGCGCAATTAGCAGTTAAAGCGACGCAGTGCCAAATTGTAAAAAGTGCTCTGGTCAGGAAGGGGGTAAATCCTTCCGGGGCTGAAGTGGTTAAGGGGAACCCTGCGCCAATTTAAAAAAAAATGGCATAGGGGGTCCCCCTTAAAATCCATACCAGACCCTTCAAGTCTGGTATGGATTCTAAGGAGAACCCCACGCCATAATTTAAAAAAATAGTGTGGGGGGCCCCCCCAAAAATCCATACCAGACCCTTATCTGAGCGCGCAACCTGGCAGGCAGCAGGAAAAGAGGGGGGACAAGAGAGTGCCCCCCCTCCTGAACCGTACCAGGCCACATGCCCTCAATATTGGGAGGGTGCTTTGGGGTAGCCCCCCAAACCACCTTGTCCCCATGTTGATGGGAACAAGGGCTTCATCCCCACAACCCTTGCCCAATGGTTGTGGGGGTCTGCGAGCGGGGGGCTTATCAGAATCTGGAAGCCCCCTTTAACAAGGAGACCCCCAGATCCCGCCCCCACTGTTTGAAATGGTAACGGGTACATTGTACCTGTACCATTTCACAAAAAAAGTGTCACATTTTTAAAAAACCACAAGACACCCTTTGGGATAAGTCCTTTATTAAAAAATAAAAAAATGTCCCACAAAGTCCATTCATCTTCTTCTCTAGCTCTGCCGACGGACCAAAAAAAAAAAAAAACACGCAGCCACCGATCCACCTCGGTGGGAGGTACCCGCCGTAATGACCGTCCTCTTAAGTGACCGTTCTTTTATAACTGAGGGCGGGGCCACACAGTGACGTACCCGGGTGACCCCACCCCCTCTGACACACGGGGACTTCCCAATGGCTTCCCCTGTGGCGTCAGAGGGGAACAGGGCCACCCGTTTACGTGTTTTTTATGACAATAACTTGCATATAACCCTTAAAATTAGCACTTTTCATTTTTCACGTTCGTGTCCCATAGGCTTTAACGGTGTTTGCGTGTTTAAACAAGTTTTTTGCCTGTTCGCATGTTCTGCTGCGAAACGAACCGGGGGGTGTTCGGCCCATCCCTAATGGATTATATTTTGAAAATAAGGATAACGTTTAGTGTCACTTTTTCTCCTTTAATAAATCAATCCGTATACAATTTTATATGTAGGCACTTATATGCATGTGCAAAAACAAAAAATTATATATACAATGCTGTGAAAAAGTATTTGCTCTCTTTCTGATTTTTTATTTTTTTTGCATATGTGTCACACTTAAATGACTCAGATCATCAAACAAATTTTATTATTACACAAAGATAACCGGAGTAAATACAAAATGCAGTTTTTAAATGATGGTTTCATTTAATAAGGCAAAAAAGCTGTCCAAACCTGCCTGGCTTTATGTGAAAAAGTAATTGCCACTAAACCTAATAACTGGTTGTGCCACTCCAAGCATTTGCGATAACTGGCAATGAGTCTTTCACATTGCTGTGGAGCAATTTTGGCCCACTCTTCTTTGCAGAATTGTTTTAATTCAGCCACATTGGAGGGTTTTCCAGCATGAACGGCCTGTGTAAGGTCATGATACAGCATCTCAATTGGAATTAAGGCCGAGTTTTGACTAGGTCACTCCAAAACTTAAATTTCGCTTTGTTTGAACCATTTAGAGGTGGACTTGCTGTTGTGTTTCAGATCATTGTCCTGCTGCATAACCCAAGTGAACTTGAGGTCACGAACTGATGGCCGGACATTCTCCTTTAGGATTTTCTGGTAGAGCTCAGAATTTATGGTTCCATCAATTATGGTAAGTCATCCAGGTCCTGAAGCTGCAAAGCAGCCCCAGACCATCATGCAACCACCACCATGTCTGACTGTTGGTATGATGTTCTTGTTATGAATTGCTGTATTAGTTTTATGCCAGATGTAACAGGACGCACACCTTCCAAAAAGTTCTGGGTTCTTTTATGACCTCCTGGATGAGTCATCGTCATGCTCTTGGTTCACTGGAGTTCCAAAGCCTTAGAAATGGCTTTGAAACCCTTCCTAGACCAATTCATGTACATTACTTTGTTTCTAATCTGTTCTTGACTTTTTTTAGATTGTGGCATGATGTGTGGCTTTTTGTGATCTGTTAGCATGCTTAACTTTGTCAGACAGCTTCTATTTATGTGATTTCTTGATTCAACAAGTTTGGCAGTAATCAGGCCTGGGTGTGGCAAGTGAAATTTAACTCAGCTTTCCAAAAAGTTGTGGTTAATCACAGTTCATTCATGATTCAGCATGGGAGGGGGCAATTACTTTTTCACATAGGGTCAGGCAGGTTTGAACGGCTTTTTTCCCTTAATAAATGGAATAATAGTTCAAAAACTGCATCTTGGTTTTACTCGGGTTATCTTTTTGTATTATTAAAATTTGTTTGATGATCTGAATTATTTAAGTGTGAGAAATATGCAAAAAAATTAAAAATCAGAAAGGGGGCAAATACTTTTTCACAGCACTGTGTATACTGTATATAGCGAGAAGTTACATTAGGATTTAGCCAATCTCCCCGTGTTTTTTAATTATGAGAGATATCCCTAAGTGCCATTACATTTTAGCTAGAGACAAAAGGACCCGAGAATGATTTTCAATAAACGCTGACAGGTCAAGAGTTTCTCAGGAAAGGCACTATAACCAGGACTGTTGGAAGTGTTATACAGTAATGCTCTTGGAATTATCTGTACATCCAGTGTCTTTGCTCCTAAATATTCAGCCATTAGAAAAAGATCACACATTGCATCCTTACCTTTTAACTATTAGGAGAGTCAAGTGGGGATTGGATAAATTTATGAGTAAAGCACAAAACTCCTTTAAGCTGTCTTTCTGACCTCTACAATGGATGTAATTCACAAGTCTCTATGCTGCAAACCTTAGGGCTTCAGATTTTTTTTCTTCCATGTCTGACTGTGAGGGCTCCACTGTCGTTTGTGGGTTTTGCAGAAAGTCTATTGGGTTGCCCTAGATCAGGCTTCTTTGAAATGTATATTATATGCTCTTTCAGATTTCACCTGAGAGATCTGTAGCTCTGTGACTTCCGAATCTTCACACACTTTAGAGCAAAGTAAAGCATCAATATTAGACTAAGGTACAGTGTCTCAGCCAGTGGCATGGGTACCCCATGGAGCACCTATGTCACATTCTGGTGGTTCTTCTTTCAAATTAAACAGAAGTTTGTTTTAGTTTGTTTTAGATATACACTTAAATCTGATTGCTTACTTTAAATAATATGAATAACCATGAGCATTAATATTAGTTCAATTACTATGTATCACTTGTAAACATATACAGTGGTACCTTGGATTACGATTATGTTCCAGAAGAATGCTTGTAATCCAAAGCACTCATATAACAAAGCGAGTTTCCCCATATGGGTCAATAGAAACTCAAATAATTTGTTCCACAGTGACTGCTATTGTATGCAGTACCACAGGTGGCCCAAGGTGGGTGGCGCCGGAGACACTCGGAAACGCTCAAAGCCGCTCGGATGCACTCGGAGAGGTTCAGAGACACTTGGGAACGGAGTGTTTCCGAGTGTCCCCAAACTGCTCCGGCCTCTGGCCAAATGCGGTACTGCACACCCCAGAGGCTTGAATCCTGCTCATTTTGTGAGACAAAGCAAACCGAGTCAGGATTTTAAAAAAAATAATAGCTCGCATTGTGAAACGCACATAAACCACATTACTCGCAATCTGAGGTATTACTGTAGATAGATAGATAGATAGATAGATAGATAGATAGATAGATAGATAGATAGATAGATAGATAGATAGATAGATAGATATTGTGAATTTCAGGGGTAATAGCTTCTGTGACAGTGCTTCTGGATCACATGCAACACCTTTTTCATAAACAAAAAGTCTTTATTTTCTGCAAGGCAAAAAAACAGTGCTTTCAGCAGCAAATGTAAATAGCTTAACTCCTGCAAAATGAGAAAACAAAAATCCACTCACCTTCAGCACATATAAACAAATAAGCCACACAAGGATTGTACCCACAGGTAGAAAAGGCCAGACTGAGCCGTTATGGCAGCTTCCAGTAGACATGCTGCATTTCAATAGGCGTGCGCACAGGGTGTGCCGGGTGTGCCCAGGCACAACCTAATCACCCCGTGAACATTAGTGTTATCACTCTGTGTAGCAGCAGAAACAGGGGAAAGTTCTCCCTCTTACTGGCTCTGCCATAAGAGAAGTGTTTATGCTCTTCTCTTTCACTGTGCCGGCAGGGAGATCAATGTGTCAGGATCATATATATGTAGACATCCGCACACACATGTGTGTTTGAGCTTAAGGGTGCACACCCTAATGCAATAGGCTGTACACACCTATGAGCACTTCAGACAGGTGTCTCCCCTCCAAACGTCTTACTACTCCACACCCTCCTCTAGGAGCTGCCTACCTTTAAGTGCTGCTTCCTAGAGGTAAGTATAACCCTTTTGGGACCACAGTCCCCGTAATCAGGTGTGGAGGTTCTTTCCTACCCTAATACCTCCCCGAACCTCCAAATTCAAAGTCCCAAATAAGACACCAGTCAAGAGAGGACTGTAATGCCCTGTACACACGATCGGACATTCCTACAACAAAATCCATGGATTTTTCCCGACGGATGTTGGCTCAAACTTGTCTTGCATACACACGGTCACACAAATCTTGACGGAAATTCTGAACGTCAAGAATGTGGTGACGTACAACACGTACGACGAGCCGAGAAAAATGAAGTTCAATAACCAGTGCGGCTCTTCTGCTTGATTCCAAGTATGCGTGGAACTTTGTGTGTCGGTCTTGTGTACACACGATCGGAATTTACGACAATGCATTTTGTTGTCGGAAAATTTGAGAACCAGCTCTCAAATTTTGTGTGACGGAAATTCCGATGGAAAATGTCCAATGGAGCCTACACACAGTCGGAATTTCCGCCAAAAAGCTCCCATCAAACATTTTCAGTCGGAAAATCCGACCGTGTGTATGGGGCTTGTGTCTGTGCTCTCCTTTCTAAGCAGACTGTCCTGGAACCCCTCACCCTGCATGGATGAGAACCGCTGAGTACCAACTGAGCCGCAATCAATCAGGGGTGGAGGTTCTTTCCCACCCTAATATCTCTGTGAACCTCCAAATTCCAGATCCCAAATAGGACATCAATCCAGAGAGGACTGTAAGTCAGTCCTCTCCTCTCTAATAAGACTGTCCCAGAACCCCTCACCCTGCATGGATGGGAACCCCTGAGTACCAACTGAACACCAATCATCCCCATTAAAGCAACCACAACCCAAATATGGTTGAAACATAGTGACCATCCAAGACCCATCCTCGGCATCCTGTATATATATCCCTCTGCCTCTGCGGAGGGGTTGGCGGCACCATCCGACACCATACAATGTACCCAAGAAAACGAATCAACATTTTAATGCTTTCTTCCGGATCTGTGCTATACCACAAAATGTAATTCTTAGAGAGATAGGAACCACCTGGTCACCTTGGCATTGGCCAGCTTGTTATGTCTCATCCAGGTCAATGGGGGATGGTCCGACACTAGGTGGAATTTCCTACCTAGTAGAGAGTACCTCAGTGTCCAGAACTCACTTTATGGTGAGACAATCTCGCACCACCACAGCTTAGTTCTTCTTAGCCGCCATCAGTTTCTTTCTGAGAAAAAGGGAGCACCAGGGACACACTAAAAAGGCACTTAAAGGACTTTGTAGAGGAATGGAAGATGTTGCTGAGAACTGTTTCTCTGTAAATCAACTACTTCAGTAAGGAAGTTTATTGTTAAGCCAATCTGCCTGGTCTGCAGTCATTGTGGAAGAACAGGGTGCCGTTGGGCTTTGGTACGAACACGACTAGGCTCAATCACTCACTCCGCGACTCCTCAATGACACTGAGCTCAAGCATTCTCTGCACTTCCTCAGACACTATGATGTTGATTTACTAAAACTGGAGAGTCTAAAATCTGGTGCAGATCTGTACAGAAAACAAACAGCTTCCCGTTTTTTGTTTTTTTTTTGTCAAAGCTTAAAGGATAAGTTCAATTTTTAAAATAATAAAGATAAATGCACATTTTTTTGCAGGTAAAAAAAGTGCATTAATTTATTTATATGGAGCCTGTAAAGCATTGCACCAGCGATCAGCTGATCGCTGGTGCCATGCAGATCGCCTGCAGACATCCCATACGGGCAAACAGATACACTGACGGGAAGAATAAATGAACTACCACGGCGCTCCACAGTGGGGGGGGGGGGGGGGGGTTGGTGTTAGTCTTGCCTGAAGTGCAAGATAGTCAAGCACCTGCCCTGGATGCACTGGACTAGAGGAAGTTACCCCTTCATCCTCCTTAACTGTAACCTGCAATTGGGAAAATTCCTCTATGTCCTACCCAATAAGACCATTAATGGTTAGAATTCCCCCCCACCCCCAGAGGTCAGCTAGGTCTTGAGACCTGGAACTTGAGCATTATCAACAGACTCATTATTATTTACATATTGCAGTTACTGATCTTAGCTTGCTCTACCCATTGAACCCTTGGTGCCTGGATCACCTTTTTGACTATAATTCTCCTCTGATCGTCTAGCATAATTTCTTGGTTGTAAGCTTTTATGATTTGACCCTATCTCACTTCTGACTAACCTCTGTTCTTTATCTGGCTCTGGCTCTGACACTGACTTACTTAGCTCTGTCCTTGTCACACTGGTCAAATCACCTGGTCTCCATTTGCCCAGGTGAAATATATTTTTTACTTAAATTCTGGGGACACCCCAGTAGAAGAAAATCCTTATAGGTTTTCCAGAAAGGTGGCTTGTCTATAGGTCAAAACTGCAAGGTAGATTGAGATATTATATCTGAGCTCAGATCAGGTCTCCTGACCAGGATGTCACACACATGAAGTAGTACATTGGTGGCATTTCACACCTTTAGAGTAGGGGGTTCCTAAATGTTTTCAATTGAGGACCAAAATAAGAAAATTGCTACTGTACTGGGACCTAAGAAGCAAATATTTACTATTTTATTTAATATTTTATAAATATTTTATATTTATATTTAAAATGACAGTGTAATGGAAATGTGTAAGTTCTGTATATAAATGTATTCTATTTTGTATTTATTGCACTCTGCCCTCACTGTGCACACAGCACTAATAATGTTTTCAGTACATGTTTACATTCTTTCGAGTCCTGATTATAATTAGCCTGCCTATGTAACGTCCCTTGTTACCATAAACGTACAATTGTAATATTAATGTGATACCTACGTAATCATGTGTATAAAAACCTTCAATTGCATCATAATTAAACAGAACAGTTATTTGGAAAGATGCTGAGCGTATCTTTTGTGTCTGTTCCCTACTGCAGTAGTTATTATTAATTTGGAACCACTAATCAATATGAGGATAGGAGTTGCCTATCATCAACTTAACCAAGTCAGCGTGGCGAGCCAGCCAGGAGGGGTTTCCAGGTGACCCTGAGTATCCGAAACGAGGAGCTTGAGACGATTCGGGAATTTCTTACAATCAGCTGGCTGAGGTAAGCCTTTTGCTTACATTTGAGTTATTAGACTTCCTTGATCGGTAAGGCATTTTTGGGACAAAGGGTTCCTATTTTACTCCCCTTAATCAAACTGTATTGATTGGTGGTTATATGTTATGTTGTCACTGTCTACTGTCCATTTGAGTGTTATAGATAAGAAAGGGAAGAATAGTGTTGTTCACAGGTATATGTAGTACATCTGCTAGATAAAGTAGTTTAGAGGCAAGAGGGTATAGGCACATGTAGAGGAGACTGGCCAGTCATTATGGGAATTAAATTAATTAAGGGAATGAAGGGTAAGAGACCCTCAAAAATGGCCAGCACAAGAGGAGCGCTATATATGAACCGAAGGTGCGGTTCCGCCTATACTGAGCTCCTAGATAATTGGTTAAAGGGGACAGGGATCCACAATGCGTAACTGGGTTACCAAGGTCCACAGGGACTAAGAATCATGCAGAGTAAACAGCTAGAGAAGCAGCTATCTATGTGAGCAGCATGGATCAAGGGTGACAATAACACTAGACAGAAAGGGACATTTTCATGTTAAGTTGTGGGATGAATTTGGGGTCAGGCACTACAACTAGTAAAGTCATAAACAGAGAAATGAGAATTAAAACAGAATACTTTATATGTTGTCAGAGAGGGAAGATGGGATGAGAGAAGTGAGAGAATGATATGCATGTGTTGTGTACAAATGGGAAAAAGTAAGCGATTTAAGAGAGATATTGGTGTATGTGTGAATGCTGGGACCTTTAGTGACCCCCGATGTGACCCCAGATGTGACCCCCTCCTTTGTGCTCTCATGAAAGAATGTGGCTGGGATGAGAGGTCAGTGATAAGCTGGAAGGACACCCTGCCAATTCCAGTTTTTTAGACAAAACATTTATAACAAAATGTGCCGGGTTAACGAATCTAATGGTAAACAATGTGATTACAATTATTTTTTGAATGTGTTTTCCAGACATTGTAAAATGAAGGTTACATTTAACCGTGTATTACACAAATTGAATATTTTTTGATAGTGGAAACAGTGCATTTAAAAAAGGGAAATTAAGTAAAATTAAGTAATAATGAGTATTCATTTCTAATATGAGTTTAACAATTTTATTAATAATATAGATATATTGAAACTAGTTTAGACAACCTTTAGTTGGTAATGAAATCCAGGTTATTGGGGAAATTTGTAAAAATGGGATTAGTTTAGATTAAGATAACAATTTTGTCATTTTACCTTTATACAATAGCCCTTATTGAGAGAAAAAAAGATTAAGATGAGGTTGTTATTTGGAATACAGCTGCCATAATATTTAACAAAGCCAAGATGGATGGGATACATAAGAAGTTTTTCTACAAAAAAGACATTTTAAGGTTCTTGATAATAACTTGATGTGTGGTCCATGATGTGAGAGTTATAATAAATAAAATGTAACTATAACAGACCCATCACATCACGTCCACACACCCTGTTAGGATAGATGCCACCTGCAGCCAGTTGTTTTATAGTTTTTTATGCTTTCTGGTCCATCATACAGATTGTTGGTCCTTTTGTTTTTATTTATTTGTATTTTTGAAATCCAAAGCAAGTGCAGTGGTATAAGCAGAAGAATATTTTGGATTTATGGACATCTCTCCATGACCGCAGGGTATTGTTATCATTTATTATAATATTGCCAGGAAAAAGTTGTCTTTTGAAACGTGACATTGGAGTTCTTACACAAACAGCATGATAGAAAACAAGCCATTGTAATATATTTATGCAAGCTGGACCCAGTAATGAAGGGTTCACCCCGATATATCAGAGCTGTAGCTTTATGCAAAGGTGCTATTAGACAAAGTTAGATATTGTTTTGGTCAAACATTTAATTTTTAATGGTCTGACATTCTGCGCAGCAAATATACAGCTAACTAAACGTTTGTCTAATGAAAGGTTTAAAATATGAGTTTGTTTATGTACAAATCTAACAATGAAAAATGCGTACATTTGAATCCAGCCACCTTATTGCCTCTATTGGAGGAGGCTGGAGACAAAGGAAGACACATGTGTTAAACTGATGACGTAAGAATCAGCTGCTGTGAGCCCAGTGCAGGACACACTCCCTGAAGACCCAGATATTACATTTTTTGTAGAGTTATTCCCGGTTTTATACTGAGGATGCAGTTTATCACCCAGAAGGATACTCTGTATTTAAAGTCATTGGATCCTTTTTTTCCCCAGCTCAAGAAGCAGAGCTCTATGTTTTAGCAAAGCATGTGAGCTATAAAAAGAGTGTATATTTATATAGATAGTCTAGAGATCAAGAGCTTTTGGTTCCATTTGAAGGGCCAGAAGTTTGTTTTTACTTCGGCAGGTAAACCAACCAAGCATGCTAAGTTAATTTGATTTGCTGTTTTCAGCCTTCCAGGTTCTTGCTGAGGTAGCCATATTAACTTTAAAACTCACACATGGAAGCAGACCAGGCGATTCTAAGGATGCTGCATTTACAGCCCCGGACACTTGATGGGTCTGTGCAACTCACAGATTCCACCCTAGTTCTGGCCCAGTATAGCTGGGATTAATAATTCAACTTTAAGGACCCCAGAATGAGAAGAACAAGTGGTCCACAGGGGGCAACTTCTTATGAAACAGGACTTTGGAAAAGGTGATCATTTATGTCTGCCAGCCACTCTTTTCCCTCCAGCTTGACACATGAACCATGTCATCAGTCACAAGCAGTTATGGCTGTCTTAGTAAATGAGCGTGGGATAGAGCCAGGGTTCTCCACAGTTGTTTTTATAACATACAACTTCTTGTTTTACCTGTTACCAAAGGTGTTACCAAAAGCTGAACATCCCTTCCAGAGATTACAAAAAGATATATCCAGATGCCAAAGTCAGGATCTTACGAGTATGCATTTTGTCTGTACGGACATCTTTTCTGGATGTCCAGTGGCAAATGCCACAGTAAAAAGTGTTATCAGAAGTAGTTTGTAAGTACAGAGTGCCAGAAAGTAACAGAAGAAATCATTTTTATAGGAGAGTCCTTACTAGAAGTTTTGAGGTTTTATTTTTACACTCCCTACTGTCTACAATGTAGCGGACAAAGTAGAGTAAGAAACTAGAAAACTTTTGCCTGAATGTTTTCTTATATTTTATAAAGCCCCTAAGGGGGATATTGGACTCTCCCCTTATAGAATTTGGTTTGGGAGTGTGTTACTCACTTGCTTATATATTGTCTCAGCAGCTGAAGTCCTCCATTCGGATCTCAGAAATGTTGCTGATCTTTTAAGGTTTTTGACAAACTGATTTATGCGTTTTCTCCCCAATTCCAGATCCTAAAAGTTTGGAAGGATCTAAAACTAAAGCCAGGTGACTTGTGGTTTGTTAAGAAACATTTATATATAAGGAAATGTTTGGAGACTCAATACAGCATCTATTTAATGTACAGTTTTTGCAAAACTTGAAAGAAAAGTCACCTGGATCCACACCAGACACTGCAAAAATGACTAAATTAACCGCTAGCTGACCGCCGGCTGTCTATTGACGGCCAGGCGGCGCAGCTCTCGTTGCGGGCGGGTGTCATATGACGGCCTCGCATTCCTAGGCCACCTGGGGGCGCGCGCGCGCCGCCGCCGACGATCGCGCGCGCCCGCCGTGTCACTAGGCACCCGGTGCGCGTGCCCGGCGGCCGCGATGTCCGCCGGGCACCCGCGATTACCGGTAACACAGCAGGACCGTGGATCTGTGTGTGTAAACACACAGATCCACGGTCCTGTCAGAGGAGAGGAGACCGATGGTGTGTTCCCAGCACAGCGGAACCCTGATCGGTCTCCTCCCCTAGTGAGTCCCCTCCCCCTACAGTTAGAATCACTCCCTAGCAACACAGTTAACCCATCGATCACCACCTAGTGTTAACCCCTTCCCTGCCTGTCACATTTATACAGTAATCAATGCATTGTTATAGCACGGATCGCTGTATAAATGTGAATGGTCCCAAATATGTGTCAAAATTGTCCGATGTGTCCGCCGCAATATCGCAGTCACAATAAAAATCGCAGATCGCCGCCATTACTAGTAAAAAAATTAAAAAAAATAAAAATGTTATAAATCTATCCCCTATTTTGTAGACGCTATAACTTTTGCGCAAACCAATCTATATACGCTTATTGCGATTTTTTTTACCAAAAATATGTACAAGAATACATATCGGCCTAAACTGAGAAAAAATTTGTTTTAAAGAAAAAAAAATTGGATATTTATTATCGCAAAAGATAAAAATTATTGTGCTTTTTTTAAAACTTCTCACTCTTCTTTTGTTTATAGCGCAAAAAATAAAAACCGCAGAGGTGATCAAATACCACTAAAAGAAAGCTCTATTTGTGGGGAAAAAATGATAACAATTTCATTTGGGTACAGTGTTGTATGACCGCGCAATTGTCATTCAAAGTGCGACAGCGCTGAAAGCTGAAAAATGGCTTGGGCAGGAAGGGGGCGAAAATGCACTGTATTGAGGTGGTTAAAGAAATCTCTGTGTTTGATTTGTTTCCCTTTTGTGATTACAGTCTAGGGTATTTTTTGATTCAATTACTTTAATTGTAAGGGATATATATATATATATATATATATATTTGAAAAGTAGTTTAGGCATGTTGAAGTCATATTTGTCTTTTTTACGTCTTCCATTTTATGTAGAATTGTCTGTGTTTACATATGCTGATAAGTCAGCATGCCAACAATTCAGCTAGAAGGCCATTCTGGCCACAGGAGTGTACAGCCAGTACTCTGTAAATATGTCTTATCAATCATTTGTTTTTCCCAATGAAAAGTCATTTTGTAATGAAAAAAGCTGCTCAGCTATTATTTTCTCCACAATGGAGTTTTTTTGCGTCTTTGGCCAGGACTACCTACACCTAAGCGTGTGGAGGTTCCAGGTTAAAGGTTAAAGGTGATAGCAGGTATGGTTAGTGATCAAAATATTGATCAAAAGAGGGGAGACTGTTATGGAAATGTGTAAGTTCTGTATATAATTGTATTCTATTTTGTATGTATTGCACTCTGCCCTTACTGTGCACACGGCACTAATAATGTTTTCAGTACATGTTTGCATTCTTTTGAGTCCTGATTAGAATTAGCCTGCCTATGTAACGCCCCTTGTTACCATAAACATACAATTGTAATATTAATGTTATACCTACGCAATCATGTGTATAAAAACCTTCAATTGCATCATAAATAATATAATAATATAATAAAACAGAACAGTTATTTGGAAAGATGCTGAGCGTATCTTTTGTGTCGGTTCCCTACTGCAGTAGTTATTATTCATTTGGAACCACTAATCAATATGAGGATAGGAGTTGCCTATCATCCATTTAACCAAGTCAACAGCAAAACCATTCAAGGAAAATAACAATGGTCTTATAATTAAAAGAACACACACAAACAGTAATGAATGCAGCTCTGCATTTGTAATGCATAATTGCTGGGGGGGCGACATAGAGTGCACAGGAAAACCACTGCCATAACATTGCCTAAACTGGTGGTATGGTGTTACCTGCCTGTCTCACAAGCTGATTCTGCATCAAACTACTTACCTTTCCACAGTTGAAACACTGTTTTTGGAAACTTTCTACCGGGCCAATGAAGAATTGATTGGGTTTGTTTTCATGCTTGCATGCTTATAAAAACCTAAAGCTTTCATTATTAAGAACTTACTCACAAGGTACCCCATACATGTCTGTGCTGTCAATCATGCTCATTGTACTTTTATATATCTACTGATTTTGTGCCTGGAAACAAGGTCAAGTGCAACCCATCTCAGATGTGTCCATGACCCAGTTTGGGTCCCAACACTGCTTTAGAGTAACTACAATATGTAAATGTCTGAATGGAATTTACAGGAATTAAAGATCATTCACCAAGAGCAACATTTTGTACTGATGATACTCTAATAGACTCTCATGGCATCTTCTACTTGTGATCTTGCATGTAAATGAAATGTCAAAATGGCCCAAGCAGAACACAATATAAAACAATATACTGTATGTATGGATACAAATGACACACAATTGTATTTTATGTTTATAATATTACTTTTCAATAAGATCAGATCTCCTGTGGTTTTTGATTAGGTGAACAAGGCAACAGATGTGACTTCTACAAATCGTGTATGACTAGTTCAGCCTGCGAAAACCATTTAAAAAATGTTTGTGTGACTTGTAGTAAGTGCTTTCAATTTGATGCTCTTTATATCTTCTTAAAGCATTCTCTGTTCCAGCTTATTTTTGTAATTTATTTTATTATTATATGTAGTGCTGACATTTTCCACCACACTTTACAGAGTACATCGTTTTCTCTTCATGCCCGCTCTCCTAATTGCTATCAATTTAGTATATCTCTGCCAAACTTACAGAGATAGACTTATACAGAAATAGTGGACTGACTCAAACTATCAGGCTGATTCACCTGGAACTTGTCCTGTAGAGTTGTACAAGTTTCACTACTCATCCAAGTGGCTTCCTCAGTTATACTTGGATAAGTGGAGAAACGTCTTCAACATTGCAAGTTTTGTTAAATGTGACTGACTACTACTGACCGTATCGAGACCTGGATAAGTGAAAATCTTCACAGGTCAATATTTTGTGACTATGTTTAGCTGACAAAATGTTCTGACCATTCTTTCAGGTATTTATAAAGCAGTGATCGTCCAGGCCAGTAAACTAGAAAATGGTGAAGTGCCTTTTGAAAGTTGGGCATTGGTGGCATTTTGGGGAAAACAATTTGAAAAGAAACAATTGGTGAAATCATAAAATAAATCGAAATAAAAGAAGCACATCACATAAGCACTCTCAGAAAATGCTAGCTGCCTGGCTGTCGGGCTGACCCTCTTGTTTCAATAATTCAGTTACCCACATGCAGATAAGGACTTTTCACCAACCTTCTGGATTTGCATACTTGTTTTGGGTCAAGGACACAGAAAGTATGAGAGCCCATTCAAACTTCTGCATTGCAGCAACATGTTACATGTGTTTTTTTGATGAGGTACCACTCATTCTAAATGGCACCCCAACACACCTTGTGGATGGATGTGCAATGAGGGGCCTGACAGGGTACATATATATATATATATATATATATATATATATATATATATATATATATATATATATATATATATATATATATATAATTTTGTATATATTGTTGCATTCGGCAGTCTATTCAAATGAAAGTGTGTGAGTGTCAATACTTTTTTGTTGAGAAGACCAGTTACTCCTGACTGACCTTGAGCTGAGTGGCTGGTCTTCGCAATGCCAACTTACAGTTCAATCAATAAGTACAGACTTGATCATGTCAAGGTTGCCTGAATTTGAAGAAGTGCGTATTATGAATGAAATTGCCTCTTGCGCTGCCTATTCTTGCCCCCTCTGGCTTTCCTCAGCTCAGCAGATTTCTCCTTTCAATGGTTGTAGAAAGGAGTTCTTTCTGCCTGTGACTCACGACATCAATGGCAATTAGTGGTAATGGAGCAAGATAACCTAATAATACTCAATGAGGCCTACTTAAAGAAGGATGTCACTCAAAAAGTAAAGTCTCGCTAGTTAGTTCTGTCCCACCGGCCTTTAGTTTAGCTACAGATTTTTTTTTGGGGGGGGGGGGAGCGAGTATTGATATATATATATATATATATATATATATATATATATATATATATATATATATATATATATATATATGTATATATATATATATGTATATATATATATATATATATATATGTATATATATATATATGTATATATATATATATATATATATATATATATATATATATATATATATATATATATATATATATATATATATATATATATATATATATATATATATATATAAAGTATCTCACAAAAGTGAGTACACCCCTCACATTTTTCTATTGTAATATTTTGTTATAGATTTTCATGTGAGAACACTGAAGAAATGACACTTTGTTACAATGTAAAGTAGTGAGTGTACAGCTTGTATAACAGTGCAAATTTGCTGTCCCCTCAAAATAACTCAACACACAGCCATTCATGTCTAAACTGCTGGCAACAAAAGTGAGTACACCCCTAAGTGAAAATGTCCAAATTGGGCCCAATTAGCCATTTTCTCTCCCCGGTGTCATGTGACTCGTTAATGCTTCAAGGTCTCAGGTGTGAATGGGGAACAGATGTGTTCAATTTGGTGTTATCGCTCTCACTCTCTCATACTGGTCACTGGAAGATCAACATGGCACCTCATGGCAAAGAACTCTCTCAAGGATCTGAAAAAAAGAATTGTTGCTCTACATAAAGATGGCCTAGGCTATAAGAAGATTGCCAAGACCCTGAAACTGAGCTGCAGCACATTTGCCAAGACCATACAGCGGTTTAATAGGACAGGTTCAACTCAGAACAGGTCTCACCATGGTCGACCAAAGAAGGTGAGTGCTCAGCGTCATATCCAGAGGTTGTCTTTGGGAAATAGACTTATGAGTGCTGCAAGCATTGCTGCAGAGGTTGAAGTGGTGGGGGGTCAGCCTGTCAGTGCTCAGACCATACGCCACACACTGCATCAAACTGGTCTGCATGGCTGTCATAACAGAAGGAAGCCTCTTCTAAAGATGATGCACAAGAAAACCTGCAAACAGTTTGGTGAAGACAAGCAGACTAAGGACATGGATTACTGGAACCATCTCCTGTGGTCTGATGAGACCAGGATTAATTTATTTGGTTCAGATGGTTTCAAGCGTGTGTGGCGGAAACCAGCTGAGGAGTACAAAGACAAGTGTGTCTTCCCTACAGTCAAGCATGGTGGTGGGAGTGTCATGGTCTGGGGCTGCATGAGTGCTGCTGGCACTGGGGAGCTACAGTTCATTGAGGGAACCATGAATGCCAACATGTACTGTGACATACTGAAGCAGAGCATGATCCCCTCCCTTCGGAGACTGGGCCGCAAGGCAGTCTTCCAACACGATAACGACCCCAAACACACCTCCAAGACGACCACTGCCTTTCTAAAGAAGCTGAGGGTAAAGGTGATGGACTGACCAATCATGTCTCCAGACCTAAACCCTATTGAGCATCTGTGGGGCATCCTCAAACGGAAGGTGGAGGAGCGCAAGGTCTCTAACATCCACCAGCTCTGTGATGTTGTCATGGAGGAGTGGAAGAGGAATCCAGTGGCAACCTGTGAAGCTCTGGTGAACTCCATGCCCAAGAGGGTTAAGGCAGTGCTGGGAAATAATGGTAACAACACAAAATATTGACACTTTGTACCCAATTCGGACATTTTCACTTAGGGGTGTACTCACTTTTGTTGCCAGCGGTTTAGACATTAATGGCTATGTGTTGGGTTATTTTGAGGGGGCAGCAAATTTACACTTTAAAAGATGTACTCAAGCGCTGTAGTGAAAATAGATGAGACACTAAATAAATAATAAAATCTTAGGAAGAAGACCAAATAATAAAAGCTGCAAAACTAAAAAAGTGTTCAGACACCTAAAATACCATAATGAAAAATAATATAGTTGCGCTAATATTAACCTACCAATTAAATGCAATATATCTTCCAATAACTCAAATTGTAAAGTGTATGTGCTCAGATATTAAAAACAAACACAACTAATAAATTGTGAATAATAATGTTAAATATCCAAAAAAGTCCAATATTAATGATAGGGAGTATATGAAATTATTAAATTGGTAAAACGCAGGAAATGTCCCAATAAAGTATTAAATTGGTAAAACACAAGAAATGTCCCAATAAAGCATATAAAATATAAAATCCTTATTTAGATTCCAACACCGCCATTAGGAATAATCCCTTCTATATTAAAACATATACAGTCAGGTCCATAAATATTGGGACATCGAAACAATTCAAATCTAAAGTCAGTGACGTATGGTATTGTGGCTAAGACCCCGTTCACACAGGGACGACTTGTCAGGCGACCTAGTCGCCTGACAAGTCGCCTCCCGTTCTGTGCTATGGAACCGTTCTAAGGCGAGCGACGCAAGTCGCTCCGACTTAGAAAAAGGTTCCTGTACGACTTCGGGGGCGACTTGCATAGACTTGCATAGACTTCTATACAGAAGTCGTTTTGCAAGTCGCCCGGGCAGTCGTGTGCAGGTCGCCTTGGTGAGGCGACCTGCAAGTCGTGTTGCCCCTGTGTGAATGGGGTCTTAGTCAGCAGCTTGTAACGAGAGGTGTGAGGATCCACCGCGCCCCAAGCGGCTGATTGTCTTCCATCCAGGCTGTTATCAATCCAGGCTTACGTGAGTGCACTCTGTGTAGTGCTGCGGGTTTTCTAACACAAGTTCATTGCGCAATGATGTTTTTCTCTTTTATTACATATACTGGTGATACCTAAGAATATTCTGGTGGAAACATCTTATCACACAGCGATATTTGGAAACATTTGATGATCAGATTATATGTTTTAATATAGAAGGGATTATTCCTAATGGCGATGTTGGAATCTAAATAAGGATGCCCACCTATTTTATATGCTTTATTGGGACATTTCTTGTGTTTTACCAATTTAATACTTTTTGGGACATTTTCTGCGTTTTACCAATTCAATAATTTTATATACTCCCTATCATTAATATTGGACTTTTTTGGATCATTTAACATTATTATTTACAATTTATTGGTTGTGTTTATTTTTAATATCTGAGCACATACACTTTACAATTTAAGTTATTGGAAGATATATTGCATTTAATTGGAAGGGTAATATTAACGCAACTATATAACTTTTCATTATAGCAAATTTACACTGTTATACAAGCTGTACACTCACTACTTTACATTGTAGCAAAGTGTCATTTCTTCAGTGTTGTCACATGAAAAGATATAAAAAAAAATATTTACAAAAATGTGAGAGGTGTACTCACTTTTGTGAGATACTGTGTGTGTGTGTGTATATATATATATATATATATATATATATATATATATATATATATATTTGTACTTGCTTCCACTTTTGCAATCCAATATCGTCCCTTTCTTCACCCCCTCTCCTCCAGCAGACTCCTGGGACACTTCACATGTCCCTAAAGGCTGCGGGTCCATTCACAAAGCACCGTGTTAGCTTCTGCATCAGTAAGCTGGCTATGATTCCTCAGGAATTGGCTGAAGGAAGACAGCGCTGGGCCCCACTCACCGGTAAGTACCTGTTTTCTAAATGTAAGCAGCTACAGTAGTTGTAGCTGCTGACTTTTAAAAAAATCAAAAGAAACTGAAGTTCCGCTTTCAAGTGGTTGTAAATCCAAACAAAAAAAAAATTCTGTAAGTCAAAGGCATAATGAGCTAGTATGCATTGCATACTAGCTCATTATGACTTACCTCAGATCGAAGCTGCTGCAGCGGCCCCGCACACCGCTGTGATCGGCGACATGTCTCCTGAAGTTATTTTTGGGTTCACGGTCTCCGGCACTGTGATTGGCTGTGATTGGCTGGTTGCGGTGACGTCACTCCCGCACATGCGTGCAGGAGCCGCCGGTCACAGCACGCTGCTGGAAAAACGGCACAAGCGAGCTGTTTCTTCAGTGCAGATGCACCGATGACATCAGTGCAAGGGTATATGGTAAATATCTCCTAAACCGTGCAGGTTTAGGAGATATTTACAGTACCTACAGGTAATCCTTATTATAGGCTTACCTGTAGGCTTACCTGTAGGTACAAGTGGTGTAACAGGGTTTACAACCACTTTAAGGGAGAGGGAGGACTAATAGCAAAAAAAAAATTGATCAAAGCTGAAGATCAGCTTCAAAGCCAAGGGGTCAGCATGACAACCAGGCAACTAGTAATTTTAGAAAGAAGTCTAAAATGGTAGCCCCAGATTTCCTTTGAAAAAGGAAGGTGTTTTTTCTTGTTCCCCATATGATTACATACATCACCATTTTATATATGCAAACAAGTCCTCCTACTGCGATA
This sequence comes from Lithobates septentrionalis, assembly GCA_037952835.1. NCBI lineage: Eukaryota > Metazoa > Chordata > Amphibia > Anura > Ranidae > Lithobates > Lithobates septentrionalis. The sequence continues at coordinate 2,311,041 of JBBDGP010000653.1, read as the reverse complement.
AAGACAGTGCTAATTAATCACCATATATGCAAACTCAAAAAAATCTCAGTGCGTAATATATAACATTAATAACATATTCCGTATGAATGAAGTGCTTGGTTTATGAATCAATCCAAAAGTATACATTGTAACAAATCAGAAAGTGCTCTTTCCTCCATGTCCCTGGTTAAACACACCGCGCTCACCAAATATTGTTGACTTCTTAATATAAAAGAAGTAAAAATACGCTTTTCTACCTGTATGCCATGCGTTGGGGAACCCCTCTGGTTAGTGGTGGTCTGTGGTTCCTTTAAAATCCAGCTGGTGGGTCTTTAGCCTTTTGGACTTTAAAACACTTCTGTCACTTTAAGATGCTCGGTGGTGTCAAGGATCATATGGTACAACCATCAAAAGAGAATGGGAAAGCCGCTCATAGTAATATTTTTTATTAAAAAAGTCTCATAAAAAGTAATGCACTTACATAGTTTTAAATGAGCTCAGGACAAAAGTGAAACCAAGAACCCTGCTTTTATATCTAGCATGCATTTCAAGAAGCAGGAGTGACGTCACTAGAAGCCCTTCACTACGTGTTTCACCATCAGTATGCAACGTAATTAAGGAGAATTGTGATATCATGACACTGCAGGTGGAAGACCTGGGGACCCCTTAGTAGGGCCCTTTAGCATCCAGTTTCCACATCACCAGGAAGAAATGTACTTTCCCACATTAAAGACCAGAAGAAATTTTTGAGATGCAGTATTTCATGTTTCAGTTTCAGTAGGTAATCACGGCTGGTAATTACAATTTTTATATTAGGAAGTATACATTTGCTAGAGGTGAGTAAATTAGGAAGGGGAATGTGTTGTTTTTTTCTTTATTGCCCAGAGTTAAATAGAGAAGTTTGAGGTTGTTAAAAAAAAAAAAAAACTCACCTACTCACCTCTATGCTGAAGCATCGGTTTGATGCTCCAGCTGTCCCCCTCCGGGTTTAAGCTTGGGAACAGAGCAATCACGTGACTGCTGATTGCTCAGTTCTCTGTCAGTTCTGAGCAGAGAACGGTGACTGTCAGTGGGGTAGTGGTGGCAGGCGCAGTTGGCTTCTGTTCTCAATCGAGCACTGAGAACTGGAGCCAGCAGTCAATCAGGCAGATTGGTGGATCTCAGCAATATAGTTGGGATCCTTCCAAATAGGAAAGAAGAATGGTCTCGTGTTATAGTAAAAATATATAATTTATTTCAATCACATTAAAAAAAACACATAAGGGGAAAAAACATGAACATGTCTGAGAGGTACACTGTCTCATACACGAGAATAGATCAAGAATCTGAAAAAAAGAAATCACATGTGTGGCCTTGAGACTGGTTACAAGGTAGTCCTAGAAGATCCCTAGATCTAGAGCTAGAGGCCAATCATACGAAATTGCAATGTCAGCTCCAATGGATCGCTACGTGTTTTGCCTTTAGCTTCTTCAGGAGTTCCTATTGATACAGGACAAGAAAAGGAAGAGCACCCATGGTGCATTGCTGTATGGATTGGGCCCTCTTTAATGGATCTCCTGAAGAAGCTAAAGGCGAACTGCGTAGCGATCCATTGGCGCTGACATTGCAATTTCGTATGATTGGCCTCTAGCCGAAGGGGATCTTCTAGGACTACCTTGTAACCAGTCTCCAGGCCATCCATGCGATTTTTTTGTTTCAGCTTCTTGATCTGTTCTCTTGTGTGAGACAGTGTACTTCTCAGACATGTTCGTGTTTTTTCCCCTTGTCATGTGTTTTTTTTTTTTATGTGATTCAAATAAATTATATATTTGTACCTTTATAACCACTTTAAAGTTGAACTCCAGCCAGGGAAGTCCCCCCCCCCCCCCCATACAATTATTTTCAATCCCTCTAGCTATCCACCCTATTCATTACAAAATAAATAAATAAATGCTTAAAGTACTTGTCTATATACACAATTAAGTGATGCCATGTCTTGCTTCTTCACTGCAGGCTGGCAGGATCCTTCTTCATGTACCATGTCACTGTATGGTGACATTAGATACCTATCATTGGGTTATTCGGTAGGGTCTTCACAAAGTTCTAAAAAGACATGACCACAAGGAGCTGCGCAAAACCAACTGGGATTGACCCAAGTTCAAGTGGTGGATGACTGTTTTTTCCTCCTTAAAGAGGAAATGCAGAGAATCATGTGATAGTGGATTCAGGAGAGTAAAGAGGGGTTTAGGAAAGTTAATTCTGGAAAAGGGGTAGAGGCGGTGGAGGGATAGTGGGGATGAGCAGGTTGCCCGCAAATGGGCTTAACCCTAATAAAAATTATAAAACCAAGGCAAAAATTTCTGATAGTATGTCCAACCTATGTAACAAATCTTTACTTCGCCTAACTTCTGCTGATGAAGCTAGCAACAATGAAAAATAATGCATAATGCACTTGCCAATCTAAAAGATCATTTGAAAACTCTGAGACGTTGTCAAAAAAGTATGATTCCTTCTTGACATCTACTAAAATGAATGAAGATTCTTTGCAAAAGTTTAAAGATGTCATGTTTTTTTGAATGGTACAGATACATTTCTGGAAGCTATGTTCCAGGTAGAAAGGAAAATATCAGAACTACATGAAACTACATCCTGATATTGTATTTTATGTCCTCCAGATGCTCTAGGGCAGTGGTTCTCAACCCCCCTAGTGCCGTGACCCCTTGATAAAATTTCCCAAGTTGTGGGGACCCCTAACAGTAAAATTATTTTCGTAGCGTGGGTTGTCAGCACCCAAGGCTAGACAAGTAATTTTTCGCCCCTAACCCATGGACATTTAGCGCTCCCTGACTCCCTTCTACTCCTACCAGTATTAAAACCCCTTATGGTACATTTTAGGATGTACGACTCTTTCTGTTTGTTCTCCATTCTTTCCCTTTTATCTCTCTCTATACTAATTTATTTATTTTTTTCCCCCCATCCCTCTCTCTAGCCGTCTTTCTTGTTCTCTTATTCTATCTCTCCCTTTTTCTTTGTTCCTCCCCCTCTTTTCCTCTCCCTTCCATGTATTCTCTATTTTTATTCCTTCTCTTACTCCTTGGTGGGGGGATGGGATGAGTGGCAGTGCTGGCGGGGAGTTGGGATGAGTGCCAATGCTCGGGGGTTCTGATGAGCCAACTTAGGTGCTCTTGATCAAGGTCATCTGATCTGAGAACTCTAGTGAGGACTTTTAATTGCAACTATAATCACAGGTAGTGTTACTCACTGTGTCTCTGGCTTCACTGTGCACTTTGTGGCATCTCGTAGCAGTGACACCTATGCCAAAAACAGGAGATAGGGTCTCCTCCAGCCCCTCCCACTTCACATTCCTCACCAGTCAGCTGACATCCAGTCTCTGCCCCCCAGCCATGCTGTGAACTGAATGGGCGGCTGTGAAGAGGCTGAGAGGGTGGCCGCGGGCTCCAGGTACAGCCCTGCTGGGCGGCCGAAAAAAGGCTGGGAGAGCGGTGCGGGCTTCAGGAACAGCCCAGGATTCGTGACCCCTGGCAAATCATCATTTGACCCCCGGGGGGTCCCGACCCCCAGGTTGAGAACCACTGCTCTAGGGGATCATCAAAATCACATTCCATTCTCAGAGATCATCACCAAGTAGTCAACTAATTGGAGCCTAGTTCAGAAACAGCAGCATAAGCTTACTGTAATAAAAGGAAAGCAAGAAATGTGCATACAAACAGATTCACAAGCAGAAACTGCACATAAGCAAGCAGAAACCCAGGCAGAAGCTGCTTGTGAACTGGCAAGGCAATGCAAGCTTCTTTGACCAAGACAAGGTGAGGTTGCATGCAGACAGGCTAAGTCACAGGTTGAGATTACATGCATGCATAGATACATGCCCAGATAGAAGTCATCCAAAACACAAGAAAGAAAGCAACAGCCATAGCATATGTATTGTAACACAAGTTACAGAGGAAAAAGTGCTCCTTCCCATCTTAACAGCTTGAGGTAAGCCTGTGAAACGCATTTTGCAATTTGGCCCACAGCAACGGTTTCATTGTCGACCGCTATAAGTTTTGCATTTATCTTGCACCAAATGCCAGAAGACATACAGTAATCAACTGCAAAGGCCAACTGGATTAATAGTTAGATTAGATAATACTTCACTGCATTTGGAATCTCCAATGCCCAGTGAACCATTCTATGCACCATGACAGCTTTTCTGCACACACATTGCAAAAACATTCCAAGTCTTACTGGGACCAGTCATGTGTTTCCCGATATCCACAACACAAATCATCCAAATACTAATTATCCATCTAGACTAAACCTCTCTACAACTCCATTTGCCCTTTCAGTTTTAAACTGTTCATATCAATCATTTAGTCAGAAGCATTCAAACCTGTACTCTACATTCCCCCAGCATCACACCAACCTATGCTGAGCTCCCCCTGTCACTTCATTCAATCAAAAAAAAAATGCTGGTACTTCCATGTAGGACGGTGGTAGGTAAGTGAACCTGGTACTTTACAGCTGATCTCCAAGAATAATCTATCTATACAACTTTCTGTGGTCGAGCTTGGTTATATATAATTATCAATAAATCACATTTAGAGGGCCACTGAGGATGCTGAAATTAACTGTAGTATCTTGTGCTGTCGACACGATCCTATTCCAAGTGCTGCTGCAGTGACATCCCCTCTGGTACACGTAAAGTGGTTTTAAAGGCAGGTTTTTTTATCTTAATGCATTCTATGCATTAAGATAAAAAAAACCTTCTCTGTACAGCATTCCCCTAATACTTACCTGAGCCCCATCTCAATCCAGCGATGTTGCATGAGAGCCACGAAGTTTGGGGACTTTCCCTCCGCATTGGTTGACACAGCAGTGGGGGCCATTGGCTCCCGCTGCTGTCAATCAAAGTCCGTGAGCCAATGGGGAAAGAGGGGGTGGGGCTGAGCCAGGGCTCCTTATCGGAATGGACACACAGAGCTCGGGTGCCCCCCATAGCAAGCTGCTTGCTCTGAGGGCACTCAGCAGGAGGGAGGGGCCAGGAGTGCTGGCGAGGGACCCGAGAAGAGGAGGATCTAGGTTACCATTCCACAGAACAGGTAAGTATAACATGTTTGTTATTTTTAAACAAAAAAAAATAAATCAAATATCACTTTAAAGCGTATTTCTGGCAGAATCAACAGGTATTTTTTATCCTTCTTGAACAGATATACTGTAACAAAACACTGATAATAACATAATAACAAACTTACCTGCTCTGTGCAATAGTTTTTCACAGAGCAGCCCTGACGCTCCTCTACTTGGGTCCCCCGCCGGCATTCCAGGCCCCCCCCCTCGAGTAGCCACTTGCTATAGAGACACTCATGTGGGATTGCTCCTGAGCTGGCTCTGTGTGTCCATAGACACACAGAGTGCAGCTGAGACCTACCGCCCCGCTCCCTCCTCACTGGCTGTGATTGACAGCAGTGGGAGCCAATTGCTCCTTCTGCTGTCTCTGAGCCTATAAGGAGGGAGAGAGCCACTGCTCTCATGCCCATTGCTGGATCGATATCAGGCTCAGGTAAGTAAAAGGGGGGCTGGGGGAGGAAGCTGCACTCAGAAGGTTTTTTTAGCTTAATGCATAGAATGCATTAAGCTAAAAAAAAAAAAACCTTCAGCCTTTAGAACCACTTAATTAGACCAAAAGCAAACAAATAAGAAAAGCTCATTGCTAGAATTGACATACACTTTAAAGAAATGTTTGAACGCAGAGGTGCTGCAGCCTTTGTAAGTCTCTTGGGCATTTAGCACGCCTTGCACTTTTTAGCATGTTCAATTTATATTTCTCAGATTTGTGACAAATTTGCTTTAACCACTTGCCGACCGCCTCACGCCTATATACGTGAGCAGAATGGCACGGGCAGGCAAAATCACGTACCTGGTACGTGATTGCCTTCCCGCGGGCGGGGGGTCCGATCGGACCCCCCCCCCGGTGCCAGCTGCGGTCGGCATTTGGCTGGGAGAAGTGAGAGACGAGGGGGAGGCCATCCGATCGTGGCCCCCCCCTCGCGATCGCTCCCAGCCAATGAGAAACATCCTCTGCCTCTGTATAGTACACAGAGGCAGAGGATGTGATGTCATCTCTCCTCGGCACGGGAGTTTCCGTTCCGGCCCGAGGAGAGACGACATGTAAGTAAGTGCACAACAGACACACAACACAGTAGAACATGCCAGGCACACTAAACACCCCGATCCCCCCCTGATCGCCCCCCGATCCCCCCCCTGTCACAAACTGACACCAAGCAGGTTTTTTTTTTTTTTTTTTTTTTTTTTTTTCTGATTGCTGCATAGTGTCAGTTTGTGACAGTTACAGTGTTAGGACAATTAGGGTTAGCCCCCTGTAGGTCTAGGGTACCCCCCTAACCCCCCCTAATAAAGTTTTAACCCCTTGATCACCCCCCGTCACCAGTGTCACTAAGCGATCATTTTTCTGATCGCTGTATTAGTGTCGCTGGTGACGCTAGTTAGTGAGGTAAATATTTAGGTTCGCCGTCAGCGTTTTATAGCGACAGGGACCCCCATATACTACCTAATAAATGTTTTAACCCCTTGATTGCCCCCAGTTAACCCTTTCACCACTGATCACCGTATAACTGTTACGGGTGACGCTGGTTAGTTCGTTTATTTTTTATAGTGTCAGGGCACCCGCCGTTTATTACCGAATAAAGGTTTAGCCCCCTGATCGCCCGGCGGTGATATGCGTCGCCCCAGGCAGCGTCAGATTAGCGCCAGTACCGCTAACACCCACGCACGCAGCATACGCCTCCCTTAGTGGTATAGTATCTGAACGCACCAATATCTGATCCGATCAGATCTATACTAGCGTCCCCAGCAGTTTAGGGTTCCCAAAAACGCAGTGTTAGCGGGATCAGCCCAGATACCTGCTAGCACCTGCGTTTTGCCCCTCCGCCTAGCCCAGCCCACCCAAGTGCAGTATCGATCGATCGATCACTGTCACTTACAGAACACTAAATGCATAACTGCAGCGTTCACAGAGTCAGGCCTGATCCCTGCGATCGCTAACAGTTTTTTTGGTAGCGTTTTGGTGAACTGGTAAGCACCAGCCCCAGGCAGCGTCAGGTTAGCGCCAGTACCGCTAACACCCACGCACGCACCGTACACCTCCCTTAGTGGTATAGTATCTGAACGGATCAATACCTGATCCGCTCAGATCTATACTGGCGTCCCCAGCAGTTTAGGGTTCCCAAAAACGCAGTGTTAGCGGGATCAGCCCAGATACCTACTAGCACCTGCGTTTTGCCCCTCCGCCCGGCCCAGCCCAGCCCACCCAAGTGCAGTATCGATCGATCACTGTCACTTACAGAACACTAAATGCATAACTGCAGCGTTCGCAGAGTCAGGCCTGATCCCTGCGATCGCTAACAGTTTTTTTGGTAGCGTTTTGGTGAACTGGCAAGCGCCAGCGGCCTAGTACACCCCGGTCGTAGTCAAACCAGCACTGCAGTAACACTTGGTGACGTGGCGAGTCCCATAAGTGCAGTTCAAGCTGGTGAGGTGGCAAGCACAAGTAGTGTCCCGCTGCCACCAAAAAGACAAACACAGGCCCGTCGTGCCCATAGTGCCCTTCCTACTGTATTCGCCAATCCTAATTGGGAACCCACCGCTTCTGCGGCGCCCGTACTTCCCCCATTCACATCCCCAACCAAATGCAGTCAGCTGCATGAGAGGCATTTTTATGTCCTCCCGAGTACCCCTACCCAACAAACCCCCCAAAAAGATGTTGTGTCTGCAGCAAGCGCGGATATAGGCGTGACACACGCTATTATTGTCCCTCCTGTCCTGACAATCCTGGTCTTTGCATTGGTGAATGTTTTGAACGCTACCATGCACTAGTTGAGTATTAGCGTAGGATACAGCATTCCACAGACTAGGCGCACTTTCACAGGGTCTCCCAAGATGCCATCGCATTTTGAGAGACCCGAACCTGGAACCGGTTACAGTTATAAAAGTTACAAGTTTGCAAAAAAAACACAAACAAAAATAAAAAAAAATAGTTGTTGTTTTATTCTCTCTCTCTATTCTCTCTCTATTGTTCTGCTCTTTTTTACTGTATTCTATTCTGCATTGTTTTATTGTTATTATGTTTTATCATGTTTGCTTTTCAGGTATGCAATTTTTTATACTTTACCGTTTACTGTGCTTTATTGTTAACCATTTTTTGGTCTTCAGGTACACCATTCACGACTTTGAGTGGTTATACCAGAATGATGCCTGCAGGTTTAGGTATCATCTTGGTATCATTCTTTTCAGCCAGCGGTCGGCTTTCATGTAAAAGCAATCCTAGTGGCTAATTAGCCTCTAGACTGCTTTTACAAGCAGTGGGAGGGAATGCCCCCCCCCACCGTCTTCCGTGTTTTTCTCTGGCTCTCCTGTCTCAACAGGGAACCTGAGAATGCAGCCGGTGATTCAGCCAGCTGACCATAGAGCTGATCAGAGACCAGAGTGGCTCCAAACATCTCTATGGCCTAAGAAACCGGAAGCTACGAGCATTTTATGACTTAGATTTCGCTGGATGTAAACAGCACCATTGGGAAATTGGGGAAGCATTTTATCACACCGATCTTGGTGTGGTCAGATGCTTTGAGGGCAGAGGAGAGATCTAGGGTCTAATAGACCCCAATTTTTTCAAAAAAGAGTACCTGTCACTACCTATTGCTATCATTGGGGATATTTACATTCCCTGAGATAACAATAAAAATGATTTAAAAAAAAAAAATGAAAGGAACAGTTTAAAAATAAGATAAAAAAGCAAAAAAATAATAAAGAAAAAAAAAAAAAAAAAAAAAAAGCACCCCTGTCCCCCCTGCTCTCGCGCTAAGGCGAACGCAAGCGTCGGTCTGGCGTCAAATGTAAACAGCAATTGCACCATGCATGTGAGGTATCACCGCGAAGGTCAGATCGAGGGCAGTATTTTTAGCAGTAGACCTCCTCTGTAAATCTAAAGTGGTAACCTGTAAAGGCTTTTAAAGGCTTTTAAAAATGTATTAATTTTGTTGCCACTGCACGTTTGTGCGCAATTTTAAAGCATGTCATGTTTGGTATCCATGTACTCGGCTTAAGATCATCTTTTTTATTCCATCAAACATTTGGGCAATATAGTGTGTTTTAGTGCATTAAAATTTAAAAAAGTGTGTTTTTTCCACAAAAAATGCGTTTGAAAAATCGCTGCGCAAATACCGTGTGAAAAAAAAAAATGAAACACTCACCATTTTAATCTGTAGGGCATTTGCTTTAAAAAAATATATAATGTTTGGGGGTTCAAAGTAATTTTCTTGCAAAAAAAAATAATTTTTTCACGTAATCAAAAAGTGTCAGAAAGGGTTTTGCCTTTAAGTGGTTAGAAGAGTGGGTGATGTGTGACATAAGCTTCTAAATGTTGTGCATAAAATGCCAGGACAGTTCAAAACCCCCCCAAATGACCCCATTTTGGAAAGTAGACACCCCAAGCTATTTCCTGAGAGGCATGTCGAGTCCATGGAATATTTTATATTGCGACACAAGTTGCGGGAAAGAGACAAATTTTTTTTTTTTTTTGCACAAAGTTGTCACTAAATGATATATTGCTCAAACATGCCATGGGGATATGTGAAATTACACCCCAAAATACATTCTGCTGCTTCTCCTGAGTACGGGGATACCACATGTGTGGGACTTTTTGGGAGCCTAGCTGCGCACGGGACCCCGAAAACCAAGCACCGCCTGCAGGCTTTCTAAGGGCGTAAATTTTTGATTTCACTCTTCACTGCCTATCACAGTTTCGGAGGCCATGGAATGCCCAGGTGGCACAAAACCCCCCAAAATGACCCCATTTTGGAAAGTAGACACCCCAAGCTATTTGCTGAGAGGTATAGTGAGTATTTTGCAGACCTCACTTTTTGTCACAAAGTTTTGAAAATTGAAAAAAGAAAAAAAAAAATTTTTTTCTGGTCTTTCTTCATTTTCAAAAACAAATGAGAGCTGCAAAATACTCACCATGCCTCTCAGCAAATAGCTTGGGGTGTCTACTTTCCAAAATGGGGTCATTTGGGGGGGTTTTGTGCCACCTGGGCATTTTATGGCCTTCAAAACTGTGATAGGTAGTGAGGCGTGAAATCAAAAATTTATGCCCTTAGAAATCCTGAAGGCGGTGCTTGGTTTTCGGGGCCCCGTACGCGGCTAGGCTCCCAAAAAGTCCCACACATGTGGTATCCCCATACTCAGGAGAAGCAGCTGAATGTATTTTGCGGTGCAATTCCACATATGCCCATGGCCTGTGTGAGCAATATATCATTTAGTGACAACTTTTTGTAATTTTTTTTTTTTTTGTCATTATTCAATCACTTGGGACAAAAAAATAAATATTCAATGGGTTCAACATGCCTCTCAGCAATTTCCTTGGGGTGTCTACTTTCCAAAATGGGGTCATTTGGGGGGGTTTTGTACTGCCCTGCCATTTTAGCACCTCAAGAAATGACATAGGCAGTCATAAACTAAAAGCTGTGTAAATTACAGAAAATGTACCCTAGTTTGTAGACGCTATAACTTTTGCGCAAACCAATAAATATACGCTTATTGACATTTTTTTTACCAAAGACATGTGGCCGAATACATTTTGGCCTAAATGTATGACTAAAATTTAGTTTATTGGATTTTTTTTATAACAAAAAGTAGAAAATATCATTTTTTTTCAAAATTTTCGGTCTTTTTCCGTTTATAGCGCAAAAAATAAAAACGGCAGAGGTGATCAAATACCATCAAAAGAAAGCTCTATTTGTGGGAAGAAAAGGACGCAAATTTCATTTGGGTACAGCATTGCATGACCGCGCAATTAGCAGTTAAAGCGACGCAGTGCCGAATTGTAAAAAGTGCTCTGGTCAGGAAGGGGGTAAAATCTTCCGGGGCTGAAGTGGTTAAAAACAGACGTTCAAATATATCCCATCAAGCTTTATTGAACGATAACACATATAGTCAGATCCATTAACACTCTGTAACAATAGACTTGTTTTGTTCCCAACAGTTGATTAGAAGGAAGCTTTTACTTTACAACACATAAGGAAAAAGTCAATGTTTTTTGTAGGCGACGCTATCCTTGGGAAGCCTTGTGAAGGAAAAGTGTAGGTTTGGCCTGAAAGGAAGACTTTCATCATAAATGGAGAGTATCAGTGTAGATTGCTATCTGTGCTGTATACGGCTCTTTCTCTCCTATTTTCAGAGTCAGTAAACAACCAGCTTCTGTGTTTCACTGCTGCTAATAGCTTTCAGAAATTCTGAAGTGGAACGATGAGGATAAGACAGTCTTTCCTGTTTTTTTTTTTTCATGTATTCTTTTCTTCTCTCGTGCTGTGCAGAAATCATGGAAGCGTGCTCAGTATCATGATACTATATCACGCCAATTAAAACAGAAATGATTCCAGCGATGATTATAGGGCAGAGGGAGAAAATCCGAAGTTAATAGACAGAAGACAGATGTTGCTGAAGCCCGATGATAGAATATGAAATGTGCTTGTGTGTAGATGCAGAAGTTTAAATAAAAGCTATTGGGATCTGGACCAACTCAACGTTTTGTTTTTTTTTCTGACATGTTCTGTGCTTTGGTTTTAATACAGTTTTTTGTCTTTAGAGGAGCTGGAGGTTCAAAAGAATTTGATGGTTGTGGCCCTTATTCTACACATTTCCAGAGTTCTAAAAAGAGGTGTAACAGCATGCAATAGAAATGGGACACCATCTTCAATAAAATTATTTTCTGGTAATAATACCACAGTTGAGTACGGTCTGTGATTTTTTTTTGTTATTTGCACTAACAGTTAAAATATCAGGACAAACTTTCATGGTGTACCCCCTTCTTCTAAGAACCAAGCAGTACCTACAATCAAGTACTTACTGTAATTGCAGTTTCAGGTCCCCATTTTTTTTTATTCAATACAGGTACTTATATAGCACTGTCAATTTATGCATCCATCTGGATTGACCTGCAGGAGGTAGCTCACTGCTGTTATCATTATATTGAGGAATCAAAAATACAAAAAAGATTCCTGGAAATTTTTATGAGCTTTTAGTAGAATTACACTTATAAGGCTTTGATGCCTTCCCTCTTTCCCACTGAAAAGTCTTATAATCACCTTTTCCTGCTAGTCCAAATGTGTGGCATGCTGGGTTATTACACAGCATTATGTTCAAAATCCACACTCCCATGCATATGTGTTGCAGCCCTCATTCATTCCTATGCAGATTGCGGCACAGGCAGCAGCAATAACTCTTTCTTTTCTATTGCAGATCAACATAAGAAAATGTGTAGTTCTTGGTAGTGTGGGGAACCCCTGAAGTCCGCACCGAGCATGTAGCGGATTGCAGATAGACATCACTGCTTAGGGGACACTGGGGTTAACCCAGCCTGGGTGACCAGAGTACAATTTCATCTCTTGACTATTTTTACCCCTTGCAGTGCATGCCCCACTGCAAAGATCCATGTCCAGGAGTAGTTCCCAGGGAAACAGAATAGCTCAAGTCCACAATAGGAAATTAATATGGATGACCATAACAAGACCACAGCCTGATCTCCTCATCTCTACGACAAAGCTTGTAAGGGTGAAACGCCCCAGTAAGGGGCGGCCTTTAGGAAGGAATGTGTGGTATGGAATAAAGCTTGCCAACAAGAGTGATGTAATCAGTGTACAACCTGCTTTTTTTGTACTGGATCTGTGCAGAGCATGGGCAGGCTCCTTGGTTGGCCCCTGGCAATGAATGCTAAAATCCAGATTCCTATAAGGGAAAAGTCCATATGCTTTCTACCCTAGCTACCCAACATGGGATGTCCTGCCAACTACATCCTTCCACAGGCAAATTCCTTACCAGAAAAAATAATGACCCCTCTCATGGGAACATCCAGCAATCAGCCTCCTACCAACCTATCTATTTATATCTGACCCTACAAGGTCCCTTTACCAATTACCTAGGGGCGGGCTGGCAACTGAAGGGCTCCTTACACTCTCACATCCCAGGACATTACCTCCTGTTATGGGAATGTCTAGTTGCCTAGTGGAGGCCCAAGGGTAGTACAATGGGGAATACTCCCTATCCATACCAGAAAGAAAAATGACCCCTCTGGGTGGACCATCCAGCAACCAGCCTCCTACCAACCTATCTATTTACACCTAACCCAACAGGGCACTCACTGCCTACAGATAGGATCCCATTCCCAATTACCTAGGGGGTGGGCTGGCAACCAAAGAGCTCCTTGCACTATTACTACCCAGAACATTACCTCCTGTTATGGGAATGGCTAGTGGAGGTCCAAGGATATTACATGGGGATTACTCCCCATCCTTATCAGAAAGAAAAATGACTCCTCTCAGGGGACCATCCAGCAACCAGCTTTCTACTAACCTATCTATTTATACCTTACCCTACAAGGCACTCACTGTCTGCAGACAGGGTCCCATTCCCAATTACCTAGGGGCAGGCTTGCAACTAAAGGACTCCTTACACTATCACTACCCAGAACATTACCTCCTGTTGTGGGAATGGCTAGTAGGAATGGCTTGTGGAGGCCCAAGGGTATTACAACAGGAATTACTCATTCATCCAGCACTCCCTTACAAAAGCAGATCTCGACGGCGTGGATTTGGAAGATGAGGCTGTGGGATGCTAAGCTGGCTGCATTAGGAAGAGCAGGGTACTGGCAAATGTGAGACCTGTCAGGGGAGATAGGGGAAGACATTAGAGCCCAGAGAGTGTAACTTCACTTTCTGGTAAAATTACACTTATTGGACTCTAATGTCTTCTTTTATCCCCCATGTCAAATTTAAAACAGGAATCATAATAACTTTATTTAATTTGACCTTCCACATTTCTACAGCAGAGCTCAGAGAGGGGAAGGGAGAAGCAGCACAAGGAACCAATCAGGTGTGTTACAGTACAAGTAGCACACTATATGTGAAAAAATGTATATACAATATATCTCCACACTGCTCCCTCTAAAAACAAAACAAAAATAAAAAGAAAAACTCCAATCAAAAAGTGAAAATGTCTGTAAACCTACAGCATCAAAAAAAGCAAACTGTATGGCTGAATTCCCATCGCACTGACATCGCATGCCTAAAGGTCTGTTTTGACAAGGCTATTATTTGTACTAAGCTGAGCACACGTACACATCTTTCAAAAGAAATGCATGCTTAATAAGACTTTAGAGCGCACAGGCACTCTCTCTTTTAAGAATAAATACTTATTTGTATATTTCGATTTCAAATCCATGTAATGCTCCAGGTGCACATTTACTTTGCATCAATCAATAAAAATAAAAAAACTGACAACATATGGCTAATATCATATCCTGAACCCACTAGAAAACACGAATCACAATTCACTTTTTTAACGGTTTCGACCTTGCGAAAATCTTCCAAGATGCAATTCTGATGCTTAGAGTCAGCTGCCATCTAGTGGACAAAAAAGAGACACGCTTCTGCTACAATCCTGGTAAAAAAAAAAAAATAGACCTTTATAGTAAAAAGCGGTATATGCTGTATCTCTAAACAAATCCTTCCCAAGTGGCTTCCAAAATGCCTAGTAACAATTTACAAATCTTAAACTGCATAAGAATGATGTGTTTGTTTAATGGCTGCAAATTGGTGTTAATTATACAGAATGTAATGCTTCCAAATGCTATGTTTGCTTACATATATTCAGAAGGCAAGTGATCTTATCTTCAAAACAAAATCATTTGTTTTATCCTTGCTTCCCCTGCATACAAATTGCTTATAATAAACAATCTCGTGTACTGTAAATGGAATCTTTTGTAGACGTTTGTCTCGAAGTTTAATTCACTGAAGGCGACAGATTTCAGATCTCTGAAACACAAAAATAAGTGAGTTAAACAAAGCACACTTGTACTTTACCATTACAAGTAACGCCATGAAGGAGGGGGCGTACGGAAGGTAGACATAAGGCTTTTACATATATATTATAGATACTCAACTCTCAGTTTTTAAACACTTTCAGCAGCTGATTTATTCACTTACTGAGTATGCAGCTTCTTTATCTTTTAATATTGCCTATGTTCCAGTTTAAGTTGATGCCATAATCACAGCCACAGGTTTCCTGTTTCAGGGTAACTCCTTTCTCTTGCAGCATCCTATAGAGTTACCCTTGCATGCAGGGACTAGAGCTGTGTCTCTCTACACAACCCCATAACCTAATGTAGCACCTTCTAGCTAGTGTGCTAGTTGTATATGGCTAGCTGTTAGTGTAGGAAAATTGGTTTGGCTGAGAGCCAGACCTGGGTTGAATCTGGGACAGGGTTGAGTGACTCAGGGAGGTTGGGTGACTCAGCAAGCAGCATCTCCGGTGCCTCCCCCTGTTTTCTGGAAACTTGGAGAAGCTTTCAGATGTAGTGGGTGGAGGCTAGGTGGGGCTGCTTGACATATTTATGAGGGCCCCAGCCAATCCCCAGCAAATGGGGTTGCAGGGGCAGGCCATCTCATAAATAGGCATTAATCATGCCAGCAGGGACAGTCGGGTGCTGAGGAGGCTGTCAAAGGCACTTGCATGGTGCTCCCTAGTCTGCAGGGGGGGGACCTCGGGTCTGGGGATCGGGTGCTGGAAGGATCCCCCCCACCACACGGAGGAACCCCTTCCTGGAGGCATGGGAGCAAGGAGAGGGCAGCTGGAGCAGGTCAGCACGTCTGGGAGATCTCCTGAGAGTCAGCCGGGTGTTCAGTCTGGGAGCACTGTGGAGAGAGTGTCAGTCGGGAGGACTGTGGAGAGAACAGCCAGGAGGGGTAGTGAAAGGGGCAGCTGCAGCCAGGTGGTCTGGCAGTGCCTGAAGAGGTGGTGTTGGGATCAGTAGCCAGAGGGATGTAAGCCGGACACTGACTCTTTTGCTACACAGCGAAGAGGCTTCAGGGTCCTGCCTATAACAGGATTTTGCTCAAAATCTGACTGAGTGCTGTGTCAGTGGAGTTCTGCAAGCAATTGGGTGCTAGAGGTAGCAAAGGACTGTATATAGGACTCTATAAAGGAAAAGATGTCCCTGAAGTTGCTCTGAAGCCACGTAGGAATCCCATAGTTACCAATCCCCATCCAAGTTCTAATCCCTCAATCAAAAAAAAAACCCAACAAAGTACTGGACTGTTTTCTGACTCTGAAATGACTGTAAAAAAAAATCAGTGTGCCTGGGTGTGCAGGGTGGGAATCCCATTCTACTTGCAACTCCTTAGGTGGTGCGCTTCACTAATATTGCAAGGCAATCCCCTGCTCCTCCTTCCTCCTTCTCTCTTTCTTTTCCAAGCTAACAGATTGGCAGGAGATTGCACTGTCCACTATTGACTCTTTCCTGTGAAGAGCAGAAGTTCAGGGAAGCAGCACCAATAGAGCAGGGGCCAGCAACATTGAAATTTGTAAACTGCAAGTGCTGGGGTAAGAAATATGACAGAGTTAACTGGGGGATGTCTATCTATGCAGCAGGTTCTACAAAATGGTGTAGCAGAAAGGAAAAATTGCACTCATCTGACAAAATAGCCAGGTGCATGTTGTCAGATGCCAACCTACCTCACAAGTACTGGGGAGAAGCAGTCATGACTGCAACCTACCTACAGAATAAATTACCTTGGAGCCATAAAAAGTACTCCATTCGAAATGTGGCATGGATCAAAGCCTAGCATAGGGCACATCAGAGTGTTTGGATGTAAAGCATATGCCTATATTCCAAGTGAAAAGTGATCCAAGCTGGAAAACAGAGCCATAGAGAGAATTCTAGTAGGCTACAGCAAGCAAACTAAGGGTTACAGAATCCTACACCCAAAGACTGATAATGTGACAATAAGCCATAATGCGTATTTTGATGAGAGCCCAGAAACACCAAACCCTGAAAGCTGTGAAGTGAAAATGCCCAGCAAACCAGAAGAAAAGGTATGCAAACCTGTGCAGGAGTCAGAACAAGAGGGGGAACTCACAGTGCCTAAACCAAGTTCCCTACCAGTTCCTGCTGAACTTCCTGAAGTCAGAAGATCCACTTGGATTACAAAGGGGATACCACCCCGCAAGCTGTCATACACTGTAAAAAAACACATCATACTTGAACCAACATCATGGGAAGACATAGAAAAACTGCAAAAATGTGAAGCCAATAAATGGAGAAAGGCAGCAGAAGAAGAATTAAAGTCATTTCAAGAGAATAAAATCTGGACACTCACAGAACTCCCTCCTAACTGCAAAACTATAGGAAGTAAGTGAACTTTCAAAGTAAAGGCAGATGCAGAAGGGAATATCCACAAATACAAAGCCAGTCTAGTTACCAAGGGTTACTCCCAGAAATTCGGTGAAGATTACAATGAAATATTCGCTCCCGTCGTAAAAAAACTCCACCATCAGAGCACTTCCTAACGTTGCAGCCGGGAAGGGCATGCAAGTCAATACACCTAGAATTTAAAACTGCTTTCCTATATAGAGACATTAAGGAAGACCTCTAAATGGAGCAACCATCAGGGTTTGAGCAAGGAGACAACCAGCTTCAGAAGAGCATCTACGTTCTTAAGCAATCTGCAAGGATGTGGCATGAGAAAGTGAATGAAGTACTTACTAGAGAGGGATTCTCAAAAAGTAAAGCAGACCCCTGTCTCTACTCCAGGAATCGAGAAGACAGATGGGTATACATCCTTATCTATGTCGATTACATTTTAACATGTTTTGAGCAAGAAGGGGATTACAATCAGATACCCTGTTTCCCCGAAAATAAGACCTAGCGTGATTGTCGGTGATGGCTGCAATATAAGCCCTACCCCCCCAAATAAGCCCTAGTTAAAGTCCTTGTAGGTCTTATTTTCAGGGTAGGGCTTATTTTCGGGGAAACAGGGTGGGGCTTATTTGGGGGGTAAGGCTTATATTGCAATACTGAAAAAATTGTAGCGCTAAAACACACATATATCATATGAACAGAATGTCTCTGTAAACATAAAATTATGTCCCAGTGATGACGTATTGTCAAAGAAAAAGTGGTAATCCGCAGTGCATGGGTGCAAACAGTGTAACAGTTCCTTCTGCTTCCCAAATATCGGCTCAGATGTCATCAAAATCATAAATAGATGGGGTACGCTTACCGGAACTGTTGGATTCTACTGCCGTTAGCATAGAATCAATCGAGCTGTATGCCACCAAAGGCAGATGTATGAAGTGGTCGAGGACAGATGGAGCCTCTGCAAGGTCTAGATGTCACCTCTGGATTCACGGGAAAGAAGCCAAAACTGGTTCCAAGGTTGAAGCTGTTTCTCAGATCCCGGAAGTACGGTATATGGAAAAAAAGAGGGATGCCTCCACATAGTGTAAATCAGGGTAATTTATTACTAAAAAACCACGGTACATAAAAGTGATCACAAATATAAGACAGGCAGTGTACAGGGTATAAAAACCTCCCTACGCGTTTCGATCAAAAGACCTTCAACAGGGGCATAGAAGACCCTCATGACACTGCCCAAATTTATAAAATTCTATAAAATTACAAAGTAAATACAAGACCAATCAGCTGTAAGAGCATGAACAAACGTAAATCTTATTGGACAAGGAGAGGGTCCCATGATGGGGTGTGACCAGCCTTCTCCTAAGGTCCACTCAATATACACATAATTGAATGTAATTAAATGCCTGTGTGTACATCTACCAATAGGACGATCCAATATCACCTATATCCATAGACATTACTAGAATCCCGAGTGGGCGTCTCGTGCTGGAAGCCCGGGAAGCCGGCGAAACCGAGCACGTGATGCTGGCACCCGGAAATGTGCGTGCCGCACGTGGAGGTTGCTTGGCAACGATGCACGCCGTGTCACAAAAGCCCGCGAACACATACACGTGTTCGCACGGCCATCACGTGACACGCGGCTACTCCCCCATGTGACGCCTAACGTCACTCACATGTGGAGAGTGTACGTAGAGGTTGCTAAGTAACGGTGAGCGCCGTGTCAAGGAAGCCCATAACTACGCGGGCGTACTCGCACGGCGATCACCTGACGCACAGCTGATCTCCCATGTGACAGCTGACGTCAGTCAGACAAGGGGAGCGTATTAGCATGCTGGAAAAAACATGTGCGTCCTGCCGAGAAATCCAACCAGACAACAAAGTGGTCACATGACCTTCCCATAATTAAAAGAGGGCACATGATTAGTACCGGATAACCAAAAAGTATAAAAATAAATAAAAATAAAAATAAACAATGAAACATGGGGTGGATAAGGCCAGAATCTCAACACACTGTACCACACCATGCCTAATGTTTAGTTCTAACCATGGGGTATATTTAAAAGGTCTGAATGAAGATGAATATATATTAATAGGGAAGGAAAAAAAAAAAAAAAAACCAAGATACTGATGTAGTAAAACTGACAATGAAACATAAATATAAACCTTTTTAGGTTTTGATTGAATAAAATGGGATGGAAAAATTACACTGAACAATGAAAATTATGAAAGATTAATAAATGAATTCAGATCCCACTCCACATTAAGCCCAAACGGAAAGTAAGATCTGAGCTCATGTATCCAATACGTCTCTAACTTGGAGACACCCCGTAAATGAGACTCACCCCGCCAATGGGGAACAAACCTATCAATCACTTGGAATGTGCTTCCCGTGGGGTCCTTATTATGATGCAATAGGTAATGTCGGGGTACCGTGTGCTTATCTTTGCCACCTTTTATGCCAGCAATATGTTCGTTCACACGTATGGTGAACGTTCTGATGGTCCTACCCACATATTGCTTCTTGCATGGGCAAGTAAGCAAATATACCACATATTGAGTGGCACAGGTGGCAAATTCTCTCATATGGTAGATGCGAAAAGTGGTAGTGGAACTAAAAGTATCAATTTTACGTCTCACCATGGCATTATGTGCACACACATTACACCTACGACATGGATAAAAGCCTTGGCATTGTTGAAAAAAGGAGACTTTCTTTGGAGGGTCTATGATGTTAGGGGCAATTTGTCCTTGTATAGAGCGGGCACCTCTAAAAATAACCCCAGCATTTTCGGGTAACACAGGACCTAGGAGTCTGTCACTCCTAAGTACTCTCCAATGTTTTCTGAAAATGGCCTTTATTTCTTTGAACTGGGTGGAATATGCAGTAAAAAAGGACCATTTAGCTCTAGAGTCAGAGGTAGTGGTGGGACGTTCAACCAAAGTAGAGTTCCTATCGATCTGTGAAACTCTATTGATTTCCGCATCCAATTCACCTGCATTATACCCTTTAGCCACAAATCTATCTTTCAGTATGTAGGATTGGGCATAACAGTCAGAAATTTTGGAGCAATTACGATGCAGTCGTAAAAACTGGCTGCGTGGAACAGACCATAGCCACTGAGCGTGATGGCAACTATCGGACGGGATATACCCGTTTAGGTCTGTGGGTTTAAAGTAAGTTTTAAACTCCAAATGCTGATCGACTATCATAATTTCCACGTCTAAAAAATGAATAGAACTTACACTAGCCTCGTAACTAAGGGAGATCCCACGGTCATTTGTATTGAGAACAGCCATGAAACAATCCAAAGACTCGCGGTTCCCCTGCCATAGGAGGAGGATGTCGTCAGTATACCTGACCCAGAGAACCAATTCTGGTCTCTGGGAGGCATAGACGACATCCTCCTCCCATTGGGCCATAAAAAGGTTTGCCAAACTGGGGGCGAATTTGGCCCCCATGGCCACACCCTTTTGTTGTACATAAAACTGGTTCTGGAACCAAAAATAGTTGTGGCCCGTGGCAAACCGCAAAAGTTGCATGATGAAATTGCGCTGTAATAATGGCAAAGTATTGTTCATGGATAGATGTTTTTCGACTGCATTAAACCCCAGGTTATGTGGTATACATGTATATAAGGCAGCCACATGGGCTGTGACCAAAAAAGTTCCTTCATTAAGTTTTACATTTTCAAGTCCTTTAATAACATCCCTAGTGTCCTTAAGGTAGGACGGAATGGATTGAACCAATGGTTGGAGGTAAAAATCTACATATCTCCCTATCCTCGAAGTGACCGAGTCAATCCCGCTGACAATGGGTCTGCCGGGGGAATTGACTGGGTCCTTGTGGACTTTAGGGAGATAGTATATCGCAGGAATCCACGGAACAAGGGGCACAAGATAACTCTTCTCCTTTTTATTGAGAATCCCCAAGGCAAAGCCTTTGTTGACTAGTTCAACCAAGGCTCCTTTATACTGAAGGGTTGGATTAAAATCAATGGGGGTATAGGTGTCTCGATCTTGGAGAATCCTATACATTTCTCTGATGTAGTCCTCCGTATTTAAGACCACAATCCCCCCACCCTTATCCGCAGGTCTTATAATAAGATCCTTCCTATCACAGAGTTCTTTAAGTCCTGCTTTAATCTGTGGGTCCATGTGGACCCTCTTTTTAGAATTGTAAAGTTTATCTAAGTCTTGTAAGACTAAGCTTTTAAAAACTTGAAGAGAAGGGGCTAAATTCCCTGGGGGGTTAAATAATGAAGGATTGGTTAATCCGGAGTGTACATATTCATTGTCCCTAGAAGTATGATTCACTGTAGAGGGAATGGGAGGTTGGCTCACAAAATGTCTTTGTATACTTCATTTCCTAGTAAACTTTAGTACATCAATAAATGTACTAAATTTATTCAGAGGTCTTGGGGGAACAAACTTAAGTCCCTTGTCTAGAACCGATTTCTCGGCTTCAGTCAAGTGGACGGTACTAAGATTGAAAATCCCAATGCCTCTCAAACTCTTTTTCTTTGGCTTCTAGCCTTCCACCCCCTCTGGTCCCTCTTTTCCTTCTTGGTAACCTAAATGGCTTTCCGTAGGTCTCTGAAAACCCGATGTTTGGTCGAAACTTAAACTTCTTTGGTTGTAATTATATGGGGACCTATTATATACATCCTCCTCCCTGTCGTATTGGGGATAGGTCTCATGATACGCATCCTGCAATGGATGTTCTTGCAGGGGTAAATAGCGATTTTGGGTGTGGATTGAAGTCTCATAAGGGTAATCGCGACAATGTGATCTAGGTCTTTGACTACCCGCCCAATTTCGCCAATTGTATGGGGAAGACCCAGGGGCTCCACGATAAGGTGGATCAACTGGGTATCCCTGTGAGTAGCCTCTACCTGGGTTTTTTGGTCCTCCCCCTCTATGGCTGGGGGGGGCTGGAAAGGAAGTGGTGGACATTGGGGGGCGTTTCTAGGACCTTGATTCCTAGAATTGTTATGTTTAGAGTCTGGGGGGCATCTAGGGATTTGGTAGATTGTCCCGAGCCTCCCCCTGTATTCTGTGGTGGTTCGTATACTAATCTCCTATCCGGATTGGTTTTTATTGGGTGTTGAGTCTCAACAGGAAGAGACCCATTTTCTAAAGAGGCAGGAGGAGCCATCTTTTTTTGCCAATTAAAAACCATGTGTGTGCTGTAATCCGAAAAATCCCTATTATATTTCTTTTGTTTTTTATTTTTCTGGTCCTTCTCCTCCTTCTCCAAGTTATTTTTCAGAGTGGAGGAAAGGGAAATATATTCAGCCGTGGTCTTGTGCACAGCCAATTTGTCCTTTAGATCTTTAATTTCTTGATCAATCAAGGACAACTTGGTCCGTTTTCTTTTAATTAAAAAATCTAAAAGTTGAATCCCTACATCGTTAAAATAATTAAACCATGACTCAACATCAGGTTCGTCCTGCTGAGGAAAAACATCCCAGCGGAGACCCCTGGGTACCATCCATTCTCGAATATATTGTTCGAGAAAAGCCGTATCCCATTGGAGGTGGATTTCACTTATCATCAAGTTTTTTAGCCTCATGAAAAGACCACCTATTTCAGAATCTGGGTTGGTGAAAACAAACACACCTTCTGTGTTTAAGGACCTGGCGGTCCTATAATCAAATACATCCATGTGCAAAAACGTGCAATGAAGCTATGAGTAAAGAAAGGAAGCAGCAAAAAACAAAGAAGTCAAAATGGAAAATACAATGAAAAAAGGAAATGATTAATGCGCTACCCAAAAAGGAAGAGACAAAAGCTGCTACAAACCATGTGACCAAAATGCAAACCAATACTGAATAAATTGTAGCGCTAAAACACACATATATCATATGAACAGAATGTCTCTGTAAACATAAAATTATGTCCCAGTGATGACGTATTGTCAAAGAAAAAGTGGTAATCCGCAGTGAACGGGTGCAAACAGTGTAACAGTTCCTTCTGCTTCCCAAATATCGGCTCAGATGTCATCAAAATCATAAATAGATGGGGTACGCTTACCGGAACTGTTGGATTCTACTGCGGTTAGCATAGAATCAATCGAGCTGTATGCCACCAAAGGCAGATGTATGAAGTGGTCGAGGACAGATGGAGCCTCTGCAAGGCCTAGATGTCACCTCTGGATGCACAGGAAAGAAGCCAAAACTGGTTCCAAGGTTGAAGCTGTTTCTCAGATCCCGAAAGTATATGGAATAAAAACCTCCCTACGCGTTTCGATCAAAAGACCTTCAACATTGGCATAGAAGACCCTCTGTCAGGGGCATGTCAGCAGTCGTCGGGTGAATCTGCGTGCACGTAGGTCCACAAGGAGTGTTTCTAGAAGAATTCAGCCAAAGTCCCCACCAGGGGGCGCCGGCGCGCTCCCGCGGGTGCCCGTACGCGCGTTCGCACGTTCGCGGGTGCGCGCGCGCGCCCGTTCGCGCTAGCGCCGTTTGGCGCCAAGGGGCCTTTAAAAGAGTGACAGGTGCTCATGTTAGCTGCTGTTCGTCTGCAGCTCTGCACCTGAAAGTTCCTGTATCTGCCTGCTTGTTATTTGCTATTGACCCGGCTACGCCTGACCATTCTCCAGTCTCCAATCCGACCCGGCTTGTCTGACCTTGTTTACTCTGCTACCCGTTGCCGAACTTCTGCCTGTCTGACTACCCTTGGATCATCCCTCCTGTTTATACCCTGCCCGATCTCCTGCCAAATACGGACTGTCTGACCTTGCTTGCCTTTGTCCTGTCACGCTGCTCCCAGCCTGCCTGTTTGCATCCAGCTGCTGTCTTCGCATCTGTCTGCCAGCCTACCTTCCGGCCTGCACCAGTTACCTGCATCCACAGCTCAGCCATCCCTGAGGGACATCCTTCCAGTTCCGGTGTCTGCTTCTGCTGGATCCTGCATCAGGCCCGAGAAGGAACAAGAGGCGCTTAAGGTTTACATCAATGAAAATCTGGAAAAAGGCTTCATTCGACAGTCCACTTCACCAGCTGGGGCGGGAATATTTTTTGTCTCTAAGAAAGATCTTACGCTCCGCCCTTGTGTGGACTATCGGGAGCTAAACAAGGTTACGGTCAAAAACCGTTATCCGTTACCCCTAATACCGGAACTGTTTCAAAAACTACGGACCGCCAACATCTTTACCAAATTAGATCTGAGAGGGGCCTACAATCTGGTCCGCATTCGGGCCGGGGATGAATGGAAGACGGCTTTCCGGACCCGTTTCGGGCACTATGAATATCTGGTCATGCCCTTCGGCCTTTGCAATGCTCCTGCCACATTTCAGCATCTGGTCAATGATGTGTTTAAAGATTTCCTGGACATCTTTTTAATTGTCTACTTGGACGATATTCTTATCTTCTCCAGCTCACTTGAACAACACAGGGAACATGTCCGTAAAGTCTTAGCTCGACTCCGCCTGCACAGATTGTATGCCAAGGCGGAGAAGTGCGAATTTGAACAAAAAGAGATTCAGTTCCTGGGGTTAGTCATCTCTCCAACCGGCATTAAAATGGATCCTCAGAAAGTGTCTGCTGTGTTAGAATGGCCAGCACCCATGGACAAGAAAGGCATACAACGCTTCATTGGATTTGCGAACTTTTACAGGAAGTTTATCAGGGGGTTCTCTGCCATCATCTCCCCCATTACACAGCTAACCAAGCAGAATCTTCGTTTCCACTGGAACCAGGAAGCTCAGGGGGCCTTTGAAGAGTTAAAGAGGCGTTTCACGTCGGCTCCGATTCTTAGCCATCCTGACCCATCTTTGCCCTTTATTCTAGAGGTTGATGCCTCCGAAGTAGCTGTGGGTGCTATTATTTCCCAACGTCAGGGCAACAAAGACCTGATGCATCCTGTAGGGTTCTTCTCTAGGAAACTTTCGCCGGCTGAGCGGAACTACGATGTGGGGGATCGGGAGTTACTTGCCATCAAGACAGCCTTGGAGGAATGGAGATACTTGCTTGAAGGTGCAGTCCATCCAGTACTGATTTATACGGATCACAAAAATCTGGAATATCTAAGATCTGCTAAAAGACTGAAACCCAGACAGGCCCGTTGGGCTCTATTCTTTACACGGTTTTGCTTCCACATCACCTACCGGCCGGGATCCAAGAACGTATAACCAGACGCACTGTCACGCATGTTTGATAATCCTAAAGACTCTTCTGTTCCTGACACTATTTTGCCGGCAAATAGTTTTCTTCTCCTTCAGACAGATTTGCTATCCATGATCAGAGAAGCATCCCCAGAACCTTCAAGTCTTCAGGGGTCCTCCTTAACACCTCGAGATGGACTATTATGGAGAGGAAGTCAAATCTTCGTACCAGAAAACGTCAGAGTCAAGGTGCTGACACTTTTGCATGACCATCCACTTGCAGGACATTTTGGGGTCCGTAAGACCCTTGAGCTGGTGCAGCGCACTTTTTGGTGGCCTAACTTAAAGGAATTTTGGAAGAAATATGTCAACTCCTGCTCTGTCTGCATCCAGAATAAAACCCCCAGGAACAGAGCGTGGGGACTACTAAGACCATTGCCTATACCAGATAGGCCCTGGAGGATGATAGCAATGGACTTTATAGTCGAACTGCCATATTCTGAGGGGTGTTCGGCGATCTTTGTGGTCGTCGACCGGCTATCCAAAATGGCCCACTTTGTGTCCCTAAAAGGAACACCTTCTGCTGTAGAGACGGCTCGTGTGTTCATTAGGGAAATAGTCAGGTTACACGGGATTCCCGCAAATATAGTGTCTGATAGGGGGGTACAGTTTACTTCACGCTTTTGGAGAGCCCTTTGTGAAAATTTGAAGATTGAACTAGCCCTGTCCTCAGCATACCATCCCCAAACAAATGGGCAAACTGAAAGGACAAATCAGACTCTGGAGCAATACATTAGGTGTTTTACATCTTTTGTGCAAGATGATTGGGTGTCCTTGCTGCCACTAGCAGAATTCGCTTACAATAATGCCAGTCACTCTGCCACTGGTCAATCTCCTTTCTTTGCTAATTATGGGTTTCATGCATCTTTTTTACCAGATTTTCTTTCAGAATCTTCAGTTCCAGCGGTCCAGGACACAGTGCAGTTCTTCAGTCATAATAACCGGATCTTGCAGGAGGCGGTATCCAAAGCGCAAGCGGACAATAAGAGGTTCTTTGATGAGAAAAGAAGGGGAGATCTAAATCTTCAGCTTGGCGACAAGGTATGGCTGTCTACCAATAATATCAGATTGACATGTCCTTCCAAGAAGCTTGCCCCAAAATTTATTGGACCTTTCCCTGTGAAAAGGAAAATTAACGAGGTATCGTATGAATTATGCTTACCTGACTCACTTAAGATACACCCTGTGTTTCACGTGTCACTCTTAAAGCCTGCTGTAGATGATCCTTTTCCTGATAGGGGCACCAGGGTCCCTGAACCAGTTCTGGTGGACGGCAATGAAGAGTATGAAGTGGAATCCATCCTTGACTGCAGAAAGAGGTCTGGGCAAGTACAGTTTTTAATTAAGTGGAAAGGGTATGGTCCGGAAAACAACTCATGGGAACCTGACTGTAATATTCATGCCAAACGTTTAATTCATGCATACTTCTCTGCCCATCCTGAAAAAAAGGCTTATCTGGGCATCCGGAGGCTGCCCGTTGGGGGGGGGCAATGTCAGGGGCATGTCAGCAGTCGTCGGGTGAATCTGCGTGCACGTAGGTCCACAAGGAGTGTTTCTAGAAGAATTCAGCCAAAGTCCCCACCAGGGGGCGCCGGCGCGCTCCCGCGGGTGCCCGTACGCGCGTTCGCACGTTCGTGGGTGCGCCCGCCCGTTCGCGCTAGCGCCGTTTGGCGCCAAGGGGCCTTTAAAAGAGTGACAGGTGCTCATGTTAGCTGCTGTTCGTCTGCAGCTCTGCACCTGAAAGTTCCTGTATCTGCCTGCTTGTTATTTGCTATTGACCCGGCTACGCCTGACCATTCTCCAGTCTCCAATCCGACCCGGCTTGTCTGACCTTGTTTACTCTGCTACCCGTTGCCGAACTTCTGCCTGTCTGACTACCCTTGGATCATCCCTCCTGTTTATACCCTGCCTGATCTCCTGCCAAATACGGACTGTCTGACCTTGCTTGCCCGTGTCCTGTCACGCTGCTCCCAGCCTGCCTGTTTGCATCCAGCTGCTGTCTTCGCATCTGTCTGCCAGCCTACCTTCCGGCCTGCACCAGTTACCTGCATCCACAGCTCAGCCATCCCTGAGGGACATCCTTCCAGTTCCGGTGTCTGCTTCTGCTGGATCCTGCATCAGGCCCTCCTACCCACTGTGCTCAGGAGACCACTGTTCCCACTTCCAGCGGCTCCTGAACCAGCGCTTAAGAGAGGTCTCCTTCTACCAGTCAGGCTCAACTACCAGGTACCTCACACCCTCATGACACTGCCCAAATTTATAAAATTCTATAAAATTACAAAGTAAATACAAGACCAATCAGCTGTAAGAGCATGAACAAACGTAAATCTTATTGGACAAGGAGAGGGTCCCATGACGGGGTGTGACCAGCCTTCTCCTAAGGTCCAATCAATATACACATAATTGAATGTAATTAAATGCCTGTGTGTACATCTACCAATAGGAAGATCCAATATCACCTATATCCATAGACATTACTAGAATCCCGAGTGGGCGTCTCGTGCTGGAAGCCCGGGAAGCCGGCGAAACCGAGCATGTGATGCTGGCACCCGGAAATGTGCGTGCCGCACGTGGAGGTTGCTTGGCAACGATGCACGCTGTGTCGCAAAAGCCCGCGAACACATACACGTGTTCGCACGGCCATCATGTGACACGCGGCTACTCCCCCATGTGACGCCTAACGTCACTCACATGTGGAGAGTGTACGTAGAGGTTGCTACGTACGTGAGCGCCGTGTCAAGGAAGCCCGTAACTACGTGGACATACTCGCACGGCGATCACCTAAAGCACAGCTGATCTCCCATGTGACAGCTGACGTCAGTCAGACAAGGGGAGCGTATCAGCGTGCTGGAAAAAACATGTGCGTCCTGCCGAGAAATCCACACAGACAACAAAGTGGTCACATGACCTTCCCATAATGAAAAGAGGGCACGTGATTAGTACCGGATAACCAAAAAGTATAAAAATAAAAATATACAATGAAACATGGGGTGGACAAGGCCAGAATCTCAACACACTGTATCACACCATGCCTAATGTTTAGTTCTAACCATGGGGTATATTTAAAAGGTCTGAATGAAGATGAATATATATTAATAGGGAAGGAAAAACAAAAAACGAAAAACAAAAAACAAAAAACCAAGATACTGATGTAGTAAAACTGACAATGAAACATAAATATAAACCTTTTTAGGTTTTGATTGTTTATTTTTATTTTTATACTTTTTGGTTATCCGGTACTAATCACGTGCCCTCTTTTCATTATGGGAAGGTCATGTGACCACTTTGTTGTCTGTGTGGATTTCTCGGCAGGACGCACATGTTTTTTCCAGCACGCTGATACGCTCCCCTTGTCTGACTGACGTCAGCTGTCACATGGGAGATCAGCTGTGCGTCAGATGATCGCCGTGCGAGTACGCCCGCGTAGTCACGGGCTTCCTTGACACGGCGCTCACCGTTACTTAGCAACCTCTACGTACACTCTCCACATGTGAGTGACATTAGGCGTCACATGGGGGAGTAGCCGCGTGTCACGTGATGGTCGTGCGAACACGTGTATGTGTTTGCGGGCTTTTGCGACACGGCGTGCATCGTTGCCAAGCAACCTCGACGAGCGGCACGCACATTTCCGGGTACCAGCATCACGTGCTCGGTTTCGCCGGCTTCCTGGGCTTCCAGCACGAGACGCCCACTCGGGATTCTAGTAATATCTATGGATATAGGTGATATTGGATCTTCCTATTGGTAGATGTACACACAGGCATTTAATTACATTCAATTATGTGTATATTGATTGGACCTTAGGAGAAGGCTGGTCACACCCCATCATGGGACCCTCTCCTTGTCCAATAAGATTTACATTTGTTCATGCTCTTACAGCTGATTGGTCTTGTATTTACTTTGTAATTTTATAGAATTCTATAAATTTGGGCAGTGTCATGAGGGTCTTCTATGCCCCTGTTGAAGGTCTTTTGATCGAAACGCTTAGGGCGGTTTTTATACCCTGTACACTGCCTGTCTTATATTTGTGATCACTTTTATGTACCGTGGTTTTTTAGTAATAAATTACCCTGATTTACACTATGTGGAGGCATCCCTCTTTTTTTCCATATACTTCCGGGATCTGAGAAACAGCTTCAACCTTGGAACCAGTTTTGGCTTCTTTCCCGTGCATCCAGAGGTGACATCTAGGCCTTGCAGAGGCTCCATCTGTCCTCGACCACTTCATACATCTGTATTTGGTGGCATACAGCTCAACTGATTCTATGCTAACGGCAGTAGAATCCAACAGTTCCGGTAAGCGTACCCCATCTATTTATGATTTTGATGACATCTGAGCCGATATTTGGGAAGCAGAAGAAACTGTTACACTGTTTGCACCCATTCACTGCAGATTACCACTTTTTCTTTGACAATACGTCATCACTGGGACATAATTTTATGTTTACAGAGACATTCTGTTCATATGATATATGTGTCTTTTAGCGCTACAATTTATTCAGTATTGGTTTGCATTTTGGTCACATGGTTTGTAGCAGCTTTTGTCTCTTCCTTTTTGGGTAGCGCATTAATCATTTCCTTTTTTGATTGGGCTTATATTGCAGCCATCACTGACAGTCAGGCTAGGTCTTATTTTCGGGGAAACAGGGTAGCTCACAAGCTGAAAGAAAATTTTGAAATCAAAGAACTAGGAAACATTAGCTACTATCTGGGAATCCAAATAGAGACAGAAGAAGATGGAAGTTATCTTCTCAACCAATCTCAGAAAATCTCTGAACTCTTGTAACAATTCTATATGCAAGAAAGTGAAAACTCCTATGGAGCCAGGCTATCAAAAGAGCAATGAAGAAGAAAATTTGCTACACAATGACATGTACCGTAGAGCAATCTGTAAGCTGCTAAATGTTGCCACTGTGACAAGACCAGACATAACCACAGTTGGCATACTATGTGGGAAAGTCTCATCTCCCTATCAGCATGACTGGAATGCAGTAAAAAGAGTGATACAGTACCTCAAAGGAACAATTCGGAGATGAAGTTACGGTTACCAGCAACATCAGATCCAAAACTGGTCGAGTATGTGGATGCTGATTGGGCCAAGGACTGCACAGACCCCAAATCCAGAAGTGGATTCATCTTCCAGTATGGGGAAGGTACCATAAGTTGGTCTATTCGAAAGCAAGCAACTGGCACTCTGTTTTCAACTGAAGCAGAGTATGTGGATTTGTCAACTTTTTGTGGACATTGGGGAAGACATGTCAAAACCAATTCCCATTCTTGAAGACAACCCGGGATGTATAATGCTTATGCAATCAGAATGGGTCAGTCCTATGACCAAACAAATCGACGTCAAGTATCACCTACTGAGGGATAATCAAGGCAAGGTGTTATTGACATTCAATACTGCCCGTCAGAGGAGATGACTGCCAATGCACTCACCAAGCCTTTGTGGAAGGAACGTCATAATTACTGTATCTCCAGAAGAAGCTGAATGTAATTTGACAAAGCACATGCTGTTAAGAAGGGGTGTTGGAAGAACAGCAGCAAAGTTGCCTATATACTTTGATACTATATATGCATTATACCTATCTATGTAGCAGGTGGCTGCATTTTGGGGGAAAATATAAAAGGTGTTAAGCTAAGTAAATAGATACCAAACAAGTCCCGCTTTAAAATTTGGCATGGCGGTGGATTGGCGACAAACTACAGTACTTTAAATTATCAAGGCAATGCGTAAAAGCCTTTACAGAGAGTAGGAAAGGACTGTAACTTTGTCATGTTTTTATATCTGAAGGTCCTTACTGGGGAAAAATGGGAAGAAGGGGGTTCACTTCACTATGGGGGTTATATGTCCTGATGACATTCAAAATGTTGAGTTATTTACAGGTGTGTATAGGTCACCCATAATTTACACAGTGTTTTACATACTGTACATCCACATCAGTCCCTGCCCTCCACGAGCTTACAATCTATGGTCCCTAACTCACATTCATACATACACATACAAGGGCCATTTAGGACAGGAGCCTACCAGTATTTCTTTGCAGTGTGGGATGAAACTCACATAAACACAGGGAGAACATGCAAACTCCATGCAGATAGCCTTCTGACCGAGATTCGAACTGAGGACCACAAAGCAGAAGTGCTAACCACCAGAACAGGAAGGGAGTGGAAATCTTCCATGGTGTTAAGTGTTCCGGTAAACACTGTCTAAGAGGGGATATCCCTTGCTTTGGAGAGATTTTCTGTAACTTGCTGATGAGTCTCTGAAGGCATGATGTCAAATTTCCCAACTGGGACACATATTTAAAAAAAAAGTGTCAGATGTTTTAAAGTGTTTTTTATTTGCTCTCTTTTGGTTTGGTAACCACTTCCCGCCGGGGGGATGTCCATGAATGTCCCCAGGTTTCAGTGGTTATACCGGAATGATGCCTGCACCTACAGGCATTTTTCTGGTATGTTTGTTTTCAGCCAGCGATTCTCTTTCATGCAGAAGTGATCCGAGTGGCTAATTAGCCGCTCAATCACTTCTGTGGGTTGTGGAAGGGGGCCCCACCCCCCTCCCATTGCCGCCTCTCCTAGGCTCTGCCGTATGTTTGCGCTGCCCGGGAGCAATGCGGCCGGCAGCAATGGCTTCCCTCTAAAGAGAGAAAGAAACTGACGTCATTCCCCTCTTTCTGTAACCCTGGAAACCAGGAGCAATGAGTTATGTTGTCACTTCCAGTTTCAGCTCTTTGTTTACCTGGCCACCAGTGGCCAGGAAAGCAGCCGATCAGACCAATCTGTGTCTGATCGGCTGCATGGGAGACCAGAGGAGAGATTTGGGGCCTAATAGACCCCAGATCTCTCCATAAAGAGGACCTGTCACAAGGGATGTTGTTCATCCCTTGTGATAGCAATAAAGTTAATTAAAAAAAAGTGTAAAAAAATTAATTTTTTGTATAAAATATTAAAAAAATGTAAAGCGCCCTCATCCCACCATGCTTACACTCTAATGCGAACACATACGTTACTCCCACACACAAATGTAAAGGGTGATTGCACCACACAAGTAAGGTATTGTCGCGAACATCAGAGCGAAAACAATAATTCTAGCACCTGACCTCCTGTGTATCTCTAAACTGGTAACCTGTAAAGGTGTTTAAAACATTGCCTATGGAGAATTTTATGTACCGTAGTCTGCTGCCATTCCACGGGCAGGCGCAATTTTAAAGCATGACATGTTAGGTATCTATTTACTCTGCGTAACATCAGCTTTCACATTATACAAAAAAATTGTGCTAACTTTAGTGGGTTTTTTGTTTTTTTAAACTATGAAAGTGTTTTTTTCCCCAAAAAAAGTGTTTGAAAAACTGCTGCGCAAATACCGTGTGACATAAAAAATTGCAAAACCCACCATTTCATTCTATAGGGCCTCTGCTGAAAAAAAAAAATATATATATATATATATATATATATCTATATATAGATATATATCTATATATAGATATATATATATATATTGATATATATCTATAGATAGATATATATATCTATAGATAGATATATATATCTATCTATAGATATATAGATATATAATGTTTGGTGGTTTATGTAATTTTCTAGCAAAAAGCGAATTTTTACATGTAGGAGCGAAGTGTCAGAATTGGTTCGGATGGCAAGTGGTTAAAAGGTAACAAAATATAGCAAATTAAATAAAAAATAATATCACTACACACTCCATATTGTAATTTAATGTTGTTAAATATTATCCTTTTCCTTTGAATCTGCAGCCGCTGTCATTTTCTGTAAGATTGAATGTAATACAGCAACCTGGAGGTGTTCTGTACACCTCCAAAAGTTTAATTTCCTGTTTGTGTGATTGGCTCACTGATTTTCCCAGAAGTCTGCTCTAAGAAAAAAGTCAGATTTTAGGGATCCCCTGCAAAAGGAATTTCCTTTTTGATGAGATACTTTCTAAGGGGATAATTACTTTTAAAAGGCTGCAAACCCTTAGAACCAGTGCACCAGGTGATTATAATGAACCAGTCCCTCCCATTCAGAATCAGTCCGCAAAGGACACAGTGAAACAAACAGCTACTTCTTCAGAGCAGCAAAAGGTAGCAATCTGCTACAGAGTTTGTTAAAATCCTTGCAATGTACATTTATCACCCAGAGGGGATTGATTTTTTACCAACAAAAGTGGAGTTATTTTTAAAGCTGAAAGTGGTTCTAAAGGCTGAAGGTTTTTTTTACTATTTAATACATTTTTTGTAAAGGTAAAAAACCTTCAGCCCCCCCCCCCCCCCTTACACTTACCTGAGCCAGATCTCAATCCAGCGATGTGTGGCTCTTGGCTTTTTTCTCCTCATTGGCTCAGACACAGCAGCGGGAGCCATTCGCTGCTGTCAATCACAGCCAGGGAGGAGGGAATGGACACACAGAGCTGGCTTAGGAACAAGCACGCACAAATGCCCCCAGTGCATGCAGGATGCTATATGGGCACACAGCAGGGGGGAGGAGCCTGGAGCATCGGTGGGGGATCCAAGAAGAGAAGGATCAGGGCTGCTCTGTGCAAAACCACTGCACAGAGAAGGTAATCATGACATGCTTCTTATTTAAAAAAAAAATTGAATGTTTACAATTACTTGAAGTTTAGTGATTTCTTTTTTTTAAGCAGCAACAGTGATAGTATTTACATGAATAAAGAGTGTCCCATGTGCTGGTGGCTGCTCTGTTCCTTGAAATCGCCATTCCTTTGCCCCACAGCTGTGATCCTCCAGTGCTGCAGGAAAAAAAAACAGTGGCTCAACCTGCCACAGGCACTTGTCAAAAGTGCCATCTACTGTATGCTCGCTCTTTCCGCGATCCTACAGCATTCATAGACGATGTACTATCAGTTCACACAATGAAAAACACTCTAATGCCGCGTACACACGGTCGTACTTTTCGTCTACAAAAGTCCAACGGACGCTGACGGACTAAAGCTGGCTGGTAATCCGATCGTGTGTGGGCTTCTCCGGACTTTCAACGTACTTTTTTAGCCTCAAATCCGACGTACTTTAGATTTGAAACATGCTTTAAAACTTTACTTCGTAACTACGACGGACCCCGAAATCCGCTCGTCTGTGTGCTAGTCCGACGGACAAAAAGCCACGCTAGGGCACCTATTGGCTACTGGCTATGAACTTCCTTATTTTAGTCCGGTGTACGTCATCACGTACGAATCCGTCAGACTTTTGTGTGGTCGTGTGTAGGCAAGTCCGTTCGTTAGAAAGTCTGCCGCAAGTCCGCCGAAAGTCTGCCGGAAGTCTGCCGGAAGTCTGTCGGACAGGCTGTCTGACTTTTGTAGACGAAAAGTCCGACCGTGTGTACGCGGCATAAGAATGGAGGAAGCGGACCCTTCATTCATCTGCCTATCCTCCACGAGCACCTTGGAGTCCCTGGTTAAGTCACCAGTATACAGCTAAGCAGTATACAGTATGGGGACAGTGAATAGGGCTTAGTTTGAACAGGAAGTTTCATTTCCACTGGAGATGAACACTGGACAAGTCAAAATCCATGTTTTTCAATGGTCCCCGTTCTAATTGGTGTGATTCAAGTTGCAGCGACTCCAAAAAAAGGTTTTTGCACTACTTTGTTCCGACTTTGGTGCGACTTGTTCTCCATAGAAAGTAATCAAGTCGCAATGAAGTCGCATGTACATATGTCACCGCGACTTTGTTGCAACTTTGATGGAAGTCTGTGGAAGCACATGGTCTCTGCTCCTCCCAAAGACATCACTTCATAAATGGACGTGAGTGTGGAAAACAGCAGGAAACATGCCCAGGCCTAGAAAGAACAAGCGACAAGTTTGTGACAATGAAGAAATCATTCGACTTGTCAGACAACGTCCAGGAATATATGACCTCAGAGATCTATGTTACAAAGATCATGTAAAGAAGGAGAGAGCATGGTTGGAAGTGGTTTGCATATATTATGAAACCTGGGACTCTTTATCAGCTACAGAACGGGAATGGTCAGCAAAAAGTTAGTGGTTGGTATATGCTGCTTAGCACTTTGCAGCTTGCACATATTTATTCCTATAGAAGGGGCATGACCAAAGCAGCTTACTGGTAATTGGTGAATAGTAATAATGTTCAGTAATCTCTAGCAACCAATGGGTGTGTGGTAATACTGTGCACTGTATTCTCTTGGCGGGGACTGCTTCCCCTGCCAGGAGATCACAATGGTTTTGCAATCTGTCTGTGTTTTTTTTTTTTTATAACCACATCAGCAAACTCTGTCAAGAGACCCATTCAACTTTTACGTTCATTTACTGTCTCCTTCTCGGTTTCACATCATTGTGTTTTTTTTCCCTAGTCTTTATTGATTATTCAATTTCTTCCCATTCTTTAAAGAGAAAAAAAATATATAAAACTAAATCTTTCCAAAATGTAAGTATAGAATCTTTTTTACTATTACCCACTATTTCTGTCTTACTAAAGTTCTATTCTTCCCTTGCCCTTATTCATCCCTCCCCCACCAATTTCTCTCCCTCCCACCCTCCTCTCCTGCCCTATTTAGTTTGTTATCAACCCTCTTTCTTATTTCCGGGTCTAGTCAGGTCCTGCCGCCTTCCATCATCTTTCCTAAGTATTTCTCCGAGGTTTTAAAGGTTCTCCATCTTCTCCAAATGTTGTTGCATTTTTCTGAGTACCCTTTTTCTCTACTACATAAGTATTCCATTTTACTATAGTATTCTATTCGCTCAAACCATTCCCTAACGTCCGGTCTTTCTGTGCTTAACCATTCTTTTGGAATTAGTCCTTTTGCAGCATTTAACAATATTGGAGTTAATGTTTTTCCATATTGCTTGTTTGGAGTTTTTGAGTCATGAAATAAACACGTCTCAGGGTATTAGTTATCTTTTGTACAGTTATCTCTTCTATGTATTCTAAGATTTCCTGCCAATATTCCTTCATTTTTGGGCACTCCCACCAGATATGCATCATCGTAGCTTTCTGTTTACATTCCCTCCAACACTGTGGGGATTTATCCGTTTGGTATTTGTGGATTTTATCCAGTGTCAGATACCATCTTACCAGGACCTTATAGTTAATTTCTATTGTATTTATATCCACTGCGTAGTTATAAACTGCTCCTATCATTCTCTCGACTTGTTGATCTTCAAATTTCATAACTATTTCTTTTTCCTATTTCCCTATATAAGGGGGCATCTCTTGTCCTTCCAGGTCTGTCAATATTTCATATACTTTAGATATTCCATGTTTCAATGGAGTTTGTATACCACAGAGTTTTTCCAATAGATTTAGTTTATTTCCATCTCTAATTGGTTGAGGTATTGTATTTACCAAATGTTTTAATTTAAAGTATTCCCATTCAGTTATCTTCCATCCCTTTGTTTCTCTTAGTTCCCCTAGTGATTTCATCTTCCCATGTGTAACGATATCCCTTATTTGTGCGTTCCCCATTCTACCAGCCAAAGATGTCTCCTTCCCTGGGCTGAAGAAATTTGTTCCAGTGAGAGCAATTAATGGTGAGTTATATCCCCAATTTTTTGTTGTCGATATAGTGCATCCCAAATTTTAAATACGTTTATAGTCAAGTCGTGTGCCTTCAAATCTAATGTTCTGTAATTATGTGGTACCCAAAAATTTTTGTGCAATATTGTTCTACTTAACGTGTTTTCAATCCTAATCCACTTTTTTTCA
Source organism: Lithobates septentrionalis (assembly GCA_037952835.1). NCBI lineage: Eukaryota > Metazoa > Chordata > Amphibia > Anura > Ranidae > Lithobates > Lithobates septentrionalis. The sequence continues at coordinate 2,273,957 of JBBDGP010000653.1, read as the reverse complement.
CTTTTTTCATTAACCCATTCTACCATTCGTGAAATAACTACTGACTTATAATATCTATTTATATCTGGTGCTGTTAAACCTCCATGTTTTTTTCCTAGTGATCAGTGCAAATTTTACTCTCGGCTTTTTATTTTGCCAAATATATTTTATCATCGTTGTTTTTATTATTCTGAAAAAAACTCTGTGGTATGGCTATTGGTAGAATCTGAAATTTATGTTATTTTTGGGAGGATCACCATTTTAAACATGTTTATCCTTCCCATCCATTATAACGATTGCAGTGAGCTCTTCTTTAACTCTGCTTTGATCTCATTCAGTAGTGGAATATAGTTTGCCAAGTACAACTTCTCTACGGTAGATGTCAGTTTAATTCCTAGGTATGACAGTTCTCTTCTCACCCACGTGAATGGGAATTCCCGTTGTAGTACGATTTCTTGCTTTTTTCTACTCCTATGTTTAATATATCTGTTTTTATAGGGTTTATTTTAAAATTCGAGAGTTCTCCATATTTTTTTATTTCTCTGATTATATTTGGCAATGTCACCCTTGGGTTGGTGACCTACATCAGAATATCATCTGCGTATGCCGCAATTTTATGTTCTTCTTCCCCCACTCTCACCCCTTCTATATCGCGGTTATTTCGTAGCGTCACTAGGAAGGGTTCCATCGACAGTACATATAGGAGTGGCAAGAGCGGGCACCCCTGTCTCGTTCCGTTATACATTTTAAGAAAGGGCGAGAGTTTTCCATTGACTTTAACTATTGCCGAAGGCCAATTATATACATTTTTAATCCACCGCATAATTTTGGGTCCCAGTCCTAGATGCTGAAGCGTGTCCGTCATGAATTCCCAGTCTACCCTGTCAAACGCTTTTTCTGCATCAATTGCCTCTCTGCCTGGTACAAACCCAGTCTGGTCTGGGTTCATCCACATTGGTATCAGTTTTTTTTAATCTTGATGCCAAAATTTTTGCATAGATCTTCATGTCAGCATTTAATAAGGTTATGGGCCTAAAACTAGAGCAGATGGTTTTATCTTTTTCCCCTTTAGGTATTATTGTAATATGGGCTAATAATGACTCGTGCCTTATTTCTTCCCCTAACTTGTTCAGGTAGTCACACAGCTTTGGGATCAGTTGATTTTGGAATTTTTTGTAGTATTTAATCTTGAACCCATCTGGCCCTGGACTTTTCCCTATAGGGGTTTCTTTCAATGCCATTTTGATTTCATCTTGCGTGATTGGTTTTTCCAATTCTATCAGATGTTCTGCTTGAATTTTGGGCAATTTGGCCTTTATAAAGTATTCTTGTATATTTATTTTTCTTATTTCTTTTTCTTGACGTGTCTCTTGTTTCTTTATTGCATAAAGTGCGCTGTAATACTGTTGAAAGGCCAATGCATTATCTGCTGTCTTATTTACTATTTCTCCTCTCTTATTTTTTCAATTCCCTGGCTTATTACCCTATTTGTATCTCTCCTTTGATGCTCTATTGAACTCCCTCCTGGTTTCCTGTTCCATTAGATCTTTTAGTTTATTTCTTGTTATGATTAGTGTCAGTGGGTTTCCACTTCCGCTTGCTTTTTATGTCTTTGTTCCAATTCATATAGTTCTTTTATAGTTTTCACCATCTTATTTTCTCTCTCCTTCTTTTTTCTTGTCCCGATAGATATCAGTTTTCCTCTTATGACAGTCTTATGTGCTTCCCATATAGTTGCTTTGTTAACTCTGATTCTTCAGAATATATTGATCAATCTCCTCTATTATGGTCTTTTCTATTTCCTTATCTTCTATTAGTTTTTCATTTAATCTCCATGGGCCTTTCCCGGGGGTTCCCCCCCAGTTTCATCTTCATTGTCAGAGGGGCGTGATCCAACACTGTTGTTACTCCTATTATTGTCTCCATTACTGCCTCCAAAACTCTATGTTCCACCAAGATATAATCCAGCCTGGAGTATGTATCGTGTACAGCCGAATGGAATGTATAGTCTTTTATACTGGGATGTTGAATTCTCCAAACATCCACCAGTTGATGTTCATATATATTTTTTTTAATCATTCTTAGTTGTTTATTTTCTCTCTCTCTGGTGCAACTGATGTGCTATCTAACTTGTGGCCCATGGAAAAATTAAAATCTCCAGCCACTCACCCTGCCCTCCCCTTGTGAATGTGCTGTTTAACCCTATCATACCAGACAGTATGTCCCTGGGTAGGGTATTCCCATGGCTTAATGCCCCTCTTTTTCAGCTCCGGAATTTGGTTCATCCTATCACGCGGAGATTACATACTTTTGATATGCTATGTGAGAAATTTGATATACCCTCCCACCTTTTTCATTTTTATTTACAGGTTAGACATTTCTTTCACCCCAAATCTCCAACCCTGACTCTTGATAAACCAACCGCCTTTGAATATTTATGCGCTCAGGGCCCTCATCAACTACATTAAATATCCTCTATCCACCATATCCTCCATGAGTCGACTCCTCTTACGTAGACCACACACCACTATATGAGAAGATGGTCCTATTTATTGGGCCGGCCTATCACGGTCCAGGTATGGGATAGGATTTGGTCCTCTACTTTTAAGTCCTCCAAATGTGTAACCCAAAGGGAAACATCTATTAAGATCCTCATGTTTTGGTATAAAACTCCTGATGTCATTCACAAATATGATTCCTCAGTTTCGTTGCGGAACTGACACAGGCTCTTTATTTCATATTTTTTGGCAATGTTCCCTGATTCAACCTTTTTGGCATGATGTGAGGTTACTTATACAGAAGGTGGTGGATGTGTCCCTTCCACTAGATCCCTTAAATTATCTGTTGGGCCTTCCTTTTTCAGGCTTAACCAAAAAAATCAATTGGCTAATCTCTTATATTTTGTTAGCTGCCAAAAGGCTTTTTCCATTGTGCTGACTGTCCAACACACCTCCTTCGTGATCCAGATCCCTCCACCTGGTGGCTGAGATTTGGAGGATGGAATTTTTATCGGCCTCTGTACACGATTCCATCTCCCAATTTGATAATGTTTGGAAACCTTGGGATCTATCGGAATATGGGACCCCTATGCCAACTGCCACATCTTAAATTGTATTAACATTACATTATTTTTGATCATATTCCCTTCTCCCCCTCCCATTCCTATATATACCACTTGGTGCCTTCTTGGATTTTATGTTACTTATCATATACCCTCCACAAAAACCTTTGTCTTTTTATCTTTATGACTGCTCTCTGGTTTTGAATCCTACTATTTACCTATGAGTTGCTTATTTAATATATTTTTGATAAGCTATACAGATCAGTCCTGTGCTCTGTATTTATGGACACTGTTTATCTGTATCTACTATTTCTATATTGTTTTCTTTTTTATGTTATCATTATGTTTTCATTATTAGTGCATTGTGCATTATGTAACAAGTTTATATTTGTCCTTTTATAACCCAATAAAAATACAATTTTGAATAAAATCTCCATCCAGTATTAGTTTACCTTGTTTAAATTCCATCAAGTCTTTTAATATTCCTACCAGATATTTTTTGGGGTTCTTATTGGGGCAATATACATTTGCAAGCGTATACTTTGCGCCCTGTACGGTTCCTCTCAAAAAGAGATAACGACCCTCCTGGTCAACTTTTCTCTTTTCTTTTACAAAATAAACATTTTTTCCCAAAGCCTATTGCTACTCCTTTTGCCCTTTTAATTGAGGAATCTCCATAGTACCATATTGGAATATTTCTTGAGTATAACTTGACATTTGTATCTTGTGTGATATGTGTCTCTTGTAAAAATATTACTTCTGCAGCGTTTCTTTCTAATTCTCACAGTATCATATGTCTTTTCTCTGGAGAATTCAGCCCTCGAACATTATATGTCAGGAATTTTGTGTTATTCGTGTTTCTCTATTACTCTCCCAATTCCCTGTGTCTCTTCCACTGTATCCCCCCTTCCTCCTCCTCCGTAGGAGGGGGGACCCCCAAACATAGTAAGACACGGGGAACACTTTGTCTCTATTTGGACCCAGAAGGTCGCTGACCTTACCGGGATTCACAATCCAATTCCCACCCGCACCCAACGATCCTCCCCACCCTCCCCCATCTTCACCCATCCTCCCTCCTCCCCAGCCCCTACCCCTTGGAATTTTGACCTCATGGTCTTTGAGCCGGTAGCTAGTCTTTTAGGGGATCTCTTGCCCCTCTGCTCTTTATGGTCAGAGGCGAAGTTCTGTTTGACGCCACAGGTCAACCTCTCCTACTATTGAAAGGGTGACCTCAGGGCGCACCGTATGTCTGGATCTCCATCTCCTCCCCATTGGTCTTTCCCTTGTTTTCTTCTATTCCCCCTTCCCACCCTCCCCCTCCCTCTCCTCCCACCCCCCAGACTAGAAAATCGTAGATGTTAAATCATTTTTCTCTGATTGTCTATTTCTTAGGGATCAACTGCCATTGTTCTTCTTCCTGTGTCAATCTTTCTTGCCTTGCGGTTAACTCCCTAATAGTTTCTGGTATTGAAATTTCCAATTTTTTACAAAATTCAATAGTTTCTTCTATGAACCTAAGTTTGGCCATGCGACCATTTCTCCTAGCAATCAAGCATGCAGGGAAACCCCAATTGTATTGGATTTCTTGTTCCTGTAGAATTCTCAGTAAGGGTTTTAATGTCCTTCTCCTTCTTAGGGTTTCTTGTGAAAGATCCTGGAAAATTTGTAACAATGTTCCCTCGTATTCAGTTGGTGGCTTTCCCCTCAGGTTTCTCCAAATGTGGTTCTTTTCCTCCCAATTTTCAAATCTGACTATTATATCCATGTGCTCTTTCAAGTTTTATTGGATTACCTTCTTCTTTTCCAATAATTGGATTAAAAACCTTTCTTATTATTTCTGTTAACCTTTCTGTCTGGGTGGGATCAGGGAGACCTCGAATTCTCAAATTTTTCCTTCTGTCCCTGTTTTCTTGGTCTTCTATTTTGTATGCCTGTTCCTGTTGATCTTTTTTTAGGATTCTTATTTCTCCTTTCAGCTCTTTTATTATGCATGTGTGGGAATTCATTTTTTTTTATACTTCCTCTACTCTTGAAAGCATGTGGCCCAGGTCTTTGTGGATTATTGCCATTTTAGTTTTTAAAGAGTTTTCTAGGGCCGCAAACATTGTTTCCATGTCTATTTTTGTTGGTAGCTGGGCTTCCTTCTGTTGTTCCTCCTCTTTTCTTGCATGTGAATCTAATTCAGAGTCCTGTTCTATTCTGAATTCTGAGAGTGTGCTGATTTCTAGTAATGGATTCTGAGCCTTCTTCTCCTTTTTTCCTTAATCTCCATTTGATGTCCCTTAGTACTTTGTTGTTTTTCTGTTATTTGCGTTTCTCCTTCCCCATCACCTCCTTGAGTTATGTATTTATTCATTGGGCCAGAGCTTATACTTGGGGCTTACACTAGTATGGGGTGATTTAGCCTCCCCTCCACCTCTTGCCGACTTTCCCCTCATCTCCTCCCCCTCTTCTCATAAGAGAAAGACAGAGCAATGTCAAGACAGTTCCAAAATTTCAAACTGATAAAGTACCTCAATTAGGTGGGTTTTCCAAGCCCCCCTCTTGCACATCCAAATTTCACAGTGTTTGTAAATACTGATGTTTTGAACTATTTAAATCTTCACATGCATTTATATGTCACACATTGCTTCGTATATATATACGGAGAGGGAGACGAGCCAGTCCCGCACTCCTCGTCCTCTGCGGGGGCTTTCCCCACCTCACCCGCAGCACCGCCCTGCATGTCCCAGCAGAGAGAGAGAAGATGGAGAGAGGAAGTGACGATCCCGCAACGACGGGGATGGACGCCCGGACATGGCCGATGGACACAGCTACTTCCCTCATCCACAGCTGCGGCGGGCCCATCACGGAACACTGGCTCAAGATCTCTTTTTGTAGTGCAGGGAATTAGCCAACTGTCTTGAGGTTGAAATAAGGGGGTCAGGGAGCAGGGGAGGCTTAGTAACGCTCCATTAGGGGAAATTGTAGGCCGAGAGCTCCTACTGCGCGCACCTGACCAGCACTATTACCAGGCTCCTCCCTCTCCGAGCCCAACACTGTCTGTGTTGATGGGGGAATTTATCTTGTTTCTTTCCTGCAACCTGTGGCTGCAAGAAAGAAACTAGCTCTGTGTGTGTAGGAGGCCCCAAATAATATTTGCCCAGGGTCCATACAATATTAAAGATGGCCCTGACCACATCCTTCAGCACATCTCAGATTTTTCTGCAGGGTGACATGGATAATATAGCTTGCAGTTTTTGACCTTGGTATTGTCTTTATGTTTTGCACTCGTTATAAACTCGATGGAGAAGTCTCAAAGGCTGTTACAACCGGTACCTACGAAAATTAAAAGAAGGGAGGGGTGGTTCCAGCTCAAAAAGATTAGCCCCATATGCCCATGCCAGGGATCTTGAATTTTTAAAACTGGTGTTGGAAATGTGAGAGTAAGTTATCAGCAGCCATATTTCAAGGTATTTGACATATAAAATTGTAATACTTCCTTTAACAATTTGTCATTCGTATTTCAGAACCCAAGCAAGGTGGGAAGACAGCACACAGGGTTTGTATGGTCAGGCAACGCACTGTATTGGTCAGGCAACGCACTGACACCTTTGCTGCCATTGTGCAATGTGCTGGGTGTTCAGTGTGCTCCTGTGCCTTTAAGGAGGGTTGGGCTCCCTCCAGTCATCTGCCCTTCATCTATCCATTAGAATACATGTGCTCCCACTGTGGAGACTCTTCAAAGTTAGAGTTAGGGTCTGCAGGATACAGGGTGCCTTGCCATGGCCTGCAGCTTATGCATGTATTTGCAAATGTGTGCAACTAAACCCCTGTTTTTAACACATACTGTTAGGCAGGTTAATTCGGTTGGTCGCAGGCTGGTTGGTCAATTGAGCTTGGAAATTCTTTGGTTTTATTTTACATGCATTTGCCCTTCTATTGCTCCTTGCTGTGAAGACCAGTTATAGGTGGGGGCAGTGACCCTTTTTTGTATTGTTGACATATTGGTCAGGTAACGCACTGACACCTTTGCTGCCATTGTGCAATGTGCTGGGTGTTCAGTGTGCTCCTGCGCCTTTAAGGAGGGTTGGGCTCCCTCCAGTCATCTGCCCTTCATCTATCCATTAGAATACATGTGCTCCCACTGTGGAGACTCTTCAAAGTTAAGAGTTAGGGTCTGCAGGATACAGGGTGCCTTGCCGAGGCCTGCAGCTTATGCATGTATTTGCAAATGTGTGCAACTAAACCCCTGTTTTTAACGCATACTGTTAGGCAGGTTAATTCGGTTGGTCGCAGGCTGGTTGGTAAGTTGAGCTTTGAAACTCTTTGGTTTTATTTTACACGAAATTGTATATGCTATATATTTTTTTTTTATTTGCAATTTTTTTTCCACCAAAGTGGAGTTACCTTTTAGGGCCTCTTGCACATGGGAGCAAAAAAAATCCATGTTTTTTAATTATTTTTTTATGGGTGCATTGTTGTCTATGGAACAATGCACACAGCTGTGTAAAAATCAGTGATGAGTATAGAGACGTAAAATAAAATAGAAAGTTTTACAATTGAGAGCAGTAATTTACATGCACATGCATGTATATTGCAACAATGGCAATTGGAAGAGGATAAAGAATTTTACGCATGTAAATGCGCACATTTACGCACATTTATTCAAGGAACATTATCTCTCTGTCAACTAAATCCTATGTATAAACATCAGTAAATTAATACATCCGTGTGCAAGGGGTCTAAAGGAAAAGTCTTACAACAAAATCAAAAAGGTATCCCTAAGGAAAAATGTGAGGGTTCATATTTATCTCAAACCTCGTCTTCTACCCATGGTGCCTAGGTGGAGATGACATCACACTCCTTCCAGCTAGGTCTTGGTAAAACAGAGCAGCCCAAATTTACAAGAAGAGTTTCTTCACGACATTTGGCCTGTTCTGCATTCCCCAAGATTCTTCCCGGAAAGTTGATGACGTCACGCCTATCGATGTGAAACATGGCGTAAGGTAACTATAAATCTGCTTTTTTTTTAAGGAACATTCTACACCTTGTAAGAGTAGGTTATTTGTAAAGGAGGAGGGGACCTGGGCAATTTGAGCGGATCTTGCATTGTTTATATTGCAAGGCTTGTTTTACGTGGTTTCATTCTTCTTCACTGAAGACTTTCCTATAGTTTCACAAGGAGACATTTATTTGATGCTTGAAATAACACTTTCAATAAATCTTTTATGGTGCTAATTAACCTCTTTGTTCCTAATGAGAATGTGTTAATTATTTGTGTAGTTTAAGATTTACAGAGAGGATTGAGGTTAATTTGTATGACCTTGAAAGTGACACCTAAAAATTCCACACTGAGCGGGTTGCGTGAAAAGAATTTGTTTTGAGGGATTTTACATGGCGATGAGTCACAATCTATTAGTGAAGTATAGGAAAACCTGTGAAAGTTTTAGTTTCTTAACATAATGAGGTATTTCATGCTGTGTTGACTTATTCTGAGTGCTGTACTTGGTTTTATATTACAGGATTCATCTATCTAAACATTGGTGGTAGCCAACTACATGAGTCTAACTTTTTATAGTGCCAGGTGCCTAAGGCCTTGTACACACTGGTGTCCAAATAGAGCCCTTGCCCACATTCCTAACTTACAGCAAGCATCCCCCTACACCCAGGCTTCAAAATATTTGCTGCCTAATGATACAACGCACATGAGCGCATAGTAAAGCAAAGATTTATTACTATGATCATCAGATAGATCTAGTGGCTAAAATGTAGTATATTGTTTTATTGTGGTATTTTAGAAAACGATACCACATTCATAGATCATAGGAAATAATTAATTACAGAAAATCTGGGGAAATGTTCTATAAATAGAACCTTGTGTGTGGAGCATTTTTCTGCAACCAATCAATGCCAGTCTTTATATGGGCACATAGTAAACAATTTTTTCCATGTGTGCCATTCATATCGCAATGCTGGTGTGATGTGAGGTATAGTGCAGAAAAAGGTCTCCGCATCTCTCCTTTTTAGCCTATTATTCAGGGGCACAGAGAGAGTGTAAACTGTCAGCTTTTGTTGTAAATGATTGCAGCTCAAGAGGAGAGCATGTTTATTTATAAAACACAAGCTGACAATAGCCCAAGTCAGTTACTACACTAATCTGAGACAGCCTAATGTAGTACCTGGCTTGTGTTATTGTTGGATTGTGTTTTTGTGAATGAAAGCTCTTTTCAAGCCACAATCATTGACAATGCATTCTGAAAGTGCTCACTCTTTTCTTGCCCCTGAAAAGTAGGATACAGCCCTGGACTAAACCAGACTAAAATAGATTTATAGATTGCATTGTAGAGTAAAAATAAGGATGTTTGTGCTTTCTGTCAAGCTAACAGGAAGTGGCAAGGACCGAACTTGCATTTTGGCAAGATCAACAGGCATTTTCTGTACTTGCTAAAAATGTTCTTAGCATGTCTGACCATCACATTGTTTCTTTCACTTTTTTCTCACATAGGCATGGCCCCTACTCCATATTAATGGCATATTAATGACTCTCTATTACCGGACCCCACTATTACCCAACCACTTTCAACACAATTAGCAGATTACTTTACTCATAAAATAACTCCAGACATACCTTCTACCACTTTATGGACAGCACATAAGGCAGTTATGAGAGGTAACCTAATTAATACCACCTCAGCCAAAAATAAATCAAAATTAATTGATATTAATACCCTAACTAAAGAATTAGACAAACTATATTACAAACATTTGCAATCCCCATCTCCAGATTTATATAATCAAATCCAAGATAAAAGAAGAGCCCTTGACACATTGTTGTCTACTGACACAGAAAAGACCTTGAGATGGTCCAAAGCAAAATTCCTATTATACTGAATAGCAACTCTGCCTCTACTATGTTTGCTAGAAAGCTAAAACAATCTACAAACCCCCCACATGTCTACAAATTAGGCAATTCTGACGAATATTTTGTCTCTCACACTAAAGATGTTATGGAAATTTTCACTGATTTCTACAAGAATTTACTGTCTGCTCCTCATTCTTCACCAAGGCATTCTTCTCTGGATTGGCTTGGGGACATTTTGCTTCCCACTCTGTCTGTCCAGCAAATTGAGAAACTGAACACACCATGTACCGCTATTAAAATAAGTCAGATTATTAAGTCAGGAAAAACTTCCACAGCACCTGGTCGAGATGGGTATTCTATTTTATATTATAAAACATTTTACCATATTTTGGCCCCTCATTTATGCAAACTATACAATTATATTTTACAAGGCATTGGCTTAACATTCCCAGAGGAAATGCTTCTAGCCAATATGTGTCTATTACCAAGCCCCATAAAGATCACACCTCACCACAGAACTACCGCCCAATATCAGTTATAAATAATTACCTCAAAATTTTTGCCCGTTTTCACTAGAATGGCTGCCGGTATCACCTCACTAATCCACCCGGACCAAACGGGTTTTATTCCAGGCAGATAGATCACGGACATTTTAAGGCTTGTCACAACTATAATACAGGACGCTAACCTATACACAAACTCAGTAGTTATTCTTAGCCTTGATATCCACAAGGCCTTTGATAGTGTCAGTTGGTCATACCTGGAACTATTACTCCCCAAATACGGTCTTTGCAATGAATTCATGCATCGTTTTAGAGCTTTATATCAAAATCCTCAAACTAGAATTAGACTTCCAGATGAAAACTCAAAGTTCTTTGCATTAGGTAGAGGTACTAGACAGGGGTGCTCCCTTTCCCCTCTCCTTTTTGCCCTGGCTATTGAACCCTTCGCATGTGCCATTCAAAATAATATTAACTACTCCCCGCCCAAGGTATGTAATAGGACGTCCTTGATTTTGAGCGGGGATATCTGAATGATGCCTGCAGCTACAGGCATCATTCAGATATTGTCTTTTTCAGCTGGTGATTCCCTACACCATGAGAATGATCATAGCGGCTGTTCCGCTGCTTGATTGTTCTTACGGGCGGCGAGAGGGGACATCCCCCCTCCTGCCACCCTCCAGTGCTTCTACCAACTCGCCGCTTCCATCGGTGAGTCGGAGAACGGATCCGCCAGCCCCGGATGTTTACCATACAGATTTCCGGCGGGCCAGATGGTCACCGGAGTCTCTATGATTGTTCAGAGGCCGGGGCACGATGTTATGACGTCACGCCCGGCCTCTGCATTCAAACAAATGGCGCCACCTCGGCTGGGAAGCCGAGATCTTTTTTTTTTTTTCAGGCTTCTTAGCCTAGAGGTGAGATGTGGGGTCTTGTTGACCCCATATCTCACTGTAAAGAGGACCGATCATGCCATATTCCTATTACAAGGGATGTTTACATTCCTTGTAATAGGAATAAAAGTGATCAATTTTTTTTTAAGTGTCAAACTAAAAAAAGAAAAGTAAAATTAACAATAAAAAAAAAAAGTAAAGCGCCCCAGGCCCGTGTGCTCACACGCAGAAGCGAACACATACATAAGTCCCGCCCACATATGAAAACGGTGTTCAAACCACACATGTGAGGTATCGCCGCAAATATTAGAGCGAGAGAAATAATTCTAGCCCTAGACCTCCTCTGTAACTTAAAACATGTAACCAGTAAAAAATTTTAAAGCGTCGCCTATGGGGATATTTAAGTACCGAAGTTTGGCGCCATTCCACGAGCGTGTGCAATTTTAAAGCGTGACATGTTAGGTATCTATCACATTTTTCACATTATGCAAAAAAATTGGACTAACTTTAATATTTTTTTTTTTTTAAAGCATTAAACTGTTTTTTTTTTCCAAAAAAAGTGTTTGAAAAATTGCTACGCAAATACCGTGCGAGATAAAAAGTTGCAACGACCGCCATTGTACTCTCTAGGGAGTTTGCTAAAAAAAACATATATAATGTTTGGGGGTTCTATGTAATTTTCTAGCAATAAAATTATGAATTTTACATGTAGGAGAGAAATGTCAGAATTGGTCTGGATGGCAAGTGGTTATTATTAAAGGCTATTCCAAAGGCCTAAAAGACTTTAAACTGAGCCTCTACGCCGATGACGTTTTGCTATTCCTCTCAGACCCCTTAATATACCTTCCAAACCATCAAAGAACTAGGAACATTCCGGGACCTCACAGGCCTAGGGGTTAATTTATCCAAATGTAAGCATTCCACTATTGTTAACGGCATCTTGCAGGAGAGATTTTTTTTCACCTGGACTTCACAATCTTTTAAATATTTCGGTATCTTCCTCACCCCATCTTATAAAACTCTTTTTCAAACCAATTATCCACCACTATTCACAAATATTAAACCATTACTAAAATTATGGTCTTTTTGGGGAGAATAACAGCTACCAAAATGGTGATTTTACCTAAACTACTTTTTTATTTTAGAGCTTTACCCATACTGATCCCTAAAAGTACTTTAAACTCCCTTCAAAGATAAAATTAACAAATTTATGTGGCTCAACAAAAAAAACAAGATTTGGTTACTCTCTCATGCACAGATCTCAATAAAATGGTGGTAGTTAAAGCCTTCCTAACTTATGGTGTTATTATCTAGCAGCAAGATTTACACAGTTAGCTCAATGGCTTGCTCCTTCAAATCAAGTTTCTTGGTTACATTTTGAAGAACAATCAATTACAATCAAATACTATTCCATCTTCAAGGTATTTTATGGTTCAAGTTGATTCAACCCAGAGAGATCTTTCCCTTAAGTATGCTTCTCCTTGGCCTTTAGAAATAGCAGCACTTTCTGTACAGTGGAACCTCGGATTACGAGCATAATCCGTTCCAGGAGTATGCTCGGAATCCAAAGTACTCGCATATCAAAGCGAGTTTTCCCATTGAAGTCAATGGAAACTAAAATAATTTGTTCCGCATTGACTTCAATGGGATGCAATACCGCATGCGGCCAGAGGCGAGGGGCGCCGGAGAGCCTCGGAAACGGCCGAAAAGGCACGAGGACACTTCGGCTGACCTCGGCAAACCTCGGAAAACTTCCTACCTGAGATTTGCCAAGGTCAGCCGTGCTGTCCTCGGGCCTTTCCATGCATTTCCGAACTGCTGCGATCGGCTCTGCTCGGCTCTGCTCGGCTCTGGCGCCCCCCACCTCTGGCCAAAAGCGGTACTGCACACCGCTTTGGCCTGAATCATGCTCGTTTTGGGAGACAACACTCGCAAACCGAGTTCCGATTTTTAAAAATACAGTGCTCGTATTGCGAAGCGCTCGTTCACCGCGATACTCGCAATCCGAGGTTCCACTGTATATGGAAACTATGCAACCTCACTACTTTGAAATCCCTATCCCTAAATAATAAATTTCTGACTTTTTTAGATTTATGTAAACTATACAATCCCCCAATGTCAGAATTACCGCATTATACTCAAATTGAAAAATGATATAAAAAAACTTCTCTCTAACATTACAACCCCTCTATTCCCAATTTGAACAAATCTCCATCGCCTCACCAAGAGATAGGGGATTGATCTCTCGTATTTACCGCTGCTTAAATTAATTTTCCCTCTCAGAAAAGTCAAAACCAATACTTCAATAGGAAATTGACTTGGACCAATCTTTTACAGTACCAGAATGGAACACCATGATCCAAAACCTACTGAAATGTACTCGCTTAATTTCAGCAAGAGAAACAGCCATTAAGATACACCCCAGATGGTACCTAACCCTGTACTAAACTAATTTTATCCATCGGTATCTCCCACATGTTTCAGCGGATGTCCAGATCAAGGTACCATCTTACATACCTTCTGGAACTGCAAAATTTTGAAACCCATATGGCTACAAACAGCTGCTAAGATTGAACATATTATAGGCAAAAAAATTCCCCTCACACCTAAGATGTGTTTATTGTTTGCACCTATACCTAATGTACCCACACAACATATCAGACTAATACACACACTGTTTAACTCAATACACTGGATGATAGCTTTTAATTGCCATTCATCAACAGTCCCTTGGTCCCAGGTATTGAGTAGAATGGAACAAATAAAACTCTCAGAGCATATCCACCATACACTCTTTGACACCATGCACATTTTTTTTTTTAAATGGTCCGTATCACTTCCTTAAATATCACTTTATATCCTAATAATACAGATCAGTATAGAAAAAATAAATTAAAAATTTGCGTTTTTAATTATACAACCTGTTGAGAAAAATTCATACTTAGACCTCAACATTATTGTTCTTATGTTGTATTGCTATGTTCTTTTTATATGTGCCATTCACCTCATATTAAGTACATACTTGATATATTAGATGTACCTATGCTTCTGTAACATCTTTGTACAAAACTATGACATTCTACAATAATAAAAATTGTTTGTAAACAAAAAACATTTTTTTTAACATGAAATATTAAAACAAATACAGCCACCACATCTGGGCTAAAAGATATTACACTTCAGTTCTTCATTTTAGTTATATTTTAACCAATCACAATTCTTTAAACAAAGTTCTTAACCAATGACAACTGATAAAAGAAGCATGGCCTGCATTGTGTATGCTGCATAACTACTGAATGCAAGTTGCCCTTGGCTTGTTACACCAGCAGTGTTGTGTTGTGTTGCCCAAAGCAGCCCCGATGAAAGAACAAGCATATATGATATGGTGAGCCATCGTGTAATATTTTTTTCGTTTACTCCAAGCCATGGCTAAATATGGCAAGATTTCTTATTGTGGGGCATTATTAGTCTCACTTGAATGACACATATCAACACCATACTGTAAAACATATCAATTATTACAAAAAAATAAAAACCTAGTTAGATATCAGTCCTGTTCAGCTGTAGGACTGACTCGGCAGGTGGTAGGTCAGACCGCTGCAGAGAGACTACTACTTATAGAGAGATTGAAATAAATTGAAAAAAACGCGCTACGGAGCCTAATTAAGGAACAGACTGATAGCTGCACTAATAAAACACCAATATCCGTCTACAAAATAATAATATAAAAAGTGCGCTTACAATCTACATAAACAAGTGATGTTAAAGGATGAATAAATTTGCATAACACAAAATAAATTGAAATATAGCAAACAAATGCATAGACAAAAAATACAGCAAACAAATGCATAGACAAAAAATAAATGTGGAGTGAAAAATTTCTCTAGCCATATATGATATGACCTGTGAAATATATGCAAACATGAAAAATCAACTAATGCAATTCCAAAAAATGAGTGTGTTGTTTAAAAGAGTGAATAATCAATATACATATAATGTGTGGAAATTGTAACTCCAGTCCATGAAGTGAAACAATATGAAAAAAGTTCATCAGAATGAGGAACCATCACCCACCTTCCATAGACCCATCATCCGTGTGATTAAACAAAAGGAGAGAGGGATACATAGATAAGACTCCACTTGCGGTGAATCCAAAGAATAAATGCTAAAGATGGACCCTTACCCTCGGTGATGGACCCCCTGTTGGCGAGGTCTAACGAGCGTGCAGATTTCGCCCTCTGCAGGGACCATGTAGAGAAGGTGTCTGCAACAGCTGATAGATCCAGCGTCCCCGGTCCGTGCTAGTCCAAGTCTTGAACCTAGAGGGGGGAGAAGCGCTCTCTTGCTTCCAAGATGGTAAGAAGGGGCCCCTTTGAAGACGTCAGCTTGTGACGAAACATGTAGGGCGTGGCTACGTGTTGTAAGCCGTCACACGCAGAGGGCGCAGAGGGCGAAATCTGCACGCTCGTTAGACCTCGCCAACAGGGGGTCCATCACCGAGGGTAAGGGTCGATCTTTAGCATTTATTCTTTGGATTCACCGCAAGTGGAGTCTTATCTATGTATCCCTCTCTCCTTTTGTTTAATCACACGGATGATGGGTCTATGGAAGGTGGAACTTTTTTCATATTGTTTCACTTCATGGACTGGAGTTACAATTTCCACACATTATATGTATATTGATTATTCACTCTTTTAAACAACACACTCATTTTTTGGAATTGCATTGGTTGATTTTTCACGTTTGCATATATTTCACAGGTCATATCATATATGACTAGAGAAATTTTTCACTCCACATTTATTTTTTTGTCTATGCATTTGTTTGCTGTATTTTTTGTCTATGCATTTGTTTGCTATATTTCAATTTATTTTGTGTTATGCAAATTTATTCATCCTTTAACATCACTTGTTTATATAGATTTTTATATTATTTTACTACTTATAGAGAGCAGCAGTCCTTAGCTTCGGGCCACTGGCAGAAGACAGGCTGATTTTTAGAGGAGCTGGTGGTACTTTACAAACAAAACCAGCAGTAAGACTTTATTCACTTGTAGTATTAATGCACCCTGAATGTATTTACATAATTTAAAAATAATGTTTGATTAGGCTGTAAAGGTTAGATAAGGGCTTGATTGCTAGGGTTACTTTTAAGTGCTAGATTAAAGTAGAATTCCAGCCTCAGCTTAGTTAGTCTTAAACATGCCCCCCCCCCCCCCTATTTCCTCCTAACACCTATGCTGACTAACCTGTGTAAAAAAATATATATATTTACCTATTCTCCACTCCAGTCTGGTCCTGTAATCTGGCTCCCTATGTCAGCCAGCGGTGGTTGCAGAGAAGAGGAGGGTGACCCGGCAATGGCTAGCACATGGGAGCTTAAGGGTGACATCACCGCCCCCAGGCATTCCCAGCCGTTGTCGAGGGCTCTCGTCATTCACCTGTACCTGCACTGGTTGTCACAGGGGATCATGTTACCAGACCGGAACGGCCTGAAAAGAGGCAAGTATACACATTTTTTTTACGCAGGTTAGACAACACAGGTGTTGGAGGGGGTAGGGGACATTTTAAGGAGTAATTGAAGCTGGATTTGTACTTTAAGTTTAAGTGTTAGGCCTCTTTTACATGGGGCTACTTCATTCAGATCAGCAGGAGATCCACTTACAGATCCCCTGCTGATCAGAGCAGAGTGGGCAGATGACAGGTCAGTTTATGCAGAGCAGACATGGGCTTGCTCTGCTCTGCTCTGTGGACAGCTGGGTGTACATGGGCTCTGCTGTCCATTTACACCCGACTACCTCGATCCGATCCACCTACATTGAGGAAGATGGATCCCCTTCTGTTTGTATTTAGCGGACTGGATCGGATTGGAGGTAGGCCAATCCATAGGGGTGAATGGACCTTCCGATCAGGTCCGCCTGAAAAACTGACAGGCGTTCCTGATCAGAACGGTTGTGTAAAAGGGGCCTTAGGGTTCTAGTTAGGGTTCATGGAGTTAGTTCACCTTTACTTACTTTTCCTAAAAACATCTACCTAGTCATTAAAAAAAAGAACAAGCTAAATGTGAAAAATACTAACCAAAATCTGTGTTCATGTGACCCATGTCCCAAATCTGATTGCTTCTAATGTAGAGAGTGAGATGTTTTTTCATCAGGTGCATAGTATTTAGAAAACACTTATTTTGTAGGATTGTAAAGGTAATGACTAAAGTTTTATAAAATAAAGAGTAAAACAACTTTTATTTATACGAAATCTTACAAAAAAATGCATGTGCAACAAGAAGTGGCTGTCTATTCAGTAGTATAACATCTCATAATATAAGCTACAGATGAGAATACAATGTGCAAAGATGGATGAGGAGGGCACTGGCGCGCTTTCTTCAAAGGCGCCTGAATCTGAGTACAAATAACCCATCCGTAAGAGATATGTAGGAGAAAGAGGCTGCCATATTAAAAACCAGAAGTCTTTACTGTCGCCATCTCCATAGTTCCTCCAATTTGAAACCAGGGGTCCATAAAGTCACCACAGTGTGACTGCTGAGGTCGCCAAAAAAGATGGAGAACAATATCTTCTATATTTAAATCAACGATGTTCAGATAGTGGAGGGAGGAGACAGGGAGCCGCCAATGCTGGACCATTGAGCTCTGGATAAATGGTCTGATCTGACCATGACACGGTCAGCAATGCATAACCAGATTGGACATATGAATTGTGGTGATCAGCATCTTGTATGGTGGCAGCACGGCTCAGTAGTGTCAGTTTCATCAGGTGCATACATCACTGCTAGGTGGCTTGAGCACCCACCATTGGGACCATTAGTGTCCCTTGGTGAGGTCTTCACAAGGTACTGAAGACTCTAACGGCAACATGATGATTTCACGATTTAGGAAAGTACCAAGACCAGTCAACAGTGGGCCTGGACTGCAGCAATGGATTATTAGCCTTTACTCTCAAAAGAGGCACCACAGTGGGTCACATGAGGGAGGATTAAGGTGAGTAAAAAAGGGGATTATGAAGGGTTTTTATTTTGGATGGAGTAAAGGATCAGGAATTTAAAAGTTTACTTTGAGATGAGTTTTAGGCCTCATTCACATGGGCGCATAGGCCTTTAGTTTGTGGATGGGCTATGTGTATGTGCTGCTTGAGCCAACAGGTGCCAACAGGTGCTGTGTACAGGCAGCCCATGTCAATATATGAGGACACAGCAGTTGCATGGAGACAGGCGCGCGGGTGCATGAGAGCAGCCTCAAGCGCACACTGTCTGCGCTGGGGGCTGCTTACCTGCACCCACATGCCTGTCAAATTAGGATGAGCTCCTGTATCTGTGTAGTCAATACATCCCCATACACTTACAAGGACCACCTGGTGACCCAAGCCCCAAAAACACATGGCTCCTTCACAAACTACAGGCTTCAATGCCCGTGTGAATGAGCTCTTAAGTACAGCCAGTTCTAGTTGATCTAAGGCCACACACAAAATATTTTAGGCATGGTGATAGGTATTTGCCCTTATAAAGGAACAAGCTCTCCAGCACTGTTGTTACCCTAGTCACTTTTTTATCCAAAACAGGTTTACTCCAATAACATTAATTAAATCTATAGTCTATGAGAGGTATTCTTGAGATGCAGAGACTGCTTTTTATCCCCAGTCTGGCATTGGATATACCTGTCTGCGAGCAATATTATGTTCTGAGTCAATATGTGTTTTACACTTGAAACAACTTATTTAAAATGATTCTAAACTGCATTGTTGAAACAATAAACTAAACCTTTGATATCTGTTTTATTAACATAGAGCTTGGAAGTACGCTTTAGTTTTAAAAGAATTTCAGGAGAGCAATCAATAGTAATTTATATTGTGCTCAGCCCTTCTAAATATTTCATACAGTGTGACTTTGCGGAATGTGTTTTTCTTTATAAATTAAAGCCAGCGGACAGATGTTGTAGAAAGTAAAATCATTTTCTGGCAAGGGGGAACTCTGCGAGCCTTTTGTTTGCCTTTGTGCTGCCAGCTTTGCTGCACAGTGCTTAATCTATATTTAAGGCCAATAACTAATTCTATTGCTTTTTGTTAAGCTTTGGGTGGAATAACATGTGAAACTTTCTTTATTTACTAGGTGGTTTTATTACATGCTGTGAAGGAACATGCTGCATTTAGCTGTCTAAAGCTACTTAGCTGTTTTCTGTATAAAATCTCCCTAACAACAGTGGTGGCAATGCTGGATTTCACAACGGGGATTTTTCCTAAACAAAATTTGAGAACTGCCATTTTTGACTGTTCGGTGGCTATCATATCCTAAGGCTTCACTACTGACCTGCAAGAAGCATGCAGTTTGGGACATGCGAATTCAGTGGCTGTGTGCTTGGACTCAGTGACTCATTAAAGCAGAATTTTACCCCCTTTTTTTGCTTCCGCTAATGTGGCTCCCCCCCCAGCCATCCCTTTCTGCAAATTGCAAAAAACAATTGTCTGAAGGGGAACTATTTTCAGCGACATGCAACCAGCATTTCTGCCTTTCTGGCCTAGACACCCCAAAGAAACCTCCTAGGATCCTTGGCTTGGCTAGAGAAAGAAAACAATTTAGGACACTTTGCTGCAGTGCTTTCTGTTTCTCCCAATGGTTTTCAGCTGAATAAGTTAACACTACCTCAGCTTCATCCACCAGGGGGAGCTGACAGGCAGAAGGAGCTCAAGAGACCACATGGTTGGCAGCATTGAATCATGGGAGGTGAAGTTTGCAAAATAAACTTTACTATGGTAGTTAATAAACTATTGGACTACAATTCCCAATGCGAGCCAAGTATAAAGAGAGAGCTGTATTTTCACAGGGGAATATCAAGGGATTTCCTCTTTGCTGCGAGGAGACCAGGGTATGTACATTGCTGCTCCTGTGTGCACATCAACCTGCTGCAAGCTTCTGGCCATGTACTGAGGGCTGGAGTCTCTCCACAAAAATCCAGAAATGAGCTGACATCTGAATAGTGAGACCCCTGTTTATGTATCGCTTGGATTGGTGAGAGGACACTGCTGCCATTAGCCTATTGTTGCTAGCAATGACTGAATACATAGGGACTTGCCATCTAACTAGCAGCACTATTTACTGCATGCAGACTTTACTGGAACTGTACTCATGTGCACCACCATAAGGACTGGGCCCCAACCCTAGCTGGCTGAAGAAGTAGGGCAAACGACTGCTCACTTAAATAGTTTCTTCACAAGAACTTTGCTTATTGTCTATAGTTATTATCTATAGACATAGGGAGTTTTACATGTCATCACTGCCATTCATTTAGAGTGCACTCTAAAGTGGATATAGCCTACTGTTTACAAAGTAGGTATTGCAATATTGATTATCATTGCTGGTACTGTTTTCTAATGCCATGGATTTTGTGGATTACCAGGTTTACTCTACTTTAGCTGCATAGAACTATATATCCATTCTGTGCTGCTATAGCCTGGTGAACATAGTGGGGTTGATTTACTAAAGGCAAATAAACTGTGCACTTTTGAAAGTGTAGTTGCACTCTGCAAGTGCAGTTGCTCCAGATCTCAGTAAACTTCACTTTACAAAGAACACCCAATCACATGCAAGGAATTTTTTTTAAAAAAAACAGCATTTTTGCTTGCACATGATTGAATAATAGAAGTCAGCAGAGCTTCTGCTCATTTACTAAGCTCTGAAGCAACTGCTCTTGCAGAGTGCAACTGCACTTTCAAAGGTGCACAGTGTATTTGTCTTTAGTAAATGAACCCCAATTATTGTCTAGTGAACTGTGATTGACCCAATTCTTTACTTACTCATTTATGTGCATACTGCTATTTACTGCAACCCATGACAATATACTGTTTTTATTTACCGCTAACCATTTTGATTTTTTATTCTAAACCTTAGTTGTGTGCAGGGTATCAATATGTGTACTCCCAGTAGCAGTGCAGTATACATTTGCTTAACCTGGTGTGTCAGTGGGGCTGATGTTGTTCACAGAGGAGGCAGAAGAACAGAGAACCCAATCTAACAAGCAATTTCTGCAGGGATAGTGTTACACACTGCACATGAGTAGTGCAGCATCATCATGAGGCCAGCTTCTAAGACCTGAAAGAGACTGCCGGCCATCACAAACAAAATGGCAGCACTGGAACCAGTGGCATGGCAGCTTCTGGAAGATGACAGGACTGTCAGAAACCATGAATCAGACTGAGACAGAAGTACAGTTAAATCACACTAGTTTAAAAAATAATAGAAAAAGATAAACAGAGTAAACGTAGTCAAAACATAGCCAGAGTTCAGGAACCGGAACGGATAGTCAGACAAGCCAAAACGTCAGGGAACCAGAGATGAGCGTAGTAGAACAGCAAGCAGGATCTGGAGCCAGAAGGAATGTCAGCCAAGCAAGTCTTTAACAGGAACACAGGAGAGCATCTCTGGAGATGTGAGCAAGGCGAAGGCAGAGATCATCTGGACTGGACGGCTTAAGTAGGCAGGACTCACGAACAGGATATCATCAACACGTGAGTCACTGTGGAGAGAAAGGAGCTGGCAATTAGCCAACAGCTGAGCGGCCAGCTTTGAGAAGGAAGGGCTGAGCCCAGCCCTGACAAGGACAGAGCTGAATTTGCTGGGTGGGTGAGTATGTTATTTCATCTCACACCTGCATCCCAGGTAAGAAGGTGTTAACATTAAAATTAAACCAGGGAGTAAAGTTTATATTTAATTAGTAAAGCAATGAAAAATGAATGACAGCCAGCGAGCAAGCAACTTAAGAGAAAAAAAAAGCAATGGCCACAATGGAAATGTATGTTTGATCTCCTAGTCAATTCTGCAGAAGAATTATTCCCCCCTTGTTAATCACAACTGAGGTATAGGCAATCAATTGGAGATCATCTGATATGCACTGAATATTGGGTGTGCATGATGGGAGAAAAGGACCTTGTCAAAGGTAAATCAATTACCTGTCAAATAATCAGATTGTCCTTCATACAATCCTGGTAAACAATTGCCAAAATCATAGCAATTACATGATAAGTCATACAAAGGTTCTATTTTCAGTCAACCTGAATAGACTCCTAGACATTCTTTGAGAGAAAAAATAGCAGTAAAGTACAATTACCATGGCAGTTTTTTCTCTCGTTGGGGAGGTTTTTTTTCGTTGATTTCCTGTCTCAGAGTCATGGCCAGAAGAAGGAGGAAATTTAACTAAAACATGTGGATATCCCCTCCTAGACAGTTGTCACCAGAACATATTTCTCCTAACTTCCTGTTCCTTTGACATCTTAAAGTGCATGTACATGTTTGCTAAAAAATTTCTCCTAAACCCCTCTCTAGTCACTTCAATAGATAGATCTAGGTCCCCCCTCCAGCAGGTCCAAAATGTCATTGTCCAATGGATGCTGCACTCTCTGCAGCCCGGTCAGTAAAATTGTAGTGCTGGGAGGTCCATAGTTGTGCACTAACGTTCCATAGAAGTGACTACATGGGTATATATACTTATGCCCATTTTAACTCTCAGAGTAGTTCGTTTGCAGGTTTCCGGAAGCCCGACACTACATTTTTATTGGCCAGACTGCAGACAATGAAATTATGAAACATGTACACCTACTTAAAAAATGTGGAGTTTCCCACCACATTCTATCAAAAATGACAATAGCTTTTAATACATATTAAGCAAGAAGCAGAGAGTATGTTACTCAACTTTCCAGTAAGAATGATCATTGTTCCCTGATCATTGTTCTAAACAAAATTTGAGAACTGCCATTTTTGACTGTTCAGTGACTATCATGTTTATCCTAAGACTTCACTACTGACCTGCAAGAAGCATTCAGTTTGGGACATGCGACTTCAGTGGCTGCTTGGACTCAGTGACTCATTAAAACAGAACCTTAACCCCTTTTTTTGCTTCCACTAATGTGGCTCCCCCCAGCCATCCCTTTTAGCAAATTGCAAAAAAAAATTGTCTGGAGGGGAGCTATTTTCAGCGACATGCAACCAGCATTTCTGCCTTTCTGGCCTAGGTGCCCCTAAAGAAGCCTCAAGGGATGCCTGGCTTGAGATACCTCCTTTGACATCTTAAAGTGCATGTACATGTTTGCTAAAAAATTTCTCCAGAACCCCTCTCTAGTCCCCTTCAATAGAAAGCTCTAGGTCCCCCCTCCGGCAGGTCCAACATTTAATTGTCCAATGGATGCTGCACTTTCTGCAGCCCAGTCGGTAAAATTGTAGTGCTGGGAGGTCCATAGTTGTGCACTAACGTTCCATAGACTTGACTATATGGGTATATATATACTTATGCCCCATTTAACTCCACAGCCATCAGACAATGAAATTATGGAACATGTACACCTACTTGAAAAATGTGGAGTTTTCCCCCCACATTCTATCCAAAATGACAATGGCTTTTCATACATTTTAAGCAAGAAGCAGAGAGTCTGTTACCCAACTTTCCAGTAAGGATGATCATTGTTCCCTTTAAATGATATGTACACTGAGGTGTACATTTAATAAACAGTTTTAAATGGGTGTTAAGTTGTGTTAATTCTTATCACAGTAAATCAGGGTGTTAATTTCCTAAGAGGTGTTTAATAAACCATGTTAACTAAGGTCGGAATCAAATATCTAATTTCTTCACTTTGCTGTGTTGTCTGTGTGATAACTACAGTGTTAGTGTAGGAATGCACCTGTTCAATAAACTGTGTACGCTCAGAAGAGTCTTAACACTGGTGTAAAATTGGTGTTAAATCCCCTGGGTTTAACACCAAGTCAGACCAGGTTTTAAAGCCTTTTTTAACTGTAGAAGAAGAATTTTCACTGCTAATTGTGGTCAATAAGTACTGCAGGACACCACTATTAGACAGTGCAGGGTATGTGTTTATCTAAAACAGTGGTCTCCAAATGGCAGGGGGGGGGGGGGGGGAGCAGGATGCGGCCCTTTGCTTGCATTTATCCTTTATCCGTATATAATGGAAGAGCAGAGTGGACATCTTTACTGAGAAATAGGAGAGCAATAGCTCTCAATGATAGAGAGGTGTATATTTGCTACTGCATGAGACCACTATCTTAAGCCAGTCATACATAGATCAAAATTTGGCTGGTTCAGCAGGGACCAACTGAATTTTGATCTATGTATAGGCAGGCTGGTTGTACAGAAGTCCAGTGGTAGATTGACTTCTCTACAACCAATCTGTCAAGTTTTTCCCAATCAATTAGTGCTTCCGGCTATAGCCTGCAGTACTGATCAGTACTCTGATAGAAGGGAAGTCTCGCTGGTTGAACAAAAAAAAGATTAATGTATGGCCAGCCTTAGCATGTCTGATGCTTGGCAGCTGACACGTAGGTCTAATATGTATTCTAAGGGCCTGTTCACACCATGCCGGCAGATGAATCGCACAGAAATGCACTGTGCGTTTCTGTGCGATTCAGACCACATGCAAAATTCACTCCATTTGCAAGCTGCATTTGGTGTCAATAGAGAGTTCATGACACCCCAAATGCAGGTTGCAAGCGCACTGCATTTTCCCGCACCTACCTGCACCGGATCCCATGATACTTTTGTACCATGCGATCCGGTTACAGCGTGGTGTAAAAAGTAGGGCATGCACTACTTTTGGTGCAGTGTGGTGCGATTCTAGCCCATTATCCCACCCACTGCGGGGGGCAAACATGTTGGGGGAATGGCTTGGATGATTCGAGCTGAGGCTGCTCTTACCTGCTAACCACTCAAGCTGGGTGAGGTGTGCGGCGGCTGGACTATCTCTTTTTATTTCTACAGCAAGTTTCAATATTATATTTAACAGCCTAAAAGAGAAAAAAATAGGTGAGGTTTGTTGTTCGGATTTACATAACTCTTATCTGTCTATTTGAAACTAAAAAAAAAATTATTTATATTTAGCTATTCACATTTAAATCTAAAAGCTATAAAGTTGTCCTAAATCCTAAGGCCATTCACTTCTTTGCAATGCATTACCTTTCCTTATGTCATGCATTAACATGGGTTAGATTAAGGCAGCCCATTAAAATGTTGAGCAGTCTTCCTTAAAGATCATAACTCACCCCTTTTTTCAAATGCAAAACTCCCCAATGCACTACTGTGCATTGCCTTGTATTGTGGAACGCTATAGTGCAAGTAACATAGCTCCCAACTGTCCCTGATTTTGAGGGACTGTCCCTGATTTGAAGCAATGTCCCTCTGTCCCTCATACCTCCTTATTTGTCCCTCATTTTGGTCTGATCTGTATAGATGTATAAAAAAATGCACTTTTTATCTATGAAAAAGTATTTTACAGTGCTAAACCTTTCATCTGATTTCTAAATTGCTGCATTTGTAAATTCCAAAAGCCAATATAAAGGAAGAATAGTGGTAAAAAAGCACTTTTGTGTTGAACTAATCTTTTATTTTTTGTACAATTCTCCTTTAAGGGGGCGTGGCAAGGGGTGTGTCCTTTGCCTGCATACATTTGCTGATAGGTGTCCCTCATTCCCATCTCTAAAAGTTGGGAGGTATACAAGTACATTGTGCCATTTGGAATGAATAGAACTGCACTGCAGCAAAGCATCTGCTATGATACTTGTTGCAGTAACACACAATAGGGGTGTAAGGGGTAAGGGGTTAAAGGGGTTAAAGTGATACTACACCCTGGTTTTAAAAAAATGTAATTATATTCTAGTGTGTATTCTTAAAGTATAACTAAAGGCAAACTTTTTCTTTAGGTTTGGACAGAGTAGAGGGGGATTAGAACACCTGTCAGTTGTTATGGCTGTCTGTGCCAGGGAGAGTCACTCTGTTTATCCTTTTTACCATTAGCATTGAAAGTGAAAGTAAAAGAAAATCCCAAATTTTGCATTGTCCCCAGAAAAGTAATAGAGGAAAAATCTTCCAATGAGGACACCAGTTCTCACTTCTAGTGCCCTGAGAATCCCAAAGCCATTACCTTAATTTGCAGGGATTTCCTCTCACTTCCTGTTCTAGCTTTGAGACAGGAAGTGGATATAAATGTCCCCAATGAGGCACAGATGACAAAAAATAAACCAACAGGGGTTATAACCCTCCTTTGCTCGGTCCAAAACAGAAAAATGTTTGACCGCATGTTCTACTTTTTTTTTTAATCAAAACTTTTTTTGTTAACAAGAATAATAGGTAAGTGAGTTACAATAAGAGGGTAAACATATCCCCCCACAGTTGAATTGTACACAAAATCAACATGTACTTACATATGATACAGTTGCCTAGTATTAGGCACATATAATATTTTTTTTTCAGAGAACTTAGAACAAACAAAACAAAAACAAAAAAAACCTTAAAACAATAGAAAAATAAGATAAAATAAAATAAAGTAAAATAGAATATTATAAGGAATAGGCTCCTTCCTCCAGGCTTGTCTACAGGCCTTTTTACCACATGAGTTACCATCTGCACAGTGTATGCATTATAGGAGAGGCCTCAAGCGCAGGAGGAGATCCTATCAACAGCATTGGGGTCTATAACTGTAACAGTCTATCCATTATTAGCTGGGGGGGGAGCAAGGTTGGTGTTGGCCAACCAGTTCTGCCATATAAGGTCAAATTTTTTTGGAGCATTTCAGTGTCGGTATGCCAACTGTTCCCTAAGGAGGAGGGAATTGACATATGCGATCCATTGGGCCTTTGTAAGCACATTAGTTGCAAGCTAGTAACGTGCTATGAGTTTCCTGGCCAGGTATAATAGTCTAGTTACCATTATATAGGCGCCTTTTGGATACATTTAAGCATCAACTGATCCCAGGAGGCACACCAGTGTCGTAAATGGTATGGGTGTTTGTGCTACAGCGGATACAGTCTGTGTGACCTCTGTCCAATATCTAGTAAGCTTTGGGCAGCGCCATATCATGTGTATAAAGTCTCCCCTGTAAATGGTACATTTAGGGCATAGGGGGTTATCTCTTCTGCCCCATTCATATAGTTGTATGGGTGTACGATATGACCTATGATGTATAAACAATTGTGAGAGTTTATGAGATCCCGAGACTGACACCACCGGAATTGATTCCAGGGCCATGTCCCACTGGTCACCGTCTATTGCCGCGTACACACGATTGGACATTCCGACAACAAATGTTCAATGGGAGCGTGTGTAGGCTCCATTGGACATTTTTGTCAGAATTTCCAACAACAAAAATTTGAGAGCTGGTTCTCAAATTTTCCGACAACAAAATCCGTTGTCGGAAATTCCGAGCGTGTGTAGACAATTCCGACGCACCAAATTCCACGCAAGCTCTGAATCAAGTATGAGACGGAGGCGCTCGGTCTGGTAAAACTAGCGTTCGTAATGGAGATAGAACATTCATCACGCTGCAAATTTTTTAATCTTTTAATGCAGCGCATTCTCTTCTTCTTTATAATGCTAGAATAATTAAGTTGCTTAGCTGCTGATATTCACAGAGTTCTCACAAACTGATTTCTTTATTATTTCTCATGATCTCATGAATAATCATTTATATTTTTTCACCAGATCTCCAGAATAATGTTTAGAAATTTTGTATATAGTGATCTCCTTTTTTTTTTTTAATCAAGATCTCCTGATTTTTTTTTTGTAGTGATCTCCATAATATTTTTTGTCATTTTGTGTGTCAAGTTACCACAACACCATTATTATCGTGTATTTTTTAATCTCAAGTAGGTTGGTTGGGGGGTTCTGAGGTTCAGAAGCTTGCCAAATTAACGATGGAAGTACTGACTCCTCCACATTCCTCCCCTTCCTGGGCCTTTTTTGTTAAAGGCGGAGGGGAGGTACCTGGGATTCGGTCAGGCTACTGGGCCCGGCCACCTCCTGGCTGCCACTTACCCCCGCCACCTCCTGGCTGCCACTTGACCCCGCCACCTCCTGGCTGCCACTTTCCACAGCCTCCTCCTGGCTGAGGCTTTCCTGTGTATGAAAAAGAGACATAGTTTTAGTTTATTGTTCATCAATCACACACAATTTTGAGAAATATGTTGAACAATGCTATACCTGACTCAAGCGGGCTCCTCCGCATCTTCTTCCTGGGTGGAAGGCCCAGGTTGGACATCGGAAGCCTCAGCTGAGGTGGAAGGAAGAGTGGAAGGAAGAGTGGAAGGAAGGGTTGAGAGTGATGGCCTGATTTCAGTCTGGTCTGACAGAAACCGCAGTCTGTCATAGTACTACAGCCTGGGTACATAAATGTCATCTGCTGCTGCTCCTAATCTCATGGAATCCTGGACCTTCTTGCTCTCCCTATTATAAGTGCTCCTCAGGCCACCAATTTTGCACTTCAAATAGTTGATATCTGCGGTGGGGATCTACGGCTTCACAAATTCAAGTAATTTATCTAGTGCGGCCTTCCTCTTTATTCTATTAGTATAAAAAGGGTGTTTCACCTGCCACAGACAGGGCAGCTCTCTGTACATATCAATGAATTGTGGGAGGAAGTCGTGATTGTTGAATCAATCCATTTTATCTGCAAGACACAACACAAGACAAACCCTAATGTCAGGCTAAACTCGCATAATATTGTCCCAATATAGGCCTCAATCTCTAAGCGGTATAGGCCACTGACGCCCCATGTTAAAATTGTACCTTCGTTATCACGATTGGCCCTTCCGATATTCCTTCCTCCGCTCACAGATCATACGTACGACGCACGCGTGTTGCGCTTTATATACCCTGCACATGCGTTAAACTCCGCCCACCCCTGACCTTCTTTCTAGTCTATTCCCCTCCCCTTCTCTTTCGGCGCAGTGGGAGAGCACATGGCGGAGAAAGAACAAGTGCATGCAGACAGCAGCAGCAATGACAAAAGCCTGAAGCCCCGAACGTCCTGATCCCGGAGGAGATTTAAGGCCTCAAATATGGCCTTTGTAGAGATAGTGGAGATGGTGGACATCTTGAAGGGGGCCGACTATAATAGGAAGCATGGACCTTACCAAAACCCAAATGTGAGAAAGGCCAAGATCATGACTAAAGTTGTAAGAAGCCTGCACAGGAATTTTGGGGTACGATGATCCAAGGATCAATTGAGGAAACGCTGATTAGACCTGAAATTGAGGGAGCACGATCAGTACAGAAGGATCAAGAGAGCTCTGCAAAAAAGTAAATATTTGTCATGTGTTCCTATTATTATTATTACTTTAGTGCTGCTCCATGTGCTTTTCTTTACTGTTGTACTATTTAAAGTGGCAAGTTTCAAGTTCGTGGGCACAGTAATCATTCGTAGTAGACATTGTTTGTTCGCCCACTAATACAATGTTTTTGGTAGATGCAGGTTAACTACATTTGGTCATGCCTATTTATATTAAAAGTACATTGTTGTCTAGATGGGTTTGTAACTAAAATGAAATGCAAACTTGATTCAGTGTAAGGAGAGGACACTCAGCAGCTGTTTACACATCTGGACACAGGAGCACTACTGTGGGTAACCAGAACAAACCTTTTAGGGTGTCCCAGGTGCTCCAGTGGATACTAGGGGTGTCTCGATGTGTGAAACTTGACCAAAACAGGTAAGTATTGCAACTTTAGAAAGGGAAATAAAAAATGTTTTCAGCTTGGAACTCTGCCAAAAAAAGACAATTGTATGACACTTCCAAGCAATGTTTTATATTACTATTTCTGACCTCAAATATCTGTGTGCTAAGTATACCTTTTTTTTATTTACAATCGTGCAATCATGATTTACAGAAGATCAAAGAAGACATCAATGATGTTGAAAAAAGACTCAAAAACATCATTGATGTTTTAGGCAGAATCTAAAACACACCAAAATTAGTCAATTTGTTTATATTTTTATTATTTTTCTAACTTCTTTAAAGTATATTGAAAGCCAAATTTTGAAGATGCACACAGTGTGTCAACATGTGCTATCTGCCATATCAATGTACGCGTTTTGTGGGTGCAACCCCTTCCTCGCAACTAACGTAGCTGAGAGGAAGGGGTTGCACCCCCGAAACACGTCCATTGATCCCTCATGATTGGAGCTAGCACATGTTGACATTATGAATGGGATCAGGAGGGAAATCCCCATTTTGACTCTCAATTTGTGTGCATCTTCAAAATTTGGCTTTCACAGGGGTGACATCACCCCATCTGATGAAGGCAAGATCAACACAGTTTGGACATACTATTGTCTGATATTGCCTTCAATTTATCAAAGTTGAACTTTATAAGTTCCTAAGTTGTGTATTGTTTTATGGTTTTAAACATGCCTGTTTACCCCAAAAAAGGATATTTCTACTGTCAAACAAAAAAATGTTATTCAAAAAATATGTTGGTCTCTTCAAAAACCCTTTTCTAACGCACATGTGAATGTGCACAGAGTAAAAAGTTTTCTACTCAACAATGTGTGGCTTCTTCTTTCAATGCTCAATACCAGTTTTTGGAGTAAGTTGGTGTTTACAGTGACAATGGGGGTTATTTACTAAAGGCAAATCCACTTTGCACTACAAATGCACTTTCAGTGCAGTTTCAGTGCAGTTTCAAGTGCACTTTTGCAGTGCACTTGTAGTGCAAAGTGGATTTTCCTTTAGTAAATAACACCATCAGTGCTTTAAAATTTGCCACAATCAGGCCATTTTCGTGACTCAAAAGAATTAATTCATGGTGCTGAAAATGATGAATATTTTTATCAGTAATGCATTACATACATTAACAACAAAAACAAGGTGTGTGTGTAGCAGACCCACAACATAATAGTTAGCTGAAGAAGAGATTGTCACCGCATATATCAAAGAAAATGGCCAAAAAAGAAAAGTCCATTGGATAACCTAGGAGACAGCTAAAAGAAACACAAGCAGTAACTCAAAGGAAATATTATTTCAGTTTAAATTAAAAATTTATTTTAAAAATGTTTCTTAAACATTTTCTGGCATATCAATGGCCCCCCTACCCGCAAAGTACTCCATATATTTTAGACAGACCTCGTGGGCGCTTTGGGGGGTAAGCCAGGACGGCCATCTTCAAGCGCCGTCAGGGTTTGTTCTTGAAATCCGGCCTCAGGCCCAACTGAGGCCACATAGTTCATAGAATTTCTCCTTAAAAAGTTGTGTAGAATGCAGCATGCAAGTATTATATGGTTACGTTTATATTCCGCCATGTTGATTGGCGTCAGGAATAGGCGGAACCGGCTGGCCATTATCCCGAAAGCATTCTCTACCACTCTTCTGGCTCTGGCCAGCCGGTAGCTAAAAACCCTCTGCTCCAGGGTGAGGGTCCTCATTGGGAACGGGCACATCAGGTGATCACCCAGCCCAAACGCTTCATCAGTGACAAAGACGAACGGCAGACCAGCCATGTTGACTTCCGGAGGTGGCAATCCCAAGCCACCACTCTGGAGCAATCCGTAGAACTCGGTCTGGGTGATGACTCCACCATCCGAAGATCCGGCCATTCTTCCCCACGTCCACATAGAGAAACTCGTATGTTGCTGACACCACCGCCAACATCACTATACTATTAAACCCCTTATAATAGTATGACCCCGAGTTGGGGGGTGGGACTATGTGGACGTGTTTACCATCAATTGCCCCTCCGCAGTTGGGAAAGTCCCACCACTGGGCAAATTGGGAAGCCACAGTCTGCCATTCCTGTGGCGTTGAAGGAAACTGTGGAGTGAAACAAGAGAAAAAAAAGTACTTTTGCACATAATATTGCAAGCAGATTAGACACAAACATTCTTGGCCAACATCAGTACAACATTTACTTGAAGGAGTATTTAAAGACAAAAATATAAGGTTCACTTATCAGATTCCTCACCCCCCTGATGGCCCAGTGTAAAAATTTTAGGGGGGGATGTTTTGGAGAGGTAACCCTCTCCACTTGATTGAGAGCTGAGTGCATAAATAATGTGTTTTACTTTGGCCAGCCCAATGTGTTTTAAGTTGTCCCTGTACCCCGGTGTAACTGGAAGGGCAAGGAGAGGGAATTATTAACTCGGACCCTGGCCCAAGGTTCAGAGTAGAGTACTTTCACCCAGTTGATAAAAGCATTCCCCAGGCCAAAGCCAGCCAGGATTTCCCAGAGATAGAGCCATTCAACGCTATCAAAAGCCTTGGCAGCGTCCAAGGACAGAATGGCCCAAAACCGATGTTATCTACTAGAGTTTGAATATTGGTCATGATGTTACAGCCGCCCAAAAACACCCGCGAGTCTGTTAGCAAGGACCCTAGCTAGCAGCTTGAAATCAATATTAAGCAGAGATATGGGGCGGTATGAATCCAGTATCTGTCTATCCTTACCTGGCTTGGGAAGGACCGCAATAATGGCCTCCTTCATCGAGTCATGTAGATTACCCGTTTTAGCCACCTGTTGTAGGGCCCGCAATAAAGGAGATAGGAGGACCGACCCATACCTGGTGTATGCCTCGACAGGCAGCCCCTCCGACCCAGGGGATTTGTGGTTTGGTGCATCTGCCAATGCCTCAATCAGCTCTTCTATCGTGTTTGGAGAATCTAGCGCTTCTTTTTCAGCCGCAGAGACCTGGGGAAAGGTACAGTCCCCTAAAAACAGAGCCAAGTCAGAGGGGGTATTCTTAGTTTTAGAGGTGTATAAGTCTGCATAGAATTCCTGAAATTTATCCAAAATGTCAGGTAGTAGAAGTGCTGACCTCACCATTATCTCAGTAATGGAGGTGGATTCCTGCTGCGCCTTAGTGACCATAGCCAATAAGTGACCTGTATTCTCTTCTTCCTTAAAATAGTTCTGTTGAAGGAAATATCTCTTTTTCAGCTGTTGACAATACCGCTCTCTTATATAAGGATTGGGCCTCAGTCCAGCTACTTTGGTTGGCTGGAGTAGGATCCACTACCAGAGCCATCTCTCTACGTTGTAACTCAAAGCGGACCGTGTCCTCCCATTCTGTAGACCTTTTCTTTATACCAGATATCTCCCGTATGAGGAGACCCTGTAAGAATGCTTTTATAGCATCCCATACTACTGCCCCACTAGCAGATTGTTTATTGAACATCAGAAATTCCTTCAGCTCGCCAGGGATGGGGTCTGGGGTGGGGAGTAAGGTTAACCAAAACGGATTGACTCTCCACATTGGTCTGACAGATGGAGCTGCAGTATCCACCCGCACCCAAAACGGAGAGTGATCTGATAGGAGGCGGGGTTCATAGGCCATATCCAAAACATGTGGGAGCAACATATCATTTCCTATACCCATGTCTATTCTAGAGGGGCCTCCATGGGAAGCAGAGTGGCAGGAGTAGCACTGTACATCCCTGTTACGCCCTCTCCAAATGTTTCGCAGACCAAGCTCTGATAGTAAAGTGGCAAAGGGGGATGTGCGGGACATCACTCTCTTGGTTCCAGGGCGGGTGGATAGTCTTCCAGTTGTGGGTCAATAATATTATTAAAGTCCCAGAGCTAAAATGGGGGCCCTGGGTTGCAATGCCATAAACTGCGCTAATTTCTTCAGGGGATCTTAGTTAAAGGGTGGAGGAATATACATTGCTGCAACAATACATCTAAAGCCCCTCAGGCTGCACAACAGGAACACAAAATTACCCTCTCTGTCAATCTGTTTCTCCATACAATGAAAAGAGATATTCTTAGCAATCAGCACGCCTACTCCCCTAGAAAAAGAGTAGGTGGAGTGAAATTGTACCGGAAATTTACGAGATTTAAGCAGGCGGACAGAGTCAGGTTGTAAGTGTGTCTCCTGAAGACACACGACATGTGGGTTCATTCTGGGCAAATAATGAAACATTCCCCCCCCACTTTGTCCCATAACTCAAGCCCCTCACATTCCATGAGAGGAAAAGCAGTCCCTTATTAGAGTTGGCAGGCATAGTACATAGAGACAGAATACGGGGGAGTATTATTGGCTTGTCCTCTGTGTTGCAAGGTTAGGCCCATAATGCAGTTTGTCATTATAAACAGCAGTATTAACACATGTTTTGTGCTCCCTCTAGTGTTAAATTGAAGAATAGACAACCGTGGATTTTCCCATTTCAGACCCATTTGTAGAAAAAATGAAAAGAAAAAGAAAAGTAAAACTGTTGAAAGAAAAATTGTAAAAGAACAAAAAGAGAACCAAGCCATAGTTCCGGGTCAACAGGACCCAAGCAATCTATGAAAAAGATTAATATTCGACTGTTTCCAGACACAGATAGATGTCTCCAATCCCCAGTAATGAATAAAAAATTATAAAATTAGGAGGAAGACACTGCTTCCCCTAAAGAAATGGGATTTTAATGGAGACAGTGATATCTGTTACCAAGGTAAACACATAGTCAGTAACATTTGTTTAAGAATTCAATTTATTATCACAAAAATATTGTATAAAATCACATACATTAACCATGATTGATACTTGGATGTAAAAATTAGCAAGATGCTTAGTTATGCAGAAGGGCCGACATGTTTCGCAGTGTCCCGCTTCTTCAAAGGCACCGCATACATCTACCAGTTCATCCAGTAAGAAATTACAGATGCTCGCAAAGACAACTCTGGCACATATTGATGGTCAGGACACGGCTACTGGAGCCAGCCAGCCAGAACAACTACTCAGTGGAAGCCAGATCTGTCCGGGTTAGATAGTGGGGTATCAGATCACGCAAATGCCAAGATATAGAAAGATATAAAGAAAAAAGAGAAATGTCTGGTGTCCCCAGTAACACGCTTCCATCCCTATAACATATAGTAAAACAAAGGATTCGCCCTGGGACTTTAAATGAAGTGGGTACCGTTTCCACCAGTAAACATAACAGTAGTAAATACAGTATATGGTTTATTCAAGTAAAATTGTTTACATGCATAGATAACACCAACAGTTGCCAAAAAAAAGATATATAAAACAAGAAATATTGGTACATGGATGTAATAGCAGTCATAGTACACGGGCATCATACTACCCGACTAGTTTCGCGAGATCCAGCTCGCTCTTCAGGGGTGGATGTGTGTAACATTGTACCTAAGATAAAAAAGTATATAGTTGGCAAAATGGTGGGGTCCCATCTGACTTCACCCCCTCAGCTCCCTGGTGAAGCACCTGCTGCCGCTATCTTGGAGCCGCACACCTGTAGCCTGGTGGGATCCCACCTGACTTCGCCCCCTCAGCTCCCTGGTGAGGCACCTGCTGCCGCTATCTTGGAGCCGCACACCTGTAGCCATGGTCAAGCTCAGTGGTGAGTATGGGGACCCATAACCCCTCCTACCCTGTGCCCTTATAACTAATACTGTGCCATTTTGCCAACTATATACTTTTTTATCTTAGGTACAATGTTACACACATCCACCCCTGAAGAGCGAGCTGGATCTCGCGAAACTAGTCGGATAGTATGATGCCCGTGTACTATGACTGCTATTACATCCATGTACCAATATTTCTTGTTTTATATATCTTTTTTTTGGCAACTGTTGGTGTTATCTATGCATGTAGACAATTTTACTTGAATAAACCATATACTGTATTTACTACTGTTATGTTTACTGGCGGAAATGGTACCCACTTCATTTAAAGTCCCAGGGCGAATCCTTTGTTTTACTAGATATAGAAAGATTGACAATGCCAATAATCTGTAAAGCATGCAGCGTTAGATGAATCACGGCGGATATACACCTGCCCACCATGCAGTGTGCTCTCCTACTGTCTCAAGCCTGTGTAATCCCAAGTAATCATACGATGCCCCTCAACATGAGGAGGGGGTAAGTCTGCTCAGGACCAGGCTGCTGGGGGGGCAATAACGTAGCCCGAGAGGTAAATAAACCAGATAACTAGTGTCAAACTTGATCACTTAATATATGTCCCAGAACGTAGTAGATTAGCCGTATAGTGCGGAGTGGGACCAATAGATTGTAAGATCAAACAGATGTAACCTGCCCCACCGCACAGCTCATATTATGTGCTTTGCACCGATGAAAAGAATTCTTTCTGTTTTCAGCCTTCAGGCTGGCACCGCTCCAGATTACGTTCCTCCCTGTCCAGCCAGTGCATGGCAGAAGTAGGATTGTCAAAGAAGTGAGATGATCCATTGGCGAGTACCTTCAATTTTGCCGGGTAAAGCATAAAATATTGGACATTCACTGCCCATAGTCGTTTCTTGATATCCAGGAATTTAACTTTTTGCCTTTGTACTTCTGCCGAAAAATCAGGGAACAGCGAGATTTTTGCATTATCCACTTTGAGGGAGAGAGTAACCCTGGATTTAGACAGTATGCCTTTTCCGGGATGCCTACCGCAAGTACGTTATTTTTGCAGGGGCGGTTCTCCATGTCCTCCAACCTAGATGTGTTGGCAGCCGCCATGGAGTGAGTACCGTATATACTCGAGTATAAGTCGTTCCGAGTATAAGTCGAGGCCCTAATTTACCACAAAAAAAATGGGAAAAACTTATTGACCCGAGTATAAGACGAGGGTGAGAAATGCACAGCTACTGTAAGTGGAAAAGAGGGTCAACAATGCCAATTTTCAGCATCACTGTTCCCATTTGCATGCCTCACTGTGCCCATTTGCAGCCATAGGTCCCCTGAACTTCAAACTCGGTAGTTAAGGGTTCCTAGATGCCCCCTAGCTGCAGCCAAAATTTGGGGTCTCTGAACCCAAAGGGTCCCGAAATGACATTGCTGCAGATGAACACAGTTGACCGAATTTGGGGCCCCGTATCTCGGGGCCACTTAGTGCTAGGAACCCCACATTTGGTGTGCAAACCCAGTGGAACTAGTACCATAAAATTTCCAAAGCTGTGGTTTCTAGCATCAAGTGGCCCCGAGATACAGGGCCCCAAAAATCAGTTCAGAAAATGTCAAGCAGTTTTCTGCAGCAGAGAATGACATTTTCTGAACCGATTTTGGGGCCCCGTATCTCGGGGCCACTTAGTGCTAGGAACTACAGCTTTGGATATGTTGTGGTACTAGTTCATACCTCCCAACTTTTGAACTTGACAATGAGGGACACTTAGAAGATCCGATGTGTGGAGAGCGCAGCGCACCATGCCGAGAAGTGGGCGTGGCCAGCAAAAAAGGGCGTGGCCATTTGGTTGTGGTTTAAGAGGTGTGGTCAATCATATTGGAGACATGTTTACATCACTATAATATATCTCAATTTAACAAAAGTCTGTCTATTTTTACACTATTTTTAGAGTATTTTGCTTAAAGTTTATTAGAAGAATGTAATGTAGTTGAATACAGTTGGACTGAGAAACTCTCTTATGTTTCTGCATACATCCTGACCTCTGAAGACACGCAGCGCACTGGATGGGGCCACATGTCCAGAGAGCAGTGCCGGGACAAGGTCATCTGGTGCCCAGGGCAAAGATGGAAAACTGCGCCCCCCCCCCCCCCCCCGCCGCTGTGAAAGCTACAATGCCTACAGATGATGGGATCTATACTGGGAATTTGTTAAATACTAGTATTGGCAGCGATCAGTGACTTAGGCGCGGTTCACACTGGGGAAACTTGTCACGCCCCATTCAGTACAATGAAACCATTCTAATCGGACCAACAAGACACAGCACATCAGGGCACATCAGGGCACAGGTCACAATACACGAGGGCACAGCACATCAGGGCACAGCACATCAGGGCACATCAGGGCACAGCACATCAGGGCACAGGTCACAGTACATCAGGGTACAGAGCCCAGCACATCCAGGTACAGCACACCAGGCCACATCAGGGTACAGCACATCAGGGTACAGAGCCCAGCACATCAGGTCACAGTACATTGGGGCACATGACATTAAGGCACAGCACATGGGGGCACAAGGCACATCGGGGCACATCAGGGCACAGGGCACATAGGACATCAGGGCACATAGGACATTAGGGCACATCCGGGCACATAGCACATCAGGGCATGGGGCACATAGCACATCAGGGCACAGGGCACATCAGGGCACAGCACATCAGGGTACAGAGCACATCAGGGTACAGAGCACATCAGGGCACAACAGATCAGGGTACATGGCACAGCACATCAGGGTACAGGGCACATCAGGGTACAGAGCACATCAGGGCACAACACATCAGGGTATAGGGCACAGCACATCAGGGTACAGGGCACATCAGGGCACGGAGCACATCAGGGCACGGAGCACATCAGGGCACGGAGCACATCAGGGCACGGGGCACATCAGGGTAAGGAGCACATCAGGGCACATGGCACATCAGGGCACGGGGCACATCAGGGCACATGGCACATCAGGGCACAGGGCACAAAGCACATCAGGGCACGGAGCACATCAGGGCATGGGGCACATAACACATCAGGGCACGGGGCACATCAGGGCACAGCGCATCAGGGTACAGAGCACATCAGGGTACAGAGCACATCAGGGTACAACACATCAGGGTACAGGGCACAGCACATCAGGGTACAGGGCACATCAGGGAGCACATCAGGGCACAACACATCAGGGTATAGGGCACAGCAGATCAGGGTACAGGGCACATCAGGGCACATAGCACATCAGGGCATGGAGCACATCAGGGCA
The DNA here is from genome assembly GCA_037952835.1 of Lithobates septentrionalis. Classification (NCBI taxonomy): domain Eukaryota; kingdom Metazoa; phylum Chordata; class Amphibia; order Anura; family Ranidae; genus Lithobates; species Lithobates septentrionalis. Next base: position 2,235,269 of record JBBDGP010000653.1, on the reverse strand, counting down.
CGGAGCACATCAGGGCACGGGGCACATCAGGGTAAGGAGCACATCAGGGCACATGGCACATCAGGGCACGGGGCACATCAGGGCACATGGCACATCAGGGCACGGGCACACCAGGGCACAGCACATCAGGGTACAGAGCACATCAGGGTACAGAGCACATCAGGGCACAACACATCAGGGTACAGGGCACATCAGGGCACATAGCACATCAGGGCACGGAGCACATCAGGGTAAGGAGCACATCAGGGCACATGGCACATCAGGGCACGGGGCGCATCAGGGCACATGGCACATCAAGGGCACGGGGCACAAAGCACATCAAGGCACGGAGCACATCAGGGCACGGAGCACATCAGGGCACGGAGCACATCAGTGCATGGGGCACATCAGGGTACATGGCACATCAGGGCATGGGGGACATCAGGGCACATGGCACATCAGGGCACATCAGGGCACGGCGCACATCAGGGCACATGGCACATCAGGGCACGGGGCACATCAGGGCACGGAGCACATCAGGGCACGGAGCACATCAGGGCACGGGGGCATATGGCACATCAGGGCACATAATGGCACATGATGGGGCACATGGCACATTATGGGGCACATCAGGGCACATCATGGGGCACATCATGGGGCACGTCAGGGCACATCAGGACACATCATGGGGCACATCAGGGCACATCATGGGGCACGTCAGGGCACATTATAGGGCACGTTAGGGCACATTATGGGACACATCAGGGCACATCATGGGGCACATCATGGGGCACATCATGGGGCACGTCAGGGCACATTATAGGGCACGTCAGGGCACATTATGGGACACATCAGGGCACATCATGGGGCACATCAGGGCACATCATGGGGCACAACATAGGGCACATAGCACATTAAGGGCACATTGTTTACTAGCCTGCATGCAGAGCAGCGCTGGAAGCATCTGTGATAAGTTCTCTCATGTCACGCTGCTTCCCGGCGGCCCCTCCTCTCTTCTCGTCCATCCCAGATGATGTCACAAGCAAATAGGGAAGGACGAGAAGAGAGGAGGGGCCGCCAGGGAGCAGCGTCACATGAGAGAGAGAACTTATCACAGATGCTTCCAGCGCTGCTCTGCATGCATCTCGATCTACCCGTCAGGCGCCAGCTGTCGGCGATTGACGGGTAGATCCTCCAATGCAGGACAGAAACTGCCTGATAAGGAAGTGAGAGGCGGGGCGGGGCTGGTCTCAGGCTTGTGCCGGGTGCAGGAGCGCACTCGGCACATGTTAAAAATGATCAATTTTCGCTAGGCCGGCGTTGTAAACTCTGGATAGGTAGCAGGAATTTTTACAACACCGGTTCACTGGCGCTTCTATTGCGCCCCTCTTCCTCCAGTAAATGGTCCCGCCCAGGGCATCCGCCCCTTCCGCCCCCCCCCTTGTACCGGCCCTGCCAGAGAGACCCCAGGATGGGATGGGGGGGTGGACGGGGAGATCGCAGGATTGGACGGGGAGATCGCAGGGTGGGACGGGGAGATCGCAGGGTGGGACGGGGAGATCGCAGGGTGGGACGGGGAGATCGCAGGATTGGACGGAGAGATCGCAGGATTGGACGGGGAGATCACAGGATGGGACGGGGGGGGTGGACAGGGAGATCGCAGGATGGGACGGGGAGATCGCAGGGTGGGACAGGGAGATCGCAGGATGGGACGGGGAGATCGCAGGATGGGATGGGGAGATCGCAGGATGGGACGGGGAGATCGCAGGATGGGAAGGGTGGTGGACGGGGAGATCGCAGGAAGGGAAGGGGGGGTGGACGGGGAGATCGCAGGATTGGACGGGGAGATCGCAGGATGGGACGGGGAGATCGCAGGATTGGACGGGGAGATCGCAGGATTGGACGGGGAGATCGCAGGATTGGACGGGGAGATCGCAGGATTGGACAGGGGGGTGGACAGGGAGATCGCGGGGTGGGAAGTTGGGGTGGACAGGGAGGTCGCAGGATGGGACGGGGAGATCGCAGGGTGGGACAGGGAGATCGCAGGATGGGACGGGGAGATCGCAGGATGGGACGGGGAGATCGCAGGATGGGATGGGGAGATCGCAGGATGGGACGGGGAGATCGCAGGATGGGACGGGGAGATCGCAGGATGGGAAGGGTGGTGGACGGGGAGATCGCAGGAAGGGAAGGGGGGGTGGACGGGGAGATCGCAGGATGGGACGGGGAGATCGCAGGATTGGACGGGGAGATCGCAGGATTGGACGGGGAGATCGCAGGATTGGACGGGGAGATCGCAGGATTGGACGGGGGGGGGTGGACAGGGAGATCGTGGGATGGGACGGGGAGATCGTGGGATGGGACGGGGAGATCGCAGGATTGGACGGGGAGATCGCAGGATTGGACGGGGAGATCGCAGGATTGGACGGGGAGATCGCAGGATTGGACGGGGGGGGGTGGACAGGGAGATCGTGGGATGGGACGGGGAGATCGTGGGATGGGACGGGGAGATCGCAGGATTGGACGGGGAGATCGCAGGATTGGACGGGGAGATCGCAGGATTGGACGGGGAGATTGCAGGATTGGATGGGGGGGTGGACAGGGAGATCGCAGGATTGGATGGGGGGGTGGACGGGGAGATCGCAGGGTGGGACGGGGAGATGGCAGGGTGGGACGGGGAGATGGCAGGGCGGGACGGGGAGATCGCAGGATTGGACGGGGAGATCGCAGGATTGGACGGGGAGATCGCAGGATTGGACGGGGGGGTGGACAGGGAGATCGCAGGATTGGACGGGGAGATCGCAGGATTGGACGGGGAGATCGCAGGATTGGACGGGGAGATCGCAGGATTGGACGGGGGGGGTGGACAGGGAGATCGCAGGATTGGACGGGGGGGTGGACAGGGAGATCGCAGGATTGGACGGGGGGGGTGGACAGGGAGATCGCAGGATTGGACGGGGGGGGGTGGACAGGGAGATCGCAGGATTGGACGGGGTGGTGGACAGGGAGATCGCAGGATTGGACGGGGGGGTGGACAGGGAGATCGCAGGATTGGACGGGGGGTGGACAGAGAGCTCAGGAGAGGAAACATAAACAGGGCAATTCAGATTGAGACACACACAGAACACTTCCCCGTTCTCAGCACACACTCTCCTTATCTCCTGCTGCAGAGTCCTGTACAGATTAAACAGACAGAACGAGTGATGCTCTGTGTCTGCAACCTGAGCTAAGATTCTGGGCACAGGCTTCACCAGAAATCTATCTGTCATCTGCCAGGACACTGCAACAGCTTAAGTTAACTGCAGCAACTTTCCTATCACACATACACAGACCTGCAGAAAGCCCTCCTCCTCGTCTTCAGCACAGACTGGCAACTGACCCCGCCCCCACGCACAGAATGTTCTGTTGGCAAATACAGGAGGATGATTGCCATGTGCTGCAGCCAATCACCATGAGGACAAGCAGCCACGAGTTCCAATCAAAGAAAATTTCCACACAGTGAGAAAACCAGCCTCAGGCTGTGCCGTGCGGGATTCATTCTGTGTGCACAGGACAATGCAGGGAGCATTCTCCTACCTTTCTTCCAGAGCAGGAACAGCCTTCAGGGGAGACCCGGAGTTGGGGGGTGGAGCCGGGGGCGGAGCTTAGGCGCGAGGAGGAATCCTCCTCCAGCTCGCACTGAATGCTGGGGCTCCACTCTCCTCCTCGTCGTGACGTCACTGGTTGTTAGACGCCAGGCGGGCCATGCCTAGCAACCAGTTGTTTTGGCAGTTAGCCAGGCAGCATCTGGGGGTGAAATGAAGCGGTCTTGGCCAGAACCAATACAGCGCCGGGCAGTGAGGGACAGCGGCAATGCAGCGGCAATTTTTAGGGGGCATCAGATCCCAATGGGGCGATTCCGGGACATTGTATTGTCCCGGAATGAAGGTGCCCGGGACGCGGGACAGACCTCCCACAGCGGGACTTTCCCGGGCAATCCGGGACGGTTGGGAGGTATGCTAGTTCCACTGGGTTTGCACACCAAATTTGGGGTTTCTAGCACCAAGTGACCCTGAGATATGGGGCCCCAAAGTCGGTTCAGAAAATGTCAAGCACTTTTCTGCAGCAGAGAATGACATTTTCCGAACCGATTTTGGGGCCCCGTATCTCGGGGCCACTTAGTGCTAGGAACTTCAGCTTTGGATATGTTGTGGTACCAGTTCCACTGGGTTTGCACACCAAATGTGGGGTTCCTAGCACTAAGTGGCCCTGAGATACGGGGCCCCAAATTCGGTTCGGAAAATGAAATTTTTTTGCTGCAGAAAAGGGCTTGACTCGAGTATAAGTCGAGGGGAGCACTTTCAGCACAAAAAAATGTGCTGAAAAATTCAACTTATACTCGAGTATATACGGTATATTTAACATCCCTCTGTAATGGTTGCCATTCATCCTCCAGTGTGCTAATACGCACTTCCATTGCAGAGGTGCATTCACGCAGCTTCTGCATATCCTGCCGCACAAATGATATTTCCATTTTCATGCTTTTCACTTTCCCTGCTAGGTTAGTAATAGAGGAGTTGCAGATAGTGATCGCAGCCAGTATATCTCTGAGTATTGGCTCAGGGTCATTAGTGTCATTATTGTTCTGTATGCTGGGCGCCGCCATATTGTATAATTGTGTGGGGCTTTGGGACACAGGGGACAGAGCAGGTGGATTAGCCAGGATCAGAGGAGTGTCATCCAGATCCCTGTTATCCTCCTCCGGATCATGTTCGCTAGGCCCTGGGGTAGATGGAGTATCTTTCCCCCATTTAGAGAACAAACGCTGGGCCGCTTCCTTAGCTGAGTGGGGCAGGAGGCTGCCATCTTGGATTGGGATGTCCGGCAGGATCCAGGGGCCCTGTCCGCATCTAGACATTATGGGGCACAAAAATAATACTGGCCTTTTGTTCAGCAGGTTCCGCGGAGTTCAGCGGTGTCTGTCCCGAGGCTGTATGTTGCAGGATGGCGGTGCTATGGCTCAGATTCTGCAGGATGTTCGGTGGAGCAAACGGCTGCACGTCCTCTTACATGCCTCGCTCAGCCACGCCCCCTAAAAGTTCTACTTTAACTCAAAAAAGTACCTTCTATTGCTCTCAGCCTCCTCCAAATCTCCAAATTTCTTTTTTTTCTGTTGTAAACTGATTTCTTGTTCAAGGATGGCTACATTCATTCTCCACAGCCCCACTGTATCAACTGTGGGTATAGGATTGTATATCCACTTGCTGACTGGCCCATAGCACATTTACTGCTACAGGGCGGCCGTGCTGCACAGGATCATGTATACAGGTGCATCTCATAAAATTAGAATATCATCAAAATGTTAATTTATTTCAGTAATTTAATTCAAAAAGTGAAAACTCATATATTTTATATAGATGCGTTACACACAGAGTGATATATTTCAAGCATTTCTTTCTTTTAATTTTAATGATTATGGCTTACATCTAGTGAAACTCAAAATTCAGTATCTCAGAGAATTAGAATATTACAGAAGACCAATAAAAAAAGTATTTTGAATACAGAAATGTTGGCTTACTGAAAAGTATGTCCATGTACAGTATAGTATGTACTCAATATTTGGTCGGGGCTCCTTTTGCATGAATTACTGCATCAATGCGACGTGGCATGGAGGTGATCAGCCTGTGGCACAGCTGAGGTGTTATGGAAGCCCAGGTTGCTTTGATAGTGGCCTTCAGCTTGTCTGCATTGTTGGGTCTGCTATCTCTCATCTTCCTCTTGACAATACCTCACAGCAGGGGCGTTGCTAGGTAGCAAAAAGACCAGGGGCTTCAGCCCGAAGTCAGAGCCCAGCACCGGGGGGGGGGGGTGATGGTGCGGCAGACGGTGGGGTTGTATGGAGGGGGGTGTTACCTACCTGACATACACTGACCTACCTGACACACACTGACCTACCTGGCTGACATACACTGACCTACATGACATACCTGAAACGTACTAATCTACCTGACATACACTGACCTACCTATCTGACATACACTGACCTACATGACATACACTAACCTACATGGCTGACATACACTGACCGTGCTGACCTACCTGACATGCACTGACCTACCTGACATGCACTGACCTACCTGACATGCACTGACCTACCTGGCTGACACACAATGACCTACATGACATACACTGACCTACCTGACCCACACTGACCCACACTGACCTACCTGACCCACACTGACCTACCTGACCCACACTGACCTACCTGACCCACACTGACCTACATGACATACACTGACCTACCTGAGACACACTTACCTACCTGAGACACACTGACCTACCTGGCTGACATACACTGACCTACATGACATACCTGACACGCACTGACCTACCTGACACACACTGACCTATCTGACACACACTGACCTACCTATCTGACACACACTGACCTAATTGATACACTGACCTACTTACCTGACACACACTGACCTACCTATCTGACCTACCTGACACACACTGACCTACCTATGTGACCTACCTGACACACACTGGCCTACCTATCTGACCTACCTGACACACACTGACCTACCTATCTGACACACACTGACCTAATTGATACACTGACCTACCTACCTGACACACACTGACCTACCTATCTGACCTACCTGACACACAGTGACCTACCTATCTGACCTACCTAACACACAGTGACCTACCTATCTGACATACACTGACCTACCTGACATGCACTGACCTACCTGACATGCACTGACCTACCTGACATGCACTGACCTACCTGCCCTTGCCCCCTTAAAGCCTAAGTTTATTTATTTAAAATTAGCCAAGGGGCAGTCAAATCATCAATTGCAGCCACTGTGCCCCGTCAAATGCAGCCACTGTGCCCCGTCAAATGCAACCACTGTACCCCATCAATCGCAACCACTGTGCCCCGTGAAATGAAGCCACTGTGCCCGTCAAAAGAGAGAAGAGAGAGAATAGAGACAGAGAAGAAGAGAGAGAGAAGGAGAGAAGGGGAGAAAGAGAGAAAGCGAGAGAGAGAAGGAGAGCGAGAAACACAGAGAGAGAGTGACACCTTTTTTTTTTATCTTCGTTCTGTCCCACTGCCAGTCACAGCCACCATGGCTGTTATTCAGCGTGACTCTGGAGGTTGAGGTAGAAGGAGGCGTCGCCGTGCCGGTGTTCTCTTGAGAGAGGGGGTGCTGACACAGAGGGGGGTGGTGCTGACAGAGAGGGGGAGTGCTGACGGGGGGGTTCTAAAAGAGGGGGGTGCTGCTGACAGAGAGGGGGGTGCTAAAAGAGGGTGTGGGCTGACAGAGAGGGGGGCGCGCTGACAGAGAGGGGGGCGCTGACAGAGAGGGTATGGACTGACAGAGAGGGGGGTGCTGACAGAGAGGGTATGGACTGACAGAGAGGGGGGTGCTGACAGAGAGGGTATGGACTGAGAGGGGGGTGCTGACAGAGAGGGGGGTGCTGACAGAGGGGGGTGCTGACAGAGAGGGGGGTGCTGACAGAGAGGGGGGTGCTGACAGAGAGGGGGGTGCTGACAGGGGGGTGGGCTGACAGAGAGGGGGGTGCTGACAGGGGGGTGGGCTGACAGGGAGGGGGGTACTGACAGAGAGGGGGGTGCTGACAGGGGGGTGGGCTGACAGAGAGGGGGGTGCTGACTGGGGGGGTGGGCTGACAGAGAGGGGGTGCTGACAGAGAGGGGGGTGCTGACTGGGGAGGTGGGCTGACAGAGAGGGGGGTGGGCTGACAGAGAGGGGGGTGCTGACAGAGAGGGGGTGCTGTCATGGGGGTGGGCTGACAGAGAGGGGGGTGCTGACTGGGGGGTGGGCTGACAGAGAGGGGGTGCTGACTGGGGGAGTGGGCTGACAGAGAGGGGGGTGCTGACAGAGAGGGGGTGCTGACAGAGGGGGGTTGGCTGACAGACAGGGGGTGCTGACAGGGGGGTGGGCTGACAGAGGGGGGTGCTGACAGGGGGGGTGCTGACACAGAGGGGGGTGGTGCTGACAGAGAGGGGGAGGGCTGACGGGGGGGGTGCTAAAAGAGGGTGTGGGCTGACAGAGAGGGGGGCGCTGACAGAGGGGGGGTGGGCTGACAGAGAGGAGGGCGCTAACAGAGAGGGTATGGACTGACAGAGAGGGGGGTCTTGACAGAGAGGGTATGGACTGACAGAGAGGGGGGTGCTGACAGAGAGGGTATGGACTGAGAGGGGGGTGCTGACAGAGAGGGGGGTGCTGACTGGGGGGGTGGGCTGACAGAGAGAGGGGGTGCTGACACAGAGGGGGTGGGCTGACAGAGAAGGGGGTGGGCTGACAGAGAGGGGGGTGCTGACTGGGGAGGTGGGCTGACAGAGAGGGGGGTGCTGACTGGGGGAGTGGGCTGACAGAGAGGGGGGTGCTGTCATGGGGGTGGGCTGACAGAGAGGGGGGTGCTGACAGGGGGGGTGGGCTGACAGAGAGGAGAGTGGGCTGACAGAGAGGGGGGGGGTGCTGACATAGGGGGGTGCTGACAGAGGGGGTGCTGACAGAGGGGGTGGGCTGGCACAGAGGAGTGGGCTAACAGAGAGGGGGGTGCTGACAGAGAGGGGCAGGATGACAGAGAGGGGCGGGATGACAGAGAGGGGCGGGATGACAGAGAGGGGCGGGATGACAGAGAGGAGCACTCTGACAGGCTGGAGGAAGAGCAGATGACAGACCTCAGTAAAGAGGAGACACATCGCGCACCAGGCAGGGAGGCGGGACTCCGGGCGGCCGAGATCATCCACAGTCCAGCCCAGCCCCGCCTCCACATGTGACCAGTCACCACCTCCACTGGGCCAATCAGACATGTCCGCCGCCTGCACAGCAAATCACAGAGCGCCCGCTGCCCAGCCCTCGACAGTGAGTGTAACAGATGTCAGTGGGCACGGGAATCGGGATGCGCCGCTCTCGATCTCGCGGCCGGGGCCACTAGTCACAGGACAGCTGAGCATCATGTCTGTATGCAGCCCCGCTGCATAACTAAGCAGGGAGAAGGGATGAGCGCTGCGGGGGGGGGGGTGGCGGTCCGATGGCTCAGTGCTTGTACATGCCTGCTCTTCTCTCCTCTACCTCCAATGCCGCCCGCCGCAGCCGCGACCCGCCCGCTAGTTTCTCCTGCACACCCGCTGAGACTCGGGGCTATGGGCTCCACATTCGGGGCTCCAGCCTCGATAGCCACCCCCTGGCGACGCCTCTGCCTCACAGATTCACTATTGGCTATAGGTCAGGCGAGTTTGCTGGCCAATCTAGCACAGTGACACATGATCCTTAAACCCGGTATTGGTACTTTTGGCAGTGTGGGTAGGTGCCAAGTCTTGCTGGAAAATGAAATCAACATCTCCTCAAAGCTGGTCAGCAGAGGGAAACATGAAACATGCTCTAGAATGTCCTGCTAGACGGCTGCGCTGACTTTGGACTTCATAAAACACTGTGGACCAACACCAGCAGATGATATGGCTCCCCAAATCATCACAGACTGTAGAAAATTTTGCATTCCATTTGGAAATCAAGGTCCCGGAGTCTGGAGGAAGAGTGGAAAGGCACAGAATCCAAGTTGCATGAGGTCCAGTGTGAAGTTTCCACAGTCAGTGATGATTTAGGGAGCCATTTCATCTGCTAGAAAAAGTACAGTATTGAACAATCTAACTGAAATGTATTTAAAACTTCATACAAAATCCTTTGTTGGTAATGACAGCTTCAAGATGCCTCTTGTATGGAAAAACTAGTCACATGCGTTGCTCAGGTGTGATTTTGGCCCATTCTTCCATATAAACAGTCTTCAAATCTTGAAGGTTCCATGGGCCTCTTCTATGAGCTCTGATCTTTAGTTCTTTCCATAGATTTTCTTTTGGATTCAAGTCAGGTGATTGGCTGGGCCATTCTAGCAGCTTTATTTTCTTTCTTTGAAACCAATTGAGAGTTTCCTTGGCTTTGTGTTTGGGATAATTGTCTTGCTGAAATGTCCACCCTCGTTTTATCTTGGTCCTGGTAGATGGCAGCAGATTTTTATCAAGAATGTCTTGGTACATTTTTCCATTCATCCTTCCTTCAAGACATGAAGTTTGCCAGTACTGTATGCTATAAAAACAGCCCCACACCATGATGTTCCCACCTCCAAACTTCACTATTGGTATGGGGGGGTGTTTTTGGGGTGATGTGCAATGCCATTTGATCTCCAAACATGGTGTGTATTATGGCATCGAAAGAGCTCAATTTTGTTCTCATCTGACCAGACAATATTCTCCCAGTATTCCCCACTTGGCGCTCGGATGGCCACCGAGCGCCGCATTGGGGATCCCTCTTTGCCGGCGGCGTCCCTGAACATTCTCGGACACCCTTCGCCACTGCGCATGCGCGGGGCCCCGCGCGTGCGACGTGACGTCATGGGTATCACGAGGTTTCGGCGAGAATGACGAGACTTCGGGGCTGACGCTCTTCCTGGACGCCGGGGAGGCCACACACGGCTGCCTGAATGGCGGCCATGCTGCCCTCCGTGCAGCAGCTGACCTATTGTGCACACCTGAGATGGGGTGGGACAGGGTAAGCACACCCCTAATCAATCAAGGATATATAAATGGTATTGGCCATATACTCACAATCCTTTTCTACCTGGAGGATTACACACACTCTCCGTTGCCTGTCATCACTCCCTGCCACTACCTGTGACTACCACTAAGTAAGTACACTCTTCCAGCCTTATGTCTCTGCATCCTTTTACCCCATGTAATCAGGGCCCTCTGACCCTGCTATCTGCTATTTATTTCATTATCTTCTTATTTACTTAAAGAGGAGTTCCACCCAGGGGGGCCATTAAAAAAAAAAAAAATTAAAAGTCAGCAGCTACAAATACTGCAGCTGCTGACTTTTAATTGGACACTCACCTGTCCCTGGGTCCAGCGGTGCGGGGGATCGAAGCCCCGCTCGCCCCCCCCCTCCGCTCGTCGGCACCGGCATTTCAACTGTGGGCGCCAGGCTGTGGCTTCACAGCCTGGCACTCACTGCGCATGCGCGAGCGGCGCCGAGCGCCGTGATTGGCCGCTCAATCACCTGGGACCTGCAATGGGTCCCAGATGATTGATAGGAGGGAGGGAGAAGAGCCGAGCCCTTCCTGTGCCAGGGGGAAGTGATGTCACCAGCCCAGGCAGACGAAGGGGCAGACTACGAGGGACCACCTAGCAACAGGCATTTAGAGGTAAGTAAAAAAAAAAAAAATATCCAAATGTTTTTTTGGTTTTTTTTTTAGAATTTTTTTAGATATGTTTGTTTTTTTGGGTGGAACCCCACTTTAATGACGATAGTGTGCTAGCACTTTCTTATTGATACAAAAATACATACTTTCCCCTTTTTTTTTTTTTTTTTTGTTCTTGCTTCTAGACTAGTGGACTCAGGGTGGGATACTAACCTGCTGGGTCCCACATGACCTGTGACCAATCCCGGGTTGGCTAACAGGTGACAGTCTAGCCTTCATGGGGCATTTTTGATGCAGCTACATATAATGGTTAGCACTCTTTGAGGTAACTATTATGTTCTTACCTCATCACATTTTGTTTCTTCCCCTTCCCTCCCCCTTTCCCCCGCCCCCCCCCTTATTCCCTCCCCCCCCCCTATCCCTATCTCCTCCTTGCTCACACCTCACGGCACACACATAAAACACACCCCCCCTTCACCTCCACACACCTCACTTTTTCTTTGCATGATGATCCCATGCTTCCACCCTTTTTCCCAGCTTTTACACTCCTCACTTTCTCACATATATTTTTTTCACTTCTCACTTGCACATGCAAATAGTATTTTGCCAATACCTCTATAGTTATATACTATTTACTTTATTAGCCTCCAAAGATATACCATATAAACATGGTTGGAAATTCCCTTTGGTTTGGCTTGCATCACATGTACTATGGATATATAGATATATACACATACATATGGGTGATTCCGGTCCCTTGGTGGCTGTCTTTGCCCACAAAAAAATCTGATTATTATTCCTTGGGTGTCTATTTAGTCTGTCTCAAATCTCTCATCATAGGTGGTTGATACGCCTTTCGGCCGGCTGCTCTGCAGCGGCGGGCGGTGCCCAAGTGTGTGGCCTCTCGCAAGTCACTTTGCCTCCCAGTACCCCGGTCTAGGCTGAGGTGGCGGTGGCGGCACCTGTGACTCTCCCTCGGGGAAAGAAGGAAGGACAACATATCTTTTTAAGGGATCTCCATGTGGGAAGTTTCTTTTTCCTGTTGGACATACATTACTTGGTAACTATACTGTATTGGTGCATTACATGATGAATGCAGTTACTGTTATATAATGGAGAGTTATGTATGTATATACCAATGCTATTCATATGTTCTCTTTAGCAGACCGAGCCTCTGAAGAAGACCCCAACTATAAGGGTTGAAACGCGTCAGGTCTTATGTTCATGATAGAAATATTGTTATGAATATATGTCTGCCAATGTATGTTCAGCCACTTAGCTTTTTAACACTCCCCACTGGAGCTCATCGTTTTTAACTTTTATGGTACAGCTTTCAATAAAATTGTTATATTTTTTCATACAATATTGACTACATCCATTACTGTGCTGCCTAAAAACCCCGCTGCGGGGAAAATCTTCTCTCCTTTTTGTTTCAATGTTTTAAGGGGTGAGCAGCAATTCCTTTCTTTCTCTCTGTGTCTCCTCCATTTCTTCAGTATTTCACAGGCTTGCCTAAATGTTCTGCAGCAATTTTTAAATCTTCAACATGCTTTTTCTTCAGCAATGGAGTTTTGCGTGGTGAGCGTGCATACAGGCCATGGTGGTTGAGTGCATTACTGATTGTTTTCTTTGAAACAATTGTACCTGCTAATTCCAAGTCTTTCTGAAGCTCTCCACAAGTGGTCCTTGGCTCTTGGACAACTCCTCTGGTAAATATTTTCACCCCTCTGTCAGAAATCTTGCGAGGAGCACCAGGTTGTGGCTGGTTTATGGTGAAATTATGTTCTTTCCACTTCCGGATTATGGCCCCAACAGTGCTCATTGGAACATTCAGAAGGTTAGAAATTCTTCTGTAACCAATGTCATCAGTATGTTTTGCAACAATAAGGTTCCAAAGGTCTTGAAAGAGCTTTTTGCTTTTACTCATCATGAAATGTTTCTTGTGTGACACCTTGGTAATGAGACACCTTTTTATAGGCCATCAGTTGAGACTGAACCAGCTGATATTAATTTGCACTGACAGGGGCAGGATTGCTTTCTAATTACTGATAGATTTCAGCTGGTGTCTTGGCTTTCCATTCCTTTTTGCACCTCCCTTTCTTCATTTGTTTAATACTTTTTCTCTTTGTCATTTAATTTATTACACATAACTTAATTTCTGAACTTATTTGTTTTGCTTTCTTTGTATGTATGGATTGCACGGATTGTATGTATGGATTGCACCGCAAAGTCCATAGTCCATAAAGACATGGATGAGTGGGGTGGAGGAAATTGACTGGCCTGCACAGAGTCCTGACCTCAACCCAACAGAACAGCTTTGGAATGAATTAGAGCGGAGACTGCGAGCCAGGCCTTCTCATCCAAGATCAGTGCCTGACCTCACAAATGCACTTCTGGAAGAACAGTCAAACACACTCCTAAACCTTGTGGACAGCGAGTTGAAGCTGTTATACAAAATAAAATTCAGTGTAGCGCAGCTTAAATTATTGAAGCTGTTATAGCTGCAAATAGGGCGCCAACTCAATATTGAACTCTACGGATTAAGACTAGGATGCCATTAAAGTTCATGTGCGTGTAAAGGCAGGTGTCCCAATACTTTTGGTAATATAGTATCATATATATATATATATATATATATATATATATATATATATATATATATATATAATTTTAATTTTTTTTCCTTCTATTGGTATGTATGAATGTAGCCACCCTCTTTTGCTCACTCCCGAGATGGACTGTGGACTATGGGATTTGCAGTGTGTATAGAGCAGTATACATAGCCATAACTAATGTCACTGCTTGCTCCAAACAAGGGGCAAAAGGAGAGGTTCAGGAGCTCATGTAGAACTTAACAAGGAAGCAGAAAAACACAGTAATGCCCCGTACACATGATCGGAAATGCCGCCAGCAAAACTCCGATGTGAGCTTTTGGTCGGAAAATGCGTATGCGTATGTGTATGCTCCATTGGACTTTTGCTGGCTGAATTCCAGCCAGCAAAAGATTGAGAGCAGGTTCTCAATTTTTCGGTCAGAAAAAGTTCCTAGTCGAAAATGCGATCGTCTGTATGCAATTCCGACGCGCCAAAAATCACGCATGCTCAGAATAAAGTACGAGACGGAAGCGCTCGGCCTGGTAAAACTAGCGTTCATAATGGAGCTAGCACATTTGTCACGCTGCAAATTTTTGGATCTTTTAATGCAGCACATTGTTTTGTTCTTTATAATGCTAGAAGAATGAAGTTGTTTTGCTGCTGATATTCACACAGAGTTCTCACAAACGTATTTCTTTATTATTTCTCATGATTTCCTGAATAATATTTTTTGGTTTTAAAGCCAGATCTCCATAACAATGTTTAGAATTATTTTTTATAGTCATCTATTTTTTTATTTTTAAAAGATCTCCTGTTTTTTGGATTATTTTTAAATTAGTTTCTAGTGATCTCCATAATTTTATTTTTTGGTGTGTCAAGATTCCATAACAACATTATTATCTTGTATTTTTATAAAGCTCAAGGAGGTTGGTGTTGGTGTCCCTTGTTAATTAGACATTGTATTTTGGAAATGTATCTGCCTACTCACAAACAAACTGTCCTATTTGAATAAAAACACATAGGCAAGTATTTTTATATAAAAAAAAAATTATTCTGGCTCATAATAACAAAATAAAGAGGAAGGCAACGCTGGAGAAACGGCTTGAATATGCAAAGCCTTTGGCCCCCAGGGCACACATCAACCCTTTGTAATTAAAATTGGTAGCCTGTGAAGTCCATATAATAGGGAGCACAATCTGGTCCTGGATTCCCGGAGATCACGAACAGCAGCAGATGATATCTATGTCCCCAGGCTGTGGTACTACAACAGCCTGCGTCTTCTGTCAGATCAGACTGAACCCAGGGCCATCACTTTCTTGTTTTCCTTGCAGCCTTCCCTCCACGCTTCCCTGCAGCCTTCCCTGCAGCCTTCTCTGCACCCTTCCTTGGAGGCTGTGGCTCTGGAGGTGGACTTGTGGCAGGAAAAGGAGGAGGAGGAGGATGGGCGAGCGCAACTAAGTGCAGGTTATCACTCATTTGGCCACTCAACCCCTTATGAATGGCCTCAAAAATAGTTTTCTCACACCTGAGGCATTGGCCCTCCTCCATTTGCTGCAATTTTGCAGATACATAACAGCCATAGGCCTCCTCAGCGTTGGGGGGCTTTTCAGGGCCGCATTAGCGTCCTTAATGAGGCCCAGTGCTGCCTCCTCCACGTTACTCCCCTTCCTGGCCCTTTTCGTTGGAAGGCGGAGGGGAGGCACCTGGGATTGGGTGAGGCTCCTACTGGGCCTAGCCTCCTCCTGGCTGCCACTTACCTCCGACACCTCCTGGCTGCCACTTACCCCCACCTCCTCCTGTGTGCCACATTCCAGAGCCTCATCCTGGCTGAGGTCTTCCTGTGTATGAAAAAAGGATAGTTTTATTTTTTGGTTCATCAATCACACACAATTTTCAGCTTATGACTGTTGCAAATTGAATGTTAATAAATAGAAAAGACTAACATTTTAAGCCTAGCCTTTTTCATTCTTGTCCCAATCACTTTTGGCCCCTATTGTCTATTGGTATGTAAAACACTTTTTGTTAAAATATTCATTTGTTATCAATAATAACATCTAGTTAATAACAATAATTTTCGGACAATAAATATGTTAAAAAATACTATACCTGGCTTCAGCTGGGCTCCTCAACTTCTTCCAGCATGGAAGGCCCAGGTTGGTCCTCGGAAGCCTCAGCTGGGGTTGAGTGAAGGGTTGAGGGAAGGCTGGATGGAAGTGTAGAAAGTTATTCCCAGACTTCCATCTGGTCTTACAGAAAGTGTTGTAGTACCACAGACTGGGTACATACACATCCTCTGCTGCAGCTCCTGATCTCATAGAAGCCTAGACCTTATTAAGCTCCTTCCTATACGTGCTTCTCAAGCTACCAATTTTCCTCTCCACAAACTCGATGTCTGCGTTGGGGACCTGCATGTTCACAAATTGCAGCAGTTTCTCCAGCAATGCTTTCCTAGCTGGTTTGTTCCGATATAATGGATTTTTAACCTCCCACAAATTATGCATATCCCTGTATTTGTCAATGAAATGGCCCATGAAATTAGGGTCTTTGAATTGTTTCATATTAGTTGCAAGACAAAATACAAGACAAAAACACTAATATTAGGCTAAACCCTCCTAATCTTATCCCAATATAGGCCTCAATCTCGAATCAGTATAGGCCACTGATGTCCCAAGTTAAAATGTTACCTTCATTATAACGTTTGGCGCTTCCGGTCCTCCTTCCTCCACACACAGAACGTAGGTACGACACACGTGTGTTAGCTTTATATACACTGCGCATGCGTGAAACTCCGCCCGCGTTGCCCGCTCCTGACGTTCTTTCTAGAATATTCCCCGCCTCTTCTCTTTCGGTGCAGTGAGAGATGAACATGGCAGAGACACAGCAGGTACGTAATAGCAGTAACGAGGAGGAAAGCCCAGAGCCAGAAACGTCCCGATCCCAGAAGAAAAGATTTAAGGCCTCCAATGTGTCCTTTGTAGAGATGGTGGAGATGGTGGACATCTTGAAGAGGGCCAACTATGATGGGAAGTATGAACCTTACCTAAACCCAAATGTGAGAAAGGCCAAGATCATGACTAAAGTTGTGAAGAGTTTGCACAGGAATTTTGGGGTACGACGATCCAAGGAGCAATTGAGGAAACGCTGGTCAGACCTTAAATTAGAGGAGCTAGATCAGTACAGAAGGATCAAGAAAGTGCTTCCAAAAAGTAAGTAGTTGTGTGTTCCGATTATTATTACTTATATGCTGCTCCATGTGCTTTTCTTTACTGTCGTACAGTTTAAAATGGCAACTTTCAGGCTCGTGGGCACAGTAATCGAGTAATCGTTCGTAGTAAACATTGTTCGTTCACCAACTAAATACGATGTTTTAGGCAGATACAGGGTTAACTACATTTGGTCATGATAATTTGTACTAAATTTGTACTAAAAGAAGTTTAGGACATTGTTGTCTAGATGTGTTTATAACTAGAATGAATAGCAAACTTGATTCAGTGTAATGTAAGGAGAGGACACTAAGCAGCTGTTTACACATCTGGACTCACTAGTGTGGGACACAAGAACAAACTTTTTAGGGTGTCCCACACAGGTACTCCAGTGGATACTTGGGGTGTCTCCATGTGTGAAACTTGCCCAAAAAAGGTAAGTATTGCAGTTTTGTTAAGTGAATAAATCATGTCTTCAACTTGGAACTCTGCCCAAACAGACAATTGTACCCCACTTCCAAGCAACGTTTCACATTCATTTCTGGCCACAAATATCTGTATATTTTGTTTCATTCTCATAGGGGAGAAAAGACTTGGGACAACAGGAACCCCCCCCCCCCCCCTGAAGAAGGGGAACAGAGGACACAACCTCAGGATGTGGAGGAAGGAGAGGTGGTTGAGATAGTCACCACAACAGGTGAGTGTCTGACACCACAGATTCAGGTAATAGAAGTATGCCTGCATATTTATAATACATGGTGTGTATTTTTTCTTTTAGGTGATGTGCATGTTGTGGAAGAATCAATCTACTAATTTCACGACTGACAGTGCACAAAGGCTAATCCAGGACATAATGTGGTGCAGACGGGATTTAGACCTCATAAAAGGAAAAAACCAAGGAGATTGAACAAAGAATGAAGAACATGATTGATGTTTTAGGGAGAATCGAAATAAAAAAAAATGACAACTTTTTTTTTTTTTCTAAGAAAATTTTAATAACCTTTTTATACATTTTAAAAGCCAAATTTGGAAGACGCACACAGTGTGTCAACATGTGCTATCTGCCATCCGGGGATTTCAATGTATGCGTTTTGTGGGTGCAACCCCGTCCTCGCAACTCAAGTAGGTGAGAGGGAGGGGTTGCACCCCCAAAACACGTTCATTGATCCCCCATAATGGGAAATAGCACATGTTGACATTAGCCATGGGATCAGGAGGGAAATCCCCATTTTTACTCCCAATTTGTTTGCATCTTCTAAATTTGGCTTTTACAGGAGGACATCACCCCATTTGATGAAGGCAAGATCAACACAGTTTGGACATACTATTGTCTGATATTGCCTTCAATTTATCAAAGTTGAACTTTGTAAATTCCTGAGTTGTGTATGTTATGTTTTGAAACATGCCTGTTTATGTACCAAAATAATATTTTCAAGGTAAAAATTTATAAAACAAAGATGTTATTTTTTTAACAAAAAAGGTTTTACAAGGCACATGTGAATGTGCACGGAGTAAAAGGTTTTATACTCAACAATGTGTGGCTTCTTCTTTCAATGCTCAATACCAGTTTTTGTATTAAGTTGGTGTTTACAGTGACAATGGGTGTTATTTAATAATGGAAAAACCACTTGGCACTACAAGTGCACTAGGAGAACCTAGGAGACAGATAAAAGAAACCCAAGCAGTAAATCAAATTCAAGATTTTATCTTTTTTTTTTTTTTTTTTAATTGTAAATATTTAAAAATTTGCTGGCATAGCAATGGCCCCCCTACCCATAAAATATTCCACATATTTTTGACGCACTTCACGGGCGCTTTGGGGGGGCAAGCCAGGACAGCCAGCTTCCAGGGCCATCATTGTTGGTTCATGAAGTCCAGCCTCAGGCCCAACTGAGGCTACATAATTAGTAGCATTTCACTTTAAAAAGTTGTGCAAGATGCAGCATACTAACACGATGTGGTTAAGTTTGTACTTCGCCGTATTTATAGGCGTTACAAATAGGCGGAACGGGCTGGCCATTATCCCAAAGGTGTTCTCCACGACTCTTCTGGCTCTGGCCAGCCGGAAATTAAAAACCCTCTTCTCCGGGGTGAGGGTACTCTGGGGGAATGACCTCATCATGTGATCACCCAGACCAAACGCTTCATCAGCAATAAAAACAAACGGGAGTCCTTCCACATTCTCTTCCGCAGGTGGCAAACCCAAGCTACCATTTGGAGACGTGTGTAGAACTCCGTCTGGGCAAAGACTCCACCATCCGACATCCGGCCATTCTTCCCCATGTCCACATAGAGAAACTCCTATGTCGCTGACACCTCCGCCATCAACGCGATACTATTGAAACCCTTATAATTAAAATAGTATGACCCCGAATGGGGTGGTGGGACAATGTGGACGTGTTTCCCATCAATTGCCCCTCCACAGTTGGGAAAATCCCAACGGTCAGCAAAGTGGGTTGCTCCAGTCTGCCATTCCTGTGGCGTTGAAGGCAACTGTGGAGTCATAACATAACATTACAAGCAGATTAGACACAAACATTCTTGGCCAACATCAGTAAACATTTATTTTAAGGAGTATCTCAAGACAAAAATATAAGGTCCGCTTATCAGATCCCCCCCCCCCCGATGGCCCATGGGTTATAAATGAGTTTAAGAACAACAATAACATTTGTACACATTTTAGGGGGTGTTTAGGGTAAAGCAGTACTACGGAGCTGACAAAATACATTGTTAAGTGACTAGGCTAGGTGTATATGGGCCCAGGATAGCAAGCTGGGGAGGTTAGTGAAGGCAAATATGCATGAAGGACAAAAAAGGAGCATTAAAAACTTCCAGCATGCTCGAGGATAAAGAGGACATTCACAGCATATTACAATCATGGAAATTAGGGAATGATGAAAGAAATACAATACATACATTAAATACATAGAATGTGATGTTAAAGGAGAAAACTTACCCTAATATAGTCCTTCTGCAGGACCTGAATGATGGCAGAACAGGTCTCTGGAATAATGATCCCCAGAGCCTGGGGGGGAGATGCCTGTAGAGAACTTGAGGTCCTGTAGACTTCTCCCTGTCGCCAAGTACCGCAAAGTTTCGATGAGCCTCTGCTCCGGAGTGATGGCTTGCCGCATGCAGGTGTCCTGCTTCGTAATATAAGGGGACAGCAAAGCCAACAGACGGTGAAAAACGGGGTCCGTCATCCGGAGAAAATTCCTGAAATCATCAGGTTTATTCTCCTGAATCTCACGAAGCAAAGGCATATGAGAAAATTGGTCACGCTGGAGCAACCAATTCTTGGTCCATGAACTCCTCCCCACCCTGTTCATGGACTGGACTTGGGACAAAGTAATAACCCCAACACCAAGCACCTGCATAGCACGAACTCTATGACGAATATGTACCCGCAACATGGCTTCAAAATGGTCAGCTGGTCAGAATGAACTAACAGAACACACTGAAAAACAGCATGGCCTGTGAAGAGCGAGCTGAAAATCAGAAACGAGTGGACAAGAACGCACTGAAAAACAGATACGAACTGACTACACGCACTGAAAACCAGATACAAACCCACAAGCACAAACTGAAGAGCAGTAACGGACTGAAAAGCACGAAAGCTGAAAAGCGCGAATCGTCTCTCACCAAACTTCTACTAACACAAGATAAATACGAGATTAGCAGAAGGAGCCCAAAGGGTGGCGCAGTGGCTATTGAACTTCCTTTTTCTAGTGCGTATGTGTTGTACGTCACCGCGTTCTTGACGGTCAGAATTTGGTGTGACCGTGTGTATGCAAGACAAGCTTGAGCGGAATCCCGTCGGAAAAGCCATCATACCTTTTTCCGACTAAAATCCCGATCGTGTGTACACGGCATAAGAAACGATTTCATGAACCCAACCCGGGACCTAAACCTGGAGCCATGGAAGAATTGCAAGGTGTTGTAATGTGAGTACCCCTATGGGACAGTGACGCTGTGGACCAGGAAGATGGAGTAGCTCAGGGTTTCTAGCCCACCATCTGTACACGTTAGCAGACAACTTAGGTCTGTGTGGGCTGTGGGGGGTTAAAAAGTGAAGCAGGAAGCCCCTGAATAGCTCTGAACTTCTGTAGGCCCCTAACACAGTGACAACTACTTGGGACATCTAGGGCCTTGCCTGCAAGCATTACAGAACGTTGCTTACCAAACTAGGTTATAGGACATTGGGACATAGTTTGCATTATATTAGGATTCAACATTGCCTTTAAAAAAACTATAGATTCTCTTTTAAATCCACTTTTATTCTTCCCCCAATGGTTTCCATTAGGCATGTATTGTTGCTGGCTCACAGATAAGCCGTCTACACACAATGCTTAATGTGAATAGAAAAGAGACAGCTTTGATGCCTCTATAGCTGGTGCCAGCTCCAATTCCCACAAACTAGTCTGTTTACTTCTCTTCCTCAAGACAATTCTGCATATTAGCTCACAACAAACAAATCTTGGCATCTTATTAAATATCCAGCCCTACCATGCGATTTATTTCACTTCAGTGTACAACTGTTGCTAAAATTAATTTATGTAAAAAAACATAAAATGAAATAAAAATGTATTCCAGCGCAGCTGTATCTATTCCCACTATTCCAGAACTGTTGCTGCAAAAAGGAAAAAAGAAGTAGCTTGGGATTTATACTGTGAAAATTTGTCTTTGCTCCAAATAACAGGTCTGGATTTTTTCTGTCAACTCATAATCAGATATACTTGTTCAGTACATTACACTTGCTGTGAACATTTGGGCTAAAACTTCACAAGTCAAGGATGTGAAATTACATGTTTTTCCTGCCTGATATACACTTCATAACACCACAGAGCTGAGGGAAGAGGAATCCTTAACTAAGACCGAGTAAAATAAAGCATTCAGAAATGTTTGTAAAGCCTAAAGCTCAAATCAGTGGTAAGCAAAAAAAGTCTAAATATTAAAGACGTGTATTCTTGTTTAAATTGTATATCTTTAATATCCTATGTACTATACCCTGAGAAGTAAAACATTAACAGAATCAACTTCTATGACTTGCTAGAGAGTTAAGCTGTTTGTAGATTGTGCTAAATTAGCAGGTTAACCATACTGTCTTGTATAGCAGGATATCTGCGCTAAACCCAATAAACAAACAAAACGGTGTGTATATATATATATATATATATATATATATATATATATATATATATAAGTGTATCAAATACATGTGTAAAAGAAAAGGTGCTGCATCTAATCTCCTTTCCCAGTTGAAGCCTTGTATGGGGAAACACGTCGGACAGAGCTACAGATCTTGACGTCACTGCGCACCAGCTGGCTGGCATGAGCCGCGGCTTGTTTTGAATACACTGAATGCTGTTTTATTTGGATGTCAGTGCCTACGATTTTTAAGAATAAATGCTTTTTAAATTTGAGTACTGCACCATGAAGCCTCTTCTTTTCATTTTATAAACACACCCCGTGGAGGAATCTATGGTACTAGAAGGCTTTGAGAGGAGCGTTTAAGCAGAGAAAAAGCCGCTACAGGAGGAGGTATCCTGCTAATGGAAAAGTCAGTGGATACAACGCCCTTGGCCAAGTGATCCTTCCTGTGTGTGCCTATCCGATCTCGATAATTTGAGATCCACCACATCTGGTAAGCGGCGCTGTTTTTACTTTGTTTGATGAACAGAAAAATCGTTTGTCTTTCTGAGAAGTTCTTTCTGATTGTCCATACTGGGTCAAGCACTTTTTGGACTATACATCTACACCATAATTTTTGTTTTTGTGTTTTTTTCATATTTTTTTTTTATATTCGCATTTTTTTATATTTGCACCTTTTTGAGCTCATTGGTTTATTTGAGCGCATGCTGGCATTTGTATGTGCTTCTTTGTTTGATGTTTTGGATTGCCCATAACCATACTGTCTGGATGGATTTAGTTCTATGGAGGTATGGCAATGCATAAAGCAAAATGTGAAAAAGAACACCTTGTTCTGCCCTCCTGTTTAGAGTTAAGCTGACCATAGATGGATCGAATCTCAGCCAGTTCAGCAGGGAGCGGCCAAGATTCGATTCATCTATGGGCAGGCTGATTGTACACAAGTCGTCTCACTAATTTACTGAGCAACATATCAGTTTAGATATCACAAGACTTCCTCTAAAACTGAGCTTCTAATATTTCCTCCTCCCTGATCTCCAACTCTTGACTTTACCACTGAGATCAATAGGCACATTATCGATCCCTCCACACATGCCGGGGCGCTAGGTGTAATCTTAGACTCTGACCTCTCCTTCAGGCCCCACATCCAATCACTGGCTAAATCTTGCCGCTTTAATCTCCAAAACATTTCTAGAATGCACCCCTTCTTAACCCCTTGGTGCTGACGTAAAACACAAATATGCGGCCCCACTAGACTGGGCTTTTTTCCGTGGGGCCGCATATTTGCGTATCTCCCTTTGTGCTGGGAGAAAGCCGCACGGCACGCTCCCAGCACAGAGACCAGGGTCTCTCTGTGAGCCCCAGGCCTCAAACTAATGATCGGCCCCCGGAATTCTCGATTCTGGGTCACCTGATCGCTGTGATAGCTTCTGATTGGCTATCACAGTGAGCAACCACTGTGAAGCCCACCCCTGTATTTTCTTTCTCTATGAATGGAGGAGAGAAATACATAATATCTCTCTCTCTCTCTCCTTGCAGAGAAAAAAAAAGTGTGTGTAAAAAAAAAAAATTAAATAATAATAATAAAATAAAATAAAAAAATAAAAAAAATACCTAGATCAAGGTTTGCGCAGCGCTTAACAAAATAAAGGCAGACATTACAGTTACATTACAATTTGGTACAAGAGGAATCAGAGGGCCCTGCTCATTAGAGCTTACAATCTAAAAAGGAAGAGTCAATTGATACAAAAGGTAATGGCTGTGGGGGATGAGCTGATGGAGGAAGTAAAACAGTGTTAGAAGCAGGATAGGCTTCTGTAAAGAGGAGGTTTTTCAGGGATCGTCTAAAGATGGATAGATTAGGGGATAGTTGGACAGATTGGGGTAGGGAGTTCCAAAGGATGGGATAAGTTCTGGAGAAATCCTGGAGGCGAGCATGGGAGGAGGTGACAAGGGAGCTAGAGAGCAGGAGGTCTTGGGAGGACCAAAGAGAGCGGCTTGGTTGGTATTTTGGGGCTAGGTTAGTGATGTAGCTGGGGGCAGAGTTATGGATGGCTTTGTAAATTTTTGTTAGTACTTTGAATTTTATTCATTGGGTGAGTGGAAGTCAGTGGAGGGATTGTCAGAGAGGGGTGGAGGACACTGAGTGGTTGGTAAGGTGGATGAGTCTTGCAGTGGCATTCATTATGGACTGAAGGGGGGATAGTCTATGTAAAGATAATTCAATGAGGAGTTGCAGTAGTCGGGGTGAGAGATAACCAGGGAGTGAATTAGAAGCTTGGAGGTGTCATTAGTTAAAAAGGGATGTATTCTAGAAATGGAAATGTTGCGGAGGTTAAGGCGGCATGATTTGGACAGGGAATGTATGTGGGCCTGAAAGGACAGTTCAGAGTCTAAGGTTACCCCTATCACCCCAGCATGTGGGGACGGACTGATAGATGTGCCATTGATCTTGACAGAGAAGTCAGGGGAAGGGGCACGTGGGGGAGGAAATATTTAGAGCTCCGTTTTATATAGATTCAGTTTCAGGAAGTGGTCTGACATCCAGGCTGATATGTCTGTTAGTAAATCAGTGATGCATGAGGAGATTGATGAGGTGAGCTGAGGGGCAGAGAGATAAATGTGGGTGTTATCAGCATATAAATGGTAGTGGAAGCCATGGGAGGCTATCAGCTGACCCACGGAGGACGCGTAGATCAAGAATAGTAGAGGTCCAAGGACAGAACCTTGGGGGACCCCAACGGTAAGAGGAGTTGGAGAGGAGGAAGTGGAGTTTTAAGTGACACTGAAGGTGCGATGAGATAGGTAAGATTTGAACCAATGGAGAGTGCAGCCATGGAGACCAAGCAAATTTAGTTTTTTGAGGAGGAGGGAGTGTTTCGTTCAAGGTCAGGGTCAAAGGTCAGGGTCAGTATTTTTTTGGGATATATTATTTAATTGTTATCAGTGTGTTTTAGGTAGGATAAAAAAAAGCAAAATGCACGCTATTATTTTTGGGCTGTACTACTGGTAGATACAACTATTAACATCAGGGGCGTTGCTAGGTGTCAAAAAGAACAGGGGCTTCGGCCCGAAGTCAGAGCCCGACACCGGGGGGTGGGGTTGTATGGAGGTGGGCGTTACCTACCTGACACGCACTGACCTACCTGATATACACCGACCTACATGACATGTCTGACACATACTAACCTACCTGACACACACTGACAACATATTTGCCAACATTGTGAAAAAAAAATATTAGGGACACTTTTTTGCATGTAGGGGAAGCCTTGCTATAATTAGGGGGCGGGCCATTTGTTTGTAGGCTTGACATAGCAAAATAGTAAAATGCGGCGCGCAAAGCTCGCCGCGGCGACAATTGGGCATGATTTACGCTGAATAGTGGGTGTGGCTTAAATGGGCGTGGCTCAAAAGGGTTGTGGTTAGAGTCTGAGTTGAATGAGGGATGAAGGGAGAAAGAAAGGACAGCAGGCCCAGATCCTACAACACAATAGAAATATGTGTATTCCAGAAAGTTTAACAAATCAGCAGATAAAGATACTTCAAACACCTGGGGTTAGCGCATCAATCATCCCGGCACCATGGTTGTGGTGTCAGGGTGATTGAAGCGCATTATTTCTATTACTAAATTGTAATATAAAATGAAATCATTCAAATCACCATAATGCAGAATCAGTGGAAGCCCAGAGCGTGTGTCACTTGCCACGTCGCTTGCCACCAGATGCCATCAGGTGCCTCCCCAGCAGAGTCCGTCCTTGCATCAGGTGCCTCCCCAGCAGAGTCCGTCCTTGCATCAGGTGCCCCCAGCAGCAGTGGTGTAGCGTGGGTTGTCAGGGCCCGGTGCAAGGCAAGAAATTTGCACCCCCTAACCTATGGACTTTTAGCACTCCCCGGGTCCCTTCCCTTCCTACAATAGTACTTACCACAGCCTGATTTCTACACTGACCACTACACTGACCTACATGACTCCTAGACTGACCATTACACTTACATACATGTCCACTGCACTGACCTATCTATCCACTACATGGACCATTACACTTACCTACCTGTCCGCTGCACTGACCTACCCGATTCCTATACTGACCAGTACATTGACCTACCTGTCCACTACACACTGTCCACTACATTGACCACTACACAACACTACCACTACCATGTCCAGAAGATGGTACCTGCAGTGCGTGAGGATGTGGGGCCGACCTAGGTCAAGCTGGGGGTTCGAGGAGTCTTCCAAATGGAGCCTTGTGAAAGGGGGGAGCCAGGACCATCAGTGTCCCCAGCCAGCAGAGCCCCGGTCCTTCTATCAGTGTCCCCGCTCGTCAGACACACGGGGGCGGAGGGTTGGCGGTGGCGGCGGGTGGGGGCTGATCACTTCCTTGTGTTCAGTGCCATTTTTAGCCAAAAAAATTCCAGATTTTCCCGGGACAAAAGCGAAATCCCAGGAAAATAATCGGGACAAGCTTAAATCGGGATGAGGGTCCCAAAATCGGGATTGTCACGGGAAAATCTGGACTGTTGGCAACTATGTGACCTCCCTACCTGACACACACTGACCTACCTGACACATACTGACCTACCTATCTGACATACACTGACCTAAATGCATGCCAGACACGTACTAACCTACCTGACACACACTGACCTACCTATCTGACATACACTGACCTACCTATCTGACAGACATACACTGACCTATCTGACACACACTGACCTACCTATCTGACATACACTGACCAACAATGACCTACATGACATGCACTGACCTATCTTACACACACTGACCTATCTGGCTGACATACACTGAACTACCTGACACACACTGACCTACCTGGCTGACATACACTGACCTACCTTACATACACTGACCCACACTGACCTACCTGACATACACTGACCTACCTATCTGACATACACCGACCCACACTGACCTACCTGCTCTACCTGACATACACTGACCTACCTATATGACATACACTGACCTACCTGACACACACTGACCTACCTGGCTGACTTACACTGACCTACCTGACACACACTGACCTACCTGACACACACTGATCTACCTGACACACACTGACCTACCTATCTGACATACACTGACCTACCTGTCCTTGCCCCCTTAAAGCCCAAGTTTATTTATTTAACATTAGCCAAGGGGCAGTCAAATGCAGCCACTGTGCCCGTCAAATGAAGCCACTGTGCCCCGTCACATGAAGCCACTGTGCCCGTCAATTGCAGCCACTGTGCCCCGTCACATGAAGCCACTGTGCCCCGTCATTTGCAGCCACCGTTCCCCGTCAATTGCAGCCACTGTGCCCAGTCAATTGCAGCCACTGTGCCCCGTCATTTGCAGCCACTGTTCCCCGTCAATTGCAGCCACTGTGCCCCATCATTTGCAGCCACTGTGCCCCGTCATTTGTGGCCACTGTGCCCCGTCATTTGTAGCCACTGTTCCCCGTCATTTGTAGCCACTGTTCCCCGTCATTTGCAGCCAGTGTGCCCCGTCATTTGCAGCCACTGTTCCCAGTCATTTGCAGCCACTGTTCCCAGTCATTTGCAGCCACTGTGCCCCGTCATTTGCAGCCACTGTGCCCATCAAAAGAGAGAGAGAGAAGAGAGAGAGAGAAATACAAAAAAGAGAGAGAGAGAAGAGAGAGAGAAAAAAGAGAGAGAAAAAAGAGAGAGAGAGAGAGAGAGAGACAGAAAGACAGACAGACAGACAGTGACACAAAGTGAGAGAGAAACACCTTTTTTTTCTTTAATCTTTGTTGTTCTGTCCCAGTCACAGGCAACCACCATGGCCGTTATCCAGCGTGACTGGAGGTTGAGGGTGAGGGAGAAGGGGGCGTCGCCGCGCCGTCGTTCTCCTGACCTCCTGCGGCATATCACTCCGCCTGCTGTCAGTCAGTGGCCGGCGCCGCAATCGAAGCACACAGAGTCTGTGTAAACTGCCGCCGCTGCTGTCTGCCTGTCTCAATCTGACAGCGACCTATTTTTTTTAACTTCTCTGACACCCGGGGAACACTCGGGGCTTCAGCCTCAATAGCCCCATGCTAACGACGCCTCTGATTAACATACACATATGTGGTATAGCTGCGATCATCAGGATTTAATCTGGGTTGTTGTTTGGTGGAAGGTTATGGAAGTACAAAAAATATACAGCTAGATTTAAAAAAAAATGATTTTTTTTCTATTTTGGGCCAGTTTTGCTTTGATGATAAAAAAAAATCAGGAGATATTCATTACCATTTACAACCAAATGAAAGCCTAGTTTGTCCGGTGCGAAGCGGTTAACTAACGACACAACAAAACAACTAATTCCCTTGTCTACTGCAGCTCCCTTCTCAATGGCCTACCTCTAAACAGTCCACCATGAATGCTGCTAGATACATCTACTTTACTACCCTATCTGTGGCTGCTCCACTCTCTGCCAATCCCTTCACTGGCTTCCACTAGCCTAATGTATAAAATTAAAAATACTAACCACAACACAAAAAGCCATCCATAACACTGCCAGGGCCGTCTTTAATATTGATTGAACCCTGGGCAAACATTTTCTTGACCCCCCCCCCCCCCCTCCCATGCAATTTTGCTCTTCACCTGCTCTGAGACATACAATAAATAGCAGCTAGACTCAAAATCAGTTTACTGTATCAGATCAGGCAGCGATTGTGATTGGTTGCCAGAGCTTACAGCATATCATTACCGCTTACTGACTGGTTGCTAGAGGGTACAGCACACATTACGGCTCACTGATTAGTTGCTAGAGGTTACAGCACATGATTTCTGCTTGTTGATTGGTTGCTAGAGATTACTGTACAGTATTACTGCTCACTGATTTGTTGCTAGAGGTTACCACACATCATCTCCTTACTGCCTGCACACCATGGACTGGAAGGTGAGGGGACCCATCAATAGACAGAAAACTCCTAGGGATCCTAAAACTTCTGGGATCAGTGGTAGTGCTGGGGGAGGGGAGGGTGTGATCAACAGAAATGCAGATTTTTTTACCGACTACCAATATAAAGAGGAGTTTCAACACTGGCCACCAATGTAATAGGGATTTTCAATGACCACTAATGTAATAGAAGCATTCACAGTAACCACCAATGTAAGGAGGGATTTATAGTGACCACTAATGTAAGAGGGACCTTCACACTGGCCACTAGTGTGAATAAAAGGATTGTACACCAAGCCCCAATGTAATGAGAAGATTTACACTGACCACCAATGTAACTGAGACATTTATGCCGCGTACACACGGTCGGACTTTCCGGCATACTTGGTCCGGCGGACCAGAGTGTGCCGGACAATCCGCCCGTGTGTAGGCTCCGGCGGACTTTTCCGGCGGACTTTTTCCCAAAAGCCCGCCGGACCAAGATTTGAAACATGTTATAAATCTTTCCGTCGGACTCAGTTTCGGGCGGAAAGTCCGCTCGTCTGTGTGCTGGTCCGACGGAAAGCTCGCTCGTGTGTATGCTGGTCCGACGGACCAGATACGACGCGAGGGCAGGGTATTGCATTTCGCGCTCGCTGCAATAGGAAAAACAAATGTGTAGTGTTTTCTTATTTACACTTTTCCCCTAGGTGAATGGGTAGGGGTACCATGTACCCCATACTCATTCACATAGGGTGGGGGGCCGGGATCTGGGGGCCCCCTTATTAAAGGGGGCTCCCAGATTCCGAGAAGCCCCCCCGCCCGCAGACCCCGACAACCAACGGCCAGGGTTGTCGGGAAGAGGCCCTTGTCCTCATCAACATGGGGACAAGGTGCTTTGGGGTGGGGGGGCACCACAGGGCGCTCCCCTCCCCCAAAGCGCCCACCCCCCATGTTGAGGGCATGCGGCCTGGTACGGTTCAGGAGGGGGGGGGGCGCTCGCTCGTCCCCACCCCCTTTCCTGACCGGCCAGGCTGTGTGCTCGGATCGGGGTCTGGTATGGATTTTAGGGGGGAGCCCACGCCGTTTTTTCGGCGTAGGGGCTTCCCTTTATAATCCATACCAGACCTAAGGGCCTGGTATGACCCGCGACGGGGCTCGCAAGGTGTCAATCTCGCCGATAAAAGCGGCAAGATTGACATCCTTTGCTAGTCCCGTCGCACCTGAGTCACGTTCAAAATGAACGGACTCGTCCGTGTGTGGGCAAGTCCGTTCATTCTGAAAGTCCGCCGTAACTCCGGCGAAAGTCCGTCGGAAAGACGGCGGACTTAGCCCGCCGCAAAGTCCGGTCGTGTGTGGGCAAGTCCGTCCGTTTCAAAGTCTGGCAACCCCTGCTAACCGCTAACCTCTGCACCCCAAACCTTCCCCATCCTCTCCACTCCAACCCTCCACCCCTTTAACTCTACCTGCCTCCTCTGCTCATCTATGCACCCAAGTTCTTTACCTCTACACATCCCCTCCTTGCTTACCTGTGCACCCCAAACTGTAATTCCTTCTCTGCCTACCTCTGCACACCCCACAAACCCCCCCCCCCACACACACACACACACACATGCCACCAACTTGCTTACCTTTGCAGAACAGACAGATGTTAGGCTTGATGACCACAGTGGCAGGCAGGACTTTCAAGCATGACCCTTTACCTCCCCAGTGGCCAGCATTCAGTATAGGTGATGGTGGATATGACCTCAGGGGACCATGATATGCATATGAATGGCCGCTTAATTTACATATCAATGTCGCTGGCCGCCACTATTTGCATATGAATGCCATCACTTTTTACATATGAATGCTGGTTATTTACATGTAAACACAGGGTCTGCAGGTGAGTCATCCGTACACAACAATAGGGCAGAGATGGTCAGCATTAGTAGCAGCACTTCACACTGAGATATCGGGACACAGCACAGGACTAAAACTTAAAGGGACAAGGGAATTTAAACCAGGATAGTTGGCAAGTATGAGGAAGCTGCTTTGGGCCCCACAACAATGACAGGGCCCAGGCCAGCTGCCCCTTTTGCCCTGCCTTAAAGACGGCCCTGAACACTGCCCCCAGCTATATCACAAACCTCATCTCGAGATTTTACCCAAATAGTCCACTCTAGTCCTCCCAAGATCTCCTACTTTCCAGCTTCCTCGTTACCTCCTCCCATGCTCGCCTCCAGGGCATTTGCAGAACTTCTCCCATCCTCTGGCACTCCCTACCTCAGTATATCTGGTTATTTCCTACCTTGTCTGCCTGAAAACTCATTTATTCAGGGAATTCAACCCACCTCCACCTAAAAACTGTACTTTGGCTTATATTTTAGCTTTACTGTGTTCCTTTATATTGTAAAACGCTGTGCAAACTGTTGGTGCTACATAAATCTTGGTTGATAGTAGTTTAATAATGTCTTGGATACTCCTACAGTTAGATGTCTCTCCAGCAATTTCTGGCTCTTTTGTTGTCCACTTTGTAGCTTTCGGTGTTCTCACTCACCTTTTGGGGTTGGAGCTTTTCTGTGTACTGTGCCCTGTGTGGCAGGTGAGATGCTTAAAAAACAAATAATGCCGCGTACACACGGTCGGACTTTTCGGCTACAAAAGTCTGACAGCCTGTCCGACAGACTTTCGACGGACTTTTGGCGGACTTGCGGCAGACTTTCTAACCAATGGACTTGCCTACATACGATAACACAAAAGTCAGACGGATTTGTACGTGATGACGTACACCGGACTAAAATAAGGAAGTTGATAGCCAGTAGCTAATAGCTGCACTAGCGTGGGTTTTTGTCAGTCGGATTAGCATACAGACGAGCGGATTTCTGGGTCCGGCGTAGTTACGACGTAAAGATTTGAAGCATGTTTCAAATCTAAAGTCCGTCAGATTTGCGGCTGGAAAAGTCCGCTGAAAGTCCAGGGAAGCCCACACATGATCGGATTGTCAGCCGGCTTTACTTTTGTAGACGAAAAGTCCGACCGTGTGTACGCGGCATAAGTCCTCTAGCTGTTAGAACAAAAACTGTTGAGCATGGGCTAGGAAACAGTATTTAACCCATACCTAGACCATGCTCAGTCCCTTGTGCTGAAGGAAAATTAATCCGTGTTCTATATTATAATATCTTATAATATATACTATTTTAATCAGGCATTTTAGTTGATGACAGCACTGATCTCTAGATTGGAAACCACCAATCAGCATGGTTTCCAATCATGTGATCACCATGATAGCCAATCATGGTGGTCACATGAGGTCTGTTTGCAAACAAACCTTCTGACGCTGTGCCTCACACAGCAAGAGGCAGAATGACAACTGAAGCTGTCAGGCTGCAGCCAGCATAGTGCAAAATATACTGTTTTATGTAAAAAAATGAATTAAACAAAACATTTAATCAAATAACCAAATTTATTTTTAAAAAACATTTTTAACCACTTGTGAGCTTATAATAATAGAAAAAAAAAGCGAGCAAGGGCTTTATTATAGGGCTGTATTATAGCAGTGTAAAAAAATATTAAATATAAGTTTATATGTCCTAAAAAACTGTGTAAAAATTATTTATGTAGCACCCTGATGTTTAGGCATGGTTGCTCTAAAATTACCTGCCAGGTATGGTTGCCTTGGCTAATTGCTAGGGATCAATTGATTTCAAGTCTGGAATTGCTGAACTTTTCTCTTCTGTCGCTAGATGGCCGGGTACCTGGTGACATTTTTTTAATCCCTTGGCCTGCTGGGAGAACCTATATATTTGGGTGGAGTCAGGTAATCAGGGTTCAGTGCCACCTGGACGGCTGTCTGGGTGGACGTGTGTTGTACTGTCTGGGGTTTGTTGTACTAGGCCGGGGTTTGGGCCTATCCCAAATCTGGCTGCTAGGTTGTCTGAGGGCCTATCCAGAAGCAAGAGAGCAGCGTAGGGTTGGGTTTGCGGCTTGCAGTCCAACCAGAAGTAACGGTTCTGCCGGCCAGAGAACCTGTCGTGGTCGGAGGTGGAGGGGAAGCTGTTGCCACTAAGGGACAATCCACCTTATTACCAGGGACCACAGTGAGTAGCTGAAGCAAGTGCCTGAGCAGTATTCTCACCAACTGGGGACGGTGAAGAATTGGGAAACTTCTGCAGGTGTCAAGCCAGGGACCCAGCAAGCGGGGTGACGCTTGAGAAGTATCTGGAGTGCCAAGCTAGGGACCCAGCAAGGACGCGGGGGTGACGCTTGAGGAAGATACTGAGTGTGAAGATTGGAAGAGCTCAGGGGATCCAGTGGCAGTGGATCAGCAAGTCTAGTGAGAGAGACTGGGAGCTCAGTGGAGTGAAGACTTACAAGGAGTGAAAGTAAAGGAAGTGAAGAAGTTTGTTACAACTTGTGTTAGAAACTGTTATAAGACTGTTGCCTTAGGAGACAGCGATCCTACACATGCAGATGTGGCGTCTGGCTGGGTGCCTTCCCCTGCATGGCTGTCTGCCTATAGAAGTTTCGGAGTCTGCTAATTAGCATTGCAACTACTTAAGGGTTTCCTGGCCCCAAACCCTCTCTCCCACAGTTCTGTTCAAGAGACAATAAATCACTTTGCATTCAAGAAGTGTATACCTTACATTACACCCACCATGCCTTGTAACCCACTCTACACAGAAGGGTGTCAGCTATCTCTAACTCTGAAGGTTCTCGTTAGACTAAAGGAGACCTGGGACTTTGCTACATTTAGGTAGGGAAAATAGTCTATAGTATTATTGTTTACTTGGCAATAAAGTGGTTGTACATCTCCGACATGAAATATGAAAAAAAAAATCACATTCTATAGTGTATACTTGCCTCTCTCCAAAGCACTGATTGTGATTTCTCTCTGGTGCTTTGTTCTTCTGTTATCAGCATGAGTCACTTATGGCAGCTTTTCCCAACACCAAGTATTAAAAAGGTTATGGGGTGGGAGCTCCAGCACTCAGCCTGTGACTGATATCCACAGCCATGCTTGTTCTCTGTACTGTTTGAGGGGGGGTGTCTCTCTTCCCTCCAATCAGAGTTCACATCTGTCCTCACTGAGATCGGCTCTGTGAAGACTTCAGATCCCTGCCCCCTGCTGCTAGAGCTGAGAAGAAATCCTTTCTTTTTTGTGTTTTCAGAATGATATACATGACTACATATACACACACATACAACTTACAGTGCCTTGCAAAAGTATTCACCCCCTTGGCTTTTTACCTATTTTGTTACATTACAGCCTTTAGTTCAATGTTTTTTTTTAATCTGAATGTGATGGATCAGAACACAATAGTCTACGCTGGTGAAGTAAAATTAAAAAATATATACATAAAACTATTTTTCAGAAATTAAAAACTGATAATTGGCATGTGCGTATGTATTCACCCCCTTTGTTATGAAGCCCATAAAAAGCTCTGGTGCAACCAATTACCTTCAGAAGTCACATAATTAGTGAAATGATGACCACCTGTGTGCAATTTAAGTGTGACATGATCTGTCATTACATATACACATCTTTTTGAAAGGCCCCAGAGGCTGCAACACCTAAGCAAGAGGCATGACTAACCAAACACTGCCATGAAGACCAAGGAACTCTCCAAACAAGTAAGGGACAATGTTGTTGAGAAGTACAAGTCAGGGTTAGGTTATAAAAAAATATCCAAATCTTTGATGATCCCTAGGAGCACCATCAAATCTGTCATAACCAAATGGAAAGAACATGGCACAACAGCAAACCTGCCAAGAGATGGCCACACATCAACACACATGGACCGGGCAAGGAGGGCAATAATCAGAGAGGCAGCACAGAGACCTAAGGTAACCCTGGAGGAGCTGCAGAGTTCCACAGCAGAGACTGGAGTACCTGTACATAGGGTGATAATAAGCTCTACGCTCCATAGTGTTGGGTTTTATGGCAGAGTGGTCAGAAGAAAGCCATTACTTTCAGAAAAAAACAAAATGGCACGTTTTGAGTTTGTGAAAAGGCATGTGGGAGACTCCCAAAATGTATGGAGGAAGGTGCTCTGGTCTGATGAGACTAAAATTGAACTTTTTGGCCATCAAAGAAAATGCTATGTCTGGCGCAAACCCAACACATCACATCACCCAAAGAACACCATCCCCACAGTGAAACATGGTGGTGGCAGCATCATGCTGTGGGGATGTTTTTCAGCAGTTGGGACTGGGAAGATGGTCAGAGTTGAGGGAAAGATGGATGGTGCTAAATACAGGGATATTCTTGAGCAAAACCTGTACCAATCTGTGTGTGATTTGAGGCTAGGACGGAGGTTCACCTTCCAGCAGGACAATGACCCCAAACACACTGCTAAAGCAACACTTGAGTGTTTTAAGGGGAAATATGTAAATGTGTTGGAATGGCCTAGTCAAAGCCCAGACCTCAATCCAATAGAAAATCTGTGTTCAGACTTAAAGATTGCTGTTCACAAGCGCAAACCATCCAACTTGAAGGAGCTGGGGCAGTTTTGTAAGGAGGAATGGGCAAAAATCCCAGTAGTAAAATGTGGCAAACTCATAGAGACTTATCCAAAGGGACTTGGAGCTGTGATAGCCGCAAAAGGTGGCTCTACAAAGTATTGAATAGTTATGCCCATTGACTTTTTCTGTTATTTTGTCCTATTTGTTGTTTACTTCACAATAAAAAAAAAAATAACATCTTCAAAGTTGTGGGCATGTTCTGTAAATTAAATGATGCAAATCCTCAAACAATCAATGTTAATTCCAGGTTGTGAGGCAACAAAACATGAAAAATGCCAAGGGGGGTGCATACTTTTGCAAGGCACTGTATGTAGGAGGATTTATTTATTATCTCTATATCACCTGAGGCTAGTCACTTCACTGGGTATATGTAAGGGTTTACAACCACTTTACCCACTTTACGACCACCCCATAGCACATTTACTGCTTCAGAGCGGCCGCGCTGCGTAGGATCACGTATATATACAGCTGGCTCGCTCCCGCTACTATTCTAAACAGCAGGAGCTAATCAGCAGGTCCAGCGGACCCGATGTCTGCCGACACCCGCGGATCGTTCTGTACACAGGCAGAATGGCAGTCTGCCTATGTAAACAAGGCAGATTGTCATTCTGTCAGTACAGAAGGCATAAATCCTGTGTTTCTGTAAAGCAGGAACACCTATCCATGCTTACCACTAGTAAAAGCACCTCCCCCACAGTTAGAAAACACATTTTAGGCACATAGTTATCCCTTTATTTGCCCCTGATGTTAACCCCTTCCCAGCCAGTCTCATTAGTACAGTGACAATGCATATTTTTGTCACTTGTTCCCAAAAGAGTGTCAAAACTGTCAGTTAGATGTCCGATTTGTCCGCTGCAATCTCGCTGTCCTGCTATAAGTCGCTAAAAAAAAAAAAAAAAAAATTCCATAAATATATCCCATGGTATGTAGACGCTATAACTTTTGCGCAAACCAATCAATATGCACTTATTGGGATTTTTATTATCAAAAATATGTAGCAGAATACATATTGGCCTAAATTGATGAAGAAATTAGATTTTTTACATTTTTTTATTAGATATGTTTAACCACTTCCCGACCGGCGCACGCCGATGTACGTCAGCAGAATGGCACGGCTGGGCAAATGGACGTACAGGTAAGTCCCATTGAATTTCTCTCCGTGCCACGGATACCCGTGATCGCCTCACGGAGAGGACGAACAGGGAGATGCTGATGTAAACAGCATCTCCCCGTTCTGCCTAGTGACAGTGTCACTGATCTCTGCTCCCTGTCATCGGGAGCAGAGATCAGTGACGTGTCACAGCCCATCCCCCCTACAGTTAGAAAACACTCCCTAGTACTGACTTAAACCCTCCCAGCCCCCTAGTGGTTAACCCCTTCACTGCCAGTGTCATTTACACAGGAATCAGTGCATTTTTATAGCACTGATTTCTGTATAAATGACAATGGTTTCCAAAAATGTGTCAAAAATGTCCGATGTGTCCGCCATAATGTCGCAATCACAATAAAAATCGCTGATCGCCGCCATTACTAGTAAAAAAAAAATTATTAATAAAAATGCCATAAAACTATCCCCTATTTTGTAAACGCTATAACTTTTGCGCAAACCAATCAATAAACGCTTATTGCGATTTTTTTTTACCAAAAATATGTAAAAGAATATCGGCCTAAACTGAGGGAAAAAAATGTTTTTTTAATTATTTTTTGGGGATATTTATTATAGCAAAAAATAATGCCTTTTTTTTCAAAATTGTCACTTTTTTTTGTTTATATCGCAAAAAATAAAAATCGCAGAGGTGATCAAATACCACCAAAAGAAAGCTCTATTTGTGGGAAAAAAAGGATGTCAATTTTGTTTGGGAGCCACGTCGCACGACTGCGCAATTGTCAGTTAAAGATTGCAAAAAACGCACTGGTCAGGAAGGGGGTAAATTCTTCCAGGGCTGAAGTGGTTAGGAGCAGAAAGTAAAAAATATTGTTTTTTTTTTTCAAAATTGTCGGTCTTTTTTTGTTTGTAGCACAAAAAGTAAAAAAAGCAGAGGTGATCAAATACCACCAAAAGCAAGCTCTATTTGTGTGAAAAAGGACATACATTTTGTTTGGGTACAGCATTGCATGTCAGTTAAACTAAAGCAGTGCCGCGTTGCAAAAAATGGCCTGGTCATGAAGGGGGGTAAATCTTCTGGACGTGAAGTGGTTAAGTTAAAGTGATTGTAAAGGTATTTTTTTTTTAAAATAACAAACATGTCATACTTACCTGCTCTGTGCAATGGTTTCACACAGAGTAGCTCTTACCCACCTCTTTTGGGGGCCCTGCTGGTGCTTATGGCTTCTCCCCAAGCCGCTTGCTAAGGAAGCACTCGTGCAGGCTTGATCCTAAGCAGGTATCTGTGTGTCCATAAACACACACAGCCCAGTTCAGCGTGTCCATAAACACACACAGCCTGGCTCAGCCCCGCCCTCCCGCTCTCACCTCAAATGATTTGATTGACAGCAGCAGGAGACAATAACTCCATCCATTTCCAGTGAGAAGAAAGAGGAGAGAGTCACTGCTCTTGGGCACAGCGCTGGATCGAGATCAGGCTCAGGTATGTATTTGGGGGGAGCTGAACACAGAAAGTTTTTTACCTAAAGCAGAGAATGCATTAACCACTAGCCGACCAGCCGCCTTCATTATACTGCGGCAGGTCGGCTCTCTCCTGCAAATCGCTGTAGCTGTACATCGGTCCTTTAAACAGTTAGGGCAGGTGCGTACGTGCCGCCAGAGCCAGGCGGGGGAGCCAAAGTGTGTGGCCGGCGGTCGCGCGGGCACGAGAGACAGAACGGGCATTTGTGTATGTAAACACACAAATCTCTGTCAGGAGAGGGGAGACAGATCGTCTGTTCCTACTAGCTAGGAACAACGATCTGGTCCTCTAGTCAGTCCCATCCCCCCCCCCCCCACAGTAAGAAACACATTGAGGGAACACATTTAACCCCTTGATTGCCCCCTACTGTTAACCCCTTTCCTGCCAGTGACATTTATACAGTAACCCGTGGCTATTTTTAGCTTCTACCTTTACAACCATTTTAACTCATTAAAGTAAAATAAACTAAAACTAAAAAAGTAAAAGTAAACCAAATGTGGTCTGGGAATCTAGGTCTTAAAACCCTCTGCTACTGTGTCCCATAATGATGTAGGAGTTGGCGGGTAAACTCCGCTTTAATCAATTAAAATGGTTGTAAAGGCAGAAGGTTTTTACCCTAACCACTTCAGCCCCGGAAGGATTTGCCCCCTTAATGACCAGGCGATTTTTTGCGCTACGGCACTGCGTCACTTTTTTTTCCACAAATAGAGCTTTCTTTTGGTGGTATTTGATAACCTCTGTGGTTTTTATTTTTTGCGCTATAAACAAAAAAAGAGCAACAATTTTGGAAAAAAAACAATATTTTTTTGTTTTTTGCTATAATACATATTCCAATTTAAAAAAAACAAAAAAAAATGTCTTCATCAGTTTAGGCTGATATGTATTCTTCTACATATTTTTGGTTAAAAAAAAAAAATCTCAATAGGCATATATTGATTGGTTTGCGCAAAAGTTATAGCGTCTACAAAATAGGGGATAGATTTATGACATTTTTATTATTATTTTTTTTTACTAGAAATGGCAGTGATCAGCGATTTTTATCAGGACTGCGACATTGCGGCGGACAGATCGGACACTTTTGACACATTTTTGGGACCATTGACATTTATACAGCGATCAAAGCTAAAAATAGCCACTAATTACTGTATAAATGTCACTGGCAGGGAAGGGGTTAACAGTAGGGGCCGATCAAGGGGTTAAATGTGTTCCTTCAATGTGTTTCTTACTGAGGGGGGATGGAACTGACTAGAGGAGAAGCCAGATCGTTGTTCCTAGCTAGTAGGAACAGACGATCTGTCTCTCCTCTCCTGACAGAACCAGGATTTGTGTGTTTACATACACAAATGCCCGTTTTTTCTCTTGTGCCAGCAATGTTCATTGGCAAACTTGAGACAGGCCTGTACGTGTGCCTTCTTGAAGAGGGAGACCTTGCGGGCGCTGCAGGATTTCAACCCATGGCAGCGTTTTGTGTCACCAATGGTTTGTTTGGTGACTGTGGTCATAACTGCCTTGAAATCATTCATAAGCTCCTCCCCTGTAGTTCTGGGCTGATCCCTCACTTTTCTCATGATTATCCTTACCCCATGAGGCAAAATCTTGCATAGAGCTCCAGACCAGGGGGGGCGATTGATGGTTATTTTGTATTTCTTCAATTTGCGAATAATTGCTCCAACAGTTGTCTCCTTCTCACCAAGCTTCTTGCTGATGGTCTTGTAGCACAGTGGTCATCAACCCTGTCCTCAGGGCCCACTAACAGGCCAGGTATTATGTATTACCTTGGGGAGATGCAGACTAGAATACTGCAATCACTGAGCAGCAAATTATATCACCTGTGATGTATTTCAGTTATTCTGCAAACCTGGCTTGTTAGTGGGCCCTGAGGACAGGGTTGATGACCACTGTTGTATAATATTCAAGCCTTGTGCAGGTCTACAATCTTGTCCCTGATGTCCTCTACCAGCTCTTTGGTCTTGCCCATCATGGTGAGGCTTGAATGGAAGAAAGAGATTCTGTGGACAGGTGTCTTGTATACACATAACGAGCTGTCTTAAATTTAGAGGACTTATCTGTGTACCACATGAGCACCTACTGTAGCCAGTCTGTGGGAGCCAGAATTATTGTTGGTTGGTAGGGGATCAAATACTTATTTTACTCACTGAACTGCAACCCATTTTATAACATTTGTATCATGTGTTTTTTTCTGGATTTTTGGTCGATATTCTGTCTCTATCATTTAAAATACACCTATGATAAAATGACATATCTTTTTTAAGTGGGCAAACTTACAAAATTTGCAGGGGATCAAATAATTATTTTTCCCACTGTAGGTTAATATACCTGCTTGGACACTGCATGGTGCCACTTCCTATGCATGATGGGAACTATTGTTGCCATTTGTTCTTATTTGCTAGGTGCACTGTGCAACTTCCTATCTCAGCCCAATAGCTTTATGTAGTCCTCTTTGGTATGGTACAAATTAAGCCACACCCTATAAAATAGGCACACCTAGACCAAAAGGTCTCTTCTGTCATAAAAATCCTACCATTCAGCAGTTTCTTAAAGTGATTCTAAAGGTTTTAATAATAAAAAAAAAAATAACAAGCATGTTATACTTACCTACAGTCCCGGCTCCTTCCCCCCTGCCGAATGCCCTCAATAGCAAGCCTCTCGAGCCATGCTCCTGTGATTGGATGTTGGCCAATCACACACAGAGCGTGACTCCCTCCCCCCTCCCCCACTCTCTTCTCCTTTGCTCACTGACTGTGATTGACAGCAGCCAGAGCTATTGGCTCCCACTGTTGTGTGAGCCAATGAGAAGAGAGAGACTCAGAAAAGCCGCTGTTCTCATGCACATCACTGGATCGAGGTGGGACTCAGGTAAGTAAAAGGGGGGGGGGATTTGGAGGGAGCTGCACCCAGAAGGTTTTTTTACCTTAATGCATAA
Organism: Lithobates septentrionalis; assembly: GCA_037952835.1. Lineage (NCBI taxonomy): Eukaryota > Metazoa > Chordata > Amphibia > Anura > Ranidae > Lithobates > Lithobates septentrionalis. Next base: position 2,194,176 of record JBBDGP010000653.1, on the reverse strand, counting down.
AATGCATTAAGGTGAAAATCCTTCTGCCTTTAGATTTAGAACCACTTTAACTTAGGTATGATTCCACTTCAACACTCGAATATGACACAGAAGCTGAATTCAGTACAGTTTTACATAGAGTATAGGGAACATGGAAGAAGAAGGGAGCAGTGTTGCCAACCTACCAGATTGAAATTTACTGACACAACACCCAAAATTTACTGGCACAGCCAAGTTTTGACTGGCATTTCCAAAAGTTACAAAATTACAGTTTTAAGTGCAAATTTGAATATTTAGGCTACAAATACAATATGCAATTATGATTTAAGGTATATAATAAGGCAAAAAACATATTTCTTATTTTATTTTTGATATAGTAAGTTAGTAGCTCAGGGTCCGGCCTCAGGAGGGCAAGAAACTAGAATGGGCGGCACACACATGAAATTGACTCTCACAGTGACACTGACAGCAGTGTGCAGCAGCACAGATGATGATGACACCTCACGACACAACACGTCCCCTCCCGAGTCACAGTGACAGACTCTTTCCAGGCCAGGTGGTCCCTCCAGTCCACTCCAGTCTAAAGAGCATTGACGGTCCTGGTCCCAGCCTGCCTTGCTCCCATACCGCAGACCCGCACACGTGGCTCTGGCCGCTCTGCTTGGCCCAATTGCACCATGACATCACATGACATGCTAAGGCACTGCCCAATTACACTGTAGCAAGCACTAGGAGAGTCCCAGCCTGCTCCGGACCAAGCCGAGGGCCACAGCCATATTTTTTACCGGCAGGAGAAAATTGCCTGTTTTCTACTGGCTGCCAGTAAAAATACTGACGGTTGGCAACACTGGAAGGGAGCTACATAGTAGTAACAGAAAATAACAACATAGGTGGAACACAATAATGTTACAGCTTATATAAGATTTATTGAATCATCTTTAATAAGGGTTGTTCAGCATGAGTCAGGGGAGAAGTCTAGCCCTTCCACACTCTTTTTGCTCCGATTCACACCTGTGCATTTTAGTGCTTTTTGCATTTTGCAAATTTGCGCTGCAGAATGTATTCCATAGAAAACCATGTTAGATGGACTGTAGTGCAAATCTGAAAAATGCAAAAAGCACTAAAAATGCATAGGTGTGAATCAGGCCTTCAAGATTATAAAAATGTTTTTGCAGGAACTGAGTTTCATTTTTTTTTTGAGCTGACTTTAATTTAGTTTAGCTGCAGCGTACATCTGAAGTAGGCATACAAGATGCGAGAGTCTGATGGATCCAAGAACTTGCATTGATAAAAAAGAAACTCATTTAGAAGCTGGCAATGTCTATTATAAGCACTGGAAAAAGTGGAAAACAAGTTTTATTACTTTTTGAACAGAGTGCCTCTTTAACGCACCCAATTCTCATTTGTTATTTCTGTTTTGGCTGCTTTGCTGTGTGTTACTATATCAATACATCTTTCTAATTGCTCCTATTATTTCCCGAAAATCATTTTTAACCTTTTCAAAAAATGTAATTTACTCCAGTTTAATTCTAGCGCTGAATAATACATTTGGCTGCACTGAAATCTGCACAGTTAAAGGGATTAAATGAGAAAAGTAACTTGGTAGGACAAGGGAGGCATCTGCATTCCTAAATCATGCACAATATATTCATTCCGCGCTATTCATACTGCACAGAATCATTTCCCCATTATCTCAGTACTGAATGCACCAAGACACTACTATGTATATTTCATTGCTTTATAGTTGTCACGCTTTGTCAGGGCAAATTAAGGGCTTTCTTTACTTTTCATGAAGCACTTTGAAGAAGCAGAAGTCTTTGTGATATAAATTGATGTCACGCAGGGGAGCAGGTTTCTTCGGAAACAGGATCCTGCGAACAGCATCCCGATATTACCCAGAGTATTTAAAGGATCGGTTCACGTACAGGGGTTAGACAAAAGTGTGGAAAACCAGGTAAAAGAACTAAATTGTTACCTAATATGGTGTTGGACCACCTTTGGCATCCAAGACGGCCTGAATTCTCCTGGGAATTGACAAATATAACTCTTGTACGGTGGATAATGGAACCTGATACCGCTCTTCGAGCCCGAAGCTTGTTCTCCAAAATTGACCATAGTTGCTCTACGATATTGAGGTCCGGCGACTGTGGGGCCCTGGGAAGGTGCAAGACTTCATCTGCATGCTCATCAAATAATGATTTGACACCAGCTACAGTGGTGGTTGGTGCTCAAATTTTTTTGGGGGGCACAAACTGAAAAATACTGACCCCCCCATCAATTGCAGCCTCACTGTGCCCATCAAATGCAGCCACTGTGCCCATCAAATGCAGCCATTGTGCCTATCAAATGCAGCCACTGTGCATATCATATGCAGCCACATGTGCCCATCATATGCAGCCACTTGTGCCCATCATATGCAGCCACTTGTGCCCATCATATGCAGCCACTTGTGCCCATCAAATGCAGCCACTTGTGCCCATCAAATGCAGCCACTTGTGCCCATCATATGCAACCACTTGTGCCCAACATATGTAGCCACTTGTACCCGCCATATGCAGCCATTTGTGCCCGTCAAATGTAGCCACTTGTGCCGCTTGTGCCCAGTATATGCAGCCACTTGTGCCAATCAAATGCAGCCACTTGTGCCCAGTATATGCAGCCACTTGTGCTCATCATATGCAGCCATTTGTGCCCGTCATATGCAGCCATTTGTGCCCGTCAAATGCAGCCACTTGTGCCCATCGTATGCAGCCACTTGTGCCCAGTATATGCAGTCACTTGTGCCAATCAAATGCAGCCAGGCACATCCCCCGGCTCGGCTGTCACTTCATTAACCCCCCCCCCCCCCGTGGCTGGTCTGCGGCACTTACCGCTCGTGTGGTGGGGCTCTGCTCCTCTCCTGGAGTGACGAGGCTCTCCTCCTCGGCAGTTCTCCTCCTCGGTGGTAAGCGACGGCTCTCCTCCTTGGCAGGAAGCGGCGGCTCTCCTCCTCGGCAGGAAGCGGCGCCTGCTGCTCCTGTGTCCGCTCGGCTCCTCAGGCTTCCTCTGCCATGTCTCCTTTTTCTGTCAAAGCGTTAGGCATCCAATAGGATTGCCTAATGCTTTGGTCAATTGGGAGACAGGTCTCACTGACATGCCTGCTGATTGGCAGGGGAGGAACGTTAGTGTGAAAATAGCGAAAATGAATTAGCTATGCCACACAACAGGGTGGGATCGGGACGGAGTGCTCTGCGCCCCGAGCCCACCCTATTTTGAAGCCTATTAGAGCCTCTGGCTCTAATCACGTGCTTCAAAATACACACCCCTGCCTATCCCCGCCATAGTATTTCATGTGTCCGGTGTCCTGAAAGGGGTCGGGCACGTGAATAGGGAGGGTGGCGGAGGTGTCGGGGGGGCAGCGCCCATGCGCCCACAATGCATGGGCCTCCACTGACCAGCTGTGTGAATCGGAGCATTATCATCTTTGTAAATGGGAAATAATGTCTGTACGATGGTCGGACAAAATTTGTAGATAGTCGCTGACAGTGACTCTACCTTTCAAGGTGATGATGGGGCCTGCAGAATAGCAAGATATGGCTGCCCAAACCATGATTGCGCCGCCACCATACTTTACTGTTGGCACAAGACAGTCCTGGTTGTAAGCTTGGGAGAGTGTTTGCCACTGTCCCAAGTTGGTGGTTGTTAACAGTGTGAAGCTCGATTCATCGGACCATATTACAGTCTTTCATTGATTGATAATCTGCGATTTATGGGTGTTGCAACACTCTCTACTCTTCTGAGCATTAATATAGGTCACTAGTGATTTGGCAATTGCAGCTTGCCTGTGAATGTTTTGCTTATAGAGTTCAAAATAATGTGAGGAAAGGGGGGATATCCTGTTTTGAGCCCCCCCTTTCCCTTGTGGGATAGTGGGGGTAAAAGTTTTAAGCCCCCATTGATTGACTTCAATGGGGGGTTTTGAGGTACCGTAGTTCAAAAAAGGTCAGCTGATTGGGAATGTTCTGGAAGTTCTGGGGGGGTCTTCTAAGATAGGTCATTTAAGGTCACCTGACCCCCCAGAACATTGCAGAAATTCCCAAGACCCCTACTAAAGCAGGAGGCTGAGGGGGGTCTTTGCCACTTGCCAGAGGGATATTTGAAGAGCACCCCACTGATTTTAGCTGATTTTGTTTACGGTTTTAAAGTATTTATTGATTAAAAGAGTTATGGTGAATTGTTAATTGTTTATATTTTTGAAATCCAATAAACAAGACTGTGGCCGTTATAAATCCAGTTTGGTGTGTCAAGTGTTCTTTGTATGTTTGGAGTTATGCCGCCTACCATCCCATGTTACATCACTTCCGCTTTCAACGCAAAACATGTCGTCACTTTCACACCTACAAATCATATAACATCACATGTTTTCATATTTTTGTCCAACCTCTGTATATGTTCATATGGTTGCCTGTGGGATTATGGGCTGAATTATCATAATTGTTTTCTCATACATTATATGGCTAAAAATGTGGACATCAAACCATCACACTTACATGAGCTTGTTGGGCATTCCGTTCCAAAACTATGGGAATTAGTATGGCGTTGACCCCCCCCCCACCCCCCACCACCCACCACCACCTTGGGGCCACAACAGCTTCCACTCTTCTGGGAAGGCTTTCTACATGAGTGGTTTGTTTCTGTGAGTATGTAAGGTCAGGTGTCGATGTTGGAGGAGAAGATCTGGATCACAGTCAGCATTCTAATTAATCTTAAAAGCATTTCCAGGCTCTGTGTAAGCTACTTGAGTTCCTCCACACCAAAATGATGAAAACATATGTTTATGGACCAGACTTTGTGCACCTGAATTTAATAATTTGGAGGGGTGTCCACATAGGTTTGGCTATTTAATGTATCTCTTGAAAACCTTGGCAGTGAGATGCTTATTGAATTAATGTTTGAGTCTCCAAGCTGCAGGAGGAGGAGTCTCAGTTCACTATCTGCATTCTCTGCAGTGTTAATTTAGTCAAAAATATTTTCATCATATTTTTCGTCAGCTGCATGTTTTCAGTGGTGAAAACTAAATGGAAACAAAATTCAGTTTCAATTCAGATGACTAAAATACAACTAAAACTAAAATGGCATTTTAGTCAAAAGACTATGATTTAACCACTTTACGACGCCCTATTGTAGCTTAACTGCCACAGGGCGGCCGCTGTGCTCAGGATCACATATATATATATATATATATATATATATATATATATATATATTTATATATACTGTACCTGATCCCACACCTCCGGGTCAGGGGCGCTAATGTGGCGCAATATCGTCCACCGCAATAACGCAGACATGCTATAAGCTGTTTAATGCTGCCACTACTAGAAAAAAATAAATAAATAAATAAATAAATAAATAGATAAATAAAAATTCCATAAATATATCCCATACTTCGTAGGCTCTAAAACTTTTGTACAAGCCAATCAATATACGCTTTTTTTTTACCAAAAATATGTAGCAGAATGCATATTTACCTAAACTGATGAAGAGATTTGTTTTTTAACTTTTTTAGGGGGGATATAAGTAAAAAGTATAGTTTTTTTTTTTTTCAAATTTGTCGTTTTTTTTTTAGCACAAGGATCAAATACCACCAAAAGAAAGCTCTGTGTGTGAGAAAAAATTGACATCAATTTTATTTGTGTACTATGTTGCACGACCGCGCAATTGTCAGTTAAAGTAACACAGTGCTGTGTCGCAAAAAATGGCCTGGCAATAATAGGGGAGGTAAACCTTCCAGAGCTGAAGTGGTTAAACTAAATCTAAATTTAATGTCAAATTTAACAGTGGTCAAAAAGCAATATTCTTGTTTTTTTATGAAACTTGGATTAACTGTATATATAAAGAGGTTACTTGATACTTGTTTATTAACCACTTGTCGAACAGCCGCCATGATTATACTGTGGCAGGTCGGCTCTTTCCTGCAAATCGCCCTAGCTGTACGTCGGCTCTTTCCCGCAAATCGCCCTAGCTGTACGTCTGCATTTTAAACAGCTATAGCAGGCACATGCTCGCGTGCACCCGCTGCATGGCGGAGGAGCTGATGCGCATGGACGGTGGCCACGATGTCTGCCAGCCACCCGCAATCGCTCCACAGAGAGGCAGAACGGGGATCTGTCTATTTAAACAGACAGATCACCAGGAGAAGAGTAGAGTAGAAAGTATTTTCTTTAACAAAATGTTTATTGGCTGTAATCACATTGTACAGACATGAGTAGCCAACGAAGGCCACATAGGATACAGAGTGTAAAATATAGACATCGTACCAGTAGATACCTTACCATCAAATCAAAAAGGGAAAACAAAACAGGGAAATATAGAAAGGAAAGGTAAGGTTAAAGAGGGGAAATAGGAAAGAAAGAGTAAAAGGGAGGGTCCCAGGGGGTCTCAATGATTAAAAGTTAGATGGTTAGAAGAAGATGGTCAAATCTGGATGAGTGGGCATAGTTGATCCATGGATGTCAGAAATTTGTCATGGAAATCCACCAAAATAGCTATATAAAAGGTGTGCAGCTATTTGAAGTTCAAAGGGGAGTCAATCGGCTTGTGAAGAAAAGCTTCATATGAATTCTTCTTAAAGCGTAACTCCACTTTTGTTGAGAAAAAAACATTCCCCTCTGGATGATCTATGTGCATTGCAAGGATTTTAACAAACTTTGTTGCAGATTTCTACCTTCTGTTATTCTGAAGAAATCCCTGTGTGTTTGTCTGTGTCCATGTCGGAAAGTGAGTATAATGGGAGTGGTTTCATAATTCTCAATCAGCTGCAGCAGCTGCAGGGCACTTATGAGGAAAGATGCTGGACCTGCATCCCTTTAGACATGTTCCTATTGGGAGTGTCTCACCAAAAATGAAATTTTTATTGCAGGGGATGCCTGATATCTGACTTGTATCTTAGTGCAGACTTCTGTGAAAATCGGTGAGCCAATCACACAAGCAGGAAATTATGTTTCTGGGGGGCATTATGTATACATTCTGTGAAGAAAACACCTCCAGGTAGCCATATTGCATTGCAAATTCAGGAAAGGTCATTTTTAATAGCATTCAATTACAATATGACTTGTATCGCAATTGTATAAGCTATATTATTTATTCTTTATTTGTTTTTTTCCCCACGAAAGTGGAGTACCAGTTGCGACCCGTCCATATGGGGCGCAGGGGCGCCACCCCCGTAATCCATCCGCCCGGCCCCTGATCTACATGCAGGGCTCTGGACGCATGGATTTCAATGGGGTTTATTTTTAAGCATATGATTAGAGCATGAGGCTCTAATTGACTACAAAAAAGGGTGGGCTCGGGGCACAGAGCACTGCACCCTGAGCCAACCCAGTTGTGTGACAATAGCAAATTAATATTCACTATTGTCTTCCTGATTTTCCTCCAAGCCAATCAGGAAGCGGGTCCTAAGACCTGATTGACCAGGAAGTCTTAGGACTCCCGGCCAATTAGGTCTCAGGACCCACTTCCTGTTCAGCCAGGAGGGGAAGCAACGGCCCCGGAGCGAGGAGTAGCTGGAGTAAGGAGCAACAGCCCTAACCCAGATCTAAGGTAAGGGGGCCTCTGATCGCGGGGGGGAATCCCCACCTTCCCGTTCGTCTCCCACGGGGGGAGGGTGGCGTTGTTTTGCCACCCCCTCTCCCCAAAATATTGAGCAGCAGCCGCCACTGGGAGTTACGCTTTTTAGGTTAAAGTGACTAAGCTACGGAGTAGAGCAGGAAGCTAAGATCAAGAACACAGGGGCATGACTTAAAAACAAGCAGGAGGAAAGTTCGTAGAAAGTAATCCTTATCTGAAAGAGTAGTTGATGCTTGGAACACACTTCCAGCAGAGGTAGTGAGTCAGTCACCAGTAAGTGCATCCAATCATGCTTGGGACACGCATAGATCTATACAAAAAAGAACATAAAAGGTCAGCCACCTAGAGCATGTGGCTACGTGAAGCCATTACCGGTGGCACCTAGAAGATTGATACTCACATGTGTACACAATATTTGGGAGTTCTTAATAAAAAATAGCTGTAGTAAAGTTTATTAAATCTAATCTGTAGTGTAGCAAATTTACCAGGCAAGTTCTTATGTTTGAAAAAAGGTGGCCTTTGCATTTGGATACACATGCATGTGACTGAAGCCTGGATATCAGAAAGCCCTTTATTTGCATTTCTTCATTTCTTCATAATGTTAAAGTTAACCCTGGAATTCTCTTTTAACTGCGAGTGCAGAAGTGTGGAAGTGGCTACTATTAGAGAATTATGAATAAGGGAGGCTAATTATCCTAATAGCGTTTCTTGTTTTGAAAGAAGAGCTGTTCAATAACTGCTGAATGTGAACAGGCTGCTCTGTGCTTCCATTAATCAAAATGTATTATTTCACATTCTGCAGATGGATTTTATTATAACTGACGTTAATACAGTATCTATTTTAAATGATAATTTTGTTTGAAGAAAAAAAAATAATTACCATTAAAATAGCAATATTGGAATTCAGCCATATAGAACTAAATTACTACCCAGCAAGTAAATGTTTCAGAGAAAATCTATGTAGCTAACAGAAGAAACACAAAGACTACAAGACTGCATACACAATATGCATACTTAAACGTCTTTATATAGCAACTACTTTGGGTGCCATCATGGATTGCCTACCCATGTTGAATCTGTTTCCTGATTGTCCCCTTGAGTCCCACTTCCACAGCTCCTGGGGGAGACTCCTGGCGATCACCATTTGGAAATATTGTCTATTCTTAGCTAGTTTGTAAGTATTAGAGCCCCTCTGGTGGCATTTGAGGGTGGAATTACTCTATGTATTACGAGATACCATTAGGTATACTGCATGCCTGATGTTTTACCTTACAGATACTATACATACATCTAATCCCGAATAAGTGAACAAAGAGTCACAAAACGCTCACATTTTTGGATGCAACTTTTGTTTTGATCATAAGTTGACAGTTGGATTATATATGGTCAACATTAAATTTAATTATGTATGAAATGCATTAATATGGATTCATTACAAATGTCTTGTTACCATTTTATCCTCTTTTTGAATGCAATATTTATTAATTTATTAAACAACGTTGGAAACGAGTTATTCATTGGTCATATGTCTTGTGTCTCATTTAAAGTCCCAGGACAAATAAATTGGTTGTATGGATATATTAATGAAGGGATGGAGGCACATCCCTGGGTGCACCAGGCCAAATTCTATTTTGTTGCATTAATTTGGGTGGAAGACACACTGGTCCATAGTGGCCTCCTGCATCATGTGGATGTATCCCAATGACGTTGTGATATATTGATTAGATTTTATTATATTACTATACAGATTACAGTATGTAAACTACTTCAATATGACATTTCTGTTTTGGGATTGATGGCCGGGGTTTGCCTCATCTTGGGAGATGGCGATGCATTGAGGAGGCCTATTCCTCTTTTCGCTGCCCATGCCTGCTCATGTGAGACACCGCATTGGCACCATGTCTGCACCCGGTGTGTGATGTCAGCGTGTTGCGGCGCCATCACACTGGTGCGCCATATTCTATCTTGTTGCAGCCTGGAGGGGTATTGCGCTTGTGGCGCCATGTTGCCCGTGTGGTGGTGGATGCCAACTTGTTGTTGAGCGCTTCCCCTCTTTGACAGCACACACATGGTGTTGGGAGGGACTGGCAATTGGCCCCTGGGGATAAATAGTGGAAGCAGAGTGGAAGTAGATGGGGATTTTTTTTTTTTTTAATGAGGATCCTCTGAAGCAACACTTTGGCTCACATCTCTTGATTTATGGTGGGTTATATTTTGGCTGCCTATATTTGGCTGCCTTGGCATTTGGCTCTTGGCACTTGGTGGCCTATTTCTTTTTACTGCCACACTCCTTTTTCTGTGGACTGAACTTTGCGACTTATGCCCCGTACACACGATTGGATTTTCCGACAAGAAAACCGTGGATTTTTTTCCGAAGGATGTTGGCTCAAACTTGTCTTGCATACACACGGTCACACAAATGTTGGCCCAAAATTCCGAACGTGGGAACGCGGTGACGTACAAGACGTACGACGAGCCGAGAAAAAGGAAGTTCAATATTCAGTGCAGCTCCTTCTGTTTGATTCAGAGCATGCGTGAACTTTTGTGCGAGCATACACACGGTCAGACTTTTCGACAACAAGCTCGCATCGAACATTTCCCGTCGGAAAGTCCGATCGTGTGTACGCGGCATTAGGTGCTTTTTCCTTCCTTATACCACCAGGAGCTTTCTGCACCTTTCACACTCACTATATGTTTGCTCTATTCACTACTATATTGTAGCCAGCATTGCACATTATTTTTGTTGCTTATTACCCATTTTGATGTTGTTATTCATTTATCACTATTGTGCATACTTAAAGTGATTGTAAAGCTGTCGTACTTACCTCCACTGTGCATTTGTTTTGCACAGTGTGGCCCTGAACTTCCTCTTCTGGGGTCCCCTGGCGATGCTGGTAGCTCCTCCCCGCATTGTATAACCCCCTAGGAGAAGCGCTCTCCCAGGGGGTTACCTTGCAGGCGCGCTCCTGAGTCCAGCATTTGTGTTCATAGGCACAGAATGCCAGACTCGGCCCTGCGTCATTGGATTTGATTGACAGCAACGGGAGCCAATGGGTGCGCTGCTATCAATCTATCCAATCAAGAGCCGAGAACCCCAGGCAGAGGAAGAGCGTGTCCCCGCCGTGGGAATTACGGGGTTCAGGTGAGTAAAACAGGGGGTGCTGGTCACTAGAAGTTTTTTCATCTTAATGCATGGGATGCATTGAGGTGAAAAAACACGAGGGTTTACAAAACCTTTAAACTTCTTTCTATAGCAACTACTTTGGTGCCACCATGGATTGCCTACCTACATTGAATCTGCTTCCTGTTTGTCCACTTGAGTTCTCGCTGAGTCACACTTCCACAGCTCCTGGGTATGACCCCCCCTGGCAATCACCATTTGGAAATATTGTCATATCTATTCTTAGCTGATTTGTCTGGTGGCTTTTGAGGTTGGAATTATCCTATGCATTACAAGATACCATTAGGTATGCTGCATGCCTGATGTTTTATCTTACAGATACTATACATGCATCTACTCCTGAAGAAGTAATCAAAGAGTTAGGAAACACGTCAAATTTTTGGATGCAACTTTTGTTTCAATCATGTATTGACATTGACATTGTATTGACATTGGATTGAATATGGTCAACATTATATTTAATTATGTATGAAATGCATTAATATGGATTCATTACAAATCAGCTTGTTACCATTTTATCCTCTTTTTGAATGCAATATTTATTAATTTATTAAACAACAATGTTGAAAACGAGTTATTCATTGGTCACATGTCTTTTGCCTCATTTAAAATCCCAGGACAAATAAATTGGTTGTCGGGCCTACAAGGGTTAGGGCCAGTACTATTTTTTACTGGATTTATTTACATAATGCTAGCATAAAAATGAGTGCGTTGCTTACAATCACCAACATCCCCAAAGCTGGGTTTACATCAAACTTTTGTTTGGTTTTAACATTTGATTTTGAATGGACTTTCTTGAATGAAAACCACAAACTCTGTTGGAAATGCATTAATTCAAGAAAATATTTCCATCCTGATGCTTCGACTTTCCCCATCACTGCGGTTGAAACTGAACATCCTTTTGAGCACACTATTAGAAAATCAAACAAAAGTTCTAAAAACTAAAAGTTTGAATGAAGTTCTACTAGTGTGTCACCAGCTTAATGGGGCGTACACACGGTCAGACTTTTTGTCCACAAAAGTCCGACGGACGCCGACGGACTAAAGCTGGCTGGTAATCCGATCGTGTGTGGGCTTCTCCGGACTTTCAGCGGACTTTTTCAGCCTCAAATCCGACGGACTTTAGATTTGAAACATGCTTCAAATCTTTACGTCGTAACTACGACGGACCCCGAAATCCGCTCGTCTGTATGCTAGTCCGACGGACAAAAAAACGACGCATGCTCATAAGCAAAACCTAAACGGAAGCACTCGGTCTAGTAAAACTAGTGTTCGTATTGTAGGTAGCACATTCATCACGCTGCAAAATCTGTGATCGTTGAATGCAGCGCATTTAATGTCTTCTTTACGAATGCTATAAAGAACGAAGATGTTTTGCTGTTCATATTCAAACAGAGTTCTCCCTGTTCTCTTTGATCTCATGAATGATATGGTATGCTTTTTAAAAACAATGTTTCCATTATAATAATACTTTTTACACTTTTTTTTTTTTGGTGGAGTCATCTTTTCTTGTAATTTTTATCCAGATATTTATTTTATGATTGTTGTGGAACTTTTTTTCTGTTTATCTATATATTATTATTTTTTTTTTTGTGTTTGTAAAGTTACCACAAAGAACCCATTTTTATATATATATATATATTTTTTTTGGTGTTTGTAAAGTTACCACAAAGAACCCATTTTTTATTTTTATTTTTTTTTTTTTTTTTTATGTTTGTAAAGTTACCACAAAGAACCCTTTATTATTTTTGTTTTTATAGTGATTTTTTATTTTTGTATATAAAGTTAACCCAAAGAACCGTTTTTGGTTATGTATCTTTTTTTTTTTTAAGACTTACCACTCGAACATTATTAACATTATTAATGTATTTTTGGTGTGTTTTTGCAAACTCAATGAGATTGTTGTCCCTTGTTAATTTAACATTGTGTCTAAAATCAATGATTTAAAATAAAACACATAAAGTCTTTTCATAAACTCAAAAAAGATCCATTTATTCATGGTCTAAATAAAATAAAGAGGAAGTCAACGCTGGAAAAAGTCTGTGGACAAGAAAATTTGGATCTTGAGGAGTGCATATAAAAGGGAGCACAATCTGGTCCAAGAATCCCAGAGATCAACAGCACCAGCAGATGATATAGATGTCCCCAGACTGTGGTCCTACAACAGCCTGCGTCTTCTGTCAGACCAGACTGAACCCAGGTCATCACTTTCTTCTCTTTCCTGCAGCCTTTCCTCCACGCTGCCCTGCAGCCTTCCCTGTAGCCTTCTTTGGAGGCTGTGGCTCTGGTGTTTCAGTTGTGGCAGGAGGAGGAGGAGGAGGGGGGCTGCCTCATGTAGTTGGGTGTTTCGTGTTAGCGTGCCCTGCAGCCCCTTCTGGATTGTTTCCCCAAATAGTCGCTCACAAATGAGGCGCTGCTCCCAATCCATTTGAAGAAGCCTGCTGGCTAAGTAGCAGCCATAGGACTCTTCCGCTTCGGGGGGGCTCCTTAAAAAACAGGTGGCCTCTTGCATGAGGCGCAGGGATGCCTCCTGTGTGACCGTCCCCTTCCTGGCCCTTTTTTTGGGAAGGCGGAGGGGAGGCACTTGGGATTCGGTCAGGCTCCTATTGGGCCCAGCCACCTCACTTGGCCCAGCCACCTCACTGGGACCAGCCACCTCCTGCCTGACACTGGGCCCAGCCTCCTCCAGGATGATGGTGAATCTGGCCTCCTCCAGGCTGTCCATGGGCCCGGTCTCCTCCTGCCTGCCACTTTCCCCACATTCCTCCTGGATGGACTCCATCCTGTGTATAAAAAAAGGACATAGTTTTAGTATATTTTTTTGGGTTCATCAATGACACACAATTTGCTTCTCATGACTAGCAAATTCAATGTGAATACATCTCTTTAATAAAAGAGTCTAATCAGACACCCTCATTTTTTCAAGCAGGTGCTAAACATATTTAGCCACTACTGTCAATTGATATGTATACACAATTTTGAGGGCAAAATTATTTTAGACAATTATAATAATAACATCCAGTTAACATCATTAATATTAGTACAGTAAATATTTGTTAAAATAATTTACCTGACTCCAGATGGTCATATCCGGTTCATCCAGGATGGAAGACCCAGCTTACTCCTCATCAGCCTCTGCTGGGGTGGAGGGAAGGGTGGAGGGAAGGGTTGAAAGTGATGCCCTGGCTTCAGTCTGGTCATCAAGAAAACGGAGTTGATTGTAGTACCACAGCCTGGGTACATAAACATCATCTGCTGATGCTCCTGATCTCATTGATTCCTGGATCTTCTTATGCTCCCTCTTAAACATGTTCCTCAAGACCCCAATTTTCTTGAGCAATGTCTCCATTGTTGCTTCCGGGATGGTCGCCTGGACAAAGGACAGAAGTCTCTCCAGCGTTGACTTCCTCACATGCTTTGCATAATACTGAGGGTGTTTCACCTCCCACAAACTCCTCATCTCTCTATATTTAGAAATAAAAGCAGTAAGGAACTCTGGATCCTTAAATAGGGGATTCATAATGTCTGTAAAAGATAAAGTCACAAGACAAAAAACACTTATTAGGTTTCTGCTTAACCCTCATCATCTTATCCCTATGTAGGCCTCATCAATCTGTCAAGCCATATAGGCCGCTTGCTACAAAGTCTTGACCAAAAGTATAAATTTAAAATTACCTTAGTTTAGTAGCGTCCCGGTCCACTATCACCTACGCACAGAACGTACGTACGACACAATACGTAACAGCGCTTTATACACTGCACATGCGTAATACTACGCCTACTTGGCCCGCCCCTGACGTTCTTTTTGTTTACGCATATAACCCGCCCTTGACTCTACGCGCAGAACGTACGTACGTACGACACGTGCACAAGGCCTCTCTTTATACACTACGCATGTGTGAAACTCCGCCTGCGTCGCCCGCCCCTGACGTTCAATTTCAACTCATGTTCTCCGCCCCTTAATTCTACGCACAGAACGTACGTACGACACGTGCACAAGGCCCCTCTTTATACACTACGCATGTGTGAAACTCCGCCTGCGTCGCCCGCCCCTGACGTTCAATTTTAACTCATGTTCTCCGCCCCTTAATTCTACGCACAGAACGTACGTACGACACGTGCACAAGGCCCCTCTTTATACACTACGCATGTGTGAAACTCCGCCTGCATCGCCCGCCCCTGACGTTCAATTTTAACTCATGTTCTCCGCCCCTTAATTCTACGCACAGAACGTACGTAGGACACGTGCACAAGGCCCCTCTTTATACACTACGCATGTGTGAAACTCCGCCTGCATCGCCCGCCCCTGACGTTCGATTTTAACTCATGTTCTCCGCCCATTTTTATTTACGGCGCGTAGTGGGGTGAATAATGGCGGAGACACATCAGGTGTGTACTACCTCAGGTAGCGAAGAAAGCCCGGAGGCCGGAACGTCAAGATCTGTGAGGCCTAGGGTTAAGGCCTCCAATATGTCATTTAAAGAGATTGTGGAAATGGTGGCCATTCTTAAAAAAAAGGACTATGATGGGAAGTATGGGCCGTACGCCCGGCCAAATTTGCGCAAAGCCAAAATAATGGCGAAGGTGGTGAAGACTTTACAGGCTTATTTTGGGGTACAGCGCTCCAAGGATCAAATTAGAAAAAGATGGTCCGACCTCAAACTCAGGGAGCCGGATCAGTACAGACGGATGCGTAAAGTGCTGAAAAAAAGTAAGTGCTTGTGTTTTCATCTTGTGTTGATTACCTCGTATACTGCTCCATGTGCTTTTCATTCCTATACGATTTTTTGCATCGTTTGAAACGATCTTTTAATAAACTTCGTTACATATCTATAGATCTATGTATGTATGTATATATATATATATATATATATATATATATATATAGATCTATGTATGTATATATGTATGTATGTATATATATATATATATATATATATATATATATATATATATATATATATATATATATATATATATATATATAGGTAGATATAGATAGATATAGAAATTTATTTAATTGTTTTTTAATATTTAAATAAATATATATTTTTATATTTAGATTTTGTTTGATATTTAGATTTATATTTAGTTATAGATATAGAGAGAGAGAGATCAAAAGATTTTTAGCTATATTTAGATACTGATATCTAGATATCGAGATATCTATCTATCTCGATATGTCTTTAGAAATTAAAATCTTTAAGTCAACTAGGAACTCTACACAAACAGACAATTTGTACACCACTTCACTACAAATGTTTGAAGATTACTATGTACTAAAATATCTGTGTGCTAAGTATATTAATTTTTTGCTTCACATAGGGGAAAAATCACTCAGCCAACAAGAAGAACCCAGTCCCCCCCAAGCAAAAGAACATACTTGGGAAATCAGCCCAAGCCCCACTGAGGATGTGGAGGAAGGAGAGGTGGGCGACATGGGCACCCCACCAGGTGAGTGTCTGACACACCAGCTTACGGTAATCTATGCATGTCTGCCTTTTATTTTATGTAATTTTTCTACTCTATTTTAGGTGATCTGGTTGTGCTTGAGTCAAGCAACAGCGCCACCCCCGAGGATGTTCATGAAGTATGCGACATGGGCACCCCACCAGGTCAGTGTCTGAGACACCAGCTTTATGGTAAGGTAAACTATGTATGTGTGCATATTTCTAAACACATCTTTTTTTTCATTCCACTTTAGGTCCAAGTGACTATTTCACCACAGACAGTGCCCAACGGCTAATTGCTCAAATAATGGCCTGGAATGGGGAGATGGATCAAATGCGTAATCGGCTGGATCGTATGCAGCAGGAAATGAAGGACATGATTGATGTTTTGGGTCGAATCTAAATGCCCTTTTTGAAACCCCAAAACATCGATCATGTCCTTCATTTCCTGGTTTGCTGACCCCATTCTGGGCCTTCTCTTTATTATTTTCTGTTAAATGATATGCCTGTTTAACAACATTTAAAAAAGGAGGCCTGTTTTTAGAAAACACACACAAAAAAAAAAAATACAAAAAAATACAAAAAAAAATACAAAAAATGTTTTTAAAAAAAAACAAAAAAAGTAAAAGGATTTAAAAAAAAATGTTTAAAAAAAAAAAAAAAAAGGGATTTTAAAAACCAAAAAACAAAAAAGTTTTTTACAAAAATAAATAAATAAATAAAACGGATTTTAAAAAACAAAAAAAAAAAAAAGGCCTGTTTGCTAAAATCAAAATGTCCAACAAATGTTATTTTTGATTATCTAAAAATCTTTAACTATAATTATATTATTCTAAATTTATTAATATATCATTATATTTTTGGCTAGGAACATTTTATACTAAATGCATAACTGAATGGATACCAAAGATTAAAAACATCTGCTTAGGAATTAAATAAATGTGTGGTTTGTTATTTCAATGCTCAGTATCAGTTTGTTTAAATTGAAAAAAGTTGTTTACAGTGGCAATGGTGCTTATTTAGAAATTTACAAGGAAAATACAGTTGGCACTGCAACTGCTCGACCATAACCTAGGAGAAAGCCCAAAAGAAAGGCAAGCAATAAATATAATTCAAGATTTCATCAAGATTGTTTTTATTTTAAATCTTTAGATATCCTGGCCCATTGCAATGGCCCCCCTACCCATAAAATAATTACCATATTGCTGTCTAACTTGACGGGCACTTTGGGGGGCCAAGCCAGTATGGACAGTATCCAGGCCCGTAAGATTGTCACCGATAAGTCTGGCCTCAGGCTCAACTGGCACCATATAATTTGGAGAATGTTTGTGCAAAAAGTTGTGCAGGATGCAGCACGATAAAATGATAAAATTAAGTTTGTATTCCGCCAAATTAATGGAGGTTTGAAACAGGCGGAACCGGCTGGCCAGAATCCCAAACGCATTCTCAACCACTCTTCTAGCTCTGGCCAGCTGGAAATTAAAAACCCTCCTCTCCGGGGTGAGGGTTCTTTGGGGGAATGGCCTCATGAGGTGCTTGCTCAGAGCGAAGGCTTCATCGGCAATGAAGACAAAGGGGAGTCCTTCCACGTTATCCGCATCAGGTGGCAATCCCAGGCCACCACTCTGGAGACGCTGGCAGAACTCCGTCTGGGCAAATACTCCTCCATCCGACATCCGGCCATTCTTCCCCATGTCCACATATAGAAATTCATAGTGTGCCGACACCGCCGCCATTGAAACAATACTGTGGAACCCCTTATAATTAAAATAGTATGACCCTGAATGGGGTGGTGGCACGATGTGGACATGTTTCCCATCTATAGCCCCTCCACAATTGGGAAAGTCCCAACGGGTGGCAAAATGGAATGCCACAGTCTGCCATTCCTGTGGTGTTGAAGGAAACTGGGGAATCAAACAAGAAAACAAAAATCAGTAATTTTGAGTATAACATTGCAAGAAAATTATACAATTAAAAACATTATTTCCCAGCATCAGTATAACATTAAATAATTTAAATCTTCTGGAAGAAATAATATGGAAAGGCACACTTATCAGATTGCTCACCCCCTCTGATGGAACATTGATTACATTTTAGGGGGTAGTGAAATTCAAAAAAAATATTAATTAATTTTAGGACACGCAGGGATTTATGGACTAAAAAGGCTACAAGACTGTGCAGTTGCTCCCCAGCTTAAAGTAAATGAGGTAAGGTAAAAAGGCTTTCATGTTGCAAGGAGTACACAATCACATGCAAGGGCAATTAATGAAAACACTTTGTGGCTTGCATATGATTTGATGATGGAAATCAGCAGAGCTTCTGCTCATTTACTAAAGCACTGGAGCAAATGCACTTGTAGAGTGCACATGCATTTTGCAAAGTGCAACATATATTTGCTTTTTAAAAATCAACACCACAGAACATTCTAGCAAATTATTAGGGGGGGGGGGGGGTTTGAAATCAATCTAATTATATGCACACTATTTGGATAGAGTTTAGGTGGGGGGGGGGGTTGGGAAATCAAGCTAATTGCTAATTATAAGCACACTATTTGGATAGAGTTTAGGGGAAACAAAATCCAATGCAGCTGACTAAATACATTCAAACTGAGTAGACTAGGTGGATATGTGCCCAGCATTGTATGCTGGGGAGGTTATTGAAGGCAAATATACATGCATGACAAAAAAGAACAGGAAAAAAATCCAGCATGCGTGAGGAGAAAAAGGGGACATTCACACTATATTGCAATGATGGTAAGTAGTGTTTGAGCTAAGAAATACATTACATTATCAAAGATTAAATAAAAGAACATGTGATGCTAATAAAAGAAAAAAATCTTACCTTAATATAGTCCTTCTGCAGGACCTGGATGATGGCAGAACAGGCCTCTGGGATAATGATCCCCAGAGCCTGGGGGGAGATGCCTGTCGAGAACTTGAGGTCCTGCAGGCTTCTCCCTGTCACCAAGTACCGCAACGTGGCAACTAGCCTCTGCTCCGGAGTGATGGCTTGCCTCATGCAGGTATCCTGCCTGCTTATATAGGGGGTCAGCAAAGCCACCAAACGGTCAAAAACGGGGTCCGTCATCGGGAGAAAGTTCCTGAAGTCCTCAGGATTATTCTCACGGATCAATGGCATGTGACAGAACTGGTCACGCTGGAGCAACCAATTCTTGATCCATGAACTCCTCCTCGCCCTGTTCATGGACTGGTCTTGGTCTGAAGAATAAACTACAGCACCAAACACATACAATGCACGAGCTCGACGACGAGTACGTACAGGTAACATGGCTTTAAAACGGTCGGCTGGTCAGAACGCACTTAACAGAACGCACTGAAGAACAGCAAGGCCTGTGAAGAGCGACCTGAAAATCAGGAACGAGCGGACAATAAAACAAAGATTTCTCAATGCCAACTGACCAAACGCACTGAAAAGCAGATACAAACCTCACAAGCACAGACTGGACAACAGTTAAAACGAACTGAAAAATACGAGTCTCACAAGCGCGAATCGTCTCTCACCAAACTTCTACTAACACGAGATTAGCAGAAGGAGCCCAAAGGGTGTCGTACGGGCTATTGAACTTCCGTTTTATAGTCTTATATAGTCAAACTTTTGTGTGGTCGTGTGTAGGCAAGTCCGTTCGTTAGAAAGTCTGCCGCAAGTCCGCCGAAAGTCCGCCGGAAGTCTGTCGGACAGGCTGTCGGACTTTTGTAGCTGAAAAGTCCGACCGTGTGTATGCCCCATAAATCAAGCCATAGATGATGCAGTTGCAAGAAAGAAACTTGCTTGATTTCCCCAACAACACTGTCAGTGTCAATGGGGGAATCCCTTCATGCAGCGCTATTGTGTTCTGCCAGCAGGGAGCCTTCCCTGCCAGCAGAACACAATGATTACTGCCAAAGGGTATATCTGCTGACAGTAATCGCTTGCAAAAAATCCAACAGGCTGTTGATAGATCGACTTCAGTACAAACAGACTTCCCATAGATGGATCAAATCTTGGCAATTTCCTGCTGAACCAGCCGAGATTTGATCCATCTATGACCGGCTTACAGTGGCCTCCCAGCAATGTTGCAGGAGAGACTCGACTGCCCGGGACTCTCCCTCCTGATTGGCTAAGACAGCAGCGGAGCGCCATAAGGAGAGAGGGGGCGGGGTCTAGTTGGGTCTCCGTGTCTGAATGGACACAGGGAACTGCTGCTCAGCTCGGGTGCCCCCATAGTAAGCTGCTTGCTGTGGGGACACTCGGGAGGAGGGAGGAGCCAGGAGTGCCAAAGAGGGACACGAGAAGAGGAGGATTTTGGCTGCTCTGTGCAAAACCACTGCACAGAGCAGGTAGGTATAACATGTTTGTTATTTTTAAGCAAAAAAACAAGACTTTAGTAACACTTCAAGTTGGGTAAACACAGTTCGAAATTCGGCTGGTTTAGCATGATCTGTGTGTAGCCCTCTCTGTTCAACAGAAGCTGAAGCATTTGATCAGCCACTGTAGCCAATGGCCGCAGCCAAGGCTGGACTTTCCATTGGGCTTGACTGGGCTCAAGCCCATGTACCCCGGCCAATAGGGGGCCCCACCAGCCCCGCCCATTTCAAAAGCCGCCGAGAGCCACCGAGAGCTGCCAAAAGCTGCTGAAAGCCGCCGAGAGCGGCCAAAAGCCACCGAGATACACAAGACACCCGGCTCTGTATCTCGGCAGCGCCATTTTTAAACTGAAAGGCTGCAATGACACTGGAGCAAGGCTACACTGACAAGTCTGCAAATGACACTGGGGCAAGGTACACTGACACTGACAAGGCTACACTGACAAGGCTGCAATGACACTGACAAGGCTGCAGATGGACACTGATAAGGCTGCATTGATGGGCATTTAAAGGTAAGTTTTTTCTTTAAACTTCCCTCCTAAACTTGGGGTGCGTGTTATATACCGGCGCGTGTTATACGCCGATAATTACAGTAATTGTCATTTTATCAATTTTTATTGCTTTTATTAATCGTGGACCCAGGACGAATACCAGTACAGTATCCCCCACTTATACGCTTATATATTATCTACTTTTGTGAGTAGCCATTTGGCTGTTTTGTCTTGTCCAATTAAACAGAAGTTCTTTAATACTGCACTGAGTCTGGCGCACCTTGTCCTTTTCTATTTCTGTTTTATAGAGCTGTGCATATGTATAGAAGGTAGGGCCCGAAAGTGACTCAAGCCCAGGGGCCCCCACCACCCTAAGTCCTGCCCTAAATCCTGCCCGCAGCCCTAATCTGTGTATTCTGACGGGGTGGGCGGGGGAGCACTGTCAGTATACAACAGTGCAGTGGGGGAGATTCCTACATCCACATAGCTTGTGTGGATGCAGGAATCTTTAGGTTTTTTTGTGCAACCCGCATGTGCTATTTTGAGCATTAATGTAAGTTGCAGTAACACAACCTGAGTTTTTTTACCTTAATGCACTCTATGCATTAAGGTGAAAAACCTTCTGTAGTGCAGCAGCCCCCCAGAGCCCCCCTTTTACTTACCTGATTCCCAATTGTTCCAGCGATGGGGACAAGCACAGCAGCTCCAGATGGTGTCTCGGGTCCTCATTGGATAGATTGATAGCAGCAGGAGCCATTGGCTCCCGCTGCTGTCAATCAAATCCAGTGACACGGGAGCCGGGGGACGACGCAGAGTCCTGCTGTCTGTGTCAATGGACGCAGCAGCAGGACTCGGGAGCGCGCCCGCACGAGTGCCCCATGGAAAGTGGGAGCACTCGAGAAGAGGAGGAGCCAGGAGCGCCGCTGGTGGACCCGAGAAGAGGAGGATCGGGGCTGCCCTGTGCAAAACCACTACACAGAACAGGTAAGTATAACATGTTTGTTATTTTTAGAGAAAAAAAACAAGACTTTACAATCACTTTAACCACTTGCCGACCGGCTCACACCGATATACATCGGCAGAATGGCTCTCATGCGCAAACTGAAGTACCTATACGTCAGTCCGTAAAAGCAGATTAGTGGGTCCCGCAGACTCGATGTCCGCCGGCGGCCGGTGATCACAGCGAGGAGAGGCAGAACAGGGAACTGCCTATTAAAACAAGGCATTTCCCCGTGCTGCTTAGTGACATGATAGGGATCTACTGCTCCCAGTGATTGGGAGCAGTGATCTCTGTCATGTTTCAGTAAGCCCATCCCCCCTACAGTTAGAACACGGTGAGGGAACACACTTAACCCCTTGATCGCCCCCTAGTGTTAACCCCTTTCCTGCCAATGTCATTTTTACATTTATCAGTGCATTTTTATAGCACTGATCGATGTAATATTGTCACTGGTCCCCAAAATTTCTAAAAATCGAAGATCGCCGCCATTACCAGTAAAAACAATTTAAAAAAAAAGTCCCTAAATCGATCCCGTAGCTTGTAGATGTAATAACTTTTGCGCAAACCAATCAATATACACCTATTGCGATTTTTTTTTTTTACCAACAATATGTAGAAGAATATATATCGGCCTAAACTGATGAATAAATTCGTTTTTTTTTATTTTTTTATTTTTTTGGATGTGTATTATAGTAGAAAGTTAATAAAGATGTTTTTTTTTTCAAAATTGTCGGTGTTTTTTTGTTTATAGCGCAAAAAATAAAAACCGCAGAGTTGATCAAATACCACCAAAAGAAAGCTCTATTTGTGGGGAAAAAAGGACGTCAATTTTGTTTGGGTACAGTGTCACGCGACCACGCATTTGTCAGTTAAAGCAACGCAGTGCCGTATCGCAAAAAATCCTTTGGTCATTAAGGGGGTAAAATCCTCCGGGGCTGAAGTGGTTAAGGGATGTCTTTCTAAAGAAGTAATTTCTTCCTGGTCTAAAGTCACATTAAAACATACAAAAACACTTAGGTAAAATGTCTACCTGACCTTGTTTGAGTATTTGAAGTGAGCACAGCTAAGGGTGAAAATGATTCCTTAGTATTTGTTCACATAGGTATCTAAAACTCTGACTGTCCCTGTCACATTTTTGCAAGTGAGAGACACAGGAGACAAAGAATTCTCTGTGCAAAAATCCACGTATAGACAACCTCCAATGAAACGACATCAGAAATCTTCAACAGAAAAGAAGTAAGATGGCCAGTGAGTTAATAAATGAAGAACAATGATATTCTGTGATAGCCTGTGCTGTCCTTCATCTGTCTCTCTTCTATTTCTCATCGAGTGGAGAGGAATTAGTACACCTGTCAGGTTGTTTTTGCTGTCTGTGCCCCCTTTATAGAGATTCATCTTCTCTATGTGACAATTTTACTGTTATCACTTGACCAGTGTAGACCAAATGTCACCCATTCCCAATTTGCAATAACCCCCTTTACATACCAAAGAACCCCCCATAACTTAACCACCCCATCTAGAATGATGAGACCACACCTTTTGTTTATGGAGTAAAATGGCCACAACAGCCTCTTTATTAAAACAACTCCAAATAAATACTCCAAATAAATAACAAATAAAATAACCAATAAAATAACCAATAAAACCAACAATGACACATTAATAACATAACTGTTAACCCCAGTCTGATGGTCTCTGACGGTGACCCACCTTTTCCAAATATATATATAAATATATATAACTATATGACTATATAGCCACAGATAACCAACGCACTGCGGGACTTTTATCAAACAAATAGGCCTCCAGCTGTCGCCGCTCGGAGACAACCCGCAGCGCCACCAAACCCAGTATTCCCTCCAACGTTCAGGAATACACTGGAGGGGAACATGCAAATGATGAGCCCCCCACCCCTTTTAATCCATCCGTTTACCGCCCCCGTCAAAGACCACCAGAATAAAACAGCCCCCCAACCAAACTGACCACCTCTGCTGTCATGACGACCTGTTCAGTTCCTGCAAAAGAGAAAAAACACCACAACAACTACTCAAAATATTGCACACATACTATATAACATTCTAGGGAGGGAGGGTGGGAAAAACTGCCTCCTCTGATGCACTCTCCTCACACTGCCCCCTTTACTCCTCCCCCCCCCTTTAAATACCACCACTCCCCTTTCTCACAAAGTTTCCCAACTTACCTCCCCTTTTTCCCATACTACTTTTCTCCTTATTTTGTTAACCCTTTCCGTGTCTCCCTTGGGCACACTGTCATGCCCGGCCCTACACTACCCCTCCTTTCAGTCCTTCTCGTTCCGTGCCTCACTTGACCAGTGTAGACCAAATGTCACCCATTCCCAATTTGCAATAACCCCCTTTACATACCAAAGAACCCCCCATAACTTAACCACCCCATCTAGAATGATGAGACCACACCTTTTGTTTATGGAGTAAAATGGCCACAACAGCCTCTTTATTAAAACAACTCCAAATAAATACTCCAAATAAATAACCAATAAAATAACCAATAAAACCAACAATGACACATTAATAGCATAACTGTTAACCCCAGTCTGATGGTCTCTGACGGTGACCCCCCTTTTCCAAATATATATATAAATATATATAACTATATGACTATATAGCCACGGATAACCAAGGCACTGCGGGACTTTTATCAAACAAATAGGCCTCCAGCTGTCGCCGCTCGGAGACAACCACTTCCCGCAGCGCCACCAAACCCAGTATTCCCTCCAACGTTCAGGAATACACTGGAGGGGAACATGCAAATGATGAGCCCCCCACCCCTTTTGATCCATCCGTTTACCGCCCCCCGTCAAAGACCACCAGAATAAAACAGCCACAGCCCGAAAGCGTGACCACCTTACGTTTGAGGGCACCTCCACACCCTCAGGGCCTGTTGTATTCCCTCCTGTAATCCTAAGGACCATAAGTCGATCCCTACATCCGAGAGATGAACACCATCCTTCCTTAAGTACAATCCCACATTCACCTCCAACTCTCTGTGCCGGATAACTATGCCACCATTCTGTCTGACAAATCTCCCCACTACCTTATTGATTCTAACCCGGGTCTTTTGAATGCTTGCCACCGATCTAGCCCACCGCCATGTTGTGCGAGCCACTATGTCAGACCAGACTAACAGGGTGTCTGGGAATTTCTCCCGTAGCAGCCTAAAATCATTTTTAATGTCTGCCAACAGATCCCTGACTGACCGGACCCCAAGTCATTCCCCCCCACATGAATAACCAAAACGTCAGGGGGTCTGTCCAACCGAACATACCTCTCTACTTCGCCCATTACTCTACCCCACAACATCCCTGGTCTGCCTAACCAACGTATATAGGCCTCGTTTCTGGAAATCCCCAGTTGTCTACCTTCCGGACGTACGTCACCTCTCCTGGCCCCCCAGCAAACATAGGAGTGACCTACGATCCAGACAAGACGAACCGGGGTGCCATCTGTAATAAAACAAAAACAAGATTGCGACACCCTCTTACCTCTCAACACTACGACTATCCAACTATTAACCGGAACACTTCTCCATTAGAATATTACGTAACCTGCATAATACATTTTTTTTTATTTTTTTTATTATTCCATTACCAAACTAGGTCTTATATAAGACTTGAATCTCCTAGACTCCCATCTCCCAAGCCTGCGCACAGCAGCTTCATCCAACCCGCACCTGGCAGCTTCAGTAGCTGCCCCTATGCGGAAGGAGTGGGAAGCATATTCTGTACCAATCAAACCAGCCCTTTGTAAACATTTTCTAAAAACCGCTATAAATTGAAAACGGGACAAATAAGATCCATCCTCATGCCTCAGGAACGGCCCCGCCCCATCACCCCTGACCGGCTTGAATTCCCGAACCGCCTCCACTGGGCACACCCTCGATCCTGGCAAGGCAAATAGGGTCACCACCACCCCGTTACCTTGCTGGTCGGTTTTAGACCTCCGCAGCCGCAAACTTACCTTGCTTACTCCTAATTGCACGTCCTGCTCCAACAACCCCCCCCCAACATACTTAGACGGGCTAATCAACTCCCCAAAACGAAAAGCCCCATAAAAAGCCAGTGAAAACGCCGCTGTAAACATTCACATTTCATAATGCGACAAACAGACAAACCTTAACATATCGCATATGGAAACCAGGTTCGCAAAAGTGACAGGCCTTCTCGCATCCTTTTGTTTATGCTGCTTCCTATACCCTTTTAAAGCCTGCCAAACCCAAAAATCCTTAGTCCAATCCTCACCCCCCATTAACTTAAACAAAAACGACAATCCTGCCAGTTTACGATCAATTGAAGATACTGCACAACCATTTTCCATGTTCCTCGCCACTAAGTACAATATTAATAATCTCCCTTCCGATCTAAGCGTTACCACACCCGCCTCCTGTACCAGCATAGACCACTCCTTCCATACCTTACTGTAGGCTGTCCAAGTGGAAACACTTACTGACCGCCTAATCCATCCCGCGGTGACTCCAAAGGCAGCTCCCACATCCACTCCGGGCAAGGAACTCCTTCCTTGTCTGCACCTGGCGCCAGCTCCCTGAACTTGTCCCACTGAAAACGAGACAAGGAGTCAGCCAACGCATTGTCAATCCCGGGAATGTGAACCGCATAAACAAAAATGTTTAGACTTAGACACCTGACCGGCTGCGAAGACGCCGACATGCGGTTCACCACCTGCACTACACCCATGTTATCACAATTGATTCTCAGCTTCAAATTCCGGCATGCCTCCCCCCATAGTTCCAAGGCTAACACCACCGGAAACAATTCCAGCAGCACCAAATTGCCGAGGAATCCCGCCTTCTCCCACGACTGTGGCCAGGGCTCTGCACTCCATTTCCCTTGAAAATATGCACCAAAACCTGTGGAGCCTGCCGCGTCAGTAACCAATTCCACGTCGAAATTGCTCACTGGGCCAGACATCCACACTGCCCTCACATTGTATGTGGTTAAAAACTCATACCAGACTTTCAAATCCTCTCTATGCTCCCTCGTCAACCTAATAAAGTGAGTTGGTCTTTTTACCCCCGCAGTGGCGGCCGACAGCCGCCGGCAAAAAACCCACCCCATGGGGATAATCCTGCAAGCGAAATTCAACTTACCCAACAGCGACTGAAGAGCTCGCAACTGCACCTTCCGCAATCCGTGGATATCCCGAATTTCCTTCTGTAGTTCCTCCAACTTACCTCTGGGCAACCGGCACTCCATAGCTATCGAGTCTATCACTATCCCCAAGAAACTAATTTCTGACGTAGGGCCTTCCGTCTTCTCAGCCGCCAATGGAACTCCAAACCTGCCTGCGATGTGCTGCAACGTGGAAAGCAGAATCGCACACACAGCGGAGGCAGGGGGGCCTATACACAGAAAATCATCCAAATAGTGTATAACTGAGTCTAGACCCGAAACCTCCCTAACTACCCATTCTAAAAATGAGCTAAATGCCTCAAACATGGCGCATGAAACCGAACAGCCCATGGGCAAACATTTGTCAACGTAAAACTGTTCCTGCCAGTGACATCCCAACAGCCGGAAGCTCTCCGGATGTACCGGCAACAACCTAAAAGCCGATTCTATATCTGCTTTGGCCATAAGGGCCCCTTTTCCATAGCGCCTCACCCATTTTATCGCCGCATCGAAAGACGTGTAAGACACTGTACACTCTTCCGGGTCAATGAAATCGTTGACTGAACCCCCCTTTGGGAAAGATAAGTGGTGTATCATACGAAACTTATTAGGTTCCTTCTTGGGTACCACCCCCAACGGTGATACTACCAAGTCCGGCCATGGTTTGATGGCAAACGGCCCCCCCATACGCCCCAACACCACTTCCTTGTGCAATTTTTCCCCAACTACTGTTTTATGCAGTAACGCCGATTTCAAATTCCGTGCCATAGGTGGAACCGTCGCCAATGAACAGGGAATCTTAAAGCCCTCCGTAAAACCTGACTCCAACAATCGAGCTGCTCCCCGATCCGAATACTTACTTAGAAAAGGTAGCATTTTTTCCACCTTCACCGGCGTCATCCCTCTTTGGAGTAGAGTCACTGGCACGCTTCCCTCTCTTAAAGCATCTCGACAACATGTGGGCGCCCCCACACCCCGAGCATTCATACTTGAACTTACATGCCCCCCCAAATTTACAGGCCCCCTCATTATACTGCCAGCACACTCCCCACTTTTTACCGGCCGACGGTCCTGAGGACTGTGTACCCCCGGCCCCCCCTCGAAAAGGCTGAGGTGGGGTCCTCGCCGATGACATAAGCCGCATCCAGAGGCTGATATCCTTATGATCCCAGCGCAACGATGTTCTGACTGCCTTCCGCTGTCTGAACTGCTCGTCATATCGCAGCCAAGCAGAACCCCCATACACCCTATGCGCTTCTCCAATAGCGTCCATGTAACAGAACAACGCCGAGCAATGCTCGGGGTTCTTCTCGCCAATGACGCTCGCCATGATGGCGAAGGCTTGTAGCCAATTAACAAATGTCCGCGGTATCAGCCTGTACCTCCGTTTTTCTTCATCATCCTTCTTAGAGGAGTCAGGTTTAACCCTATCCAGGTTAAACTTCTCCAACGGTAGTAGGGAAAAAATCTCTACATACTCACCTTTTTGAATCTTTTCCCGGACCTCCTGTTTCAGATGTGCTCCAAAGGGGCCCTCGAAGCAGACGTACACCTCACACTTCGCAGCGTCCGCCAACCTGACCATGTCTGACCTTTCCCCTTTTTCTGAGGACCCTTTGTCACCTGCCTCCTCCATACCGACTCCGGCCCCTGATTGACTGGTGGGAGGAACTGCAGGGGGTACCACCACCCCTCCTACCCCATTACTCCCATCCCCTGACTCCGCTACCGGTGCAGTCCATGGTGTTACTTGGGGAGGCTGCCCCTGTCCCCCTTCAAACCTACCAATTAAATCCCGCAAACCCTGCAAGAAAACCGTCAATTGCTGACCAGGCCCAGCACTGGCAGGATTGTTACCCGCCAACTGCTGGTCTGGCCGCTTCCCCCCTGGCTGTAACCCAGAAACCCCAGGCACTACTATACCTGCTCCCAGCACCCCTGTCAAATCTTGTAATGCCCCAGACAATGATAAGGAATTAGTAGACTTACCGGGCTGACCAGGTGTTCTCCCCACAGCCGTCGCGGTGCTCTCCCTCGCTGGCACTTCTGGCTCCTCCTCCTCCGACACTTCTCCCTCCGACCTCTCGTCAGACTCCACGCCTGGTTGACTGGAAAGCCGCCTGGGTGGTGACGCCCCAGAGGCCGCAGCGTGAGTTGGTGATGGGGAACCCCGCACCCCCGAAGGTCCGCTGCCGTCAGACAGGCGTCGCTGACCTGTCCTGACCACCTGTGTTCCTCCCCGCTTCTTTCCTCCTCCATCTGACCTGTTGCTCTTCTGGCTGGTGTTCAGCTGACCCTCTCCAGCACTGACACTAGCAGCTCGCTCTGCTGTTAAGCTCCGCCCCCTCTGGACATTCTCCTCTTCTCTTGCATTCTTTTGCTGGGCACTGCCTGGCACTTCATCCCTCCTCACCGCTCTCCTCGGCTGTCCCCCTTGTGCTGTGGATCTCCTGTGCAGCGGTCTCCTTTCCTCTGGCAGGGAACCGGCGCCATGTTGGCCCGTGGCCCCGCCTCCCGTTTGCGGCCGGCGGCGTGTGGACCGCCCGGGAGCCGCATCTACTTCCATCTGCCTCCTTTTCCCAGGGGGGACCGATCGATCCTCTCCCGGGCTCCTAGGTACCCGTGTGGGCCGAGCTGCAGGCCCCGGCGAAAAACGCGCCGGAGGCCGAGACCTCCGCGCTCGATGAGACATCTCACCCGCCGCTGATTCTCCTGGCTCTTCCTCTCCAATGTCCCCAATCTGTTTCTGCAGCCACTCTGGTCCCTTCTGTTCTGCTGCTCTCCTGAGCTTGTCTAGCAATGCTTCAATGGCGGCCATTGTAGAGGAGCAGATGTGTAAAAACTGCCTCCTCTGATGCACTCCCCTCACACTGCCCCCTTTACTCCCCCCCCTTTAAATACCACCACTCCCCTTTCTCACAAAGTTTCCCAACTTACCTCCCCTTTTTCCCATACTACTTTTCTCCTTATTTTGTTAACCCTTTCCGTGTCTCCCTTGGGCACACTGTCATGCCCGGCCCTACACTACCCCTCCTTTCAGTCCTTCTCGTTCCGTGCCTCACTGTTCTGTCCTAACTACCTGTACTTTCCTGTGTGTAACTCAACATGCAACTAAACCCTCCTATTCTGCAATAAGCCAGACTGAGTGTAATCTTGATGCTTTATTACCAAAACAGGGTGGGGTGAAACAATTATGAAAAAAACTGATAAGAAGTACACATAATAAGTATATGAAATATAACACAATGAATAATTAGGCTGCAGTTCGTGCTCACCAGCAATGCTGCCTTTAGGGGAGTCCACCACAATATGTGCTCCAATGGCTGGTTACTTCTCTCTCTTTTCTAAGATGGAGTCTGAGCTCCCATGAGCCACCTGTTTCCTTTTCTTTGTCTGAAGAATGGTGGGAACTTTTATTAACTACTTCCATACAGGGCATTTTCACCCCCTTCCTGCCCAAGCCAATTTTCAGCTTTCAGCGCTGTCGCATTTTGAATAACAATTGCGTGGTCATACTACACTGTACCCAAATGAAATTTTTATAATTTTTTTCCCACTAATAGAGCTTTCTTTTGGTGGTATTTGATCACCCCTGCGGTTTTTATTTCTTGTGCTATAAACAAAAAAAGAGTGACAAGTTTGAAAAAACACAATATTTTTTACTTTTTGCTATAATAAGTATCCAATTTTTTTTTTTTTTAAAAAACAAATTTTTTCCTCATTTTAGGCCGATACATATTCTTCTACATATTTTTGGTAAAAAATATCGCAATAAGCGTATATTTATTGGTTTGCTCAAAAGTTATACGGTCTACAAAATAAGGGGATAGATTTATAGCATTTTTATTATTATTTTTTTTTTACTAGTAATGGCGGCGATCTGCGATTTTTATTGTGACTGCGATATTGCGGCGGACACATCGGACAATTTTGACACATTTTTGGGACCATTCACATTTATACAGCGATCCGTACTATAAAAATGCATTGATTACTGTGTAAATGTGACTAGCAATGAAGGGGTTAACCAGGAGGGGGCGCTGTAGGGGTTAATGTGTTGCTAGGGAGTGATTCTAACTGTGTGGGGAGGGGATTCACAAGGGGAGGAGACCAATCGGTGTTCCTCTGTACAAGGAACACACCATCGGTCTCCTCCCATCTGACAGGACGTAGATCTGTGTGTTTACACACACAGATCCACGGTCCTGCTCGGTTACCGGGAAATTGCGGGTGCCCGGCGGACATCGCGGCCGGCAGGCACGCGCACCGGGACCAGAGCGATGCGGCGGCGCGCGCGCGCCCCCTGGGCTGCCTGGAAGGCTGCGCCGTCATATGACGGCGGCCCAGGATAACACCTGCACCGTCCCGCAGTCATATGACAGCGGGCGGGCAGCAAGTGGTTAAAGATGAACAGTTTCTAGTTTCTGCATAACAGTACATTTTATTCTGAGCTCCATCTAGTGGTCAAATTTAATATTGCAGGCAGAATAACTTAAAGTAGAACTCCAGATTTTCCTCCCCAAAACAACAGATGCATTGTGTATGTAAATGAATCACAACCCCAGTGTCGGTTTCTCTGTATCTTACCTACTTCAGCTGTGTACAGTAGGTTTCTGTGTCTGTGATGTCACTCCTCCTGGCTGAACTTCTCAGTGCCCTGACTTCCTGTTTCCTTGCTTTGCCAGTCCTGATACTTCATGTCCCATGATCCTTTGAGCCTCTGTAGTTTCAGGGCGGGCTATAGGAGTCACTTGTAGCAGCTGTAGGAGTTGATGTGGGCCTAATCTGTGAGGAGGGACTGGGCTCTTCCTGTAGGTGTGACTGGGCGGGACTGAATGCTAATTAGGATATATTCCATCCCACCCACCATCAGAGGTGTGAAGGAAGTTACATCATTTGCACAGTCTCAGACTACAGAGGGGTGTGTTCTAGGCTAGAGATGGTGCAGGAAGTGGCTATGGGAGGCATTCTGTCTACATTAGACTATACAGTGTGTCCCATGGTACAAAGCCACAACTAAAACCCAGAATATCAGGAGATATGCAGACAACAGGGCAACATGGTACAGAGGTATGATCTATGCTGGGATTGATCATTCCATTCAGGTCTACTGAAAAGAAAGTTGGAGTTCAGCTTTAAAGTGTAAGTCCACTCTAACACTAAAATCGCCACATCTACAGGCACCCATGATCTAACACTAACCTATCTAGCCCTGTAAAGAAGAAATCAGTATACATACCTTTTTTTTTAAGCCAATCTAGTCCAGTCTCCAAAGGCCTAACCTGCTATCTTCTAGGCCTTATTGACCGACGTAACGCGCGCCAACGAGCTCCAATGCAGGACTGCCAGGCCAAAAATAGGAGGGGGGGGGGACAACGACACCATGTTTTGCCGCACCCGGTGACACCAACCCTAGTGATGCCACTATTCTACTTTACTATACTTTACATGAAAACAGGTATTCTTGGTTACCTATATTGTGAAAAATATTTAGGCTGGCCAACTGCATCAAAGGGATCCCTCTCTGACCAGTCCCTGTTCTACTTTTTAAAAATGCTGAGTACATACCCATAACATTGGTTAAGACTGTGCTAGAATTATATGCAGCAGGCAGAGGGTTAATTGAGAATCTTAAAGCACATCTAAAACCAAGAACAAAAAAAAGTGTATATTGCAGCTTACTAGTCCTTAGATGTGGTGACTGCATTAGTTTTCTTTATTTTCACCCAGTAGTCTTGCTACTAACACACTTCCTGTCCTGGAGGGATAATGCTCACTCACCATACTGTATCTAGGGATGGGCCGAACACCGCCCCAGTTCAGTTTGCACCAGAGCATCTCGAACAGGGAAAAAGCTCTACTGAACATGCAAACTCTATTAAAGTCTACAATATAAGTGCTCAATTAAAGTCCTCATTTTAAAGGCTTATATGCAAGATATTGCCATAAAAAGTATATGGGGACTCGGGTACTGCCCCGGGGGATATGTATCAATGCAAAAAAAAGTTTTTAAAACGATCGTTTTTAAAAGAGCAGTGATTTTAATAATGTTTAAAGTGAAACAATAAAAATGAAATATTCCATTAATCACTTGCCGACCATCCGCCGCAGTTGTACTGCGGCAGAATGGCACGGCTTGGCGAAACAACGTTATGTAATGTCGCTTCGCCCTGTGGCCACTAGGGGCATGTGCCCGCTGCTCGCCCCCAGAGCCAATGCGAGCGCCCGGCAGGCGTGATGACCTCCGGGCACCCGCGATCGCTCGTGACACAGCGAGAACCTATGCGAGTGCCCGGCGGTCATGATCACTGTAAACACACAGTTTCCGGTTCTCTGATGGGAGAACAGACAGATCATCTGTTCATACAGAGTATGAACAGTGATCTGTAATCTCCCCTGCACAGTCCCTTCCCCCCTTCAGTTAGAACACAAACTAGGGCACACATTAACCCCTTGATTGCCCCCTAGTGTTAACCCCTTCACTGCCAGTGACATTTTTACAGTAATCAATGCATTTTCTTCAGCATTGATCGCTGTATTAATGCCAATGGTCCCAAAAATGTGTCAAAATTGTCCGATGTGTCCGCCATAATGTCGCAGTCTCGAAAAAATTAAAGAATGCCGCCATTACTAGTAAAAAAAAATTACTAATAAAAATGCTATAAAACTATCCCCTATTTTGTAGACGCTATAACTTTTGCGCAAACCAATCAATATACGCTTATTGTGATTTTTTTTACCAAAAATATATAGAAGAATACATATTGGCCTAAACTGAGGAAAAAATTGTTTTTTTATATATTTTTGGGGGATATTTATTATAGCAAAAAGGAAAAAAAATGCATTTTTTTCAAAAATGTCGCTCTTTTTTTGTTCATAGCTCAAAAAATAAAAACCGCAGAGGTGATCAAATACCACCAAAGGAAAGCTCTATTTGTGGGAAAAAAGGACGTCAATTTTGTTTGGGTGCAACATCGCACGACCGCGCAATTGTCAGTTAAAAAAAAGTGCTCTTGTCTGGAAGGGGGTAAAATCTTCCAGGTTAAATATCATGCCTGGGGAGCCCCCTTAGTCTGCCTGTAAAGTGGCGTATCTGTACAATGTATAGAACATGCCGCAGCAATAATGACATTTCTAAAGGAAAATATTTAATCTAGAGAGGTTGTAAACCTGAATTTGTTTTTAAAAAAAACCTGTATCACAATCTAGCTCATTATGAAATACTTACCTTAGATCGAAGCTTTTGCAGGGACCCCGCACACCGCTGTGACCGGCGACCATGTTATTTCCAGGTTTGCGGGCTCTGTGATTGGCTGGAGCTGCGATGACATCACTACTGCGCGTGGTAGCCGGCAGTCATGGCACGCTGTTGAAGAAACGGCACGAGCGAGTAATTTCGTAAGTGCGCACGCGTATATGGTAAATATCTTCTAAACCATGCAAGTTTAGGAGATATTTACAGTACCTACAGGTAAGCCTTATTATAGGCTTACCTGTAGGTACAAGTTGTGTAACAGGGTTTACAAGCACTTTAAACTTGCTCCTGGCTGTAATGTTGTCAGGAACCGTTACATTGCTTGGTTCACCTGCTGGTTGTTTGGTTTGCACGTGTGTCTTTATCTTAGTAAATATACCTTTTTCACTTACTCTTTTGTTCCTGATTCCTCAAGTGCATCCCATCAATCTGATCACCCCGTGCTGGATGCCTGTGTATGGCATTTCTGACAAATGTCTTGCCAGCTCCTGGCAATACAGATTTTTTAAAAATTAAGAAAAATGGCGTGGAGTCTCTCCCCCCCCCCCCCCTACCAGGCCCTTTGGGTCTGGTATGGATTTTAAGGGGAACCCCACTCCAACTTTTTTTATTAATGCTGTGGGGTCCCCCCAAGCTCTTTACCAGACCCTTATCTGAGCATGCAGCCTGGTAGGTCAGGAAAAAGGAGGGGGACAAGCGAGCGCCCCCCCCTCCTGCACCATACTAGGTCACATGCCCTTAACAAGGGGTGTGGGTGCTTTGGGGCAGGGGGGACTCTGCGCCCCCTCACCCCAAAGCACCTTGTCCCTATGTTGAGGGGAACAAGGGCCTCTTTCCGACAACCCTTGGCTGTGGTTGTCGGGGTCTGCGGGTGGGGGGCTTATCGGAATCTGGAAGCCCCCTTTAACAAGGGGGCCCACAGATCTGACCGCCCCTTATGTGAATGGTTATCAGGTACATTGTACCCCCTACCCATTCACCAAAAAGTAATAACCACAGGAAACAGTTTTTGACAAATCCTTTATTAAAAAATTGCTGACCTGATGCAAAAAATAGATTAAAAAAATGCTCTGCCTCCTGGGAGGCCACCAGCCGTCTGCCTCCTCTCTGCTTTGACAGTTAGTTCTTATATAGGCAAGGGGCGGGGCCACCCAGTGGCATCTCCCCTTATGATGTCACATGACATCAGAAGGGGGCGGTGCCACTGGGTGAAGTAGCTAGGTGGCCCTGCCCCTTGCCTATATAAGAGCTGTCAAAGCAGAGAGGAGGCAGATGGCCGGAGGCCTCCCAAGAGGTGACACCGGGTTTTTTTTAAAAAAAATTGCAGGCCACGTGATTGACGATGGATTACATCGAGGGACGTAATTTTTTTTTTTTTTTAGGACTTGTCAAAAACTGTTTCCTGTGGTTATTACTTTTTGACACTTTTTTGGTGAATGGGCAAGGGTACGATGTACCTGATACCCATTCACATAGGGGGGGTGGGATCTGGAGGGCCTTGTTAAAGAGGGCTTTCAGATTCTGATAAGCCCGCAGACCCCCACAACCACTGGGCAAGGGTTGTCGGGAAGAGGCCCTTGTTCCCACCAACATGGTGGGCAACTCAAAGCACCCTTCTCATGTTGAGGACAAGCAGCCTGATATGGTTCAGGGGGGGGTGCACATGCTCGCCCCCCTTTCCTGGCCTGCCAGGCTGCATGCTCGGATAAGGGTCTGGTATGGATTTTGGGGGGGGGGGCATGTACTCCCCCTTAAAATGTATACTAGACCCGAAGGGCCTGGTATGGACTGGGGGGGGGGGGCATTTAAAACAGTTTATTGATATTATTTATTTTTACTCCCTATTCCAAAGGCTGTAGGGTTGGGGAGAAGAAACCCATGTATTCTTAACATAGTAGATGATGTAATCTGCCTGGCAGTGCTGTGTGGGAGAGCTGTGTACATTTTAGGATTGAATAGTTAAGAATACAAATCCTTTGGAAGGTTAAACAGCTCCTATAAATGTGTTTCAGCAATGTTTTAGGCTGGTTGCCTGGAATTCAGCTTCAAAAATAAATTGTTAAAAAAAAAAGGAAAAAGAAACACGTATTCTACAGTGTTTCTGTGAAATAGACCTGAATGGTAAGGAGATGAGATTACCCTGGCTGTAGAGTGAGTTAGCCCAGGTTCACACTGAGGGTGGGTTTGAAATCGTGCTGAATTTGCACGATTTCAAACCGGCATTTCAGTCCGACTTTGGGGGCAATTTGGCATTCATCTGTGCGGGTTCATGCACAGATGTCTATTGAAATCGCCCCCGAAGTCGCTAAAAGTAGTGCAGAAACTACTTTTGGGAATAGATGCGGTCGCCACAAAGTTGGCGTTGCACCGATTCGGACGGTGCCATTCCCGGCAATAGGCTCCGATTTGGCATGTGATTTTGACATGTCAAATCGCATGTCGCATCGGCCCAATGTGGACGTGGGCTCACACAATTAGGAAACATCTTGTCTTTTTCTAACAGGGACTATCTAGCTTAGTTAGTTATACACAGAGTTCTGGGCTTTTGTTATTAGAACATAGATACACCCTGTATTAAATGCTTACTTGTAAAAAAAAAAAAAATAGACTTTATTTAAATTGGTTATAAAACCTAAACATATTTTTACCTTAACGCATTCCATGTGTTAAGGTAAAAAAAGTTTAGGCATTGGTTTTGGCTTCTCAACCCCCCCCCCCCCCTTTTACTTACCTGAGCCCTCATTCGATCCAGCGCTGTGCTCGTCTGCAGCTCTTCTCTCCCCTCACTTCCAGGTGTCGCTGGTTTTGCTGGGGCACCGGGAGCCATTGGCTCCTGCTACTGTCAATCAAAGCCAGTGACGAGGGAGTGGAGGGTGGGCCTAAGAGTCCCGCTTCCCATGGGGGCACTGGACAGAGGAGGGGCCAGGAGCCCCAGCGGGGAACCCAAGAAGAGGGGGTCCACGGCCGATCTGTGCAATTCCATTATTAAGTATAGACATGTTTGTTTTTTGTTTGTTTCTTTTTTTTTTTTTTTTGTTTAAATCTTTTATTTCAAAAGTAAAGAAAAACAAAAAGGGCTCCAATCATTAGAACATACATATCTAAATACTAATAACCACAATATTGAATAATAATAATACATTCCGCCAAGCTAAGACTGGTTAATCCAGTAATATATTCACTAATATCATGTTATTCAAAATGTCTTTCCCTTCTCGGTCATATACTCAAAAAGTTCAAACAACCTAGTTCCGTAATCGTAGAGAAAAGAAAAAAAAAGGGGGGAGACGAAAATGGGAAAATAGAATACATTTTTCTCCTCCTCCCCTCCATCACCCACAAGAGCCAACAAGTAGAGTTACATTCATTCACCAAGTCACACGGTCTTAAAGGGAACATAACATACATTCTTTTCAATTAGTAGGTTTCACGTCTATGAGAGTCTTTCCCTCCTCAGAGTTAATAAAAAGGTTCCATGGGGTCCATGTTTTAACATATATCTCTCGCTTCTGCCTGGTTGTCCAGACTAAAGGCTCGTACACACGATCGGATTTTCCGCAGACAAAACCTCGGACTTTTGTCCGAAGGCGTGTGCCTGGATTTTGTCTTGCATAGAAAAGGCAAGGAATTGCCGGCCAACAAACACGAACATAGTAACGTACTGCGTGGTTTTTCAGCTCTTCAGCGCCACCCTTTGGGCTCCTTCTGCTAATTTCGTGTTAGTAGATGTTTGGTGAGTGTTGATTCACGTTTTTCATTTCGCACTTTTCAGTTTGTTTCTGATCGGCCGTTCGTCAACCAGCCATGTTGCGGAATTGGAAGAGATAACGTGTTATTAATTATTGGCCTTGGAGTTATTGCTTTGACCCAAGTCCAGTCCAGGAACAGGAGGAGGAGGATTTCTTGGACCAAAAATTGGTTGCTTTATTAATTGTGAGCAATTATGTTATATGCCTTTGCTGCGGGAGCTCCAGGAGAATAATCCGGATGATTTTCGGAATTATCTCCGGATGACGGACCCCTGCTTTCACCAACTCTTGGCATTGGTCACCCCCTATATTAAGAAACAGGACACATGCATGAGGCTTTTATTTTATTTTTCGGTTGAATAATGATTTGATTTGTTATATTTTCTATATTTTTGGATGCATAGAATGAACTTTTTGGTTAAGTTCTATTGGCAGATAGCATGTCTAAAATTGTGGAGAATAATACTTGGCTATGTGTTTGACTTCAAATCACAGTTTGGGAGTAGGCAGTTACATTTAAAAAATACAATGTAAAATTAAGGAACACTAACATAGTTGTATCTTTGATCTACTATGGGATAATGGTGTTGTGGTAACTTGCCCAAAAAAAAAAAAAAAAGCATAATAATATTATTCTTGATATCACTAGAAAATAAAAGCCTTTGAAAATTCATTTGCAATAACTCCATCAGTATCACCAGCAAAGCAGCTTCATTATTATCCCATTAAAGAAGAAGAGAATTGTGCGCCGCTTCCGGCTCGTCCTTGCTTCCAAGCATGCGTGTTTGTACTTTGGACTTTTGTCCGACGGACTTGTGTACACACGCTCGGAAAATCCGACAACAGACATTTGTCCGTAGAAAATTTTAAAGCCTGCCATCCAACATTTGTCAGCGGAAAATCCGACAACAATTGTTCGATGGATTGTAAAAACAGTCAGATTTTCCGCCAACAGCCTGTCATCACACATTTCCTGTCGGAAAATCCGATCGTGTGTACACGGCTTTAGTCCTTTTTTTCTTTTCCTTTGTAATCACTTTGTAATCATTTTAAATAAGTGTATTTATTGGCGTATAACACTCACTTTTTCACCATGAAAGTTGGGTGCAAATAGCATGTGCGTGTTATACGCCAATACTTCAATTTTAGCTGCCTTGGAGGGGACAGGGAGGGAGCGGGACAAGCGCCATCAGATTACATACAGTGAGAATCTCCTGTTTACTTGGCAGCCTCTGTAATAGGAAGTCCCGTCTCCTGGGCCGCCATTGGATCACTGTTCTGCCTATCATAGGAGATTCTCACTGTATGTAATCTGTCGGCACTCGTCCCGCCCCCTCCCTGTCTCCGCTAGGCTGCAGATGGGCATTGTTCAGGCTGCATTGATGGCAATGGTGAGGCTGCATTGATGTGGACTGATAAGGCTGCATTGATGGCACTTGATAGGCTGCAGACGGGCATTGATCAGGCTGCATTGATGGCAATGGTGAGGCTGCAGATGGGCACTGACCCTTATTTTGCTTCAAAGTCTCTTATTTAACTACCTGGCATCCGCGCTATAGCCGAATGACGGCTACAGCGCGGACCTACATTCCCGGGAGGCCGTCATAGGACGGCCTCCCCCATGCACGCTCCCTGCGCGCGCCCTGCAGGGCGCGCGCCGGGCGCGTTGTGATCACCGAGTCACTGAGACTCGGCTGATCACCGATCTGTGTAAGGGGCCGGTCCCAGCCCCTTACCATGTGATCAGCTGTCAGCCAATGACAGCTGATCACATGATGTAAACAAAAGATTGGTAATCATTTTTTTTTTTTACTCACGCTGACAGCGCAAGTAGAAAAAAAAGCCGATCACATCGGATGTGAGGGACATCGGTCCCCAAGTGGAAGAGGCACATCTGCCTCATCAGTGCCCAATAAAAGTGCCACCTAATACTGCCCACAGTGCCACCTAATAGTGCCCACAGTGCCACCTAACAGTGCCCACAGTGCCACCTAACAGTGCCCACAGTGCCACCTAACAGTGCCCACAAGTGCCACCTATCAATGCCCACAAGTACCACCTATCAATGCCCACCTGTAGTGCCAATCAGTGCCACCTGCCAGTGCTGCCCATCACTGCCACCCATCAGTGCCCATCACTGCCACCCATCAGTGCCCATCACTGCCGCCTATCAGTGCCCATCACTGCCGCCTCATCAGCGTACATCAATGAAGGAGAAAAATTACCCGTTTAAAATTTTTTATAACAAAATATAAAAAAATAAACTTTTTTTTTTTTAAAAATTCAGTTTTTTACATTTTTTTAATAAAAAGTAAAAACCGCAGAGGTGATCGAATACCACCAAAAGAAAGCTCTATTTGTGGTGAAAAAATGATAAAAATTTCATTTGGGTACAGTGTTGTATGACCGCGCAATTGTCATTCAAAGTGCGTCAGCGCCGAAAGCTGAAAATTGGTCTGGATAGGAGGGGGGTTTAAGTGCCCTGTAAGCAAGTGGTTAAAATAAGTTTTTTTCCTGAAACTTCCCTCTTAAAATGAATGTGCGTGTTATACGCCTGTGCGTGTTATATGCCGATAAATACGGTAATCTGAAAAAGATATAATACCTTAGTTTATAAAATGTCTAAAATATATTTTACTTTCAATATATATATATTAGGTTTTTAATATAAAAAGATGAAAGATACATTAAGGTCATGCCATACATTATTGACCATCACTGATAGCATGACCTTTTTAATAATTTTCTGTGAGGTCATGCTCATGCTCTAGACATAAAAGTCTAATGGGGTAGACAGTGCAAAAAGCAAGAGCAAGGAAGATAGAAAAAGGAAATAAATAATGTTCCAATTCAGCCGGTGAAAGGGTTGTTTGTATGCGGCGATGGTTAATCAGCAGAATTAATGAGTGTTAACATGTTTGATCCAGGGGTTCCAGACTCCCTCATACTGGTGTTGTTTATCATTAATGATAATGATGATGCTGGCTAGTTTCTCATGCATCATAATCCAGGAAATTTGGGTTTTAGTTAAAGACAAGGAAACAGACAGGGTTTTTTTTATGTCCTTACCAACTATTTAAAAAGTATTTAAAACTTTAAAGGTAAATTAAAATGACATTGATTGGAAACAAATTTACTTGTGCGTTGTGTTTCTATGTTCCTTAAAGAATATTCAGAGCCAAAACTGTGTTTTAAGTTTTGGATAAAGTATAGGATGTTTGGAACTCCTGTCAGGTTTTTCATTTTGCTGTCCGTGTTCCCTTGGGGAGGTTTCCCTTCACTTTCTGTCACAATAAGAAGACATAGTAGGTAGTGAGAGGAAATCTATCCAACATCAGAGTAATTTCTTTCTTAGACAGCTGTCACCAGGACAAGCGTCCCCATTGGAAGATTTCCCCTTCCAGCAAGTGTGAAACTTTGGATTTCCAATCATTTTTTATCCCAGTGCTAATGGTGACAGAGAAAGATAGGGTGAATCTCCCCAGAGGGGACACATGCCACAAAGAAAAAACAAACTTCTAAAGCAGAAAAAAGTGCAAGCTTTAAGCGGTAGCAAACCGCTGGCTTTTTTTTAATGTCATAATGTGCTAGTATCCATCACATACTAGCACATCATGTGAAACTTACTTTAGAAGGAAGCCCTCCAGCGGCGCGCTGTCACCGCTGAAGGCGCTTCCATCTTCACCTGGTCTTCCTTCCAGGTTCGTGAGTGGCTGGAGCCATGCATGCACGCAGGAGCCGCCGTTTACGACACAGGACTCTGAAGGAATGGCACGGACATGCCATTCCTTCAGAATGCATGCGCCAGTGACATCACCGATTGCATGTACAGTAAACATCTTCTAAACAGTACACGTTTAGGAGATATTTACAGTACTGATAGTTAAGCCTTCGGGTGCAGGCGCCCGCCTCTGTAGTAAGTGAAAAATGAAGTGAAGCCTTGCGACAGCCTGTTTCCCACTGTGCATGCGCGCGTCGCGATGTGCTTTTTGAATAGTGCCGCTGTCTTCTGGGACCTGTGTGTGTCCCGGAAGGCAGCGGGGGGAAGGAGGAGTGGCCTGAAATGTTGTAGATCACTGTGCGGCGATCTTAAATGGAAGTGGGAGCGGGTACCTGTCAAAACCAGGTTCCTGCTCCCCCTCCCCTCCAAAAAAGTGGCAACTGTGACAGTGAAGGGGGGGAGGGTGCAAAGAAGCAGATGGATTCTCCCTAGTTTAAATGTAGTCTTTTCAACTAGGCTGTAGCCAGCCAGAGCTCTGATTGTTATTATATGAATTTTTGGGGTTTTCCCTAAGGTCAGGAAATTGTTTACCTCTGCCTGCTGCTGGGTAATGTTCCCCAGCAAGTAGAGTGAGATGTTACAATGTCTAGGGGTTATGGATATTTATTCTGCCTTAGCCAGTCACTGAGGAGTTTATTTTGGTGACCTTCTGGAAGGATCCCTGCCTTCCTGGCTTTACCTGGAGAGTATGTCAGTTTAAGGGGTGCTTGTGCTTAACGCCCAGGTTTTGCCTGGAGAGCATGTGAGTATAGAGAGGTCCTGTCTTTGCTTCCCAGGCCTGTTGCCTGGGGAGGAAGTCCTTGTGAGGAGAGGTCTGTGCCTCCTAGGCCCTTTTCCTGATGGAGGAGGCTGGAGCAGGAGAAACAGGAAGGTGGCTACCCATTGGAGGGCATCTTCAGAAGTGTCTGCTATGCTAAAGAGTGTGCAGGAGAGCTTAGGAGAAGTTGCTGCTGGACGGACATTGAGTGCTGACCTAATTTTTCAGCTGCTTAAGGTATCCTGCTTAATCAGTTGCTGGTCTTGCTTTAAAGATCCAACTAGCCTGCGTAGTGCCCCTGCCCTGGGCTGGCTAAATTTAATATATGGCTTTTCTGTAACCAACTGAGCCGCAATTTACTTTTTAGATCTGCTCAGGTTTTTCCCAAAACCTGGTGGCTGATTGCTTCTGTCTGCTGATGAAAGAATATTCCGGAAATAGTGTGGGAGGACCAGCCACTAGAGTTATGAACAGTTATCTGACCTTTGCCAATCCATGTGAGGCTGAGAGGCTGATTCA
Source organism: Lithobates septentrionalis (assembly GCA_037952835.1). Taxonomy (NCBI): domain Eukaryota; kingdom Metazoa; phylum Chordata; class Amphibia; order Anura; family Ranidae; genus Lithobates; species Lithobates septentrionalis. Next base: position 2,150,878 of record JBBDGP010000653.1, on the reverse strand, counting down.
GAAGGTGTGGCTGGGGAGAAGATATTTGGGAGGATCTGATTAGTCTCTCTCTTCCCTGGGACTTCTCCCCTGGGAAGGGAAAAGTGTGTGTGACCTGAGAAGCTACGGCTAATAGAGCAGGTGCTATGGGCTGAAGGCCTGAAGGAAACTTGCCTTTCGAAGCTTGGCTGGAGAGGTGGGACCCTTCACCTGTAGCTCCAGGTATGAAAGTACTTATTGAATGTGAGAGGCCAGAAGTTGCTGCTTAACCCCTTCCCGCCGGCAGCACGCATACATGCGGCCTCACGGAAGTGGGTTTTTTCCCATGGGGACACATATATGTGTACTCCTCTTTGTGCTGGGAGCTCGCCACACAGCGCGCTCCCAACACAGAGAGCCCCGGGTCTCTAACTAACATTTAGGACCCGGGACTCCTGGTTCCGGGTCACCTGATCGCTGTGATAGCCTCACCTTTACTGCTGTTTTTTGGGTATCCTGTTCCCCATCCCTCTACCCCCTAAATGTTTGAGCCAATAAAGAACACTGACAGACTGGAAGTCTGTCTTCTGGTTGCTGTCAGTGGATCAGTGAGTGTTTGAGTGCAGCTGTATTAAATACCAGTTCCTCCTAGCCCAATAACCAGTAGAGTGGTTAGGATGGCCCAAAAGATCCAACAGCTTATTCAGGGCACGGTGCTACACCTACAAAGTCATTATTACAGTATTTCCCTGATTATTATAGATAACATCCTCCAACCCTCTGGCAACTTCTGTGCCACCACTGACATCTTTCTCTACACCGCTCTTCCCTGCTCAACCTGGCACCACTCTGCTTTTTCGTAGTTTACGGCCAAAATGCTTTTTCTCCATACCACCCTGCCCTGGCAATGCCTCTGTCCCAATATTAGTCTTTCCCACATTGCTCTGTTTTGTGAGGGGTATCCTTATGCTTTGAGGGACCCCTTTGCTGGATTGTATGCATGTGAGTATTAACATAGTAGGAGGCTGTTCACTAACCCTTCCCATGGGATGGGGGGATACCAATCTGGGTACTTTCCACTGTGGAGGGGGCACTCAATTTTTCGTTTTTCTAAACTGAAATTATTCTCATAGTGCTGAAACTGTGTAAAAACTCAGGCAGGCAAATTTGCTGTTTTTATAACTTGCTGTAAATATGATTCATCCACAAGCCATTAACCTTTTGTCACAATGGTCAGGTGAATGTCTGGCAAATGAGTGCTTGTCAAACACACAGATTTCATAATTATGTCTACACAATCTAATGAATGTCTGGCTTGAAACAAGAATTTCGATAAATGAGATTTGTCAAACTTCACAGGGTGCAGGCTTGCTCCAGGTCGGTTGCACACCCCATAATGAAGCCATAGTGATCTGGATACTAAATTGTTAAAAAAAACAATCAGCAATGGAAATTTCTATATTTACAGTTTTACATGTTCCCTTTAAAGTAACCTTGCCTGACAGAAAGCAGCGAATGTACCATTTGTATTTTTATACTTGTCATAAATCTGCAGGCGTAGTTTAAAAATACAAAGCAAATCCAGAATGTGGTGTACTATTATAAATCACTACATATGCTATGTAAGCCCACCTGTGTGTAACATCTTTCAATTTCATAATGGTTTAGCTAATGCTTAACCACTTCAGCCCTGGAAGATTTGGCTGCTCAATAACCAGGCCATTTTTTGCAATATGGCTCTGAGTCGCTTTAATTGACAATTGCGCGGTCATGCCACGTGTTACCCAAACAAAATTGACGTCTTTTTTTCCCCCACAAATAGAGCTTTCTTTTGGTGGTATTTGATCATCTCTGCAGTTTTAGTTTTTTACGCTATAAACAAAAAAAGAGCGACAATTTTGAAAAAAAACACAATATTTTGTACTTTTTGCTATAATAAATATCCTCATTTTGTTTAAAAAAAAAGCTAATTTTTTCCTCAGTTTAGGCCGATATGTATTCTACAAATTTTTGGTAATGAAAATCAAAATAAGCATATATTGATTGGTTTGCGCAAAAGTTATAGCATCCACAAAATAGGGGAAAGATTTATGGCATTATTATTATTTTTTTTTTACTAGCGATTTTTATTGAGACTGCGACATTATGGCGGACAGATCAGACACTTTTGACACATTTTTGGGACCATTGGCATTTATACAGCGATCAGTGCTATAAAAATGCACTGATCACTGTGTAAATGTCACTGGTAGAGAAGGGGTTAACACTAGGGGGCAATCAAGAGGTTAGCTGTGTTCCCTAGGGAGTGATACTAATGCTGCGTACACACGGTCAGACTTTTCGTCTACAAAAGTCTGACGGACGCCGACGGACTAAAGCTGGCTGACAATCCGATCGTGTGTGGGCTTCCCCGGACTTTCAGCGGACTTTCAGCAGACTTTTCCAGCCGCAAATCTGATGGACTTTAGATTTGAAACATGCTTCAAATCTTTACGTCGTAACTACGCCGGACCCAGAAATCCGCTCGTCTGTGTGCTAGTCCGACGGGCAAAAACCCACGCTAGGGCAGCTATTGGCTACTGGCTATCAACTTCCTTATTTTAGTCCTGTGTACGTCATCACGTACAAATCCGTCTGACTTTTGTGTGATCGTATGTAGGCAAGTCCGTTCGTAAGAAAGTCTGCCGCAAGTCCGACAAAAGTCCGTTGAAAGTCTGTCCGACAGGCTGTCGGACTTTTGTAGACGAAAAGCCTAACCGTGTGTATGCGGCATAACTGTGGGGGGAGGGGACTGACTGGGTGAGGAGACCGATCGCTGGTTATACTTAGTATGAACAACAGATCGCTTTCCTCACCCCTGACAGCACAGAGATCTGTCTGCTTACATTGACAGATCTCCGTTCTGTCTCTGTGTGGAGCGATCGCGGTCATTGCGACTGCAGGGCACACGAATGGACTCTGGCGTCGCGCCTCCTAGAGGTCAAAAGGTGAACCGACGTACAGCTAAGTCGGTTCGCCCAGGGGAGCCAACCTGCCGCAGTACAACTGCTGCGCAGATTGCCACATTTACTCTCAACATCGGGTAGCAAATGTGATACAGAATCTGTAGTACAGATTTTAAAAGTTTCCATTGTTTTTAACATTGGAGTAGTGATGTACATTTTTTTTATCAAATATCATTTTAGCACCCAGCATGCTCCAAAAACATTTTTTTTTCAGTATTTGAGCATTTGATGTTTTGCCATATATTTATCACAGCCACAAAAAAGTAATTTACTATACTTAAAGCGGAGCTCCGCCGAAAATTTTTTTTTTAAAAGTCAGCAGCTACAAATACTGCAGCTGCTGACTTTTAAAACATGGACACTTACCTGTCCAGGGCGCCCGCGATGTCTCTCCGTCCTCGGGTGCTGCCGCCTCCATCTTCGGTAAGGGAATCAGGAAGTGAAGCCGTGCGGCTTCACTTCCCAGTTCCCTACTGCGCATGCGCGAGTCGCACAGCTCAATACGGATGGTCCCTGCTGTCTCTGGGACCCGTGTGTTTCCCAGCAGGCAGCGGGGAGGGAGCAGGAAGTGGCGTAAATAACCGCAGATTCTGCGGCTATCTATGCCGGAAGTGGGTACAGATACCTGTAATATACAGGTATCTGTACCCCCCTCCCCCCTGAAAGGTGCCAACTGTGTCATCGGAGGGGGGGAGGAATCTGATGAGTGGAAGTTCCACTTTTGGGTGGAACTCCACTTTAATAATAATAGTTTACTTACAGTACCTTTAAAGTGGAAGTAAAGGCAAAATCTAACTGACCCTAAACTTACTCTCAGCCACATTCTAAGCCTAATCTATCTAGCTCTGTAAAGAAAAAAAATCACTATACTTACCTGTACTGCAGTCGCTTCGGTCCGGTCCCACGGTGAGCTGTCAGTGGCAGCTTCAGCATGCGGAAGAGGCAGCCGACAACACAAGCCCCATAGTAACTCTATGGGTGATGTCATTTCCCAGCTATTGTCTGCTTTCTCCTGCACACAGAGGGAGCTGCGGAACAGGTAATTATGGCATTATTTTCTTTACAGGGCTTGTGGGCAGGTTAAAATAGTTAGATAGGTGCTGTCCCAGTCCCAGTCCCAGTTAACGCCTTTCCCAGTTCTTTGGACCTTTTGGTGGGTTCTGCTCTGGGTCTGGCCCACTTGTCCTGTGACATATAAATTGGGTCAGTGGTCTGGTATGCAGTTGAGATGGAAAGGAGTTTGTGGAGTCTGGAGGGTTGAGATGTGAGGCCCATAAAAGATGGAGATGGGCGAAGAGCACTGTAGGAGAAGGAGGATGTCGCTCATCATGGCCTGCTCACAGAGTGTCACGTACCTTGTAGTAGAGCTTGATATGCAGAGGACAGCCTCTCTTACACCTCTGACTCGAGGCCCCTGGTAGAGCAGACAGGAGGCAAAGGAGTGCCTGGCAGGATCGCTGGCAGCGGAGCTGGGCTGGAACTTCTGGAAGGGTCGTGGAGGGATACAGACACAGCGGAAGACCATGAACAGTGGGTAAGCTGGAAGCTGGAACAGGCAGACACTGGAACACCACAGGCTGGGGAGAAGTTGCTGCTACAGGTGGGATGGTTGCTTCCAGGGACTGGAGAGAAGGCAGGTACAGGCAGGCTGGGTCATACACTGGCAAGCAAATCAGGAACTGATGCAGAGGCTGGAGCGGAGTCAAGGTACAGGCCAGATTGGTAACAGGCTGGCAGCGAGGTAGCAGAAGGAGCAGGCAGGTGCGGAGTCGGAGACAAGCCGGGGTCGGATGCAAGCAGACAGCAGGGAACGTCAGGAACAAGCCGGGTCAAACAACTGGAACAGGTATCAGGTAATGGGAAGCAGGAACACATAGGAATGCAGTAGAGCAGACAGCATTGAATCTGGGTGCTAAACCAATTTAAATAGCCCATTTGGCGCCATGAACTGTCACAAGGTGCGCGCAGGCGCACCCGCGGCATTATCCTTAAAGGAATTGGAGGCTCAGAACGTCTTCTGTGGCCGGAATCTTGGTTGCTGGCATGCCCTTCCTGACATAGAGACTCTTAACGTGGGGTTCACCCTGAAGACACTAGTGCTGAAGAAATGCCTTGGAAGGACTATGATTATTGGACTACACTTTTATAGTTATACCGGAACAGCACACAAACCTATAGTTATAGTTAGGGAAATGGGAATTATCATGTTTTGCATACCAAATATTTAATCCTAAATGCCACTGATTGCCCAAATATCCCCTAAAGGCACATAGGTTAAATATGGGGCGCTGAAAATATAATATGTGACCAAAAATCTGTGTTAGCACAATAGTGGTGAGACCCTCTTATTGTGTTTGTATAACACGTGACAAACAAATAGTGCTATCAATCTCAGAGTAGCATATAAAATAAATAAATAAATATATGTGACATACAAGTGGAACACTAAGTGCAATCACTACACTCCATGCTGTGACATATCAAAATATCACATAACAGTCCATATAAAATGAATCCATCCAAGAGGAACTGCTAGTGACCACATCTAGTGTAATATCAGATGCATACACTCAAGTGCCTTCGTGTGTCTTCCACCTCACCCCTGTGTTCAGTGAATCACACCCTCCAGAAATGCACTCACCCAATCCCATGATTAAGTCTACCTATGACGAAACATGTCGGGGGCGTGGCTGTGAGACGTGACACACAGCGCGGTTAACTACACAGGAGGAAGGAAGTTTTAGTGCACGGAGGAGCGAAGGACAGCTGAAGGGAGGGGTGAGATTGCAGTGAGATTGCAGCCCAGTGCAAGTACACCTCGGGTCCGCCGTGACCAACAGTTGTTTTGTTGTTTTATCCACAATTGCTTGAAGATTGATGTGATCCACACACGATTTCTGCTGTTTTATCTTTGATATAATGTGAGTGCATCAGTTGTAGATTGCAGTGGTTTTAATAAATGTTGTTTGCTGGTTCACACTATTGGAGCACTTTATTTTCTTTCATGTGGATCTATGTAACAACTATCCTCCTGGACACCGATTGTTCCATTTACCCCTGAGTGTGGTAAAACAAGCGTGTATTGCCTTGCATGAAAGTGCTGGCATTGTAATTCGGTGAGTGCATTTCTGGAGGGTGTGATTCACTGAACACAGGGGTGAGGTGGAAGACACACGAAGACACTTGAGTGTATGCATCTGATATTACACTAGATGTGGTCACTAGCAGTTCCTCTTGGATGGATTCATTTTATATGGACTGTTATGTGATGTTTTGATATGTCACAGCATGGAGTGTAGTGATTGCACTTAGTGTTCCACTTGTATGTCACATATATTTATTTATTTATTTTATATGCTACTCTGAGATTGATAGCACTATTTGTTTGTCACGTGTTAAACAAACACAATAAGAGGGTCTCACCACTATTGTGCTAACACAGATTTTTGGTCACATATTATATTTTCAGCGCCCCATATTTAACCTACAGTGGCTTGCGAAAGTATTCGGCCCCCTTGAACTTTTCAACCTTTTGCCACATTTCAGGCTTCAAACATAAAGATATAAAATTTTTATTTTTTGTGAAGAATCACCAACAAGTGGGACACAATTGTGAAGTGGAACGAAATCTTTTGGATTTTTGAAACTTTTTTAACTAATAAAAAAATGAAAAGTGGGGCGTGCAAAATTATTCGGCCCCCTTGCGTTAATACTTTGTAGAGCCACCTTTTGCTGCGATTACAGCTGCAAGTCGCTTGGGGTATGTTTCTATTAGTTTTGCACATCGAGAGACTGAGATTCTTGCCCATTCTTCCTTGCAAAACAGCTCAAGCTCAGTGAGGTTGGATGGAGAGCGTTTGTGAACAGCAGTTTTCAGCTCTTTCTACAGATTCTCGAATTGGATTCAGGTCTGGACTTTGACTTGGCCATTCTAACACCTGGATACGTTTATTTGTGAACCATTCCTTTGTAGATTTTGCTGTATGTTTGGGATCATTGTCTTGTTGGAAGATAAATCTCCGTCCCAGTTTCAGGTCTTTTGCAGACTCCAACAGGTTTTCATCCAGAATGGTCCTGTATTTGGCTGCATCCATCTTCCCCTCAATTTTAACCATCTTCCCTGTCCCTGCTGAAGAAAAGCAGGCCCAAACCATGATGCTGCCACCACCATGTTTGACAGTGGGGATGATGTGTTGAGTGTGATGAGCTGTGTTGCTTTTACGACCAAACATACCGTTTTGCATTGTGGCCAAAAAGTTCCATTTTGGTTTCATCGGACCAGAGCACCTTCTTCCACATATTTGGTGTGTCTCCCAGGTGGCTTGTGGCAAACTTTAGACGAGACTTTTTATGGATATCTTTGAGAAATGGCTTTCTTCTTGCCACTCTTCCATAAAGGCCAGATTTGTGCAGTGTACGACTGATTGTTGTCCTATGGACAGACTCTCCCACCTCAGCTGTAGTTCTCTGCAGTTCATCCAGAGTGATCATGGGCCTCTTGGCTGCATCTCTGATCAGTCTTCTCCTTGTCTGAGCTGAAAGTTTAGAGGGACAGCCAGGTCTTGGTAGATTTGCAGTGGTCTGATACTCCTTCCATTTCAAAATGATCGCTTGCACAGTGCTCCTTGGGATGTTTAAAGCTTGGGAAATCTTTTTGTATCCAAATCCGGCTTTAAACTTCTCCACAACAGTATTACGGACCTGCCTGGTGTGTTCCTTGGTCTTCATGATGCTCTCTGCGCTTTCAACAGAACCCTGAGATTATCACAGAGCAGGTGCATCTATACAGAGACTTGATTACACACAGGTGTATTCTATTTATCACCATCAGTCATTTAGGACAACATTGGATCATTCAGAGATCCTCGCTGAACTTCTGGAGTGAGTTTCTGCACTGAAAGTAAAGGGGCCGAATAATTTTGCACGCACCACTTTTCAGTTTTTTAATTGCTAAAAAAGTTTAAAATATCCAATAGATTTCGTTCCACTTCACAATTGTGTCCCACTTGTTGGTGATTCTTCACAAAAAATTAAAATTTTATATCTTTATGTTTGAAGCCTGAAATGTGGCAAAAGGTTGAAAAGCTCAAGGGGGCCGAATACTTTAGCAAGCCACTGTATGTGCCTTTAGGGGATATTTGGGCAATCAGTGGCATTTAGGATTAAATATTTGGTATGCATGTTATATATTTTTAAGGGGTAGCTCTTCTCATCATTTCTGTTCAATATGTTTTTTTATTTTAAAATATTCACCATAATACAGGGTAAAGATCAATCAAATAGATGGCCCAACAAAGGCCTAAACAGCAAGAGTTACATAAATTTATGAGCATTGAACATATTTGTTTGTTAACAAGGAACTTCTTCCGGAGACAAGCTTTTGGGTCTCTTCAAAGGGGTTAGACCCCGACTATTCTGTATATGTTTTGTGATCATCACGGGATAATTCGGAACCGTCATAGAAAAAAAAAAACGTAGCTTGCGAGACAGGGGGGAATCGCCTAACCAGGTCACCCCTAATGGGATCTTCCTGTGCCCCGGCCGGGTCTCCTTCCCCTGCTCGCCTCACATTAGACTGTTCTCTATCAAATGCCTAGGGTGTAATGCCCCTAATGACTCAGATAGAATTTAATTAGACCAAAGAAAGTTCTATTTAGTCTGATACGCTCATAAACACACAAGTGATGATGAGACATCATGTCTAACTGAAATTAGCAAAATAACTTAAAGTAAGGTAAGTAGAGAAAAGTTGGGAGTAGGGACGGGTGGGAAAAGAAGGGGGGGGGTAGGGGAGGGGAGGGTCAGGAACACATGTTTAACTTTATTCGGATATTACGGGAGTAATATGGGTATCTATCACCTCTAGGGATATTCCACAGTATGTTGCCCAAGGCGACCATATAGAATTAAATTTGTGTAGCGTGTCCGAAGTGATGCTGGCTAGTTTTTCTTGGATCATTATCCATGATATTTTACGTTGAATAGCCAAAAAGGATATCTTCGGTTGTTTCCAGGCTCTGGCTATGGTAATTTTCGTGCCAGTGAGCATGAAGTGTATCAACTTACGGTTGGTTTTGGAAACATGGGGAATGTGGGCATTCAGTAGGGCTACCGATGCTGACCTGGGATCCTCGCAGCCAGTGACTTTGCGGATTAGAATGAAGAGTTTCTTCCAAATCGGTCTGATTCTGGGACATTCCCACCAAACATGTATCATCGATCCCATAAGTTGGCAGCCCCTGAAGCAGCTGGGGTCAGCCGTGGGATAGATAGTAGCAAGCCTGGTGGGGGTCATGTACCACCTCATGAGAACTTTTAAATTCGCTTCCATAAGTGAGGTATTTCTAATACCTTGAAATGCTCTAGAACATGCTATTTGCCAGGTTTCCAGGTCCCATTCATGTTGGAGGTCATCCTCCCATGCTTTCATATAGGTAGGTTTCTCTGTCGGAAGGGTGAGTGACGAGTATATGATTGAAATTCCGCCCCTCTGCCCCATGGCCTGTCCACACCAGAGCTCATATTCCGTGAATTTGGGGGGGAGTGGTTTTTCCATCCAAATTTTGCGTAAAAAATGTGAGATCTGTCCGAATCGGAATTTCTCTGAATTCGGTAGATCTAGTGTGTTTATACAATGGCTTAATGTGAGCGGACCTTTGGCTGTAAAGAAATGTCCTATGCGGTATAAGCCTTTATCAAGCCACCATTTAAAGGCTTTAATATCTAGTCCGGGAGGGAAGTTTGGGTTATGGAAAATGTGGGCCAGGGGTTGTATTTTGGAGGTCAAGGAAGGAAGATTGCGGATGCCATCCCAAAGTTTGAGGGATTGGGAAAGGGAGGGCGATAGAATTGATGGTCTATGTTTTTGGGGACACCAAAGGAGAAAATCGGGTGTGTGTAGGGGAATAGCTTGCCTCTCTATCTGGACCCAATCAGGTTTTTCTAATCGTGTATACACTGTAGAGAGTTGGGCTATTCTGGCAGCGATATAATATTTGTAAAGGTGAGGTAGGCCTACCCCACCTTTATTTTTATGTATATAGAGAGTGTGTTGGGGGATTCTGTATCCTGAATTGCCCCATACAAATTTTAGGATTTTACGTTGTAGAGATTGCAAGTGGTCCTTTCTTATGGAGATGGGGAGTGATCTAAAGAAATATAGTATTCTAGGCAAAAGTGTCATTTTAATAGAGTTTATTCTACCCATCCAAGATAGATCGCATCTGGCCCAGGCTTGCAGGTCAGCCTCTAATTTTTTATATAGGGGGGATAATTGTTTGCGTAGAGGGATTCAACTTTAGCTGTGAGGTTAACTCCTAGGTATTTGATGGAGTTGGGGCTCCATTCAAATTTAAAGGATTGTTGGAGAAGAGCAACCGTGGATGGTTAAAAACAGGAGAATATCGTCTGCGAATAAACCGCATTTGTGTGATTGGTCACCACATGTCACCCCCTGGATGTCTTTATTCTGTCGGATAGATGTAGCTAAGGTCTCTATTGCTATGGCAAATATAATAGGTGACAGTGGGCAGCCTTGCCTTGTGCCTCTCGCTATACTGATTGGGGTAGAGTAGTATCCTTGTAAGCGAATCAGGGCCTTGGGTAAGGAGTAAAGTGATCGCAACACCCCTAGAAAACGTGGACCAAAGCCCCATCTCTTAAGAAGGGAAAATATGTAGGACCAGGATACAGAATCGAAGGCCTTTTGAAGGTCAAGGGCGAGGATGAAGCCTTGTTGTTTTGTACCCCCCTCCCAATTGGATTGCAGTATTGATATGATATCCACTGCTCTTCTTACCTGATCCGGGCCTTGTCTGCCTGGGATAAAACCCACTTGGTCCCTGTGTATATATTTGCATATAAATGAGGACATACGGTCTGCTAGAATCTTAGTGAGTATTTTGAGATCATTATTAATAAGCGAGATGGGCCGGTAGTTACCCACCTCTTCCGGGTTTTTGTCGGGTTTTGGAATGACCGTGATATATGCCGTATTGAGTTGCGCTTCTAAAGGGTCTCCCTTTACTTTGGAGTTAAAAAACTTTGTCATGTGTGGGGTGAGGGTGTCTGAAAAGATTTTATAATATGTGACCGATAGGCCGTCAGGCCTTGGAGCCGAGCCCGTGCGCAGGCCTTTGATGACCGCCGCCACTTCTTCCTCTTGAAAGGGAGCCTCTAGGATGTCTCTATGTTCTGTTTTTAGGGATGGAACTTTGATGCCATCAAAGAAATCGGTAATCACTTTCTCAGTGGGCTCTGATGTGGAGCTATAAAGATCGGAGTAAAATTTATGAAAGGCTTCTAAAATTTTGGTTGGATTAGCTGTGGGTTCTTGACCCGCAATGCGTATCTTGGGGAAGGCCGAAATTCTTGGTTTAGGGGTAAGTTTGGCTGCTAACATTGAGCTGATCCTATCTTTTTGCGTGTAGAATTTATTACTACTCCAGCGAAGCGAGTTCTCCGCTGTAGTTGTGAGGGAAAGGTTAAGCTCTAGACGGATCTTTTCTATTCGTGCAAGTAGTTCTGGGGATTGAGTCTTTTTGTGTTGTTTCTTCATGGATCTATATGTCCTCTCCAGGTGTTCCACGTCCGTCTTTCGTTCCCGTTTAATCTGTGTTGTAAGCTGAATAATTTTGCCTCTAATGAAGGCTTTGTGTGCCGCCCACAGGGTCTCGACTGAAATGTCCTCTACATTATTAAGTGTAAAATATTCTCTAAGCTCTTTATTAAGTATTGTTTTGTGAGTGGGATTAGCTAGAATGGATTCATTAAGACGCCAATGTCCCCTATTCGCCTGCGAACGACTGGGGGGGAGGTATGCGATCACCATAGAGTGATCAGACAGAACCGTGTCCTTGATTTGTGATTGGATGACTGATGGGAGAATGTTTGGGGGGACCAGAATGTGATCTATCCTTGCATATGTATTGTGTGGATAGGAAAAATGTGTGTAGTCTTTTTTTGATGGGTTAGTTTCTCGCCAAACATCTGCTAGACCCCTTTCATGTAGAAGTTTGGCAATTTTAAGGCTAACCTTGGTGGGTCTGGTGGATTGGGGCAGTGTGGGTTTAGATTTGTCTAGGCCTTGGTCGAAGGCCACATTGGAGTCTCCCCCCCATATAATTGTACCCTCCAGTATAGGGGTGAGAGTATTCAAGATGTGACGGAAAAACTTTTCTTGCCCTTTATTGGGACAATAGTATGATATTAAGGAGTACAGATGTCCTCCTATTCTCCCCTTGACTAGGAGGAACCTCCCATCAGGGTCCTTAAGGTCCGAGATGAATTCAAAGTTGCATGTTTTGGAGAGAAATATAGCTACTCCTTTGGTCTTGTTTTCTGCGTTGGCTAGGTGAATGTGAGGGTACTGTGGGTGAACAAACTTTGGGTTGTATTGCCTGGGGAAATGGGTCTCTTGGAGTAAGAGGATGTCAAGTTTAAGGGACTTGTAGTGGTTAAATATTTTCTTTCTTTTTATGGGGGAATTAAGCCCTTGCACATTGTGTGTGGCAATTTTTAAGGAGCTCTGTGTGGGGTCAGCCATGGGGTACGGGATAGGGTCTATGTTCGTGTCTTTCGTCACTCACCCTTTGACGGTTTCTGGTCTTCCACTCTTCGTGGATCTCCATGCATTCCTTCCGCTTCCAGTAGAATCCCCATCTTGTAATGGTCGTTTGATCTGCACTTAGTAAACAAAATAAATACATGTGATCTGGATAGGGTTGGGAGAAAGGTAGAGGGGTAAAGTAAGAGGGGGGAAAGATCTCCTAGCGAGTCGAAAGCGTTCCCGGAGGGGGAGAAGCTAGGTATGACAGGTCCTGTCCCGTAAGGAAACAGGTAGCCTGTCCCCCAGAAACCAGCCGGAGTCTGAGGGAGAGGTGTTGGCGCATGGGGCCCACCCCAGCCAGGGCGCCCCAAAAAAAGAAAAAAAAAAAAAAAAAGAAAAAAGCTAAATAAAATAGTTAGAAAAATTTTTTTTCTAATATAATTCTCAGTAACCAGGAACGAATAACTGACAAAGTGTGGTAACTGCCTGGGATTAATTTCAAGAGCTTTTGGCCCCCCGTCTTCCCTCCAAGTGGAGTCGAGGAGGGAGGGCCCTTAATTGGGAGAGGAAGGATCTTCCCTTTGTAAGGGAGATCCCCTCCATCGTTCAATAGGTAATTTGAACGAATCAATGTGAAAGTAAGTCCTTAGGGACCATAGGATGCAGAGTTCAGTCTTCTAGCCCAGAAATAATCCGGGATTAGATGTAAATGGGTCGAACCGGACAGTTTATGTCATCTCGTCGGATATCACGGGGGACCGTTGTCTTTAGCCTTCTTGGTCTTCGTCCCGCTCCACAGGGGGGATTGGGGGCTGGTGGGAGTTGGCCTCTTGGACGATCCCGGGGTGCTTTGCGAGATGTCCATATCTGCTTCATGTGATATAAAGCGTAGTCGTAGGAGCAATTTTTCGCCCTCAGGGAAGCTGGAGAATGAATAGTTTTTCCCGTTATCCGAAAACTTTACGGCAAAGGGGAAGGCCCACTTATATTTTATATCTCTTCGTGACAGGGCTAGGAGTAGTGGTTTAAGGGATCGCCTGCGTTGCATGGTAGATGGCGATAGGTCCGCATATATTTGGACTACATGCCCTTGGCACAGCACTTTGGGGGCAATACGGGCCTGTCTCATGACCTCTTCTTTAACTGCGTAGAAGTGGGGTTTGGCGATAATGTCTCTCAGCGTTTCATCTTTTCTAGGGGGTCCTAGAGATCTGTGGGCCCTATCCAGTTCCAGGCGCTGTTGTGAAATATTTGGGATCAGGTTTTGGATCACATTTTGTACAGCTGCGTGAACATCTTTGATGGATTCCGGGAGGCCTCTAATCCTGATGTTATATCTCCTCGATCGGTTCTCCAAATCATCGATCCTGGACATGGCCACATCTAGTTGCTCCTGTAGTGTTTGCAAGTGATCCGAGTTCTGGTTGGTGTTAGCTATTGTGTGCTCTAGCTTATCTTCGATGGCCTCTATTCTGGAGCCTAGGTTCTGAAAATCTGCCTTTAAGTCTCCTGTGATCTTAGCAGCAGTTTGGGATAGTCCCCTGTCCAGGAGCTCTGAGAATTTCTGATATAAGTCTGCTACTGAGAAGGTCTGTGCTGCTGCCAGGGAATCTGCATGGAGTGTGTCTGCCTGTTTGGCTCTGATAGGCCCTGAGGGGGGGAGTGCATATTCCCCTGTGAAGCGGTTTGCCATTGTTTCTGTGTAGACTGGGGACACATTGAGAGCTTGGGAGTTACTCACATGGGTCAGGGCACTGTAAGGCGTGGAGTTGATGTGGATTACCGGCCTCCCCTCTGCTAATTCCTCAGCACTGTGTACCTGAGGCTTCAGCGCGGCCGCCATTTTGGTTCTGCCGGCCGGGTCAGTAGATGTGAATTCCGGCTCTAGATTCCTCCTGAGCGTGGTGCTAAGCTGGCGGTTATGGTCCGGAATGCTCGGGGGTGCCGTGGGGAGCATTAATATCGTTCCTGGGGCTCTGTGTGCGGAGATATGAGCGCCGCTGGGCTGGGGTGGTGTGGAGCTCCTGGCTTAAGCCGCCATCTTCCGAGCTCCGCGCATGCGCCCTCTTCTCATCATTTCTAATATTCATATTTTCACGTTTATGTTGAGCTCACCATTTAACACTGGTCAACACTAATTTTTTGGATTAGGTATTTAGTCATTGGCGCGGTGGGGGTGTCTTTTGTTGGAAGGGCGCTTTATTTAGGATACCCAGTTATCATTGCAATTATCATGTTTTGCCTGTTGGACTGTGAAATGTCTGTTTTTGCACTTTTGCAAGTAAAGCATTGATACGTCCATGCCTGGTTTAAAGTTTTTAAAGAGGTGTATCGTAACCGGCACACAACAAGTGGGTCTTAATACATTGGGGTATGAAGACATTGGTTAAGAATGGAGTAAGGGGAAGATATGTGCTTACCTAGAGTAACAGGAGCTTAACGAGCAGCCTGTTGACAGCATTTACTTGTTATAGGTGGCATGCCCTCTAGCAGCAAGGGAGATGTTGTCGGCACTCCTTCCTCCAGCAGTCTGTCTCCCATAGCAATGGGAGCGGATTGCACTGCAGAGGTTCCTCATCCTGTTCAGAGGTACAAAGGTTCAAGAGTTAAGTTGAGTGCACCTGTGGAACCCGCACAGAGTGCACGGCGGGGCTCTCTTCGATACTGGGAATTGTAGTGAAGAATGCTGAACAAGTGGATGTGGACTTTGGCTCAGCGTGTCTCAGGGTGTACATTGACACAGAGAACCAAGCGTTAACTGGAGAACAGTTGCAGTGCAATGTACATGGTGTACGTTCATCTCTAAAAGTAGAGGTACTCCATATGTGTGTAAAGTGTCCCTGTAACAATGTGCCTAATGTAGCCCAGAAGAACCCACCCAAGGGTACGCCTCTCAATGTGAAAAGTAAAAAGCAGAAAGACGCACAAATCTACCTAAAAAAAAAAAGAGTATAAACTGTATTCTTTACTGTTGGGACATGAAAGATTTTTGAAGAATTTACCATGCCCTGGTCTTAAAAAGGTTGAGAACCAATGTTGTTGATAACACTATACAAGCATCCGATCAATATTCTTGTTCTAGTTGTATGCTATTTCTGAGTTTCTTCAGTTTAGTATATGGCCTGAAGCAAAGTGAAACTGGGAGGACTGGGGTGGGCAGTGAGGTGGAGTGAATAGTGGTATGATATGAAAAGGGGTTATTCTCTTACATGATTGGGTCCGAAGTGATTGGGGGGGGGGGGGGGGTGTCCGGTAGGGTGTGGAGGGGAGAAAGTTTTCTGTCTGAGTTCAGGCGGAGATTTTCACAGTGTCAGGAAGGTTTCTCCCACCCACCCTCCCTAGTTGGGTTGTTCTGGGGATGTTTTTAGCCAATTTTGTACTTATGTGGTTTTATTTCAATAGGGGAAGTTTAGGTGGGTAAGTTTTGCCTGACTGTACAATTATGGGTTCTTTTATTACTAGTCATAGCAGCGGCGGGAGGTCTATTGGGTCTTTGAAGGCGGTGCTGGAGAAACGACTGGAGAATTAAGGGGGGTGGGCTCATCTGGAGGTATGGGTGTCCCTTCCTTTCCTAATAATACAATGGTAACATTGGGGGTTTTAAGTTGGTTGTATCTGGTAGCAAGTAAGTGGTAATTATCCCTGAGCCGGTGTAAGTTGCGGCTGGGGGCCTTTCATTGGGTGACAGATACAACCGGTTGGTCAAAAGTAAATAGGCTTTTAAAGATCTTTAGATCGGGTAGGATTAGGCTGAGGTTTTTTGTTAATGGGTTATGTATTGAATGTATTTATGCATTACGAGTGTTTACGACGTTTTTTGTATTTCAATTGTTTGAAAGAATAATAAAAGGCTGCCAGGGCTGGACTGGGACAGAAATGTGGCCCTGGACTTCACCCAGACCAGCCCAGGGCAAAACACATCAGGGTACGGTACATCAGGGCAGAGCACATCAGGGCACAGAGCCCAGCACATCAGGGCACAAGGCACATCAGGGTACAACACACCAGGCCACATCAGCGTACAGGGCACAGCACATCAGCGTACAGGGCACAGCACATCAGGGTACAGAGCCCAGCACATCAGCATACAGGACACAGCACATCAGGGTACAGAGCCCAGCACATCAGCGTACAGGGCACAGCACATCAGCGTACAGGGCACAGCACATCAGGGTACAGAGCCCAGCACATCAGCGTACAGGGCACAACACATCAGGGTACAGAGCCCAGCACATCAGCGTACAGGGCACAGCACATCAGGGTACAGAGCCCAGCACATCAGCGTACAGGGCACAGCACATCAGGGTACAGGGCACAGCACATCAGGGTACAGAGCCCAGCACATCAGCGTACAGGGCACAGCACATCAGGGTACAGAGCCCAGCACATCAGCGTACAAGGCACATCAGGGCACAGCACATCAGGGTTACAGAGCCCAGCACATCAGCGTACAGGGCACAGCACATCAGGGTACAGAGCCCAGCACATCAGCGTGCAGGGCACAGCACATCAGGGTACAGAGCCCAGCACATCAGCGTACAGGGCACATCAGGGCACAACACATCAGGGTACAGAGCCCAGCACATCAGGGTACAGCACATCAGGGTACAGAGCTCAGCACATCAGGTTACAGGACATCAGGGCACAGTACATCAGGGTACAGAGCCCAGCACATCATGGCACAAGGCACATCAGGGTACAGCACACCAGGCCACATCAGTGTACAGGGCACATCAGGGTATAGGGCACAGCACATCAGGCCACATAGCACATCAGGGCACAGGGCACATCGGGGCACATGGCACATCAGGGCACGGGGCACATGGCACATCAGGGCATGGGGCACATCGGGCACATGGCACATCAGGGCATGTGGCACATCAGGCACATAGCACATCAAGGCACATCAGGGCTCAGGGCACATTAGAGCACATTATGGCACATGGCAGATCAGGGCACATGGCACATTATGGGGCACATTATGGGGCACATTGGGGCAAATAGCACATCAGGGCACATAGCACATCAGGGCACGGTACACATCAGGGTACAGATCACATCAGGGCACGGGGCACATTAGGGCACAGGGCATGGGGCACATAGTACATCAGGGCACGGGGCACATGATGGGGCACATTATAGGGCACATCAGGGGGCACATGATGGGGCACATCAAGGCACATGATGGGGCACATTATAGGGCACATCTGGGGGCGCATTATGGGGCACATCAAGGCACATGATGGGGCACATGATAGGGCACATCAAGGCACATGATGGGGCACATCAAGGCACATGATGGGGCACATGATGGGGCACATCATTAGGGCACATCAGGGGGCACATCATGGAATCTTACTAGCCAGTATGCAGAGTAGCGCAGGAAGCGCCTGTCTGTAGTGAGTTCTCTCTCATGTCATGCAGCGCTGCTCGCTCCCCGTTGGCCCCTCCTCTCTTCTTGTCTATCCCAGATGATGTCACGACTCACAAGCCAATGGGGATAGAGGATAAGAGAGGAGGGGCCACGGGGAGCGAGCAGCGCTGCATGACATGAGAGAGAACTCACTACAGACAGGCGCTTCCTGCGCTACTCTGCATACTGGCTAAATCTTGATCTACCCGTCAGGCGCCAGCTGTCGGCGGTTGACGGGTAGATCGCCGCGCACCCCAGACGCGGCTGAAACCGGCCCACACTGAACCATCGGCCCACCGGGAATCTTCCGGTAGTCCTGATGGCCAGTCCATCCCTGAGGGCTGCTATGGCCATCCGACTCCAAAAATTACTGTGTCGTCTGGTCAATTTGGGAGGGGAATCAGGAGGTCAATTGTTTAAATTTATAGGTAGCGGGAGCCTCAGCAATCTGCACATCCATCTGTCAAGTCTTTTATAGCTTTTCTGTCTCTTGAGACGTAGGGGGTTATTTACGAAAGGCAAATCCACTTTGCACTACAAGTGCAAACTACAAGTGCAAAGTGCACTTGAAATTGCACTGCAAGTGCACTTGGAAGTGCAGTCGCTGTAGATCCGAGGGGGACATGCATGTAAAATGAAAAACAGCATTTTAGCTTTCAGATGATTGGATAATAAAATCAGCAGAGCTTCCCCTCATTTCAGATCTACCCCTCAGATTTACAGCAACTGCACTTCCAAGTGCACTTTCAGTGCAATTTCAAGTGCACTTTGCACTTGTAGTTTGCACTTGTAGTGCAAAGTGGATTTGCCTTTCGTAAATAACCCCCAGAGTATACTACAGTATAGGTATTTTATAATATGCAGCTTTCTCTTGTAAGAGCTGCTTTGGCTTGTAAACAAATTTACACTTTTGCGATCTCTTAAGGCAGTGTATTGATTGCAAATGTGCTGCCAACATCCTGTAACAGATCGAAAAATGCACATAACCTTTTTCTTTTAGCAACACAACGTACTACAACACATGGTATATGCGCTGTGTGTTGATTTCTACTGTATAGTGAATGGAACCTGCATTGCAGTAGTGCTCAGTAGCATATTGTTTTAACAATGTGTTACCGCAACAGAAAAATGCAAATGAGCCCTCATATTGAAAAGGCAGTTGATAATTGGAGCACATTTCTCTCAAGACAGGTTCCCTTTAAATATCAATTGAAATGCTTTAAACATGTTTAATATTCTAAGTTTATTATAGCTGCACCTGGCTAGATTGAGGGAAAGCTAAAACAAACAAAAAAACCTCCCTGCGCAGCAGATTTCTCCAAAAGTCAAACCGTTTATCATCTGTCAATAGGAAGCCTTTTCAAAATGCAGCTCATATGAAGAGGAATCAATACCAGCTTTGGGCTGATTACAGTGAATTGATTAGGGTTAATTAATTTTGGGGTCAATGACCATTCAGTACTAAACAGCATGCCCAAGCGAATGTTTAGAAGCACTGATAAACAAATAGAATTGGAAATATAAAACTGAACTTTGATACTGCTTGATAATGGATATTCTTAAAATTCAACATACTGTTGAATAAAAAAAACAAAAAACAAAAACAAAAACAGTTTTAGCCACATGCTGATGGCACATTCAATGTGGTAATGGCTGCGTCTTACAGCTGTATAGTTTTTTGCTTTTAAAACTCACCACAATGGTGAGGGTCAGCCCACCCAAAACTACATGAGATGGATAGAAACCTACACAGGGGATCTTCACACTTGACGCTATGGGGGATTATTTACTAAAGGCAAATCCACTTTGCACTGCAAGTGCACTTGAAAGTGCACTGAAAGTGCAATTGGAAGTGAAGTCGATTTCGATCCGAGGGGGACATGCAAGGATAATAAAAAAACAGCATTTTAGCTTGCAGATGATTGGATGATAAAATCAGCAGAGCTTCCCCTCATTTCAGATCTACCCCTCAGATTTACAGCGACTGCACTTCCAAGTGTACTTTCAGTGCAAAGTGGATTTGCCTTTAGTAAATAACCCCCTATATTACAAAAGAGAGCTACGGTATCTACTATGTTAGAGAGAAGTGACATTTTGCCTGGCTGTACATTTGGCTTCCAATTTTGTGAGTTAACCACTTCAGCCCGAGAAGGTTTTACCCCCTTAATAATAAACAATGCATATATATCATCAATTACTACCTAATGCAATACTCCTGTCTGCTTAGATCCAGTGAGACAGAAAATCTAAATTAAAAAATTAAAAAAAACACAAACACTTTCGCAAAATTATCTGTTCTACAAGTCCTATCAATTGTATTCTTCATGTACTTATCCACCGTGCTTGAATCAATTGTGAATCCAAAAAACGTGATCAATGATTTACCACCACCTTCCAATTTAAACACTTACCAGAAAGCAGAAATAAAAACGCCTGTGTATATTTCTTTAGAAAACACCCAGTATATCACGGTTCCGCCAGGTACACTTTTCCATCCGTCTGCTGATCGGATCGGATGAAAACGGACTCTACGGTCCGTCTTCATCCGATCCCCCATAGAGGAGAGCGGCGCTCTGACCTGTCATCTGCCTGCTCAGCGGGAATCGACGGAGCGATCCCCCCTGAGCAAAGCGGAGCCCGTACACGGACACGTCCATGTGAAAGGACCCACATTTTCTCAAGTTTCTCCAATGTGGCTTCTTATGTACTCATAGAAAACAAAACGGCCATCATTGCGCAAAATTCCACATTTATTTTGATTTGTAAAAGGTGTAGAAGTTCACACTCACATGCATATGTGCCTTAGACCGGCACTGAGTCTGTCCAGTGTCCCAGTAATGGCCACTCTGTATGCAGGGTTCAAGCCTTGAGCCCTGGTTCACACCTATGCGAATTAGATGTGCATTTCCCCACATCTAATTCGCATAGCAGGAGAATGTGACTGGCTCCCTATGGAGCCGGTTCACATATCTCCGGGGCGGCTGCAGAGCGCACTGCACAAAAACACTGTGCGTCTTTGGCTCCGTTTCAGGGCCGAATTCAGGCATAGAATCAGCCCTGATTCGTCCCTGAAACAGGGAACAGGGACGCACAGCGCTCCTGTGTGATTAGTAGCCCGTTATAGTGTGAACCCGGGCTCAATGTGAGCATAGTTCATAGGCAGCTATACTGTGATCTAAACAGACAGGAGTATTGCATTAGATAGTAATTGATGATATATATGCATTGTTTATTATTGATGGCACTATTTTGATTTTTAATTAATTGGTGGAACATTCATACAGTACAAGAGTGAGCTCAACTACCTAATATATAGTTTTTCTTCCTTCACCTACACTAGTAGTGAATATTGGTTTCAGCATAACCTTCAATTTAACCAGACCAATTTTCAGCTTTCGGTGCTCTCACATTTTGAATGACAATTACTCAGTCATGCAACACTGTACTTGAAATTTTTGTCCTTTTTTCCACACAAATAGAGCTTTCTTTTGGTGGTATTTAATCACAGCTGGGTTTTTTATTTTTTGCGCTATAAAAGAAAAAAGACCAAAAAGACTGTAAAAAAATGAATTTTTCTTTGTTTCTGTTATATAATTTTGCAAATTAGTAATTTTTCTTCATAAATTTTGGCCAAAATTTACACTGCTACATATCTGTGGTAAAAATAACCCAAATTGGTGTAAATGATTGGGTCTTTGTGAAAGTTTTAGAGTCTACAAGCTATGGTGCCAATCTCTGAAAATTGATCACACCTGATGTACTTTCTTGAGACCCTAATGCCGCGTACACACGGTCGGACTTTCTAGAAAGCTAGGTCCGACGTACTTGCCGCCAGACTTCCGGCGGACTACCGCCGGACTTTCTGAACGGCCGGACTTGCCTACACACGGCCGGACTTTCCGGAATCCGGTCTTCCCGACGGACTTCCGCCGGACTTTCAGAACGAACGGACTTTCCCACACACGGACAAGTCCGTTCATTTTGAACGTGACTTTGGTACGACGGGACTAGAAAAGGAATTCAATCTCGCCGCTTTTTTTGGCGAGATTGAAACCTTGCGAGCCCCGTCGCAGGCCCTTAGGTCTGGTATGGATTATAAAGGGGAACCCCTACGCCGAAAAACGGCGTGGGGTCCCCCTAAAATCCATACCAGACCCCGATCCGAGCACGCAGCCTGGCCGGTCAGGAAGGGGGGTGGGGACGAGCGAGCGCCCCCCCCCCCTCCTGAACCGTACCAGGCCGCATGCCCTCAACATGGGGGGGTGGGTGCTTTGGGGGAGGGGGGCGCCCTGCGCCCCCCCCCCCAAAGCACCTTGTCCCCATGTTGATGAGGACAAGGGCCTCTTCCCGACAACCCTGGCCGTTGGTTGTCGGGGTCTGCGGGCGGGGGCTTATCGGAATCTGGGAGCCCCCTTTAATAAGGGGGCCCCCAGATCCCGGCCCCCCACCCTATGTAAATGAGTATGGGGTACATGGTACCCCTACCCATTTACCTAGGTAAAAAGTGTCAGTAATAAAACACAACACAGGTTTTTAAAATAATTTATTAAACAGCTCCGGGGGGGGGGGTCTTCTTCCGTCTTCGGGGGTCCCTCCGGTTCATCTTCTCCCGGCGTCCGGTTGGTTCTTCTCCGCTCTCCGGCCTCTTCTCCCGGTGTCCCAGGTCTTCGGCCGGCCCCTCCGCTTTCTTCAGGTAGCTCTATTGCCAGCGGAGGCCCGGACTTCTGGGCTTCTTGGCTTCTTGTGTTCTCTTCTCTTCTCTTCCCCCAGATGTTGACACGACGCTCTCTCCGGCTGGACTGGTCTCTGAGGGCTGCGTTGTGACTTATATAGGCGGAGACCCCGCCCCCATATGATGTCACAGTCCCTGGGCATGCTGGGACTGTGACGTTTTAGGGGGCGTGGTCGACCACGCCCCCTAAAACGTCACAGTCCCAGCATGCCCAGGGACTGTGACATCATATGGGGGCGGGGTCTCTGCCTATATAAGTCACAACGCAGCCCTCAGAGACCAGTCCAGCCGGAGAGAGCGTCGTGTCAACATCTGGGGGAAGAGAAGAGAAGAGAACACAAGAAGCCAAGAAGCCCAGAAGTCCGGACCTCCGCTGGCAATAGAGCTACCTGAAGAAAGCGGAGGGGCCGGCCGAAGACCTGGGACACCGGGAGAAGAGGCCGGAGAGCGGAGAAGAACCAACCGGACGCCGGGAGAAGATGAACCGGAGGGACCCCCGAAGACGGAAGAAGACCCCCCCCCCCGGAGCTGTTTAATAAATTATTTTAAAAACCTGTGTTGTGTTTTATTACTGACACTTTTTACCTAGGTAAATGGGTAGGGGTACCATGTACCCCATACTCATTTACATAGGGTGGGGGGCCGGGATCTGGGGGCCCCCTTATTAAAGGGGGCTCCCAGATTCCGATAAGCCCCCGCCCGCAGACCCCGACAACCAACGGCCAGGGTTGTCGGGAAGAGGCCCTTGTCCTCATCAACATGGGGACAAGGTGCTTTGGGGGGGGGGCGCAGGGCTCCCCCCTCCCCCAAAGCACCCACCCCCCCATGTTGAGGGCATGCGGCCTGGTACGGTTCAGGAGGGGGGGGCGCTCGCTCGTCCCCACCCCCCTTCCTGACCGGCCAGGCTGCGTGCTCGGATCGGGGTCTGGTATGGATTTTAGGGGGACCCCACGCCGTTTTTTCGGCGTAGGGGTTCCCCTTTATAATCCATACCAGACCTAAGGGCCTGGTATGCCCCGCGCTCGCCGCAATAGGAAGATTTGTTTTTCCTATTGCAGCGAGCGCGAGATGCAGTAACCTGCTCCTCCGTCGTATCTGGTCCTTCGGACTAGCATACAGACGAACGGGCTTTCCGTCAGGAACTGAGTCCGGCGGAGGTACGACGTAAAGATTTGAAGCAGGCTTCAAATCTAAAGTACGTCGGATTTCCGCAAAAATCCGACCGAAACGGTCCGTCGGAAGTCCGATGGAGACCACACACGGTCGGACTTTCCGCCGGACTTTGTCCGGCGGCGTCCGTCGGACTTTTGCAGGTGAAAAGTCCGACCGTGTGTACGCGGCATAACAAGCCAGGAAAGTACAAATACCCCTTAAATGACCCCTTTTTGGAAAGTAGACATTCCAAGGTATTTAGTAAGAGGCATAGTGAGGCATAGTGAGTTTTTTGATAAAGTAATTTTTTTTCCCACAATTCTTTGTAAAAGCAAGATTTTTTTTCTTTTTCACAAAATTGTTATATTAGCAGGTTATTTCTCACACACAGCATATGCATAGCACAAATTACACCCCAAAACACATTCTATTATTCCTCATGAGTATGGCGATACCACATGTGTGAGACTTTTACACAGTGTGGCCACATAGAGAGGCCCAACATGCAGGGAGCACCATCAGGCGTTCTTGGAGCATAAATTACACATATTATTTCTTGACTACCTCTTACACTTTTGAAGGCCCTGAAGCACCAGATTAATGAAAACGCCCCCAAAATGACCCTATTTTGGAAAGAAAACAACCCAATGTATAATCTATGAGGCATAATGAGTCTTTTGAACATGTCATTTTTTTCTACAAGTTTTTGGAAAATGTGTAAAGAAAATGAAAACACATTTTTTTTTACACAAAGTTGTCCATTTATACAATATTTCTAACACTTAGCATGTACATACCAAAAATTACACCCCAATATAGATTCTCCTACTCCTCCTGAGTACGGAGATACCACATGTGGGAGACTTTTACACAGCCTGGCCACAAAGAGAGGTTCACCATCCACGGGGCATCATCAGGTGTTCTAGGGGCATACGTTTCAAATCTAATTTGATGCTAATTTGTACCCAGTATGGTTGAGTATGGCTGAGTATGGATGGGATGGCTGGATACTGCTGAGTACAGCTGAGTATGGCTGGGTACGCCTGAGTATGGATGGGATGCCTGGGTACGGTTGTGTATGGCTGAGTACGGCTGGGTACGGCTGAGTATGGATGGGATGCCTGGGTACGGCTGTGTATGGCTGAGTAGGGCTGGGTACGGCTGAGTATGGATGGGATGGCTGGGTACGGCTGAGTAAGGCTGAGTACGGCTAGGTATTGCTCGGTATGACTGGGTATGGCTGAGTACGCCCCGGTACGACTGAGTATAGCTGGGTATGGCTGAGTATGGCTGAGTATGGATGGGATGGCTGGGTACGGCTGAGTATGGCTGTGTATGGATGGGATGGCTGGGTACCGTTGAGTAGGGCTGGGTACAGCTGGGTACGGCTGAGTATGCCTGGGTATGACTGAGTATTGCTGGGTATGGCTGAGTATGGCTGAGTACGGCAGAGTACGACTGAGTACAGCCGGGTACGGCTGGGTACGGCTGAGTATGGCTGAGTATGGATGGGTACGGCTGGGTACGGCTGGGTATGGCTGAGTATGGCTGGGTATGGCTGAGTATGGCTGAGTATGGCTGGGTACGGCTGAGTATGGATGGGGGTGGATGAGATGGCTGAGCATGGATGGATGAGTATTGCTGATTAGGGATTGCTGGCTAAGTATGGATGGCTGAGTATGGATGGCCGAGCATGGATGGCTGAGCATGGATGGCTGGGTTATGGATGGCTGAGCATGGATGGTTGGGTATGGATGGCTGGGTATGGATGGCTGAGCATGGATGGCTGGGTATGGATGGCTGAGTTTGGATGGCTGGGTATGGATGGCTGAGCATGGATGGCTGGGTATGGATGGCTGAGTATGGATGGCTGGGTATGGATGGCTGAGTATGGATGGCTGAGTAAGATTGGCTGAGTATGGATGGCTGAGTATGGATGGCTGAGTATGGATGGCTGAGTATGGATGGCTGGGTATGGATGGCTGGGTATGGATGGCTGGGTATGGATGGCTGGGTATGGATGGCTGGGTATGGATGGCTGAGTGCTGGAATGGGAATATATCAGCGCTGTGGGCACTACACAACCAGCCCACAGCGCTGCAGCACTCAATCTCTCCCCTCACACTTTACTGATTGGTACAGAGAGGGGAGAGAGGAACCAGACATGACGCCGGTTTGTTTACATGTGATCCCTCCATCATTTGAAAGAGCGATCACGTGGTAAACGGCCGCTGTCAGGATCTGGAGGACCCGGCGGTCACGGATATCCCCGGGTGCACGCCCCAGGGGGCGCGCGGGAGCAAGATTCCGGGAGGAATAGAATAAGAATAAGCCAACCGCGCTGCAGCCGTCTTTCGGCTATGGCCCGGGCAGCATGTGGTTAATACATTTGTGTTTTGCGTCGGTGGCACTTTATTACCATATTTACCCCCTTAATGACCAGACCATTTTTTGCGATACGGCACTGCGTTATTTTACCTGACAATTGCACGGTTGTGTGACACTGTACCCAAATAAAATGTATGTCTTTTTTTTCCCAAAAATATACTACCAACAGTTTGGGACTTTATATGAGACGCATGCACCCATGCGACTCCATCCCTAACACAAAAAGGAGGGGTTTTGGGACTTTAAATGAGAGATGTATACCAAAAGCAGTCGTTGCAAAGAATATTTTTACTGTACCTTATGAGGTCATGTACAGCATACTCAATGACAAAAAGTGCATACACAAGATTGCATAAATGCAAGGCATGCTAAAAACCACATATACATATTGACGCCATGCTACTTTGGCATATCATGGGGTGAAGACAAGTCCTACACAACATAGGCCACTGGAAGGGCTGAATGGTATTTAAAAGTCTTGAGTGGAACAATGTGAAAAAAAACATATAAAATCATCTGTATGGACATCATGCATCTATGTAGGACCGACGCGTTTCTTTGGGGTATACAAACTCTTCAGGGGCAAATGCAATGGTGATCTATAAAGAGACATAACCAGATGGTATAGTATTGTAACTAAATAATAAGGTAAGTAATGGGTATAAGGGACAGAATGGGCATCCCTATAAATACTCACGTCAACTGCATAGATAGTGGACAGAGAATCGGAGCTGCTCGAGATGTCAGGCATGGGAGCTGAGTTAGAGACATGTGGACAGGTGGGGAGCACTGTGGTTTCCTCAAAGACAATGTGCAAGTATAGGTGACAGTGAGCTAACACTTCTCTGGATTAAATCAGTAGTATATATTAAATGTATAATATTATTGATGAGAAGTGTGAAAAACCCCATACATCAATGAAAGAGCAAATACTCAAAAAACAACCGAGTATGAGAAAGTAAAAAAGGAAATAAACACAAATAGAGCTTTTTTTTGGTAGTATTTGATCACCTCGCGGTTTTTATTTTTTGCACTAGAAACAAAAAAAGACCGACAATTTTGAAAAAAAAAATAATATTTTTTACTTTCTGCTATAAAACATATCCAATCATTATTTTTTTTAAAATCTAATTTCTTCATCAATTTAGGCCAATATGTATTCTGCTACATATTTTTGGTAAAATAAAATCCCAATAAGCGTATATTGATTGGTTTGCTCAAAAGTTATCGCGTCTACAAACTATGGGATATTTTTGTGGCATTTTTCTTTCTTTATTCTTTTTACTACCCTGTTTCCCTGAAAATAAGACCTAGCGTGATTGTCAGTGATGGCTGCAATATAAGCCCTACCTCCCAAATAAGCCCTAGTTAAAGTCCTTGTCTTATTTTCAGGGTAGGGCTTATTTTCGGGGAAACAGGGTAGGGCTTATTTGGGGGGTAGGGCTTATATTGCAGCCATCACCAACAATCACGCTAGGTCTTATTTTCGGGGAAACAGGGTAGTAATGGTGTTGATCAGCTATCTTTAGCAGGACTGCGACATTGCGGTGGACAAATCGGACATCTCATCTAACTGACACTTTTGACAGTTTTTTGGGAACCAGTGACAATATTACAGTGATCAGTGCTAAAAATATGCAGTTACTGTACTAATAACACTGACAGGGAAGGGGTTAACGTCAGGGGCGATCAAAGGGTTAACTGTGTGCCTAGCTGGTGCTTGCCAACTGTGTGGGGGTTGCTCTGACTGGATGAAGACAGAACACAAGATCTCTATCTTCTCCCCTGTCAGAATGGCGATCTACCTTGCTTACATAGGCAGATCACCGCTCTGCCTCTCTGGGGAAGGATCGCAGGTGGCCGGCGGGCATTGGGTCCACCGGACCCGCTGATTGGCATCCCCTGTGTCCAATCAGCATGCAATTGCGCCTCCTGCAGTGGCTATTGCACGAAATGGCGTACAGGTACGTTGTTTTGCGCAATAAAGCCGACCTGCCGCAGTACATCAGTACACCATTGTCGGCAAGTGGTTAAGCTGGCCAAACAATGATCGAATTTTGCCCAGTTCCTAATGAACCCGGCCAAAATTTGCAAGTGGCCCTGTCAGCATCCCCCTACCCAATATTATTTAACTGAAAAATCAAAGAAGATGAGCAGAAAATTGTTGGCTGAACAACACTTGCATCCAATCAGAATGCAGGCACTGTTCAGGCATTTTGATAAAAAATTATAATAACGTGACTCCGCGCCAAGATGGTAACTAAATCATATATATGAAAAATGAAATATGTGAAGAAAATATAAAAAATTTGAAAAATGTGAAAAAAATAAATGTGTTATGCAACAAATACATAAAAGCTGCCTCCCTATTGTGTAAAAATACACTGTGAAAAAAAATGAATAGAGAAAGGGGGCACTATACTCAATATTACCCAATTCCACCCGATCTGGCTATTGTGAGGATCACAAAGGACCTTAAAGCAAAAGTGCAATTGACCCTCTTTTTCTTTAAAAAATGTCATATTGGTCTGGTGAGTGTTTTATCTATAAATGTTCATTGGGTAAAAAATCGTTTTATGGTGATGGAGCACTAGTGATACAATCACTGAGGAATTTCACATATTGGATTTATTGCAGAAATATATGTACGCTATATGACGACACATGATTTATTTTCATAAATGTTTTATGAAAAGAGAAGTTCGGCTTTTTTTTTTTTTTTTTTTTCAAGAATCATACATACACTATATTACCAAAAGTATTGGGACAACTGCCTTTACATCAATATTACGTTGGCCCACCCTTTGCAGCTATAACAGCTTCAACTTTTCTGGCAAGGCTGTCCACAAGGGTTAGGAGTGTGCCTATGTGAATGTTTGACCATTCTTCCAGAAGCACATTTGTGAGGTCAGGCACTGATGTTGGACGAGAAGGCCTGGCTTGTAGTCTCTGCAATAATTCATCCCAAAAGTGTTCTATCAGGTTGAGGTCAAGACTCTGTGCAGGCCAGTCAAGTTCCTCCACCCCAAACTCGCTCATTTATGTCTTTATGGTCCTTGCTTTGTGCACTGGTGGGCAGTCATATTGGAACAGGAAGGGGCCATCCCCCAAACTGTTCCCACAAAGTTGGGAGCATGAAATTGTCCAAAAGTATTGGTATGCTGACGCCCTAAGAGTTCCCTTCACTGGAACTAAGGGGCCAAGCCCAACTACTAAAAAACAACCCCACACCACAATCCCCCCTCCACCAAATGATTTGGACCAGTGCAGAAAGCAAGGTTCATAAAGACATGGGTGAGGGAGTTTGGGGTGGAGGAACTTGACTGGTCTGCAGTCTTGACCTCAACCCAATAGAACACCTTTGGGATGAATTAGAGCGAAGACTGCAGGCCAGGCCTTCTCGTCCACATCAGTGCCTGACCTCACAAATGTGCTTGTGGAAGAATGGTCAAACATACCCATAGACACACTCCTAAACCTTGTGGACAGCCTTCCCAGAAGAGCTGAAGCTGTTATAGCTGCAAAGAGTGGGCCAACCCAATATTGAACCCTACAGACTAAGACTGGGATGCCATTAAAGTTCATGTGCATGTAAAGGCAGGCGCCCCAATACTTTTGGTAATATAGTGTACCTAGGCGGATGCAGCATCGGTTAGATGCTGCATCTGTCCCCCCGCTGGCTCTAATGCCGCGTACACACGAGCGGACATTACGGCGGACTTTGCCCGGCGGACTGGATTTCGTCGGACAATTCGATGTGTGTGGGCTCCAGCGGACTTTGTTTTCTCAAAAGTTGGACGGAATTAGATTTAAAACTTGTTTTAAATTTATCCGTTGAAATCGAGTCCGGTCGAAAAGTCCGCCGTCTGTATGCTAGTTCGACGGACAAAAAGCCACGCTAGGGCAGCTATTGGCTACTGGCTATGAACTTCCTTGTTTTAGTCCGGTCGTACGTCATCACGTACGAATTCGACGGACTTTGGTGGATTGTGTGTAGGCAAGTCCGTTCATTCACAAAGTCCGTCGGAAAGTACGTCGAAAAGTCCGCCGGGCAAAGTCCGCCGTAATGTCCGCTCGTGTGTACGCGGCATTAGACTGAGAATCAAGCGACCAAAGACTGTTGTTCACTCAGTTCTCAGAGCTCCATGAGCAGAGAGCTGGTGACTGTCAGTCACCAGCTCTCTACTTTGCCCCCCCACCCGTGCTTACTGGAGTCCTGGGCTGTGGAGGGGGCTGGAGCGGGGCGGATGGGTGAGAGGCTGAGCCAGTCCAGGGTTGTGGATAGATCCTGACCATATTGTCGCGATCTTGCCCCAGCCTGGACCGGCCCTGTGACGTCAGCCAACATCGGGTTTCAGCCTGCTGCATGCTGAAAACAGGTCACTGGAGTGCAGAACAAACTGCACTCCTGTGATCCACAGGACAAGTACAGCCAAATGAGCTTTGGCTGTACTTCTCCTTTAAGAGTTTTATGTTCTGAATGGTATATTGTGATATACACACATTAAGACTGGAATTGGGTAATATTGCATATAGCACACCCTTTCTTTATTCATTTTTTGTCACAGGTATTTTGATAGGTGGCGGGACTGGCCATCAAATTACAATAGCTACAGCGGGATAATCGTCCATCTTTGTAGTGTGGATTGAGGAACAGAACAGAGAAAAAAATCTACACACTATGTCTATAGAAAGCTTTGCTGACTGATGTTTTCATTACAATTATAAATGTTGCATAGATTATTTGAAGGAAGCTAAACTTTTTGTCTGTGCTACTGCTTAAGAACCTTTTTAATGTACCGAAAGGTTGTACTCTATTCTAAATCTTCACACATCTACAGGCTTACCATAGTATAGGCAGGGTGATGTGATGAATTGGCGGATGACCAAGATACAAGTATAAGGAAAAAAGAATCTTCTCTAGCATCACCAGAGTGTTGCCTTGAGAAATGGATACTGTGAGGTTTGGTTATGATGCCTGTTGTTTTATGTTAATAAAGAACAAGACGATCACTATGCCAATGTTCACAGTACTGGTGAAGCTTATTATTTTGTAAGTATATTAAGAAATATTTAGGGATGGAACGGCGCTTCAGAAGTCTTCGGAACGTCTTCAGAAGACGTCAGGTGACGAAGCGCGTCAGCTGACGAAGCGCGCACGACGGACCTACGCTTCTCACATCACTTCCTGGCAGACTTGTGGGTGGAATATAGACCTTTCCATCTGACCGTCACTTCCCCCAACTTGTACCTGCATTGAATATAGTGATTGTGGATACCATTCAAGGCAACATCTGAGTATCATCCCTCCCCCAGTGGTCACGGGGCGGGTGAACAAAGTGTAGCGCTTGGATGTTTTTTAATTTTCAACTTATATCTTTTTACTCTGTACCTTTTGGACTTTTATATATATACTTTTTAAATAAATATTTTTTGGGACTTTATCACACTATGGAAGCCTTTTTTTCTTTGATGCATGAGGGTTAACCGCAGTATGACCCACCGGGATACCATTGGAGACATCTGAGATACAACAGCAGTGAGCAGCAAAGCCCTTGTATAGGACTACAGGCTTGATACCCCTGCAGGGGTTCAGACTTTTGGTGAGTGAGCAATCCGAGGGGGGATCACAGAAGTCACCATCCAACCCTGTACACACGAAAGTCACCTTGGGGAATATCCTGCCTGACTGTTGTATGAACTGCATGGGACTATTATATTTTGCTATAATCTCCACAGCATACGAACTGTATTACCACTGAGATATATATATATATGCTTCTGGTGTATGCAATTTTTTCTTTACAGGAATTATAATAATTGTATTTATACATGCTTTTGGTACATATAGTATGCTTCCATTTGCAATAAGGCATATATACAGTTCCTGATTTGGAGAGAGTGCACTGACCTATCAGGAATACATGGGGTGTAGATAGCTGTTCTGTGACATGCCTTATATACTACTCCCTATGTAGGATGCATGCAACTATATGCTGACCCACATATACATATTTCCAGCCAATTTTTACCATCGTTTTAGGTGTGACAACATCGCATTTTTTCTTCTTATATAGGATTCTTTGTATATGTAAAAAAACGTTTATATAAAGTTTCCTGTATATGCCTAGCCATACAGGTTTTCCAGGTAGCGCCGTTCCATCCCTAAATATTTCTTAATATACTTACCTGGCAGGACACCCCTAGTGAGTGTCTTTGTTTAAGGGAGGCAGCAACCTATGTGAATTTGCCATATAGATCTGTCCTAAGCGCGGTTTTTCAGGATTATTAGTATTAGTATTATTATTATTATTTTGTAAAGCTATATAAGCAACAGGCATTAGAATGAGGTTTATGCCCAAGGAGGTGTAATTATTTTGCTGGGTAGAGGAACAAAAAAGTTGCCTTGTCTATAAGCCCTAGTTGCCAAAAGGTAAACTCAGAGCCCAAATGATGTGGAGGGTGACCGAGATGGGAATATTATGACAATGACTTCTTTAGGAAAGTCAGTCCTTTACGGAGATCACAGGGAACCTCTAAAGACACACACAAATCGTTTGAATTGAGGCTGGATCTGTCTATCCAATTTAATTCACCAATTGCTAGTCTAAGCTGTATAATCAGCAATGGATAGGTTCAGTCTTCACATGAAAGAAACCATAAACTAGAAATCGTTCAATAGGAACAATTATAAAATAACTGGCTGAAAAAAAAGAAAATATTTTCCACTAAAAGTTAAAAAAAAAGTATTTTTGTTTCTGTTTATAATGTTATTTTAAAGACACTCTCCACCTACAGTAAGAGCTGATATTTCAGTTTAGATGGGCAACAGGATTTTAAATTACCTACTTTTATTTCACAAAGACTCCCATAAGCAGAAATCATTGTAGTGGTCTCAGCCCCTCTAATGCCCCGTACACACGGTCGGATTTTCCGATGGACAATGTCCGATCGGAGCGTGTTGTCGGAAATTCCGACCGTGTGTGGGCGCCATCGGACATTTTCCATTGGATTTTCCGACACACAAAGTTGGACAGCAGGAGATAAAATTTTCCCGACAACAAAATCCGATCGCGTCAATTCCGACCGTGTGTGGCCTGTTCCGACGCACAAAGTGCCACGCATGCTCAGAAGAAATTCCGACACGGACAGCTCGTTCTGGTAAACTTAGCGTTCGCAATGGATACAGCACTTTCGTCACGCTGCAATCTTAAAAATGGTTTAATACAGCGCACTCTCTTCTTCTTTATAATGTGACAAGAATTAAGTAGTTTTGCTGCTCATATTCACACACACTTCTCACAAACTTTTATTTGTGTTTTTTTAGTGGGATTCCCTCAATATATTGTTATTAGTTGTCACATCTGACAGTTTTATTTATTTTTTATTTTTTATTTTTTTTGGATTTTAAGCCTTTTTTTTTCTTTAATGTTTGGATTTTTTCCAAGGCTGATCTTTGTTCAATGTTATTTTTATTTTTACTCCAGAATATTTTTGTGTGTGTTTTGTGTGTCAAGTTACCCCAACAACATTGATATCTTTTATTATTTAATCTCCAGGAGATTGTTTGGTTTTGGTGTCTCTTGTTAATTTGACATTGTATGTTTGAAATGTACCTGAATCCTCACAAAAAAACTGTCCTTTTTGAAGTTAAACACATAGGAGAGTATAATTCAAAACAAAAATCCTTTATTAAGGTATTAGAACCAAACAAAGAGGGAGGCAACACTGGATCAACATGAGAAATTAGCGAAGCCTGGGACCCCCACGGCAGACAATTCTTCAACATCAAAATTGGTGGCCTGAGGAGTCCATATATAAGGGAGGGCAGTCTGGTCCGGGATTCACAGAGACTTGGATAGCAGCAGATGACATCTGTGTCCCCAGGCTGTGGTACCACAAGAGGCTGCATTTTTTGGCTGACCAGACTGAACCCAGGGCAATCACTGGTCTTCCTTTCACGCTTCCTTCCGGGCTGTGGCTGTGCAGTTGGAGATGTGGCAGGAGGAGGAGTAGGACCTGGAGGAGGAGGAGGACTGGGGGGACCTGGAGGAGGACTGGGGGGACCTGGAGGAGAGGGAGGAGGAGGACCTGCAGGAGGAGGAGGAGGACCATCCCAAAGATGTGTGTGAGGTGTAATTTGGCCCCTCATACCTTTCTCCAGAGCCTCCAATATGAGGGCCTCACACATGGCTTTTTGGCCCTCCTCCATCCTCTGCATTTTAGATGCTATGAAGGCAGCAATGTTCTCCTGCATGGTGTGTGGTGCTCCCAGAACCTCTGTAGCCCTCCAAAAGAATCTGATAGCCGCCTCCTCTAGGGTACTCCTCCTACTGCCACTTTCTGTTTTCAGGGGGGGTGGAGGGACCTTGATATCAGCCAGCCGGCTCGGCCCGGCCACCTCCTGGCTGAGACTTCCCTGTGTATGAAAAAGAGACATGGTTTTAGTTTTTGCATCATCAATCACAATCATAAATTAGTACTCCCAACTAACATCTAGTTAACATCATTGATTGGACAAGCAGAAATATTTAGAAGAATGCTATACCTGGCTCAATCTGGGCTCCTCCACATGTGGCCTGGAAGGCCCAGGTTGGGCGTCAGAAGCCTCAGCCGGGGGGGAAGGAAGCGTGGAAGGAAGACTGGAGAGGGATGGCCTGGGTTCAGTCTGGCCTGCCAGAAAGTGCAGCCTGTCGTAGTACAACATCCTGGGGACATAGATGTCATCTGCTGCTCCGGATCTCTGTGAATCCAGGACTTTCTTGCGCTCCCTCAGATATGTGCTCCTCAGGCCACCAATGAAAATCTTTAAATAAGTGATGTCTGCCGTGGGGATCACCTGCTTCACAATTTCACACAATTGCACCAGTGCTGCCTTCCTCTTTGCTTGGTTCTTGAAATGGGGGTGGGTAATCTCCCACAGACAGGGCAGCTCACTTAGCATATCAATGAATAGTGACATGAAGTCAGTATCTCTCAATAAGATATCCATGTTCACTGCAAGACACAACACAAGACAAAGCCTAATGTCAGACAAAACTCTCCTAATCTTGTTACAATATAGGCCTCAATCTAGAAGCAGTATAGGCACAAGTTTGTCTCTTACCTTCGTTCTTACGATCGGCGCGTCCAATGCTCCTTCCTCCGCTCACAGATCGTACGTAATACGCACACGTGTTACGCTTTATACACACTGCGCATGCGTGTAACTCCGCCCGCCCCTGACATTCTTTCTAGTCTATTCCCCGCCCCTTTTCGTTCGGCGCAGTGGGGGAAGAGCATGATGGCGGAGTTACAGCAGGTGCGTGCTAATTCTAGCAACGAGGAGGAGGAAAGCCCGGATCCAGGCACGTCACGATCCAGAAGGAGACGTTTTAAGGCCACAAATATGTCATTTGGGGAGATGTTGGAGATGGTGTACATCATGAGGAAGTCCGACTATGACGGAAAATATGGGCCTTACCCCAACCCGAACATCCGAAAGGCCAAGATCATGGCAAAAGTGGTCAGGAGTCTTGAGAGGAATTTCGGGGTCCGAAGATCAAAAGATCATCTCAGGAAACGGTGGTCGGACCTGAAGTTGAGAGAGCCAGAGCAGTACCGAAAGATCCGGTGAGTGCTGCAAAAAAGTAATTAGTTGTGCTGTGTTCCTATTCTTTCTGTCTTTATTACGTTCGTGCTGCTCCATATGCTTCTATTAATTGTAACGTTTAAAAGGGCAACTTTAATGTTCATGGGCCCATTATTCGTTCGTATCAAACATTTTTCTTTCGGCCTCTAGAACACCATTGTTTAGGCCATATGCATTTTCCCACATTTTTTTTGGGGCCTACTTGGATGCCAAATATTTGTTTGTGTAGATGGGTTTGTTACTAGAATGAAATGCCAACTAGATTGTGTGTAAGGAGAGGACACTGAGCAGCTGTTTTCACATCTGGACACTGGAGCACTAGTGTGGGACACAAGAACACTCTTTTTATTAGGGGGGGGGGGCACACAGGTGCTCCAGTGTATACTATAGGGGGGGCTACATCTGTGAAGTTTGTACCAAACAGGTAAAGTATTGCAGCTTGACAAAGGGCAAGAAAAAATATACATCTTTGAACTCGGCTAAAATAGACAATTGTACCCCACTTCCAAGCAATGTTTCCTATTTCTAGTTCTGCCATCAAATATCTGTGTGCTAATTATACCATTTTTGTTTTACATAGGGGAGAAAAGACTTGGAGGACACCCCTCATCCGAGGAGACCACAGACCCCCCACCTCTGGAAGAAGGGGAACTAACACCAACCCAAGAAGAAGAGCAGGAGGAAGAAGAAGACGTTGTGGAGATTGGCACCACAACAGGTGAGTGTCTGCGACCACAGGCTCAGGTAAAAGAGATGGATGGTGGCAGATTTTTGAGACCTTTTTTTTGTTCTTTATCTCTTTTTAGGTGATCGTGATGTGAGGGAGAGAGAACGTTTCACATCTGAAAGTGCCCAGATACTGATCGGGGAGATCATGGGATGTAATCTCGAATTACACAACATACAGCAACAAATCAGTGATGTTATTAAAAAAAATAATAACATCATTGATGTTTTGGGGCGAATTTAAAACCCACAAAATCACCTGTTTTATTGTGGTCCAATCTTACAAAAATTTTGACAATGTTTAGAAAAGCCAAATTTGGAGGATGCACACAGTGTGCCAACATGTGCTATCTGCCATTACGGGAGATCAATGGACGCGTTTTGGGGGTGCAAACCCTTCCTCAATTGTAAAGTCGCGTTGAGGAAGGGCTTGCTCCCCCAAAACACGTCCCTTGATCCCCCCTGATGGCAGATAGCACATGTTGACATTCGTAAATTTGTGTGCATCTTCCAAATTTGGCTTTTCCAGGGGTGAGTTTCCCCCATCTGAACGCTATATCAAACACAGTTCCTAAATACTGATGTCTGATATAGCCTTCAGGTTTTACCATATGTGAACTTTGTAAGTTCAAGTTTTTTGGCTTTCTTGTTGGTTTTACACAGGCCTGTTGTATCCGAAATGGATATTTCGAATTTTGATAATGCTACTGCAAAAATTGTTATACAACAAACATGTTGGTTTGTTTTAAAAACCTTTCGTAAATGCACATGTGATTGTGCAGCTGTAAAAAAGTGGCTTAATCAAGAATGTGTGGATTATTGTCTCAACACTACAACACTTTTGGGGTGATGTAATTGCTGTTTTATGCAAAAATGGGGGTTATTTCCTAAGGGAAAATACACTTTGCACTACAAGAGCAGGTTCAGTGCAGTTGCAAGTGCACTTGTAGTGAAATGTGTTTTTGCATTTAGGAAGTACCAGCCAACACAGTTTTTTATAAGGTTACCCAATCACGACATTTTCTGCACTCAACACATTTCTGTCAGGGTCAGCTAAAACAAACACAAGCAGTAAATGTCCACAAAGAATTTTTTGGGGTTGGTTTTTATTTTAAAAAGTTTTCACAGATTGTCTGGCATATTGATAGCCCCCCTACCCACAAAGAACTCCAGGTAGCGTAACCGGACATCACGGGCACTCAGGGAGGGCAAGCCAGGACGGCCACTTTCAAGCACTGTCAGTGTTGATGGATTTGGATTTCCGGCCTCAGGCCCAACTGAGCCAGCATAGTTTGCTGAATGTTTTCTTAAAAAATTATGGAGAACACAGCAGGCAAGTATTATATGGTTCAGTTTATACTCCGCCATATGGATGGGTGTCAGAAATAATCGAAACCGGCTGGCCAGGATTCCAAATGTGTTCTCCACCACTCTTCGGGCTCTGGCCAGCCGGTAATTAAAAACCCTCTGTTCCGGGGTGAGGGTCCTCATCGGGAATGGCCGCATCAGGTGGTCCCCCAGCGCAAATGCTTCATCAGCCACGAACACAAATGGGAGACCTTCAACATTGTCCTCTGGAGGTGGCAAGTCCAAGCTGCCATTCTGGAGACGCCTGTAGAACTCCGTCTGGGCTATCACTCCACCATCGGACATCCGGCCATTCTTCCCCACGTCCACATACAGAAACTCGTAATTA
Source organism: Lithobates septentrionalis (assembly GCA_037952835.1). NCBI lineage: Eukaryota > Metazoa > Chordata > Amphibia > Anura > Ranidae > Lithobates > Lithobates septentrionalis. Next base: position 2,112,630 of record JBBDGP010000653.1, on the reverse strand, counting down.
GCCGACACCACCGCCAACATCACTATACTATTAAACCCCTTGTAATTATAATAGTACGACCCCGAGTTGGGTGGTGGGACGATGTGGACGTGTTTCCCATCAATTGCCCCTCCGCAGTTAGGAAAGTCCCACCGCTGGGCAAAGTTGGAGGCCACAGTCTGCCATTCCTGTGGCGTTGAAGGAAACTGTTGAGAAAAAAACAATAAACATTACTATTTTTTCACAGAAACATGGCAAGCAGATTACACACAAACATTCTGGGTCAACCTCCAGATAGCATTTACTAGGGGGAATTTAACAACAACAAAGTATAAGGTACACCTATCATATTCCCCCTCCCCCCCTCTCATGGGCCATTTCTAACATTATAGGGGGGGAACTCTTGGACAGGTAACCCTCTTCACTTCATTGAGAGATGAATGCCTAAATAATGGGTATTACTTGGAACAGACCCTGCTTAGTTACACTATTGGCAGACCACTGGACAGGTAAGAAGTGTCATAATACAAAGATATAAAATACACACTGTACACATTTGAGGACATTTGGACATTCTGCTATTACCTATCAAGATAATAATAGGATACAAGAACTTTAAACAGTACCATTGGAAAGTATACAGGCAGGCCCTTGCACTACATGCTTTGGGGAATTCATCCATAAATCTGACCAGTAAAGAGATGGGTATAGTGTGTATGTGTTTGGCAAAGTCAGCAGATAGATGATTGAGGATAGATAGAGAATTGGGATCAGCTGACTTAGCAGTTGGGGGAGGGAGGGTTCCAAAAAATTTGGGGACACCACAAAAAAAGCCTCTGCCACTCTGCCTGAATTTAAAGCTAAAATAACAGTTCCAAACATTTTAGGGGGTGTTTGGGGTAAAGCACTACTATGGAGCTGATAAAATACATTGTTAAGTGACTACATGAGGTGAATATAGGGCAGGAGAGACCATGCTGGGGAGGTTATTGAAGGGCAAATATGTATGAAGGACCTAAAATAATAATTACATAAAAATCCAGCATGCATGAGGACAAAGGGGACATTCACAGCCTATTACAATCATGGGAATTAGGGAATGAGGAAAGAAATACAATATATTATCAAACATTCAATACAATAAAATGTGATATTAAAGGATAAAAATCTTACCTTCATATACTCCTTCTGCAGGACCTGGATGATGGCAGAACAGGTCTCTGGGATAATGATCCCCAGAGCCTGGGGGGAGATGCCTGTCGAGAACTTGAGGTCCTGCAGGCTTCTCCCTGTGGCCAAATACCGCAAGGTAGCGACTAACCTCTGCTCCGGAGTGATGGCTTGCCTCATGCAGGTATCCTGCCTGCTGATATAGGGGGTCAGCGAAGCCAACAAACGGTGAAACACGGGGTCCGTCATCCGGAGAAAGTTCCTGAAATCATCAGGATTATTCTCACGGATCTCACGGAGCAAAGGCATATGACAGAACTGGTCATGCTGAAGCAACCAATTCTTGGTCCATGAACTCCTCCCCACCCTGTTCATGGACTGGACTTGTGTCAAGGTCAGGACCCCAACACCAAGCCCCCGCACAGCACGAACTCTACGAGGAGTACGCATACGAAACATGGCTAGAAAACGGTCGGCTGCTCAGAACGAAGTAACAGAACGCACTGAAGAACAGCAAGGCCTGTGAAGAGCGACCTGAAAACCAGTAACGAACGAACAAGAATACAATGACTCCTTAAAGTCACGCGGAACTTGCTTGCACGCACTGAAGAGCAGATACAAACCCACAAGCACAAACTGAACGGCAGAAAACGGTCTGAAAGCCACGAGTCTGAAAAAGCGCGAATCGTCTCTCACCAAACTTTTACTAACACGAGATTAGCAAAAGGAGCCCAAAGGGTGCCGCGCTTGGTTCTGAACCGGCCTTTTCTAGTCTCGTCGTACGTGGTGTACGTGACCGCGTGGTTGTCGATCGGAAATTCCGACAACTTTGTGCGACCGTGTGTAGGCAAAACAAGTTTGAGCCAACATCCGTCGGAAAAAATCCTAGGATTTTGTTGTCGGAATGTCCGAACAAAGTCCGACCGTGTGTACGGGGCATTACAAGGCAACTCTTACAGCTAAGTTGTCTAGTTGAGTACTCTGCATTATAGAGAATCTATGAGGGTGGCACCAGGGACAGACAAACCATTTGTGCGGACTGTGCACCTGCACAAGGGCCTTCTGGGACTTAGCAGACCATTTATTCTAGATATCCATAAGATGAGTGCTGGGATCCCTTTCACTATCACATAAACCTGGACGCAGCTTACTTCCATGGATACACAGTGAATAATTGTTTTAACTTGGACAGTTGATTTATGGGGTGGAATGGGGTTGCATAAATTTGTTTGCACCCAGAGGCCCGTTGGTGACTCCACCATTGGGTCACACCATCATTTGGCACTGAAACCCCCCTACAGCACCTAAGTGGACTTAGGAACTCTGGTGGGGAACCATTGGGAGATATTACATTCAAAATGCAATTCAATTTGGCTACAATAATGCAAGACTGGAATATATTTGGGTTGGGTTAACATATATTGCTATGTATGAAGCTTATGAAAACCCAGACTACAATGAGCGGGCTTTTATAACAAGAGAAAATTGGATAAGAAGATTAAGAAAAAAACTGCAATTTCTTAAAAATGCGTAACTGTTAGATTTTTAAGATTAAATCAAGTTCACAATAAATATGTATTTTTTCTGTAATGAGTAAATGAAGGAACATGCAAAGCTGGATTAATGAAGACATCCTGCAAAGCATTAAAGGATTCTGGTTGCAGACTGTATCAGATCTAATTTGCTGTGAAATGTATTTCATGGAGACAATAAAAAGAGAACAGACAATAAAGCCGAATATTAGGTAGTCGTGTAAATAAAACACACCGACTGTGGGCTTTTTTTTTATTTTTCATTGAAATAAACAGGTAATAAAGGAAATATTTTCTCAGGGGACCATTTATTGAGATTTAGCTCAGAGTCCCTCTGAGCTAAACAATGCAGGGATCAAGTAAGACTAAAAGAAAATAACAGCTTTGAAAATATTTTTTTTTTTTTTTTTTAAGACATGCAAATAAAAGTGATCAGCTTCATAGAAATAATCTTTTTATTCTTTTTAAAAGTGACCCTTTGGTTAAAAATACATTTAAATGAGACAGTTTTAAAAGTATATTAGTAATAATTATGAAGCAATCCCCCTGGCTGGGAGAAGGGAAAACCCACAGCGCAGAGATGGTTTTATGTTACTCCAGGGTGAATCCATGGCTGTAATGGAGAGATGATGGGCGCCAGTCACTTTAGTCCTTTTCAAGTCCTATTGCTACAGCTTACATGGAGAGAGGGTTAGGGCTTTAGATTCCTCCAGCAGACGGGTTCCAGAATTCTCCACACTTCTTCTCCACCCAATGAAGTGCCATGATCCTCAGAGGGCAGACTCTATTCCCCCTCTAGCAGGACTTTCATCCTTTGGCTCTCCACTTTGGGTGCTATACCCTCCTTGACCTGGCAGGGCAACTTAAGGATTCTGGCCTACTTAGCACAAACCACTGCACACACCTTCCAAGCTGCAGCCTTGGGAGAAGAGAGCCTAAGTGCCAGTGGCAGCAGCAGGGAACAGCAGCAACCCTGAACTTAGAGGAGAGCAAAGTGAAAAGACTACCAATTGACCTGGGTAAAACTACTACCCAGCAGACTATATTTACTAGTCAACAAAAAATATGTATACAAAATAATGTGCAGAGCTCAGAAATGTACAAAATCACTGAAGTGAAATGTGAATGACTGCAAAAAATATGAATGAAAGTAAAATAAAATGAAATAAAATGAAATTATGTGCTTCTACACATTCTGAGTAATGTAAATAGCCATATACAATACATGAAATAGTGATGTGAAAAAACAATATTGAAATGTCTATAACTACAAACAGAAAATGTAATTATATAAAATAGTGACAAGTATTTCAAAGAAACATCCAGTGTTCAGTAAATCCATATGTAATCATACAAAATTTAGTATGACATAAAAAAGTCCATGAAGAAGTGATGAAAAAAAGAACTTCTACACCAAGGAAGGTGTCAGAAACCATGAACCAGACCGAGACAGAAGTACAGTAAAATCACACTTGTTTATTAATAAAAATAAAAATGTAAATAGAGTAAGCGTAGTCAAAGCATAGCCAGAGTCCAGTAACCGGATTGGGTAGTCAGCCAAGCCAGATTTCAGTAACAAGATCAGGTAATCAGCCAAGCCAGAGTTCAGTAACCAGATTGGGTAATCAGCCAGGCCAGAAGTCAGGGACCAAAGTAGAGGAACAGCAAGCAGGGTAAGGAGCCACAAGGGATGTCAGCAAAGCCAGTCTTTAAACAGGAACGCAGGAGATGGTTTCTTGTGATGTGACCAAGGCGAAGGCAGGAAGGAAGTGAGCTGGAGATCTTTAGGTAGGCGGAACTGATGAGCAGATCCACAACAGCTGGTTAACTGTGGAGAGAGATGAGAGCTGGCAATTAGCCGACAGCTGAGCAGCCAGCTCAGAGAAGGAAGGGCTGAGACAGCCCTGACAGTACCCCCCTCCTCAACGACCCCTCCCCCTCGGAGGACCACCGGGCTTGAGGGGAAAACATCTATGGAAATCACGGAGGAGGGTAGGAGCATGTATGTCCGAGGATGAGATCCAGGAGAGTTCCTCCGGACCGTAGCCCTTCCAATGCACCAGGTACTGTATGCGCCCAAGGAACCTACGGGAGTCAACAATGGATTGTACCTCATACTGTAGTCCTCATGGTTCTCAACCTGTCACCTTGGGTAGCCCATGTAAGCGAAAGATCTCTCGAGCAAAAATGGAAGACAGTTCCTTAGAAGTGGGCAACTTCTTAAGTGGAATACAATGACACATCTTTGAGAACCGGTCAACCACCATAAGAATAATTGTGTTGCCTTGGGAGTTGGGCAACTCCACAACGAAATCAATAGACAGGTGGGTCCAGGGCCTCTCTCCATTGGGTATGGGTTGTAGGATGCCCACTGGAAGGTGTCGTGGAGTCTTATTCTGAGCACACACGGAACAGGCAGCTACAAAGGCAGTTACATCAGCAAATAGACTAGGCCACCAGAATTGTTGGGAAATGGCCCAAACAAGTTGATTCTTACCAGGGTGGCCAGCTGCCTTGGGAGAATGGTAAGTCTGGAGCACGGCAGTATGGAGACACTCTGGGACAAAGCAGCAGTCACAAGGTTTCTCAGGAGGAGTATCGACCTGAGCAGCAAGAATTTTGTCACCCAAAGGAGAAGTGAGACTGGTGCGAACCGTAGCCAGAATACGATCAGGAGGAATCATAGGAGCCGGAACCAACTCCAACTTGGAAGTGGAGGAAAATTGTCGTGACAAGGCGTCAGCCCTTACATTCTTAGTACCGGGTAAGAATGAGACAATGTAATTGAAACTTAACAAGAAAAGAGCCCATCGTGCCCTTCTGGGAGAGAGGCGTTTAGCCTCAGACAAGAATGTGAGATTCTTATGGTCAGTAAGAATGAGAACCGGCACAGTGGTACCTTCGAGGAGATGTCTCCATTCTTTCAGGGCTAAAATGATTGCCAACAGCTCTCTGTCACCAATCTTGCAAGTGCACTCGGCAGGTGACAATTTCTTGGAAAAGTAGCCACAAGGATGCATAGCACTCTCAGAGGTAGGACGTTGAGACAGAAGGGCGCCAACACCAGTCTCAGAAGCATCAACCTCAAGGATAAAAGGTAACATAGGATCAGGATGTGCCAACACAGGAGCAGAAACAAAGGCAGCCTTGAGACTTTCAAAGGCCTTACTGTACTCCGAAGACCAACCCTGTGGGTTACCGTTCTTTCTGGTCATATCGGTCAGGGGGCTTGACCAGAGATGAGAAGTTACGAATAAACTTCCGATAATAGTTGGCAAAACCCAGGAAATGCTGCAGAGGACGTAACCCCACAGGTCGAGGCCACTGTAGGACTGCCGAAAGTTTCTCTGGGTCCATCGAAAAACCAGCAGTGGAAATGACATAGCCTAGGAATTTAACCTGTTCCCGATGGAACTCACACTTCTCCAGTTTACAATAGAGATTGTTCTCTCTTAATTTCTGAGCCAGACATCTGTGTGGTGGCTCTCCAGGGACTTGAAAAATATGAGGATATCATTTAGATAAACCACCACACATAACTGTAACAAATCTCGGAGGACATCGTTAATAAATTCCTGGAAAACTGCCGGAGCGTTACAAAGGCCAAAAGGCATTACGAGATACTCATAATGGCCTGTTCTGGTATTAAACGCAGTTTTCCACTCGTCGCCCTCCCTAATCCCCACGAGATTGTAAGCCCCTCTCAGATCAAGCTTTGTGAAAACCATTGCTCCATTGAGGCGGTCAAATAACTCTGTAATCAACAGGATCGGGTAGGCATTCTTAATCGTGAAACGATTGAGACCCCTATAATCAATACAAGGTCTCAGTTCACCGCTCCTCTTCTTCACAAAGAAGAAACCAGCACCAGCAGGAGACGAGGATTTTCGGATGAAACCCTGAGAAGTGCGTCTGCAACATACTCCTCCATGGCTTTATCCTCCAAGACCGACAAAGGGTAAACCCGGCCACGAGGGGGAGTGGCACCAGGTTGAAGGTCCATTGCGCAATCATACGGCCGGTGTGGAGGCAAACTACAGGCTTGACCTTTGTCAAAGACATCGCTAAAATCACGGTACTCCTCTGGCAGGGAGGAGAGTGAAGAGGTACACAGGACCTTGGCTACCTTCCAGAAGCATGTGTCACTGCATTCTGGTGACCAGGAGAGAACCTCAGCACGGAGCCAATCAAAAGAGGGGTTGTGCCTCTGTAACCAAGAATAGCCAATAACCAGCGGAAACTTAGGAGAGGAAATCACTTGGAATTGGATTATCTCATGGTGAAGTGCCCCTATGGCCATGGACAACGGAACCATCTCATGAGTCACATGGGCAGGCTGTAGAGGTCTCCCGTCAAGAGCCTCAATGGCAAGTGGAGTGTCACGCAGCTGCAGTGGAATCGAGTGCTTTGATACAATGAACAGGCCTGCAGCCCCAGAGTCGATTAGAGCCTGTATCTCGATAGACGACTTAGCCCAAGAAAGGGTGACCGAAACCAGGGGCTTATCCTTCTGGATAACTGGGGACGACACAACACCACCTAAGGTCTGTCCATGACAGGACCTCAAGATTCGGGTGTTCCCAGGACAGATAGGACAAGACTTCAAAAAGTGACCTGCTTGGCCACAATAAAGGCACAATCTCTCCCTCCTCCTGAAGGCTCTCATCTGCAGAGAGGCGCGTGAAGCCCAAGTGCATGGGTTCATCTTCACTGACCGACTCGGTACCAGGAGGCATGGGAGGTGAAGGAGGCATGGGTGGGACTGCAAAGCTCGGAGGCAAACATACAGGAAGCTTCCACTAGCGCTCCTTAAAAGAAAGTCTTTCTCTAAATCTGGAGTCAACGAGGATGACAGCTCAGTGGGTATATCTCGGGCTGCTATCTCATCCTTGATGGAATCTGAGAGACCATGAGAAAAAGCAGCCACGTTCCAAGCAACCTCTGCTGCCAGAGTACGGAACTCAATGGCGTAGTTGGCAACAGTTCTCGTACTCTGTTTGATGGACATGAGGCACTTGGCAGCAGAAGCGGAGCGTGCGGGAACGTAAAATACCCTTTTAAAGGAGGCCACAAACTCAGCGTAACTCAAGACAACAGGTTTTTGTGTCTCCCATAGAGGGTTAGCCCAAGCCAAGGCTCTCTCAGAAAGCAAAGATATCACGAACCCTACTTTGCTTCTGTCCATGGGAAATGCCTGGGGCAGCATCTCAAAGTATATCTTGGTTGAGAAACCCTCTGGATTGAACTGGATCATCCTCAAATCGCTGGTGAAGTGGGGCGGAACCAGACATACCTCTTATAGAGGTAATACTCAAGGCGGGTGCCTGCACAGAGACTGGTGCAGCAGCAGGGATGGCCTGCAACTCAGGTTGTACCGGAGTAGCCACACTGGGAGACTCCAGGTGAGCCGTGCGACTCCGGAGTGTCTGTAACACTATGGCAAACTGATCCATGCTGTGATTTGGCTCATCCAATCTGGAAAAAATATTACCAACAAGTGGATTGACTGTATCTTCTGAATTCATGGCCTTCGTCCACTGTCAGAAACCATGAACCAGACCGAGACAGAAGTACAGTAAAATCACACTTGTTTAACAATAAAAATAAAAAGGTAAATAGAGTAAGTGTAGTCAAAGCATAGCCAGAGTCCAGTAACCAGATCGGGTAGTCAGCCAAGCCAAAGTTCAGTAACCAGATCGGGTAATCAGCCAGGCCAGAAGTCAGGGATCCAAGTAGAGGAACAGCAAGCAGGGTAAGAAGCCAGAAGGGATGTCAGCAAAGTCAGTCTTTAAACAGGAACGCAGGAGATGTTTTCTTCTGATGTGACCAAGGCGAAGGCAGGAATGAAGTGAGCTGGAGATCTTTAAGTAGGTGGGACTGACAAGCAGACAGCTGGTTAACTGTGGAGAGAGATGAGAGCCAATAGCTGAGCAGCCAGCCGAGAGAAGGAAGGACTGAGCCAGCCCTGACAGAAGGTGTCTCCATGTGACAGCAGTTATTATATTAAACAACTGTGACAAAACCACCACTGGTTGCTAGAAGGCTTACTGGAGTAGGAAGACTCAAATGGGCATATGCTCAATGAGTCAAAGAAGCTTGTGGTGTAAGACACCAATATGTGAAGAATCTAGATCTGTAGTCAGGATCAGATTGGAAGGTGGTCCATCTGTCCAGAGATCAGCACAAGGCAGTAATCTTTAGAAATGGCCAGCATGATGTGCTGGATCCTCTCAAGCAGTCAAACAGTATAGCCAAAAAAAAGAAAAAACTCCACATAGTGTGAACCAGTAAAAATATAATGCATTTATTGAAAAGATAAATGGAACACTCACATTTAGTAGGTGTATAAAAAGCGCTTAAAAAAGTAAACGTGACCAATGCAATGGCATCCGCAGGGCTCGTACAAATGTGTTTCGTCTAAGGAGACAAAACGAGACAATGATGCCTCCTCCAATGATGCCCTGCGGATGCCATTGTGTTGGTCACAGCTTCAGGTTGGCTGACAGCCAGCATCATCCAATGCACTTTGTGTAGGCTCATACTGTCAGGGATGCACCCCCTAGGGGTGTCATCATAGAACCTGAGTTTACAGTATTCCTGGACTGATTGGCAAAACAGACTACAAAGTCTCTGGGCTTCAGAACCCAGAAAGGGACTTATTAAAATTCTGAGAAACAACAAAGTTTGTATCATCCACATCAGCCATAAACCCTGGAGTCCCTCACCATACAGTATGCAGGTAACAAACCAAGGAGACCCTATTCCTGTATGTGACTCTACTGGGGAGATTTTCCATCTCATCCTGTACTTGTTACAAAATTGGGGTGGGGTGTCAGAAAGACACAGACAACAATAAAAACACCACCAAAAGTTCTAACATTTCCAATGTGACAGAACTTACTGTCATTATGTGTTTTGGAGGGGGCTGTGGGCTAGCCTCCTACCCACAGACTATGGCCCAGCAGAGAATGGGAGATTTGGGGGCTATTTGCCGTCTCCCGCAACCAGGAGAAGAAAAATATTACAGCGCACACATGCAAAAAAGACATTTACCTCAAGCAAGGCTAGTTTAAAACACCTAAGCAGTTCTAGAAAAACATTTTCAAAAAATATGGGGATTTGGTCACACCATATTGCTATATGGTGCTAAGCCCACTTACTGCGACAAAGTACCCCATAATCAGTGGGTCCTACACTATCCATGGAGTGGGAGAACCTGCATCTCTGAACCATGAGAGCATTTCACTCTTCTAAATGGGAGAATCATAAGGTCTCCACCCATGACACAAGTGGACACTAATTAAAGGTACTTATGTTATGTAGTGAGGTGCTCCGCACCCAACAGGATTTGGTCAGAATCCATACAAAATACAAACAAGATATTTGGGGGGCACACTCTAAAAAATGCATTAAAGATGGTGCAGCCATAAGACCATACAGTAGAAGAAAAATATTACAGCGCACACATGCAAAAAAGACATTTACCTCAAGCAAGGCTAGTTTAAAACACCTAAGCATTTCTAGAAAAACATTTTCAAAAAATATGGGGATTTGGTCACACCATATTGCTATATGGTGCTAAGCCCACTTACTGCGACAAAGTACCCCATAATCAGTGGGTCCTACACTATCCATGGAGTGGGAGAACCTGCATCTCTGAACCATGAGAGCATTGCATGCACCATCTTTAATGCATTTTTTAGAGTGTGCCCCCCAAATATCTTGTCCGCAACCAGGAGAAGACGCCACCTCCAGACATTTGTGTCTGTGGCCGCCGGTTCATCGGAACCGGTTGAACGCGGTATCTGTGGCCGGGCTCGTGGAGCTGTTTCTGGCTACTTAAACCTATTGGCCCAGCTGGGCTAAATACATACTTTTATTCCACAAACAATGTCTTTTAGCTGATAAAGGCATATACAAGATGGAGATATGCCCAAAGCGTGGGGCTACGAGACTTGGGGACAAAATGGCATTGGCATAATGTAATGATATCCCTATATAAATTGTATCCCTTCTCCCTATCCTCCCCCTCTTGTTATTGTGTTTAAGTATGTTATGTCATGGCACGTAGACAAAAGGTGTGGAGACGCATCCCAGCGGGGGATGTGTAAAGAGGGGCTGTCTGCTTGTCATAATCCCTTTATGTGTTTCAACTGTAGTTTCTGTTTGAATGTACAAGTGCTGAGTTTCCATCGGTTCTTCCTTGTCCCCTCTATGACAAGGCTAGGGGGAGTGTCCCTAACTGTGTTTAATAGTGTATGTTTTGTACTTAATAAATAGTTTATGCTCTGCATGTTTAACCCTCAACATCTGTGTGGTATGCCTCGTGCTTGGGCTGGTTAAATTGAGTTGGCCGGCGTTCGGAGAAGACACAGTTCTGGAGGAGGGATCCTTTACTCCCCCCCAGGGCCCATTTATTGTTGTAAGGCCCCAAATGCTGATAAGTCAAGTGGATTTTGTTTTCTCCTCCATTCTATCCAGCTCGGCGTAAAATAAGTCACGTCCCCACCCTGCCCCGCCCCTCCCCCTTAGCTCAGTCTGAGTCTCTTCCCGGGGATGTGCTGCATTATGACCCTCCCATCCCTCCTCTGCGGGTGGCTTCTGGATGACATCGCTCTGCACAGTGAGTAGACTGTCTCCCTCGGAGACACCGTGTCCTGCTTTGAGCAGGGCTCCCCCTCCCATCACCTTTGATAACTTCCCAGGGAGTCTCATCTGCTGCAAAACCTCTTGGAAGAGGGAGGGGGACAGGGCTGCTGTGTGTTGTAGTGCAGGGCAGTGATTGGCTGCTGCTGCAGAACTTCTTGTAGGGGGTAGGGCAGGGCTTCTGGGTGTTGTAGTGCAGGGCAGTGCCTCTCCACCCTTAATAATAACCCCCCTCCCCGCTTCTCCACCCTCAAAAATAAACCCCCCTCCCTGCCCCTCCACCCTCAATAATAACCCCCCTCCCTGCCGCTCCACTCTCAATAATAACCCCCCTTCCTGCCTCTCCACCCCCAATAATAACTTCCCTCCCTGCCTATCCACCCTCAATAATAATCCCCCTCCCCGCTTCCCCACTCTCAATAATAAACCCACTCCCCGCTTCTCCACCCTCAATAATAACCCGCCTCCCTGCCTCTCCACCCTCAATATTAACCCCCCTCCCTGCCTCTCCACTCTCAATAATAACCCCCCTTCCTGCCTCTCCACCCCCAATAATAACCTCCCTCCCTGCCTCTCCACCCTCAATAATAACCCCCCTCCCTGCCTATCCACCCTCAATAATAACCCCCCTCCCCGCTTCCCCACATTCAATAATAAACCCACCCCCCGCTTCTCCACGCTCAATAATAACCCCCCTCCCTGCCTCTCCACCCTCAATAATAACCCCCCTCCCTGCCTCTCCACCCTCAATAATAACCTCTCTCCCTGCTTCTCCACCCTCAATAATAACCCCATTGCCCGCTTCTCCACCCTTAATAATAACCCCATTGCTTGCTTCTCCACCCTCAATAATAACCACACTCCCCGCTTCTCCACCCTCAATAATAACCCCCTCCCTGCCTCTCCACCCTCAATAATAACCCCCCTCCCTGCTTCTCCACCCTCAAAAATAACCCCCCTCCCTGCCCCTCCACCCTTAATAATAACCCCCCTCCCTGCCTCTCCACTCTCAATAATAACTCCCCTTCCTGCCTCTCCACCCCCAATAACAACCTCCCCCCCTGCCTATCCACCCTCAATAATAACCCCCCTCCCCGCTTCCCCACTCTCAATAATAACTCCACTCCCCGCTTCTCCACCCTCAATAATAACCCCCCTCCCTGCCTCTCCACCCTCAGCAATAACCTCCGGCCCTGCCTCGCCACCCTCAATAATAACCCCCCTACCTGCTTCTCCACCCCCAACAATAACCCCCCTCCCTGCCTCTCCATCCTCAATAGTAACAACCCTCCCTGCTTCTCCATCCCCAACAATAACCCCCTCCCTGCCTCTCCACCCTCAACAATAACCCCCCTCCCTGCCTCTCCACCCTCAATAATAATCCTCCTTTTTGCAGAAACAGCAGTGCATTGATGGTTAATGAGTGACAATGTAGTATGGAGGGGGGCTGTGTAATGATGAGGGTAGTATGGGGGGGGGGGGTCCTGTGTAATAATGGAGTAGCATGGGGGAGGGGACCTGTGTAGTGATGGGGGTAGTATGGGGGAGGGGGTCCTGTGAAATGATGTGGGTGGGGGGTCCTGTAATTATGGGGGTAGTATGGGGAATGGGGGTCCTATGTAGTGATTTGGGTAGTATGGGGCAGGGAGTCCTGTGTAATGATGGGGGGGGGGCAAAATTGCATGGAGGGGCCCCAAGAAAATGTTTGCCCAGGGTCCAATTAATATTAAAAATGGCCCTGCCCTATGAGAGAGATTTTCTATCAAATCCAGACATGAAGTGCAGGGAAATCAACACAAAAAGCAATAAAAACCCCACACAGGCTCAAACTTTTACCAACACTGTACAAAACGAAATAAAAGGTTTGTCTGGATTTGGGCTATGTTATTTTTCTTCTTTTTTTAAAAAAGTCAGACAAATATAAAATATTACAAATTAACATTATGTATCTTCGTTTTTTTTTTTTTGTTTGTTTTTTTACATGTTTTACAGTATCTCATGTTCTGCTACAGAAAAAGCTCAGTAGCTCAAAATAAATTTGCCTTTTTTAAGGGTTCCGTAAGAGGTTTCATTGAGAGGCTAGTTACCTGAAGGGTACATTACATGTATTTTTATATACAGCTAGTACCTGAGTTTGAATTGGTTTCAGCCTCTTGCAGCCCCTTTATAGCAGAGCTCTGAGTGGGAGATGGCATCACAAAGAGCCAGACAGTTGTGTTGCAGTGCTTATGTGCTAACAAGGTGCAAGGAGTAAAGAGTAGCGGAACGGAGATGAGCTCATTAGTCTTCTACTTCTCTTTCACTGTCCAATCACAGACTAGGGACAGGAAAAAAAATCCTAGTTGCATTACTGGTGTGCACTAGACAGTGGACATAAATAAACAAAACTTGACAGGTAAAAACAGCTCCCAGCTCCCATATTTGTATGCTTTAAAGAAACACTGTGAATTTACTTTGAATGCATCTGTGTAAAGCCCCCCCCCCCCCATCATTCAACCCTCACCCCCAACCACCACCCTGAAGCCCTGATACTCACCTTGTCAGCATTTCCATTCTTCTTCTTCCATTGCAGCTGCACTACAATCCCTAGTGTTGGCTGGTGTCAGAGGCTAGAAGGATCCTTGATTTCACAAACCCCCCATGTTATGGGACAGTGCTCTGGAGTAGCTATTGGCTACTAGACCCAACCACCATCATGTAGGAGGAGGTCATATGCTCCCCCAAAACTGAAAGCACTATGCAATTTAGCAAGTTAAAGCAGGCAAGGAGAGGTAGGTGAGTAATGATAAGGTGTCGGGGGTCGGCAGGACCACTTTACACAGACCATCAAGGACAAAGGGGCAGTACCTTCAAAGTGTTAATTAGCTATATATATATATATATATATATATATATATATATATATATATATATATATATATATATATATATATATATATATATATATGTATATATATATATATATATATATATATATGTATATATATATATATATATATATATATGTATATATGTCAGGTCCATAAATATTGGGACATCGACACAATTCTAATCTTTTTGGCTCTATACACCACCACAATGGATTTGAAATGAAGCGAAAAAGATGTGCTTTAACTGAAGACTTTCATCTTTAATTTGAGGGTATTTACATCCAAATCAGGTGAACGGTGTAGGAATTACAACAGTTTGTATATGTGCCTCCCAGTTTTTAAGGGACCAAAAGTAATGGGACAGATTAACAATCATCCATCAAACTTTCACTTTTTAATACTTGATTGCAAATCCTTTGCAGTCAATTACAGCCTGAAGTCTGGAACACATAGACATCACCAGATGCTGGGTTTCATCCCTGGTGATGCTCTGCCAGGCCTCTACTGCAACTGTCTTCAGTTCCTGCTTGTTCTTGGGGCATTTTACCTTCAGTTTTGTCTTCAGCAAGTGAAATTCATGCTCAATTGGATTTAGGTCAGGTGATTGACTTGGCCATTGCATAACATTCCACTTCTTTCCCTTAAAAAACTCTTTGGTTGCTTTCGCAGTATGCTTTGGGTCATTGTCCATCTGCACTGTGAAGCACCGTCCAATGAGTTCTAAAGCATTTTCCTGAATATGAGCAGATAATATTGCCCGAAACACTTCAGAATTCATCCTGCTGCTTTTGTCAGCAGTCACATCATCAATAAATACAAGAGAACCAATTCCATTGGCAGCCATACATACCCACACCATGACACTACCACCACCATGCTTCACTGATGAGGCGGTATGCTTTGGAGCATGAGCAGTTCCTTTCCTTCTCCATACTCTTCTCTTCCCATCCCTCTGGTACAAGTTGATCTTGGTCTCATCTGTCCATAGGATGTTGTTCCAGAACTGTGAAGGCTTTTTTAGATGTTGTTTGGCAAACTCTAATCTGGCCTTCCCGTTTTTGAGGCTCACCAATGGTTTACATCTTGTGGTGAACCCTCTGTATTCACTCTGGTGAAGTCTTCTCTTGATTGTTGACTTTGACACACATACACCTACCTCCTGGAGAGTGTTCTTGATCTGGCCAACTGTTGTGAATGGTGTTTTCTTCACCAGGGAAAGAATTCTTCGGTCATCCACCACAGTTGTTTTTCGTGGTCTTCTGGGTCTTTTGGTGTTACTGAGCTCACCGGTGCGTTCTTTCTTTTTAAGGATGTTCCAAACAGTTGATTTGGCCACACCTAATGTTTTTGCTATCTCTCTGATGGGTTTGTTTTGTTTTTTCAGCCTAATGATGGCTTGCTTCACTGATAGTGACAGCTCTTTGGATATCATATTGAGAGTTGACAGCAACAGATTCCAAATGCAAATAGCACACTTGAAATGAACTCTGGACCTTTTATCTGCTCCTTGTAAATGGGATAATGAGGGAATAACACACACCTGGCCATAGAAAAGCTGAGCAGCCAATTGACCCATTCCTTTTGGTCCCTTAAAAAGTGGGAGGCACATATACAAACTGTTGTAATTCCTACACCGTTCACCTGATGTGGATGTAAATACCCTCAAATTAAAGCTGAAAGTGTGCAGTTAAAGCACATCTTGTTTGTTTCATTTCAAATTCATTGTGGTGGTGTATAGAGCTAAAAAGATTAGAATTGCGTTGATGTCCCAATATTTATGGACCTGACTGTATACCTGTGTGTGTACATATATATACAATATATCACAAAAGTGAATACACCCCTCACATTTCTGTAAATATTTTATTATATCTTTTCATGTGACTACACTAAAGAAATGACACTTTGCTACAATGTAAAATAGAGAGTGTACAGCTTGTATAACAGTGTAAATTTTCTCTCCCCTCAAAATAACTCAACACACAGCCATTAATGTCTAAACCGCTGGCAACAAACGTGAGTATACCCCTAAATGAAAATGTCCAATTTGGGCCCAATTAGCCATTTTCCCTCCCCGGTGTCATGTGACTCGTTAGTGTTACAAGGTCTCAGGTGTGAATGGGAAGCAGGTGTGTTAAATTTGGTTTTATCGCTCTCACTCTCTCATACTGGTCACTGGAAGTTCAACATGGCATCTCATGGCAAAGAACTCTCTGAGGATCTGAAAAAAAGAATTGTTGCCCTACATAAAGATGGCCTAGGCTATAAGAAGATTGCCGAGACCCTGAAACTGAGCTGCAGCATGGTGGCCAAAACCATACAGTGGTTTAACAGGACAGGCTCCACTCAGAACAGGCCTCACCATGGTCGACCAAAGAAGTTGAGTGGACGTGCTCAGCATCATATCCAGAGGATGTCTTTGGGAAATAGACGTGTGAGTGCTGCCAGCATTGCTGCAGAGGTTGAAGTAGTGGGAGGTCAGCCTGTCAGTGCTCAGACCATACGCCGCACACTGCATCAAACTGGTCTGCATGGCTGTTGTCCCAGAAGGAAGACTCTTCTAAAGATGTTGCACAAGAAAGCCTGCAAACAGTTTGCTGAAGACAAGCAGACTAAGGACATTGAATACTGGAACCATATCCTGTGGTCTGATGAGAGCAAGAAAAATGTATTTGGTTCAGATGGTTTCAAGTGTGTGTGGCAGCCAGGTGAGGAGTACAAAGACAAGTGTGTCTTGCCTACAGTCAAGGATGGTGGTGGGAGTGTCATGGTCTGGGGCTACATGAGTGCTGCCAGCACTGGGGAGCTATAGTTCATTGAGGGAACCATGAATGCCAACATGTACTGTGATTTACTGAAGCAGAGCATGATCCCCTCCCTTCAGAGACTGGGCCACAGGGCAGTATTCTAACATGATAACAACCCCAAACACACCTCCAAGACGACCACTGCCTTGCTAAAGAAGCTGAGGGTAAAGGTAATGGACTGGCCAAGCATGTCTCCAGACCTAAACCCTATTGAGCATCTGTGGGGCATCCTCAAAAGGAAGGTGGAGGAGCGCAAGGTCTCTAACATCCACCAGCTCTGCGATGTCTTCATGGAGGAGTGGAAGAGGACTCCAGTGGCAACCTGTGAAGCTCTGGTGAACTCCATATTGGTAAAGAGAAGATGGATAAGGGTAAGTGGCGCTACCTATGCCGGGGTACCCGTATTGGATTTAATAATCCGTGCTCGTGTGTGCAGAGCGGTAAAAACCACTCGACAAACAATATTTTAAATGTGTATATCAACCTAGTAGAATTAATAAACCGTGCTGATGTGTACAGGCCAAAAAAAACACTCATATATAACTTAAAAGTGTAACTGAACCATCCAAGTTTAAATAAAAGCCCCCACCTATTGCATGGAGAGGGATCTTAATAGTAGAAATCCCCCCCAGCAAGTGGTATTAGGACAGTATAGTGAACAATCTGCAGATACCAATAATTAAATGATATAAATAAATACGTGCAAATAGTGTCCACCAAGTAAAACAAATATATCAAGTATATCACATAGATCCAAAGTCCATGTTAAACCACACTCCCATCCATACTGCACATTGGACGGATAAGGGATATAAATCTTAAAATCAGTTCATCATGTGTTGTGAAAAAAATAATAAAAAAATAGAAAACTATGAAAATCTGCAAAAATAAAGTTCCAACATAAGCAAAGTTCTTGTGAATAGTGACTTTCGTGAGAAAAACAGCTGGTAACTATGCTTACCGTGTAGGGTCAGCAAACCACAACCTAGGAAGAAAGAAACATTTAAATCCACAGTTGACCATAAACAATATAAAATAAAGAAATTAATTACATGTCAGAGTACGCATGTCACGTACATTATAGAATGCCCTTGCCACCTCCAGTACGTGGGGAGAACTACTCGGCCTCTAGCTGTTAGAATAAGGGAACACATCAATAACATTAGGAAAGGGTTCCCCAAGCATCATTTATCTAGACACTTTGATGGGGTACATCGGAGAGACCCACAGGGCTTGTGTTCTACGGGATAGACCATGTCGAAGATCACTGGAGAGGGAACAACAAACTCACACTCAGTTCCCAAAACGAAACTGAGTGGATCTATCGTTTAAAATCCTTTGCCCCTAAGGGGTTAAATTTGGATATAGATTTAAACTGTTATATAGCCAACCCCTAGGCAAGGGCCTATGCACCAACTCAGTGACCATCTGTGGGAGTCCAGAGTATGGGCACTAATCTAGTGATCATCTGTGGCAGTCCATATTAGGAGACCGTATGGATACATGGCTTTGGACCTGGGGTGAGGAGATACCGCCCGACTGGGGGAATGGAGGTTTTGGGTCAGGGTCCTACCCA
The DNA here is from genome assembly GCA_037952835.1 of Lithobates septentrionalis. Lineage (NCBI taxonomy): Eukaryota > Metazoa > Chordata > Amphibia > Anura > Ranidae > Lithobates > Lithobates septentrionalis. The sequence goes on along the minus strand of JBBDGP010000653.1, from coordinate 2,094,050 downwards.
TTCTCCCCCCTCTGTTGAATGTGGTGGAGCCCTGAATGGCAAAAAACAATGGAGTCCTCATTGTGGTCTATCCCCCTTTTATATGTAGGCCTTTGCCTAGGTGCAAGAATAGTGGTTTTAGTATATCATCCCCCACATGCTGGTTTCTTCCTTTGTGGTCTATTTGTATGTTCCCTTCCTAGGTGGGTGTATATATGATCCCCCACTGAATGTCATTTTTAAGGGGGGTTGGTCGCTTTTATGACCCCTAGTGGGGCTGTATGAGTGTTTACATATACATATGATAATGATGCCCCAATTTAATCGGTGATTGTTTCTTCCATGTACGGTGATACCAATTCCTTATTCCAGTAAATGCAGGCTTAGCTTGTGACTGGGGCCCTGCATGATGGCGAGCTTGGGTTGTAAGAGGATATCTATTAAAAACTGATATCTTGTAACCATATGCATTATCGTTGCAAACCATGGCTTGTAAATGACATACTACACATTCAGAGCTTATGGAATAGTAATACCTAACGTCACCAATAGGGGCTCTACCCTATATTCCCTCTTGCTTCCCCCCCTCCCCCCTCCGTTTTGTAATTCAAATTTATGGATCGGAGAAATCGTATCACCTAATGGATAGCCTAGACTGTTTAATAGAGCGATACTGGATGTACAAATATTATTTTCTGTATTAGATGGATCGAATAATGTATATGTCTGCCATTATTGATGGCAAGCGGGGATGTAATGTTCTGTATATACACACAAATTATCCTGGAATATCCCCGCAGTTTGCAATGTTCCAACCCGATAGGGATACCCTGCCTAATGTATACAACGGGAATCCGCCCATGGGAGGAGCATTGGAGGAATGTAGTATGCCCGCTTGCCTTCAAATAGCACAGTACGAGGTACGTTAGCTACGCCTTTGACAACGTCGATGACAAAACGCGTAAGCCGGAGCTACGCACTTACGTCACACGCGGAAGTCGGAGAGAGTGTGGAACGCAGCTGAGGCACACGCCGCTCAGCTGATGGTGTTGTATCCACTAGCTCCCTCCGTGCACCATCTCCTATAATTAGTGTGATTATCTGGCCCCTTTATTATAAGGAGTCCGGATTGTTTTAGTTTGCTGTTTATAGTTTTATAGTAAAGTAATTTTAAAATACGTATCACACTATGGGAGCCCTGTTTCTTTCCCATGAGGATGGCTTAAACCACTGACGGGTACATCATATCTGGAGCAGAAGCACCTGGGGACAGCTCTACTGGAACCTAAGACGTCATTCTACTGCCTGGTACTACATGCCTATTACCCCTGCAGGGGTGTAAGGAGCTGGTGAGTGGGGACCCTTGAGGGGGAGCACCGCAAGTCACTGGATACCAGCTGTTTTTCTCACGAAAGTCACTATTCACAAGAACTTTGCTTATGTTGGAACTTTATTTTTGCAGATTTTCATAGTTTTCTATTTTTTTATTATTTTTTTCACAACACATGATGAACTGATTTTAAGATTTATATCCCTTATCCGTCCAATGTGCAGTATGGATGGGAGTGTGGTTCAACATGGACTTTGGATCTATGTGATATACTTGATATATTTGTTTTACTTGGTGGACACTATTTGCACGTATTTATTTATATCATTTAATTATTGGTATCTGCAGATTGTTCACTATACTGTCCTAATACCACTTGCTGGGGGGGATTTCTACTATTAAGATCCCTCTCCATGCAATAGGTGGGGGCTTTTATTTAAACTTGGATGGTTCAGTTACACTTTTAAGCTATATATGAGTGTTTTTTTTGGCCTGTACACATCAGCACGGTTTATTAATTCTAATAGGTTGATATACACATTTAAAATATTGTTTGTCGAGTGGTTTTTACCGCTCTGCACACACGAGCACGGATTATTAAATCCAATACGGGTACCCCGGCATAGGTAGCGCCACTTACCCCTATCCATCTTCTCTTTACCAATATATCTCACCCCTTTGGGGGTGTGTTTAGGGGAGGCTGCAGACCGTAGTCCGTGAGCACGGAAACCCTCCTTTATTTACTGGTGAACTCCATGCCCAAGAGGGTTAAGGCAGTGCTGGAAAATAATGGTGGCCACACCAAATATTGACACTTTGGGCCCAATTTGGACATTTTCACTTGGGGATGTACTCACTTCTGTTGCCAGCGGTTTAGACATTAATGGCTGTGTGTTGAGTTATTTTGAGGGGACAGCAAATTTACACTGTTATACAATTATACAAGCTGTACACTCACTACTTTACATTGTAGCAAAGTGTAATTTGTTTGGTGTTGTCACATGAAAAGATATAATAAAATACTTACAAAAATGTGAGGGGTGTACTCACTTTGGTGAGATACTGTATATAAAATATATATATATATATATATATATATATATATATATATAATAGGATTTTTTAAAACAGCTTACCTGTAAAATCCTTTTCTTTCGAAGGACATCACGGGACACAGAGCCACAGTAATTACTGATGGGTTATATAGGTATCACTGGTGATTGGACACTGGCACACCCTATCAGGAAGTTCAACCCCCTATATAATCCCTCCCCCTTGCAGGGATACCTCAGTTTTGTAGCCAAGCAATATAGTGTATTAGAAGAGGGGCGGGACCTCTGTGTCCCGTGATGTCCTTCGAAAGAAAAGGATTTTACAGGTAAGCTGTTTTAAAAAATCCTATTTTCTTTCTCGAACATCACGGGACACAGAGCCACAGTAATTACTGATGGGATGTCCCAGAGCAATGCTACCTGAGGGGGGGGGAACCACGACCAAGTAGGGTGCAATCAGACCTGAGGACCCTGTACCGCTGCCTGCAGCACACTACGCCCAAAGGCGATATCCTCATGCCTTCTCACATCCACCTGATAGAATCTGGTGAATGTATGAACTGAAGACCAGGTTGCGGCCTTGCAGATTTGAGCCATAGAGGCCCGGTGATGCACTGCCCAAGAAGCACCAATAGCCCTTGTGGAATGTGCCCTGATCTGAAACGGAGGAATCTTCTGTTTCAAACCGTAAGCTTGAATGATCAACTGTCGAATCCATTTAGAAATGGTAGCTTTTGACGCTGCCTGTCCTCTATTGGGACCCTCTGGCAGCACAAACAAAACATCCGTCTTGCGGATCTGAGTAGTTGCCCCTAGATAGGCCTTAACTGCTCTTACTACATCCAACGAATGTAGAGATCTCTCTTTCGGAGAACAGGGATCTGGAAAAAAGGAAGGCAGAACAATGTCTTGGTTTAAATGAAAATCAGAAACCACCTTCGGTAAAAAACTAGGATGAGGGCGTAGTACCACTTTATCCTTGTGTATAATCAAATAAGGCTCCTTACAGGAAAGAGCTGCTAATTCTGATACTCTTCTAGCAGAAGAGATGGCCACCAGAAAAATTAATTTCCTTGTCAACAAGACCAAAGGAATCTGACTTATTGGTTCAAAAGGCTGTTTCTGTAACACAGCCAGGACCAAATTCAAGTCCCAGGGGTTTAGGGGCGCTTTAACCGGAGGGTTAATACGCATCACCCCCTGCATAAAGTTTCAGACCAAAGAATGCGAAGCAAGTGGCCGCTGAAATAATACTGATAAAGCAGAGACCTGGCCCTTGATGGTACTCAAGGCCAGCTTCATCTCTAATCCCATCTGTAGAAAATCAAGGATTCTACCTATGACATATTTCCTGGGATGCCAACCTCTGAATTCACACCAGGTTATATAAGCCTTCCAGACTCTATGATAAATCATCCTGGAAGCTGGCTTCCTTGTATTAATCAAGGTAGATATGACAGGACCTGAGAGCCCACGACTCTTCAGAACGTGGGTCTCAATAGCCAAACCGTCAAATTTAGCGTTTGTAAGGCAGGATGGAACACTGGACCTTGAGATAACAGGTCTGGGCGTACCGGTAGGGTCCACGAGGAACCCACCGTCATCCTTACTATTTCTGCATACCAAGTCCTTCTGGGCCAAGCGGGGGCCACCAGAAGTACCGACTTCCTTTCCTGCCTGATCCTGCGAAGGAGTCGTGGTAATAGCAGAATAGGTGGGAATGCGTAAATCAGTGAGAACCGATGCCACGGAATCACCAACGCATCCGTCCCGCATGCAAGAGGATCTTTTGTCCTTGCCACAAATCTGTCTATCTTTTTGTTGAATCGGGATGCAAAGAGATCTACATCTGGAACCCCCCATCTTTGGCATATGGCCCAAAAGACGTCGGGATGCAGAGACCATTCCCCTGGAAGTAACTGCTGGCGACTTAGATAGTCCGCCTGCCAATTCTCTATTCCCGGGATGAAAACTGCCGATATGCATGGCACATGCATCTCTGCCCAGACTAAGATCTGGTTCACCTCTTTTTGAGCAGCTCGGCTCCAGGTGCCTCCCTGATGATTGACATAAGCCACTGCTGTGGCATTGTCGGACTGGATCCTGACCGGACAACCCTGTAGCCTGATAGTCCAGGCCTTTAGAGCTAGATGTATCGCCCGGATCTCCAGAATGTTGATGGGTAAGGTCCTCTCTGTCTTGGACCATACCCCTTGGACCGCAGACTGTTCCAGAACTGCTCCCCAACCTGACAGACTGGCATCTGTTGTTACCACCGTCCAGGTAACCGGTAGAAAGGATTTCCCCTTCTGCAGGTTTTCGGGTATGAGCCACCAATTGAGGCTCTGACGCACCGCATGCGACAGGTGCATCGGAAAGTCTTCTTGTTCCAGGTCGACAGAATACTGTGTTGCAGCATTCTTGAGTGAAACTGAGCATAGGGAACTGCTTCGAATGAAGACACCATCTTCCCTAGTAGCCTCATACAAAGGCGGACTGAGGGACCCTTCTTGGTCCTTACTGTCAGAATCAGCTCTCTCAAAGCAGTGATCTTTGCCTGAGGTAGAAATATTTTCTCCTGGCTTGTATCTATAATCAGACCTAAATACTCCAGTCTTCTTACTGGTTTTAGGAAAGACTTTTCTAAGTTGAGGATCCAACCTAGGTGTTCTAGATACCTGACCGTGGTCCTCAAGTTTCCATTCAAAGAGGCTACCGACCGGTCTATCAAGAGCAGGTCATCTAGGTATGCTATGACAGCTATACCCTGAGCCCTTAATCTGGCCAGAGGAGGAGCCAAGATCTTTGTGAACACTCGAGGTGCAGTGGCTATCCCGAAAGGCAGAGCCACAAACTGGAAATGGCGCCCTCCTACCTCGAAGCGCAGAAACTTCTGATGCGCAGGAAAAATGGGCACATGCAGATATGCATCTCTGATGTCTATTGATGCCAGAAATTCTCCTCCCTGCAGGGTGGGAACTACTGTTCGAATTGATTCCATGCGGAAGGATTGAATCCTTAGGAATCGGTTCAGATCCCTTAAGTCCAAAATGGGCCTGACATCCCCATTTGGCTTTTGGACCGTAAAAAGGTTGGAATAGAAGCCCAATCCCTGGTCCTTTGCGGGAACTATCATAATGACCTGCTGCGACAAAAGTCGCTCTAACGCTAGAAGGAGCGACTGCTTCTTCTCTGGGTCTCTGGGAACATTTGATCTGAGGAACCGAGGAGAAGGGAATTCCTGAAACTCCAGCTTGTACCCTAAGGTTACCGTGGAGATTACCCATCTGTCATGGAAGTCCTCGTGCCAGAGCTCTGAGAACTGTCGCAGTCTTCCCCCCACTCGAGTGAGCGGGGGCGCCCCCTCATGCAGAGGTCTTAGTGTTTTGCCTAGTAGGCGTCTTTCCCCAGGACTTCTTTTGTCCCTGGGGTTGACTCTGGTCTCTGGACCCCAATGGAGGCGGCCGTCGAGACTGCCTGGAGGCTGAAGCCCCCGGCGCTGGGGAAAGAGTCCGTTTGAAAGAGGGACGCTTACTCTTCTTCTTGACAGGTAAGAGAGTGCTTTTCCCACAAGAGATTCTCTTGATATAGTTATCCAAGTCCTCTCCAAACAACCTTGCACCACGAAATGGAAACCCAGCCAGTAGCTTCTTACATGGTGCTTCGGCTGACCAATTTTTCAACCATAGGATTCTACGTATATGCACCAATCCCAGTGAAAGACGGGAGGTTTGCACGATAGAATCTCTAATGGCGTCAACCACAAAGCATAAGGCCGCTGGAAGGTTAGCAAACCCCTGGGCCTGCTGTTCAGGTAATACTTTGATGACCTGCTTAACATGGTCTCTTAAGTATTGACAGACTCCAATCGCTGCTACTGCAGGTTGGGCCACTGATCCTGCTAAGGAGAAAACATCCTTCAATAGGGATTCCATCCTTTTATCTACAGGATCCCTGAGCATCTGAGCATTGTCTACAGGACAAGTCAGGCTATTATTTACGGAGGAAATGGCGGCATCAATAGCCGGTATTCCCCACATTTTAATAAACTTTTCTTCCATCGGATAAAGTGTTGAAAACTTTCTCGGCGGAAAAAAACGTTTGTCTGGGTGATCCCACTCAGAATAAATGAGCTTTTCAAGTAAAGTATGAACAGGAAAAGCATGTGCTGCTTGGAAAGGTTTCAGTGACCCCAAAACAGAAGAGGATTCTTGAGTAGTTTCAGGTATGGGCAACTTAAATGTGGATCGGACCAATCCAGTGAGGATCTGCACTAAGACTTTCTCCTCTTGGGAAGTCGCAGAGGGTCCCTCTCCACCTGATTCCCCCGAAGAGGAATCATCCGTCCCATCCCGATCCTCTGAAAGGGATTCATCTCCTTTATCCCAGAGCTCCGAAGGCCTAGTGCGTTTTCTTCCACTGAGTGAAGACGTAATCACGGCCATTAATCTTTCCTCTAGACCATTAATGGTTGAGGAAAAAACCTCTTGTGTAATATATACAGGGGCTGAAGTGCCAGAAGCAGGTGTAGACCCTGACCCCGATGGCTCTCCCTGGCTAGCCGTCCCTGGCCCATCTTTAGGGGGGGAGGATGCTGCCGACAGGGGGCCCTCAGAACCTGAACGAGATCCCCTAGTGTCTCTGGTTCCTGGGGTGCTTGAACCTCTTCTACCCATAGTGCAAAGCAACAAGGTGTGAGGTATACAAATGAACACTGCCCGCTGAGCGATGTAGTCTGGCTAAAAGCCTTGCTACCCAATGCTCAGTCTGGTGTTACTTCAGTAAATGCTGCCTAGGAGAATGCCTGTGTCCCACCTTACATGCGACCGTCAGCTCTGTGTCTCTCAGAAGGCTGAGTGCACCTGTACAGAGTGCCTTTAATAGCCTGCAGCTGGCCTGAGTGGGAGTCTAAGCACCTGTGCTGACCTGCTCTGATTCCTCCTGTATTGAATTGTACCCCAGCAGATAGGAAGTCTGAGTACCAGGAGTCAGGAGGGCTCCAGAGCCAGTGCAGCAAGAGGCTGCTAGCTATATGCACCAAGGTGGTTGGTGAAACAGTCTGTACCAGACAGACAAGGGTCTGGAGTGTAAGGCCAGAGCAGCAGTGCTGCAAGTGAGAGCCAACTAGGCTGAATGTCATTTTGTTGATGGAAAAAGGAATGCTGAAAACCCCTGCGAGGGAAACCTACCGTATATACTCGAGTGTAAGTCGAATTTTTCAGCACATTTTTTTGTGCTGAAAGTGCCCCCCTCGACTTATACTCGAGTCAAGCACTTTTCTGCAGCAAAAAATTTCATTTTCTGAACCGATACGGGGCCCCAAAATCGGTTCGGAAAATGTCATTCTCTGTTGCAGAAAAGTGCTTAACATTTTCTGAGCCAACTTTGGGGCCCCGTATCTCAGGGTTACTTGGTGCTAGGAACCCCAAATTTGTTGTACAAATCCAGTGGAACTGGTACCATAACATATCCAAAGCTGGGGTTCCTAGCACTAAGTGGCACCGAGATATGGGGCCCCAAAGCCGGTCCGGAAAATGTCATTCTCTGCTGCAGAAAAGTGCTTGACATTTTCTGAACCGATTTTTGGGGCCCTGTATCTCGGGGCCACTTGGTGCTAGAAACCCCGCTTTAGATATGTTGTGGTACCAGTTCCACTGGGTTTGCACACCAAATTTGGGGTTCCTAGCACCAAGTGACCCTGAGATACTGGGCCCCAAATCAGTTCGGAAAATGACATTTTTTGCTGAAGAAAAGCCACTTGGTGCTGGAAACCCCAGCTTTGGATATTTTATGGGGCTAGTTCCACTGGGTTTGCACACCAAATTTGGGGTTCCTCGCACCAAGTGGCCCCGAGATACGGGGCCCCAAAGTCGGTCAACTGTGTCCATCTGCAGCAATGTCATTTAGGGACCCTTTGGGTTCAGAGACCCCAAATTTTGGCTGCAGCTAGGGGGCATCTAGGAACCCTTAACTACCGAGTTTGAAGTTCAGGGGACCTATGGCTGCAAATGGGCACAGTAAGGCATGCAAATGGGCACAGTGAGGCTGCAAATGGGCACAGTGAGGCTGCAAATGGGCACAGTGAGGCATGCAAATGGGCACAGTGAGGCTGCAAATGGGCATTGTTGCCCCTCTTTTCCACTCACAGTAGCCGTGCATTTCTCACACTCGTCTTATACTCGGGTCAATACGTTTTTCCCATTTTTTTGTGGTAAATCAGGGCCTCGACTTATACTCGGAACGACTTATACTCGAGTATATATGGTATGTTTGTTTGCTGAACTTGCTTTTAATAAAAATGGGCAAACAAAGCCCTTAAAAAGAAGAACCAGCGAGTGGCAGTGTCCTTCAAGCTCTACATTTGACGCTAGTCCTTTACAATATATATATATTCAGTATGTGTGTGTACATGTATATATCTATATATATATATATATATATATATATATTTAAATAGAAATAATGTTAGCTTCAAAACCTAAAAAGCTAAAGGAAACTAAAGTAAAACTGACTCAAAACCAATATAGTTTTCCTATACCATTATAACGCAACCAGCAAGTAATCAATTTTAGCGAACACTGTGCATGAATGTTCAGAAAACATATAAGGAATACTTTAGACGACCCTTATTAACATGCAAAGGCTTTTGATGTGAAGTGGAGATCAATCTTCATGTGCAGAAATGCAGTTTGGCTGAAATTACATTATAATTTGGGTGTAATGAAATCCCTCTATGGTGGGGACTTGTCGTGAATGGCTGTGTCGCGCTTGTAGATATCACAACAAATTTAGAAAATCAATAAAATATTGCAGGCAATGTGTGTTATTCAATTCCTAGTAAATAAGCGGTGCCAGAAAAAGCTGAGAGAAAATATTATCAGCAAATGGAATTATAATACATTTAATCAAGTGCATGTGTTTAAATTATGCACTACGCTCAGCCCAAGAAATAATCCAACTCAACGGCTTAACCTCCCTCTAGAAATAAATTATTACATATTTCCTGCACTACTCTAGATAAAACACATTTTCAAGTTGACTTTGGTTCATTATATTCTTGAATCCCAGACCAAGGGAGAGAACTAGGCTATATATACAAAACAATTCATTAACGGATAAATGTACCTTAGTGATAAAAATAAAAATAAATTGCTATGTTGTCCTCCATACTGGGTTAATGCAATGGCAGTGATGCCACGAGCACAAAATTACATATTCTATGCTCAACATGCTTTCAGTAGAGCTTACAGAAGCAGAAAATGCTAAACAGAATGGGATTGTAGAATGAGGGCATGTTTGGCTGCCCTTTGCCTTTGGTTTCCATCAGCTGATCCTTGCAAGACAGTTGTGGGTTCGCCTTAGAAACGATGGTTCCCTAGACACCTGAGTGGAAGAGTAAAAAAAATGAGCTACAGTATATCTATTCAATCAGTCAACCTCACGCACCCTGCTGATTGGACTGAGCAGGGGTGCGTGGAACCTTTGCAGAGACACAACTGCTTCTATACAGAGAGCATGGGTCCTTCTCCTCAACATGTTGGCAAGGCAGGGTGGATTTGATTTAAATCAAGTCGATTTTAAATCATGATTTAAATCATAATTTAAATCATTAGTAAAAAGGCTTGATTTAAATCAACTCGATTTAAATCATAAATTTTAAAGAGCAACTGTCATCTCTGTCCTGCAGCGGCTCCTCCTCTGACCCGCTGTTGACTCTGCCGACTGTCCCACTCACTTTAACCACTTACAGAACGGAAGATTTTCCTGCTTAATGACCAGGCCATTTTTTTGCGATACAGCTCTGCATTGCTTTAACTGACATTTGTGCGGTCGTGCGACGCTGTACCGAAACAAAATTGATGTCCTTTTTTCCCCACAAATAGAGCTTCCTTTTGGTGGTATTTGATCACCTCGGTGGTTTTTATTTTTTGCGCTATAAACAAAAAAAAAGAGACAATTTTTAAAAAAAAACAATATTTTTTTACTTTTTGCTATAATAAATATCCCCAAAATGATCTTAAAAAACGAATTTCTTCATCAGTTTAGGCCAATATATATTCTTCTACATATTTTTTGTAAAACAAATTGCAATAAGCGTATATTTATTGGTTTGCGCAAAAGTTATAGCATCTACAAACTATTGGAAAGATTTATGGCATTTTTATTTTTTTTATTTTTTTTTACTAGTAATGGCGGTGATCTGCGATTTTTAGGGGTACTGCGACACTGCAGCGGACAGATTGGACACTTTTGACACCTTTTTGGAACCATTGACATTTATACCATCATATATCAATACCAATGCTATAAAAATGCACTGATTACTGTGTAAACGTCACTGGTAGGGAAGGGGTTAACACTAGGGGGGCGATCAAGGGGTTAAATGTGTTCCCTCGTGATTGTTTCTTACTGTGGGGGGATTGGACTGACTGGGTGAGGAGATATATCGCTGTTCCTACTTACTAGGAACAGACGATCTGTCTCCTCTTTTCTGTCAGAACAGGGATTTTTGTGTTTACACACACAAATCCCCGTTCTGGCTCTCGTGCCCACGACCGTGGGTGACCGGCAGCGATCGTGACTGCCTGCCACACGCATCGGGTCCCCTGTCGTGCAGCGGGTGCAGGTGCACCTCTGGCGGCTCCTAAAGGGGACAATGTACCCATACATTGTTTTGCGGGAACGTGCTACTTTGCCGACGTATACTGGTGTGAGCCGGTCGGCAAGTGGTAATGGGACGGCTGGTGATGCGGCGGTGACACAACAAGGTGAGGGACGTGGAGGCAGCAGGTGAGTGGATGCCCGCTAACAGGCGCTGTCATGATGGATCTGAAATGACAGGTGCTCTTCAAATATATGGACTTATTCTTGCTGGTAGTTAGACATTTAATTTATCTCACGGTTACTGTGAAATTGTGTGAATGCATCAATGCAGTGCATGTTATCTCAGCTTGCAGAGCTTGGATTCATTGAATGAGTTTACCAAAAATGTAAATATTGCAGAGTATACAGCCTCATGCTTCATAACTAAGCTCCATTTCATGCTGAATAAAGTAAATGATTAATGTATCTTAAATAGAAAACTATCTTTAGATTTTTACTCCAAAATCATTTCATTAAAATAAATTTGATAAAAATCAAAAAAAATCAGATTTTTTTTAATTTTATTTTTTTAAATCATTGATTTTTTTTCACCCTGTGGCAAGGTGACATAAACTGAATATTTATTATGACTTAAAAGATTATATTTAATGTGATGGGATTGAATATTTTGCCTAGCGTTTTGATAAGGTTATAAATTGGTCCTACTCCCTTCTACCTTTGAAGACTCCACATTAATTCCATTTTGCAGGTTGTCCTGATTTTCATATAACTTTTGCAGTCTAGATTGCTGGACCTGCTGAAATTTTGGTATTTTCACTAAGGCCTCATTTACATCGGCAGCCGGGGGGGGGTCCAAAAAAAAGCCCAGCTGCCCGTGTGGCCATAAACCATGTTAGTACACATTATTGTGGTTGCAGCATGCCAAATATGTTACCACCTGTAGCATTAGGCAAGCTTTCAAGTGCATGGAGCCATGCCAGAATCGCGAGCCAAATTCTTGGCTTATGGTTGTGATGCAGTATTCCCATCCAAAAGCCCCCTTAGCCTGCATCGCCTCATGAATGGCTGGCAGTCGCTGGTCTACCCTCCGCGAAAAAACCGACCCACCCTAGCGCCACTCCCGCTGTGGTTGGACACAGCAGGAGCCAATCAGCAGGTCCGGCGGCTGCCATGGTCACCGCAACCTGGCGATCATTCACAGGTAAGACGGATCAGCCGTCTTCCTGTGTAAACAAGGCAAACGGCGGATCTGTCAGTAAGGGAAAGAGAGATCTTGTGATTCAGTTAAGCTGAATCACGGATCTTTCTTTTCCTTCAGTGTGACACTGCCCCACACAGTTCGAAAGCACCTCCCTAGGGAACATTTAACCCCTTGATCGCCCCTAGTGTTAACCCCTTCCCAGCCAGTGTCACTGATCCCCAAAAAGTGTCACTCAGTGTCAGATTTGCCGCAATGTTGCATTCCCACTAAAAATCGCAGATCTCCGCCATTACCAGTAAAAACAATTTAAAAAATTGAAAATCCCTAAATCTATCCCTATTTTGTAGACGCTATAACTTTTGCGCAAACCAATCAATATACGCTTAGGATTTTTTTTACAAAAAATATGTAGCAGAATACGTATTGTTAAATTCATGAAGAAATTTGATTTTCATTTTTTTTTATTTGGAATGTTTTATAGTAGAAAGTAAAAAATATTGTTTTTTTATTTAAAAGTGTGGGTTTTTTTTTTGTTTATAGTACAAAAAATAAAAAGCGCAGAGATGATCAAATACCACCAAAAGAAAACTCTATTTGTGGGGAAAAAAGGACATCAATTTTATTGTGGTAAAGCATCGCACGATTGTGCAATTGTTAGTTAAAGCGACGCAGTGCCGTATCGCAAAAAATAGCCTGGTCAGGAAGTGGGTAAAACCTTCCAGAGCTGAAGTGGTTAAACAGAAAGGGAGCCTTGGCTGGTAGGTAAGTTTAGCTGACTGCCGGCAGTCAGATGGAAGCAATCCAGCTGCCTAATTGCTTCCAAAAACGGATGACCCCCCCCCCCCCCCCGCCTGTGCACTACGGCCATGTATCCCATCCTCCAAGATTGAGGAGCATGGCGGGTGCCACGGGGGTAGAGGGGAGAGAGCTGAGCGAGCATCCATTCACTCTCCTCCCCTTCTTCTTGCTGACCCTAGAGCAATGTGTAAAACGTCACTTCCGGGTCCCCCTATCACTTTCCCCATCCTGTTTGGCTGGAGAAGAATCTAAGGCAGTGTGATCTACCCTCCATCAGATTCACTGGAGGACAGGTGACAGGTTTTAGACCCCGGATGTCCCATTAAAGAGAACCTGCATATATGGAACGAGCGTCTGACCAAAATATAAAAGAGTCCAAATTAATTTATTGACATTGTGTTAAAAGACAGCGCACACGTTTCAGGGGTCAAAGGAACTCCCTCTTTATCAGGGCTTCAGTTAAAAATGAGAACCTTGAATGGACTAAGTAAGGCTTTCCTGTTTGAATATATGCAGGGAGGCTGATTGCTCACTTAGGATTCCTGGCCAGCAGCATATGCATCAGCGGTCAAAATATTTTACTTTGAGTCCACTCAAGGTTCCCATTTCTAACTGAAGCCCTGATGAAGGAGGAGTTCCTCTGACCCCCAAAACATGTTGGCTGTCTTTTAACACAAGATCAATAAATGAATTGGGACTCTTTTACCTTTTGGTTTTGGTGCTCCTTCCATCTATGCACGTCTTTTCCTGGTAACCTTCTGGAGTACCCACAGTAGGATGGCCTTGCCTATTGTGAGCAGTGGGCTCTTCAAATGCTTTGTTGGTGTGTTAGGTGAAGTGCGATCAATGGAGGAGAGCAGGCTGAGTTCTCAAAATAACTAGAGAACTGACCACACTGTGCTCTCATGCCTAACGTGGTCAGTTTTTATTAGGAAAGCAGAGGGACTGGCAGGAACATCGGGGATTTTACACAAAGGAAGTAATACAAAGAGAACATAATGCTTTTTCATACAAGTACATGGTACAGCAGGCACATATGAGGAATATGAAATGTTGGGTTTACATACTCTTTAAGAAGAAAAATGTAAAAAAATTACATCCAAGCACCTAAAATCCCCCCCCCCCCCACAAACCCCTACATACAAGCACGTATATATGAATATATCCAGACACATCAGATAAATGTTGGAGATGTCATGCTGCCAAGGGATCGCTGCTACACATATGGTGAGAATGTCCCCAAATTCTCCAATTCTGGGATATGATCCTGCAGCTGTATACTACAGTTACAGGGGAGTTAATCCCCAACACACCTCAGATTACTCTGCTATCCATTTTACCAGGTCCATATAAAAATATCAAACAAGGTTTGCTAAGACATTGGTTAATAGCAGCCAGACTGGTTATTCCGCGATATTGGCGAACTACACAAGCACTTCAGTTAATGAATGGATAGCAGAAATGGACCTAGTTGAGAAGATGGAGACCCTCCTGACACACGAATTGGACACATATGAAAAATGTTGTCAGATATGGGCCCCGTGGAGAACATTTAGGGAATCGCCTGGAAATTAGGGGGCAAATGGAACCTTAATCTAAAAAAAAAATAAAAAAAAAAATTGGGGTATGCGTAGGAGATGTCTTCATGTTGTACCCCCTGGCCATGCTTTTGTTTGTTTGATGCTATGGTTATGATAGTCTGCAAAATGTTATTATAAGATGTTTTTTTTGTGTTTTTTGTTTTGTTTTGTTTTGGTGTGGATATACCACCAATGTATGTTTGTATTGCCTATTTGTAAAAACTTAATAAAAAGATTGGGAAAAAAAAAATACATACAAGCACGTATAAATGTAAATGCAAACGTTGGGGATGCCTACACACAAGAACATACATTGCCCTACACATGTTGCATATTGTCGAGTGAGAGCAATAATCCTAGTACCAAGGTTCCTGGGTAACTCTAAATTGATGACCTGTTGAAGCGTCACCCATGGAAAATATAGGGGACTGAAATTTTGTCACCATTTCATGGGCACACACAATTTTAAGTTTTGACATGTTTAGTATCTATTTACTTAGCACAACCTCATCTTGTATATTTAACACCAAAACATTGGTAATTTATTGTATTTGTGTGCCCTTAAATTAACTTTAGTGTATTTATTACTGCATTATCTAAATCGTGACACTAATATTGTGTAATGTAAAAACTTGGATCCATGACCATTTTATTCTCTAGGATGTCTATTTCAGAAAATATATAATGTTTGGTGGGTTTTATGTAATCTCCAGGCCTAAAATGATTTAATAAACATGTGTGCAAAAAATGAAAAAAATGACTCTGGCAGAGAAAAAGTTAAGAGAACTGAAAGTTGGATTTTCTTTTTTCAAAGTTTTCGTGATGTAACAAAAAAAAATTAAAAATAAGAAATAGTTTTCTTTGAATTTAACTTTTGAAAAATTAGCATCATTCTCTGATCTCTTCATTTCAGTGATAAAGATAGGTCCAAATGTTCATTATAACACAGAATATTCTGGCATATAACCCTCAATCATATTAAGTAGCGCTCTCAGTTATTATCATATACAACATCTGCTGCACTTAACAACTCCCAGCTGTCAGTTCTATTAATAACACTGGGGACAGATTTCTGTCTGTAGTAATAGAGATATTCAACAATGTATACGCAGCTATACAATAAAGATGACATTTTTAAACTTACAAAAAAAAAATAAAAAATATTCTACCCACAGTGCAACATATTTTAGTACTAGCATATATATACTGTGTATACATAATATATATGTATTCTAATGGGATTTGTAAAAATGAGACATATGGGGTGAATTAACCTTTAGGTATATGTATTGGTTGTCTCTTAAAATGCTACAATGATTTTTAAAGGTGAACTCCATGCAAACAGCAGAATTACAAATTTACCCCCCCCCCCCCCAATGACCAGGCCATTTTTTGCGATACGGCACTGCATTACTTTAACTTGACAATTGCGCGGTCGTGTAACGCTGTACTCAAATTAAATTTATGTCCTTTTTTTCCGCACAAATAGAGCTTTCCTTTGGTGGCATTTGATCTCCTCTACGCTTTTTAATTTTTGCAATGTAAACAAAAAAAAACAATTTTGAAGAAAAAACAATATTTTTTTACTTTCTGCTATAAAACATATCCAATAAAAAAATTGAAGAAATCAAATTTCTTCATAAATTTAGACCAATATGTATTCTGCTACATATTTTTCGTTAAAAAAAAAAATCCCTATAAGAGTATATTGATTGGTTTGGGCAAAAGGTATAGCATCTACAAAATAGGGGATCTTTCATTTATTTATTTATTTTTACTAGTAATGGCAGCGAGATCGCCACTCTGTGTGTGATCCATCCAGGCACATGTAGGCTGTATTGATGGGCACTGGTAGGCTGCATTGGTGGGCACTGGTAGGCTACATTGATGAGCACTGATATGCTGCATTGGTGGGCACTAGTAGGCTGCATTGGTGGGCACTGGTAGGCTGCATTGGTGGGCACTATGAGGCTGCATTTGGTTGGCATTGGTAGGCTGCATTTGATGGGCACTCATGAGGCTGCATTGATAGGCGCTGGTAGACAACATTTGATGGGCACTGATGAGGCTGCATTGATGGGCACTGGTAGGCTGCATTTGATGGGCAGTTGTGAGGCTGCATTGATGCATTGATCTCTTGCATCATGTCTGCAGTCTCTGATCATCTCTTGTATCATGTCTACAGTCTCTGACCATCTCTTGTATCATGTCTGCAGTCTCTGACCATCTCTTGTATCATGTCTGCAGTCTCTGACCATCTCTTGTATCATGTCTGCAGTCTCTGACCATCTCTTGTATCACGTCTGCAGTCTCTGACCATCTCTTGTATCACGTCTGCAGTCTCGGACCATCTCCCCTATCATTTCTGCAGCCTCTAAAATCTCCTGTACCATGTGTGTAGCCTTTTAGCCATCTCTTGTATCATGTCCGCAACCTCTGACTATCTCGTTTATCATGTCTGCAGTCTCCTGGGGGGGGAGTCTGGAGGGGAGTCAAAACTGGGAGTGCCACCGGGATGGGGGTCATGGGAGAAGTCAGGCGTGTGTGGACTGTGGAGAGGAGACTATAGGATAAAACCAGAGCCACCAACCTGGAGCCACCTGACTGAGCCCGGCATGGTGCACCTGAGAGGAGGTCAGTGACAGTGCCGTCAGGCCAGTCTGAGGGGGTCACTGATGTAAGGGGGCAGTGAATACAATAATGTAAGGGGGCACTGATATAAAAGTTTCCCCTTATATCAGTAACCCCCCCCTTACCTTGGTGTATTCTTTCTGTGGAAGGTGGTCTCTGGTCACCCCCACATTCCTAGAGTTCCTGGGGTCCCCCTTGATGACTGTTACACTTTTACCACTTTTAACTGAATAATTGCTCTTATATATACAGTGCCTTAAAAAAGTATTCATACCCCTTGAAATTTTCCACATTTTGTCATGTTACAACCAAAAACGTAAATGTATTTTATTGGGATTTTATGTGATAGACCAACACAAAGTGGCACATAATTGTGACGTGGAAGTGAAATCATAAATGGTTTTCAAAGTTTTTTACAAATATTTGAAAAGTGTGGCATGCATTTGTATTCAGCCTCCCTGAGTCAATACTTTGTAGAACCAACTTTGGCTGCAATTACAGCTGCAAGTCTTTTTGGTGATGTCTCTACTAGCTTTGCACATCTAGAGAGTGACATTTTTGCCCATTTTTCTTTGCAAAATAGCTCAAGCTCTGTTAGATTGGATGGAGAGCGTCTGTGAACAGCAATTTTCAAGTCTTGCCACAGATTCTCAATTGGATTTAGGTCTGGACTTTGACTGGGCCATTCTAACACATGAATATGCTTTGATCTAAATCATTCCATTGTAGCTCTGGCTGTATGTTTAGGGCTGTTGTCCTGCTGGATGGTGAACCTCTGTCCCAGTTTGAAATCTTTTGCAGACTCTAATGCCGCGTACAGACGATTGGAATTTCCGACAACCAAACCGTGGATTTATTTCCGACGGGTGTTGGCTGAAACTTGTCTTGCATACACACGGTCGCACAAATGTTGTCGGAAATTCCAAACATCAAGAACACGGTGACGTACAACATGTACAACAGGACTAGAAAAAGGAAATTCAATAGCCATTGCGGCTCTTCTGCTTGATTCTGAGCATGCGTGGAATTTTGTGCATCGGAATTGTGTACACACGATCGGAATTTACGTCACGTATTTTGTTGTCGGAACATTTGAGAACCAGCCCTCCGCCAAAAAATGTCCGATGGAGCCTATACACGATCGGAATTTCCGACAATAAATTCACATCGAACATTTGTTGTCGGAAATTCTGATCACGTGTACGCGGCATAACAGGTTTTCTTCTATTACTTCCCTGTATTTGGCTTTATCCATCTTCCCATCAACTTTGACCAGCTTCCCTGTCCCTGCTGAAGCAAAGCATCCCCACAACATGATGCTGCCACCACCATGTTTCACGGTAGGGATGGTGTGTTCAGAAAGATGTGCAGTGTATTTTTTCCGCCACACATAGCGTTTTTCTTTTAGGCCAAAAAGTTCAATTTTGGTCTCATCTGACCAGAGTACCTTCTTCCACATATTTGCTGTGTCTCCCACATGGCTTCTCGCAAACTGCAAACAGGATTTCTTATGGCTTTCTTTCAACAATGGCTTTCTTCTTGCCACTCTTCAATAAAGGCCAGATTTGTGGAGTGCATGCTTAATAGTTGTCCTGTGGACAGATTCTCCCACCGGAGCTGTGGATCTCTGCAGCTCCTCCAGAGTTACCATGGGTCTCTTGGCTGTTTCTCTGATTAATGCTCTCCTTGCCCGGCCTGTCAGCTTAGGTGGACAGCCATGTCTTGGTAGGTTTGCAGTTGTGCCATACTCTTTCCATTTTCGGATGATGGATTGAACAGTGCTCTGTGAGATGTTCAAAGCTTGGGATATTTTTTTTATAACCTAACCCTGCTTTAAACTTCTTCTTAAACTTCACAACTTTATCCCTGACCCGTCTGGTGTGTTCCTTGGCCTTCGTGATGCTGTTTGTTCACTTAGGTTCTCTAACAAACCTCTCAGGGCTTCATAGACCAGCTGTATTTATACTGAGATTAAATTACACACAGGTGGACTCTATTTACTAATTAGGTGACTTCTGAAGGCAATTGGTCCCACTAGATTTTAGTTAGTGGTATCAGAGTAAAGGGGGCTGAATACAAATGCACGCCACATTTTTCAGATATTTATTTGTAAAAAAAATTGAAAACCATTTATTACTTTCCTTCCACTTCACAATTATGTGCCACTTTGTGTTGGTCTATCACATAAATTCCCAATAAAATACAATTATGTTTTTGAGTGAAACATCTCAAAATGTGGAAAATTTCATGCGGTGTGAATAATTTTTTAAAGCACTGTGTATAAATATTGTGGCAGAGGGAGGCTCTGTCTCTTTGAAATTGGAGGTAAAAGAGACACAGAGTTTGCATATCTGCGGACTGCAAGACTACAGAGTGTAGAGTTTAAATGGAGAAAACTGCTCTGTCTGTTTTCTCCAGGTTTTGCTAGTTCCGGATGGGATTCTGTAGTTTGGAGATCCATGAGAGTCATCAGTGGGACGGGATCTCCAACCCTGCGTCCGGGTCTTGAGGAGAGCAAGCAGGGTGTGTGCCCAGCTTCACACAGCCTATATAATGAGGGGCTGGTGAGAGCAGAAGTTGGGAGGATGGTAGAGTGTGAGCAGTTTGTGTGAAAACAGTGGCAGTATCATAGCCAATGAGGTTCAACTGAGGTGTGATTATTGCTAATTGCTTCTCGGCCTTTTGGCTAAGATCAAGTGTAGTATCTGTTCTTATCAGTTTCCAGGAGGTGGCGCTTGCTTCCGTCCCTGATCTATGGCGAAATAGAGACGGGATTGCGGTTGCTATGCAAAGCCTGCTCTAGTGAAGGTGACCTGGAGCGGTTCGTAGCCGAAAGGGAAGCCTTCTGATGGGGATGGAGAACCACGGGGTCCGAACCAGAGGGTCGGGACCCTGGCCTGGATTGGGGCGGATCTAGCTCCGGACAGTTATTCGGGAGAGAATAAGGGAGTGATGGGAGCGACGGCAGAGCCTGATAAAGGACTCTTTCCGGCTTCCTGATCTCCATATCCTTTCTGCCTGTGGTGGGGTCTGCTGTGGTCTGGGCTGGGGGGTCGGGGCTTTTTCGAAAAGCCAGTGGTGAATGTGCCCCTGAAGTGGCAGTTCAGGGGTGCCGTATAGTCACGGTGTGAAAGCACTTGATTTTATGGCACCATGGTCACTTCACCACAACACACGTTTTTCGCACCTGCCTCTTGGGCCGGGCCTTTTGGCCAGGACCAGGGGAAATTTTTATGCCTGGCCGGAGGGCCGGCCATTGTATAGCACAATGGCCACTTTCACTCTCCCATCTCACTATCTTCCCCACTCTTTCTTTTACCCCTGTTTGTCACCTTTTTGTCTTTTTTTTGGTTGTCTTGTATACACGTTTGTCACTGTGTGGCGAGTAGGGTGTGGGTCCTCGGGCCTACTCTGAAAGTCTTGGGAGGGGGTGGACATAGGCCTTTTGGCTTGGTTCGCCCTCTCCTTTGAGGGGTCTCTCTTCGGGAGAGCCCCACTGTACTTGGGTTGGTCTGCTTCGGCATTCCTTCCAGTTGTGGGGGTCTGCCTGGTTTCGGCCGGATGGACCCTTTGTCTGAGTACCTCAGTCCCTGTCTGGAGCCTAACGCCCCGGGGGATCAGGGTAAGGTCCTTCCCTAGTGGAGGACTCTGTACACCCATTGCACGTTTTTGTGTTTCACTCTCTATGTGTGGGCACTTTTTTTTGGCACCGGGTGGAAGTTTTTGAGGTGTGTTTTGCACGCCACTGGCTTTTCGATAGAGTGAAGACAAACCTGTGTTTGGCGAGTGGTCTGCCCTGTGAGAGACTGTAGCCCGTGTAAGGGGGATTCTTTGCCCAGGGACTGAGAAAGTCTGGTCAGCCTTGAGAGTCGGGAAGACTACGGAAGCCAGTGAGTCAGAGGGCTGGAAAGAATGAACTCTGTTGAGTGCAAGCAGAGGAACTGCTGACGAGAGAGCCAGGTGGCTTGGTATTTTTTCATTTACGAGTGCTTAATGAAGTTAAACCCCTGCATGGGATTTCTGGATGGACTTTTGTTTTGTATTTTCCCTTTAATTAATTAACGTGGGCTACCAGGCCCTTAACTATACATGCCTGTCTCATGTGGACTCACGGCACAAAAATGCATCTATCCACTTGAGCTGAACAATCCCCCATGCCACAATATTATATATATAAATTCCTATGTGCTTTCATATCTGTCTTATCTATATATAAACACACTCTTCAAATGTACTTTAAAATGCATGGTTTTCCCTTTTATAAACAAGAAAGTAATGCCGTTATGATGTTGGGCTGTTATAATAATGCTATGGGTCTGGTATGAAATTATTTCCAGGGCTGGTTTTTATTCCCAGACCGGCCCTGGGGCTATAGTATGCAGTTTGCACACATCACTGCTCACTCACCAGGCAGTTCCCAGAACGAAAATGGCAGAGACCAAATTAATAATTTATTGGGGGGTGGGGCAAGTTACATCGGCTTTAGTGTGGCCTTCCGGGTCTGTTTTAAAGCCCTCCCCTGCACATCTGCTTTGCTGCGGCACACTGCCAGCACAGCAACAGGCCGCAGCAGCACACACTCCACAGCCAACTCAAGTGAGCTCTCAGCCCAGACATTGGGTAGGGGTGAGGGGGGGCATCGGGTGGAGCTTGGGCCGGACTTAATTTAAAATGTGGGAGGGGTTTTCAAATTTATCTTCGGCTGAAGCCCCTGTTTTTTTTTCCTACCTAACAACACCCCTTACGAAATGAGTTACTATTTCATTTGGAGATTCAGATACATCCAAATCTCCGAACAACCAAAAATATGTCCGAATTGATATTTGGACAGAAATGAATTGCACATGTCTAATCACATCTAATTGATAAGGCTTTCATCTAGGTAGGGTACTGAATTTTTTATTTAGACATTAGGATTTGCTCATACTAGAGGCATTTCTTTACTGTCTTTCCCAGTGAGCATGTTGAAGGAAAAAACTTTCCAATGGGGCCAGAAACAGTAATAATAAAAATGGCTGACGACCATTCTAACTCTTTCTTACTCTATCCAAAACTAAAATAATACATTTGGATGGAGTTAGGCTTTGAAGATCCATGCCCAGTTGTGGAATTTTTTACAAATCAGGGCAGAGGTTTAGATATATAGTAATAAGAGTGCCGCTAGTCCGCACATTAACCTAAAAAACTCCAATCTTAAATAGTAAATAATAAAACATGTGTCTATATATATCACTTGTCTAATAACAACAGCTGTGCAAAAATATAAAAAAGGGCTAGTGCATATCAAAGTGCAATACAAACAATCATATTGTGCAATATTCTTGTAGTGATGAAAAAAAATTCAAACAATTAATGATGTAAAGAAACAGCAAAAATATAACAAAACATTCAATTTATAAAATACGTCTCTCTGCTTATAAGTGCATCAAGTGCTCCACCGCTGTGTGAATCCTTCACCGCTCTCACCAAATTGGACTCACCAGATTGATAAAATGGTCAAATTATAAACCAGCAAGAGGACCACAATGTCTCCAAGTGATCATCAATCACTGTTTTACCGTCAGATTCCCCCTTATCCCCAAAAAATATATATTTAAAAACTTATTTTTTCCTCAGTTTAGGCCGATACGTATTCTTCTACATAATTTTGGTAAAAAAAATAGCAATAAGCGTTTATTGATTGGTTTGCGCAAAAGTTATAGCGTCTACAAAATAGGGGTTCGTTTTATGGCATTTTTATTAATAATTTTTTTTTTTACTAGTAATGGCGGCGATCAGCGATTTTTATCGTGACTGCGACATTATGGCGGACGGATCGGACACTTTTGGAGCTATTTTGGGACCATTCACATTTATACAGCGATCAGTGTGATTAAAAATGCATTGATTACTGTGTAAATGTGACTGGCAGTGAAGGGGTTAACCACTAGGTGGCGCTGTAGGAGTTAAGTGTGTCCTAAGGAGTGATTCTAACTGTGGGGGGGGAGGGGCTGTGTGTGACACGACACTGATCACGGCTCCCGATTACAGGGAGCTGTGATCAGTGTCCTGTCACTAGGCAGAACGGGGAAAGGCTTGTTTACATTAGCATTTCCCCGTTCTTCCTCCCCGTGAGAAGATCGCGGGTATCCCTGTGGACATCGAGTCCGCAGGACCCGCGGTCACACTCACGGAGCTCCCGGCGGGCACTCGCGGCCGCAAGCTGCCTCTTAAAGGGCAACGTACAGGTACGTTAATCTGCCTTCTGCTGCAGTATATCTGCGTGAGCCGGTCGGGAAGCGGTTAATAAATTCCTTTCAAATCACATCATACAGCAACAGGAGAAGCAAAATCTTTCCTAGGCTGAGAAGATGGCATCTGTCTGCTGCATTTAGAGGAAACATTTCCTCTGCCTCCTTTCTCTCAGAATATAAAGTGGTATTAAACCCAAAACTAAAAGTGGAATATATTGCAGCTTACCAATCATTAGATGCATTAGATGTGATACTTACATTTTTACCCCTTTATTTTCACCTGGTGATCTGACCAGTAACACACCTCCTGTCTTAGGGTGTCTCCACTCTGGATGGAGGAGCAACAGAGCACCCTTGGATAACAGCATTGCCAATCTGGGAAGAGGGTAGCATTAGATAGACTAGCAGATTTAAAAAAAAATAAAAGCCGAACGCCAGCTAACACTCTCTAAGCAGTTATAGCAATAACTTCATTTTTTCCTTTTGGAAAAAAGTGCATACATAAATGAATGAAAGCTAATCGTTGTAGGCACCCCTGTCACTGTTATATGGTTTGTGTTAACCCTACTGCCACTTTTGCTGGACAGGTTGGTCTGTTGGAAAATAACAGACTAAAAAAAAAACGCCTAATAAAAGATAACTAATACAGCCACCACATCTAAAAACTGGTAAGACACAATATAATACATTTTTGGGGGTTTCATTTATTTATTTATTTATTTATTTATTTATATGAGGTACTTATATAGCGCAGACAATTTACGCAGCACTTATATATATATATTATATATATTATATTCACTTCAGTCCCTGCCCTCAAGGAGCTTACATTATAAGGTCCCTAACTCACATTCATAAATACACATGTAGCGGTGTGTTGCCACTAGTTACTAACATCCACCATATCACCCTGCTGTCCGACCTTTATATATCACTTCTGAGACAATGAACAGTCATTTGCTTTGTTTTGCTTTTGTTTATTGGGGTGATATAATTTGGTTGGGGAAAGGGTATATGCGATGCCCATAGATCAAATTGCTTTGCCGTCATAGTTGTAAATTAGAACTTCAATTGGGCCTTGAAGAAATGATGCACATATATAACGTCTACAGTCTCTTTCCTGCATCACCATGCAGATTATTGTTCCTCCTCTGCGTAACTCCTGCAGACTATTGCTCCCAGGAATTCTTCCCTGGTGCACAAATTTATTCTGTAGCACATTATGCTTCTTCTCACATCCTCTTCTATATGCAAAAGAACCCACTCTGAATAGTCTCTAATGCTGACTGACTGGTTGCTGCTACTAGGCCAGAGGCCTGCAGTACATCTCCCTGGAGACCTAGTAGTTTAATAGCATGGGCTGAACGGTGGACTACTGTTCCCAGCTAGCCCAGCTTGCAAATCCTGCACCCTCGGGCCGCATCGATTTGACACTATTCCCCAGAGTCTCTCTTCTGCTCCAGGACTCCTCATCAATGACCGTGTTATGATGAGGACTTCATCCATGACCGTGTAAGGATGAAGTTCCCTCACAGACTCCCTGGCATGTCTTCACATCCAGCACTCCACTGTGGTACACTCACAGACCTTTCTCTGCCCTTCTGCATAACCTGACCGGACCGTACGTTTCAACAACTTCTCCTGCCCCTCTGCTCCAGGAACTCCTCATCAATGACTGTGTAAAGATGAGGACTTCATCCATGACCGTGTAAGGATGAAGTTCCCTCACAGACTCCCTGGCATGTCTCCGCATCCAGCACTCCACTGTGGTACACTCACAGACCTTTCTCTGCCCCGAGTCCATGGTGAAGAACTTAACCGGACCGTACGTTCCGACAGCTTCTCCTTTGCTCCAGGAACTCCTTATCAATGACCGTGTAATGATGAGAACTTCACCCATAACCTTGTAAGGGTGACGCTCCCTCACAGCTCTCCCGGGCCTCCTCCCGCGATCGGCGCACCCCCCCCACCCCAGATGGGGGTGCTCTCCTGCTGCTGTCTAGTACTCCATTCTCCACTTCTCCCGGCCGACAACTCCCCCCCCCAGTGGCCTATTATCTAAGCTTATATGGGAGGCCTGCCCCCTGCCAATTCCAGTTGGGGATTGGTCAGGGCTCCTCACATGAGCTGCAGGCCACTCCAGTTCAAGGCCCTGCCCTCTTCCAGAACATTCTCACTGGAAGCCTCAGGGGAGGTGCCTCAGAACTAAAGTACAGGTGGTCACACCCACTGTTACACTAACCACTCCCTGCCCCCAGATCAACAACAAACAGGCCTAGCTTGCAGCATAGGCCTGCTTAAATGTACCTGTACTGACAGAACCTACCAAAAAATCCTCACTCTAGCACCTACCTATAGTAGAGGGTGCTACATTCACCCCCCACCATTTTACAGCTGGTCCCCAGCAGTGGGAAAAAAATAATTTCCAAAAATTACCTCCTGGGCCCAGGAGTAAAGGCATCCCATATCAACTGGTTGGATGGAGGAAAGGGTGAAACTTGGACAGGGCAATGCACAAATAAATTAAGTACAAAAATATAATATCTACAATCTGTTCACATATTCACACTGTACAATTTGAGCATAGACATCCTAACTACAGGTCCCTGCAGCTAGGTACATACAAGTGAAGCCAGAGCACTGCTCCCTTGGAAAGAATACTCCCTGGCGTTCCTAAAAAAAGACACAAACATACAACCTATCTATACAAGCTAACTTTACAAGTAATTCACCACTGAGAGGGGGTATAATCCTCCCTTTGGTGAAACATCAATTTACATTTCCTGCATGTATTTACCCGTCTGCTGTCACTCCACCAAGAGGGATCTAGGGGAACCTCCTGCAGAGCAACAGACAGACGTACATGTGAAACCAAGTAACCTCTCCTTGATCCTGAGTGAAGGGGCCCCTTCCGAAGTAGCAGGTAGCAAAAAGGTTGGCAGGGACAGTACACCCTAGTGTCCATGATGCACTTTTCCTCCTATCAGACACCCTGGGTGGCAGGCAAAGGACTGTCCCTGCAGAAGAATTTGAACTGTCAGTGGAGAAAACCACACAGGCCCTGCCCTGTCCTTGCAGCCTCTGTGGCCGCTTTTATGTGGGCTGCACAACACAGCAGTCCTCCTCACATATAAAAACATTCTATTCCCTTCTCCTCTGACGGAGACCAAGTGGCTCCTGGTAGGCCGACCCGCCTTTACAACCAGGACTCGGTCTCGGTATATGGCATGGCCCAACTTCCATTCCTGTTGAATGTCTTTAAAACGGGCCCAGACCTCACTTTCTGGCACCCGGAGTGGTTTGGGCACATACAAATAGTCAAAAACCAGGTCATCCTCCCACTGTCCCCGTGAGTCTTCAATGACGTTCATGGTTTGGGCTGGGACATATGGAGAATCTAAGCCCCACTCCAAGGCAACCCTCCGTTGTACCTCCCGCTGGAAACAGGAGAGCCGGGGCAGCTCTTTAGGTTTTCCTTTTCCAGGCAGGACACAGGCATCTGGGGCCTTGATGACCCACTGCCTGTATGTGAGTGCCCTGGTCTGGGTATTGGTGGGCTTATTAACAAAAAGTCTGCTGATCTGCACCGGGACCCATGCTGGGGATTGTGGTTCCTCCGTTATTTCAGATGAGGTACCTGCAGATGGGGAAGCTCCTGTCTCCCACTCCTCCTCACTGGAGTTCTCTTCTGGGGAAGACCAAGAGAATAGTTTCTCCATTGATCCAAACCGTTCCAGCACTCGGGGCGAACCCCAGTCAATGACCCGGCCCTCGCCCACCTCATCCAGCTCACCTGAGGTTTCTCCCTCCTCCCGCAGCATGGGCTCCTTCCGGATGGGCAAAGCAAGGGTCTTACTTGTAGCCGGCTCTACAGGGAGATCAACTGGAGGCTGCACACTGACTCCTGCAACCTCCGGGCCCCTGGCCAGGCGTTGGGTCTCCGCAGCAGTCTCCTTTTCCAATATGTCCCGGACCTCTGAGGTGGACATACCTGATGGCAGCTCTCCTCCGTCACTGGCAGGTGATCCTCGGCCCTTTCTGGCCCTCCGAACTTCCTGCGGTTGCGACCTTTGGGTCGAAACGCGTCGGGCGCTTCCAGCATCCTCCTTGTTGCCCACCTTTGATTTTATAATTGTGATCACATTTTTTAACTGTTGTCTGGCTTTTTTAGCAATAAAAAACCCACTTTTTTCATCTACACTATGCGGAGGCATTTCTTCCTTTCTCCACATGTTATTTGAATGAGTATCCAGTTCCCACTTCAGTTCCAGTGGAGATGTTTTGTTCCCTTTGATTCGCACTTCGGCCATTCACCGCGAGGACCTACCTGGTGGCCCCTGGAGATCCACGCAGAGTCTGACCTGGAGGGTTCGGGGAGCTGTGACAACCTTTCCAACGCCCGGTGGGGCACCCCGCCTATGTGATTCCCTGTCGCTGACATGGGAGTCCAGTATATCTGGTAAGAGTTTTCTACACACTACCTTATCAAGATCTGTACAGTTGATGGATATGTTCTCGGTGACTTAAATATCTGCCTACGCCTGAGTATTTATTACCTTTTCCACCTACCCATCTTCAACCAGTGGGACTTTTTTCACTTATACACGTTTCATTTGATGGACTTTACTGATCCACTTCATGATGAAAGACTCTTGAGTTATCCATTGCATAGATGGTGTTATCATTTATGAATATTTTTTATAGATTTTTACGGTTTGGTGTTTATGCGCTACATTTTCCTTTATATTATTTCCTGTGGTTATTGTTGCACTGTATGTGGCTGCTTCACCTTCTCTGCATCTCTTTGATAGCGCAGTGTTTAATTTATGATACTTACATTGCATTGCAAGGCTCCAGTAACATCTAACATTGGCGTCTATAGAAATTGTTGGCCAGCTTGGCATTGCATGGCTCCAGGAAGATTTAACATTGGCATCCATGGAAAATCTTGGTCAGCTTGGCATGGCTGTGCCATGCCAAGCTGACCAAAATTGCACCGCACTGCACATGCGTGAGATTGGAAGGTGCATGCTGGGTAGCCAGCATGCACGGAATCCATGAAGAAGGACACTGTGGCTTCAGTGGCCGCGCTGTGTAGCAACTTTACAAAGTAAGAAAACAATGCTGCACAGATAAAAAACTGGACATAGTTTACAGCATAACTTTTTTACATTGCACGAGGCATGAGTATTCTAGGGGTATTTTTATCTTAAAAGTCATATTTCGGATGGAACTCTGCTTTAATGACTTGTGCGGGGGCTATGCGGGCTCGGAGGTGGGCTTTTCACATGTAAAAAAATATATGTGATGCTACTTTAAAGGGTTAATTGCCGACTATAGACATACAGATTATGTGCCTGACTAAACGTAGATAAATAGTGACAGAATCTACATACAATAACCTTAAGGGATGAGTTGATACTGTGACACGTCTCCCAGTCATCCTCACTCCTTATTGAAACCTGGCTTAGCTTTGCTCCTGCAAGGGCTTGGCATACATACATTTTGCTTCATTATGCATGTATTTGTTCAAACTTCATGAAAATGGACCCAGATTCCATATGTTTATGAACTGTCACGTAGAATAAGGCTTTCATTTCTGCACCCAGCATGCCGAATGTATCTCATCTTAAATACACATCTACAGGCGAGCTCTCATTTTCCGTGGAAGCAGGCAGTCCAAAAAGCATTGCTTTGTAATTAGTATTGCTAGCTGCATGCAAATATCCTTTTGGCTGGCTTACTATATGAATGCGTGTACAGCATGATACAGGACCAGGATCTCTGATGAATCCATAATAATACATAAAACATAATATGGCCAGTAAAATGAGAGGCCTTTGTCATCAGAGAGAGAAAAAAAAAAAAGCAATCAATCTGATTGTAAATTGCAGCATGGGGTAATGAAAGGACAAAGGTATTTTGCTGCTTTAAAGCATTGGTCTTCAAACCTTTTTAACAAAAGGTCAGTACAATGTTCATCAGACTGTTTGTGTTATGGCCAGTAGGATTAAATAAATTCCCCAGCGTTGAAAATCAGTGCTTGTAAATACGGTAAATGCCACAGCATCAGTGTAAGTAATAAATGCTAAATCCACCTTTTGCAAAAAATAAAAAAATAAAATAAAAATAATAATAGTAACAATAATAATAATAAAAAATTATTAATAATAAATGCACATGTATTTGCCAAAATAAGGGCATTTTATATTTTTTTGCAAATGGATCTGCAAAGAATTGCAAATTCCATCAGTGAATTACAGGTGCAATGTCAGGCTCCTGCAGAGTCTCCTCCAGCTCTCTGTCTGTACTAAGGTACGGACTTTCAGTTAGGGCCCTTTCACACTGGGGCGGGGGCGGTGTCGGCGGTAAAGCGCCTCTATTGTTAAACGGCGCTTTACCGTCGGTATTCGGCCGCTAGCGGGGCGGTTTTACCCCCCGCTAGCGGCCGAGAAAGGGTTAAAAACCACCGTAAAGCGCCTCTGCAGAGGCGCTTTGCTGGCGGTATAGCCGCGCCATCCCATTGATTTCAATGGGCAGGAGCAGTAAAGGAGCGGTATACACTCCGCTCCTTCACCGCTCCGAAGATGCTGCTAGCAGGACTTTTTTTACCGTCCTGCTAGCGCACCGCTCCAGTGTGAAAGCCCTCGGGGCTTTCACACTGGAATCAAAGCAGCGGCACTTTCGGGTCGGTTTGAAGGCGCTATTAGCACAATAGCGCCTGCAAACCGCCACAGTGTGAAAGGACCCTAAGAGATCTGGAAAAAATGTCAATGAACTATGAGTGTGGTGATCACAACACTCCATTAAGAATTAATTAAATCCGTCTGCTGCGGCGGCAGATAGAACTTGTGGTTTATTAATTTACTGGTTTCTCCGAATAATTGATGCGTTTGTGCAGGTGGAGCCCCGCACAACCATGCCGATTCCAAATCCGACAGATGCTGCAGCACCATTTTAGGGGTTGGGGCTCCAACTTCTACTTTGTTAAAAGTTACACTGTAAATATGGGTGTAACATGCAACATGTTCTTAAAGATGGAGTTAGCCTTTAAATGCCCTGGCATTTGTGAACAGTGGAAGTAATAAATGTCCCTGACTTAGTGGCCAGTAGGAGTAATAATTACCCCATTGTCAGTGGTAAGTAGGGATGAGCTTCGTGTTCGAG
This sequence comes from Lithobates septentrionalis, assembly GCA_037952835.1. NCBI lineage: Eukaryota > Metazoa > Chordata > Amphibia > Anura > Ranidae > Lithobates > Lithobates septentrionalis. The sequence goes on along the minus strand of JBBDGP010000653.1, from coordinate 2,063,475 downwards.
TCGAACCCATGTTCGACTCGAACATCGGCTGTTCGGTCGTTCGCCGAATTGCGAACGATATGGGCCGTTCGCGCCAAATTCGTGTGGCGCGTCACGGCCCATAATTCACTGCGGCATCGCAGTGCATTGCTTGCTGATGATTGGCCAAGCATGCACTATGACCCGCATGCTTGGCCAATCACAGCGCTGCCTGAACAGAGAGCCGTAATTGGCCAAAGCCAAGGAGGCTTTGGCCAATTATGGCTCAGGGGATTTAGTACACGCCCCACACTATATAAGGCCGCCTGCACGGCGGCCCTGTGTAGTGTGTGTTCCGGCATTGAAAGAGATAGACAGAGAGAGAGACAGTGTCATTTGATTTGAGTTAGATAGATTAGGCAGAACAGTCAGTCAGTTAGCTGCACTTACAGTGTATTGTGTATATATATATGCATCCCAGGTGTTGCATATATATATATATATATATATATACACTGTATTCAGTTTAGCTAGATCCGTTCCTGTTATCTTCTAGACTATTTACATTTAGTGCAGTGCGTCCTGCTCACAGTGTTCAGCTAGATCCGTTCCTGTTATCTTCCTACTGACAGGCAGGCTTGTCTTGTTACAGTATTAACAGCTACCTAAAGAAACTTACTGGTGTTCTTTTGATCCTATTAGTACCACGGTCAGGCAGCTAGACTATTTACATTTAGTACAGTGCGTCCTGCTCACAGTGTTCAGCTAGATCCGTTCCTGTTATCTTCCTACTGACAGGCAGGCTTGTCTTGTTACAGTATTAACAGCTACCTAAAGAAAATTACTGGTGTTCTTTTGATCCTATTAGTACCACGGTCAGGCAGCTAGACTATTTACATTTAGTACAGTGCGTCCTGCTCACAGTGTTCAGCTAGACCCGTTCCGGTTATCTTCCTACTGACAGACAGGCTTGTCTTGTTACAGTATATGAAGCTACCTGAAGAAAATTACTGGTGTTCTTTTGATCCTATTAGTACCACGGTCAGGCAGCTAGACTATTTACATTTAGTACAGTGCGTCCTGCTCACAGTGTTCAGCTAAACCTACAAGTTAGTGGGGTGCGTCCACCTCACAGTGTTCAGCTAAAGCTACCTGTAGAAGGTTGGTGGTGTTCTCAAACTACAGGCAAGCAGTTGATTTTGCTAGCTGCAGTATCAGTACATATATATATCTATATATATATAGATATATATATCCCAGCTTAGTGCAGCTACAGGCCATTAGTATGTCTGGAAGGCCAAGAAGGAGAGGCAGACAGTCACAAGCCAATAAGAGAGGGCAAGCAGGCTCTGTGTCTAGTGCTGGTCGTGGAGACGGTGCATCCTCATCAGCACGTGGCCATGGGACACGCTTGGCCTTTTTTTTGGCAACTGGCCGTGTTGAGCCGCAACATGCGGAAGACTTGGTCGAGTGGATGACCAAGCCGTCCTCATCCTCCTCATCCTCTCTCACCCATGCCCAGGGTGCTTTGTCTGGCAAAGCAGCGGCCTCTTCCCTCGGCTCAATGTCATCAGTGACTCCTTCCCTAGCTCCACCATGTCCTCCTGAGGAGTCCCTCGAACTGTTTGACCACAGTGTTGGGTACATGCTCCAGGAGGATGCCCAGCGTTTGGAAGGCTCTGATGATGATACTGAGCTCGATGAAGGCAGTAACATGAGCACGGACAGAGGGGGTGCCCAAGAAGGACAGCAATCTGGCAGTCATGCTCCCCCTGCTGCAGCATACTGCCAGGTTTGCTCCAGTGATGAGGAGGGAGGGGATGATGAGGTCACTGACTCAACGTGGGTGCCTGATAGGAGAGAGGAGGAGGAGGCGGCACATCACCAACGAGGCAGGATGCCCTCCAGGGGCCAGCCTAAGGGCAGCACATTGACTGCATCACACCCCAAAGCTCCACATGTGCAGGGCGTTGCAGTCTCTGCGCATTATTCAAAAAGTTCTTTGGTGTGGGCTTTTTTTGAGCCCTGCACATGTGGAGCTTTGGGGTGTGATGCAGTCAATGTGCTGCCCTTAGGCTGGCCCCTGGAGGGCATCCTGCCTCGTTGGTGATGTGCCGCCTCCTCCTCCTCTCTCCTATCAGGCACCCATGTTGAGTCAGTGACCTCATCATCCCCTCCCTCCTCATCACTGGAGCAAACCTGGCAGTATGCTGCAGCAGGGGGAGCATGACTGCCAGATTGCTGTCCTTCTTGGGCACCCCCTCTGTCCGTGCTCATGTTACTGCCTTCATCGAGCTCAGTATCATCAGATCGCACCGCTGCTATTTGCAACATACACTACCGTTCAAAAGTTTGGGGTCACCCAAACAATTTTGTGTTTTCCATGAAAAGTCACACTTATTCACCACCATACGTTGTGAAATGAATAGAAAATAGAGTCAAGACATTGACAAGGTTAGAAATAATGATTTGTATTTGAAATAACATTGTTTTTACATCAAACTTTGCTTTCATCAAAGAATCCTCCTTTTGCAGCAATTACAGCATTGCACACCTTTGGCATTCTAGCTGTTAATTTATTGAGGTAAGCTGGAGAAATTGCACCCCACGCTTCTAGAAGCAGCTCCCACAAGTTGGAATGGTTGGATGGGCACTTCTGGCGTACCATACGGTCAAGCTGCTCCCACAACAGCTCAATGGGGTTCAGATCTGGTGACTGTGCTGGCCACTCCATTACCGATAGAATACCAGCTGCCTGCTTCTGCTGTAAATAGTTCTTGCACAATTTGGAGGTGTGTTTAGGGTCATTGTCTGGTTGTAGGATGAAATTGGCTCCAATCAAGCGCTGTCCACTGGGTATGGCATGGCGTTGCAAAATGGAGTGATAGCCTTCCTTAGCTTTTACCCTGTACAAAGCTCCCACCTTACCAGCACCAAAGCAACCCCAGACCATCACATTACCTCCACCATGCTTAACAGATGGCGTCAGGCATTCTTCCAGCATCTTTTCATTTGTTCTGCGTCTCACAAACGTTCTTCTTTGTGATCCAAACACCTCAAACTTGGATTCATCCGTCCACAACACTTTTTTCCAGTCTTCCTCTGTCCAATGTCTGTGTTCTTTTGCCCATCTTAATCTTTTTCTTTTATTGGCCAGTCTCAGATATGGCTTTTTCTTTGCCACTCTGCCCTGAAGCCCAAAATCCCGCAGCCGCCTCTTCACTGTAGATGTTGACACTGGTGTTTTGCGGGTACTATTTAATGAAGATGCCAGTTGGGGACCTGTGAGGCGTCTGTTTCTCAAACTAGAGACTCTAATGTGCTTATCTTCTTGCTTAGTTGTGCAACGCGGCCTCCCACTTCTTTTTCTACTCTGGTTAGAGCCTGTTTGTGCTGTCCTCTGAAGGGAGTAGTACACACCGTTGTAGGAAATCTTCAATTTCTTTGCAATTTCTCGCATGGAATAGCCTTCATTTCTAAGAACAAGAATAGACTGTCGAGTTTCAGATGAAAGTTCTCTTTTTCTGGCCATTTTGAGCGTTTAATTGACCCCACAAATGTGATGCTCCAGAAACTCAATCTGCTCACAGGAAGGTCAGTTTTGTAGCTTCTGGAAGGAGCTAGACTGTTTTTAGATGTGTGAACATGATTGCACAAGGGTTTGCTAATCATCAATTAGCCTTCTGAGCCAATGAGCAAACACATTGTACCATTAGAACACTGGAGTGATAGTTGCTGGAAATGGGCCTCTATACACCTATGTAGATATTGCACCAAAAACTAGACATTTGCAGTTAGAATAGTCATTTACCACATTAGCAATGTATAGAGTATATTTGTTTAAAGTTAGGACTAGTTTAAAGTTAGCTTCATTTAAAAGTACAGTGCTTTTCCTTCAAAAATAAGGACATTTCAATGTGACCCCAAACTTTTGAACGGTAGTGTATGTCTCAAGCGTATCTCACGTGGCCAAAACATCTCCCGCTTGGGTACCACATGCTTGACCAGACATATGTTGACCTGCCATGCAGTTCGTTGGCAAGCGTATCTAAAAGACCCACACCAAAGAACAAAGAGGATCTCTCCTTGCTCCTCATCAGCTGAGATTTCCAACCCCACTAGACCTCCAGTCCTCTCTGAGACCTGCAGTGAGAGGAATGAAGGTGTAGAATTAGGTGTGTCACAGCCAAGTACTTGTGGGCAATCTGCTTTTGGTACACCGACGTCAGATTGTACCAGGCAAATTTCTCTGCCCCAGCTGCTGCACCGCCGAAAGAAGTTTGCTCCCAGCCATCCACATGCCCAGCGGTTGAATGCTAGCTTGGCAAAATTGCTAGCACTTCAACTGCTGCCTTTTCAGTTGGTAGACTCTGCCCCCTTCCGTGAGTTTGTGGAATGTGCGGTTCCTCAGTGGCAGGTACCCAAACGCCACTTTTTCTCACGGAAGGCGATTCCGGCTCTCTACCGGCATGTGGAAGGCAATGTCCATGCCTCGCTGGACAGGGCGGTCAGCGGTAAGGTGCATATTACCGCTGACTCATGGTCCAGCAGGCATGGACAGGGATGTTACCTAAGTTTCACGGCGCATTGGGTGACTCTGCTGGCAGCTGGGAAGGATGCAGGACAAGGTGCAGTAGTGTTGGAGGTTGTTCCGCCACCACGCCTCCAAAATGCTAATGATTGTGACACACCTCTCTCCTCCACCCCCTCCTCTTCTTCTTCCTCCATGGGCTCTTCGTCGGAACCAGCGGTGCTCCGTAGTCGTTCAAGGGGCTACGCAAGTACGCAGGCCAAAAGATGCCATGCGGTGCTTGAGCTGGTGTGCTTGGGGGACAGGAGCCACACTGGGGCAGAGGTTCTGTCAGCTCTGCAGGGGCAGGTTCAGAGGTGGTTGACGCCACGCCAACTTAAGGCAGGAATGGTGGTTTGCGACAATGGCACCAACCTCCTCTCTGCCCTCCGACAGGGACAAATGACCCATGTGCCCTGTTTGGCTCACGTCCTTAACTTGGTGGTGCAGCGGTTCTTGGGCAGGTACCCGGGCTTACAGGATGTCCTGAGGCAGGCCAGGAAAGTCTGTGTGCATTTCCGCCGGTCATATAATGCCAGTGCTCGGCTGACGGACCTCCAAAAAGGAGTTTAACCTGCCCAAGAACCGCCTAATCTGTGACATGCCCACCAGGTGGAACTCAACGTTGGCCATGCTGCAGCGGCTGCACACGCAGCAGAGGGCCATCAATGAGTACCTGTGCGACTATTAGCACCAGGACAGGGTCAGGGGAGCTTGGGTTTTTTTCCCCACGCCAATGGGCCATGATCAGGGATGCATGCACTGTCCTGTCACCATTCGAGGAGGCCACAAGGATGGTGAGCAGTGACAGTGCATGCATCAGTGACACTGTCCCCCTTGTCCACCTGTTGGAGCACACGCTGCGTGGAATAATGGACAGGGCACTTGAGGCAGAACAGAGGCAGGAAGAGGAGGACTTCCTTAGCTCTCAAGGCCCCCTTTATCCAGACAGTGTTCCTGCGTGCCCGCCGATCACACAGGAAGAGGACGAGGAGGAGGAGGAGGAAGAGGAAGATTGTGTCAGTATGGAGGTGGAGCCTGGCACTCAGCATCAGCAGCAGTCTTTAAGGGATCAGTCCCAAGAAACACATGGACTTGTACGTGGCTGGGAGGAGGTGGCTGCGGACGTTGTCGTCCTTAGTGACCCAGAGGACTCCGGACCGAATGCCTCAGCAAACCTACGCTGCATGGCCTCCCTGATCCTGCAAAGCCTGCGTAAGGATCCTCGTATTCGTGGTATCAAGGAGAAGGACCAATACTGGCTGGCAACCTTCCTTGATCCACGTTACAAGGGTAAGGTTGCGGACCTTATCTTGCCATCGCAGAGGGAGCAGAGGATGAAACATCTTCGGGAGGCATTGCAGAAAGGTCTGTGCAACGCGTTCCCAGAGACTGGGAGGTTACAAACTCCTGTTTCTGGACAACGTGTTGCTGAGGCTTCGGTCAGTCAAAGAAGGAGCGGTGGAGAAGGTGGCCGTCTGACCGATGCGTTCAGACAATTTTTTGGTCCGCAGCCCCAAGGTATGATCGGTTCCAGCAACCATCGCCAGCGTCTGTTTTACATGGTGCAGGAATACCTAGGGGCAAGATCAGACTTGGACACCTTTCCCACCGAAAATCCTCTGGGTCTTGAGGATGGATCACTGGCCAGAGCTTGCACAGTATGCAATTGAGCTACTGGCCTGTCCTGCATCCAGCGTTCTTTCGGAACGCACATTCAGTGCTGCTGGAGGCGTGGTAGCCGATCACAGGGTGCGTCTGTCCACCGACTCGGTCGATCGACTGACCTTCATAAAAATGAATCAGTCTTGGATCACCACCAGCTACCAAGCACCTGATGCTGATGTAACCGAATAATTTTTTTTGAAATCTCAGATCCCTTCAAAGACTGCCTATGCTGATGCTGAGTGACTATCCCTGAGTAATTATCCTCTTCCTCCTCAATCATCACGCTGATAGCTTGTAAGAACACCACCAGTGCCTAAGGCACAATTTTTCAGCCCCTGTTTAACAGGGGCGTGTAATTACAATTTTTGATGTAATACTTTGCAGCAGGGCTCGTTCCTGCATTCCAACTAGAGTGTCTGTGAGGGGTTGCAGTGTTGTGGCACCAGCACCAGTGCCTAAGGCCTAATTTTTCAGCTCCTGTTCAACAGGGGCATGTAATTACAATTCTTGATCTAATATTTCACAGCAGGGCCCTGTGAGGGCTTACAGTGTTGTGGCCACAGCAACACCTAAGGCCCAAATTTCTGCTGAGTATATAGGGCAGGACCCTACTTTCAAACATCTAACTTACAAACGACTCCTACTTGCAAACGGAAGGAGACAACAGGAAGTGAGATGAAATCTACCCCTAGGAAGGGAAATTCTCTCCTGTAAGAGTTAATATGGGAAAAAAATTTCTCCTTTCCACTGATGCTTTCCAATCCTTGTTCCACAAAAAAATCCAAATTTTCAAAAAACATTTTTCATTGGGACAAAAAGTGAGGTGAAATCTTCTGAAGAGGAGGAAAGACAGCAAAACAAATGTCACAGGGGTGATAACCCTTCCCTATGTTTTCCAAAAAGCTTAAAAAAGATTTTTTGGCTGGAGTTAAACATGTTAAAAATGTACCCGTTCAAAATTACAAAGAGATTCTACTTAACAACAAACCTACAGTCCCTGTCTTGTTTGCACCGCCTGTATACTGCTGTTCAGAGTATATAGGGCCTGGTGGCCCCACACCTTTCCTTATTTTAATTTGGGTGCGGGGTTCCCCTTAATATCCATACAAGACCCAAAGGGCCTGGTAATGGACTGGGGGGTACCCATGCCGTTTGTTTTACCGATTTTCATCCATATTGCCATGACCCGACATTACATTAAACCCGCAAGCAGTTTTAAATGAGATTTTTTCCTTTAAAAATGACATTTGGTGCAGGGACTGTTCTAAACACGGGAAACACGCGTCACTTTACAGGCATGCTATAGACACCCCCCAGGTACGATATTTAAAGGAATATTTCACTTTTTTTTTTTTTACTTTAAGCATCATTAAAATCACTGCTCCCAAAAAAACGGCCGTTTTTAAAAGTTTTTTTTGCATTGATACATGTCCCCTGGGGTAGGACCCGGGTCCCCAAACCCTTTTTAGGACAATACCATGCAAATTAGCCTTTAAAATGAGCACTTTTGATTTCGAACGTTCGAGTCCCATAGACGTCAATGGGGTTCTAACGTTCGTGCGAACTTTCGGTCCGTTCGCAGGTTCTGGTGCGAACCGAACCGGGGGGTGTTCGGCTCATCCCTAGTGGTAAGTAGACGTAATAAATTCTCTGGCATCAGTGTTCAGTAGAAGTAATAATTGCCCTAGGGTCAGTGCTTGGTGGCAATAATAATTGCCCTGGCATCTGTGGTCAGTAGGAGTAATAACATACCGTCGTCAGTGTTTGGTAGGATTAAAAAAAATGCCAGCATCAACAGAGGTAATAAATACCCTGTTGTCAGCGATTAGTAGGAGTAATAAATACCCCTGCATTAGTTGGATTAATAAATGCCCCTGGTAAGTAGCAGTTATACATTTTCCAGTGGCAATGGTCAGTGAGAGAAATGATGCCCCATTATTGGTGTACAGTAGGAAGAATGGAGCTCCATCATTAGTGTTGAGTAAAAGGAATGAAGTCCCATAAATCCTGTTCAATAAGAGGAACGGAGTCCCATTCTTTAGTGTTCAGTAGAAGGAATGGATCCCTATCCTTGGTGTTCAGTAGGAGAAATGGAGCCCGATCCTTGGTGTTCAGTAGGAGAAATGGAGCCCGATCCTTGGTGTTCAGTAGGAGGAATTGAGCCCCATCCTTGGTGTTCAGTAGGAGGAATGGAGCCTCATCTTAGGTGTTCAGTAAGAGGAATGAAGTCCTATCTTTGGTTTTCAGTAGGAGAAATTGAGTACTAACATTGATGTTTAGTAAGAAGAATGGAACCCCATCATCATTGTTCAGTAGGATAAATAGAGCCCCATCCTTGGTGTTCAGTAGGAGGAATGGACCCCAATCTTTGTTGTTCAGTAGGAAGAATGGAGCCCCATCATTGCTATTCAGCTCTAATATGCAAAGAAGAAGCCATATCTGAACATGATCCAGAAACTCCACTGTCTTCTCTGGGCCAAGGCTCATTTAAAATCATCTGATGCATAGTGGAAAACTGTTGTGTGGTCAGAGGAATCAAAATTTGACACTCTTTTTGGCAACCATGGGCAACACATCCTTCGACTGTTATCCACGCTTGGTGCAAATGGAATAAACAGCTTGCACATCTGGAAAGGCACCAGCAATGCTGAAAGATATATTCAGGTTTTAGAGCAGCATATGCTCCCATTTAGACAATGTTTTTTTCATGGAAGGTCTTACATAATTTAGCAGGACAATGTTAAACCACATACTGCATAACAGCATGGCTTCATAGTAGAAGAGTTCAGGAGCTTAACTGGCCTGCCTGCAGTCCTGACCTTTCACCAATTGAAAAATATTTGACGTATCTTGAAACAAAAAATACGACAAAGAAGACCCAGGACTGTTGAGCAGTTAGAATGACATTCACAGAATGTTGGTAAAAGAAGAGGGGATGCTACACCATGGTAAACATGGCCCTGTGCCAACTTTACTGAGACATGTTACTGCCATCAATTTAAAAAATGAACTTTAAAAAAAAAATAAAATTCATTCTCTCAGTTTAACCACTTGCTTACTGGGCACTTAAACCCCCCTCCTATCCAGACTAATTTTCAGCTTTCAGCGCTGACGCACTTTGAATGACAATTGCGTGGTCATAAAAAACTGCACCCAAATGAAATTAAAAAAAAAAAATTTCGCACAAATAGAGCTTTCTTTTGATGGTATTTGATCACCTCTGCGGTTTTTATTTTTTTGTTAAAAAAAAAAAAAAAAGTTATATTTTGTTATAAAAAAATTTAAAACAGGTAATTTTTCTCCTTCATTGATGTACGCTGATGAGGCGGAACTGATGGGCACTGATAGGCGGCAGTGATGGGCACTGATGGGTGGCAATAATGGGCACTGATCAGTTACACTGATAGGCAGCACTGCTAGGTGGCACTGATTGGCACTACTGGTGGGCATTGATAGCTGGCACTTGTGGGCATTGATAGGTGGCACTTGTGGGCATTGATAGGTGGCACTTGTGGGCACTGTTAGGTGGCACTGTTAGCTGGCAAAGATGAGGCAGATGTGCCTCTTCCACTTCGGGACCTTTGTCCCTCTCATCTGAGCCGGTAATCGGCTTTTTTTTCTACTCACGCTATCAGCGTGAGTAGAAAAAGAAAACGATTACCAATCTTTTGTTTACATCATGTGATCAGCTGTCATTGGCTGACAGCTGATCACATGGTAAGGGGCCGGGACCGGCCCCTTACTCGGATCGGTGATCAGCCGAGACTCAGTGATCACAGCGCGCTCGGCAGGGCACGTGCACAGGGGAGGCCGTCATACGACGGCCTCCCGGGAATTCAGGTCCGCGCTGTGGCCGTCATTCGGCCATAGCGCGGATGTCAAGTGGTTAAACATTTGATATGTTTTCTATTGTTAATAAAACATGGGTTTATGAGATTTGCAAATCATTGCATTTTGTTTTTATGTAGAGGCCAGTTAATTGTTCTTCAAACTTTAGGGGGGCCAGACCGTGGCCAGTGGGAGCAGAAAATGCCCCAAAATCAGTGTGCACAAACAATGTCCCATCACCTCTTCCTTGGATCAGCCTCTCGCGGCTTTCAATATCATTTCTACGCTGACGACACACAAATCTATCTATCCACCCCTCAACTCACTCCATCAGTCTCCTCACGCATCACTAACTTACTAACCAACATATCTGTATGGATGTCACACCACTTCCTCAAACTCAACTTGTCCAAAACCGAGCTTATAATATTTCCTCCCTCACGTGCCTCTTCCCCTGACTTGTCTGTCAAGAGCCATGGCACAACCATCCACCCGTCCCCATATGTCAGGGTGCTGGGTGTTATCCTGGATTCTGAACTCTCCTTTCGGCCCCACATCCAATCACTTTCCAAAGCTTGCCGCCTCAACCTCCGCAACATCTCTAAACTACGTCCCTTTCTAACCAACAAAACACCAAAGCTCCCGATTCACTCCCTGGTTATCTCTCGCCTCGACTACTGCAACTCCCTCCTCATTGGCTTACCTTTAAATAGACTATCCCCCCTTCAGTCCATCATGAATGCTGCTGCCAGACTTATCCACCTTACAAACTGCTCAGTGTCTGCTACCCCCCTCTGTCAATCCCTCCATTGGCTGCCACTCGCCCAACGAAATAAATTCAAAATACTAGCAATTAGTTGCAAAGCCATCCACAACTCTGCCCCCAGCTACATCACTAGCCTAGTCTCAAAATACCAACCTAATCGCCCTCTTTGTTTCTCCCAAGACCTCCTGCTCTCTAGCTCCCTCATCACCTTCTCCCATATCCACCTCCAGGACTTCTCCCGAGCCTCGCCCATCCTCTGGAATTCCCTACCCCAATCTGTCAGACTGTCTCCACATTTATCCACTTTTAGGCGATCCCTAAAAACTTTCCTCTTCAGAGAAGCCTATCCTGCCTCCATCTAACAACTGCACTATTTTCTCCATTAGCTCATCCCCCACAGCTATTATCCCTTTGTATAACTTGACCCTCCCTCCTAGTTTGTAAGCTCTAACGAGCAGGGCCCTCTGATTCCTCCTGTATTGAATTGTATTGTACTGTAGTGTCTGCCCTAATGTTGTACAGCGCTGCGTAAACTGTCGGCGCTATATAAATCCTGTATAATAACAATCATTGGTTTGAATGAAAGGAATAGTGCCTCATTTTTGGTGTCATTGGGAAGAATAGTACCACATCGATGGTGTCAGTTGGTGGAATAGGGCCTAAGGGCCAGATAAATACAGGCCAAGGGTGAAATCTGGGCCACAGTTTGTAGACCGCTGTTTTAATGGATGTCACATAAAAATACGTTGATTTTAGCAGAATATTGGTACCAATGGCATGTATTGGAGGTGTCCTAAAAGTTCTAATTTACCAGAAAATCTTGGATATAGTCATAGAGGGGTTAATATGTAGGGAATGTATGTTTATATACTGTAACTTTGAAATCCATCTCAATAACATTATAATGAACGTGTGGTCATTTACTGTAAATAAACATTTTTTTTCCCATAATACATTTGGGGCACTGTAATAAAATTCATGTTTTGTTCTCCAGAAATAGTCATAAAGTAAATGTTCCGTAGCAAATTAACATTAAAATTAATGGTCTGTAAAACAATGAAAAATAGCCAGTAATGAGAAAAGGCTGGATTAAATTAAATGTTATGAAATTCTAGTTACTAATTAAAAATGTTTGCAGGTAGACCTAGAAGACCAATGCAATGTTACCTCTTTGTAGCCATGAGAGATCTCGTCTTACAGCAGACCTATACTTGAATGTTAACTGAAAACTAAGCCAATAGTCTTACTCTAATTATTAAATATAGAATAACCACTTGACTTCCGGAAGATTTACCCCCTTCCTGACCAAGCTATTTTTTGCGATACGGCACTGCGTTATTTATTTTTAAACAATTGAGTTTACTGAAATCACATATAGAAAGGTACATAACATAAAGGAGTAGGTAACAATGAATTGTCATGAATATATCAACAAATATTCATTAATATTCAAATTTTAAACATTAGTATCACTTTTTATATTAGGAGAGAATAAATGATTGAACATATGATTGCGTTATTTTAACTGAGTTATTTTAACTGACAATTGCGCGGTCGTGCGACACTGTACCAAAACAAAATGTATGTACCTTTTTTCCCACAGATAGAGCTTTCTTTAATCACCTCTGTGATTTTTATTTTTTTGCGCTATAAACAAAAAACAACTGACAATTTTGAAAAAAAAAAAAAGTTTTACTTTCTGCTCTAAAACGTATCCAGTTAAAAAACTGTAAAAAAAAAATCTAATTTATTCATCTATTTAGGCCAAAATGTATTCTACTACATGTTTTTGGTAAAAGAAAACCATAATAAGTGTATTTTGATTGGTTTGCGCAAAAGGTATAGTGTCTACAAATCATGGGTTATACAGTGCCTTGCAAAAGTATTCACCCCCCCTTGGCATTTTTCGTGTTTTGTTGCCTCACAAGCTGGAATTAACATGGATTGTTTGAGGATTTGCATCATTTAATTTACAGAACATGCCCACAACTTTGAAGATTTTTTTTTTTTTTATTGTGAAGCAAACAACAATAGGACAAAATAACAGAAAAAGTCAATGTGCATAACTATTCCCCCCCCCCCCCCCCCTAAAGTCAATACTTTGTAGAGCCACCTTTTGCTGCTATCACAGCTCCAAGTCACTTTGGATAAGTCTCTATGAGCTTGCCACATCTTACCACTGGGATTTTTGCCCATTCCTCCTTGAAAAACTGCTCCAGCTCCTTCAAGTTGGATGGTTTGCGCTTGTGAACAGCAATCTTTAAGTCTGACCACAGATTTTCTATTGGATTGAGGTCTGGGCTTTGACTAGGCCATTCCAACACATTTACATGTTTCCCCTTAAACCACTCAAGTGTTGCTTTAGCAGTGTGTTTGGGGTCATTGTCCTGCTGGAAGGTGAACCTCCGTCCTAGCCTCAAATCACACACAGAGTGGTACAGGTTTTGCTCAAGAATATCAATGTATTTATCACCATCCATCTTTTCCTCAACTCTGACCAGTTTCCCAGTCCCGACTGCTGAAAAACATCCCCACAGCATGATGCTGCCACCACCATGTTTCACTGTGGGGATGGTGTTATTTGGGTGATGTGATGTGTTGGGTTTGCACAGGGCTGGACTGGGACAAAAATTTGGCCCTGGACTTCATCCAGACTGGCCCACTTTAATTTTGCAAACAAACACAAAAACAGTATGCCAGTACTGCCACTGGTCACTGATGAACTCATGTACTGCCACTGGTCACTGATGAACTCATATACTGCCACTGGTCACTGATGAATGAATGCACTGCCACTGGTCACTGATGAATTAATGGCTGACCAGTGGTCAGCCATTAATTCATCAGTGACCAGTGGCAGTACATTCATTCATCATCAGTGACCATGACTACCAGTGGCAGTACATTAATTCATCAGTGACCATGACCAGTGGCCGCAAATTCATTCATCAGTGACCATGACCAGCAGTGGCACTAGTAAATTCATTCATCAGTGACCATGACCAGCAGTGGCACTAGTAAATTCATTTATCAGTTACCGTGACCAGTGGCAGTAAATTAATTCACTAGTGGCATTAAATTATTCATCAGTTACCGAGACCAGTGGCATTAAATTAATCATTTACCGTGACCAGTGACATTAAATTATTAATCAGTTACCATGACTAGTGATATTAAATTATTAATCAGTTACCATGACCAGTGACATTAAATTACTAATCAGTTACCGCAGTTACCGTGACCAGTGGCATTAAATTATTCATCAATTACCGTGACCAGTGACATTAAATTACTAATCAGTTACCGTGACCAGTGGCATTAAATTATTTATCAGTTACCGTGGCCAGTGGCATTAAATTAATAATTGACCAGTGGCATTAAATTAATAATTGACCAGTGGCATTAAATTAATAATTGACCAGTGGCATTAAATTATTCATCAATTACCGTGGCATTAAATAATTGACCAGTGGCATTAAATTATTCATCAGTTACCATGGTCAGTGGCATTAAATTAATAATTGACCAGTGGCATTAAATTAATAATTGACCAGTGGCATTAAATTAATAATTGACCAGTGGCATTAAATTATTCATCAGTTACCGTGGTCAGTGGCATTACATTAATAATTGACCAGTGGCATTATATTAATCATAATGCCACTGTGGCATTAATATTAATTTAATGCCACTGGTCAATTATTAATTCAATGCCACTGGTCATGGTAACTGATGAATAATATGACCAGTGGCAGTACATTTACAGTACAGATTTACCCCTCCCCCCACCATGCTGCATATTCAGTTACTCTTATTATTAGTAAAGTATTAGTGCTTACTTGAATCACACTATAGATTTGGTCTGACTGTAGTGTACTTGCTGCCTGCTGCAACTTGGTTCTGGACTGGTAAGGTTCCGAATCCTCCTCCTCAGCGGCGCTGGCTCGGCCTCCTCTTGGTTGCAGTCTTGCAGGCTTGCTTGCAACGCTACACACTGGCTCTGCCTCCTCCTACATCCCCGGGCCGCCTCCACCCTCTGGCCGTGAGTGACGTCACGGCACTGGGACAAAGAGGCCGCCCAAGGCTGTAATGTTAGGGGGAGTGCCTGGGGGGGTGACTAGTGAGTGGCAGCCAGCGTCATGATGATGTCGATGTTTGTGTGACGCCGCCCGCCGGGTGCAGGAGCAGAGCCGCCCGGTGTTATCAATGACAATGGAGACTCGGAGAGAGTCAGAGAAGTGTAGTGGCCCACTGCCAATTGGCCCACCGGGAAAATCCCGGTAGTCCCGATGGCCAGCACAGGCCTGAGTTTGCACCAGACATAGCATTTTCTTTGATGTCCAAAAAGTTACATTTTAGTCTCATCAGACCAGAGCACCTTCCTCCATACATTTTGGGAGTCTCCCACATGCCTTTTCACAAACTCAAAACATGCTATTTTGTTTTTTGCTGAAAGTAATGGCTTTCTTCTGGCCACTCTGCCATAAAGCCCAACTCTATGGAGTGTACGGCTTATTGTTGTCCTATGTACAGATACTCCAGTCTCTGCTGTGGAACTCTGCAGCTCCTCCAGGGTTACCTTAGATCTCTGTGCTGCCTATTGAACTAAAGGCTGCAATGTAACAAAATAGGTAAAAAACCACTGTAGTTTTGGAATTTAGTTTTATTTTTTTACTCGTAATGGTAGCGATCAGTGACTTATAGCGGGACTGCGATATTGTGGCGGACAAATCAAACTTAGGTGTTTTGACACTTTTTTGGGGACCAGTGACATTATTACAGTGATCAGTGCTAAAAAAATGCATTGTGACTGTACTAATGACACTGGCAGGGAAGGGGTTAACATTAGGGGCGATGAAAGGGTTAAATGTGTGCCCAGCTGGTGATTCAGTGTAGTGGGGGAGGTGTTTTTTAAAAAAAAGCAACAGAAGAGGCGCCTTCTAAGTGCAGACAGTGTAGAATTTAATAGTACAAAGAATAAAAACACTCACATTGAGGCAAGTTTGTGTCAGCATGTGGAAGTAGTCCTGCAGCAGTGTGTCTCTAAGCACGCTGGTCCGGCAGTCTGTGCCACTCCTTTCCCTGTAGGAGTCATCCACCGGCTCTGTGTGTAATCATAGGTCCAGGGAGGAGGGCTGGAACGCTCATGGACCGCAGCGGCGTGTGACTCCACCGGAAGTGATGCAGCGCGTTTCCGAGCGTGCGCACTGTCGATGGGAAGGACAGACGTGCTCCTTTCTCAAGCTCTTTTACTAGTGGAAGGTATGGATCGGTGTTTCTGCTTTACAGGAACACAGGATTCATGCCTTCTTTACTGACAGAGCGGCAATCTGCCTTGTTTACATAGGCAGATTATCGTTCTGCCTGTGTACCGAAAAATCACAGTAGGAGCGGCTCGCTAGCAGCGCGCCCTCGCGCCTGATACCCAGAAGTGCAGGATTACGTATATATAAGTGATTATGCGCAGCGTGGCCACCCTGTAGCAGTAAATGTGCTATGGGGCCGTTGGCACGGTGAGCTTAGACTTTTGGTAATATGACCAGCCTGGAATGTCATTTATTTCCAGGAAAAGTTTGTAAGCCCATATATTACTCCTTAAAATGAAACTTTAATGATATAAAATGTCAGTATACCCAAAAATTATTTCTGCATTTATAGCTTCCTATGAACATTGTCTAACTATGTGTGCTGCTTGTTTTATCAACAATTTGTTCCAATAAAGAGAAAATACCTTGTGATCCAGCCAGTAAGATTTAGTCCTATGCTATGTGCCTTATGCTACTCCTAGATACACTAACAAATTGAAGCTCACACAGTTACAGCAACATTTTCCTTTTGGGATAAAGGTTTTACATAAATTACAGCTGATCGTTGTAAGCACCCCTGACACTGGTAAATGGGTTGTCTCAACCCTCTAACTTTTATATCTGCAGGACAGCTTGTACTGTTGAAAAAAACAACAGGCTTACTGGCAGGATCATCAGGTGAACATGAAAGAAAGCCTAAAAAAGAAAACAAATACAACTTTTCTCTTCAGAACACTGAGAGTAAACAAGTTGATTATAGCGAGGCAGACCCCCCTATTCAGAAACAGTATCAATAAGACATGGCAAAACAAACAGCTATTTTTTTCAGGGCATAAACAGGTAAGAATCTGTAACAAAGTTTGTTAAAATGTGTCATACTTCCTTGTGTGCCTTTCCTGTCTTGCAGCATGCCAAAGAGTAATGGCTTATTGCAAGGCTACAAAGAAAGGGCTATGGGAGGGTATTATGTGGATGTTTCTTTCATATGTAAATGAGTCACTTCACAGAGAGCAGGGCTCTGGGAGGGCGGGATCCGAGGGGTGGGACTCACACTGGTCGACATATTTAACTGGATAGGATTGAATTCTAAGTGTGATCCATTCAATCCTGCCCAGCAGCAGCACAGCTAGCTTTCAGAACAGACTGTGTAGGAAGGGGTTTCCTATTTATCAGCTTCAGCCCCGGAAGATTTTACCCTCTTCCTGACCAGAGCACTTTTTGGGATTTTGCACTGCGTCGTTTTAACTGACAATTGCGCGGTCGTGTGACATTGCACCAAAACAAGACTGAGGTCCTTTTTTCTCCCACAAATAGAGCTTTCTTTTGGTGGTATTTGATCACTGCTGCGGTTTTTCTTTTTTGCACTATAAACACAAAAAAAAAAAACGACAATTTTGAAAAAAATGCAATATTTTTAACTTTTTGCTATAATAAATATCCCCCAAAAATGTATAATTTTTTTTTTCCTCAGTTTAGACCGATATGTATTCTTCTACATATTTTTGGTAAAATAAAAAAAAAAATCGCAATAAGCGTTTATTGATTGGTTTGCGCAAAAGTTATAGCGTCTACAAAATAGGGGATAGTTTTATGGCATTTTTATTATTCTTTTTTTTTTATTAGTAATGTCGGCGATCTGCGATTTTTATCGGGACTGCGACATTATGGCGGACACATCGGACACTTTTGATACTATTTCGGGACCATTGTCATTTATACAGCGATCAGTGCTATAAAAATGCACTGATTACTGTGTAAATGACACTGGCAGTGAAGGGGTTAACCACTAGGGGCGATGGAGGGGTTAAGTGTGTGCTAGGGAGTGATTCTAACTGTGGGGGGGGGGGGTGTGGGCTGCTAGTCAAATGATAGTGATCACTGCTCCCGATGACAGAGAGCAGTGATCTCTGTCATGACACAAGCCAGAACGGGGAAATGCCTTGTTTACATCTCCCCGTTCTGAGGCTCCGTGACATGATCACCGGGACATCGAGTCCGTCGGTCTCGCGGGCACAGTCACGCCTCCTGTGGCGCACGTGCGCCTGCTATCCCCGCCTCTTAAAGGGGACGTACAGGTACGACCATTTATATAAAGAAACTTGATTTTGCGCTAACCATACAAATAAAAAATTGTGCTGCTGCTCGCGTTAGTCCATAAATACAAAAGACCCAAAAAATAAATAGTAAATAGTGTAACCAGCGCGCATCATATCTAATAGGATGTACACACGGTCGGACTTTGTTCGGACATTCCGACAACAAAATCCTAGGATTTTTTCCGACGGATGTTGGCTCAAACTTGTTTTGTCTACACACGGTCGCACAAAGTTGTCGGAAAATCCGATCGTTCTAAACGCGGTGACGTAAAACACGTACGTCGGGACTATAAACGGGGCAGTGGCCAATAGCTTTCATCTCTTTATTTATTCTGAGCATGCGTGGCACTTTGTCCGTCGGATTTGTGTACACACGATCGGAATTTCCGACAACGGATTTTGTTGTCGGAAAATTTTATCTCCTGCTCTCCAACTTTGTGTGTCGGAAAATCCGATGGAAAATGTCCGATGGAGCCCACACACGGTCGGGATTTCCGACAACACGCTCCGATCGGACATTTTCCATCGGAAAATCCGACCGTGTGTACGGGGCATTAGGGTGTATTAAATATAAGTGATCCCGATAGTTATGACTACTATTGGTATTTTCAGGGTTTTATGCATCGATGCCGCATCGGGGACACCCGAATCGCGATGCATCGATGCAACGATTAATTTCAGCACCCCTAGAGCACAGTGGCTGAGGAAATCTGCCAGGAAAACGCCCAGGTGTTAATCTAAGGCCGGCAGGCTAATGCAACATGCTCATCTGATCTCACTAACCTGAGATCCATCTGATCCAGTAAGCGGTCTTTTTTACCATATTTGTGAAAAGGAGGAATATCGGTGTGTCTCTTTCTATAAAGAAGATTGGTGCTAATATCAACCTAGCATATTTCCATCAGGGACTGATCATTGTTTCTACATCTAAGATGTTCAAGGGGAATAAGTGTCCCACTGATAAACATTTTTAGCACTAATTTGGATATGTATGGTGTTCACCCCATTATTGCGAATTGATAGTCACAAGTAACATTGTTACTAGCAAAATATGTTTCAGGGTGCTCACTACATTGTTGCGGATTGATTTTCATAAGTAACATTGTAATTGATAACACATGTTTTGTTTCACTGTTGAACACGTGGTGTGAGTATAGGATTTAAATGTTCCTAATATAGGAAAATAAGTTAATTTCACGATTTTTTTAAATATATGTCTATAGTAATAACGTTTTTCATGAGTTTTGGCTGTATTGAAATGGCTTTAAGTGTGGTATACCAATAGTAGTCATAACTATCGGGATCACTTATATTTAATACACACTAAGATATGATGCGTGCTGGTTACACTATTTACTAGGTACGACCATTAGCCCACCGCAGCCATTGTGCAGACGTATATCGGCGTACAGCGGTCGGCAAGTGGTTAAATAAACTGTGATCTGTGAGGAGGGAATTGGGAGGTTTGGACTCTTCCCAATCCCGTCCACCATCAGAGCTGTGAAGGAAGTTACATCATTTGCAGAGTCTGGAAGACTACAGAGGGGAGCAGGGACGGCCGGTTAATTAAGGGCGCATGGGCGCCGCCCCCCCATCCATGCGTCCAGCCCCCATGCAGGACGCCGAATGCATGGACTCCAATGGGGGGTTTTGAAGCACCTGATTAGAGCCAGAGGCTCTAATAGGCTTTAAAATAGGGTGGGCTTGGGGCACAAGCACTGCGAACCGAGCCCACCCATGTGTGTTACAATAGCAAATAAATATTAATAATTAATAATATTAATAATATTAATAATAAATACACTGGTCCTCCTCCCAGCCATTCAGGAAGTGGATCCAGTAGGATCACCTGTCCTTTCAGCCAACTGGGTCAAGACCCGTCATCCAATTGGCTGAAAGGACAGGCGATTCTATTGGACGCCTATGAGGAGGGGAAGAAACGTGCGGTGGAGGAAAGGACACAGGAGTTGCTGCCCAGTGCCTGCCACCAGCCACCTAGATGGGGTAAGTGCCTGACCGACCAGAAGATAGCGAGCGGGGGGGGGGGGATTGAGGTGCTGCCGGGGGGGTGGTTGTTTGCTGCTCCCCGCCCAAATAAAAAAACACCAGCCACCACTGCGGAGTGTTATAGACTCTAGCTGCTGCAGGAAGTGGCTGTACAAGGGTCTCAGTCTATAGCAGGCTGTACAGTGTGCCACATGATACAATGCCACAACTAAACCCAGAATATAAAAGAAAGCAGACAAAAGAGCAACATGGTACAGAGGTATGATCTAGGCTGGGATTGATCATTGCATTCAGATCTAGTGGAATGAAAGTTGGAGTTCAGCTTTAAAACTGAATTCCAGGTATGCCTTTTTTGCATGGTTAAATTGTTCTAGCTTAGACCGATATAAGTATGCATATGCCATACCTGTGGAATCCCTACCACAGTGATCGGCACTATCTTCCAAGGCCTGTTCCTTGACACGGGCTCCAATCCCAGAGCACCTTACATTTTTCTCACTGAATGCAAGGAGTTCTCTGATTGGATGGGGTAAAGAGGTGGGGCAATAACATCACAACTCCACCTCAATCAATCAGAGAATGCTTTGGATTGCATTCATTGAGAATAATGCAAGGCTGTAAATGGCGCCCATATCGGTGAAACAACCCCCTGATTTCACTATGCAGCTGGGCAGCCAGTAGAGACTCTACTACTGTGATTATCCACTACCATGGGGATCCCACAGGTATGGTATATGCATATGTACATTGGTCCAAGCTACTCAGTTTTAAGATATAGACTAGATTCTATTTGAATATATAGCTATATATTTGAAATGACACCACACTGACTCTTTTTGGACCACAGTAATTGGCAGCAGCACCTTAAATAAAAGGTCATTCACCGAACAACAAGCAAACACTTTAAATTTACTGGCTCGTTACTGCTTTAATCAGGGTGTGATTGTGCAAATTGCTTATTTAAAGGGTGCAATCAATGCACCTAATGTGTAATTTGACATATGGGAACTAGGGAATCAAATAATAGGAGGTGTTAATATTTTATTTGGCTTTACACAGCTCTGCCAAATGAAATGAATGTAATTACATTTCCTGTCGCATCATGGCAGCATACACGTTGGGTTGTGACTCCGCCTCCACAACCTGATAGGACCACATAGCTATAAATTAGAGAGTAGACACCTGCCCCAGTATTCTCTTATTTTTCCTCACCTGTCAGGACGCACGGATCAGCACCCCCTTACCGCTTCGCCCCAGCCAGGTTCTAGCCTCTCCTGGATGGAAGTCCTTCTTGTACAGCCTCTAAACGAGCTAAATGGAAGGAGCCCCACTCTGGTGATCTCAGGGGCATACTCTCATCTCATTCAGCTGTCTGACCACAAGTATAAGCCTTAAACAGGCTTCAAGTGCAGCAGCCCACAAAAGCCTTAAACAGGCTTGCTGGAGGAATGGCCAGGAAAACTTCATTGTGGCCTCATGAAATAAGCCTTAAACAGGCTTAGTTGTGTGCAGCGGTCTCCCCCCCTCTTTCCCCCTCTCCTACCAGTGCCTGTGCCCGTCTGCTGGGCTCTGTGGTTCTCCTGATTTGCTCTCCGGAGCGCCGAGCGTTCTCGGCGTCCTCGCGCATGCGCGGTACGTCGTTTTGGGCACCGCTGGGCTGCTTTCCAGCTTCCAAGATGGCGCCGGGTGTCTCGCGGCGCTACTGCGCATGCGCGAGCGTCCGACGCTGATGGCGGCGGATTTAAAAGCCCAGCAGTAGCTGTATTTGCTGCTGCTGATTGTCTATGCATGACAGATTGTCTGTTTGGACTCCAAAGCGCTCTACAAAGGTAAGTGGCCTTCCTTTATACTGCCTTTAGGTCAGGATTCCTGCTCCCTCTGAAGCCTCCTCTGCATAGCGCTGTTTATTGTTTCTCACTGCAGGTTTCCAGTCCGCTTTCTCTCCATGGAGACCGCTGCCCCAGCAGATCACCGTCAGCCTATTAGGTAAGGGGGGGGAAGACAAATGTAAGTATTGAAGATCGAAAAAGAGAGCACTACTAACGCTGCCTAAATTGGTCAGCCCTACCAGGTCTTCAAGAACGTCTGCCTCAAGACAAAGAGAGTCCTCACGCAGGAGAAGTCGCTCCAGACATAGAAGGAGCCGTTCCTATCACAGAAGAAGCCGCTCGAGAGGAAGCCGCAGAAGAAGCCGCTCCCGGTCGCGCTCTAGACACGGCCGATCCCGCCACAGAAGATCGCCTTCACGCAGGCATCGTTCCCCCGCACGCCACTCCCGTCCTGCCGGGAACGCATGCTGGGTTTGCGGCGCAGCGGCTCTTCCAGGAAAACTGGTCTGTCAGACATGCCGGGAAGAGGCCGCAAGAGAGAGAATCTCGGAGGTCGGAGATTCAGCTGGGGCCGTAGCCCCCCAGGCCTCGGTATCCGAGGTGGATTTCTCTACCACTACCTCTCCAGCCCGGGCTAGCACATCGAAGGAGCAAGACTCCCTGTCGGATAATGAGGGTCTGGAGGTATCGGCCGGATTCGACTTCAGTCTGGTAGAGCCGTTTATAAAATCGGTTAAGGAGGCGATAGATTGGGAGGAACCCCAGCAAGCCCAACCGAAACAGAGGAAGTATTTTCCTCAGCTTAGAAAGGATCCGGAATCCTTCCCGTTCATTGAAGAACTTGAGGACCTGATCAAAGAAGAATGGCAGAGACCAGAAAAGAAGTCTAGTCTGAATAACAGACTACTGAAGTTATACCCACTCAAGGAGCCTAAGGTGAACCCTCTGGTGTCCCCTCCGGTAGTGGATGCATCCCTGATGCGCCTAGCCAGGCATGTTACCCTCCCGTTAGAAGACGCAGTAACGTTTAGAGATGTCCTCGACAGAAAGATCGACACGGATCTCAAGCGGGCTTACCTGTCGGCTGGAGGCGCCTGCAGGCCTGCAATAGCACTTGCTGCAGTAGGAAGAGCCATCTCGAGCTGGTCCACAAGCACGGAAAAGCTTGTATCAGAGGGGGCAGACCAAGAATCAATAGTAAAGGCGTTGCAAGAGTTAAGCCTGGCGGGCGACTTTGTGGCTGAAGCTTCAGTCGACACTATCAGGTCTGCATCTAAATCTATGCTGGCTTCAGTAACAGCCAGAAGAGCATTATGGCTAAAGCCCTGGACGGCGGATCCAGCTTCCAAATCCAACTGGTGTCGTATTCCGTTTGATGGTGAGCACCTCTTTGGAACAAAACTAGACACAGCCATCTCCAAAGTAACCGGCGGAAAGTCCGGGCTCATCCCCTCAGACAGGAGACCCAAGCAACAGAGACCTCCTCCCTTTAAGCGGAACCTCCCAGAGAGGTATAGGGATGCGAGAGCATACAGACCAGGCAAGGAGTATAGAAGGAGCTGGAAGAACCCTCAAACCTCCTTCATGAAGTTTCAGAAGCCTAAGGCGCCTGCTTCCAGTGACCAGAAGCCCTTTTGAAGGTGGTCTGGGCGGAAACCATAAGGGATACCTGGACCCTGGCCACTATCACCTTCGGCCACAGGTGGTCCTTCAAAAACCGGCCCCCAGGGGATCAGTTCTACCCAACCCGTATTCCCAACCCGAACTACATCCAAGATCTTCTCCAAAAACGAGCAATAGTAGAGGTTCCACTGGCACAACGAGGCAGAGGATTCTACTCTCCATTATTTCTCGTCAAGAAGAAGTCAGGAGACCTTCGTCCGGTTCTAGACCTAAAGAACCTCAACAGGTCCATCAGAGTGGAGTCATTCAGGATGGAGAGCTTGCAGTCTATCCTGCAGGCCATAAATCTGGGGGACAGGATGCTCTCCATAGATCTCCAGGACGCCTACCTCCATATTCCGATCCACGGGGCATTCCAGAAATTCCTACGATTCTCGGTGGGTCAGGGGCACTTCCAGTTTCGAAGCCTTCCCTTTGGCATCTCAACAGCCCCCAGAACATTCACGAAGGTGCTACTACCAGCAATAGCTTTTTTGAGGGAGAAAGGTCTAAGGGTCCACCATTACCTGGACGACATCCTCCTCCTCTCAAGCAGCCAGGAATCACTCGTCCAACATCGCGAGATCCTGGTTTCCACCCTAATGAGTTTAGGATGGATAATCAATTGGCAGAAAAGCAACACCCAACCTACCCAAAGGATGGTCTTCCTGGGAGCCGAACTGGACACCCGAGCGAACACAGTGGAATTACCAAGGGAGAAATCGTCCCTACTCATTCAGAAAGTGAAAGAGGCTATCCCAGCGTCATGTCTGCCGGCCAGAGCATACCTCAGCCTCCTAGGTTCCCTATCAGCAACCATTCCAATGGTCAGATGGGCGCAATGGAATACCAGACCCCTACAAGCCTCCTTCCTGCGCCAGTGGGACGGATGGTCCATGTCCCAATTGATTCGCATCCCAGAGGAAGCCAGGCTATCTTTACGGTGGTGGACCCACCCCGACAACCTCAGCAGGTGCAAGCAGATAGTCATCCTCCACCAGGAGGTAGTAACTTCAGACGCCAGTCTGGAAGGATGGGGGGCACACTACCTACACTATGCAGCTCAGGGCCGCTGGCCCTTCAAAACCAAGGATGTAGTATCGAACGTCCTAGAGATGAAGGCAGCCTTCCAAGCCCTCTTGGCATTCAGTTCACTCCTGAGAGGGAAACAAGTCCTCATTCAAATGGACAACCGAGTGGCGGTAGCCTATATCAACAGGCAGGGGGGTACCAAGAGCATCTCCATGATGCGGGAAGTCGGTCCGGTGATGCAATGGGCTCAACTGAACCTGTGGGACCTGAAGGCGACCTATATTCCGGGGGTTCAGAACTTACTGGCGGACTCCCTCAGCAGAACATTCGTTTCCAACAACGAGTGGTGTCTAAGCCCACAGGCCTTTGCCCTCATATGCCAGACATGGGGTCATCCAGACATAGACCTCGCAGCAACACCAGAGAACAAGAAGTGTCAGAGGTTTCTGTCGAGGAATCCCTTCCCCACAGCGGAGGGTACGGATTGTCTCCAGCACGCCTGGAACTTTCACCTAGGCTACATTTTTCCACCAACCCCACTGATAGCCAAGTTCCTTCTGAGGCTCAAACACTCAACAGCTCTAGTACTGGCCGTGATTCCCTTTTGGCTGCGGAGGCCTTGGTTCACCACCCTCCTGCAACTGAGCACAGCGGATCCACTTCCACTCCCGGTAACAACGGATCTACTAACCCAGGGCCAGCTACTACATCCGAATCCAGAGAGATTGCACCTAGCGGCCTGGAGACTGAAAGGTCTAGGTTCCTAGAGCAAGGATGTTCTCAGAAGGTAGTCGATACCCTGCTTCAAGCCAGGAAATCCTCCACGAATAGCACCTACGAGAGAATCTGGGAAAGATTCTCTTCCTTTGCTCAGGAACAAGGTTGGGACCCGTCTTCCCCATCAGCAGTACAAGTGCTTGAGTTCCTTCAGTCAGGTCTAGACAAAGGCCTTAGGTCTAACACCCTGAAAGTCCAAGTCTCTGCCATCTCTGCCTTGACAGGGGTCAGATGGGCACTTAACCCTCTGGTGGTGCAATTTCAAAAAGCCTGCCTGAAGCTAAGACCACCCAGGAAACCTTCATTTCCAACATGGGACCTATCAACTGTCCTAGAGGTTTTATCCGGAGAACCATTCTTCCCCCTTGAGAATACCTCCCTCTGGGACCTGACTCTGAAGGTATCTTTCCTAATTGCCATCACATCAGCGAAGAGGGTCTCAGAAATGCAAGCCTTGCTGATCAAAGAACCGTATCTGATGGTTTACCCAGACAGACTAACCCTGAAGCCTTCAGACAGGTTTATCCCAAAGGTCTCCTCTGCGTTCCACTTTAACCAGGAGATTGACCTCCCGGCTTTGATCACGGATCAGGGCGTCCCTCATCCCTTGGATGTCAAGGGCAACATTCTCCATTACCTTTCGGTAACCAAGCCATTCAGGAAATGCGAGAACCTTTTAGTCATCCCACATGGGTTCAGGAAGGGCCAGGCAGCTTCTGCCCGTACCATCGCCTCATGGCTCGTGAAAGCTATCAAGAAGGCCTACTCCTTAAGCACCTTGCAGATTCCGGGAGATCTAAGAGCGCATTCCACCAGGGCAATGGCTACTTCATGGGCAGCTTACTGTAAAGTCTCAGCGGAAACCATTTGTAGAGCGGCCACTTGGTCTTCGAGGAATACCTTCATTTCTCATTATAGAATAGACGCTGCACGTTTAGCAGCAGTTGAATTTGGGAGGGCCGTTATACAGGCCAATTCTTCTGTTTCTTGTCAATAAATTTTGATTTTGCATTCCCACCCAGTTTGGCGAGTTACTCCCCAACGTGTATGCTGCCATGATGCGACAGGAAAACGGAAAATTGTATACTCACCTTTCCGTAATTTTCCTTTCCTGTCGCATCTTCATGGCAGCATACAATCACCCACCCTCTAAGGTGACATGAGTATATATTTACAGAGAATACTGGGGCAGGTGTCTACTCTCTAATTTATAGCTATGTGGTCCTATCAGGTTGTGGAGGCGGAGTCACAACCCAACGTGTATGCTGCCATGAAGATGCGACAGGAAAGGAAAATTACGGAAAGGTGAGTATACAATTTTCCGTTTTCTGGCAGCACAAGCATGGTTCATTATGTTTTTGTTTTTGTTTTTTGTTTTTTTTCTTTTATATTATATGGAATTGTTTACTAAACTCCACAGAGGTTTGAGTAAAGGGAAAATGTTATTTACCAAGACAAATTAGAACTACTGTAAAAAAAAAAATGTGTTTTAACATTTAGTATTCAATCAGTGATTAGCTTTGGTCCAAGCCATATTAGACGAATTTTGACGGGGAGAAAGCTCAAGTCTCCTTAACTAGATAAACAAAAAGACTGCCCTTCCTTCCCTCTCCAAACACAACCATGCATACCTTTCCCAATGGGACTTCTAGCAGTTGATTCCATGGATCCTTCCGGCGGCGGTGGTGGGCAGTCCTTGCGATTTGGTGAAGGTCTACAACAGCCGCCTAGTCTCAGAGGAAAAGTCTTGAATACCAGAAAGACTGCAGACATCTAGTAAAGGAAAAGTTTAGTGAGTAAGAAATTTGATTTAGGCCTCAATTCAAACATATACCTGTGGAGGACCATTTACCAGTGGATGCACAGACACAGACTAGGGCTGCCACCTTATTCCTTTTAAACCCAAACGCATATTAATTATACAGGTTCTGAGGCTAATTTAATGCAGATAAGGCACTAAGTAAGTTTAATTACCACCTTAATCAGCCACAGAACCTGTGTAATTATTTGGTTTTAAAGGGATGAGGTGGCAACCCTAACACAGACAATGCTCCCAATCTAAAATTCATGCGGGTGCATGGCCTTGAACACACACTGTCCATATTAGGGACATTAATGGGACTGCTTGCATGAGGATGCACAGAACACCTGTGCATCCCTGTGAGGGTAAAGACAGCCCTTCATGGGTGTAGGCTTTAGTACACTTTGTGTGAATGAAGCCTGAAAAAAAGGTGAATATTGCAGCAAAAGCTGTTTTTCCACTATTTCCACACTACTACATTTTTTTTTAAAATTTTTATCAGGAGTTCAGCTATTAAGCCAATGTGTAGTGCTTTATATATACATTTTTACTTATTGATCATTTTCAGTACTAAACTTAGAAAACAAAAGATACTTTTTTTTTAAGTAAATGAAATGTGAAGCAATGCAAATACATGTAGTGCTACCCCCCTAGGGGTTGCTGATATCAACTGGTTCCTCCCTAATAAGCACAGAGGCTGCCCATGCCTGCAAGCACCAGTCCATTCACACAGGCTCCAATAAATAGTCTAGGCCAGTGATGGTGAACCTTGGCACCCCAGATGTTTTGGAACTACATTTCCCATGATGCTCAACTACACTGCAGAGTGCATGAGCATCATGGTAAATGTAGTTCCAAAACATCTGGGGTGCCAAGGTTCGCCATCACTGGTCTAGGGGATGTCTGTATTGACACCGGCATGGGGGAGGGAGATAGTTTTCTGATTTCCCAAGGAGTCCAAGTGTCTCCCAAGAGGAATGCTGTAGTGTCATTTGTTGGGGTTCTTGTTTTTTTTATGTCTACCCACAGTGGTGTGTTGTTTTTATAGAACCAGTAATTAAGGTGATCTAATCTAACTGCCCAAAGGTAGCAGCCTAGATCTACTGGGCCAGCTCCCCCAACCTTTTTATGTGGAATTAAATTATTTTTGGAACATCTGTCTTTTTTCCCATTCCAACAAAATTTCCATATGAGGTTTGACAGTGCTTTTATATAATGGTGAGGTATATGGATTGGTAAGGTACGGAATATGTATAGTATTTGAGGTAAAATCAACATTCTGAAGGCTGTTGTTTTTCCTAGCCAGGATAGTTCCTTCTTTGAAATATTTTTCAGTTGATTTTCTACTTTGGTCATTAGTGGTTTGATATTGGCGGCAGCTAGTGCTGCGGATGTGTTAGGCTGGCCATACACTATTCAATTTTCCTGTTCAACTTTCCTTTAGATTTACCAAAACCATATAATAGGAGGTCAAACCTAAACACTTTCAATTTGGATGCAATCAGGCAGGCCCTTGTACTACATAGTTGAAGGTAAATCTAAAGAAAATTGAACAGGAAAATTGTATGGTGTATGGCCAGCTTTAGTCAGTGTAATTCCTAGGTATGTAATGCCTTTGGTGCTCCAGGTATAAGGAAGGTTTTTCTGTAAGATGGATTGGGTTTTTGGTGGTACTCCCATGTTGAGAATTAGAGATTTTGCGAATTATACCTTGTAATAGGAAACATCTCCAAAAGTCGTTAGGATATAGTGGGCCTGTGCTAGAGATGTGAGCAGGTTAGTCAAAAGAAGGATGACGTCATCCGCAAATAAGTTTATGGTGTGCGTGTGAGAACCAATTGGGAAGCCTGTGATTGAGGCATGTGTTCTGATGAATTCTGCTAATGGCTCTATCATTAAGTTAAATATGCTTGACGCAGTGGCGGAATTATAAGGGTCGCAACAGTCGCAGGTCCGCCAGGGCCCTGTAGTTCTCCGCCACTTTAGGGGGCCCACCGGCCGCCCGCCCTCCCGCCGTGTGAGGGGCCCACCTGACTGTCTGGGGTGTGTGTCAGTCTCACTGTCGGGTTAATGCCGTGGGGAGGGGGTTTTTCACCCGCTACACAGAGGGGAGAGACAGTGAGAGAGAAGCGCTGAGTTTGTGGGCTCCGCCCCCACCTATCCAGAAACAGAGAGACTGTAAGGAAGGCGGGGCGGAGACTGAAAAAACTCAGCAGACCAATCCAGTGAAGGAGGGGGAGGAGCTCTCCCCTCTGCGACTGCGCAGTGTGTGGAGTACCTACCTGAGGACCTGAGGCAAGCAAGGGATTCCTAGAGGAGGCACGCCGTGATGTGAAGAATAATCTCTGAGGAGGGGGAATCGATTGATTGATTGGCGGTAAGTCACCATTTTGCACTGCAATTATTCAATCCCAACCTCCACCACTTCTGCGGCTCTGCCTCTTACTGATCCCATCCCCCCACCACCACCACTGATCTCATCCCTATCCCCCCACCCCCCATTATCTCTACAACAGAGGTGATGGAGGGTGGGGGGATAGGGATGAGATCAGTGGTGGTGGTGGGGGGATGGGATCAGTAAGAGGTCCCCGTCCAGTACCACTCCCCCCCCTCCAGTACCACCACCACCCCCCTCCAGTACTACCACCACCCCCCTCGAGTACCACCACCACCCTTCCAGTACCACCACCCCCCTCGAGTAGTACCACCACCCCCCCTCCAGTACCACCACCACCCCCCCTCCAGTACCACCCCTCCTCCAGTACCACCACCACCCCCCTCCAGTACCACCACCACCCCCTCCTCCAGTACCACCACCCCCTCCTCCAGTACCACCACCCCCTCCTCCAGTACCACCACCACCTGCCCTCCAGTACCACCACCACCCCCCCTCCAGTACCACCACCACCCCCCTCCAGTACCACCACCACCCCGCCTCCAGTACCACCCCCCCTCCAATACCACCACCACCCCCCTCCAATACCACCACCACCCCCTCCAGTACCACCCCCCCTCCAATACCACCACCACCACCCCCCTCCAGTACCACCACCACCCCCCTCCAGTACCACCCCTGCTCCAGTACCACCACCACCCCCCCTCCAATACCACCACCACCTACCACCACCACCCCCCCTCCAATACCACCACCACCACCCCCCTCCAATACCACCACCCTCCCCTCCAGTACCACCCCTGCTCCAGTACCACCACCACCCCCCCTCCAATACCACCACCACCCCCCCTCCAGTACCACCCCCCTCCAGTACCAGTGGAAAAAAATAGTATCAAAATCATGCTTTTCAGGGGGGGGGGCCCTTCATGATTTCTTGCACCGGGGCCCTGAGGCTTCTAGTTACGCCACTGGCTTGACGATAAGGGGCATTCCTGTCTGGTCCCATTTAGGGTTTGGACAGGAGACCTGAAGTATACACTTGTGCTGAAGGGCATAAGTATAGAGCTAGGATTGCTGTTAATATAGATCCCTTAAAGCCAAATTTGAATAGTACCATTTCCACATATGTCCAATGGACTCTACCGAAGGCCTTCTCTGCGTCTATGGATAGCAGCAGAGAAGGCGTTCGATTTTGTTCAGCATAATGCATAACATTTATAATTCTTCTCGTAGCATCTGAGGTTTGTCTCCCCCTCACAAATCCCATCTGGCCACGCTGAATAATGGAGGGGATGATATTTGTTAGCCTCTTGGCCAATAGTTTTGCGTCAATTTTGATATTTGTATTGAGGAGGGATATTGGCCTAAAATTGGCCAGTGTATTAGGTTCTTTTACCGGTTTAGGTAAGGTTACAATGTGTGCTCTCAGCAACTCTTGAGGGAATGATGATGGTTCTATTGCTTTTGTAAATACCGTTTGAATGTATGGTGATAGTATGTGTTTGAATGTTTTGAAGTATTCGATGGAGAACCCGTCTGGTCCCAGTGATTTTCCATTTGGTAATGTAATTATAACAGTTTCTATTTCTTGAGTTGTGAATGGGGCATTTAGTTCTTCTAACTGGATGTTTGAGATAGATGAAAGATGTATTTTTTGTAGGAATTGTATTTTTTTCTATGGCTGGTTGTGGTGTTGATGTGTCTTTGTTTAGGTTGTAAAATGCACTATAGTATTCTGCAAATTGGTTCGCTAAGTCTTGTGGATTGGTGATTTTGTGTTGTAGAGTGGGGTGTATCAAATGTGCTATCCTGGATTTGGTGTGTGCTGCTTTGATTCTGTTGTCTAAGTATTTGCCTGCTCTGTTAGCATTGGCATAGTAATTAAGTTGTAGGCTCCTGAGATGTTTATCATATTGTTGGGATGGGTGTTCCCTCAGACTTTCTCTAAGTATTGAGAGTTTGTTTGTCAAGGTATCCTTAGGTGACAGTTTATTCAGGGTTTCTACAGTGTGGATTTCGGACAGTAAGGTGTTTAGTTTTGATATATGGCATTTTTTCTCTTTTGCCCCTAATTGTATGAATATGCCCCTCATGACCGCCTTATGGGCATTTCACAGTGTGTATGGGTCATGTACAGAGGAGTTGCAGCACCAGATGGGGAGAAAGAGGAGACTCCCTGTTCTCTTCTCTGATAGACAGAGATATTGCAGCGTCGTCTGGCCACATAATATCATGAATTTTAGCATCTGATATTTGTTGTAATAACCATTTGTCAGTTATAGACTTATCTATATGTGAGTATGAGCAGTGTCTATGCGAAAAAAAGGTGTAGTCCAAAATAAGGGATAGTTTTATGGCATTTTTATTATTATTCTTTTTTTTTTTTTAGTAATAACGGCGATCTGCGATTTTTATTGGGACTGCGACATTATGGTGGACACATCGGACACTTTTGACATTATTTAGGGACCATTGTCATTTATACAGCTATCAGTGCTATAAAAATGCACTGATTACTGTGTAAATGACACTGGCAGTGAATGGGGTTAACCACTAGGGTGCGATGAAGGGGTTAAGTGTGTCCTAGGGAGTGATTCTAACTGTGGGGGGGATGGGCTGCTAGTCAAATGACAGTGATCACTGCTCCCGAAGACAGAGAGCAGTGATCTCTGTCATGACACAAGCCAGAACGGGGAAATGCCTTGTTTACATACGCACCCCCCCATCCTGAGGCTCTGTGACACGATCACCGGGACACCAAGTCCGCCAGTCCCGCAGGCACGGTCACGCCTCCTGTGGCGCATGCGCGCCTGCTATTCCTGCCTCTTAAAGGGGACGTACAGGTACGCCCATTTGCCCACCACTGCCATTGTGCCGACGTATATCGTCATGCAGCGGTCGGCAAGTGGTTAAATAAAGCTGTGATCTGTGAGGAGGGAATTGGGAGGTTTGGACTCTTCCTGTAGGTGTGACTGGGCAGGATTGAATGCTAATTTAGGATGTGTTCAACCCCCACCCACCATCAGAGCTGTGAAGGAAGTTACATCATTTGCAGTGTCTGGAAGACTACAGAGGGGAGCAGCGGCGGCCGGTTAATTAAGGGCGCATGGGCTTGTATAATGCAATATAGTATTCTGCAAATTGGTTCGCTAAGTCTTGTGGATTGGTGATTTTGTGTTGTAGAGTGGGGTGTATCAAATGTGCTATCCTGGATTTGGTGCGTGCTGTTTTGATTCCGTTGTCTAAGTATTTGCCTGCTCTATTAGCATTGGCATAGTAATTAAGTTGTAGGCTCCTGAGATGTTTATCATATTGTTGGGATAGGAGAAGAATTCCTGAAGATGCTGAAAGAGTGTTGTGTGGGTTTGGTGTTCTTGTAGCAGCCTAACATTGCAGCGCCAGATGGGGAGAAAGAGGAGACACCCTGTTCCATGATAGACAGGGATATTGCAGGGTGGTCTAGCCACGTAATATCATGAATTTTAGCATCTGATATTTGTTGTAATAGCCATTTGTCAGTTATAGACCTATGTTTATGCGAGTATGAGCAGTGTCTATGCGAAAAAAAGGTGTAGTCCTTCTCATTGGCATGTAGGCATCTCCATACGTCGAACAGGTCTTCTGTGTGTAGTATTTTACGGAGCGATGGTGTGCCACTGGGTTTGCTCGAGGTAGTGTCCCTTTTTGGGGTTGGGGGTGCAGGCCAGAAATACATGTGGGTAGTCTCTGTGTGAGCATTGTGGAGTTTTGGCCAGTTGAAAGTGGGTTTCCTGCACGTAGAGGATATCTGCTTTCTGCTTGCATGTTTCTTTCCACAGTGAAAATCTTTTTGCAGAGTGGTTTAGGCCCCTTGCGTTAATCGAGAGGCATGTAATCATCATTTTGGTTTAAGTGCATGTTGCTGTGTGGATAACTGGTGTGAGTACTCACTGCGACCGTAGGGTCTCTTTTGTAGATCTTCGCGGTATGAAAAGTTGGTTTGAGTCTCATTTTCTTCATTGGAGGAGTAACAGTATCTTTGAACTGAGCTGTGTGTATTGAACATATAACAAAAAGAACAAAGAACATGTAAAATTAAAAGAGAGAACATAAGAAATGGATCTTGTAACGTATCCTTGAGCAGACGTAACTGCTATCTGTGCTAGGAGGGTAAAAGGAGAAACAAATGTTGTCAACTCCTTTAACCGGAGACATTAGTGATTTCCTGTGTTGCTGGGTTGTGAGCTTCCAACGGAATGTTTCTTGTTAGTACATTTGTGTGATACCACTTGCCAATCATTGGGGACTGGTTGCAGTCTCGATGAAGGTGGCGGGTATGGTGCCTGGTCTGGGAGTATGCCCCATTGTCTGAGGGCTGCGAGCCCTTCTTTTAGCGCGTTGATTAATGTGGTGGTACCGTTATGCGTAATGGAGAGAGTTGCAGGATATTTCTATTTGTGGAGAACCTTGTGGTATCTTAGGGCCTTGGTGATTGTCGCCAGATTGCATTGGCATTGTTATGTGTGCCTGGATAGGTCAGGAAGTAGACGTATAGTGGCATATTGTGGAAGAATGCTGTCGGGTTTACGTGTCACTTGTAGAATTTGTTCCTTCACATGGTAGCAGTGTACCCTTAATAATACATCCCTCGATGTTTCTTCAGGAAGGAAAGAGGGTTTAGGGACCCTATGGATCCTGTCCACAATGAGGTCTTGTGGTGTCAGCGTTGGGACCAAAGTTGAGAAAAGGGTTTGGGCATATTGTAAGAGTTGGTTAGGCGGGACAGATTCTGGTATGCCTTTAATTTTGAGGTTGTTCCTTCTGGACCTGTTTTCTAAGTCTGCAACTTTGTCCTTCAGCCATGCTATTTCATCCCCCTGAGCTGTATGGGCATCAACTAGTATGTTGTATGATAATGCATATTCATCAGTCTTGTTTTCCACTTTGTCTACCCTGTTTCCTATAGCTTGAACTTCCCTCTGGCACTTGTTAATCACTTTGACCATGTCTGATTGCAATGAGGATCTTAGGGACAGTAACATTTCTTTTAGCATTGTGTCAGAGATGGTCCGGTCTGATGTTGGGAATTCTGCTATGGGATCGCTGGAGGATGTATCTTGGGAGGTATCAGCATTTTCTGGCCCGCTTACCTCCATGTCTGTGTCAGCTTGCGGCCTGGCTGAGGAGTGCCTCCTCGGTTTAGACTTTGCCGGACTTCTTGTGGATTGGCCTGGATGCTCCAGAGGAGGATTCACTGTATAAGTTGGCTGTGGAGGGTGTAGTGGAAGGCCCCCCGCGGCTGTTGTTGTGCGCCACAGCCTTGTGTTCCAGTTGTTGTTCATGGACGCTGCCCACCTCTGCTTTTTCTTCATAGTGGCTTGTCAAAATTACAAATGCCATATTTTAAAGATTGCATGAATGTTTTAGAGTAGTGTATAACACTTTTTATACTTAAATTGTGTATGCATTGGCACCATGTTTTTGCATAGGCATATCAGAACCCATTGGGAGGAAGAAATGGTACCACAAGTCCCAGCGATGGAAGAAGATCGCGTACCAGCTTGCTGACAAGACTGGATCTGCAGGGCACCACTGAGTCACAGCCCTGAGCCCAAATGGAGCCAAACGTTTAAATTCTAAAGGGTGGGCAGGTTAATTACTATGTCTGTCCCCCTTTTGGCAACTTTAATTGACTAGGAGCACTACTTTCCCTAAACAAAAATGGTCCCCATAGGTTTGCCGCCAACTGTGCATGTGTTCGGGCATGCGCACTCCAGCCACCCTTGCCTGAATGACACGTTCCCGATGTATTTTGGGGGCCGCTCACGGTTTCTCGGAACACGCCCTGCTGCATCAGAGTGCCTGTACACGCCCCCCGCCACGTCAGAGCGCCTGTACCCGCCCCTCTCTCACTGGAGCGAGCGGGGAGCCGGAATCAGAAAGCCTGCCTGTTCACCAAGCCCCAGACTGGCACAAGCCTCAAAAATGTTGGGTGGGGGCTATCATCCCCCGGAATCCCCCTTTCCAAAAAAGAAGAAAGCCGAGCCACGCCAGCCGAGTTGTGCATTAATATAAAAGTTTTAGAGGGGAATTATTTATTTTTTTAACTAAATGAGGAAAAAGTCTAACCTACCTAGAGAAAGCTGATCTCCCTGCTGTATCCACCAGCTTTAATCATTTTGAGATATCAGCAGATTGCGTTCCTATGAGGAAACTCTGCAAGACCCCAAAAGATCCACAGAAGGGGTTCCCAGTCTTATTGGAGCTAATAGCGGCCCAAGAACAGGGACTGCGCACAGGGGAGGCTGAACCCGGCGGAAGCTGCCAAAGGCAGAGGTGTGGACCTACTGCTACTATTCACTAGTTCAAGAGGTATGAGGGAAAAAAAGGAGAATGTTGGGGGAGGGACTACGTCTTTAATTTATGCTATTCACTGGTCCTGAGGGAGGAGTCGAGGCGGAGATCTATCACAGGTATGCTGCCATGGAAGCGCCAGGAAAACACATTTTTGGGTGAAGGTTCTCTTTAACTCTGAGGTCCAGCACAGATTTTTGATGTTACCTTTACCATTCCTTTATCCTCTTAACATCCAAAAAATATTTCTTAAAAGATTTTGTAATGAATGCATAACAGGATTAAATGATGATGTTTTATTCTCTGCCTGGTGCTCAGCTTTAAATATAACTGAGAAACTTAAGTATATTTTTGTGTAATGGGTACAAATGTGAAACAGGTGAATGCGGGCTTTAACAAGAACTTCCAAAATCAGAAAAAGTATTTTGAAACCATTTTGCATCACTACAGGCATCTAAGAAGAAATTTCAGATACTGATTATTTTTGGCCCAGGCTCTCCCACCCCCAACTAGCTGGAAAGAAGGAGGTCTTCCTTTGAAACAGTTACTCTTAGCAGTCACAAACAGCGTTGGTTATATAAAGAACGTAGCCGTGATTGCAAGCCAGCATGTTAGGGCACAGTTTTATGTTGCACTGCTGGGAGGCATATTTTTTAAAGGAATTATGGAAGGCTAACATTGTTGATAGAAAAATAGTTGCTAAATGCACAGGATAGTCAATACATTTTAAACAAAACTAACACGGAAGCTGAGATCGCAATGATGTTGTGTATATTTTGTTGTCTTATTCCATATTTACATGCTTCAGTTATACCTATTTACTGTATACACTATAGTGTAGGTACAGTGGGTGCAGCTTATCCTTCCCGCTGTAGATGGTGATGTTCTGCTGGCTGCTGTGCACAGGGAAATGGAGGCTGAGAGAAGCTTTGTACCTCTAAAGCCCCTGTAGGTGTCATCAGGGGAGCAGCGGTCCAATTGGAAGCTGCTGGCCTTGCTGACCTCCGTGGCCATCTTTAGTGAAAGCAATGCTAATAAATAGCATTGTCCTACTGCTGGTGGTGCGCATTTGCAAAGGGGACAGTGTAGGGACAGGATCCCCGCTGGCTAGGGACAGTGTACTAACCGCTAGGAAGATGTTTCCGGTTGAGGAGGGACATTGCAAGGACACTAGGCCAGGCTCCACCATCTGGGTACCCTGGAGAGTTGGGATGAAGACCTGCCTGCCTGGATACTAAAGGTGTCTGCACCACTGTACTGCCTGTAAGCCACCCCCTTCATCGGATGCTATTCTAGTAACATAGCCTACCAAAGTGCCCTCTTAAGTACAAAAGACTGTGTTAAAGTACTGCCAGCGTTGTTAATGGGTTGCTTGTAATATTGAGGCTCTGCTGCCATAGTGTATGGAACTATAATTGAGATTCCACATGTTAATTGTTACTTCTGCCTTATCAAATAATAAATGTGCCCCATTCCTTCCTTGATCTCAGTTTACTCCACCTTGGGTGGCAATCAACTGGCCCCACCTACAATATGGCCAAATTTTTGTTCATACCTGACTATCATATCTACACTATATGGCCAGAACCTAAATGGTGGACACCCCTTTAATTTTTTTTGTCTACAGTAGGTGGCTCCAGTGAATTTACCCTTGGTACAGAACACAAGTATATTTTAAACAATTGCGCATTTCCAACCTTGTGGAGACAGTTTGGGGAAGGCCATTTTTTGTTTCAGCATGAGTGTACCCCCAAAATCAGCTCCATAAAGACTTGGTTTGAGGAGTGTGGTAAGAACTTGATCTTGATCATACTGTATGCTTTTAGGATGATTTGGCAGGCCAGTTGTGACCCAGGTCTTCTCATCCAACATCAGTACCTGACCCTAAAAGTGCTCTTTTGATTGAATTGGTACACATTTTCACAATGCTCCAGAATCTTATGGAAAGACTCTCCAGAAGAGTGAAGGCTTTTATAGCTTTAAAGGGGGACCAATTTTAAATTAATGCCTATGGTTTTGGAATAGGATATCCAACAAGTTCATATTAGTTTTATAGTCTAGAACAAGTTCATATTAGTTTTATAGTCTAGTGTGTGAACACTTTTTGGATCTATACACTACTGTGCAAAAGTTTAAGGCAGGTGTAAAAAATGCTGTAAATTAATGCCCAGTACACACGGTCGGAATTTCCGACAGAAAAAGTCAGATGGGAGCTTTTCATCGTAAATTCCGACCATGTGTATGCCCTATCTGACTTTTTTCGTCGAAAATTCAGACGGACGTAGATAGAGAACATGTTCTATATTTTTCCGACTGAAAAAATTCCTATCGGGAAAACCGCTCATCTGTATGCTGTTCCAACATACCAAAAATGACGCATGCTCTGAAGCAAGTACGAGACGTTGTACGTGTTGTCCCGTTGTACGTGTTGTACATCACCGCGTTCTTGACGGTCGGAATTTGGTGTGACCGTGTGTATGCAAGATAGCTTGAGCGGAATTCCATCAGAAAAACCTTCAGAATTTATTCCGACTGCAAAACCGGTCGTGTGTACAGGGCATAAGAATGCTTTCAGAAATAGAAGTGTTAAGAGTTTATTTCTATCAAATTAACAAAATTGAAAGTAAATCAGCATATAGGCTTTTCCAAACATCTTAGAGAACTAACTACAGATCTTCTGTGGATGTAGGCTGCCTCAAATCCTTCTGTCTCTTCAAGTAGTCCCAAACAGACTTGATGATGTTGAGATCAGAGCTCTGTGGGAGCCAAACCATTACTTCCAGGACTCCTCGTTCTTCTTTATGCTGAAGATAGTTCTTAATGACATTGGCTGTATGTTTGGGGTCATTGTCCTGCTGCAGAATAAGTTTGAGACCAATCACATGCCTTCCTGATGATATTGCATGATGGTGAAGTGTCTGCTTGTATTTCTTAGCATTGAGGACAAAATTGATTTTCAGAAATGCAGCCCAAAACTTGCAAGTAACCTCCACCATGCTTCACTGTTGCCTGCAGACACTCATTATTGTACCGCTCTCCAGCCCTTCAACGAACAAACTGCCTTCTGCTACAGCCAAATATTTAAAAATTTTGACTCGTTAGTCCACAGCACCTGGTGTCATTTTTCTGCTTCCCAGTTCCTATGTTTTCATGCATAGTTGAGTCGCTTAGCCTTGTTTCCACGAGGTATGGCTTTTTGGGTGCAATTCTTTCATGCAGACAACTTCTGGCCAGACTTCTCCAGACAGTAGATGGGTGTACCAGGTTCCCGCTGGTTTCTGCCAGTTCTGTGCTGATGGCACTGCTGGACATCTTCTGATGTCAAAGGAAAATAAGTGATGTGTCTTTCATCTGTTGCATTACGTTTCTTTGGCTGACCACTGCGTCTACGTTATTCAACGTTGCCCGTTTCTTTCTGCTACTTCAAAAGAGCTTAAACAGTACATCTAAAAACCCAGGCAATGTGGCTTGAAAGTAAGCCCTCATGCGAGCCCCCATAGAAAGTAGCTTTCTATGGTGAGCACTAAGCGAAGAGGAGGAGCTAGTAGTGCTGGCAGAGGACTCCAGAAGAGGAGGATCTGGGCTGCTCTGTTAATCATTGCACAGAGCAGGTAGGTATGACGTGTTTATTATTTTACTAAAAAAAAATAAAGCTTTACAATCACTTTGAGTGCAGATATACCTAGAGACAGCCCTTCCATATGCATTTTACTCTAAAAGCTAGTTAAAAAATGGGACAGTTGCACTTTTTGTTTAGCTGGCTATGCTCCTACCTCTTGCTCAGGTTCTGCAGTGTCCCTGCATCATGTTCCTACCCAGTGGTCTACAGTCATCTGACATATCCGACAACCAGTACTACATCAGCCCTCGTGCCACTTTGTGTCCTCACATTCCCTGTCACTGCTTCTAGGTGTTGGACAAAAGAAGCCCTCTCTTCAGCTTATGTCTCACTCTATGTCATTTATGTTATTTATAATTATTAATATTTATGTATTTATTTGTTTTATTTATTATTGTTTGTATTAATATGTATTTGTTTTTATGTATTTATTATTAATATTATTTATTTATTTATTAAACGCTATTTAATGCTCTACCTAAGAGGTGAACCATGCCTGTGCAATGTGTGTGTTGGCACTGCTGCTTATAGTCTTCTCCAGGGTGGCGTGTGACAGGGTGATGACACAAGAACACAGTTGGAAGACAGTTGTCAACCCATACCAGGAAGTGCTTCAATGATGGCTTTCATGGCAGAATCACAAGGTTTTTGTTTATTAAAAGCTGTGGAATCATATTAGCATGTGAGATTTTACTTATTGGGTTTAAATTTTCTTTAGGGGTCATCAGACTCAATTGTCTTGGGAGCTTGTAAGACACCCAAGAATTAAAAGTCAGTTTTGTAGAATTATTTATAGGTTTGGTCGCCCAATGCGGGAATAAAGGCCTCTGTGCTATAAAACAGTTACATAAAGATGTAAGAGGAACATGATATAATCGCTCTTGGCCTTTGGGCACATTGTCGGATTCCTAGTTATTGTTTAAACATTGGGGAGCATCGCCAGGTCTATTGTTGCACTTTTTTATGGCTCAGAAATATATGGTGCCAGGGAATAAGTTGGGGTTTTAATAAAGGCTAATGAAAAAAGATCTGAAGAAATAGGATGGTTGTCAATTCTTTGTTTTATCTAAAAACATAAAAATAAGGTAAAGTATATTGTGCGATATAATGAAACACATAGTTTACAGGCTCTGGGTCTCTGGACTGCCATTAAAGATGGAACAGCTGTATATTCTGTCTGCCCACAGGAGATTCTGCAAAATCAACCTGGTTTGTAACCAATGAGGGCAGGAATGCAAAGGAAAAAAGCTATTGTAATTTTATTTTAAGTAGTACTTTTTAACTGAGATTCATTTTACAGGGATGTATCTTTTTTTTTTCTAAATACTGCTATACAAATTCAAATTAATACATTTGAATTCACTATTTATATTTAAAAAATGTTGGAATGGGCTGTGTTAGAAATTGAGACAAACTTAAAATAGACCTAGCATCAGATTTTTTTTTTTTATGCATGCCAAATAATGTGTAAGTAAAACTCCACAGATGAGCTTCACTTTATCCATCACCCCCCCCCCCCCCAACTACTACCCCTTTTAGCTGCGTCCTGGGGTGTACACATGCCATAGGTGTAATGCATTTCATCACAGACATGGCAGGTATTATACTCCCTGTTGTTTTCGGCAAACATACACATTTAGGTTCATGGGGCTGCTCTGCAAGCACCCCACAACCATGTGCAGTGGAGGTTCAAGGGGTTAATGAAGTTTTTGCTTGAAAAGTCTTCTGCCGGTAGCCGTTGGGACCCTTTAATAGTCGGCTTTTAAATAAGGAGGATGCTGAGGTCTGGTCTGCATGTGGTGCATAAAAGCTGCTAGAATTCCCTTTAGCTGAAAAAAAGGAAAGGTGTCTGCTAGCAGTGTCTATAAGAGAGAACAGAATAAATCTGAACAGACTGCCAGATCACCAATCCTGATAGCAGGTAAGACTCCATAGAAGAGAGAAGAACGAATGACTCTGGATTGACAGTGAAGTAATGCACGTAGTGTACAGTGTTGTCGGGAAACCCACTAGTGGCCCACTGGTCAGATGACTCTGCACTTCTAGCGGAGGCTGTGGCGCTGGGTACCGGAGCTGAAACCAACTATGCTGCTGGACCTCTGATGATTGTGCAGTGCGGTCACTGGACTCCTTGCTGCAGAAAGGCTGTATCGCTACACGATAGCTGGCAGCACCTGACTGGATTCTCAAGCACCCCCTGGGGCAAGAGCGCCAGCTCCCCAATTATAGTAACATTTATAGACTTTCCCAACATCCTCCATTGCTCTGGCTCCGATGAAAGTTGTAGTTTCCACGCTGCAATCTTTTACTGTAGGCGTTGGCTAGAGGGACTACACGTCCCATGGTCCTCAGCTTCAGGGTCAAGAAGAGTGGCCTCTCTCTAAATGCAGGAAGACAATGCAGGGATCTGCTCATGAACACTAGGGGGAGAAAATAAGCAATTTACAGTTTATCCATCCATGTCTCCCGCTACCATTACTTAGTAGCCTGCACCTGGTTACACTTTTGCCCCTATGTTTTCACCTGGTGATCTGGCCAGTAACATACCTCCTGTATTAGTGAGACACCACTCTGGAGGAAGGAGCACAAGCACAGGGGGGCAGATTTGGACAGCAGCATTGTCAGTCTGAATGGAAGGGAGCGTAAGAAGTACTAGCAGATTTAAATACACTAACAAATTGAAGCCAAACTCCAGCTAACACTTTATATTCAGTTACCGCAGTTTATTTCCTTTTGGGGTAAAGGTTTTACATAAATAAAAATAGCTGATCATTTTAAGCACCCCTGTCAGTGTTAAATGGCCTGTCTCATCCCTGTAACTGCAAGGGAGCTTTTCTGTTGAAATGCAACAGACTTACTGGCTGAATCACCAGGTGAAAATAGAAGGCAGAATGCCTAAAAACAAAAACGAATGCAGCATCACATCTAAGAATTGGTAAGGTGCAATATAAAAAATGTTTGATTTGGGGTTTATTACTGCTTTAGAGCCCTGCACTGTATGTGATGATGCTAAGGGACCACTTACAGCTCGGAGCTTTGTGAAGAAGAGAACAGTGCTGGAGTCTGTTGGACGGAAAGGTAGGGTAAGT
Source organism: Lithobates septentrionalis (assembly GCA_037952835.1). Taxonomy (NCBI): domain Eukaryota; kingdom Metazoa; phylum Chordata; class Amphibia; order Anura; family Ranidae; genus Lithobates; species Lithobates septentrionalis. The sequence continues at coordinate 2,020,739 of JBBDGP010000653.1, read as the reverse complement.
GGGGGTGGGGTTAGATTTTGTCAAATTCCAAAGTTCAGCGTTAAAGCATATTATATGGTTACAAGGACTATGGTATACTGAATATTTGTCATGTATACAGTGAGTAGGCTCAGGTTCTACAGATTCTATAGATGAAAAGTTAAAGTGGAACTTTAGGCAGAAAATTAAGTCCTGCTCGATCACGTCAGGCTGACCCCTTTTGCAGGTATAGCTATGTAAAACATTAAAAATAAGTGCCTATATTATTTAAAATCCAGTAATACACTGTCTCACCCGGCTCTGCACATGCTCAGTTGCTCTCCATTTTTAGGCATTTTTAGGCATTGCTGAATACGCTGACCTAAAGCGGAATTAAAGTGGAGTTCCACCCACTTTTACAACACTTCAGCATCCCTCACTAAACTGTGCACTGTAAACGAATTGGATATTTTTTTATTTTTTTTCTCAGCACCTACTGTATATCTGCTGTATTCATTTTTCACTTCCTCCTCCCTGGCCGTGGCCCATCGCATCATTTCCTGTTTGCAATGCCTTCTGGGAAGGGGCGGCAACTTCCTCTGACACTGCCGTTGCTATGGAAACCTGACCTGAAACCTATTACACCGCTTGTGCTGCACTGAGCATGTGCGAGATCTGCAAGGATGAGATCCAGGAAGAAATACAGTCTGGCTTCAGATGCCCACACTTAAGATGGCCACGGCCTGCTGTAAGTTTATAAAATAACAAACTACTGCTATAAACTAACAAAACAGACCTTAGTTTACAGACCAACTTTACTAGAATACATTAAGCTTGTGTATTATAGGGGTATTTTTATTTAAAAAGTATAATTTCGGCCGGAACACCACTTTAAATCCTCCTATCCTTTACAGCCAATGAAACTGCTTCTGTTTGATCTGCAACTGCCATGGTGCTGCACATGTGATCAGTAATGACACCAGCCATTTGATGGTTTGACAGTTTGGTTGAGGACACAACAGCAAATGTGACAGTTAGCAACCCCAGCATTCCAGGAATGTAACTGTTTTTTAAAACTGTTAAATCAATGGGTTTAGTTTCACTTTATGATTTACTGCTGTTTAGGGGCTTCGGGCTTCAGCAAACTGGCAGCCTCCAGCAAGAAGAAACAGGAGCAATGCTGGAGGCAAATTTACAGCACACACTACTTTTGGTAGCATGATTATTCATGTGGAATGTATGTTCCTTGTTAAAGAGCCTTATTCTTTATCAAGTTGATATGGGTAAAGTTCCGCTTTAAGTATTTTATTTTCGCCTTTTTTAATGCAAATAAACACTCATTGGTGATTCTGTGCTACTTTTTTTTTGTTGCCTATACTGTTCATTAGCATTAGAGGGAGGTGATGAGGGCAATGCTACCCTCTGAGGGAACCTCTCCCTGTCACTAATCACTGTCCCTACACTACCCACACGCTAAATGCACACAAGCCTGGGAGCCAGGGCCTAAATAGACTCTGCCTTACCCAAGATGGCTGATAATAGTCACAGCATCCAATTGGATAGCGTCCCTGGTGACCCTGGAAACCATGTTCCTCTTGACTTCCTCTTCCCTGCAATGCCATTGCGGGTGAGCACCACCACGCATAATGACATAGTAAGAGGGAGGTGTGGAAAGCCTAGGAGCTCTGAGCTATGCAGCCAGCAGAGATAATGCCAAGAGGTTATAGGAAATGTTCTGGAAAAGCCACAAGACTTTTTGCAAGTATGCACATACTATTTTAAAGCATAACTAAACCCTCCAATACTCACACCATCTCCAGTGATGCAATGTTTGTGAGTTCCCTTGCCGGTGCTGACATCATCTTTCTGGCTTCATACAGGTTTGGGGTCTTCGGTCATCTTGATTGGCCAGGATGATGTAACTCCCACAGATGCGCACAGTAGTTAATTCATCCCAGCACAGATGCATGTGCAGCTCAGAGTAAATTCTATTGTAAAGCATCTTGTAAGGAGAAAGGTAAGAAGCCTTTACTGCAGAAGAGACTTGGGGGAGTACTTATTTAAAAAAAATCACAGGACAAATGTCACAAGCAGTTGCCCAGTTCTCACAAATTATGACTGTATTTTGATTAATATATTCATTTTCTATGATTATCAGCTCCATCTACAGGCCATAATGCGTAATTTTCCCGATTTGAGGTATTTCAGGAGAAATCCAGCATTATGGCGACTAGATGGAGCTGATGGTCATAGGAACTAAGCTTGTTAAACAAATTGTGGTCAGAACATGTGGGGGCTGGGCAACTATATATATATATATATATATATATATATATATATATATATATATATATATATATATATATATATATATATATATATATATATATATATATATATATATATATATACACTATAATACCAAAAGTATTGGGGCGCCTTCCTTTACACGCACATGAACTTTAATGGCATCCCAGTCTTAGTCCGTAGGGTTCAATATTGAGTTGGCCTACCCTTTGCAGCTATAACTGCTTCAAGTCTTCTGGGAAGGCTGTCCACAAGATTTAGGAGTGCGTCTATGGGAATGTTTGACCATTCTTCCAGAAGCGCATTTGTGGGGTCAGGCACTGATGTTGGACGAGAAGGCCTGGATCGCGGTCACCGCTCTAACTCATCCCAAAGGTGTTCTATCGGGTTGAGGTCAGGACTCTGTGCAGGCCAGTCAAGTTCCTCCACCCAAAACTTGCTCATCCATGTCTTTATGGACCTTGCTTTGTGCACTGGTGCTCAGTCATGTTGAAACAGGAAGGGACCATTCCCAAACTGTTCCCACAAAGTTGGGAGCATGAAATTGTCCAAAATGTCTTGGTATGCTGACACCTTAAGAGTTCCCTTCACTGGAACTAAGGGGCCAAACCCAAACCCTGAAAAACAACCCCACACCATAATCCCCCCTTCACCAAATGATTTGGACCAGTGCACAAAGCAAGGACCTCTCCCTGTTGCTAATCACACACCCACACGTGAAATGTACACCAAGCCATGCATAGGCTCTGCCTGACCCAAGATGGCTGCCAGAGTCACACGGACCGGCAGCATCCAATTGGATAATCCTCAGTGATGGAGGAAAATATAGAGGAACCATGTTCCTTTTGGTTTCCCTTCCAACTGCAATGCCGCTGTGGTCAAGCCTCACCTACAGTGGAGAAAATAGACTGCACCTGCCTACACAGGGAAGAACAAATTAAAAGACTTGGAATACCTGGTCTATGTTTCATTATTTATCTGCATCTCAGGACTGGATTAGGGGAAGATATCTACCCAACTAACCATGATGGAGTGCCCTCATTGCCTCTTCTCCCCATCAAACCCCCCCAGCCGTTCTTCTCCTTCTTTCCTACATTCCTTCTCATCAATTTTCTAATTAGTCTAATAGTTATCCACTATTGGACTCTATCCTTACAGGTTCAAGTATCCCCTTTCTATTAGCAGACAAAACTGACAGTTGAAATGTATCACCTGTCACTACGTCACCCGAAGAAGGCGACATCCGACCAATTTAGTCAGGCTGTCCCCTTCCCAGTTACCTCCTACATGACCCGAGATAATGGGGGTTCTTTCACTAGTGCCTTTTGTCTTTCATATATCTATATCTGTTAGGGTTGCACCGATACTAGTATTGGTGCTGATACTAAGCATCTGCCCAAGTATCGGTACTCGTGCAAATGCTCCGATGCTAGATCCGATACCTGTTGTATTGGACCAGGCGTCCTCAAGCTCAGCAGGGGGGGTGGGCAGCCTCACAGGTGATCCCCCTCTCTCCAGGTCCCCGGCTCCTCCTCCTTCTGTCCGGTGTCCTCCTCCCTCTCAGCGGTGTCCTCCTCCCTCTCAGCCGTGTCCTCCTCTCTCTCTCTCCGGGTCCCCGGCTCTCCTGTGTCCTCCTCCGGTCCCCTCCCTAGTCCCAGACCTGTCAGAATGGAGAGCGGAGAAAGGAGTAAATATGTCATTTACTGGCTCCTTCTTTTTCTGAATGAACAGAGTCAGTGATCACTAAATCTGTCCATTCATAACTGAAACATCGTAATCTGTGTTTATAATGCTTCAGCTTATGAACGGAGAGGAGACTCTGTCTCCTCTCCATTCATCTTCAGTGCAGCTGAGGCTGCAGAGAAAGGGACTGGGGAATCTGTGTCCTTAGTCCCTTTCCCTGTTTCAAAGGAGGGATCTGTTTAGACCCCTGATATCTCACCAAAGCCCCCCAACAGGGCTGATAAAATAAAATAAAAAAATAAATAAAAGAATTGTAATAAATAAATATTTAAAGGTTAAATTGTAAAAATAATAAAACGTGAAATTAAAAAAAAAACGCTGACACCATTCACCCCCCCCCCCCCCCCCAAAAAAAAAAAAGAAAGCATTGTGAAAGAAAATAACAAAAAAAATATATATTTAAAAAAATTATTTAAAAAAAATTAATTGTAAAAAAAAAAAAAAAACTGCTGACACAGCCTCACGCCTCGTCAGTGCCACCTATCAGCGCCCATCAGTGCTGCATATTAGTGCCACTGTCACACAACATTAAAAAAAGTATCGGTACTTGTACTCGGTCTTGAAAAAATGGTATCGGTGCAACCCTAATATCTATAATATCTATACAAAATGTTTTGATGTGTGAATTCTATCGCTATTGGAAGATCTAAACCATGCTACCTTTGTACTCTCTATATACTTTGTACCTGTATCTCCTGTTATAAAAACTTCAATAAAACAAGATTGAACTAAAATGAGTTTTGAAATCCTGTCAAAATTTTTTAAGCTTATAAAGATTTTAGTGATAACGTTTACATGATAGTGGTGAAAGGCTCTGGGACTGAGATGGTTAATGAAATACACTATTTACTGATTTACCGTAGTTAATCAAGTGTTCTCATTATTATTAATAACGGAACCACTAGAGGGCGCATCAATCTGTGTGCAGACAAGAGCCGCAACGTACTTTAGAAATCTTTCAAAGGCCATTTTCGACTGAACAGAAATGTTGTAGTTTAACTTTTGAGCCAACAATTTAAATTAAACTGAAATTTTCTTATGGTGACCTTGCTATCAGCAATCCCTGTGTGTATTGCACGACCCCATATGTTGAAATCCGCAGATTTTATTTTTCCTGACTTTTCACAGGATTGTGGAGCTTTTTTATATTCCCTGCTTCCGAAAACTGTCGCGGAATGGACGTCACTGCTAAAGACAAACATATGGTGATAACAGAAAACCTAAACAAACTGAGAGCTGAGAGATTGCATCTCATAACAACACCACTGCCGAGTCCCGCCGATACTGAGATTTCTGTTATCCTTCTGTGTTTTCTTTAATTCTGTTGGTTTTATGAGGATTGTGTTGTGAAATGAAAAAATAAAAACTGTTAGTAGTTTTAAAATACTTGACGTTATTACCCATGATGTGTATTTAAAGCAGAACCGCTGCCAAAAATCAACCCAAATCCAGAGATTTCCACAGCAGTACGTTTTTCCTGCTACTGGATGTCCTTCACTTCTTCTGAGCCCAGGTCATCATTGACCCACCCCAAGCCTGTGACTTAACCATGAAAGGAGAAGCAGCACCACTTATCTCTCTGTCACTCTGCTCTCTCCTCCTATAAGCATGCTTCTTGTCAGCACATTAGGGGCTCATTCACACCAGCCTGCCTAAATTCTTCTCCATATAAGGTGTTTGCACAGGTTTGTGTTGTATAGGGATGTAATGTTATGTTCTTAAATCTCATCCAACTGTACTTTTTTTATTAACTTTACTAAATGTCTCATAAAATTACACTAAATTTCAGGCTCTCCTTTTCATTAGGGGCTAAGAATACAATTGTTCGAGCCTGGAAAAAACCTACGATCTCTGTTGGGTCTGCTAAAAGGAAAATCTTTTGGATCATGACGCAAGAAAAACTTGTTGGCATCCTACAAGATAGGGTTAAGAAATTTAAACTTATTTGGGAGCCCTGGGCAACTTATGTTAACACCTTCTTATGACCGTTGCCTTTTTTGGGGCACTATTGTCCCCCCTCCTGGTGACCGTCTTCCCCGTTTTTCCATCTCTACTTTCCTCCCTTTCTCTTCTTTTTACCCTTCAGTTTTCCGCTCCTCCTCTTGATATATTCAGGTTGACTTCAGCCTTCAACATGGCTCGGCACCCCTGCTCCTCTTCCCACCAGATGTTTCCTGGTAACAGGAATGGGAAGGATCCTCAGGATCCTTTCTTAGTTCTCACTAGTTCCACAGGGGGTCTAAGATGCAGGGAAGCCTTAAGACGGTACATTTTCCATGTATTACTAAGATTAGGCAATTGGTTGCCCCGATGATCTTGACGAATCGCCCAACATCACCCGGTGACCACACCCCCTAAAACGTCACAGTCCCAGCATGCCCAGGGACCGTGACGTCATAATGGGGCGGGGTCTCCGCCTATATAAGTCACATCGGAGCGCTCAGAGAGCAGTCCAGCCGGAGAGACCGTCGTGTCAACATCTGGAGAAGAGAAAAGGGAAGAAGCCAAGAAGACAAGAAGCCAGAAGTCCGGGCCTCCGCTGGCAAAAGAGCGGCATGAAGACAGCGGAGGAGCCGGCAGAAGCACTGGAACACTGGGAGAAGAGGCCAGAGAGAGCGGAGAAGAACCAGCCGGACGCCGGGAGAAGAGGAACCAGAGGGACACCCGAAGCCGGAAGAAGACCCCCGAAGCCGGAGGAAGACCCCCGAAGTCGGAGGAAGACCCCCCCCCCCCCGGAGCTGTCTAATAAATGATTTTAAAAACCTGTGTAGTGTGTTTTATTATTGACACTTTTTCCCTAGGTAAATGGGTAGGGGTACCATGTACCCCATACTTATTCACATAGGGTGGGGGGCTGGGATCTGGGGGCCCTCTTATTATAGGGGGCTCCCAGATTCCGATAAGCCCCCCGCCCGCAGACCCCGACAACCAACGGCCAGGGTTGTCGGGAAGAGGCCCTTGTCCTCATCAACATGGGGACAAGGTGCTTTGGGGTGGGGGGGGCCCCGCAGGGCGCCCCCCCTCCCCCAAAGCACCCACCCTCCATGTTGAGGGCATGCGGCCTGGTACGGTTCAGGAGGGGGGGGGGCGCTCGCTCGTCCCCACCCCCTTTCCTGACCGGCCGGGCTGTGTGCTCGGATCGGGGTCTGGTATGGATTTTAGGGGGGACCCCACGCATTTTTTTCGGCGTAGGGGTTCCCTTTATAATCCATACCAGACTTAAGGGCCTGGTATGCCCCGCGACGGGGCTCGCAAGTTGTCAATCTCGTCGATAAAAGCGGCGAGATTCATTTCCTTTTCTAGTCCCGGCATACCCGAGTCACGTTCAAAATGAACGGACTTGGCCATGTGTGGGCAAGTCCGTTCATTCGGAAAGTCCGCCGTAACTCCGGCGAAAATCCATCGTAAAGACGGGCGGACCTAGCCTGCCGGAAAGTCTGGTCGTGTGTAGGCAAGTCCGTCCGTTCAGGTAGTCCGCCGGAAAGTCCGGCGGAAAGACCGTCGGACCAAGTCTGCTGGAAAGCCCAATCGTGTGTACGAGGCATAAGTGTCACAACCATTAAAATGGTGCACGGTTCCTCGGGGTCTCCCCTACCGGTGACACAGTGGCCTGGGTGATAGCCGGTGATCCTAGCTGTGACCAATCCATGCTAAAAATGACAATTTTCTTCCCTTCAGTAGGTTAGCAAGGAAATTGGACATTTACAGGTACCATTCTTTATCTGTCACAAGTTATACAACTCTGTGTTTTATTGATTTACTAACTGTTTTGTCTTCTATGTTTTCATCTATCTGATCATTTTCAATAAAAGGATTGAAAGAAAAATGACACTAAATTCAACTCTATGCACTCCAGCGCATTGCAATGCCCTGTGGTTCAATGACAAGTGATGACCTGCCTTGCCGAAATGCTACATTTTTAGGCAACAAAACTGTACACCAACCCAACGACGAGCCCAACCAGTGGCCACAGCTCTCTGATGTGGCTCGTTATGACCTCCTGCTCTGGGATGGCTGGTCGGCAAGCCCAGAACGCGGGTTGCCAACCCACCATTCCATAGTATCAGTGTTGTCGGCAAGCCCAGAACGCGGGTTGCCAACCCACCATTCCATAGTATCAGTGTTGTAGATTGAACCAGCGGTAGATGTAGCAAGCGACTTTGGGATGGAGCAGAGCCACATTAGCCAATGCTTTCTCTATAGCGCTGGTTCCTGTCCCAGGTGGTGTGATGATTCCTGCAAATGCAGAAAGTGAAGGAAGGTCAGTTTATGAAAATCACAGTTTTGGCATCACAGCAATGGCCATAATATCAGAGTTTTGCAGAGTTTTGGCATATATGAGCAATAGTTTTGCAATGGTTTTTAATCTGCTTACTCACTGATCCACAGGTGCAGTGCAGTGCAGCTGCGGCTTTCCTGTGGGTTACAGTGCCTTGAAAAGGTATTCATACCCCTTGAAATTTTCCACATTTTGTCATGTTACAACCAAAAACATAAATTCATTTTATTGGGATTTTATGTGATAGATTAACACAAAGTGGCACATACAGTTGTGCTCAAAAGTTTGCATACCGAGGCAGAAATTGTGGAATTTTGGCATTAATATTGAAAATGTGACCGATCATGCCAAAAAACTGTCTTTTATTTAAGGATAGTGATCACATGAAGCCATTTATTATCACATAGTTTTTTGGATCCTTTTTAAATCATAATGATAACAGAAATCACCCAAAATGGCCCTGATAAAAAGTTTACATACCCTGGAATGTTTGGCCTTGGTACAGACACAGAAGGTGGCACACACAGGTTAAAATGGGAATTAAAGGTTAATTTCACATTTGTGGCTTTTTAAATCACAATTAGTGTTTGTGTATGAATAGTGGAACCAATTGCCTTCAGAAGTCACCTAATTAGTAAATGGAGTCCACCAGTGTGTAATTTAATCTCAGTATAAATACATCTGTTCTGTGAAGCCCTCAGAGGTTTTTTAGAGAACCTTAGTGAACAAACAGCATCATGAAGGCCAAGGAACACACCAGACAGGTCAGGGATAAAGTTGTGGAGAAGTTTAAAGCAGGGTTAGGTTATAAAAAATATCCCAAGCTTTGAACATCTCACAGAGCACTGTTCAATCCTTCATTCGAAAAGGGAAAGAGATGGCCCAACTGCAAACCTACCAAGACATGGCCGTCCACCTAAACTGACAGGCCCGGCAAGGAGAGCATTAATCAGAGAAGCAGCCAAGAGGCCCATGGTATCTCTGGAGGAGCTGCAAAGATCCACAGCTCAGGTGGGAGAATCTGTCCACAGGACAACTATTAGTTGTGCACTCCACAAATCTGACCTTTATAGAAGATTGGCAAGAAGAAAGTCATTGTTAAAAGAAAGCCATAAAAAGTCCAGTTCACAGTTTGTGAGAAGCCATGTGGGGGAGACAGCAAACACATGGAAGAAGGTGCTCTGGTCAGAAGAGACCAAAATTTTACTTTTTGGCCAAAAAGCAAAGCTAACACTGTACATCACCCTGAACAGACCATCCCCACCGTGAAACATGGTGGTGGCAGCATCCTGTTTTGAGGATGCTTTTCTCCAGCAGGGACAGGGAAGCTGGTCAGAGGTGATGGGAAGATGAATGGAGCCAAATATAGGGCAATCTTACAAGAAAACCTGTTAGAGTCTGCAAAAGACTTCCGATTGGGGCAAAGGTACAGCTTCCAAAAGGACAATGATCCTAAACTTACAGCCAGAGCTACAATGGGCTGGTTTAGATCAGGGGTCTCAAACTTGTGGCCCTCCAGCTGTTGTGAAACTACAAGTCCCATCATGCCTCTGTCTGTGGGAGTCAAGCTTGTAACTGTCAGCTTTGCAATGCCTCATGGGACTTGTAGTTTCGCAACATCTGGAGGGCCACCAGTTTGAGAACCCTGGTTTAGATCAAAGCCTATTCATGTTTTAAAATGGCCCAGTCAAAGTCCAGACCTGAATCCAATTGAGAATCTGCGGCAAGACTTGAAAATTGCTGTTGACAGACGCTCTCCATCCAATCTGACAGAGCTTGAGCTATTTTGCAAAGAAGAATGGGCAAAAATGTCACTCTCTAGAAGTGCAAAGCTGGTAGAGACATACCCAAAAAGACTTGCAGCTGTAATTGCAGTGAAAGTGGTGTGAGGTCCTACCCAAAATCCATACCAGACCCTTATCCGAGTGTCCATCCCCCCCCCCCCGAACCACATTAGGCCATATGCCCTCAACATGGGGGCTGCCCCCCCACCCCAAAGCACCTTGTCCCCATGTTGATTGGGACAAGGGTCTCTTCCCCAAAACCCTAGCCGGTGGTTGTGGGGGCTTGTTTAACAAGGGGCCCCCAGATCCTGCTCCCCCTATGTGAATGAGTATGGGGTACAAAAAAGTGTCAAAAATAAATAAAAACACAGAGACAGTTTTTGACTATTCCTTTATTACAAAAACAATGTCCCTCAGTGTAGCTCAAGCATCAATTACGATGGATGCTGCCACCCCAAAAACAAAAAAAACTGCACCCGTTGATTCTTCCCGCCATCTGCCCACTCTGCCATCTGACATTTCTTAAATAGATAAGGGACGGGGCCACCCGTCGACGTCACCTAGTGGCCTGCCCCTTGTGACATCATCAACCAGTGCATGCTGGGTCCATGACATCTCAGGGGGCAGGGTCAGCTGGTGAGGTCGACAGGTGGCCCGCCCCTTAGCTATTTAAGAACTGTCCAGCAGCAGAGTGGGCAGACAGCAGGAGCCATCGATGGATGCAGAGCTTTTTTATTTATTTATTTATTTTCAGGTCAGCGGCGTTTATTGTGATTGACGCTGGATCTACACCAGGGACATTATTTAGGTTTTTTGTAATAAAGGAATTGTCAAAAGCTCCCTGTGTTTTTATTTCTTTTTGACACTTTTTTGGTGAATGAGTAGGGGTACAATGTACCCCATACTCCTTCACATGGGGGGACCGGGATCTGATGCTTCCTGATGACGTAGCAATTACAAAACGCATGTCTAGGCACTTCTGGTCATGTAATTTCCAGGTCCCAGCTTCCGATTTCACTCTCGAGGGGAGTTTAATGCACGCCGGCTTTGTAGTGTGAGCCTAGCGGCATGCAGCTCCCATTAATCATATTGCTGCCAATCCTCAGTGCCAGGACAAGGCACCTATGAATGTAAGCAGGCATTTTTCTGTATTTTTGACACTCTTTAAAGACAATATTGTGCTATGTACTCTCCCTTTGTCTTTTATATTGGACATCCCGTTGGAGAAGAGGTTACAGCTTAGAAGATCCATTCATTGGCTCAGAGTATCCATCCAGGATTTCCCACATAGCGCTTTTTAGACCTTCTTTTCAGCGAAAGAGGTCATATTCATCTGGTGAGCAGATTTATTTGTGCACTTTGGGTGTATTTCAATTTCAAGTGGTGAAGGAATTCTTCCATGGTTTATCTATCAAGATTTTCACAGAAGATTTATGGACTCATTATTAACATTTACTGTTTATTATTTATTATATTGTTGCACATATATGTACATGTTCACTTAATTCTATGTCACGTGGTCTTAAATTAGTACTCACATAAATTTCAAGGATGCACATAGTGCCCCCTACCATCACTATTTAACTACACATTTGCCTTACCCAACCTCCTGTGTTCCTGAAGCCTTCTGAAAGCAGGGGAGAGCAATCAAATCTGCAACCTGTGAGATCCAGAACAGCTCAAAGCAATCAACACTACTCTACAAATTACAGAGGAGCAAAAAAAATCTAAATTTGCCGAACATCCTAGCAACCTAACTAGGCGGGCGCTGTAGTCATATAATCCTTGATAGGGATGTGATGTAAGTATAAGATAGTGGTTAGTCCAGGGCTAATATCTATGCATTACGCTGTACCACTAAGCAGGAAGCAGAGCCTGCAAATGTAATGAGCCCACATATACATACTTACAAACTGTACACAAAAAATACATTCTCACAGATATGATTATAAACATCATTAAAATACTGTACACTATGTAATCTATAAAACAGTAAAAAAAACTAAAGTCCCCCTACTATGTCATGAGAGAAGTTTTATTTATGAATTCATGTTTCATTCCTGTTCAATTTTCAGGAAAGGATCTTCGGGATAATAGGCTCATCACACAGACCAGATGCTGAATGTGACATCTGTATTTACTTTTAACTCCTTATATAGGGTGACAAGATATACGATTCCATTCCCACTGCTGGAACACTCGGTGACAAGCTGCGCCAGTGACATAAGTGAGCCTGTAGCAGCCTTGCCTGGGCCAAGCCACAACGGAGCCAATCTGCCACTCAGCGCTAATGACCATCCATGGTGCTGTATAAATCCCGACAGCGCTATAGAAGAAATATTGGAATGAGCTCTCCGTTTATTTTCCCAAAAGAGTATGGGAAAGTATAGCTACAACCATCTGGCCAATCCCATATAGGACTGCAAATAGTTGAGTATTTCCTGTGTCTGTGGTCCTTTTCCCCCGGGACTGGAAGCCTTCCACATTCCTGGGAACAGCAAATAGAGGAAGGACTTTGAAATGGTATTCTAAAGACAACATCTGTGCAGCATGCAGTGTACGCACAGGAAGACACTACTGCATTGCCTATAATTTGATGCTTCGAGATTGTATCAGACTCTACTAAAGAAGAATTCCGATTTATTGTATGTGTCTGAAATGGCAACATAACATAACGCCTTCGTGATTTAAGTAAAATTAGAATTGCAAACATTTCTGTAATCCAATGTAGTAATTTTCCACAGCACACTTGTCTGTCCTATGTGTGTTTGATGGATTCTTTAACCCCCTTCCAGCCCAGGCCAATTCCCAGCTTTCAGCGCTGTCACTGTCGCTGATGCAACACTGTACCCAAATTAAATTTTTATCATTTTTTTTCACACAAATAGATCTTTCTTTTGGTGGTATTTAATCCCCGCTGGGTTTTTATTTTTTGCTAAAGAAATAAAAAGAGGCCGAAACATTTAAAAAAAAATTTCCTTCGTTTCTGTCAGAAAATTTTGTAAATAAGTAATTTTTCTCCTTAATTGATGTGCGCTGATGAGGCTGCACTGATGGGCACTGATAAGGCGGCACTTATGTGCACTGATGAGACGGCAGTGAAGGGCACTGATGAGGAGGCACTAATATGCAGCACTGATAGGTGGCACTGATATTCAGCACTGATGAGCACTGATAGGCGGCATTTATAGGCGATGATAGGCGGCATGGATAGACGTCACTGATGGGCAATACTGATGAGCAGGCACTGATAGACACTGAAAGGTAGGACTGACTGGCATTCCTGATGGGCACTGATTGGCATAACTGATGGGCACAAAGTGGCATCACTAATGGGCACAGATTTGTGTCACTGATGGGCACAGATCGGCACAACCGATGGGCTCTAACTGGCATCACTGCTGGGCACTGTTGGGGCTGCACAGATAATCAGGGCACTGATGATCAAAGCTCTGATTATATGTGCAGATCTCCCTTGTGTGGAGATGCCGCTGATTGACTCTCCCCTCCTCACACTTTGTCAGTGTGAGGCGAGGAGAAACGATAAACGGCACTTCCGTGTTTACATGTGATGGGCTGTGATTGGACACAGCCCATCACATGGGTATAGAGCCGCGTCATCGGCTCTTTACCGAGGTCGGTGTTGTGCTGTGTCCACCTGTGTCATAGGTGGATTCCTTTAGTTCTCCCATATAGAGGAGTGCATTTCTCCCATGGTTCAGAGAAGCAGGATCTCCCATTCTATGGATAGCGTAGGACCCACTAACTATGTGTCGCAGTAAGTGGGCTTAAGCACCATATAGCAATATGGGGTGACCAAATCCCAATATTTTTTGAAAATGTTCAGGTGTTTTAAATAGCCTTGCAGGAGGTAAATGTCTTTTTTGCATGTGTGCGCTGTAATATTTTGTTCTGTTTTATGGTCTTATGACTGCACCCTCTTTAATGCATCTTTTAGGGTGTGCCCCCCAAATATCTTGTGTGTCCTGGGGCATGGCGCGCCCGTGATCGCCACACCCCTGGGCGCGCAAGTGCGGTGAGACTGGGGCAACGTCATATGACATACGTCATATGACATCGTCCCAGAGAAGGGATCCCGCCTGCCATATAGACAAATGACAGCGGGTGGGTTCCCTTCTCGTTCTGGGACAACGAGGAGGGTAAAGAATGTGTTAACCCAACATTTCATATTCCTGATATGTGCCTGCTGTATGACATACTTGTATGAAAAAGTCTCCTGTTCTCTTTGTATTGTTTCCTTTGTGTGAAATACCTGGTGATCCTCTCAGTCCCTCTGCTTTCCTATTAAACATTGACCACACTAGGCATGAGAGCACAGTATAGTCAGTTTTCTAGCTGTGCTGGGAGAACAATAAATAGATGGTATGACAACAATGCATGTAATTTACAATATATACAGTTCAAAAACGATTAATTCTGAACCATAGGGTCAGGAACGTGGGGACCACCACCACCCCAAATCTATCTTTTTTTGTTTAAAGTGTATTACCGTAGCGCTTTTCTGTGTGGTTCTGGCAATATATAATTATATGTCTCCACTAATTAGGTGACACTGCAGAACACTATAGGGGCCCACTGGAACTTCTTTTTGTGTAATTTTTCACATGTTGTCTCTAACACAGACGTGTAACCTTTTCCTTTTATAAAACCCAAATACAAATGGAATTTTATTTTTCTTCCAAACAGTGCATCCAAGAAGAAAATGTAAATTGTTCTTCATTTTATACATTTATTGGTAAAAACAAGAACTCCATCAATAGCTCTGAGAGGGAGAGAATAGAAGAAAATAATCAAGAATCAGGTCTTCTCTGAGGGGTTACACCAAACTGTTATTCAATTCACTTATAACTATTTAGGTTACAACAAAAATGCAGCGTACACACGATCGGACTTTCCGGCATACTTGGTCTGGCGGACAAGAGTCCGCGGGACAATCCAATCGTGTGTGGGCTCCAGCGGACTTTTTTTTCTCAAAAGTTTGACAGACTTAGATTTGAAACATGTTTCAAATCTGTCCGACGGACTCGAGTCCGGTCGAAAAGTCCGCTCGTCTGTATGCTAGTCCGACGGACAAAAACCGACGCTAGGGCAACTATTGGCTACTGGCTATGAACTTCCTTATTTTAGTCCGGTCGTACGTCATCACGTACGAATCCGTCGGACTTTGGTTGATCGTGTGTAGGCAAGTCCGTTCATTCGGAAAGTCCATCGTAAAGTCCGTCTCAAAGTCCGCAAAGTATGCCGTAAAGTCCGTCTCAAAGTCCGCCAGACAAAGTCTGCCGTAAAGTCCGGTCGTGTGTACGCGGCAATACTCTACAGTGACCGGTTTTGTCCAAAGTGCGTAGGAAGTTCTCTCTAAAGATGACATCAATGAGATGAAGTGGCAATTTGCTCATGATGATCCCATTACCAAAGCTTTAATAAATGTTGTGTTCCACGCTCGTAATAAGTAATCCCGACTCTTTTAAAACAACTATGATCCACTTCCAGGAGTTTGTGCATTCCCTTTCCAGAGCTTATTTTAGCAGGCACATGGGGGAATGAAAATCCGATGTCTCCAGCACTGAATATATGTAATGGCAAAGGGGACTGGGATATGCTGGAGGGTCTATTGATGCTGGCTGCTGAGGGACCTATTTCCCTGGGGTGGGCCTTTTGTTGCAGGGAAGAGGGGGTCTGTTGTTGCTGGGGAGTTCTATTGTTGCTGAGGGTCTTATTTTGCTGGGAGCGATCTACTGTTGAGGGGCGGGTCTGTTGTTGCTGGCTGCTGGAGGGTATTTTGATGCTGGCTGCTGGGAGGTCTACTGTTGCTGGTAGGGGTCTATTGTTGCTGGGGGGGGGGGGTATTGTTGCTGGGGGGATCCATTGTTGCTGCCAGGGTCTATCGTTGAGTGCAGGGGATTTATTTTACTGCTTTTCTTGTTATCTTTAAAAAATGTTATATGAATACCAACACCACAAAACGATACTTGGTTCTGTATTTTCTAAAAGGGGCGGTACTGGGAGGTGGGTGGGGGGGTGACCAAGGGACGAAACAAGAAGTGACCCGTAAGGGGGGGGGGGTTGTACCTGCACCCATTCTCTGAAAAAAGAGCCCTGACCTTTACTAATACATACATATATATATATACATACACATATATATATATATATATATATATATATATATATATATATATATATATATATATATATATATATATATATATTTATATATATATATATATATTATACTATGTAACGTAGAGCATAGTTGGAGGCTAAAATGAAATAATGTTTTTCCCAGCATGAGCATGATTGTTGATGAGAGCTTGGAGTTGGACATGTGTGTAAGCCGTCACATATACATTTGGTGCCTTTTTCTCTGGGTGCTTGTGGTTTAAGGACAAGCACACAGAGGATAACCCAGTTTTATTAAACAATAGTGATGTATTGGTATTGATGTGAGCCTCACATTTGCAGAAGATTGTCAGCTTCTCTGCCAAGCACAATAATGTTGTTAACCGAGTCTGTAGCACTGTGCCCAAACAATTGATTGTCAGCTTCTCTGCCAAAGAAGTTGATAACAGAATATTTTTTTCTATTAACCTCCAAGCTAAAATAGATTGCAAGCCTCCCTCCAAGTTACAAAATACATTATGAGATGATATCCTGCCTACCCTATCAAATTTTATACTACCTAGCAAAAGCCACACTATCTTCTCCCACCCTCTACCCCTTCACATAACATATTAAGTGGTAGCCTGCAGCTCTAAGTGCTAAGTGTTGACATAGATTAAATGTTCATGCACTGCTTCACCCTGTTGCAGGAGACAAGTAGGTAGGGTTGCCACCTTTCCGGGTTTTAAATCATGTGTCTGTGTTTCAGTCCACCAGGACTGTGTCTTGGAACAGGGCCTGATAGGAGGGTGAGGGGGCACTATGGGTGACACATTACTACTCTCTTTGGAGTGCCCAAAGGTGTCCCAGGTTGTTACAATCCTATAGTGTTTATTAAAAAAAAAAAAAAAAATGTCTGTGCATCGCTAAAGTGTTCAGGTTTGGCTTGAAGAAAAAGTGGCAACCCTACATGTAGGTTGGTTTCTTGATTTGAGAGGATACTAGGGATTATGGGTTGGATACATCAGTGTCCCAACAACTGGATATATAGATGTAAATAGCAGTAGTACATGTCACTTATTCTCTGAAAACATCCACCTCTATTTAAACAGATTCAAACTATAACCCGCACAGCTTTATCACCATTATTATTATTATTATTATTATTGTTATTATCCAGGATTTAATTAGCATCAATGGTTTGCACAGTGCTTTACAAAGTAAATGCGCTTATCCACACAAAGGACCATCAAGGATAGCAACATTCCTTAAAGCGGAGTTCCACCCAAAAATAGAACTTCCGCTTTAAGGACTCCAGACCCCCTGTCATGCCACATTTGGCATCTCATTTTTTTGAGGGGGTGGGGGCCAAAAGCTGCTGTCTTTTAATAGGTGGAACTCCGCTTTAATGCCCCATTTACACGGCCAGCCAGGGGATGGTGAAAATAGGTGGTCGAACCATAGTTTTATTGCCCCCTGACTGCTCAGCTTCAAGTTATCATGGCCAATGGCCATATTAATATCTACTAGCATGCTCACAGTTCGGAAAAAACTGTACCATGGGTTATGATCAGCAGGTACCACCGCTGCGACCTATTCAAATGCGTGTGGTTTCTCCGCAGTGCTGCAGACTTTCAAGAGGCAAAAATGGCATCCAGGAGGCAACACTTTGCCTCCAAGCCACATGTCAAATGCCTCTGAAAAATGATCCACCAAAGACTGTTTTTCAGAGAGCGGCAACAATGGCTACAAGTGTAATTGAGCCCTAAGGGAATTTGTACAAATTTTACATGTGTCAAGTTTTATAGTGTATTTCATATGTGTTCTTCTTTTTCTCACTTTATGGTAAATTACCATGCTTACCCTATTTTCAGTTAGTTTCTTGCTTGTCCTTTTGCTCCCTCCTATTTCTTCAAATTTCGCTGGTTGCCTATTGCCCCGTACACACGGTCGGATTTTCCGATGGAAAATGTGTGATAGGACCTTGTTGTTGGAAATTCCGACCGTGTGTGGGCTCCATCACACATTTTCCATCGGATTTTCCGACACACAAAGTTTGAGAGCAGGCTATAAAATTTTCCGTACACAAATCCGACGCACAAAGTGCCACGCATGCTCAGAATAAATAAAGAGATGTATTACACAATCTGGAAAACATACTGTATATACTTTAGGTATGTGTGAATGTTGTTAGTTAGACAAACAGAATCTTTTTTTTTCCTTTTTTAGGCCTCAAAGAATCAGTTAAATAGATTGCAATTGAAGTCTGAAGGCCCTTCAGTAAACTAAGCTAAGTCATTAATAGGGAAAAACATTCTGTTGTCAAAATGTGCTAAAGGAATTGCCAACAGAGAGCTCAACATCTGTAACTGAGTTTGCTGGTGCCAACAATTGTGTCATCAGTGGTTTAAAAAAAAAAGTCTTATTCACACCCACATTTCTGGAAAGAATATTGTCTTTGGCTTGGCTAAGGTTAGCTCCATGTGGTGGTCTCAGTTCAGCATGAAGCACAGCTGATATCCTTCAAATTATGTACATGCCTATCCTGACCTTCTTGATTGCCTTCAGAGGTGATTAAAGAGCAAGGAAAAGAAAGTAAAACAAACGAGTGATAAAAATGAAACAATATGTTTAAAGAGTATAAAACATTTTTTTTAGTTTTGGACGGATTTAGGAAGGGTTAAAACCCCTGTCAGTTTTTTTTTTTGTTATTATTATTATTATTGTTATTGTTATTATTGCTATCGGTGTCCCTGCTGAGGGGATTCACCCACTCCATTTGTCCTGCTGCCCATTGTCACTGGGACTAAAAGTGATGGAAAATCCAAAAGTTTATGTTGTCACAAGAACAGAAATGAAGGGGCCGATGGAGACAATTATAATTGTACAACAACTGTGTGAAAGCTGATATCCCTCACTTTGAAGAGTTTTCTTCTCAATTCTTGTTGTGTCAACAGTACCCACCTCATCAGCTTCCTCTTGCACATCACCCCTCTTCCCCACAGCTTTCCCGCAAACACACTCTCCTGCCTAAAGCTCTAATGATGGTCCAGCTGAGCAGCATAGAATGGTGCAAACTATAATGCCGCGTACACACGGTCGTACTTTTCGTCTACAAAAGTCAGACAGCCTGTCCGACTGACTTCCGGCAGACTTTCGGTGGACTTGCGGCGGACTTGCGGCCTACTTTCTAACGAACGGACTTGCCTACACACGACCACACAAAAGTCGGTCGGATTCGTACGTGATGACGTACACCGGACTAAAATAAGGAAGTTCATAGCCAGTAGCCAATAGGTGCCCTAGCGTGGCTTTTTGTCCGTCGGACTAGCACACAGACGAGCGGATTTCGGGGTCCGTCGTAGTTACGAAGTAAAGTTTTGAAGCATGTTTCAAATCTAAAGTACGTCGGATTTGAGGCTAAAAAAGTCAGTTGAAAGTCCGGAGAAGCCCACACACGATCGGATTACCAGCCAGCTTTAGTCCGTCAGCGTCCGTTGGACTTTTGTAGACGAAAAGTACGACCGTGTGTACGCGGCATAACTGTGCTTGACCACACTGAGAGCTTTCCTCTCTTTCCACTGTTCCTTCTGCCACTGTGCACCCCCTAATTCCACAATAACCCCCCATCCTTCCCATCCATCAGTGTGTCCCTCTATACCAGTGGTTCTCAACTCCTGTCCTCAGGACCCACTAAGACCCGGTTCACACAGGGGCAACACGACTTGCAGGTCGCCTCAGCGAGGCGACCTGCAAACGACTTCCGTGGCGACTTGCAAAACGACTTCTGTATAGAAGTCTATGCAAGTCGCCCCAAGTCGCCCCCAAAGTCATACAGGAACCTTTTTCTAAGTCGGAGTGACTTGCATCGCTCCGATTAGAACGGTTCCATTGTACAGAACGGGAGGCGACTTGTCAGGCGACTAGGTCGCCTGACAAGTCGTCCCTGTGTGAATGGGCTCTAAGAGGCCAGGTTTGCAAGGTAACTGAAATACATCACAGGTGATATAATTTGCTGCTCAGTGATTGCAGTATTTTAATCTGCATCTCCCCAAGGTAGTACTTAAAATCTGGCCTGTTAGTGGGTCCTGAGGACTGGAGTTGAGAACCACTGCTCTATACTATCACTCTGCACCCCCCTTTTCTTTTTTAATACACTGTCCCTATTTGTGTAACCAGCACAACTCTCTCTCAGTTCTCACATTAAACCCTGTATTATCACTCTGCACCCCCTTGTCACCCAACCTCTGCACCTCTTACCCTTCCTTCCCCACCAGAATACAATAAATCATTACCATTTATACCACACACTTAATGACCCCTATCAGTGCTCTAAAGTGCGCCCATCCCATCACCACTCTATAGTCAAGAGATAACTGCCAAAGTTTCACTGACAGATTGCCAATTTCATATACATTTGTAAAATGTGTAAATTTGATACAGTGACGAGGGGGTTAGGACCAATGTTAGGTTTTCATTGCTGTCTGTGTCCCCATTTGGGGGATGCACTCTCTGTTTGTCCTGATCACCAATGTCATGGGAATGAAAGTGAGGGTAAATCCAAAATTGTGAGTTGCCAACAGAACAAGAAGAGAGGAGAAATCTTCCAATGGGGACACTTGTACCCGTGGCAACTCTGACGAGACGGGAAATCCTGCTAATGGCGGAAAAAAATACTGTTGGTTTTGACCCTTCCCTACTTATATATATGTTTTGACCCTTCCCTACTTGCCTTTTCCTTACAAAATGAAAAAAAGAAATCACATTATCTAGTTTTTTAGGGAATTTCTTTTTTTTTTCCTCACATCAGTGTCATGCATGATGTGATTAAAACAATATAACAACTATTATACTTTGTTTCAAAAACTTGCTTGTTCTGGAACAGACACACTTTTGCTATTATGAATTATAAATGTAGCACCCTTCTGCAATCAAGGGAACAGTGATTGTTTGGTTTGGTCTGGTCTTTTCAGGGTTTCATAGACTGGGAGTTTGATTGCTTCTCTCTGCCTCTTGAAGATGTTTCTAGAGCTTAGAGAAAGAAAATTCAAATGCCCAGTCTGAATATTGATCAGGGCCTAGCCAATCCCTGAGGAGGTGTACCCAGATGGGAGCTGGGAGGCTGTTAAATAGTCTGTTAAAACCCTGAAGAGATTGTCTTTCCCCAGGGAGGTGAGTTACCAGCCTCAGGGGCTATTTCCCCTGAGGCAGCCTGGGGACTGTGTTGCTGTTCTGTGAGGTCTCAGCAGTAGAAGAGCTGGGGCCTGGAAGTGATCTGGAACTGACTGCATGACTTCACCATAGGGATCTGGTCTAGAGAAGGACTGTGTCACTCACTGGACCATGTCCAGAGGAAGCTTGGAGGAAGCAACTGTCTTGGTGACTTGTGAGTATTGACCCTGAATTGATTGCTGGTAACTGCGTGTGCTTTTGGGATATAATACCAGAGGGTTGTTTGGACTGAGACTGCTCTCATAGGGTCTCAGACACTTGCCATTTCCCACAATCAGCAGCTTCCTGGACTATGAGCCACTTAAGGACTTGGCCTATTCTGACACTTTTTGTTTACAAGTAAAAATCTGTATTTTTTTCCCAAAAAATTACTTAGCACTCCCAAACATTTTATATATATAATGTTTGGCAAAAAAATACAGATTTTTACTTGTAAACAAAAAGTGTAAGAATAGGCCAAGTCTTGAGAGAGAGAGAGAGAGAGAGAGAGAGAGAGAGAGAGAGAGAGAGAGAGAGAGAGAGAGAGAGAGAAAATACATTCATTTGGAGAAAATACACTTTAATGAATTAAAAAAAAACTAAATACAATTTATAACCCAATTTTGTTGTAAAATATGAAAGATGTCGAGTAAATAGATAACTAACATGTCATGCTTTAAAATTGCACACGCTCGTGGAATGGCGCCAAACTATGGTACTTAAATATCTCCATAGAAGATGCTTTAAAATGTGTTACAGATTGCCAGTTTAGAGATAAAGAGGAGGTCTAGTGCTAGAATTATTGCTCTCGCTCTGACGTTTGCGGTGATACCCCACATGTGCAGGGCAATCACCGTTTACATATGTGGGCATGACCTACATATGCGTTCACCACTGCGCGCAAGCACGGGGGGATTGGGGCGCTTTACCTTTTTTTATTATTATTAATTTTATTTAATTTTTTTTATTTTTATCACTTTTATTGCTGTCACAAGAAATATAAAAATCCATTGTGACAACAGTAAAGCATGACAGGTCCTCTTTATGGAGAGATCTGGTTTAAAAAAAATTGATCTAATGCTTTAAAAAAAAATAGCCTTGTTTTTCGGCCATGAACCGGAAGTGACATCATGCCGTTGCACTGGTCCTCCTAGGCCATAGAAATAAGCGGAGGCCATCTTTCCTCTGTTCATCTCTGTGGGCAGCGGGGTGGGGGAGTCAAACTCAGTGGCCCCTGTAAGGGTAACGCTGCATAAAAATAATTTAATAGTGCTGGTACAAGCATTTTACATTAGGTACTGCTTGGACCTTGAAGAAGGGGGTACACACCATAATTTAGTCCTGATAATTTAGATATTAGTGCAAATAAAAAAGTATCACAGACCAGTGGCGGCCCATCCATTAGTGGCACACGGGCGCCGCCCCCCGATACAGGGTGCTAGACTATGGATTCCAATGGGGGGGTGTTTTTTTGAAGCACACGATTAGAGCCAGAGGCTCTAATAGGCTTCAAAAAAGGGTGGGCTCGGGGTGCAATGAATATTCGCTATTTTCACACTAAATCTCCTCCCCGCCAATCACGAAGCAGGTCATGAGACCCGTTTCCCGATTAGCCAAAACGTCAGCTGATCTTATTGGATGCCTAGCGCCTTGGAGGAGAGAGGAGACGTATGGCGGCTTTCACGGCGGAAGCCACCAAGACGGAGGAGAGGACACCGGAGCCGCCCGCCACCTAGATGGGATCCACCATGTTCGAGGACACTGGAGCCGCTGCTTGCAGCCCGCCACCTAGGTGGGGTAAGTGCTGGACCGACCAGCAGACAGCGGGGGGGTAGTGCTGCCACTACCGGCCGCCCGGGGGCGTCGGTTGTTTGCCGCCCCCCCAAAAACAAAAACCCACCAGCCGCCACTGTCACAGACAGTACTCAATTGTTCTTGCTGCAAGTGCACTAATACAGCTACATTCACCTCAAGCATTGTGTACCCAATTCTTCTACACAGTAAAACTTTGACACAGAGATGGACAGCAATATGAATCTTTCCATTGCAGTTTGCGGAGCTGTCTAACATTGGGAGTATACTTACAGGAGGGGAGGTTCGATGCAGGGCCGGTCCTGGCCGGGGTGCACGGGGTGCAGTGCACCCGGGCGCCACAGAGGTGGGGGCGCTGAAGCGCCAGAGTGCTCCCCTCCCTCCTCCTCCTCTCCATGTCGGCGGCTCTTTCCGCCGGTCACCGCAGCCGCCGCCGTCGCTGTGTCTCTTGCCTAAGCCCAGCCATCCCCCCTCCCTCCTCCTGTCAGAGGAGGAGAGCGGAACAAGCCACAGATCGTAGCGGCTGTGTCTCTGTGTGCAGAGAGACCAGCCGCGCAGTGACGTCATGGGGGGGGGGGGGGGGGGCGGTCCGTTCCCGACGTGTTCCAGCTCTCCTCCTCCTGTGTAACTCCCGCCTGCTGCCCAAGCCTGACACGCTCAGTTCTCCACCCGGGCGACGCGGCTGTACACTGTCCTCTCCAGCTGCCGCCCGGGTGTTTTTTAATTAGCTCAATGGAGGGGAGGCTGCTTTGTCAGCGGTCTATACTAATGGAGGGGGGTTTGTCCTGGGGGGGTCTATTCTAATGAAGGGGGGATTGTCCTGGGGGGTCTATACTAATGAAGGGGTTGTTGTCCTGGGGGGTCTATTCTAATGAAGGGGGGGTTGTCCTGGGGGGGTCTATACTAATGAAGGGGGGGTTGTCCTGGGGGGTCTATACTAATGGAGGGGGGTGGTTTGTCTTGGGGGGGTCTGTACTAATGGAGGGGGGTGGTTTGTCCCGGGGGTCTGTACTAATGGAGGGGGTGGTTTGTCCTGGGGGTCTGTACTAATGGAGGGGGGGTGGTTTGTCTTGGGGGGGTCTATTCTAATGAAGGGGGGGTTGTCCTGGGGGTCTATACTAATGAAGGGGGGTTGTCCTGGGGGGTCTATACTAATGGAGGGGGGGTGGTTTGTCTTGGGGGGGTCTGTACTAATGGATGGGGGTGGTTTGTGCCGGGGGTCTGTACTAATGGAGGGGGTGGTTTGTCCTGGGGGTCTGTACTAATGGAGGGGGGTGGTTTGTCCGGGGGGGGTCTGTACTAATGGAGGGGGGGTAGTTTGTTCTGGGGGGTCTGTACTAATGAAGGGGGGTGGTTTGTCCTGGGGGTCTGTACTAATGGATGGGGGTGGTTTGTCCAGGGGGGTCTGTACTAATGGAGGGGGGGTGGTTTGTCCAGGGGGTCTGTACTAATGGAGGGGGGGTGGTTTGTTCCGGGGGTCTGTACTAATAGAGAGGTGGTGGTTTGTCTTGGGGGGGTCTGTACTAATGGAGGGGGGTGGTTTGTCCCGGGGGTCTGTACTAATGGAGGGGGGTGGTTTGTTTTAGAGGGGTCTGTACTAATGGAGGGGGGTGGTTTGTTTTGGGGGGTCTGTACTAATGGAGGGGGATGGTTTTGTACTAATGGAGGGGGGTGGTTTGTCCTGAGGGGGGTCTGCACTAATGGAGGGGGTGGTTGTCCTGAGGGGGGTCTGTACTAATGGAGGGGTGTTTGGTTTGTCCTGAGGGGGGTCTATACTGATAGAGGGGGTGTTTTGTCCTGGGGGGTCTATACTGATGGGGGGTCTATACTGGGGGAGGGGTTTATACTTAGTGGGGGGTCTGCACTGACGGAGGGGGGTCTATACTTAGTGGAGGGGGATCTGTACTGAGGGGCGACTATAGTTGGTGGAGGGGGGTGATACCATGTTTTACCGCACCAGGTGACATCCCTCTCCCTCTCCTCTTTGCGCGCGCGCTGCTGTACTAGTGAGCGGAGCACTATGTTTCTTCCCCCCGCCTTCATATTGGCCAGGGAAGAAAAAAAAAGGAGCAAAGAGCAGGATTGTGGGACATGTAGTCCCGAGGACTGGCAGCCCCACTATAACACGGAAACTGCAGCCCACACAGCATGCTCAGCTGAATGGGAGAGAGAGAGCCAGGAGCCCGGGAAAGCTTTCAGGGAAGTACACCCAGGACTTCAGAGAGAGAGGACAGTGCTGAGGGAACACCATCAGAGAGAGAACCCCGCTGCCCTGCGCCACCAGAGGGAAAGCCACACAGCCTGGCGGAGAAAGGAATGGAGTCATTACAGGAATACACATCTGGGTGCTACTCAGCGGACTCGCCACGGGCAATTCAGAGTGAGCTGACTCCTGATTAGAGGGACCGTTGTTACTGTATCGCTGGGTCAGGTGAGAGGGCCGATCGGCCATTATCTACTAACGTCCATAGGAACTGCAGTCTCTGACCATCTCCTTTACTATGTCTGCAGTCTCTGACCAGCTCTTGTATTATGTCTGCAGTCTCTGATCATCTCCTGTATCATGTCTGCAGTCTCTGACCATCACTTGTATCATGTCTGCAGTCTCTGACCATCTCCTGTACTATGTCTGCAGTCTCTGACCATCTCCTGTATTATATCTCCAGTCTCTGACCATCTCCTGTAGTATGTCTGCAGTCTCTGATCATCTCCTGTAATATGTCTGCAGTCTCTGACCATCTCCTGTTCTATGTCTGTAGTCTCTGACCATCTCCTGTATTATGTCTGCAGTCTCTGACCATCTCCTGTTCTATGTCTGCAGTCTCTGACCATCTCTTTTAACATGTCTGCAGTCTCTGATCATCTTCTGTATCGTGTCCTCAGTCTCTGACCATCTCTTGTAACATGTCTGCAGTCTCTGACCATCTCCTGTACTATGTCTGCAGTCTCTGACCATCTCCTGTACTATGATTGCAGTCTCTGACCATCTCCTGTAATATGATTGCAGTCTCTGACCGTCTCTTGTATCATGTCTGCAGTCTCTGAACATCTCCTGTACTATGATTGCAGTCTCTGACCGTCTCCTGTATTATGTCTGGGGGCTCTTTCTAACAGACTCTCTAACAGACAGCCCTCTCTGTGTGCATCAGAGAGACTCCCCTCCAGGTCTCATTAGTTCACACTCTTCCTGTATTTTCTTTATTGTTAAAAGATCATGGGAAGATCCTAGGGTAATGAAGACTTAGCCCTGGTTCACACAGGGGCCGCACGACTTGCAAGTCGCCTCACGAGGCGACCTGCACACGACATCCACGGCGACTTGCAAAACGACTTCTGTATAGAAGTCTATGCAAGTCGCCTCAAGGCGCCCCAAAAGAAGTACAGGAACCTTTTTCTAAGTCGGAGTGACTTGCGTCGCTCCTATTAGAACGGTTCCATTGTACAGAACGGGAGGCGATTTGTCAGGCGACTAGGTCGCCTGACAAGTCGCCCCTGTGTGAACCGGCACTAAGGGGAGCATCTCTGTGTTTGAGTCGTTGCCATAGTAACATTTGTAAAGGGGAGGAGTTGGTAAGATGACCACGCCCACGTGAGGGCGCCAGAAATATTTCTGCACCCAGGCGTCTGTGACCCTAGGATCGGCCCTGGTTCGATGGCTTTTACTTCATCCAGTCAGCAGGCTGGAGGTGGCAGGTAATTGAGCCGCTAGGAAGTGGAGATGTTGCAGCTTTTCCCTACACAGTTTGTAGCAAAGGGAAGTATATAAATGCTTCTTTTATAGGTAAAATATTTTGTAAAATTGACCCTGTGCTGATGGTTATTTAATGCTGGAGATCTACTATGGCAGCAAGGTGAGACATAGAGCATCTACAAAAAAAAGACAAAAAAATTCAGATTCTGAAATATAGTTTTACTTCAGAATTCTACTTTAGTGAGCAATAGTTCACTGTCTTTGGCTGTACATCAGCACATTCCCACCCTGAAAGCAATCTGAAGATCTCAAACATTAGATGAAAGACAGATGCTCCAGCAATGGACTTTTTAGCACTTCTTCTCTTCTTCGTAGTAATTTATGATGTGCAAAATTCTTTTGGACTCCACAATGACCTGAAGATGTTCTTAATTTAATTTGGGATTTTGATAGCTCTATCAGGTCTTGGTCAAAAAGGAAGGGTTTGTTCATTTTTACCATAGGCCATTTAGATAGCCAGAGATCTGTAGTCTTGGTGTGGAAGGAAAGCAGAAGCTGGCTTAGGCTAATTTTGCTTTCTTCTTGAAACCTCATCTGCTGAACTTTTTGCCAGATCAGTCCTTCTGATGAAATCTTTCTCACTCATGGTCTTTGGTTTGTTTGGTGTACTTTTTGCCCACAGGAAGCTGTTCCTACCATCAAAAGGCCAGTTGGTTGTGTTTGCCTCCCAAATGTTACAAGTCCTCCCCTGGTTTCTGGACTGTAATACACCTTTCTGGTTGGTCACCTAACATTTTCAATGAACTTTCTGCACATCGTTAAACACTATTACACATCACTAGCAAACATTTGCATAGAAACAGGGGACTCTTGGTTCATATACAGTATCTCACAAAAGTGAGTACACCCCTCACATTTTTGTAAATATTTTATAATATCTTTTCATGTGACAACACTGAAGAAATGACACTTTGCTACAATGTAAAGTAGTGAGTGTACAGCTTGTATAACAGTGTAAATTTGCTGTCCCCTCAAAATAACTCAACACGCCATTAACCACTTCAGCCCCAGAGGATTTTACCCCCTTCCTGACCAGAGCACTTTTTACAATTTGGCACTGTGCTGCCTTGATATTTTCTACTTTTTGTTATAAAAAAAATACAATAAACTCAATTTTAGTCATACATTTCAGGCAAAATGCATTTAGCCACATTTCTTGGGTAAAAAAAAAATTCAATAAGCGTATATTTATTGGTTTGCGCAAAATTTATATCGTCTACAAACTAGGGTACATTTTCTGGAATTTACACAGCTTTACGTTTATGACTGCCTTTATGACAGTCATTTCTTGACTCTTGAGGTGCTATAATGGCAGTACAACCTCCCCCTCCCAAATTACCTCATTTTGGAAAGTAGACACCCCAAGGAATTTGCTGAGAGGCATGTTGAGCACATTGAATACTTTTTTTTTTTTTTTTTTACAAGTGATTGAAAAATGACAAAAAAATAACAATTTTCAAAGTTGTCAATGAAATTATATATTGCTCACACAGGCCATGGGCATATGTGAACTTACACCCCAAAATACATTCTGCTGCTTCTCCTGAGTACGCGGATACCACATGTGTGAGACTTTTTGGGAGCCTAGCTGCCTACAGGACCCCAAAAACCAATCACCGTCTTCAGTCTTTCTAAGGGCGTAAAATGTTGATTTCACTCCTCACTTACCTATCGCAGTTTTGGAGGCCATGACATTCCAAGTTAGCACAACCCCCCCCCCCCCCAAATGACCCCATTTTGGAAAGTAGACACCCCAAGCTATTTGCTGAGAGGCATGGTGAGTATTTTGCAGATCTCCCTTTTTGTCACAAAGTTTTGAAAATTGAAAAAAGAAAAAAAAAATCTTCATTTTCAAAAACAAATGAGAGCTGCAAGATACTCACCATTCCTCTTAGCAAATACCTTGGGGTGTCTACTTTTCAAAATGGGGTCATTGGGGGGGGGGGGGGTTGTGCTATCTTGACATTTCAGGACCTCCGAAACTGTGATAGGTAGTGAGGAGTAAAATTGTCATTTTACGTCCTTAGAAATCCTGAAGGCGGTGATAGGTTTTCAGGGTCCTGTACGCGGCTAGGCTTCCAAAAAGTCTCACACATGTGGTATTCCCGTACTAAGGAAAAGCAACAAAATGTATTTTGGGGTGTAATTCACCCAGGGCTTTTTTTTCAGGTGGAACTCCGTTCCACAACCTCTGGCTCAGACCCTTTGGTGCCTGCTCACCACAATCACCTGTAAACACAGAAGTCCGGTTTCTGTGTTTACAAGTGACAACTCTGCACTCTGTGTGCAACCCTCATGAACTCTGCACTCTAAATGTAATGCAATCCTGGTATTTAATGCCCCTTTAAGACCCTCCTACTGTTTGTAAAATCTGACCACACCCACTATTTTATGTGATTTGAAGGGTGTGTGTGGGGGGGAGGGGTTTTTGGGGGGTCGTGGGTGAGTTCCAGCACCTATTGTTTGAGAAAAAAAGCCCTGCATACACCCATGTCATGTGTGAGCAATATTTCATTTAGTGACAACTTTGTGTAAAAAAAAAAAAAAAGAAAAGATTTTTTTTTTGTAATTTTCTCGAAACCTATGGCAAAATATAAAATAGTCCATGGACCCAATATGCCTCTCAGCAAATAGCTTGGACTGTCTACTTTCCAAAAAGGGGTCATTTGGGGGGGGGTTTGAACTGTCCTGGTATTTTATGCACAACATTAGAAGCTTATGCCACACATCACCCACTCTTCTAACCACTAGAAGAGAAAGCCCTTTCTGACACTTTTACATGTTTACATGAAAAAATATTTTTCTTTTGCTAGAAAATTACTTTGAACCCCAAAACATTATATATTTTTTTAAAGCAAAGGCCCTACAGATAAAAATGGGGGGTGTTGCAAATTTTTTTTCACACAGTATTTGCGCAGCAATTTTTTCAAACGCAATTTTGTTTGAGGAAAAAAAAAACACTTTTTTAAATTTTAATGCACTAAAACACACTATATTGCCCAAATGTTTGGTAAAATATAAAAGATGATTTTATGCCGAGTGCACAGATACCAAACACGACATGCTTTAAAATTGCACACAACCGTGCAGCGGCGACAAACTACATACATTTTTAAAAAACCTTTAAAAGCCTTTACAGGTTACCAGTTTAGATTTACAGAGGAGGTCTATTGCTAAAATTACTGTCCTCGATCTGACGTTCGTGGTGATACCTCACATGCATGGTGCAATTGCTGTTTACTAGGGATGAGCTTCGAGTTCGAGTCGAACTCATGTTCGACTTGAACATCGGCTGTTCGCAAGTTCGCCGAACAGCGAACAATTTGGGGTGTTCGCGGCAAATTCGAATGCCGCGGAACACCCTTTAAAAGTCTATGGGAGAAATCAAAAGTGCTAATTTTAAAGGCTTATATGCAAGTTAGTGTCATAAAAAGTGTTTGGGGACCTGGGTCCTGCCCCAGGGGACATGGATCAATGCAAAAGAAAGTTTTAAAAACGGCAGTTTTTTGAGGAGCAGTGATTTTAATAATGCTTAAAGTCAAACAATAAAAGTGTAATATCCCTTTAAATTTCGTAGCTGGGGGGTGTCTATAGTATGCCTGTAGAGGGGCGCATGTTTCCCGTGTTTAGAACAGTCTGACAGCAAAATGACATTTCAAAGGAAAAAAAGTAATTTAAAACTACTCGTGGCTATTGCATTGCCGGTCCGACAATACACATAGAAGTTCATTGATAAAAACGGCATGGGAATTCCCCACAGGGGAACCCCGAACCAAAATTAAAAAAAAAAAATGACGTGGGGTTTCCCCCTAAATTCCATACCAGGCCCTTCAGGTCTGGTATGGATATTAAGGGGAACCCCGGCCAAAATTAAAAAAGAAAACGGCGTGGGGTCCCCCCAAAAATCCATACCAGACCCTTATCCGAGCACGCAACCTGGCAGGCCGCAAAAAAAAGAGGGGGGGGCGAGAGAGCGCCCCCCCCCTCCTAACCGTACCAGGCCACATGCCCTCAACATTGGGAGGGTGCTTTGGGGTAGCCCCCAAAACACCTTGTCCCCATGTTGATGAGGACAAGGGCCTCATCCCCACAACCCTGGCCGGTGGTTGTGGGGGTCTGCGGGCGGGGGGCTTATCAGAATCTGGAAGCCCCCATTAACAACAAGGGGACCCCCAGATCCCGGCCCTCCGGCCTGTGTGAAATGGTAAGGGTACCATTTCACTAAAAAACTGTCAAAAATGTTAAAAATGACAAGAGACAGTTTTTGACAATTCCTTTATTTAAATGCTTCTTCTTTCTTCTTTCTTCTATCTTCATCTTCTTCTTCTTCTTCTTCTGGTTCTTCTGGTTCTTCCTCCGGTGTTCTCGTCCAGCATCTCCTCCGTGGCGTCTTCTTCCCTTCTTCTCCTCGGGCCGCTCCACATCCATGATGGCATGGAGGGAGGCTCCCGCTCTTCTCTTCATCTTCTTCTCTTCTTCATCTTCTTCTCTTTTTCATCTTCTTCTCCGGGCCGCTCCGCATCCATGCTGGCATGGAGAGAGGCTCCCGCTGTGTGACGCGTCTCCTCTTCTGACGGTTTTTAATTAACTGGGGGCGGGGCCACCCCGTGACCCCGCCCCCCTCTGACGCACGGGACATGACGGGACTTCCCTGTGGCATTCCCCGTGACGTCACAGGGAAGTCCTGTCAAGTCACCGTGCGTCAGAGGGGGCGGGATCACCGGGTGGCCCCACCCCCCGTTATTTAAGTACCGTCAGAAGAGGAGATGCGTCACACAGCGGGAGCCTCCCACCATACTGGGTATACGTGAAGGTTTACAACCATAATAAAACAGGCCCGGAGCACAAAAAATAAAAATAGGTGCAGGGCCTCATGATAGCTGGGACAGGGTATACTAGGGAGCACAGGGTTAATATCAACAAGGGAATCATGGAGAGGTCACTTACTGGGATAGGCTGGTTATGGTAGTAGGTGGGGCTGCTGTTGGTGGGATACATGGAGAAGATCGGATATTGAGGCAGACCTCCTATTGGAGCAACGGATGAACTGAAATCCACACCCTCCTGCCCTGGATTGTTTAGTCTGATTGTTGTCTTATGTTGTTAAAAAAAAAGGGGGGGGGGTTTGGTGGTTGGGGTCTTTGGAGGCGGTAACATTTCATAGGGTGACCCATCTAAGGTATGACGTCCTCTATGGCAGTGGTTCTCAACCCCTGTCCTCGGGACCCACGAACAGGTCAGGTTTGCAAGATAACCGAAATACTTCACAGGTGATATCATTTTCTGCTCAGTGATTTCAGTATTCTAGTCTGGATCTCCCGAAGGTAATACTTACAATCTGGCCTTAGTAGGTCTTGAGGACAGGGTTGATGACCACAGGTCTATGGGATCCCAGTTAATGGTGGATTAACGGGGAAGTGGTAACAGGGAGGTATCTGTGGTGAAGTGTGTTTGTCCTCGAGCCAGTGTTGCGCGGCTGGGGACCGTTAAGTATTAACACTGATACACAATCTGAATTTGGTTCTTTGGTGCCTCCCAAGACCGGCAACCTTTATTTTATGGGTATTGGCTTATGTATCATTTCTGTTTAAGAAAATGTTAATTGGTTCATTTGCTAATAAATGGCAAACCGGACAAATTTTCTCTAGATCGGTGTCATTCGTTATTTGTTCAGAGTATATGATTGGGAGGTTCAGGGTAATTACATGTTGGGTGTATACATCTGGAATACCCTAGCAATTGCCATTTCTTAGACTGTCTTCGGAGGCCCTGAGGCACACATAATAAGGACTACATGCATTCCTCGGGCCACAGGTTGGGCACTAGGTCTATAGATACTTAATTCAGCGCAAGGACAGCTTTTCCACCAAGCACCAACCGTGTTTAGTGAATTTCTAATTGTTAAATACAAAATGTATATTTTTTTCTATGAATCTTTAACCTCAGTACAGACTTTATTTTTAATAAACCCCTAGAATAGAGTCTAGATGCAATATTTAAACTCCTTAGGTAGGAAAAAAAAAATTGTGCCAAATCTCACAAACATAAAAGCAATTATAAGATACGGAGAAGATGCCCTCTTTCCATTCAGCATTCCGTAATATATTACTTTCATTCCAGTCTAAGTGATTATGGGTTCATAAGAAGTTTAAATAAGCTCTTTTCAGCCTTCTGTTTGTTGCATTTATTATTTTGTACACTGAAGACAATAGAGTAATCACATAAATGATAATGCAAATAAGGGAATGGTAAAGCTCATCTACAGTTATTTAATTACAGAATATTATACTAGTGTATAGAAATGACTAAAGTACTTCCATAGATTAAATAGAAAACGCAGGATTTATACGTCTCTCCAGCGAGTTTCTGTTCTTTTTCTCACGCAGCAGACCGATAAAACCAGGAAAACACATCTTCATTTTTAGTAGCAGTGTGACTGATCCAAGCAGCACTGAGCTACATACAGAAATGCCAAGCTGGGAATAAAAACCTGGTCTGGCATTTACAGCGAGCCTGGCATCAGGTATATTTTTTATATTACATGTACACTATATTACCAAAAGTATTGGGACACCTGACTTTACACGCACATGAACTTTAATGGCATCCCAGTCTTATGCCCCGTACACACGGTGTGTGTAGGCTCCATCGGACATTTTCCATCGGAATTTCCGTCACACAAAATTTGAGAGCTGGTTCTCAAATTTTCCGACAACAAAATCCGCTGTCGTAAATTCCGATCGCGTGTACACAATTTCGACGCACAAAGTTCCACGCATGCTCGGAATCAAGCAGAAGAGCCACACTGGCTATTGAACTTCATTTTTCTCGGCTCGTCGTACGCGTTGTACGTCACCGCATTCTTGACGTTCGGAATTTCCGACAAGATTTGTGTGACCATGTGTATGCAAGACAAGTTTGAGCCAACATCTGTCGCAAAAAACCCATGGATTTTGTTGTCGGAATGTCCAATCGTGTGTATGCGGCATTAGTCTGCAGGGTTCAATATTGAGTTCGCCCACCCTTTGCAGCTATAACATCTTCTAACTCTTCTGGGAAGACTGCCCACAAGGTTTAGGAGTGTTTCTATGGGAATGTTTGACCATTTTTCCAGAAGCGCATTTGTGAGGTCAGGCACTGATGTTGGATGAGAAGACCTGGCTCACAATCTCTGCTCTAATTTATCCCAAAGGTGTTCTATTGGGTTGAGGTCACAACTCTGTGCAGGCCAGTCAAGTTCCTCTACCCCAAACTCGCTCATCCATGTCTTTATAGACCTTGCGTTGTGCACTGGTGGGCAGTCATGTTGTAACAGGAAGGGACCATCCCCAAACTGTTCCCACGAAATTGGGACCATGAAATTGTCCAAAATGTCTCGGTATGCTGACATCTTAAGTGTTCCCTTCACTGGAACTAATGAGCCAAGCCCAACCCCTGGAAAACACCACACACCATAATCTCCCCTCCACCAAATGATTTGGACCAGTGCACAAAGCAAGGTCCATAAAGACTAGGGGTGCCACCTTTTCATTAAGCCAAACCCGAACACTTTAGCGGTGCACAGCAATTTATTTATTTTTTGCAGTTTACCCTATAGGATTGTAAAATTTTCTGTTTCCCAGTATTATCCCCCCAGGTCAGTCTGTATCCCAGTACATTACCCCAAGGTTAGTCTGTACCCCAGTGTAATCCCCCCAGGTCAGTCTGTCCCCCAGTGTAATCCCCCCAGGTCAGTCTGTCCCCCAGTACATTCCCCCCAGGTCAGTCTGTCCCCCAGTATAATCCCCCCAGGTCAGTCTGTCCCCCAGTATTATGTCCCCAGGTCAGCCTGTCCCCCAGTATAATCCCCTCAGGTCAATCTGTCCCCCAATACATCCCCCATGTCAGTCTGTCCCCCAGTACATCCCCCCAGGTCAGTCTGTCCCCCAGTATAATCCCCCTAGGTCAGTCTGTCCCCCAGTATAATACCCCCTAGGTCAGTCTACCCCCAGGTCAACCTGTCTCCCAGTACACCCCCCAGGTCAATCTGTCTCCCAGTACATCCCCCGGGTCAATCTGTCTCCCGGTACATCCCCCAGGTCAGTCTGTCCCCCAGTGTAACCCCCCAGGTCAGTCTGCCCCCCAGTATAATCCCCCCAGGTCAGTCTACCCCCAGTATAATCCTCCCAGGTCAACCTGTCTCCCAGTACACCCCCCAGGTCAATCTGTCTCCCAGTACATCCCCCAGGTCAATCTGTCTCCCGGTACATCCC
Source organism: Lithobates septentrionalis (assembly GCA_037952835.1). Taxonomy (NCBI): domain Eukaryota; kingdom Metazoa; phylum Chordata; class Amphibia; order Anura; family Ranidae; genus Lithobates; species Lithobates septentrionalis. The sequence goes on along the minus strand of JBBDGP010000653.1, from coordinate 1,985,522 downwards.
CCCAGGTCAGTCTGTCCCCCAGTGTAACCCCCCAGGTCAGTCTGTCCCCCAGTATAATCCCCCCAGGTCAGCTAATGCTAACAGAGGTTGGTATGAAAGGGGCAGGAAGGACTCTGTACTACTGCCCAGGGGCAATAATCTGAGAGCTATATTAGTATTTTAGAGGCACCCATAATGAAGGAGATTACTGATTACAAGGACCCCCATCCAGAAGTGCAAAGAGTAATATGAAAAACCCAAATGGAGTAAGAGACCCCCCCCCCCCCCCCCACACACACACACACACACACACGCACACTTCCAGGTGTACCGACCACTCTCCAGGAGAAGGAGACCCCTTAACAGGAGGCGTGCATGGGGGTGATTAGATGGGATCCCTCCCACACATCCAGGAATACTGAAAAACATCAAGGAATATAGAAACCCCCTTCCAGTTAAAAGAAACCCCTGACCAGGAGGACAATTGGGTGGTAATGACATGGGTCCCCCCTCCAGGTATACAGGAACTTCCCTCCTTCCAGTTAAATGGATCCTTGGATGATATGACTGCAGGGGGTGATCAGAAGGGAACTTCCACCCAGGAATACAGGAACTCCCATCCCTCCCCCTAGATAAGAAACAGTCCAGCTAGGAGGACTACAGGGGGGTGATCAAATGGGACCCTCATCCAGGAATTTTCCTCCCTCCCCCCTCCAGTTAAAGAAGACCCCCAAGTGGGAGCACTGCAGGGGGGGTTGATAAAGAGGGGACCCCCCTCCAATTAAATAAGACCCCCAGCTTGGAGGACTGAAGGGGGTGATTTTTTTTTTTATGTTCATGGCAGGTGAGGCTTTGCGGTTGGGACTGCAGGTATGCTGCTACTGTGTCCAGGTTAGAGGAGGACAGAAACTCGAGCACAAGTGTCAAAACCCGGACTGTCTGGGTCATTCCCGTATGGGTGGCAACCCTAATAAAGACATGGATGAGCGAGTTTGGGGTGGAGGAACTTGAGTGGCCGGAACAGAGTCATGATCTCAACCCGATAGAACACCTTTGGGATGAATTTGAGCGGAGACTGCGAGCCAGGCCTTCCCATCCAACATCAGTGCCTGACCTCACAAATGGGCTTCTAAAAGAATGGTCAAACATTCCCATAGACACACTCCTAAACCTTGTGGACAGCCTTCCCAGAAGAGTTGAAGCTGTTATAGCTGCAAAGGGTGGGCCAACTCAATATTGAACCCTACGGACTAAGACTGGGATGCCATTAAATTTCATGTGTGTGTAAATGCAGGCGTCACAATACTTTTGGTAATATAGCGTGTGTGTAGCCCCCCGGTTTGCGGCACTCCTGCCCATTGCCACATGGACTATGCTGTCATTCTAATGCTGTAGACACCCACAGACAGGTTTCTGTCGCTCTCCGCATTTACAGTGAGCTGAAAGGAAGCCCCACCCACAACCCGGGACAGCAGAGAACACTGGGACTGGCTGCTATGGAGCCTGGAAGAGAAAACAGACTGATGGGTGTCACCTGGAACTATGGGGGATGTAGTCCCCAGGAGACATTTCTCTATCAAGCCAAGGACTGGATGGGACTACAAGTCCCAGAAGGACAGAAAGCTACTTCAGCAGGAAGAAATGGAAGGAGAATCCCAGGCTCAGGTGAGTCTCATGTGGCGCGTGACCAGAGACTGGGCTACCACTTCTGCATGGAGGGCACAGTTATCGGAGAGATCCAGCGAGCTGGAGGAAAGGGGCGTCAGTGGTTCCACGAGAGATTGTCACTACAGGCTCCGAATCGCCAACAACAACACCCAGGCTCAATTACAGACTCCATTTAGTGAGATGCTGTGGACCACAACTTTGTTATCTAGTTTCTTTGTGGGGAGTATTTCCCAAAATGAAACCTCTCTCTTTAGCCTTGGTGTGTCAGAGGGTGTGGCATTGCCAGGAAGACTGTTGTCATGCGGAATCAGATGACCAATCTATCAGCAGCTCCTTCGGGGGAAGTGCTACATCTGCATGATAAGTAATGTATAAGTGTAACACAGGTAATTAATGCTTCAGTCATAGATCACAGTACCCCCTCTGACAATGTCGCCTGCCTTTAGCTTCAGAAGAGTAGTGCCATATTTGTTCAGGAATCATGCTGGATCACCATCTACTTCTTGGACTTGGATGCTGGCTCTGAGATGACACAATCATGTAAATCCTGGTGTCTGTGCAGTTCTTGGTTGTGTTCACAAATGTCTGACACAGATCAGCCTCTCACCTGGTGACTTGGTACGAAGTTGCATACCTGTAAATTTTGCGGTCAAGGTGTTAAATTAATTATTTCATTATAGATATGCAGGAGATATCATTGCTAATTTTCTAAAAATGCTCTTTACCTGGATGTAATGCTGACCCGTGGGTCTGAATGCTTTCTAAGCCAGAGCCTGTATGCACATCAGAAAAGTTTAAGGAAAGTTAAAAATTGTTATCTGCATACCTCCTCCGGGTTAATGAATATAAATATTGGAACAACAGAGCCATTGGTGCTGGCATTTACAGAAAGAAAAGTCAGTAGTGGAAACCTCTGCAAACATAAAAACAGATTAGAAATTGCTAATCAGACAATGGCAGCTTGATCCTTCTATTAAGCTTTTGCATCAGGACTTTCAAACCTTTGCATGCCTGCGCTTTATGTGATAAGGACTAAGCCCCTCCCCTTCATGACATTGTTGAAAAGGAGCTGAGCATGGGTGACCTTAAAATTATTCCCTCCCTGAAAAAAGTCCTGCGGACACCCATAATTGAGAACTATGAGTTCCTTTGCCATGGTGATGTACAGGGCCGGACTTACTATAGGGCTTGAGTGGGCTCAAGCCCTATAGTAAGGGGGCCCCGCCCAATAGGGGGCCCCGCGGCGCTCGCGCTATAACGCGGACGCCAATTGCCGGGAGGGCGTCCCTGGACATCCTCCTGTATACTTCCCCTCTGCGCACCGCCGCGGGCGCGCATCAGGGGAGTTCTGTGTTGGCCGTGACCCTTGGACACAGCCAATCACAGTTCGTGCTAAATGGCCAATCACAGCGGCCATTTAGTACTCGTCCAATGAGAGGTGATCTCATATGAGATCATCTCTCATCGCCGGCTCTCCCTCCTCACACGCTGTCTCCATGCTGCAGCGGTGGGTGAACACTCACATTAGTTACAGTTACACAACACTACACAACATAGTGCCATCTGTCCCGACTCCCCAGTGCCACCTATCAGTGCCAAATGTCCCCAGTGCCACCTATCAGTGCCACCTGCCTCCAGCGCCACCTGTCAGTGCCATCTGTCAGCAGTGCCACCTGTCCCCAGTGCCACCTGTCAGTGTCACCTGTCATCAGTGCCACGCATCAGTGCATCTGTCATCAGTGCCACCTGTCCACAGTGCCACCTGTCAGTGTCACGTGTCATCAGTGCCACGTATTAGTGCCATGTGTCATCAGTGTCACGTATTAGTGCCATCTGTCATCAGTGCCACGTATTAGTGTCATCTGTCATCAGTGTCACGTGTCATCAGTGCCACGTATTAGTCTCATCTGTCATCAGTGCCACGTATTAGTGCCATCTGTCATCAGTGCCACGTATTAGTGCCATCTGTCATCAGTGCCACGTATCAGTGCCATCTGTCATCAGTGCCACCTGTCCCCAGTGCCACCTGTCAGTGTCACGTGTCATCAGTGCCATCTGTCATCAGTGCCAGATAGATATAGAAGGTAGGGCCCGAAAGTGACTCAAGCCCAGGGGCCCCCACCACCCTAAGTCCTTCCCTGGTGATGTAGATTGTTCATTCAGAGATATCTGTGAATAAATGATGCAGTTGTGAAGGCGGAGCCATGCACAACCACGCCAAATTAAACAAACTACAGGTGCTAGTGGGGAGCACACACATGATTCTGTAAGGTAGAGGGGGGAATGGATGTCTAAAGGCAAAAAAGTGCAGCAACAAATGTAAGTGTAATATATGTTCAAATCAATGACAAATAAAAATTATCAATAAAGTGCAATGTGCCAAAATACAAGAGCAACACTAATACATATAAGTACTCAAATGAATATAAATCAACAATAATAATACCACATATAACTGTAGCACTCTCTACTTCGGTAGGTGCTAGAGTAGGATTTTTTTTCTGTAGTGTATGTAAATTTAGGTTGGCAGCCAGGCCTGCTTGTTTTGATTTGTGAGGGTTGGGAGTGGCTCAGAGTTTGCAGCTGGTGACTCACGGGCAGCTTCACTGAGATCTCCCTCTTACTTCTAGAGGATTCTAGAAGGAGAGGAGTGGTGGAGCTGTCTGGGGTGTTCTAAGGAGCCCTGACCAATCCCCAACCTGGATTGGCAGGGGGCAGGCCTCCTTAACTGCTTGCCGCCCGCCGGCTGTCATATGATGGCCAGGCGGCGCGGTCCTCGTTCTGGGAGGGCGTCATATGACGCCCTCGCCTTCCCTACCGACCAGGGGGCGTGCACGCGCCGCCGGGCACACGCGATTGCCTGGTAACATGGCAGGACATGGATCTGTGTACGTAAACACACAGATCCACGTCCTGTCAGAGAGGAGAGGAGACCGATGTGTGTTCTCAGTATAGAGCAACACCGATCGGTCTCCTTCCCTTGTGAGTCCCCTCCCCCTTCAGTTAGAATCACCTCCTAGGACACACATTAACCCCTCGATCACCCCCTAGTGTTAACCCCTTCCCTGCCAGTCACATTTACACAGTAATCAATGCATTTTTATAGCACGGAACGCTGTATAAATGTGAATGGTCCCAAAAATGTGTCAAAAGTGTCCCATATGTCCACCGCAATATCGCAGTCACAATAAAAATCGCAGATCGCCGCCATTGCTAATAAAAAATAATAATAAAAATGCTTTAAATCTATCCCCTTTTTTGTAGACGCTGTAACTTTTGCGCAAACCAATTAATATACGCTTATTGCGATTTTTTTTTATCAAAAATATGTAAAAGAATACATATCGGCCTAAATTGAGGAAAAAATTTGTTTAAAAAAAAAAAAATTGGATATTTATTATAGCAAAAAGTAAAAAATATTGTTTTTTTTCAAACTTGTCCCTGTTCTTTTGTTTATAACGCAAAAAATAAAAACCGCAGAGGTGATCAAATACCACCAAAATAATGCTCTATTTGTGGGGATAAAATAATAAAAATCTCATTTGGGTACAGTGTTGTATGACCGCGCAATTGTCATTCAAAATGTGACAGCGCTGAAAACTGGAAAATGGCCTGGGCAGGAAGGGGGTGAAAATGCCCTGTACTGAGGTGGTTAATACCTAGATTCATCGCAGCTGGGGAGGAGTTGTCAGGTGGAAGAACTGAGGATGGAGTACTAGGCTGTCGGGGCCTTTGAGGGAGCTCCCCATTCTGCGGGGGGGGGGTGACCTTGTGCCTGGGCTCAGGGGGAAAGGACAGAGCCCTCCAGGAAATTGTGGAGGCTTTGAACAGGAGGCACAGGAGGAGCAAGAGAGGACAGCAGGAGCTAGTAAGGCCGGGCAAGTCTTCAGCAGGGAACCACGGGTTGCTGCCAGGAGGGCTGGTGAGTAGGGATGAACCGAACACCCCTCAGTTCGGTTCGCACCAGAACTTGCGAACAGGCAAAAAATTTGTACGAACATGCGAACACCGTTAAAGTCTATGAGACACGAACATGAAAAATCAAAAGTGTTAATTTTAAAGGCTTATATGCAAGTTATTGTCATAAAAAGTGTTTTGGGGACCCGGGTCCTGCCCCAGGGGACATGTATCAATGCAAAAAAAGTTTTAAAAATGGCCATTTTTGGGAGCAGTGATTTTAATAATGCCTAAAGTGAAACAATAAAATTGAAATATTCCTTTAAATATCGTGCCTGGTGGGTGTCCTTAGTATGCCTGTAAAGTTGCACATTTTTCCCGTGTTTATAACAGTGCCACAGCAAAATAACATTTCTAAAGGAAAAAAAGTCATTTAAAACTACTCGCGGTTGTAATGTATCGTCGGGTCCCAGCAATATATATGAAAATCATTGAAAAAAACAACATGGGTCCCCCCCCCTTCAGTCCATTACCAGGACCTTTGGGTCTGGTATGGATATTAACCACTTCAGCCCCGGACCATTTGGCTGCCTAAAGACCAGAGGACGTTTTACAATTTGGCACTGTGCTGCTTTAACTGGTAATTGCGCGAACATGCAATGTTGTACCCAAACAAAATTTGCCTCCTTTTTTCCCACAGAGCTTTCTTTTTATGGTAGTTGATTGCCTCTGCGATTTTTATTTTTTGCGATATAAATGGAAAAAGTCAATTTTAGTCATACATTTAGGCCAAAATGTATTCAGCCACATGTCTTTGGTAAAAAAAAAAAGTCAATAAGCGTATATTTATTGGTTTGCGCAAAAGTTATAGCGTCTACAAACTAGGGTACATTCTCTGGAATTTACGCAGCTTTTAGTTTATGACTGCCTATCTCATTTCTTGAGGTGCTAAAATGGCCCCCAAATGACCCCATTTTGAAAAGTAGACACCCCAAGGAAATTGCTGAGAGGCATGTTGAGCCCATTGAATATTTAATTTTTTTGTCCCAAGCGATTGAAAAATGACAAAAAAAATAAAAAAAAATTTTTTACAAAAAGTTGTCACTAAATGATATATTGCTCACACATGCCATGGTTATATGTGGAATTACACCCAAAAAATACACTTGCTGCTTCTCCTGAGTACGGGGATACCACATGTGTGAGACTTTTTGGGAGCCTAGCTACGTACGGGACCCCGAAAACCAAGCACCGCCTTCAGGATTTCTAAGGGCGTAAATTTTTTATTTCACTCCTTACTACCTAACACAGTTTCGAAGGCCATAAAATGCCAAGATAGCACAAAACCCCCCAAATGACCCCATTTTGGAAAGTAGACATCCCAAGCTATTTGCTGAGAGACATGTTGAGTCCAAGTTGTGGGAAAATGACAAACTTTTGTTTTTTTTGGGGTTTTTTGCACAAAGTTTTCACTAAATGATATATTGCTCAAACATGCCATGGGCATATGTGAACTTACACCCCAAAATACATTCTGCTGCTTCTCCTGAGTACGGGGATACCACATGTGTGGGACTTTTTGGAAGCCTAGCCGCATACGGGGCCCCGAAAACCAAGCACCGTCTTCAGGATTTCTAAGGGCGTAAATTTTTGATTTGACTCCTCACTACCTAGCACAGTTTCGAAGGCTATAAAATGCCAATATAGCACAACCCCCCCAAATGACCCCATTTTGGAAAGTAGACACCCCAAGCTATTTGCTGAGAGGCACGGTGAGTATTTTGCAGCTCTCATTTGTTTTTGAAAATGAAGAAAGAAAAGAAAAAATTTTTTTTTTTCTTTTTTCAATTTTCAAAACTTTGTGACAAAAAGCGAGATCTGCAAAATACTCACCATACCTCTCAGCAAATAGCTTGGGGTGTCTACTTTCCAAAATTGGGTTATTGGGGGGGGGGGGGTTGTGCCAACTGGGCATTCCATGGCCTCCGAAAGGCCATGGCCTCTGTGATAGGCAGTGAGGAGTGAGATCAAACATTTATACCCTTAGAAAGCCTGAAGGCGGTGCTTGGTTTTCGGGGTCCTGTACGTGGCTAGGCTCCCAAAAAGTCCCACACATGTGGTATCCCCATACTCAGGAGAAGCAACAGAATGTATTTTGGGGTGTCATTTCACATACGCCCATGGCATGTTTGAGCAATATATCATTTAGTGACAACTTTCTGTAAAAAAAAAAATGGGGTCATTTGGGGGGGGGGGGGGTGGTTGAACTGTCCTGGCATTTTATGCAAAACATTTAGAAGCTTATGTCACACATCACCCACTCTTCTAACCACTTGAAGACAAAGCCCTTTCTGACACTTTGTGTTTACATGAAAAAATATTTTTTTTGCAAGAAACTTACTTTGAATCCCCAAACATTATGCATTTTTTTTAAAGCAAAGGCCCTACAGATTAAAATGGTCGGTGGGTGTTGCAACACATTTTTTTTGGAAAAACACACCTTTTAAAATTTTAATGCACTAAAACACACTATGTTGCCCAAATGTTTGATGAAATATAAAAGATGATCTTGGGCCGAGTACATGGATACCAAACACGACATGCTTTAAAAGTGCAATTGCACGGTGCAATTGCTGTTTACATATGACGCCAGGCGATGATTGCGTTCGCCTTTGCGTGAGAGCAGGGGGGGACAGGGGTGCTTTTTTTTTTTTTTTTTTTTAAATTTGCTTTTTTATTTTATTTTTAAACTGTTCCTTTTATTTTGTTTTTTTCCCCTATTATAGCAATAATACTCTTTGAAAAAAAAAATGGGTCTATTAGACTCTAGATCTCTCCTCTGCCCTCATAGCATCTGCCCACACCAAGATCGGTGTGATAAAATGATTTCCCAATTTCCCAATGGGGCTGTTTATATCCGGCGAAATCTAAGTCATGCAATGCTCGTAGCTTCCGGTTTCTTAGGCCATAGAGATGATTGGAGCCATTCTGGTCTCTGATCAGCTCTATGGTTAGCTGGTGGATCCACCGGCTGCACTCTCAGGTTCCCTGTTGGGACAGGAGAGCCAGAGAAAACCATGGAAGATGGTGGGAGTGGGGGAGTTCCCTTCCACTGCTTTTAAAAGCAGTCTAGAGGCTAATTAGCTGCTAGGATTGCTTTTACATGAAAGCCGACCGCTGGCTGAAAATAATGATACCAAGATGATACCTAAACCTGCAGGCATTATTCTGTTATAACCACTCAAAGTCCAGCAACATACCAGTACGTTTCTGGTCCATGTTGGGCATATATTGTAATCTTTTTTTTCATGCAGCCTGTGGGCTGAACGAAAAAAGGAGAAAACATAGTAAAAAATAAAACATTTTTTTAATGCCCCAAAAGTTGGGAGCAAATCGCTGCTCCACCCCTGCTGCCCCCATGCTTCGGCATATATGCTCTTTTATTAAAAAATAGTTAACAATAAGACCCCTTTCACACGGGGCTGTCCGTTTTTAGTACTCCGCTTGCTCAGTGGGGATCGCTCCGTTGATCGCTGCTGAGCCGGCGGATGACAAGTCCGTCTCTGCACTCTGTGCAGGGACGGACCTGTCAGAGAGTCTGCTCTCCCCTATAGGGGGATCGAATGATTACAGACCGCCTGTCCGTTTTCATCCGATCCGTTCCTCCAGACGGATTGAAAATAAGACTTCCATCTGTCTGGATTTTGCAGAGCGGATCGGAGCGGATCGGATGTCAGCAGACATGTCACCGCTGATACCAATGCTCCATAGAGATGTATGGAGTGACCGTTCAGATCCACCTGAAAAAACTGACAGGCGGATCTGAACAGTCCGCACATGTGAAAGGGGCCTAAAACACAGTAAAAAGTAAAGTATAAAAAAATTACATACCTAAAAAGCAAACATGAAAAAACATAATAACAATAAAACATTGCAGAACAGAATACAGTAAAAAAAAGAGCAGAACAAGAGAGAGAGAATAGAGAGAGAGAGAGAGAGAGAGAACAATAAAACAACTATTTTTTTATTTTTTTATATATTTTTTTGTGTTTTTTTTTTTTTTTTACACTTTTATTTGTAACTGTACCTGTAACGGTTCCAGGTTCAGGTCTCTAAAAATGCGATAGCATTTTGGGAGACCCTGTGAAAGTGTGCCTGGTTTGTGCAATGCTGTACTCTACGATAATACTCCACTAGTGTATGGTAGCGTTCAAAACAGTCACCAATGCAAAGACCAGGATTGTCAGGACAGCATGAACAATAATAACGGGTGTCACGCCTATATCTGCGCTTGCTACAGACACGACATCTTCTTTGGGAGGCTCGTTGGGTAGGGGTACGTGGGAGGACATACAGAAAATGCCTCTTATGCAGCCGGCTTACTGCATTTGGATTGGGATGGTGAGGTGAAGCACCGTCTGGAAACAGAAGGGCTCTGATGATCGCTTCCTGGAATTTAAGGAAGGATCCAGTCTGTCCTGAAGCTCTGTATAGCAGATGAGCGTTCAGCAAAGCCAATTGAAATAAGTATACAGACACTTTTTTGTACCAGCGTCTGGCCTTACGGGCAACTAGGTACGGCACCGACAACTGGTCGTTGAGGTCCACCATATTTTGGTTATATTCGTGGACACAGAGGGGTTTCTCCACAACACCAGTAGCCATAGGAATTTGGACCGTCGTGTCTGCGTGAAGGGAGGACAGAATGAAAACATTCTTATTATCCCTCCACTTCACAGCGAGCAAATTATTACACTTGAAGCAGGCTCTCTCCTCCAGCCTAAGACGGGAATCTACAAGCCTCTGGGGTAAGCTGCGGTGATTAGATCACACGGTGCCACATGTGCCAATCTGATAATCAAACAAGTGACTAAAAAGTGGCACGCTTATGTAATAATTGTCCACATACAAGTGGTACCCCTTTCCAAATAAAGGTGACACCAAGTTCCACACAATCTTGCCAGCGCCGCCTATGTAATCTGGGCAGTTCTCCGTCTCTACGTGACTATATCTTACCTTGTAAACCATAAAACTATATGTATAGCCTTTTGCCCTGTCACAGAGCTTATGCATCTTGACCCCGTATCTGGCACGCTTGCTGGGAAGATACTGTTTGAAAGACAAGCAGCCAGAAAACTTAATCAGGGACTCATCAATGCAGACAACTTTCGGGTGTAAACAAGGCTGCAAAACGTTTGTTGAAGTGGTTTACGAGGGGGCGAATTTTGTGGAGCCGATTGTATACAGGGTCTCCATGAGGACAACAGAGTTCATTGTTGTTGAAGTGCATGAACCGCAAGATCTACTCGTATCGTGCCCTGGCCATGGAGGCAGAGAACAGGGGCATATGGTAAATTGGGTCAATGGACCAATATGACCGCAATGTACTCATTTTAACTATGCACATGTCGAGGGATGGGCCCAGAAGGGTCTTAAATTCGGAAACCGTAATTGGTTTCCAATCTCTGGCAAGGGAGGACTGGGGATTAGCGGCGATGAATTGACCAGCATACAAATTACTTTGGTCCACAATAGATCTATAGAGCTCTTCTGTGAAAAACAGCAAATAAAAATCAAGTGACATAAAATCAACTGTTTCCACCTGAATTCCAGGTTGGCCAGTGAATGGGGGAACTACAGGTGCTGCAGAAGTGGTGGGCACCCAATCAGGATTGGCAAATGCTGCAGGAAGGACACTATGGGCACAACATGCCTCTCTTTGTCTTCTTGGTGGCAGCGGAACACTACTTGTGCTTGCCAACTCGCCAGCTTGAACTGCACTTATGGGACTCGCCCAGTCACCAAGTGTTACTGCAGTGCTGGATGTATGACCAGGGTGTACTAGGCCGCTGGTGCTTGCCAGTTCACTAGAAGGATGAGCGGCACTAGTACTTCTCTGCTCCATACGAGAGCCCTGCGGTACTTGCACTTCAACAGCAGAAGAACGGGGTCGGGTACACCTGACCTTGGCAGGGACCACAACTCCGTCATCAGAGCCATCTGTCATGGAGCCGCTGTCGTCTACAGGATCGTATTCTGAGCCTGAATCTGACAGATGAGTGACTTCCTCTTCACTATCTTTCATGCTCAGAAACATGTAGGCCTCACGACTATATACGTCGGCAGAAAGGCACGGGCAGGCAGAGTAACGTGTATATATATATATATATATATATATATATATATATATATATATACTCCCCCCCCCCCCGTTGCCCAAGGCAGTCGGCATCATTGCAGGAGCAATCCGTCCTGAGAGGGAGGCCACTAATTCATGGCCACCCCCTTACGATCGCTCCTGACGAATGAGAAGCTTCCTCTACTTCTGAAACTGTAAACAGAAGCAGAGGAAGTGATGTCATCTTGCCTCGTGTCGGTCTTTTCGTCCAGAGCCCGAGGAGAGAAGACATCACAAGTAAGTGCACCAACAGACCACTGACAACAGTACACGTAGGCGCACAAATCACCCTCCCCTTCACCCCCCCGATCACCCCCTGCAACCCCAATCACAGTGTCACCGATATATATATATATATACTCCCCCCCCCCCCCGTTGCCCAAAGCGGTCGGCATCATTGCAGGAGCAATCCGTCCTGAGAGGGAGGCCACTAATTCATGGCCACCCCCTTACGATCGCTCCTGACGAATGAGAAGCTTCCTCTACTTCTGAAACTGTAAACAGAAGCAGAGGAAGTGATGTCATCTTGCCTCGTGTCGGTCTTTTCGTCCAGAGCCCGAGGAGAGAAGACATCACAAGTAAGTGCACCAACAGACCACTGACAACAGTACACGTAGGCGCACAAATCACCCTCCCCTTCACCCCCCCGATCACCCCCTGCAACCCCAATCACAGTGTCACCGATATATATATATATACTCCACCCCCCCCCCCCGTTGCCCAAGGCGGTCGGCATCATTGCAGGAGCAATCCGTCCTGAGAGGGAGGCCACTAATTCATGGCCACCCCCTTACGATCGCTCCTGACGAATGAGAAGCTTCCTCTACTTCTGAAACTGTAAACAGAAGCAGAGGAAGTGATGTCATCTTGCCTCGTGTCGGTCTTTTCGTCCAGAGCCCGAGGAGAGAAGACATCACAAGTAAGTGCACCAACAGACCACTGACAACAGTACACGTAGGCGCACAAATCACCCTCCCCTTCACCCCCCCGATCACCCCCTGCAACCCCAATCACAGTGTCACCGATGGCAGTATTAATTTTTTTACTGACCACTGCATTTGGTGACATTTGTGACTGTAAAAAGTCTTAGGACAGTTAGTGGTAGGCCCCTTTAGGTCTAGGGTACCCCTCTAAACCCCCCCCTAATAAAGGTTTAACCCCTTGATCGCTCCAGTTAACCCTTTCACCCCCTGTTGCCAGTGTCACTAAGCGATTAATTTCTGATCGCGAACACCTTCTGGTGAACTGGCAAGCACCAGCAGCCTAGTGCACCCTGGTCAAACATCCAGCACTGCAATAACACTTGGTGATGTGGCGATTTTGGGAGAGACCTATACGCCATTTTTTTTGTACATTTTGGCGTAGGGTTCCCCTTAATATCCATACCAGACCTGAAGGGCCTGGTATAGATTTTGGGGGGACCCCCAAGCATTTTTCTTTTAATTTGGGTGTGCGGTTCCCCTTAATACCCATACCAGACCCAAAGGGCCTGGTAATGGACTGGTGGGGGGGGGGGGACCCATGCCATTTTTTTCAATGATTTTCATCTATATTGCTGGGACCCCAACGATACATTACAGCTGCAAGCAGTTTTAAATGACTTTTTTTCCTTTAGAAATGTGATTTTGCTGTGGCACTGTAATAAACACGGGAAAAATGTGCTACTTTACAGGCATACTAAGGACACCCCCCAGGAACCATATTTAAATGAATATTTAATTTTTATTGTTTCACTTTAAGCATTATTAAAATCACTGGTCCCAAAAAAAACGTCAGTTTTTAAACTTTTTTTTGCATTGATACATGTCCCCTGGGGCAGGACCCGGGTCCCCAAACACTTTTTATGGCAATAACCTGCATATAAGCCTTTAAAATGAGCACTTTAGGTTTTTCATGTTAGTGTCCCATAGACTTTAAGGGTGTTTCGCGGCTTTCAAATTTTCCGCGAACCCCGCATATTGTTCGCTGTTCGGCGAACGGGCAAACACCCAATGTTCGAGTCGAACTTACATTTGACTCGAACATCAGGCTCATCCCTACTGGTAAGTGACATGTGCAGTCAGGGGGACTGGGGAGGCACGTCTGATAGGACTGGGAGATTGCAGTCAGAGATGCGTGCAGATCCAGTAGTGAGGACTGCAATGTCATGGACAGGAGTCGGGCAGCTGCAGCCAGGAGGGCTTTGGATGGGGCAACTTTGGATGGGGGAGAAATGTGATAGATCCAGCCAGAACAGAGGCTTTTGGAGAGGACTAGGGTCAAGCCTCCTACCCACTGATTTGGGCCATGGAGAGAGCAGATCATTCTATAATGGACGGTAAGAGCGTGGTTTGGATTACTGCTCTGAATAAGGACAATAAAACTTCCCTTCCCTTGGATGGGGGAGAAATGTGATAGACCCAGCCAGAACAGGGGCTTTTGGAGAGGACTAGGATCAAGCCTCCTTTCCCACGGATTTGGCCCATGGAGAGAGCAGATCATTCTATAATAGACGCTGAGAGTGTGGTTTGGATTACTGCTCTAAATAAGATCAATAAAGCTTCCCTTCTAGAGTGAATGGAAAGGTGTAATGTTAATCTTGTACATGTTTATGGTCAGAGGGAATATGGTGGCCCTCCTGTAGACTGGGTTGGAGAGGCTCCTTCACTTGGGACAGAAATAGTTATCAACCATAATCCTCAGGGGATCTATGAAGATAAATTAATTCCACTGTATCTGACTGCTGTGACATTGTATATACACTGATGACTTGTCTAGTGGACAGAATACAAAAATGCGTGTCTCTCTCATTGTGTGCCTCCTAGGTTGCCGTTTCATTGTTAATTGTGATAATTAAGTCACCTATTGTTTCTGTCAGTGTGCTCATCTCTTGAACAGGTGATTAATATTGTGACCACTGTACCTTGTTATTGAACCATTGCGGGATGTTTACACTTATGATAATGTGTAATCTACTTTGTATCCAGGGTGGAGGGGCTTGATGCTAAATAGTCTGGGTGGGTAAGGAGTCACCCAAGTGGCTAGTTGTTTATTTAACGTAATGTTTATAGTATATGCTGGCTGTTTAGCTATGGCGATTGTGTTCCTGTTTACAGTTTGTATTGTTAGGGTAATATGATCAGGAGGGCAATATCCTCCTGTGGGGTATAACGTATGTGTCTGTGTTTCAATAAACAGTCATTGCTTTGGTTCTAGCCCAACACCTTGTCTGCGTACGATATTTGGGGTAGAAAGGGCAGGTATTAGCTCTTGGTATACTCAAAACAGTTTGGAGGGCAGGAGACACTGTTTGGCGGAAGGAAGCACCTAATCGGGATGCCACACAATTAGTCACAATACTATTTATTACCTCCCCATTCACCTTCTGGACACTCCTCTCCAAGGATTGGCCAGGCCATGATAAATATTCAGGCTGGTTTGAATTTGATTCTCCCTCTATGTTCTGGAAGCTTCTTCCAGAGGCAGGAGGGAAGCAATCAAACTCCCAGCCTGTGAAACCAAGAACAGACAAGAACAAACAATCACTACTCCCTTGACTACAGAAGAAGCCAATAACTACATTTACCTAGCATCTTACGCTAGGAGGGTGCTACGAAAGTCCAATTGCTTCCTCTGTATGTATTACCGTAATGTAGTCAGCATATGTATGTAGCACTGATCCCTTAGTTGCTGTTGGATTTACCAAGCCAACCTAGACTTTCTAACGATGATCTGGCCTATGGCTGTGTGAAACAACTCACTGACCCCCAGCGGTGACCGAATGACAGACATCCACTCTGTCAATCTTTTGTTGTAAAATGTGTTGGCCCAGTGTCCAAGGGAGAAAAAGTTATGGGTGAAGGATACCACAAAACAGCAGCAAAATTCCCCCACTCGGTAGTATCATGTAGTATCTTTGCTTCTACCACAGGCTAATGTGGCAGAGGCAATGAAGGCCAGATACGCAGCTACTTTAACATATCTTCAGGCCCTTTCACAGTGAAGTAGTGGACCTTTAAACAGACCTGAGACCTGTTTGGGTCTAGCACAGAATTCCTACAGCTATGCCAAAACCATGTTCCACCTTCAAAAGCCAGGCATGAGGTAGGTGTAGAGTTTGGTGCTGCAGTCCAGGGTGCTGATTCTGAACTAGCGGTACTAATTCAAGATAGGAAGCTGCGCACCCAACATATGTCCCTGCTAAAACATAGCTCTCATTAGCACAATTGGTAAACTTACAGCAAAAAAAGCTGATGTTTTTCGGCAAACAGCCTAAGTCATAGAATTGCTTGAATTCCTCAATCTGCCTTGCCTGTCCAAGGAGGGTACAGCACCCAGGGTGGCAGAGTGGAAGTCCTGCTGGAGGGGGATTGGTGTCCGCCCTGAGAGGATCCTGGCACGCTCTTGGACAGAGAGGAGAAGTCTGTCAGAGTCTTAAGCCCAGATGCTGAATGGAGACCTTTACCCTAACCCTCTCTCTCTCTGAGCCAATGCAACAAAATTTAAGAAAAGGACTAAAGTGACTCTCGCCTTTCTTCAACGAGTCCATCTTCACTGCAGCCATGGATCCACCCTGGGGTAAAGGTAGCCTCTTCCTGCGTTGGGGGCATGTTCTCCCTGTCCCCAACCAGGATGGGGGGGTGCTACATGTTTACTACTGTATATGCAGTCTGACTGAGGGTTCATTTGGGCTATAATAACAAAGTAAAGGTATTCCTTTATACAGATCTATTCTCAGACCTAAAACTGGATTTGTGTCCAAAAGAGGGACTGTCTTTTTATTACTGGAACATTTGGGAGCAATGGTAGTGTAGATAAAGGCAGAAGATAAATAGGATAAATAAATAATAAATGCACATATTTGAAGTTTTGTTAGTTCTGATATAAATTTGGTGTATAGAGGTGGAAGTGAGAGAAAATTGCTGTGTACGGAAATGATCTTGCACATGGGTGTATTCAAGTGTCAGGTTCAGAAGTTTAAGCTATAAACGTTATCCCTGAGTACTCTCAACTCTGTTCTCTAGTCATAGCTCATTTATATCAGTTCTAATTTGGGTAAAAAAAAGCAGATTTTACATAGTGAGAGAGGTTCACATCAGTAATTCTAAATTTTTAATATCCAGGTTGTGACCTGAAAGACTAATTCTGCCTTGAAATAGTACTCAGTCTGCAAATTATAATTTTTATATCTCTATTGGATGGCTGAGAATGTGGGCTTTATTTTCTTGCATTAAAGCAGAACTGTACCCACCTACTCTCCAGCGATACAATGCTTGTGAGCTCCCATGCTGGTGCTGATATCTATTACCTAGCTTCTTCTGGGTTCGGAGTCTTTAACCATTTTTATCAGCCTGAACAGAATGACATAACTCCCATGCACTGGGGATTTATTGATCCAGCAGATCTGTACAAACAAATAAAAGAGTGTGAACAGGGTATGAAGCTTTTATTACAAAATAGACTTAGTGTATTAAAAAATACACTTAACAATTTGTCTAGTGAAAGTGAATGCACAATAATTCAGTGCGAATGGGGCTAAAATATTCCTGTGCTAGTCAAATGTTTTTCATTGATTTAAAATGGAAAATACTGCATTTGGCCACTAGATGGTGCAAAGTATCATAGAATAATTCCATGATAATTAGTGACATCTAGTGGCCAAAATGCAGCATTTTCCATTTTAAATCAATGAAAAACATTCAGGGCTAATTCACAGTATGTGCGATGACCAGTGTTTTACCACATTGTAAAACACCAGTCACGGCAAGGACGCACATAAAACAACTGTTTTCTGTGTGTCCTATTCATACTGCAACACAGCCTGGAGCTGCACTGCAGTGAACTGCATTAAAATTCAAACATACCTCTCATAGGAAATGCATCTATTCAGATCAAATATTCAATCAGATATAGTCGGAGGGTGAGGGGAGGTCCTCCTAATGGCAATTAGTCTCCAAGCAACAAAAAAGCGCTCATGTAACAGTAAACCACCTTGGTGGCTTAAGGACTGAGCTATCAAGATAGCCCAGTATACATATTAAAGGATCCACTAAAAGATTCAACTCTAAATTCCCATTAAGTGTACCCACAACCTCTGCCCAGTACCTCTGGAGTTTTGGGCATCACCATAGTAAATGTATCAATGACCCCGGATTGCCACATCTGGAGCATGCCAAGTCAGTTGTTAAGTCAATATTAAACAAAAATTCTGGGGTCCTATACGCCCTATGCAATATATACAATTGTGTTAATCTAAATGAGGGTGAACGAGCTACAAGGGGAAGAGCCCGAAGAATCCTTTCCCAGACCTGGTCAGAGATAGAACCAATATCGCACTCCCATTTCTCTCTAGGTGGACAAGGAAAATTATTAGAAGTACGTTGTAATAGAGACTTATACGTAACGGATGTTAGGCCTTTAGTAGCAGTTGCCTGAACCACTCTTTCCAAGACTGGGACCGGGGAAAACAAAAAGGGGAGAAGACGAAAATTTGGCATATAAGCCATGTCGCAGCTGCAAAAATAGATAGAACCATCTAGGGTTCAAAGAAAATTCTCTTACCGACTTATCAAAAGATTTGATAAAATAAAATCAATTGGTTAGTATAAAAATTCATAAATCTTTACCTCAGGATGGTACCATAAAGTTACCCTTAATAATCGCTGATAAAACAATTAATGTCAACTTCTACATTTAACCCTTTAGGTGTAAGTGTATCAGTAAGATATATCCAGTGTGTTTCACGTTTATAAAGTTCCCTCACTATGTTAGAGCCTCTCCTCACTGGTTTAACCCTATCCCCACCCCAAAATTTTAAACCTAATGGGTCTTGATTGTGAAACTATTTAAAATGTAAAGAGACACTGCGATCCTTAAACCCTAATTTTATATACTGAATATGTGGACAGTGGATTACGGAACAAGTCATTGTTCAACCCATCAAACACTGCTAATCAGCTTTTAGAAGTGTTTAAGGGATTTGTACTGCAGGACTTGGAGCAGTTGCCCCCCAAGAAGAATGTTAACCCTAAATATACAAGATGAAATAGAACTGTTGGAGAAAAGGAAGGATATAATAATAAAACCAGCAGATAAAGAAGGAGGGGTAGTTATCCTATCCAAAAGAGTTTTACCATAATCAGCTAACGGAAATGTTATCTGATGCAGAAACATAAAAAACTGGATAACCCTACTTTACAATATAGAGAGGAGTTGGAAATTTTGGTAGAGTCAGGCTACCAGACTAGGGCTTTAACTAATAAAAGAGTGGAAATATTTGGTCCCCAGTAGTAGCCGCATACCTACTATATATACCCTCCCAAAAATACATAAAGATCCCCAAAACCCCCCTGCCAGACCAATTGTCAATGGCATACGATCTGTTACATCTAGGATGGGACAGTACTTGGATCAATTTCTCCAGAATAGTGTTGTAAAAATAAAGGCTTATCTTAAAGATACTAAAAACTTTTTACAACTTCTGCAGAGTTGAATTAGCAGGAAGAGATGAGGTATATTTAGTGACCGCAGATCTGTCATCTCTATATACAGTTATTCAGCATGAAGATGCTTTATTGGCCCTTAATTGGGCCTCAAGCCAAAGAGATGACCTCCCTTATACTCAGAAGGTTTTCTTACGAAAGGCATTCAATTTGTGTCTCACTCATAATTACTTCTGCTATAATGACAATTTTTTCTCCCAGAAGAGAGGAGTTGCTATGGATGCGAAATTCGCGCCCAGTATTGCAAACCTCTTTATGGGGGAATGGGAGGACAAATCTATTTTTGGAGTAAGGTGAGATGAATTGATGTTTTACAGACGGTATATTAATGATCTGTTTTTTATCAGGATCAGAACTATCGCTCCAACAGTTTATTGAGCACCTAAATACTAATAAAAACAATATCAAATTAACAAGTCAGTGGAGCAAAGATGGAATTAACTTCTTGGATGTTCATGTGTATAGACATAACGATAGGCTGGAGACAAAAGTGTTCTTCAAACCTACTGACCGCAGTAGCTACCTCCCCTTGCAGAGTGGACACCACCCTGGCTTATGAATATTCCTAAAGGCCAAATCATGGTTTAAAAGAAACTGTTCTACTGCCAATGATTTCATTGCACAGTCAGAGGTAGTGAAAGGAAGATTTGTGGATAAAGGATATAATCCACAGTATTTGGATACAGTTATAGAGGAAGTACTGGCACTACCCCGTGAAAACTGCTTAAGTGATGTAGTACCTCGTAGGAATAATGACAGCCAGGAGTGGAGTTTAATTTCTGGTTTTCACTCGCAATACAAGGAGGTAGAATCGATATTTGAGGCACGTTGGCATGTATTACTTTTGCATAAAACACTAAAACCTGTACTTCCAATTTCCCCAAAATGTATCTAAAGAAAGGCACCTAGTTTTGGGGATAAGGTGGTGAAAAAAGTATTGGACCCGCTTACCAGACCACCATCCTTTTGGGATAGAGATGGTTTCTTTGCGTGCAGAAAGTGTAGAGCATGTGGAGAGGTCACTAGACCAATGAGGGGTCTGGAGAGATTCACCTCCACTTCCAACAATAGGGAATTCCAAATTAGTGAATTTATTACTATTTAGGCCACACAAAGAGACTTCTAAGGATTAGGATTGCTGAACATATATACAAATTAGGGTTTAAGGATCACAGTGTGTCTTTACATTTTAAATTGTTTCACAATCAAGACCCATCAGTTTTTACATTTTGGGGTGTGGATTGAGTTAAACCAGAGTGGAGAGGCTCTAACATAGTGAGAGAATACTGGATATATTTTACTGATACACTTACAACTAAAAGGGTTAAATGTAGAACTTGACATTAATTGTTTGATCAGCGATTATTGAGGTGACAGTATAGTACCATCCTGATGTATAGATTTATGAAATTTTATACTAACCAATTAATTATATTTTATAGTGATTTTATAATTCTTTTAATTTTATTACTATTAATAACACTATATGCGTTAAGTGGTTCTGTTTGTGTTTCATATATACTGGATCTATGATATGATTGATTAATGCATATACTGTATTGCCAGCAATGTTTGATTAATACTAAGTTGGAGTAATAAGCTTGTTGATTTAATCTTGCTTGTATGATTCATTTGGGTCCAAGTCATTTATTGCCATTTAATGATGTGTATATAGAATGATGATGTATTAGTATCTAATGATTAATTTTAGTCTAAATGAGTTTTAGGTAGTTATTGAACACTTGGACTCATTAGTTAGAAAATGTACTGAGTACTGG
Source organism: Lithobates septentrionalis (assembly GCA_037952835.1). Taxonomy (NCBI): domain Eukaryota; kingdom Metazoa; phylum Chordata; class Amphibia; order Anura; family Ranidae; genus Lithobates; species Lithobates septentrionalis. The sequence continues at coordinate 1,964,541 of JBBDGP010000653.1, read as the reverse complement.
TAATATGTTTGAGATCCGATCGCTTCAGTAGGTTTATCTCTTGCCTGTGTGTGAGGATATCGCCACTAGCATGCACCACTGTGAGTTGAAGCGGCTAGCACACGAAAATTTAACAGGCTGAGCAAAGGATCAATAAATAGCTGGAATGTTGCGCCGTGGGGTCACGTCCACAGACAAAGTCATAATGACAAAACGCGCCTGGACGTGCCCTTACGGCAACCAGAAGTGACGCATGCATGTCACAGTCAGTGAGAGAAAACCAGGGGGAATCAGCGCGGCTGTGTAAACTACACTGGCGGTCCCCTGTATCAGCGGACTGGTGACTACATTTTGCATTCTATGCTCATTGATTTTAAACTGTTTGTAAGTGCAATCTTTAGGAGGTTGGGTTTTTTATTAAAAGTGTTAAACAGGATCACACTATGTGGAATCTTTCTTTTTTATGATTGTCTATTCATGGAGTGATTTGCAGCCCTAACCAGACCTATATCTTGGATGACTTCCTTCTGACAAGGCTTGTGATATACTGGTTTCTGGTGAGCTTGAACCCCTCGGGGAGTGTGACACATGTGGTGTGGATCTGGGTGGAGGTGCACGCTCATAATAATCTATTAGGACCACTGTTTCCCTTCAGAACTGTATTCACTAAGTGTCCTCCTTTTATCCCTATATGATCAAACATATAAATGGCGGTCATGTTTTAAATAGACTGACAGGAGTGCTGGTAAAGTATTGGATTTGTACAGTGTTTTAGGACTGAATTCTTTGCTATCTTTACAATGTTTTATTATTCATAGTAGCTGCTATTGTTTTCAAGTACTGTACAGTTGTTGGTGTACACTGTACAACACTATTCATTGATTGTTATATGTTTATAATTTTAATAGCAATATAGCCACTGTGGTGTGAATAGGTCATTAATTACACTGAGTTTAATATATGTATTTTATTGTTAAACCTGAATTCTTTACTTAAAGCAAACCTTCATTAATTTTTTCAACCTGCCATCTTTTAACCACTTTAACCCCGGAAGGATTTACCCACATCCTGTCCGGGCCATTTTTTGCGATACGGCACTGCGTCGCTTTAACTGACAATTGCGCGGTCGTGCGACATTGTACCCAAACAAAAATGATATCCTTTTTTTCCTACAAATAGAGCTTTCTTTTGGTGGTATTTGATCACCTCTGCGGTTTTTATTTTTTGCGCTATAAACAAAAAAAGAGCGACAGTTTTGAAAAGAAAAACAACATTTTTTCCATTTGCTATAATAAATATTCCCCCAAACAATAATGTAAAAACACTAATTTCTTCCTCAGTTTAGGCCGATTTGTATTCTACATATTTTTGGTAAAAAAAAAATCTCAATTAGCGTATGGTGATTGGTTTGCGCAAAAGTTATCGCATCTACAAAATAGGAGATAGATTTATGGTATTTTTATTATTATTATTTTTTACTAGTAATGACGATGATCTGTGATTTTTTTAGCGGGACTGCGACATTGTGGCGTACAGATCGGACACTTTTGACACTTTTTTTGGGACCAGTGACATTTATACAGTGATCTGTGCTATAAAAATGCACTGATTACTGTATAAATGACACTGACAGGGAAGGGGTTAATACCAGGGGTGATCAAGGGGTTAAATGTTCCCTAGGGAGGTGTTTTCTAACTGAAGAGGGTGTGGACTGATAGGGAGTAGAGAGAGAACACTGTTCTCTAATCACTGGGAACAGACCATCTCACTCTACTCCCCTGACAGTAAAGGGATCTGTTTGTTTACACTGGCAGATCGCCGTGTACGCGCCCGACGTACAATGAAGGAGATTCGCCCAGGAGAGCCAACCTGCTGCAGTACCACTGCGGCGGCTGGTTGGAAAGTGGTTAAATCTTCTGCCCTTGTTGTTTTAACTTTGGATAGTAAAAATTTTTTTTTCTTCCAGTAAATATCTTATACAGCCCACTTCCTGTTTCTTGTCTGGTAAAAAGCATGCACAGCTCTCTCTCTAACTCTCGTGAGAGTTTGCCAGGAAGGGAGGGGGGATGAGTCATAAGAGGGCCAATGAGAGCTTCAGGGCTGGAGGTGTGCCTTTGTGTGTCTGTGTAAATCCAGGAAGTGAACAGACAGCAGCTTCAGCTGCCCACAGTTAAAATGGTTGCTGCCAGACTCAGTGAAGGGAGATTTCTGCAGCATATTTGGCAAGTCCAGAGTCACAGTATATTTAAAACAATATGCAAAGTGGTTGGAGGGAAGCTTCAGAATGCCAAAGATGTTTTTATTACAAATTTAAACAAAAAAATAAATAAATAATCAGTGTTTCAGCTCAGTGGCAAAATTACTCATGACAATCGCTTTTAGTTATTTTCTATGAAATGTTGCAGCAATTGCTATGCTTAGCTACAAATCACTGTAGAAGCGTGATGTGATTTTAGCAAAGGGCCATTTAAAGGAGAAGTGTGGGATATGAAAAAAAACAGTCATACTCACCTAGGTGGATGCAGCATTGATCCCATGCTGCATCTGTTCCCGCTACCTCGTCACAGAGAATTGAACAATCAAAGAAGGCTGATTGCTCAATTCTAGTTCTTTTCTGCTCTACCCCTCCAGCTCTCACTGGAGCACTGGGCTGTGGAGGGGCCATGCTGAGATGCTGAGCCAGCTGCTACTCAGGCATCTGGTTGGATCCTGATATTGAAGCTGGGGCCTCTCTAGAGTCTGGGCCTGAGTGACGCCAGCCAACAGCGGAGGCACGTTTTAAAGGATAAGTTCACCTTTTAATAAAAAATAATCGTATTTTTGTAGGTAAAAAAATGTACATTTATTATTTGTTTTCTAGGGAACCTGCAGAGCATTGCACCTGCGATCAGCAGATCATGGGTGCAATGCAGGGCTCCGGCAGAGTCTCAAGATAGCTGTCTCCCTGTTCCTCATATGAGCAGGCAGTTGCCTGAGAGCAGCAAGAATCAATGAACTACCAGCGCCCCCTCAGTTCATTGAGAACTACAAGCCTTCAGTTGCAATGGCTGACGGTAGTTGTAATTCACTCATTCACAGGAAACTATGAATGAATGACGCAGCCAGTGCCGGGGCAAGGTCACCCAGAGCCCAGAGTGAACATGTTAAACTCCACCCCAACCAATGCAAAAACACTGAACACTAATCTGCATGCTTACCCCCTAGGCATAAATTCCCCCTCCTCCCTGTACAAACCCACCTCCCTGCTGAAATTCCCCATCTTAGCACAAATCTTTGCCCCCCCCCCCCCAACCCAAAACATTTTTTTACCCCTCCAAGCACAAATTCTCTACCCCTAAAATCTCTCCTTCTATTGCACATCTTCTCCCCCTATCAGCCCAAATCACCCCCAAATCTCCCCACCTAGCACAAATCTTCTTCCCTCGTCCTCCTCCCAACACAAATCCCCCTAAATCACCCCCCCCTCCATCACTCTTAGCACCTCCCCAAATTTCCCCATCCAGAATAATTCTTACCCCCTGAAGCCACACAAATCCCACCTTCTAACACAAATCCCCTCCCCCCCATGCCCTTGTGGCACCCCCCCACCTCACATGATTCCACAGTGCCCAGGACAGCTGCCCTTCCTTCCCACCCCTTATCCTGGCCCTAGATGCAGATGTGTGGGAAAAGCCCCGCACGGCCGCTTTCTTTTTAAAAAGTGACAACGGGTGGGGCGAGAAGATACCCCACTGTCACAGAACAGGGAAGATTGGCAGAATTGGTGGCAGCTGGAACATGTTAAATATTAGATGGAACAAGTAACAAGTTCCAAAAGGGGATCTTGTCCTTTAAATATGCCCCAGCCACTTGTCAAACCCAGCAATGGCTACGACACATGTCCATGGCCACGGCTCAGCAAAAAAAGTAGGGCAGGTTCTGTTCAGCAGGAGATACCATCCGCTAATGAATCCCATAAAAGTGAATGGGGCCATGCCGCAACCGCATCCAATAGACACAGTTGCAGCACAGAGAAGAGGGATTTCAGGCAGCATATCACCCCCTGATCACCTGCTACTTCAGCGCAATTTCAAAGCCGCCAGTCAGTATGATTTCATGTGCGACTTGCCGACATCTGTGCGACTTCATGCACAGATGTCTATGCAGGTCGCAACATGAAATCATCAAAAATAAGTCGGAGTCGCACCAATTTGAACAGTTCCATAGGCACAAATAGGGTGCGACTTGTCATGTGCTTTTAAACTGTCAAATCGCATGACAAGTCACACCGGTGTGAACGGGAGCTTGAAGTGATTCTAAAGGCTTGTTTTTAAATAACAAACATGTCATACTTGTTGTGCAGAGTATTGAAATAATGCGCTGGAAGCTACTTGTATACAGCAATACACTTTTCTTTTATGGAGAATGGCAGAACATATCTTTACAGCATGGAGACAAAAACAGGAAGAGAACACAAACAAATGCACTGAACATAGGAAAGATAATACTTCCTCTCATTACATTACCATAGATACAAACTATATAACACTGCAGTGCCACCTGCTGGATAGATAGGTATAATGCATATGTATAGTTCACAGTATATAAAGCTACTATCATGGGTGCCTGCAGAACTTTTTCAGGGGGGGGGGGGTCATTTTAAGGTCACCCATGCTCAGCCCCTTTTCAACAATGTCATGAAGGGGAGGGGCTTAGTTATTATCCCATAAAGCACAGGCATGTGCCCCTCAAATGTGGCCAACAGGATGGAGGGTGTACTGTATGTGTATATAGAGGGGGTGGATGCTATTAGTATATACAGGAAGGAAGGTGGGTGTATAAAGCTTTATACAGGACAGATGATGTATATCTGCAGTCAGTGATGATGGAGAATGGTCTCTATATACAGGAAGGAAGGTGGGTATATACAGTTACCTGTATATAGAGACCTTCTTCCATCATCACTGACTACAGATATACATTATCTGTCCTGTATACAGCTGTATATATATATATATATATATATATATATATATATATATATATATATATATATATATATATATATATATATATATATATAGCTTTATATAGCTATGTATATAGCTGTATACAGGACAGATGATATGATCTTTCCTATATCTGGCACCCCCCCTTCACTGGTCATACCTGTATATGCACTCAGCTGCCCCCCCCCATCTGTATATATGTCAGGCCCCCCCACACACACATCTGTAAGCACACACGCAGCTTTGCCCCCCCTCCCTTGTACACAAACAGCCTCCTCCCTTCACTTATACTCACAGCCCCCACTTGTAAGGTGGTCTTCCTTGTCCCAGGTCCTGTTTCCACTGTGAAAATACATTACAGCACACACGAGGGGCGCACAAGCAGGAAGAAGCCAGAGGTGGCAGTAAAGAGCTCAGTAACCTCAATGACACAATGATCAGCAGCAGCTGTGGAGCCGACTCACACAAACCCAGTGAGCCAGCACAGCTACAGATGCGGCCGCGGCAGACCCTTGCAGATTCCAGGGGGTCACTCGCCCCCCCTTGCCCCTACCTGTGGACGCCCATGGCTACTTTGCTGTTGTTCTTCCAACAATACTTACCTGCTCTGTGCAGTGGTTTTGCACAGAGCAACCCCGACACTCTTCTTCTCATGTCCCCTGCCGGTGCTCCTGGCTCCTTCCCCTTGGCCAGTGCCCTTAATAGGAAGCCACTTGCTAAGGGGACACTGATGCGTGCTCCCTCCTGAGCCCCGCTCTATGCGTCCATAAGACACATAAAGCCGCAGCTCAGCCCCACCCCCTCTCTCTCCTCTTTGGCTCACTGGCTGTGTTTGACAGTGCCAATGGCTCCCGCTGCTGTGTCTCAGCCATTGGGGAGAGAAGGACCCGGGACAGCTGAGGCTTCCGTGCACATCGCTGGATCTAGAGGGGGCTCAGGTGTGTATAAGGGAGGGGCTGTGAGGGGAGCGGCACAAAGAAGGTTTTTTACTTTCATGCTTAAGCCTTTACAACCAGTGGTGTCGCTATGGGGGTGCGGGGGGGGAACGTACCCAGGTGACACCCGCCAGAGGGGTGACACCCCAATGGTGTCACACCCATCTGTGACAGCCCACCGAAACTAGCCTGCCCAGCGCCCTGCAGGGCACTGTGGCAGGCTAGACAGGAGAGAGCCCGATGGGGGGGTGACACCATGTTTACCCCACCAGGTGACATCAACCTTAGTGAAAACCACTGTAATGTATACCCAAAGGGTTCGTTCTACTATTGCCACCCATCTAGAGTGCTTTTCAGAGGTGTTTGACAGGCATTGCGGAGGTGAAATTTCCCCTCCTCGCTTTCCCCAGGACAGGAAAATATCTAAAGGCTCACTGTTTGGCTAATTAAAACAGCTTTATTAATTCTAAAAAAGTTACTCACAAACATCCTTGTAACATTCTTGATGACTGCTATCAGCTCGCTGTCTGAACCACACAACACCTCCCCCTAATTTTATGGAAATGAGGAACAGGGTTCCAGTGAAGGGTTCAATGTTAAAAAAAGAGGTCTAAGGACTGGTAAGCTGCAATATATTACATTTTTACTCTTGGATTTAGATAAGCTTTGAAAGGCTAAATGCCCTTTCCAACAACGAGAACGAAAATAGTGGATTATTGATTCAATTCTATTTTGATGGAACATCTAAATGGAATTGGGATCGAACAATTAGATTTCCACACTTATGGCTATAGTAGCTTTATCGTCTAAAGCAGGGGTCTCCAAACCCTGGCCCGCGGGCTACATCCGGCCGGTGGGTGTGTTTTGTCCGGCCCCCAGCTTGCCCAGACCCTGCCAACACAGCACTGTCGATCTGCTGGCTTTTAAAAGCAGCTGCAGGCAAGCGTCAAATAAATCTGCACACATACATCTGCTGGGGACACTGATAATGGGCACATCTATGCTGGGGACACTGATAATGGGGACATCTATGCTGGGGACATCTATGCTGGGGACACTGATAATGGGGACATCTATGCTGGGGACACTGATAATGGGGAAATCTATGCTGGGGAAATCTATGCTGGGGACACTGATAATGGGGACATCTATGCTGGGGACACTGATAATGGGGACATCTATGCTGGGGACATCTATGCTGGGGACACTGATAATGGGGACATCTATGCTGGGGACACTGATAATGGGGACATCTATGCTGGGGACACTGCTAATGGGGACATCTATGCTGGGGACACTGCTAATGGGGACATCTATGCTGGGGACACTGATAATGGGGAAATCTATGCTGGGGAAATCTATGCTGGGGACACTGATAATGGGGACATCTATGCTGGGGACACTGATAATGGGGACATCTATGCTGGGGACACTGATAATGGGGAAATCTATAATGGGGACACTGATAATGGGCACATCTAAGCTGGGGGCACTGATAATGGAGAAATCTATGCTGGGGACATTGATAATGGGGAAATCTATTCTGGGGACACTGATAATGGGGACAACTATGCTGGGACACTTATAATGGGGACACTGATAATGGGGAAATCTATGCTGGGGACATCTATGCTGGGGACACTGATAATGGGGACACCTACACTGGGGACACTGATAATGGGGACAACTATGCTGGGACACTTATAATGGGGACACTGATAATGGGGAAATCTATGCTGGGGACATCTATGCTGGGGACACTGATAATGGGGACACTGATAATGGGGACATCTATGCTGGGGACACTGATAATGGGGACACCTACACTGGGGACACTGATAATGGGGACACCTACACTGGGGACACTGATAATGGGGACATCTATGCTGAGGACACTGATAATGGGGAGATCTATGCTGAGGACACTGATAATAGGGAGATCTATGCTGGGGACACTGATAATGGGGATATCTATGCTGAGGACACTGATAATGGGGAGATCTATGCTGAGGACACTGATAATGGGGAGATCTATGCTGGGGACACGGATGATGGGGAAAACTCTACTGGGGACACTGATAATGGGGAACATTATGTTGGGGACACTGATAATGGGGAAAATAATGCTGGGGACACTAATGGGGACAACTATGCTGGGGACACTGATAATGGGGACAAATATGCTGGGGACACTAATGGGGACAACTATGCTGGGGACACTGATAATGGGGACAACTATGCTGGGGACATTGATAATGGGGAAACTCAATGGGGAAACTCTGCTGGGGACACTGATAATGTGGAAAACTCTGCTGGGGACACTGATAATGTGGAAAACTCTGCTGGGGACACTGATAATGTGGAAAACTCTGCTGGGGACACTGATAATGGGGACACTGATAATGGGAGACTCTGATGGGGACACAGATATGGGGGACATTGATATTGAGGAGACTCTGATGGGGACACAAACGTGCAAAAGTTTTCGGCCCCTAAATACTTGTAAAATCTACAATGTGGCCCTTGTGTTGAAAAGTTAGGAGACCTGAAACAAAAAATAAATAAAAAATTGTCAAATCATCAAGCTGACCATACATGTGGAAATCCAATCAATATATTTCAGTTTCAAATCTGTTTACCAGATAAATTGAATAAACTGAACAAATCCACTAATTTCACTCTATTGCTGTGCAACGAAGTTGAAGAAATCCCAAATGAATATGGTGGAAAATCGATTTTTATTGGATTGCTGTTTTATTAGATTTCCATGTGAATGCAATTTTTCTTTTAATGTATTAAATTTGTCTTAATCGAGGAAGGGGGGGATTTGCTCGGAGAAGGGGTAGAGTGTCTCTACTCTGGGTGGAAAACCTTTACAATATATTGAAGAGGCAGTGGCCAAGGGGTAAAATGCCCCCTGGACCCGTCAGCCCCCAATCTTTATTCATGCAATTAATGGAAATATGGCAGTCAACTGGTTAATGGGAGGTTTTCTTCATTCTTTTAATCACTTTGCTTTGTAGGCAGGTGGTTGAAATTGGTAGGTGTATGAGCAGCATGACTCTTGTACAGGGCTGTGTTGTGGGGGGAACCTCTCCTGCCTCTGAATCACCCAGACATTACCTGCACTGTCCTGGACTGAGCTGTCAAAATGGTATGCTTGCAAGCTTTTTACATTTGCGCTCATTCATATTTGATTTGTAGCGCAAAAACGTGAAAAAATACCGCGCTGTCCCTTTAAACAATAAACAGCGGCTAGCACAGCAAAAAGACAATTGCAAAAGGAAATAACAAATAAAAGTGCAGCGCTAGAAGGACAGTCTCTGAATAAATCCAAGACCGTAAAGTGATCATGTAAATCTCAAACGTATGTAATAGACATAAACATAAATAAATGAATCCACAAAAAAGTATATAAATGTGTACATAAGATGAACATAAAGTCCACAGATAGGGAAACCAAACGTGTGATGAGTCCAGACACATAACCTAAATTCTCATAATATCTTCATGGCATCAAAGATGAAGATAGGTGTAAGGAAAGTTGCAAGTAGAATATCCACCACCAATTGGATGAAGGCTTACCGGAAAGCTTGGACTCAAAAGGACGTACGCCTGATGAGTCAACAAAGTTTAAGGTGAAGTACACCAAAAGATGAGGGCATCCGTGTAGGCGACCTCTGGCTTGGAAGTCAGGTGTTCCCTCCTGATCCGGCTGAGTTTCAAACCATTTATGGCTGGCCTAATGTATGGCCGGCCTAAAACCTGACAGACAGCAGTAGCAGTGGCTGCAGTGCTTTGAGTGAGCAGCAACTCTCAGTGCTGGCTGCTGCACTTTGGTCATTTGGGGAGAAGAAGCTGTGAACCCCCTTATCCCCCACATATCTACACCCCTGCAGCTGCTACTACAAGAATGAGCTTGTTTAAACCTGCTTACTCTTTGGACATGTCCAAGCAACAAATGTTAGGGTTAAAGAAATAATTAGGGTTAACTACAATTTTTATTAATGCACTAGACTCATGTTTCTTGTACGAAGTATTTTCAAAAAATGTTGCGCTACAAATATCATAATCACTGTGGTGTGCAGAGAGACATGAATACACGGATACACGGAAAGTTGGGAGGTATGGCCTCAGCCTCCTCAGCTTTTCCTGAAACTCCACTTTTTCCCAGTGTCCTCTCTGTCTCTGAGTTTTCTGGAAGGACAAGTCAGCATCTCCCTATCTCCATCTTGTGGCCAGAAGGAGAAATTGCATGACAATAGTCTTTCATTGGTCCATGACAACATGCCTGCTACACGTTAAAAATAAAAAACTGCTGACACCGTCCACTGCCACATACCCCCCACCCCTTCCCCAGAAGCACTGTACAAAATTGTGCCACCTCCCTGAAATGAGTTTGACTCCTCTCTGAAATAATTTTTGCAGGTTGGGATGTCTGATATAATATGAGGTCAAACCTAAACACTTTTCAATGTGTATGCAATCAGGCAGGTCCTTGCACTACATAGTTGAAGGTAAGTCTAAAGAAAATTGAATAATAAAAGTATATAATGTATGGCAAGCTTTAGACGCAGCAGCTGCAGTTCAGGTTCAAAAGGCTCTCCTTATCTCTTCTTTGGTTCTAGTCACATGACACAGACAAGGCAGGACTACCTGTCATTCTGAAATGCTTGATTTGACAGGTGAGTGTGTTAGGCTAGGTTCACATCTATGCATGTCGGAACACGCGCAAAATGTTATGCTTTCCCAACACACATAGAAACACGCTGCCCTTTAGATGATGCACGGAGGTGGCAATAACTGTTAATGGCACCCCCAGGCATCTGCAAATGCACGCCAAGCTGCGCGGTGGCGCAGCATCATGTGGTGTTTTTCAAAAAGAGTCAGGGACTTCTTTTCTGCATTTTTCACGCATAGGGCAGTTGATTAACCCCTTTCCAACCGCCGCACGCCGATATACGTCGGCAGAATGGCACGGGTGGGCAAAAGGGCGTACAGGTACGTCCCCTTTAGGATGCGGCATTGTGGGTGTGCGCCACGTGCTCCGACTCGATGTCCGCCAGGTGCCCGCGATCGTGTCACGAAGCGGAAGAAAAGGGAGATGCCTATGTAAGCAAGGCATTTCCCCATTTTGCCTAGTGATATGACAGAGATCACTGCTCCCTGTCATTGGGAGCAGTGATCGCTGTCATGTCAGTGGTACCCTCCACAGTTAGAATCACTCCCTAGGACGCACTTAACCCCTTGATCACCCCCTAGTGTTTAACCCCTTCCCTGCCAAGTTCATTTACACAGTAATCAGTGCATTTTTATAGCACTGATCGCTGTATAAATAACAATGGTCCCAACATAGTGTGAAAAGTATCCAATGTGTCCACCAAAATGTCGCAGTCAGAATAAAAATCGCAGATCGCCGCCATTACTAATAAAAAAATAAATAAATAAATAATAAAAATTCCATAAATCTATCCCCTATTTTGTAGACACTATAACTTTTGAGAAAACCAATCAATATACGCTTATTGCGATTTTTTTTTTTGACCAGAAATATGTAGAAGAATACATATCAGCCTAAACTGAGGAAAAAATTTGTTTTTTTATATAGATATTTGTTATAGCAAAATGTAAAAAACATTGCATTTTTTTCAAAATTGTCGCTCTTTTTTTGTTTATAACACAAAAAATAAAAACCGCAGAGGTAATCAAATACCAGCAAAAGACAGCTCTATTTGTGGAGAAAAATGGACGTCAATTTTGTTTGGGCGCAGCGTCGCACGACCGCGCAATTGTCAGGATCCAATTACCCTACCAGCATGTCTTTAGAGCGTGGGAGGAAACCAAACTACCTAGAGGAAACCTACACGATTAATGAATTTGTCAAAATTAGTTGAAAAACAAATTCGGAATGAAACGAATTGCACATGTCTAGTACCCGCTCCCCCCCCCCCCCCCAAAAAAAAATGACATGCCAAATGTGGCATGTCAGGGGATCAGGAGTCCTTAAAGCGGAGTTCTGCTTAAAAAAAATAAAAAATGAAAAGTCGGCAGCTACAAATACTGCAGCTGCTGACTTTTAATAATCAGACACTTACCTGTCCCAGGGTCCAGTGATGCGGGCGAACGAAGCCCCGCTAGTCTCCCCCTCCTCTCTGCGGTGCCAGCATTGTCACTGTGGGCTCCCGGCTGTGGCTTCACCAATGCGCATACGCGCGCCACGACTGGCTGGGCAATCACCTGGGACCTGTGACGTGTCCCAGATGATTGCCAAGAGGGAGGGGGGTGAGGTGATCTCACTTCCAGTGCCGCAGTGCGCCGGGAGGAAGTGGGAACTGGAACCCTCTAAAAAGACGGTATCCGCCCCCCCCCCCTCCAAAAAAAAGAATGACATGCCGAATATGGCATGTCAGGGGGTCACCTCCCTTAAAGCGAAAGTTCCATTTTTGGGTGGAACTCCGCTTTAACTATTACTAACTATTAAATTATAGGTATTGGAATTTCCTTTTAAATTTGGCTAATTCGGATATTTCCGAATTATTTATTTATTATTAATTTCAGGTACTTACATAGTGCCGTCAATTTACGCAGCACTTTACACATACATTGTACATTCACATCAGTCCCTACCCTCAAGGAGCTTACAATCTAAGGTCCCTAACTCACATTCATACATATACTGGGGCCAATTTCTAGACAGGATCCAATTAACCTACCAGCATGTCTTTGGAGTGTGGGAGGAAACCCACACAATTAACGAATTTGTCGAAATTAGTTGAAAAACTAATTTGGAACGAAATGAATTGCACATGTCTAGTACCCGCCCCCCCCCCCCCCCCCCCCCCCCCCACACACACACACACAAAAATAATGACATGCCAAATGTGGCATGTCAGGCAGTCACCCCCCTTAAAGCAGAAGTTCCACTTTTGGAAGTGGTGGTGGGGGGTGCACGTTGGCCTCCTCGCCATGGATTCCGGAGGGGGTCCTTGTCCCAGCACTGCTCCTGCACGTGGGTTTTGGAACGATATCTTGGCTGTGTAGAATACAATGACCCCGATGAGGTCATACGTCTGTAGCTATCCCTCATGTCCCCTATAGATGGCAATCAGGAGACAAACTTCTCAACTTCCCAAACTTCTTTTCTTTCCCTAAACTTTTCTCAGGGTTAGTCCTGGGAGTTCTGCAGACAGCTGGAAGTGGGACCTTCACCCTGGAGCTGCCCATAGCATGGTCCTTCCAGGATCTCCTCCATCCTGATCCCTACCCACCCCCCTCCCTCCTAGTCCCCATTCTTTTGCTTGTCTTCAGAGCAGCTTTCAAGGAATTTGGACAAAGGGAGAGCCCTGATCATCCCACCTCCCTCCACTGACTTTATCTAGGAATGTGAAGTGACCTGAGGGTGACCTTGCTGGGAGTCCCTGAGTGGCACAATCTAGAAGGAGGGGAAGAGGGGGGGGATCTGTAGTCCTGTAGTCTAGGACTTGATCAGCCATAGTGATCACAGAGGGAGGGGGGAAGGCAAAGGCTGAAGATCTGCCGGAAATGTCTGCACACTGCTGACTGCAGACACAGACAGGGGGACAATGCAGCTGGGTGACAGCTCAGGACACACTCGGGGGACCGTCTGCTCCTAGGATCCCGAATCGGGCGACTCGCTGCTCTTCTGCAATAAACCCCCCCACAACTCCACTCTTCTCCTCCATTCAGGATCGTTACAATGGGGCTGCCGACTCTGGAGTTCAGCGATTCCTACCTGGACAGTCCCGACTTCAGGGAAAGGCTGAAATGTCATGAGATTGAGCTGGACCGGACCAACAAGTTTATTAAAGAGCTGATCAAGGATGGGAACATGCTGGTCGGGGCTCTGAGAAGTAAGTCAAGTCCCCCCTTCCAGCGATCTGCACAGCCTTCCCTGCATGAGATACATTGTTGCAGATCACATTTCACCCAATATTTGTCTTTTGTAGGAAGTTATTGTTATTATGTTGATCATAACACACGCTGGATGTTGTGGCATGTTGGATACATTCACATTATTATTATTTTTTTGTTATTACTATTATACAGGATTTATATTCCTCCAGCAGTCTGCACAGTGCTTTATATAGCAAAGGAAGACAATATAGTATGCAGTCTATAGAAGTGAAATTCAATAGAAGAGGGCCCAGGGTGCTGCTCCTAAGAGCTTACAATCTAATAGACTAGCCCTTTTGTACTTGGTTTATTTTAAATGCAAGAGGAATTACCTGGGGGGGGAGAATTAGGCTTCCGTTGCAGTTTCCAAAAGTAGTGCATGCGCTGCTTATGGCGCAGTGCGATTTCAGTGCATTCAAAATAAATGGGCTGGAATCGAAACGGCGCAGAACTGCATGTGATTCGCAGCGGAACGCACATCCTGTGTGATTCCTGGTGTAACGCGGCCTTCAGTGCGCATTTTTTACGCATTTTCATACTTGGTTTATTTAAACGCAAGAGGAATTACCTGGGGGGGGGAATTAGGCTTCCGTTGCAGTTTCCAAAACTAGTGCATGCGCTGCTTATGGCACGGTGCGATTTCAGTGCATTCGAAATGAATGGGCTGAAATCGAAACGGCGCAGAACTGCATGTGATTCACACATTCCTGAAGCGGCCTTCAGTGCGCATTTTTTTACGCATTTTCATACTTGGTTTATTTAAATGCAAGAGGAATTACCTGGGGGAGAATTATGCCGCGTACACACGAGCGGAATATCCGACAGAAAAAGTCAGACGGAAGCTTTTCATGGTATATTCAGATCGTGTGTATGCCTTTATTTTTCGAAAATTCTGACGAACCTAGAAATAGAACATGCTCTAAATATTTCCGAGGGAACCAATTCCTATCGGGAAAACCGCTCGTCTGTATGCTGTTCCGAAGGACCAAAAATGACGCTTGCTCTGAAGCAAGTACGAGACGGAAGCTATTGGCTACTGGCTATTGCACTTCCTTTTTCTAGTCCCGTCACCGCATTCTGGACGGTCTGAGTTTGGTGTGATCGTGTGTACGCAAGACAGTTTCAGCAGAATTCTGTCGGAACTCCGTCGGAACTCCGTCGGAACTCCGTCGGAAAAACATTCAGTTTATTCCAACGAAAAAAACGGTCATGTGTATAGGGCATTAGGCTTCCGTTGCAGTTTCCAAAAGTAGTGCATGCGCTGCTTATGGCGCGGTGCGATTTCAGTGCATTCGAAATTAATGGGCTGAAATCAAAACGACGCAGAACTGCATGTGATTCGCACCGGAACGCACATCCTGTGTGATTCCTGGTGTGAAGCGGCCCTCAGTGTGTATTTTGTACGCCTGATTTTTCCAGTAACGTGATCCAGCGTAGATGGGAGTGTTTTTAGACATTTTTTGTGTATAAGGGTCCCATTCACACTAGAAACTGCACATAACTGCGCGTTTTTGACTGCGTGTTTACATGTGAAGCACGTTAAGGCTGGATTCACACCTATGCTTTTTTTAGTGATTCTTGCATTTTGCTGATTTGCATCTAACATGGTTTCCTGTGGAATATGTTATGTAGTTAAAATCTGCAAAATGCAAAAAGCACTAAAAATGACCTGATTCACACCTAGGTAGATTGCAGTTTGCATATTCCAGGATGCATTTTGCATTTTTCAATATACATTTTTGATCCATTATTATTTTTATTATTATTCTTTTAGGTACTTATATAGCACCGTAAATTTACGCAGCGCTTTACATATACATTGTACATTCACATCAGTCTCTAACCTCAAGGAGCTTACAACCTAAGGTTCCTAACTCACATTCATATACTAGGGCCAATTTAGGCTGGATTCACACCTATGCAGTTTTAGTGCTTTTTGCATTTTGCAGATTTGCACTATAGTCCATTTAACATGATTTCCTATGGAACACGTTCTGTAGTGCAAATCTGCAAAATGCAAAAAGCACCAAAAATGCATAGGTGTGAATCCAGTCTTAGACAGAAGCCAATTAACCTACCAGCATGTCTTTTGGAGTGTGGGAGGAAACCGAAGTACCCGGAGTTATCCCACGCCGGCCGGCACAGGGAGAACATGCAAACTCAAGGCAGGTAGTGTCGTGGTTGGGATTCGAACCAGCGACCCTTATCCTTATCCATTAGGCCTGGTTCACACCTATCCATTTTTAGTGCATTTTCTTAGTTTTGCAGAAACAAAGTACAGTTCATTTAACACGGTTTCATATGGATGTAGTTCACATCTGTGTATTTTTACGGAAAGGGCCAGGGACTTTTTTCTGGTTTTTGGTGCCACAGACTTCAATGGATCAAAAACGTGTATTGAAATACGCAAAGTGCACCTGCAATATGAAAACTGCAAACTGCATAGGTGTGAATCAGGCCTATGGGCCCTTTCACGTGGAAAGCAGTTGGATGCATTTGGCTTCAATTTGATGCATTTTGACCTGCACTCCAACTGCATAGACAGCCCAAAATCAAGGTAATCCTATGGGCACAGTGCACATCATTGCGGTGCAGTTCAGCGCAGTTTAAAAAAAAGTAGAGCATGCTGCATTTTTCCGCACCGCAAATGCAGGTAACGCACTACAAATGCACTTCAGTTGCATCACACCGCACCCCTTTAAGCCAAGAAAGCCAAGCCCAAAAATGTATAAAAAAATGCACTGCAAACAGTTCTAAATGCAGCACAGAACGCATGCAAAATACATTCAAGCGCATGTCAAGTGTGCGGCAAGCACGTGTCAAATGCATGTAAACATGCAGTCAAAAACGTGCAGTTATGTGCAGTTTCTGGTGTGAATGGGCCCTTAAATGTTTTACATGCGTTTTGCGCTGTGTTTCGCAGTGCTTTTTTTTTTTTTTAGGTTTTGGGCTTGGATTTTTTGGCTTAAAGGGGCACAATGCAGTGCAGTTGCAGTGCATTTGAAGCGCGGGGGAAGAAAAATGCAGCGTGCTGTACTTTTTTTTTAACTGTGCTGAACTGCACTGCAATGATGTGAACTGTTCCCATAGGACTACCTTAATTTTGGACTGTCTATACTGTTAAAGTAAAGTTTTAGACCCCTTTCACACTGGGGCGCTTTGCAGGCGCTACAGCGCTAAAAACAGTGCCTGCAAAGCGCCCTGAAAGAGCCGCTCCTGTCTCTCCAATGTGAAAGCCCTGAGGACTTTCACACTGGAGTGGTGCGCTGGCAGGACGCTAAAAAAAGTCCTGCTAGCAGCATCTTTGGAGCGGTGTGTATACTGCTCCTACAGCGCCCCTGCCCATTGAAATGAATGGGCAGCGCGGCTATACCGCCGGGAAAGCGCTGCTGCAGCAGCACTTTGCGGGTGGTTTTAACCCTTTTTCAGCTGGTTTTAACCCTTTCTCGGCCACTAGTGGGGGGGTAAAAGCGCATAGCATCGCAAAATTGCCGGTAAAGCGCCGCTAAAAATATTGGCGCTTTACTGCCAACGCACCGTCCCAGTGTGAAAGGGGCCTAAAATGTATCCGGTTTGAAAAGGCCCTTAGACTTCATGCACAAGGGTGTATTAAAATACTCCCCTCTATGCTTGATCCTATTTCTGGGAAAATACAGCTTAAAAAAATGCCTTAAGGCCCGATTTACACACACTGAATTCCTGTGCAATTCACATGCAGTTCTGTGCGGTGCGGTGCGGTGCGATTTCAGCCCATTCATTTTAAATGGGCTGAAATCGCACCAAAAATAGTGCATGCACTACTTTTGGAAACTCGCTGCAACCGGATCACATGGTACTTCTGTAGCATGCGTTCCAGTGCGGGCCAACGCACTGAGTTTTGGGGCGTCATTGTGCTTGGTTTATTTAAATGCAGGAGAAATAATCTGGGGAGTATTAGACTCTATGCAGAAGGATGTATTAAAATACTGCCATCTACACTGGATGGCCGGTTCACACCGTGAATTCACATGCACATTCGATTCACGTGCAATTCTGTGCGGTGCGATTTCAGCCCATTCATTTAGAATTTTCGGGCTGAAATCACACCGCACCAAACGTAGTGCATACACTACTTTTGGAAACTCACTGCAACCAGATCGCATGGTATATTGCGGGATCAGGTGCGGGCAAACGAACTGCGTTTTGTGACCAGCATTTGGGGTGTCACTAACTTAATACTGACCCCCATTGCAGATCACAACTGCAGTGTGCTTTGAACGCAGTGTGGAAATGCAAAGTGAAGATGGGTTTCCTGCACCATGTTCTAGTGTGAACCGGCTCTTACAGGCATATGGGTGTCCTTTTATTAAACTGAGATCAGCTGCGATCCCGAGTCTCACCGCTGATCTCAGGTCATTACCAGTTTATGAAACTGAGATAATCAGCAGAGAACATGTTCTCCGCAGATTATCTCAGCACAGTGAGAATCTTAAAGAGGGAGTCCACCTAAACCGCCAAAAAAAAAAAAAATATTAAAAGCCAGCAGCTACAAATACTGCAGCTGCTGACTTTTAATAAATGGCCACTTACCTGTCCCAGGGTCCAGCGATGTCGGCAGGCGACGCCGAGAACCCGCTCGGTTCTCGGCAGCTGCCGCCGCCATCCTAGGTGAGGGAAAAAGGAAGTGAAGCGTTGCGGCTTCATTTCCCGGTTCCCTACTGCGCATGCGCGAGTCACGCTGCGCATCGTAACTGGTCCCCGCTATCTTCTGGGACCCGTGTGTTTCCCAGGAGACAGCGCGGAGGGACAGGAAGAGGCATAGACTCCCATGGGAGTCTATGCCGGAAGTGGGTGCAAATACCTGTCTTAGACAGGTATCTGCACCCCCCTCCCCCCTGAAAGGTGCCAAATGTGACACCGGAGGGGGGGAGGGTTCCGAAAAGCGGAAGTTCCATTTTTGTGTGGAACTCCGCTTTAACTAACTGTCACAGAAACGGCCAGTTTATGAAGGTGCGATCTCAGCACCTCACTGGCGATCTGTGACAGAATTCTCACTTTCTGATTCACCATTTCAGAAGTGGAGAATCAGAGTGAGAAGCCTGAAACTGGCTGATATTCTGGAGAAAGCAAGAAGTCTTTTGACATCTTTCTTTCACCAAACAGTCAGAGCACATCTTCCCCACCATCACACACCTCGAAACCAGCAGGATAGGAATTTATAGTGTGTGTGTATATATATATATATATATATATATATATATATATATATATATATATATAATTATTTATATATATATATATAGATATAGATATAGATATAGATATATATCTATATCTATCTAGCTATCTATCTATCTATCTAGCTATCTATCTATCTAGCTATCTATATATATCTATATATATATATATATAGATATATATAGATATATATCTATCTATACATATCTATTTATAGATATATATAGATAGATACAGCTCTCTCTCTCTCTCTCTCTCTCTCTCTCTCTCTCTCTCTCTCTCTCTCTCTCTCTCTCTCTCTCTCTCTCTCTCTCTCTCTCTCTCTCTTTCTCTATCTATCTATATATATATATATATATTTTTTTAGATGTTCACGTCTCTGGCTGCGTTCACACTTGTGCGATGCGTGAACCAGCGTGATTCCTGTGTGGGTTTCCACATCGCACCTACATTGACATCTGCGCACCACTGCGGGTGTCAATGTAAAGTTAATGACACCCCCAGATCATTTCACAGATCGCAGTGCGAACTATGTAATGGTGCAGGAATCGGATCGCTTGGGTGTTCACACCCATGCGATCCGATTCCAGTGCGGACCAAAAAAAGGGTCCTGTACCATTTTGGTGCAAATGCAATATGATTTAGGGCCGGTTCCCACTGCTGCGGTGTTCGAGATCGAATGTGATGCGCACTGCACTGCAGTGCAAAATCACATCCGATCTCTGTGCGATGCGATTTCAGCCATACAGATAGTATGGCTGAATTCGCATTGCATTCGGACCAAACTCGTACAGGACCCTTTTTTTGGTCCGCAGAAGAATCGGATCGCATGGGTGTTCACACCCATGCGATCCGATTCCTGTCTGAGTTTGCAGATCACACTGCGATATGTGAACTGATTTGGGGGTGTCGTTACCTTTTAGGCCCGGTTCACACTTGTGCGATGCCAGACATCGCACAGGCATCGAATATAATTCGCAGCGCACTACCGTTCACATTACATGTGATGTCTGTGCGGTGTGATATCAGCTGTACAGATAGTATGGCTGATATCGCACCGCATTCGGTGCAAACACGCACAGGACCCTTTTTTCTGTTCGGACCAGAATCGGATCGCATGGGTGTTCACACATATGCGATCTGATTCATGTCCGAACTGTCAGTTCGCAGTGCGATATGCAAGCTGAACTGGGGGTGTCGTTAACAATGTATTGACACTCCCCAGCGATTCGCATATAGCAGTGTGAACTGACATGTGAGTCGGTGCGATGCGGGAACCCGCAGTGGATTCGCAGTGTTCTCGCATTGCAACAGTTTATCAATTTTTATGTTTATCAATTATGAAATATATTTTATTTTAATTTATTAATACATTTTTTATACTTGTATACTTTATAAAAATTTTTTTTTTTTAATGATTATAAATGTATTTTGCATTTATATGAATGGTGTATAGCTGCATTACATATGTGCATTTACTATACACCATTCACATTTAAATTGCTAGCCACTATAATGAATTTCACGCACATATACATTATAGTTACATAGGTTATAAAAAGGCATAAGTTCAACCAATAGTAATAAATAAATAGAAAACCTCTGTATACACAATCATAGAGGCAAAAAAAAAAACACACAAAGCTTTATCCTATATGCTCCTGCAGGAGCAAATAAATTCCTTCCTGATCACCGGATATTTCCTGGATCAACATTCTCTGGTGTTATTACCTATACTGTATATTAGTATCATCTTATAGTTTGTTCTTTTAGCAATGCATCCAGCTCTTTTTTTCAAACACTCCACTGAGCTGGCCAGAACTAGTTCTTGAGGGCGTCTGTTCCACATTTTCACAGCTCTTACTGTGAAGAAGCCTTTCTGTATGTGGAAGTTCTTTTTTTTTCCTCCCAGATGTAAAGAGTGCTGCCTTGGCAATAACCTTAAAGTGAATAACTTGAAACCAAGTTCACTATATGGACCAATTATGTATTTATACATGTTGATCACATCCCCCCTTAATCTCCTCTTCTCAAGAGAGAATAGATTCAGTTCCTCTAATCTTTCCTCATAGCTGAGCTCCTCCATGCCTCTTATCAGTTTGGTTGCCCTTCTCTACACTTTCTCCAGTTCCCCGATATCCTTTTTGAGAACTGATGCCCAAAACTGAACTGTATAATTCAGATGAGGTCTTACTAATGCACAGGGCTGCTTATAGAAATCACGGGCCCCATACAGCCTACCTGACAGGGCCCCCCTATTCTGAAAATATTGAATTATAATTTTGCTAAGATGCAACGGCCATGATGCTATGCTTTGCAGCCATGGAAGAAATTATACCCCCGATGAACAAGACCCCTTCAAGTGAATAGTGACACTGAGGCAATATCTGCACCCCCACATTGAGCAATCTGTGCCAATTACTCAATGTAATTCAGGGTGGTGTGTTTGTTCAGGATAGTGAGCTGTGTGAATCTGGCAGCGCTATGGATAAAGGGGCACACAGGGGTCCCAGACAGTAGGGAGTGCAGATACCAGAACTGATCCCCCTGCAGCGCAGCTGGAGGGAGAAAAGAAAAGTAGAAACTGGCAGCATTGCACAAACAGTGTCAGAAATAAGGCAGTAGTGCCGACCCTCCTGCTTGGCAGGTGCCCGTACCCCCCTTTTGAAATGATGAGGCCTGGGCCCAGTACCGGCTGTACTGCCTTATCAGCAGCCATGCTGATGAATATATATGCATTCATTTACATGCGTATGTGCATAAATTTTGCTAGTAAGAGCATCTTATTTAGGCACCCTAATCGCTGCTTTAAAATACAAATCTAAACACATTTGTTGATTTACTAAAACTGGAGGGTGAAAAATCTGGTGCAGCTATGCATGGTAGCCAATCAGCTTCTAACTTCAGCTCGTTCAATTAAGCTTTGACAAAAAAAACCTGCAAGCTGATTGGTTTCTATGCAAAGCTGCTCCAGATTTAGCACTCTCTTGTTTTAGTAAATCTCCCCCATTGCACTTTGACAGAAATAGAGCTGTGTTCAGAGGCATAAAAAATGAAAAATTCCTCAAAAGCTGTGTTTTTTCTGCCTGTGTGCATGAGGTCTAAGGATTCATTCAGACGGGCATTGACACCCATTCTGTACGCAGGCTGCATTGGTTAATCCAGTTGCATCCGCCCTGAGCTGCACACAGGCAGCCTATGGGCTCATTCAGGCGGGTTGACCCCGTCCTGAGTGCTGAGCCACTGCTTTTTGCATCTGCATCTAACCTTGGAGCTACGCAGGCGGCCTATACAAGTGGATGCAGGCACAACAGCTGCATGGATGTGCAGGAGAGGGTGCATTTCAGTGGCAGTGTGTCCATAAGGGCACACGGGCACCGCCCCCACTCTCCAGCCACCCCCCTATGTGTAAAATGGATAGATTCAGCATTGCATGAATATATCCATGCCCGATGTAGCCACCCCCTATTCAGGCACCCGGCCCCTTTTTTTTTTGGGGGGGGGTATTTTTGAAGCACCTGATTAGAGCCATAGGCTCCAATAGGCTTCAAATAAGGTGGGCTTTTGGCACAGAGCATTGCGCTATGAGCCCACCCAGGTGTGTTAGCAAAGCAAATGAATATTTGCTTTGCTAACACTGAACCACCTTTCTGCTAATCAGGGAGCGCAGGTCTGTTACTCGTCACCTGATTGGCTGAAAGGACAAACATCCCTATTGGACACCTAGTGGAACGGAGGAGGAGACGCATGGGAACCATGGAGGATGCAGGAGCCGTCGCCTGCCTATCCCACAGCTCACCACTGTCACCCGAATGGGGTAAGTGCCGGTCTGACGGTGGGTGAGCGGGGGCAGGTCACAGTGGCTGCATATTACGGGCACAGGCTGCATATGGTGGGCACAGAGGCTGCATATGGTGGGCACAGAAGCTGCATATGGTGGGCACAGAGGCTGCATATGATGTGCACAGATGTTGCATATGATGGGCACAAAGACTGCATATGGTGGGCACCGAAGCTGCATATGGTGGGCACAGAAGCTGCATATGGTGGGCACAGAGGCTGCATATGATGTGCACAGATGTTGCATATGATGGGCACAAAGACTGCATATGGTGGGCACCGAAGCTGCATATGGTGGGCACAGAAGCTGCATATGGTGGGCACAGAAGCTGCATATGATGGGCACAGATGCTGCATATGATGGACACAAAGGCTGCATATGGTGGGCACAGAAGCTGCATATATTTATTTAAGGTACTTATATAGCGCTGTCAATTTACGCAGCGCTTTTACATATACATTGTACATTCACACCAGTCCCTACCCTCAAGGAGCTTACACTCTAAGGTCCCTAACTCACATTCAAACAGCATATGATGGGCACAGAGGTTGTATATTATGGGCACAGTGGCTGCATATGATGGGCACAGTGGCTGCATTTTATGGGCACAATTTTGACATCTGGCTGTGTCTGTGCAGCCACTGCGTCTACATCCACCTCTATAGGCTGCCTGTGTACAGCCTGAGGCAGGGTAAAAGTCTGCTTTAGGCTGGGTTCACACCAATTCGCAATAGCAGGAGATTTTGAGCGGCTCTCTATGGAGCCGGTGTTCTGCCGAGAAAGTTCCTCTCGGCGGATAAGGACCCCCCTCTACTGCGCAGGCGCAGCGCCTGCGCAGTAGGAGCCGGCGGAAATAGCCGAAGCGAAATAGAGAAGAAATCAGCTGTACACGGCGCCTGTAAGAGGGCCCCTCGCGGGCTTGCTTCGCTCGCCACGCCTCGCTGCGCTCGGCACTTTTTTATTCCCCCTCTAGGTCCACTTGGATGGTGGGGCTTGAACCTGGACCCAGGGCGTAGGCGCCGTGTACAGCTGATTGGAGTTTTTCAGCTTCGGCTATTTTCGGCGGCTCCTAGTAATTCGTACTGCACAAGCGCAGCGCTTGTGCAGTTCAGGGGGGTCCTTATTCGCCGAGGGAACTTTCTCGGCAAGACACCGGTTCACATATCTCCGCATCGAGTCCTGTGCGTTTTGCACAAAAGGTCCTGTGCGTCTTTTGGTCCGTTTCAGGTCAGAATTCAGCCCAAAATTCGGGCTGAAATCGGACCTGAAATGGTGAGCCAGCACACACCGGACCCCTGCTGTGAGACGCATGCGGCTCATATGTGAACCGAGCCTTAAACTTTTATCATCATTTATTTATTTTATTTTTTTGCAATAGGTATTTATTTGACTTTTTTTCTTTTACAACATATGAGATAGGAGCACATATCAAAGAGCACATACCCACAATAAACAGATTGGTGTACATCTAATTTGAATAAATAGCATAAACAGGTGGTTTGCATAAGATACAATATTAGAATGAGAGAAGGGGTAATAAAGGAAGCCTTATTTTCAAAAGATGCAAAAAAAACCTTGTTCCTTTTTTTTTGTTTTTTGTTTTTGGAAGATTGGGGAATAGTTCAATCCTCATTCAGGTGTTTATTGCTGTGTTACTGTTCAGGGGGTTCCCCTCACTTCCTGTCTTGGTGACACCAAGGGCATTGCTGTGTAGTTGAACTTCCTGTTTCTGGTACCAGTGACATGTCACCAGCTGCTCATGGATTCTCCAAGGAAATCTATGAAGAATGCTCCCCAGAAGAGGTAAACAGGAAGTGGGCTATAAAAGTATGCAAGGAAGTACAGATTTACAGCAGATGTTTGCCCTTTAGTTTGCTGTATCACAAACAACTGTTATCATTTTGATTTTTCAGTTTTTTTTTCATCTTTTGTTGCATCTCAGTGCTGTTGATCTACTGCTGTCCCTTTGCAGTCACCTATTATCTTCATGTACTTCAGCTAGGGGTGCCACCTATCCAGGATTCACCCTCACAGTCCAGGTTATGAATAATGTGACCGGGTTTCAGTCCGCCTGAAACCCGGACACATTATTCAGACAGGAATGTGGCTCAGAACAGGGCTTGACAGGAGGGTGAGGGGGCACTATGTGCACCGCATTACTATTCCATACCTCCCAACTGTCCCTGATTTCTAGGGACTGACCCTGATTTGGAAGTGCCTCTGTCCCTCTTTCCTCCTCATTTGTCCTTCATTTTGGTCTGATCTATATAGTTGTCCCAGATGTCCCAGGTCTGTTACAATCCTATAGTGTATACCAAAAAAAATGTACCATGCGCTGCTAAAGTGTTCGGGTTTGGCTTGAAGAAAAAGTGACAACCCTAACTCCAGCGGTAGTTCCATGTCAATTTCCTGATGGTGACAACAGTGGGCCATGCCTGCATAATGTATGTTGAAATGGCCTGTCTAATATGGGGGTGCAGTAAAAAAACAGTCAGGGGGCTTACTGTCAACACACCTGTGTTTTATCCTCCCCAGTGAGCTCTCCCTTCTTTCTCTCTTTTTCTCTAAGGCCTGATTCACACCTATGCAGATTGCAGTTTGCATAACCCAGGTGCATTTTGCATTTTTCAATACACGTTTTTGATCCATTGAAGTCTATGGAACCAGAAAACAGAAAAAGTCCCTGGCCCTTTGCATAAACTGCATAGATGTGACGGTGACCCATAGGAAGCTATGTTAAATGTGATCGTGACCCATAGGAAGCTATGTTAAATGCGATCGTGACCCATAGGAAGCTATGTTAGATGTGACCGTGACCCATAGGAAGCTATGTTAGATGTGACCATGACCCATAGGAAGCTATGTTAGATGTGACCGTGACCCATAGGAAGCTATGTTAGATGTGACCGTGACCCATAGGAAGCTATGTTAGATGTGACCGTGACCCATAGGAAGCTATGTTAGATGTGACCGTGACCCATAGGAAGCTATGTTAGATGTGACCGTGACCCATAAGAAGCTATGTTAGATGTGACCGTGACCCATAGGAAGCTATGTTAGATGTGACCGTGACCCATAGGAAGCTATGTTAGATGTGACCATGACCCATAGGAAGCCATGCTAAATGTGACCATGACCCATAGGAAGCTATGTTAGATGTGACCGTGACCCATAAGAAGCTATGTTAGATGTGACCGTGACCCATAGGAAGCTATGTTAGATGTGCCCGTGACCCATAGGAAGCTATGTTAGATGTGACCGTGACCCATAGGAAGCTATGTTAGATGTGACCGTGACCCATAGGAAGCTATGTTAGATGTGACCGTGACCCATAGGAAGCTATGTTAGATGTGACCGTGACCCATAGGAAGCTATGTTAGATGTGACCGTGACCCATAGGAAGCTATGTTAGATGTGACCATGACCCATAGGAAGCTATGTTAGATGTGACCGTGACCCATAAGAAGCTATGTTAGATGTGACCGTGACCCATAGGAAGCTATGTTAGATGTGCCCGTGACCCATAGGAAGCTATGTTAGATGTGACCGTGACCCATAGGAAGCTATGTTAGATGTGACCGTGACCCATAGGAAGCTATGTTAGATGTGACCGTGACCCATAGGAAGCTATGTTAGATGTGACCGTGACCCATAGGAAGCTATGTTAGATGTGACCATGACCCATAGGAAGCTATGTTAGATGTGACCATGACCCATAGGAAGCTATGTTAGATGTGACCGTGACCCATAGGAAGCTATGTTAGATGTGACCGTGACCCATAGGAAGCTATGTTAGATGTGACCGTGACCCATAGGAAGCTATGTTAGATGTGACCATGACCCATAAGAAGCTATGTTAGATGTGACCGTGACCCATAGGAAACTATGTTAGATGTGACCGTGACCCATAGGAAGCTATGTTAGATGTGACCTTGACCAATAGGAAACCGTTAGATGTGACCGTGACCCATAGGAAGCTATGTTAGATGTGACCGTGACCCATAGGAAGCTATGTTAGATGTGACCGTGACCCATAGGAAGCTATGTTAGATGTGACCGTGACCCATAGGAAGCTATGTTAGATGTGACCGTGACCCATAGGAAGCTATGTTAGATGTGACCTTGACCCATAGGAAGCTATGTTAGATGTGACCTTGACCAATAGGAAACCGTTAGATGTGACCGTGACCCATAGGAAACCGTTAGATGTGACCGTGACCCATAGGAAACCATGTTAGATGGACTGTAGTATGTTTCTGCTAAACTGAAAACGCACATGGGTCGAATTTCGAAAGCATTTTCTTTCGAAAATCTTATCTAAGAATTTTCGTTCGTATTTCGCACCATTAGTGGGTGGCAGCAACAGCCGATTTTCATGCGGCAATCAAATTTGAGTAATCGGACATGTTGGAAATCTTTTGAAAAACAACTATTTTCAAATTAATGATGGGAGAATCGTGCGCGAATTGTAATCGAAAAAAGAATGCGCATGTGCAAGAAAAGAAAATTCCCAGAAAGACAAGGAAATTCCCAGCCACGAAAATTCTTTTCTGTAGCAACATGAGGTGAAATTGAAGGCTTGGTTGGCCTAATTTCGAAATCAGTGGTGGCGCTATCGGATCACAAAACGCAAACATTTTCTGATTTTCAAAAAAAAATTCTTTCAAAATTCAACCATGTATGGCCAGCCTTAGTCTCCCCGCTGGCATTGTGTGTGAGTCACTGTAAACATTGTGACAGAGATGCAGGTAAGCAGTACCTGAGTTTGCAAACTCACAAGGCACTCCAGTCCTAAACTGTATTTTTTTGGGCTGAAGGGCACTGCAGTGGATGAGGATGTCACCCACTCCATGGTGTCTCCCCTTTTCTTTAGATTCTGCCCATCACATACGAGTCAGTCCCCTTCACATCATAGTCCCCTCATTACATCAGAGGCTCAAAAACAAGATTTTCCAATATATTTGGGGTGGTAAAAGTCCTAGGATAAATCGCCTAACGCTGTACACGCCCAAAACCCCAATCTCCTAGCCTACCATCATGCCTACACCAGTGCTGTGGGACCTATGTGGGACCTATGCCCCAATGGGTCTTGACTGAAGCATTAGCATGTCCCTGTTGCCGATATGGATTCCTAACAGGTTGCGTTCTCCTATCTTAGGAGTGTTTCTATGGGAATGTTTGACCATTCTTCCAGAAGCGCATTTCTGAGGTCAGGCACTGATGTTGGACGAGAAGGCCTGGCTTGCAGTCTCCGCTCTAATTCATCCCAAAGGTGTTCTATCAGGTTGAGGTCAGGACTCTGTGCAGGCCAGTCAAGTTCCTCCACCCCAAACTCACTCATCCATGTCTTTATGGACCTTGCTTTGTGCACTGGTGCGCAGTCATGTTGGAACAGTAAGGGGCCATCCCCAAACTGTTCCCACAAAGTTGGGAGCATGAAAATGTCCAAAATGCCTTGGTATGCTGACACCTTAAAGCGGAGTTCCGCCTGCAAAAAAAAAAAAAGAAATTAAAAGTCAGTAGCTACAAATACTGCAGCTGCTGACTTTTAAAATCAGGACACTTACCTGTCCAGGGCGCCCACGATGTCCTCACCCGAAGCCGACCCATCCCTCGGCTCCGCGTCGAGGTGCTGGCATCTTAAGTAAGGGGATCAGGAAGTGAAGCCTTGTGGCTTCACAGCCCGTTTCCCTACTGCGCATGCAGGAGTTGCGCTGCGTGTTCTGACTGGTCCCTGCTGTCTTCTGGGACCTGTGTGTCTCCCAGAAGACAGCGGGGGGGGGGGGGGTCAGAGGTGGGGCCAGACATGGTGTAGATCGCCGCAGATACTGCGGCAATCTTTTGCGGTAGTGGGAGCAAATACCTGTATTAGACAAGTATCTGCTCCCCCCTGAAAGGTGCCAAGTTTGACACACCAGAGGGGGGGAGGCGGGGTTTAGGAACCCGATAAGCAGAAGTTCCATTTCTTGGTGGAACTCCGCTGTAAGAGTTCCCTTCACTGGAACTAAAGGCCCAAGCCCAACCCCTGAAAAACAACCCCACACCATAACCCCCCCTACACCAAATGATTTGGACCAGTGCACAAAGCAAGATCCATAAAGACATGGATGAGCGAGTTTGGGGTGGAGGAACTTGACTGGCCTGCACAGAGTCCTGATCTCAACACCAAAGGAAAACCTTTGGGATGAATTAGAGCGGAGACTGCGAGCCAGGCCTTCTCGTCCAACACGGCGCCTGACCTCACAAATGTTCTTCTGGAAGAATGGTCAAACATTCCCATAGATACTCCTAAACCTTGTGGACAGCCTTCCCAGATAAGTTGAAGCTGTTATAGCTGTAAATGGTGGGCCAACTCAATATTGAACCCTACGGACTAAGACTGGGATGCCATTAAAGTTCATGCGCTTGTAAAGGCAGACATCCCAATACTTTTGACAATATAGTGTACACACACACACACACGGTCTTCAAAAAGTTTCAGCACTTTTTTAAATTTATTAGACATACTAATACTTTTGCTAATAAGTGTCCCTTATTCCCATCTCAAAAAGTTGGGAGGTATTCTATTGGAGTGTCCAAAGGTGTCCCAGGTCTATTACAATCCTATAGTGCAGAGATATGCAATTAGCGGACCTCCAACTGTTGCAGAAACTACAAGTCCCATCATGCCTCTGCCTCTGGGTGTCATGCTTGTGGCTGTCAGAGTTTTGCTATGCATCTTGGGACTTGTAGTTCTGCAACAGCTGGAGGTCCGCTAATTGCATAGCGGACCTCCTTCAAAAAGTTTCAGCACTTTTTACTTTTTTTTATATTTATTAGAGATAAAAAAGTGTGGAAACTTTTTGAAGAACATATATATATATATATATATATATATATATATATATATATATATATATATATATACAGTCCACATAGCACTAGTTTAACATGCCAGTTCTATGGTCTGACCTCTTGTACAATGGCACAAAATAGTGTTGGATGCGGCAATGACATTTTCATTGTGAAATAGTTTGGAGTTGAAGATTTTGCGGGATATAGTGAGTTTCGCTGAATGTGGACAGCCATTGTCACCCTGCAGGATGCTGCCGCTCTGTAATGTGAAGTTTACTGCCTCGTAACTTGATACAGCTTCCCAAATGCTTATAGCCTGAGGGCTCCGTCTCCCAGGCTGGGAATGAAATTCCTAGCAATTCACAGAAAAAAAAAAAAGTCTGACTTGAGCTGGAATACTTTTAAAGTGCAAAAATGGTTTTCGGATTAGTGCATGCGCTATTTCTTGGCAGCGCACAGCAACTTAGTTGCGCTGCATCAGGAAGTGCGCAGTGGTGGTGTCTTTCCGCGAACCAGCACACTTTGCGATAAAACGCGCGTTAACACCAATCGTGGTGAGAGAGATGGCACCAAATCGATCACGTGAATGGACAGTCAGTAGAAGGATTTTCCTTATTTAATCTTTTGGACATTTTCAATATTTTGAGCTCTTTGCTATTCTGGTGTAATAAGCATTTATTGACCTTTTTTGTTCATTAAGAGACAAAACAGTGATTGCATCAGAAGTCACTGTGAAATCGCCAAATTGTTTACATTAGTCTGACTGCCATGTGGGACACTGAACTGCTTGTGAATCAGCTTCTTGTGGGAATTTTGCAAGTGACTTAACCTTGTTAATTAATTGCAGACAGTGATTTAACCACTTAAGGACCGAGCCTCTTTTTTGAGATTTGTTGTTTACAAGTTAAAAACTGTTTTTTTTTTTTGCTAGAAAATAACTTAGAACCCCCAAACATTATACATTTTTTTTATCTA
This sequence comes from Lithobates septentrionalis, assembly GCA_037952835.1. Classification (NCBI taxonomy): domain Eukaryota; kingdom Metazoa; phylum Chordata; class Amphibia; order Anura; family Ranidae; genus Lithobates; species Lithobates septentrionalis. Next base: position 1,933,858 of record JBBDGP010000653.1, on the reverse strand, counting down.
ACACCCTAGAGAATAAAATGGCGGTTGTTGCAATACTTTCTGTCACACCGTATTTGCGTAGCGGTCTTACAAGCGCACTTTTTTTGGAAAAAATACACTTTTTTGAATTAAAAAATAAGACAACAGTAAAGTTAGCCCAATTCTTTTTTATATTACGGAAGATAATGTTAGGCCGAGTAAATTGATACCCAACATGTCACGCTTCAAAATTGCGGCGCTCGTGGAAGGGCGACAAACTTTTACCCTTAAAAATCTCCATAGGCGACGTTTAAAAAATTCTACAGGTTGCATGTGTTGAGTTACAGAGGAGGTCTAGGGTTAGAATTATTGCTCTCGCTCTACCGATCGCGGCGATACCCCACGTGTGTGATTTGAACACTGTTTTCATATCCGGGCGCTACTCACGGTATGCGTTTGCTTCTGCATGCGAACTTGGCGGGACAGGGCGCGTTTAAAAAAAAATTTTTCTTATTTTTTTTTATTGTTCTTCTGTCTCTCACTGTTAAAATAAACCTACCATTAAAACTATAGACTGATCATTTTCTTTGTCAGTGGGCAAAAGTACAAAATCAGCAGTGGATTAAATACTTTTTCCCCTCACTGTATATATTCATACATCAGTATAACACATTTAGACGTATGTGTAAAAGCAATCAACGTAAAGCAGCATTAGGCCCCTTTCACACGATCGGACCGTTCAGGTCCGCCTGTCAGTTTTGACGGCGGACCTGAACGGGCGCTCCATGTTAGTCTATGGAGTGTCGGATGTCAGCAGAGACATGTCCGCTGACATCCGACCCGGTCCGATCCGCTGAAAAGCAGACGGATGGCTCTATGTCCAGGTCCGTCGCTGGCGGATCGGATCGAGGGAGATCGGACGAAAACTGACACGCTGTCCGTTTTCGTCCGATCCCTCCATAGGCGGCAGCGGCGCCTGACAAGCCCCTCCCCGCTCAGTGAGCAGAGAGGGACCTGTCATCCGCCAGCTCAGCGGAGATCAACGGACTGATCTCCCGCTGAGCCGGCGGACCAAGGCGGGCTCCGTGTGAAAGGGGCCTTAAACCCAAAAGCAAAACATTTTTTTTATATTGCGGCTTACCAATTGTTAGATGCGATGGCTGCATTAGTTTCCTTTTTTAGCTTTTGTTCTTCTATTTTCATCTGGTGATCCAGCCAGCAAGTCTGTTGTTTTTCAAAAGCACACGCTTTCCAGCAGAATGTATCAGTTTACACAGATGAGACAAACCACTTGATAATGGCAGGGGTGATTAAAATGATCAGATTTTATTTATTCATGCAAAACCTTTATCCCAAAAGGAAAACAATGTGTGCTGTGACTGATTATAAAGTGTGAGCTGGAGACTAGTTTCAATTTGGTAATGTATTTAAATCTGCCAATACATTTTACACCCCCCCCCCCAGACTGACAATGCTGCTCTCTGCTGTGCCTCCCGTGCTCATTCGTCCAGGTTGGTGTCTCAGTAATACAGGAGGTGTATTACTGGTCAGATCACCAGGTCGAAACAGAGGGGAAAAAAACTGAGAAAAGAAACGGATGCAGCCGCCACATTTAATGCAAGTTGGTAAGCTGCAATATATTACATTTTAGGGTTTGATAAAGCTTATCTAAACTCAAAAATAAAAATGTAATATTTTGATATTGCAGCTCAGTCCCTAGAAGAGATTACTGCATTTGTTTTCTTCCTTTCAAGCTATTTTCATCATTATTCCTGTAAATAACAAACATCCTGTCCCTGAGTGCCACACTCATTTTGCCATAGTATCTATGGGGAGAGCCATGGATTCCACCCAGGCTAGACTTAAAGTCTTATTAAACCCAGGACCCTGCATTCACTATATCTGGTCTCCCACAATACACAGAACATGGAAATGCAATCATTTTAGTAAATATAAACTGCTAAATGTGAAATAGGGGAACAGCAGCTCCCTGCCCGCGCAAATTAAATTATAAAGTGCAAATTATAAACAGCTGCCTGTTCAAAAAGTTATAAAACCAATATAATGAAAGTGTATGTGGTGAACCGCGCTAGTAATCTATCAATCTAATAAAGTGCAGACAGTGCAAATTGCAAACCACCGGATTGCCTCCAATGGGGAATATGCAACAAATAAAATAGTACAAAACATAATATAACATATGCTATTAAGTGAATAATATCTATAAGTGCAACTGAACAAAAAAGTCCTTATCAAAATCTTTGTCAGAAAACTCAAGTTCAAAAAACGAGGATCATCCAATAAATTCAAGTGTAAAGGTGACTTCCCAATGCTCGAGTGAAATAGGGAAATCCTCCACCAACACCGAGCGAGCAGCCTACTCACCAGATGGAGATGATCCCCATGACAGAGATCACAAATAGCCTTTGGATAGTCCAACTGCTCCCAGAAATCTGTCACTGCAGGTTCAGATGGTGTCAATTGAACATGGTCCTCATTACAGGGATCACAACACCTGTAGCTTATCAGAACTGCTTCCGGAGATCCATCACTGCAGGTCCAAATGATGTCTCCAGTGTAGGAAAGCCATGCATAACCAGGTTAGACATAGGGTAAAGAACGATCTCCCATAGTAAAGTATGTCAAGCAAACAGGGTTTATTGCTAAAAAAAATGTTGCTAAACGCCAACTGGCATGGTTACAAGTTAAAACAAATAAGTGGTCGCGGGGACGCCGTGATGCCCCCCATCTGCGTTCCACTATGGGCAGAAGTGACATATCACGTTTGACCACACCCTACGCATTTCGTCAGTGTGTCTGATGTCTTCAGGGGTCCGAATCTATGGCTCTCCCCATAGACCCAGACCAGATGCACTGACGAAATGCATAGGGTGTGGTCAAACGCATTGGAAAGTCAACTTTACACTTGAAATTATTGGACGATCCTCGTTTTTCCACTTGAGTTTTCTGACAAAGATTTTGATAAGGACTTCTTTATTCAATTGCACCTATTGATATTTTTCACTTCATAGCATATGTTATGTTATATATATATATATATCTATCATAGCACATATTATTATGTTATGTTTTGTACTATTTTATTTGTTGCATATGCTCCATTGGAGGGAATCCGGTGTTTACAATTTGCACTGTCTGCATTTTATTAGATTGATAGATTACTAGCGCGGTTCACCACATACACTTTCATGAACTGCTAAATACCTTTTCTCATCATCAGTATATAGCAGTCTGTGACTTTATCAGTGTCCAGCTGAGCACTGGTTAAAGCTTGTAGGATGAGTTTTCTGACTGTCCTATGAGACTGCAAGACCCCTCACCCTCTGTCTCTATAGTGCTGATCACATGCATCCTCCCAAGAAAAAAAAAAAAACTCTCTAGCAATACACACCAAACTGAGCACGTGCAACCTGACTCCATAGACTCTGTGTTATCAGGAAATTATTAGGGGACAGTGGAAGGTGAGGAAGATCAGAGAAGACAGGATCAAACTGCCTTTTTGCACAATGCCGAGGGATAACCCCTTAGGTTCCACAATGAGTATAACAAGCATGCTTTAGTGCATATACAGACTGTTGTGGGTTTAGTAACATTTAAAGTAGAATTCCAGGCAAAACCTAACTACTCTTAGGCCTCTTTCAGACGAACGATCCGTTCAGGTCCGCCTGTCAGTTTTTTAGGCGGACCTGAACGGACCCTCCATAGATCTCTATGGAGCGTCGGATGTCAGCGGTGACATGTCCGCTGACATCCGACCCGCTCAGATCCGAAAAAGTGTATCGGAGGAAAAACCTACTTTTCCATCCGTTTTTGGATCGGATCGGGTGACGACGGACTCTGATCCGTCATCATCCGATCCCCCATAGGGGAGAGCGGCGCTCTGACAGGTCCGTCGCTGCACAGTGTGCAGAGACAGACCTGTCATCTACCTGCTCAGCGGGGATCTGCGGAGCGATCCCCGCTGAGCAAGCGGATGTTCACGGGGCGGATCATCATGGATCCGTCCCGTGTGAAAGAGCCCTTAGATCTGTATACTTACCTATTTTCAAGCAGTTCCAGTCCAGTCACATGATCTCCCCTGTGTCAGCCAGTGCCTGCCTTTTTTCATCAATGTTACATGTGGAATGATGGGGTTGGTAGTTTACTGAGTTTACTGAAGGAAGATTGTTTTATTCTTCCAGTTCATCTCACAGGAAGTGAAAAGGACATTGCATTTCTGGCAAAGTCAACAGGTATTTTCTGTAGTTGCTAAAAATGTTTTTAACTTGAAAAATGAAAACGAATGCAGCCACCACAAATGGTGAGCAGTTATTTATAAAATGTTTGTATTTGGATTTGGCTGTGTTCACCTTGCCCATGTGCCCGTGCCTCTTGATAGTCCGATTCAACCAGTATACTCACCTATTTGCTCCCTTATCACCATCCTGCTTCATCAAAGCCCTCGTTGGGTTGCTGTATTCAGGTATAGGAAAGCTTCTAATCCTCCCCATGTGGCATTACCCAGGCCTGAGCAGACAATGACCAGTCCTGGACACTGCGACATGGGGGCAGTGATCTCATCCATCTTGAGCCTACTTAGGGTAGACTTAAGGTTGCCACCTTTTCTTCAAGTCAAACCTGAACACTTTTTAGCGGCGCACAGCAATTTTTTGTTTTATAGTATAAATTATACATATATTTTACAATTAAATAACATTTCAAATCATGAAGTTAATCACAAGAGTCCCCCTTTACATCTTAATCCACAGAGTTCCCCTTTACATCAGAGTCCACAGAGTTCCCCCTTTACATCAGAGTCCACAGAGTTCCCCTTTACATCAGAGTCCACAGAGTTCCCCTTTACATCAGAGTCCACAGAGTTCCCCTTTACATCAGAGTCCACAGAGTTCCCCTTTACATCAGAGTCCACAGAGTTCCCCTTTACATCAGAGTCCACAGAGTTCCCCTTTACATCAGAGTCCACAGAGTTCCCCTTTACATCAGAGTCCACAGAGTTCCCCTTTACATCAGAGTCCACAGAGTTCCCCTTTACATCAGAGTCCACAGAGTTCCCCTTTACATCAGAGTCCACAGAGTTCCCCTTTACATCAGAGTCCACAGAGTTCCCCTTTACATCAGAGTCCACAGAGTTCCCCTTTACATCAGAGTCCACAGAGTTCCCCTTTACATCAGAGTCCACAGAGTTCCCCCTTTACATCAGAGTCCACAGAGTTCCCCCTTTACATCAGAGTCCACAGAGTTCCCCTTTACATCAGAGTCCACAGAGTTCCCCTTTACATCAGAGTCCACAGAGTTCCCCTTTACATCAGAGTCCACAGAGTTCCCCTTTACATCAGAGTCCACAGAGTTCCCCTTTACATCAGAGTCCACAGAGTTCCCCTTTACATCAGAGTCCACAGAGTTCCCCTTTACATCAGAGTCCACAGAGTTCCCCCTTTACATCAGAGTCCACAGAGTTCCCCCTTTACATCTTAATCCACAGAGTTCCCCTTTTTACATCTGAATCCGCAGAATTCCTGTTTTTGAATTCAAGGAGTTCCTCTTTTACATCTGAACTCGCAGAGTTCTCTGCAGACTCTGATGTAAGGGAGAACTCTGGGGACTCTAACATAAGGGATGCTCTGGGAACCCTGATTTAAGGGGGAACACTGAGAACTCTGATGTACGGAGAGGACTCTGAAGTAAGGGGGAAAACTGTGGCCTCTGGTGTAAAGGGGAACTCTGATTTAAGGGGTGCTCTGAGAACCCTAATTTACTTTAGTGTACTCACTCAGAGGCAGGAGAGATAAGGGGGGAGACTTTAGTCACAGACAGGGATGGATGGTGAGCTCACTCACTTAAACAAGTGTTCGGCGCTAAAAATTAAAATCAATAATCCAAAATAAATGACAATGCTGTACATGTAAATATACAAAGATAAACTATAAGATGCGGCCATAAGAAATAAAAATGGTAAAGTCCATAATAGTGGCACAAAGGAGTGAATGGTAAGGATGATGTAAGGAGTCCACATTCATGGCAGCCTTCCGGTGGAAGTGGAAACCATATTCCCAAAGGACACTGTAAAAAACAAGAGAACGGAGGCGCCTCTGGGTGCAGACTTTAAAACAATTTTAATAGGTATTAAAAGGAGCACAGCCGTCACGTCTCTCACGGCTAGCTGGCTCAGGAAACGCGTCGCACAGTTTGTGACATCATCATCCCTCGCCTGGATTACTGTTTGCTTTCCAAGCCTCATTCTGGTGTCCCCCCATCGCTGCCGGCCACTACACATCCAGCGTACCAGAGACCAGTCAGAGGAGACATATCCATGGCCATGAGAGACTGACTTCACGGACCACCTTGGTTGCTTTTGGGACTTTTCTATGCCTTATCAGTTCAACTTAAATGTGAGTGCAATCTTTGTTGCTGCCTTTTCTATTAAAATTGTTTTAAAGTCTGCACCCAGAGGCGCCACTGTTCTCTTGTTTTTTACGGTGAGCTCACTCACCCCTTGGCAGTCAGCACCTCTCATCCAGATGTATCCGAGGCGGCTGAACTTCAAATTTCCAGCCCCCTTTTCCATGGCACAGAGTGGGGGATTGGAGTGTGGGCAGACACGGAGGGGTAAGGGCAGGAGGAAGAGGAGTAGATCGAGCCCTCTCTTCTCTCCCATCTGTGTGTGGTGGGGGGGGGGATTGTTAGTGCTGGATTTGGGCAATGTGAAAGAGAGTGTAACAGACACCCTCGGATTACACAACTGCAGCCAGCAACCCTGCTGGGAAGCCATAGTCCAGTCTGAATAATGTGTCCGGGTTTCAGGCCGTCTGAAACCCGGGTGCATGATTCCAAACCTGAACTGTCCTAGCAGTGGCGTCTCTAGGGGGTGGCTTTTGGGGCTATAGCCCCGAATCTGGGGCCCATAGCCCCGAGTCTCTGCAAGGGTCCCCAAGGGGAGGGGAGGCTCTCTGGGGACCCTGATGCAAGGGGGAGGCTCTCTGATGACCCCGATTTTAAGGGGGAGGCTCTCTGGGGACCCTGATTTAATGAGGAGGCTCTCTGGGGGCCCTAATGTAAGGGGGGCTCTCTGGGAACCCTGATGTAAGTGGGGGCTCTCTGGGGACCCTGGTGCAAAGGGGAGGCTCTCTGGGGACTTTGATGTAGGGGGGCTCTCTGGGGACCCTGATGTAAGTGGGGGACTCTCTGGGGATACACACACACACGTATATTACTGTATATACATGTGTATGCCCGCCGAGCGTATGACTTTCTTTACTACGCTGCTATGGGCTCTAGCCCCATATCTTTTGTAGACCTAGCAACACCCCTGTGTCCTAGTAAATCCCAGACAGGTGGCAACCCTAGGTGGACAGTGGACTACTGCAGCGAGAAGGAGGTGAGAGAGTGCAAATTGGTCAGTATAACTTGCTGTGGGGTTGGACCATCAGGATGTAATGACAGTCTCCCTGTAATACAAGAAACTTCATCACTGTGGATATACTCCCCCTCACTTTCCTAGAACCCACACCAATAACGAAATCCATGTAAAGGCTATTTCACAGGAGAACACATGCCATGACATGTATGTCGTTTGCGTTGTGTTGGGTTTCAATAGGCCCCATTGGAATTTATTGAATGACATAATGTAGGTCAACGCACCAGAATTCAATATGCAGGACGTTTTCCCAAGACACTGCAACACAGCTTATTGGTATGAACGATCCCTTTTACCAGCAATCTCTCAGATGTCCACGACTTTTGATTAAATCATACAATGCATGGAAAAACACCAAGTGTATAGGACTTCTAATTACGTCTTGTCAACGGGTTTGGGCTTCAGAACCTTTTTGCCATTGATTAGCTGTCTATGTCTAAATGCAAGAAGCATGTAAATCCCCCAAACCCCAACCATGCCTATGTTAGGGCTACAGCAGCCAGAGAGAGACTTGAGCTGGCGATAGGTTAAAGTGATTGTAAACCTTCCTGTTTTATTTTTTTTAAATAACAAACAAATCATACTTACCTCCACTGAGCAGCTCGTTTTGCACAGAGTGGCCCCAATCCTCCTCTTCTGGGGTCCCTCTGCGGCTCTCGCGGCTCCCCCCCCGCATCAGATAACCCCCTAGGAGAAGCGCTCTCCCGGGGGGTTACCGTGCAGGCGCACTCCCCGAGTCCAGCATTTGCATCCATAGACACAAATTCTAGACTCGACCCCACCCCCTGGCGCCCACGTCATTGGATTTGATCTGCTATCAATCAATCCAATCAAGAGCCGGGACCCCGTGCAGAGAGGGAGAACACATCTCCGCCAAGGGAATTACGGGGCTCAGGTAAGTAAAATGTGAGGGGGGGGGGGGGCTACGGGGCCGGTCACTGCCAGAAGTTTTTTCACCTTAATGCATAGGATGAGGGTTTACAAGCCCTTTAAGGTAAGCATCGCCTGGCCAAAAATGTTTCTGTTTCTAAGGTAAGAACAGTGCTAAAGTACATAAATAAATGTGAATTCCAGGTATGATTTTTTTTTACATGGTTACAGTGGGCCAGCTTGTACAAATATAACTATGCATATATCATACCTGTGGGATCCCTAGAAGCTGGGAATCACTGTAGTAGACACCAATACTCCAGCAATCCCCACTTGTTTGCATGTCCCGTGCCAAGCAGCTGTCCTGCTGCATTGTGAACACAGGAGGTCGGCCACTGAGCATTGGCACCATTCAGAGAGCATTCTCTGATTGGACGAGGTGGACAACGGGACATGATTGCACCGCCTCTCCATACTGCATTCATTGAGAAAATGCAAAGCAATCTCTAAATGGCCTCCTGTGTCTAGAGTGCAGCATACCTGGAATTCTTCCTTAAATTTCTATGTTAGTCCGTACATGTGGCTGTGACTTCTTCCCTAGTAAAGAAAAGTTTTAGGGCAGGTCAGAAAAATTGTTAAATTTTCAGTTTTTACAATTAGTGCAGGTTACTGAACAGTTGGGGACGGGTAACATTTGGATGCCTAAAGGACAACTATGCTTTTGTATAGTTATCCTTCAGGTTACCAACTTTGAAAACACCTAGGGCCCTTCATTGGGCAAAGTGACATCAACAGGTCACTTTGACTGATAAAGGGATGCTTGATGGTTCCTAAACATTGCACTTTGCAGTATGACATGCTGAACCAATGTCAACAAAGGTGGTTCTGATAGAAGAAGATTAAAGTAGAGCTATAGGCAAATCTTTTTTCCACCTGACTGTTGAGGTGTCATCCACCAGTTAATGCAGCACCCTTCAATTAGGTGTATACCGGTTCATGGTGCGATGGAGATATCTATATGCCTTTTAAACCTGTCACAAGCCTGGGTAAGTGAAACTGAGCTAATGATAAAAAAACGATCACTGGAGATATAGCCAGCTAAAATTATTATATTTGTAAATCTTGACTTTTTCTTCTTACCTCCAAAGCCTTCCTATTGGTCAGTCAGTCTGCTTCTAACATTCTACTGCCTACTGATTTTCCCTATTGTTCAGTCTGATGTGATAACCAGCCTCACTGGCCCATAAGGAGACTTATGCCACGTACACACGGGCAGACTTTTCAGCATCAAAGGTCCGACGGTCTTTCCAACGGACTTTCGAACGACCGGATTTGTGCACACACACATATGGACTAAAGTCTGTTCGAAAGTCCGTTGGTTTGAACGTGATGACGTACGAAGGGACTAGAATGATATAATGATATAATCATAGCCAGTAGCCAATAGCTGCCCTTGCATCCTTTTTTGTCCTTAGCATACAGACGGATTTTTTGATCAGACTCGAGTCCGTCCGAAAGGTTTGCAACATGTTCTAAATCTAATGTCCGTCTGATTTTCGACAGAAAGTCAGCTGAAGGTCCAATGAAGCCCACACACGGTTGGATTGTCCGACGGATTCGTTCCGTCGGACCAGTCCAGTAGAGAAGTCCGGACGTGTGTACGCGGCTTTAGGTGCTTTCTTACAGAGAGAAAGGGTCACACTGTGGACAGGCTTTTCTAATTTGTGGCTGTGGCTGCTTTTGAAAAAAAAGACTCTTTGGCATTGAACACTTTATATTGATGCACCTGGAATGTAGTTAGCAGCTTTAAACTGAATGTTGAATTGGCCTTTAATATGTTACCTCCCAATTTCTGAGTGGCAGGCACCAACCAAAATACTTCCATTAAGCCCTGCTTCCAAGTTCTTCATTGTATGGCCCTGCCTCACCATTCATTTCAATGGCTGGTCAGTACTCATGGCAGCCGTTAGACATCCAGTTGGGTGTACCCAAGAATATATTGGCTGAGCAGGGTACATGTGCAGTAGTGGCTGGAAGCAGCTGGATCTTCTTCTTCTTTCTTCAAAGTGTAGATATTTGCCAGCTCACCACAGATTTTCAAGTTGAGGCCAAACGGCTTTATTAAAGTATAATCACATAACAAACAAGAGGGTGTAACATGTCGGAGTCATGCAGGACCCCTTCCTCAGGCATGTGATTTCACATGCCTGAGGAAGGGGTCCTGCGTGACTGCGAAGCGTTGCACTCTCTTGTTTGTGATGTGTTAATACTTCAATAAAGCCATACCTCCCAACTTTTTGAGACGGGAACGAGGGACACCTATTAGCAAAAGTATGTAGGCATAGGATGGAGGTAAGCAACCAGTAGATTGTGATCTACCAGTAAATCGTGGCCAAGTAACTGGTAGATCACGGTATGGGCTTGCCACCATCTCAGAGCATCAAACAGAGTGCAATGCAGATGGACTACTTGTATAGTTGGAGCTGTAGTAGCGAGCAAGAGCCACATAAGCCGATGACTCCTCTGTAGTTCCGACTCTTGTCCCATGTGGAGTGATAACAACTACATTTCACCTCTTACCCCAGCTAGTGGTCTCCACAGTGGTGCCAGCAGCAGGAAAGAAGAGTATAGGATTGCTTTCACACGGATGCAATAAGGTTTACCCACACCACAGGTGTAGTGCATTGTACCTGCAGCTTTCCTGTTGGTGTGCTGTGCTTAGTTCTAGACTTCTACTATATCTTGCAGGTTTGGTGCACTTTCTGAATGCTGGAGTTTCAGAAAGTGCACCACACCTGCAGGATATAATAGAAGTCTATGGTAAAGCGCAGCTAACCCAAGAAGGTTGCAGATGCACTGCACTGCACCCATGGTGCAGGTAAACCACCACACATCAGTGTGAAAGCAGCCTTACAGGGGGCTCAGAACAGTAAGTTTGTGGGGTGGTAAAACCCCATAGTTAAGACGTCGTTTTACCACTCTGCCCCAACTGCACCCCCTTTAGCTGCAGTGGCCGTTACACGCTCGGAACCAGCATGGAACGCACAGAAATGACGTCACAGGATTACATCCCGTGGAGCTGTTACAGTGAAAGAAAATGGGCTGGCAGGCTACACGCTCAGAGCATCAGCTCCTTCTTCACTCACACAGGTGGGTGTAGAACTTGCCAAGCATGACCCATTCATGCAGTACAACAAACAAGGGGTTAAAGCAGGCAGCGTTGTGTTGCTTTCTTACCACCTTCTTTTACCCCTTGGAACCCACAGAAGCCTGCATTTGCAGTGTGCTTGCAGAGTGGCCCCATTTATTTGAATGCATCACATTTGGCAGGTGATAGCTACCACCAAAAACAGGGGGTTTAATTCCTGCTGCAGCATGTGTACACCTATGGCTGCTTCCTCAGCAGCTGAAGGGGACATGGATTGGGGACAGTAAATCTGCAACTCAACGGTAGGTTTTTGCCCCCCCCCCCGACTTTATGTGTGAACGAGTCCTAAGGGTGCAGCTGCCCAATGCAAGGACTCATTCACAAGTGCAGCAGGCACCGCTGCTTCTCTGAAATGCAATCTGAGTTTGTTTGACAGGTGGTTAGGAGGCGATATGCTGCCTCCTCACCACCTGATTTAAACCCATGATTGCTGTGCAATGCACGCAATTGCGACACAGTAGTACGGCAAGGTTTAAAATCAGGTGTGAGGAGGTGACACTGTGCCCGGTGATCTTTGACTTCTCCCATGTTGTTCAGGTAGATCTCCACCTCTTTAAGGTTGCCTACCCCTGGCATAGGACGCACACCCTGCCACGCCCCTTAAAGGGGAATTATACAAAAAAAAAGATTAGTTAAACCCACAAGTGCTTTTTTTTTATACCACTACTATTGCTTTATATTGGCTTTTGACATTTAAAGTGCAGCAATTTAAAAATTGGATGAAAGTTTAGCACTGGGAAACAGTTTTTATAAGATAAATAGTGCATTTTATATACAATTATATAGAGAAGACCAAAATGTGGGACAAATGAGGAGGAAAGAGGATTTGTTCCAAATCAGGGACAGTCCCTTGAAATCAAGGACAGTTGAGTGCTATGATAAAGCCATTTGCACTCAACTTCAAGATCTGTGGTGTGCTGGCAAATACAGTGGGGACGAAAAGTATTCAGACCTCCTTAAATTTTTCACTCTTTGTTATATTGCAGCCATTTGCTAAAATCATTTAAGTTCATTTTTTTCCTCATTAATGTACACACAGCACCCCATATTGACAGAAAAACACAGAATTGTTGACATTTTTGCAGATTTATTAAAAAAGAAAAACGGAAATATCACATGGTCCTAAGTATTCAGACCCTTTGCTCAGTATTTAGTAGAAGCACCCTTTTGGTCTAATACAGCCATGAGTCTTTTTGGGAAAGATGCAACAAGTTTTTCACACCTGGATTTGGGGATCCTCTGCCATTCCTCTTTGCAGATCCTCTCCAGTTCTGTCAGGTTGGATGGTAAACGTTGGTGGACAGCCATTTTTAGGTCTCTCAAGAGATGCTCAATTGGATTTAAGTCAGGGCTCTGGCTGGGCCATTCAAGAACAGTCACGGAGTTGTTGTGAAGCCACCCCTTCGTTATTTTAGCTGTGTGCTTAGGGTCATTGTCTTGTTGGAAGGTAAATCTTCAGCCCAGTCTGAGGTCCTGAGCATTCTGGAGAAGGTTTTCGTCCAGGATATCCCTGTACTTGGCCGCATTCATCTTTCCCTTGATTGCAACCAGTCGTCCTGTCCCTGTAGTTGAAAAACACCCCCACAGCATGATGCTGCCACCACCATGCTTCACTGTTGGGACTGTATTGGACAGGTGATGAGCAGTGCCTGGTTTTCTCCACACATACCACTTAGAATTAAGGCCAAAAAGTTCTATCTTGGTCTCATCAGACCAGAGAATCTTATTTCTCATCATCTTGGAGTCCTTCAGGTGTTTTTTAGCAAACTCCATGCGGCTTTCATGTGTCTTGCACTGAGGAGAGGCTTCCGTCGGGCCACTCTGCCATAAAGCCCCGACTGGTAGAGGGCTGCAGTGATGGTTGACTTTTTACAACTTTCTCCCATCTCCCGACTGCATCTCTGGAGCTCAGCCACAGTGATCTTTGGGTTCTTCTCTCACCAAGGCTCTTCTCCCTCCGATAGCTCAGTTTGGCTGGACGGCCAGCTCTAGGAAGGGTTCTGGTCGTCCCAAACGTCTTCCATTTAAGGATTATGGAGGCCACTGTGCTCTTAGGAACCTTAAACGCAGCAGAAATTTTTTTGTAACCTTGGCTAGATCTGTACCTTGCCACAATTCTGTCTCTGAGCTCTCCAGGCAGTTCCTTTGACCTCATGATTCTCATTTGCTCTGACATGCACTGTGAGCTGTAAGGTCTTATATAGACAGGTGTGTGGCTTTCCTAATCAAGTCCAATCAGTATAATCAAACACAGCTGGACTCAAATGAAGTTTTAGAACCATCTCAAGGATGATCAGAAGAAATGGACAGCACCTGAGTTAAATATTTGAGTGTCACAGCAAAGGCTGTAAATACTTAGGACCATGTGATATTTCAGTTTTTCTTTTTTAATAAATCTGCAAAAATGTCAACAATTCTGTGTTTTTCTGTCAATATGGGGTGCTGTGTGTACATTAATGAGGAAAAAAATGAACTTAAATGATTTTAGCAAATGGCTGCAATATAACAAAGAGTGAAAAATTTAAGGGGGTCTGAATACTTTCCGTCCCCACTGTATCTTTGTAGGTGGTTGCCACTCAGAGGAATGGGGAAAGACTATAAAGACAATATCACTGGAAGTGAAGTTGTCCTTTACGTCCCTCTTTGGTATTATTGAACTCAAAATCTTGATTCTTGAATACTGTACAGCAAACTTTTTTTTAACAGACCCTCATTGCTAAAACAGATCTAAGAACCGGGGCAGTTTTGCAGATTCCATTCCATGGGTCATTACGAATGGCTCCACAATGAATCAGGGATTAAAGCAGGAAATAAGATTAATCCTCATTTATATTTCCTGGTAAACCGTATTAAAATAAATAAAACAAAAAGCCAGGATTGTTTTTCCTGGCTGCTCGCAGACTATTGTAGTTCAAATGACCCAGTAATTTGGTTAGAGTTGCAAGCCAACTCAAGTTTCATAATGATTTTCCTTCTTTACTTTGTGCTAGATATTATTAACTAGAATGTGACCTAAGAATGGAGACCGTTACTGGAACTGCGTTTAACCCCAATCATGTTACCCATGACAAATATGTGCCTATTTCGCCATATAATATCAAACCTTTACTTTTATTGAGTTAACCTTCGTGTAGAAAAGGTGGGCGCCAGTTGTAGAAGAGAGCTGTCAATTCGGTTTATCTCTGACATCTTGGATGCTGGGAGTGAAATGTTATATGTACAGTATAATTCCAGTACATGGTCCACTGCATTCCAAATTCAGAATTTAACTGGAAGGTTGAAGAAAGAAACTTACCCATAAAGTCAGTATCCAATAAAGGTGTTATTCCAAGGGATTTCTCCATTTTGGATGAATGCAGTATGGTTTCTGGGTCATCACTGCTACTTGGAATTCTAACAGGAGTATATTTTTCCCCAACCAGCCCTTCAGTCAAGCTACTGTTGTCATCAGTCTGAGCAATCTCTTCACTAGTGGGAGCAGGGCACAAAAACAATGTTTTGTGATCCCATATTGGAGTATCCATTTGAAATTATGGAAGCAATCACGGTGGTGATATCTTGGCTTGCAATGGTGGTTCTTGGGCTTTGGGTTGACAGTGAGGATGTTTGAATGTAGTCATTAGATGCAGAGACCTGCTGGCCGGTCAAGGCCTGCTTTATTCCAACAAAGATGCTGAAATTCATTTTGGGAAGATGTTTTCTTTGATTTAGTTATTGGCAGATGCCAGTGTATTGATGTTTTAGCTAGCTTTTAACTCAGGTTGTGTCAGTACCTCTACATTACCTCTGCACATTAAAATGCATATATGGGGTGACTGATAATTTCTGATGGAGTCACCAGGAAAATCTAAACAGATAAATGAAGTGTTCTTTGGCCACAATGATGTCAATTTTGATGAAATGCATTGGATAGAACATGAGATCTGGTGTCATTGTGTACGCATACTGAACGGTGCAACTTTCTGTACATGCCCAATTGCGGGTTACCTTTGTGAGTATCATTTTGATGAATAAATCCGGATTGTTTTTACGGTATTATGCTATGTGGGGCTTGTCCATTTCTTAATATGGTCACGCTATAAACTGAGGATGTATAGTCCATGAGAGAAGCAGAGGAGCTGGTTGTGTGGCTTATTGCTATTCAGTATGACCTAGACTTTTTGGGGAAGCACACTAGATATCCTTCAATCAAGGGGTCTCTTCCTCTGATAAGAGGTTTACTATCTGTGTACTGGTTGACGATTTAATTATTAGGAAATAAGGACTTTTTTACTATCTGTTCTTAAAGTGTTTCTAAACCCACAACAGTAAAATCAGTCTGTATATGCAGTAAAGCATGCTTGTTATACTCACAATATCTGGTCTCCCACAGTACACAGAACATGGAAGTACAATAGTTTTAGTAAATATAAACTGCTAAATACCTTTTCTCATCAGCCTAAGGGGAACCTAAGGGGTTAATCCTCTGCATTGTGTAAAAAGCTTGTTTGATCCTGTATGCACAGATCCTCCTCTTCTTCCACTGACTCCAGAACATGTCTGGATAAGACAGAGCTACTGGAATCAGGCTGCACATGCTCAGTTTGGTGTGTATTGATAGAGAGTTTTTGTTTTTTTTTCTTGGGAGAGTGCATGTGATTAGCACAAGGCCAATCAGCACTGTCCAGACAGAGGGTCGGGGATCCTTGATCCTGATAGGACAGCTATGTATAAAAACTCCTCCTACAAGCTTTAAGCGGGAACTGATAGAAGTCACAAGACTGCTATATACTGCTGATGAGAAAAGGTATTTAGCAGGTTATATTTACCAAAACTATTGCATTTCCATGTTCTGTGTACTGTGGGAGACCAGATATTGTGAATGCAGGGTCCTGGGTTTAGTAACACGTTAAGATTCATTATGTATGATTGTTTATAACAAGTTTTTCCTGCGCTGGACCCTTTTTTGCACCAATTTACACATTTGCTTTGTGCTGGATTTGGGCTGTGGGTTGTTAATATAAAGTGATAGCACAACACTTTTTTTGTATGTGCATTATTGTTCAATATCTGTTTGTGGATATTTGTAGGCGCCGCTGTCATTTTCACTAGTCATATACTTGTGTTGAATATTGTTTACACTAAGGGCAGAGTTTTCAAGTTTTTTCAGATAAATGGGCTGTAAACTGCAGAAATCTACCTGAAAGGTACAAAGAGTGTGTGAGGGATAAAAAAAATGTTGTGAGTCAGTCTATTGGTATCAACACTAAATTGGATGTCATTACCGTGCCAGTATTACCCCATATACCCCTGCAGCCATCTTCCCTATATCCCTCTTCTAGGAAGCATCACAGGGAGAGAATAACTCCCCTAATTGTATGCTAGTCCTTGAGCCCAAGACCATTACAAGGCCATTACAAGGCCATTTTTCAATTTTCAGTGCTGTGATACTTTGACTGATAACTACCACATCATGCAACACTGTATCCAAATTAATTTCATATAATTTTTTTTACTATAAAATGGGGGGAAAAAAAACTTTCTATTACTTTCTGTTATAAAACATAAGAAACAGAAAAATGCCAAGACAATAGGACAATACAACCTCCACCCCTTTTTGGAAGGTAGACACCACAAGGTGATTTCACTTTTTGGCAAATTTTTAGTGAACAAAGACATTTAGGGGACCTGGATTGAACAACTGTTGGTGCCAAGCTGTCATAGGTCCTGCCCTGATTCTTCTTGGACAGAGCCACCACACATCTGCCTTTGTATTCACCATCCTGGATATGTTTCTTCCAATCATTGTTCCTTCCAATCACTACTCACAGTGCTGGGACAAGGCCATTTGGTGCCCAGGGCAAAGATGGCAAACTGCGCCCCCCCCCCCCCCCCGGTTTTAATAAAGAATCAATGTCGTTTCAAAACAAGAATATACTTAAAACAATAGAAGTATTGCAGAGTATTGCACAGTATTGTGGAGTATTGCACAGTGTTGCGGGGTATTGCAGAGTATTTCAGGGTATTGCAGAGTATTGCACAGTGTTGGGGGGTATTGCAGAGCATTGCACAGTGTTGGGGGGTATTGCAGAGCATTGCACAGTATTGTGGGGTATTGCAGAGTATTGCACAGTATTGTGGGGTATTGCAGAGTATTGAACAGTATTGTGGAGTATTGCAGAGTATTGAACAGTATTGTGGAGTATTGCACAGTGTTGCGGGGTATTGCACAGTATTTCGGGGTATTGCAGAGCATTGCACAGTATTGTGGGGTATTGCAGAGTATTTCAGGGTATTGCAGAGTATTGCACAGTATTGTGGGGTATTGCAGAGTATTGCACAGTATTGTGGGGTATTGCAGAGTATTTCAGGGTATTGCACAGTATTGCAGAGTATTGCACAGTATTGTGGGGTATTGCACAGTATTGTGGGGTATTGCACAGTATTGTGGGGTATTGCACAGTATTGTGGGGTATTGCACAGTATTGTGGGGTATTGCAGAGTATTTCAGGGTATTGCAGGGTATTGCACAGTGTTGCGGGGTATTGCAGAGTATTGCACAGTATTGTGGGGTATTGCAGAGTATTTCAATGTATTGCAGGGTATTGTGGAGTATTGCAGAGTATTGCACAGTATTGTGGGGTATTGCAGAGTATTTCAGGGTGTTGCGGGGTATTGCACAGTGTTGCGGGGTATTGCAGAGTATTTCAGGGTGTTGCGGGGTATTGCACAGTGTTGCGGGGTATTGCAGAGTATTTCAGGGTATTGCAGGGTATTGCACAGTGTTGCGGGGTATTGCAGAGTATTGCACAGTATTGTGGGGTATTGCAGAGTATTTCAGGGTATTGCACAGTGTTGCGGGGTATTGCAGAGTATTGCACGTTATTTGGGGTATTGCAGAGTATTGCACAGTGTTGCGGGTTATTGCAGAGTATTGCACAGTGTTGCGGGTTATTGCAGAGTATTGCACAGTGTTGCGGGGTATTGCAGAGTATTGCACAGTATTGCGGGGTATTGCAGAGTATTGCACAGTATTGCGGGGTATTGCAGAGTATTGCAGAGTATTGTGGGGTATTCAGCAGTGGTGGTCACTGGTCATTAACCTCGCCTCAGCTTCCTCCCCCCAATCCAGCCATTTATTAATCTGTTTTTTAGTGTTTACTTACACAAGTTCAGACTCAGAAGTTATGAGTCTGAACTTGTGTAAGTAAACACTAAAAAACAGATTAATAAATGTCTGGATTGGGGGGAGGGGAGGTGGCTGAGGCGAGGTTAATGACCAGTGACCACCACTGCTAAATATCTGAGTCAGAACACTGGCACTGCGCTCTTCTACCTTCCAGATTGAATCCAGCCAGCCAGGCAGCAGCTCCTCAGCTCGGCTCAGCTTGAGATAACAGACGCTGACACGGCACGGCACGGCACGGCACAGCACAGCACAGCTCCCGCCTCCCTGCGATCCTCTCTGCGTCCTCCCACCTCGCCTCCGGCCGTGAGTGACGTCACGGCGCTGGCAGAGACAACGAGACTCCTCCGTAGGGGAGTACCAGTGTAGTTGTGTGCTGAGGGAAGGGAAGGGAGAATCATGCAGGAGCGCACAGCTGCGCCCCCCCCCCCATACCAAATGGTACCGCCCAGGGCACGTGCCCTCTCCGCCCCTGCCTTGTACCGGCCCTGACTACTCATAAGATCCCTGACCATAGACCCACATAGCAATAAAGGAATATCAACTTACAAGAACCTTTTCAGCATTTTACTGTAATTACTTCTTTATCAAATACCGTATATACTCGAGTATAAGTCGTTCCGAGTATAAGTCGAGGCCCTAATTTACCACAAAAAAATGGTAAAAACGTATTGACCCGAGTATAAGACGAGGGTGAGAAATGCACAGCTACTGTAAGTGGAAAAGAGGGTCAACAATGCCCATTTGCAGCATCACTGTGCCCATTTGCATGCCTCACTGTGCCCATTTGCAGCCATAGGTCCCCTGAACTTCAAACTCGGTAGTTAAGGGTTCCCAGATGCCCCCTAGCTGCAGCCAAAATTTGGGGTCTCTGAACCCAAAGGGTCCCGAAATGACATTGCTGCAGATGGACACAGTTGACCGAATTTGGGGCCCCGTATCTCGGGGTCACTTAGTGCTAAGAACCCCAAATTTGGTGTGCAAACCCAGTGGAACTAGCACCATAAAATTTCCAAAGCTGGGGTTTCTAGCACCAAGTGGCCCCGAGATACAGGGCCCCAAAAATCAGTTCAGAAAATGTCAAGCACTTTTCTGCAGCAGAAAATGACATTTTCCGAACCGGGTTTGGGGCCCTGTATCTCAGGGCCACTTGGAACTCCAGCTTTGGATATGTTATGGTACCAGTTCCACTGGGTTTGCACACCAAATTTGGGGTTCCTAGCACCAAGTGGCCCTGAGATACAGGGCCCCAAAGTCGGTTCAGAAAATGTCAAGCACTTTTCTGCAGCAGAGAATTACATTTTCCGAACCGATTTGGGGGCCCTGTATCTCGGGGCCACTCAGTACTAGGAACTTCAGCTTTGGATATGTTGTGGTACCAGTTCCACTGGGTTTGCACACCAAATTTGGGGTTCCTAGTACCAAGTGGCTTTGAGATATGGGGCCCTCAAAGTCGGTTCAGAAAATGTCAAGCACTTTTCTGCAGCAGAGAATTACATTTTCCGAACCGATTTGGGGGCCCCGTATCTTGGGGCCACTTAGTACTAGGAACTTCAGCTTTGGATATGTTGTGGTACCAGTTTCACTGGGTTTGCACACCAAATTTGGGTTCCTAGCACCGAGTGGCCCTGAGATACGGGGCCCCAAAGTCGGTTCGGGAAATACATTTTTTTGCTGCAGAAAAGTGCTTGACTGGAGTATAAGTCGAGGGGGGCACTTTCAGCACAAAAAAATGTGCTGAAAAATTCGACTTATACTCGAGTATATACGGTAATACATTGACATGCTGGCAGATTCAGAATATCACCGTAGAGTATCATCAGCATTATCATGCAGCATTCCTAAAGAACAATTACACATCTTCAGCTATCTTCCCTGTGTCTCTCTTCTAGGAAGCGCCACAGAGATGGGATAGTTCCCCCAATAATATGCTAGTCCTTGAGCCCAAGGCCATTGTACTCCATGCCACAGGAACAGTAGCTGAGGGTCAGAGCATACTGCTACTCTCACAATGTCTCCTCTGTAGTCCTAACAAGACGGGCACACTCCCTGATGTTATCTGCTCCCAGGTTATCCATTCCCAAACACATTACAGGACTATTGTACAGGCTCTGAGGCCATATGCACCCGTAGAAGGTCAGGGGTAGACAAGGCAACTCCAGCTAGTCCCACGTGTTCTGTACCACTCTGCCTGGGAGTTCAGCACCGCCAAGGGCTCTTTATGGCAGCTACGACTCTAGATTACATCTTGATACACCAGGATTGTATATGAGCACTAGACCTGCCAACAAAAATGCCGTTATTGAGGGGGTAAAAACATGAAACTCTGTAATGGTGCACTATATACATTATTGTACAGATCATACACAGAGGTCGGAGGGGTTTAAACGGAACTAAACTCTCTCAATCAACATTAACTATTAACATTAGTAAATAGATAGGTAGGTATAATATATTTACTTATTAATACTTTATTATTACACTATTTACCATATATACTGGAGTATAAGTCGACCCAAATATAAGCTGAGGCACCTAATTTTACCACAAAAAACTGAGAAAACATATTGACTCGAGTATAAGCCGAGGGTGGGAAAATGCAGCAGCTACCGGTAAACAATGCCCATCTGCAGCCTCACTGTGCCCAGTTGCAGTCTCACTGTGCCCAATTGCAGTCTCACTGTGCCCAGTTGCAGTCTCACTGTGCCCAGTTGCAGTCTCACTGTGCCCAGTTGCAGTCTCACTGTGCCCAGTTGCAGTCGTACCTTTTTTTTGCCATTCTCCTTTTTAATACCGGTGAAATAAAAAAGCCCGCCCCACCTCCTCCTCATCTGTGATAGGCAGAACACTGATACATCCTGGATATGTTCCTTCCAATCATTGTTCCTTCCAATCACTACTCATAAGATCCCTGAGCATAGACCCACATAGCATTAAAGGAATATCCACTTACAAGTACCTTTTCAGCATTTTACTGTAATTACTTCTTTATCAACTAATACATTGACATGCTGGCAGATTCAGAATATCACTGTGCCCAGTTGCAGTCTCACTGTGCCCATCTGCAGCCTCACTGTGCCCAGTTGCAGTCTCACTGTGCCCATCTGCAGCCTCACTGTGCCCATTTGCAGTCTCTCTGTGCCCAATTGCAGTCTCACTGTGCAGATCTGCAGTCTCACTGTGCCCAGTTGCAGTCGTACCTTTTTTTTTGCCATTCTCCTTTTTTATTACCAGTGTAATAAAAAAGCCCGCCCCGCCTCCTCCTCATCTGTGATAGGCAGAACACTGATACAGTTTCCCAGCATCGTATCAGTGTTCCTCTATCACGGACGGACGAGGAGGAGGCGGGGCGGGCTTTGTTTCAATAGACGGCCGAACTGAATGCATTACGGGAGACACGCGCTGTTTTAGTAATAAAAGGCACGGCTCACTCGAGTATAAGCCGAGGGGGAGTTTTTCAGCCTAAAAAATGGGCTGAAAAACTCGGCTTATACTCGAGTATATACGTTACTTGTTTTAAACCTATTTTTTTACATTTCTTCATTTGTTTCCTATTTTTTGGCCTAGACCAAAATGATGTCATACGTCCCAGGGGTCTTCATGGCCATTTTTTTTTCTTTTACAAAAGGATTTATTTATATTCAATCCAACATATCAGGTCAGCAGTTAGATGGTTACATTATGCAATGAACAAACATAAAGCAAAAAATAAAAATAAATATTAGTAAAAAGAAAACATATGCAAGTAGATTATCCAAGTTTCATATATTATGTCCCAGTTAACAAAAAAAAAAAAAGAAGTCCATAAACAAGTTTCCGAGGTATTATCCTAGGGGGTCATATGAACAGACATAAAGCAAAAAATAAAAATAAATATTAGTAAAAAGGAATCATATGCAAGTAGATTATGCAAGTTTCATGCATTATGTCCCAGTTAACAAAAAAAAAAAAGAAGTCCATAAATAAGATTCCGAGGTATCCTAGGGCGTCATATGATATCTGCAAAAAAAAAAATAATAATATAGAAATGCAAAATGTTATCAATATAACCGTCCCAACCAGGACAATACCTGGCGGCCTGATGGACACACGAATTTAATGCATAAGGCATAACGGACAGAAAAAAAGAAAGGAAAATAAGGAAGAGGGAGGGAAACCTGAGAGGATAAAAGAGAACCAGGAGAAAAGAAAAAGAGAAGAGTCCATGGGGTGTTCACCGAAGGAGCATTAAATCAAGAGGATCGTACTGTCAAACCGAAAGGGCTGGGTATACATAATCCACATAATCCACGGTTGCCAAACTCGAAGAAATGTGTCGTGCGCATCCGAGATGATGGCCGTCAACTACTCGTTCACCATGACATCGTTCATACGGTTTTTGACTGCCTCGAAGCTAAGCGTAGGGGTTTTCCAGTTTTTCACGCCCTCGCAATGGTTAGTTTAGTTGCAGTAAAGAGATATAGAGCCAATTGCCGTTCCGGACAAAGCAATCTATCAATTCATTTGCCAAGAAGGGCTTCATACGGGTCCCTTTTGAGGTTAACATGAAATAAGTTACAGAGACTCTGATCCATAACCTGGATGCGTTCGGGCATGACCACCAATTACTATATGTTCCATAGAACCTTCCTGTGAACTAGCCGGCGTATAATACCACCTATACAAAACTTTATAGGTGTTTTCTAATATAAGAGCATTTCTCAAACACTTGGAAAGGGCTTTAGTCATTATCTGCCAGTCCTCCGGATCGAACTGCCAGTTCTCTTTCCCATTGGAGATAATAGGGTCTCAGTGGAGGCTTTTTTGCAGAAATTATAGATGAATATATCAACGATATTAAGCCTGGATATGGGCATTTTTTTTCTTTTATCTGGAGGAGGGGGGGGGGGAGCTTTCTCAGCTAAGCACACCCTCCTGCCCGCATGCTTGAGCTAAGGACAGATAGATTCCAGGAAGTAAATGCTACATGAATCATATCTGCCGTTACTCAAGGAGGCCACAGCTGGAAATCCAAGGGGGTGTCATTTCTCAGCAAAATAAATTATGGAGACATGGATGGATGGTTGAGTTTGCTTTGCATACAACAGAATCCATTTTTAGCAATGTATTTTAATAGGAGCAGTTCGCAACAGTGTATTGTGCTGATGTGCACTGCCTAGATTGAAAAAAAAGTAAATGTCCTACTATTTTCAGCCTAATGTGTGTAAATACATATAAGTGCACCGCAACATGCATAATTGCAAGAGTCAGAACAGTCAGTTGAAGTTTCCTTTACAAATAAAGCTTTGTGAAGTTTAAATAAAAAAAAAGGTATTACAGCGCTTTTTAAAACGCAAATGCATGTCAACGCACACATTGTGGACTCTAAACTTTGAAAATGTGGGCGTGTTACGGCTTTTCTGGCGTTCTTTAAACAAAACACGCTAAAACTAATAGTTCTGATTTACTCTCATATACTTCCTTTCCCACACCCCAGGAATATATTTAGAAGAGCTGCCTCCCCTTTACACAACTTACAATTAATTTTAAGAAAGGGATGTCCAGATGTCGCTAGTTTATCGAGGATGTAAGAGTTCATGTCTGGTTTCCATTAACTGTCATCAATTCCGCTTCTTCCCCCTTTCACTGCTTTAATGTAGCAGAAATATGCGCTGTAGGATTGTGCAAGACGGAAGAGAGAATGACAGTGAAACCCGTCTGAGAAAATACAAAGCTTTGCATCTTGCAGCATGAAACTGATTTGGACGCTTTGGGGCTGAAATGGAAACTTTAGTACTTGTCTTTTTTTTTTTTTTTTTTTTTTTTTTTAGATACTTATAGGAAGGTGGTCAGTGAAACATAATTGTACGATGTAAAGTTGCAGCAAGCTGTTACTTAAAGTGATTGTAATCGATCACCTTGTAAAACAACCCATTCAGTTTAAAATAGAAATGAAAGGCAAAATATTTGTGTATAGATATAAAAAAAAAAAAAACGTTGTAAAAACACTTTTTGCCCTTTTTTTTATAAGTGATCACATTTTCTCTGTTCTCAGCTGCATAAGAGCTGGGGGGAGCAGAAGCATAAGCACACTGAGTGGAATTCCCAGTGAATGGCTGTGCAGCGGGGTCGTGTCAGGACAAGTCTGATCACTGGAGGATAGCAAGAGAACTGACCACGTTGTGCTAACCTGCTTAATGTGGTCAGTTTTTATTAGGAAAACATTGATGGTCAATGTGGGTAAGAGAGAATATGCCATTGCCCACTGCTAAATGAACCCCTAACAAACCCAGGAAGAGCACTAGGGTTCCATAAAACCCTGGTTGAGAGAGGCTAATCTAGGAACACAATTGTACCTAGATGTAGACAAGCTTTAGATATAGCCCTCACTTTCATCCTACCATTTTTCATGTGTAGCTGTTTGCTCTGCTATCAAAATACCTATTCCTTCTGAACGACCATGAATGTGAAAATGCAGGCTTGGGTGTTCCAAGGTTTCTGCATTGTAAACAGAAGCCACATCTACTCTCAGCTGGAGCCTGAGAAAAGGAGGTTGCGCAGCAAAGATGCCGCAGTCCTTACCAGAACCAATATGAAAAGCCTGCCAAATGGATTATACAGCCGTGGCCAAAAGTTTTGAGAGTGACACAAATATTCATTTTCACAAAGTCTGCTGCTTCAGTGTTTTTACATCTTTTTGTCAGATGGTACTATGGTATACTGAAGTATAATTACAAGCATTTCATAAGTGTCAAAGGCTTTTGTTGACAATTACATTCGGTTTATGTAGAGTGAATATTTGCAGTGTTGACCCTTCTTTCGCCCTGGCATGCTGTCAATCAACTTCTGGGCCACATCCTGACTGATGGCAGCCCATTCTTGCATAATCAATGCTTCGAGTTTGTCAGAATTTGTGGGGGCTATTTTGTTCACCCGCCCTTTGAGGATTGACCACATTCTGAGGATTGACCACGTTTGCAATAGGATTAAGGTCTGGGGAGTTTCCTGGTGATGGACCCAAAATTTTTAAGTTGTGTTCCCCAAGCCACTTAGTTATCACTTTGCCTTATGGCAAGGTGCTCCATCATGCTGGAAAAGGCATTGTTCATCACCAAACTCTTCTTGGATGGTTGGGAGAAGTTGCTCTCGGAGGATGTTTTTGTACCATTCTTTATTCTTGGCTGTGTTCTTAGGCAAAATTGTGAGTGAGCCCACTCCTTTGACTGAGAAGCAACCCAACAAATGAATGGTCTCAGGATGCTTTACTGTTGGCATGACACAGGACTGATGGTAGCACTCACCTTTTCTTCTCCGGACAAGGTTTTTTCTGGATGCCCCAAACAACCGGAAAGGGGAATTATCATAGAAAATGACTTTACCCCAGTCCTCAGCAGTCCAATCCCTGTACCTTTTGCAGAATATCAGTCTGTCCCTGATGTTTTTCCTGGAGAGAAGTGGCTTCTTTGCTGCCCTTCTTGACACCAGGCCATCCTCCAAAAGTCTTCTCCTCACTGTGCCAGCAGATGCCCTCACACCCGCCTGCTGCCATTCCTGAGCAAGCTCTGCACTGGTGGTGCCCCGATCCCGCAGCTGAATCAAATGTAGGAGATGGTCCTGGCGCTTGCTGGACTTTCTTGGGCGCCCTGAATCCTTCTCTACAAATGCAGTGGAAATGTTTTTTTTTATGGGATTAAGCTCATTTTCATGGCAAAGAAAGGACCTTGCAATTATGCAAACTGCCATCATAAAAACTGAGGCAGCTATCATTCTCAAAACTTTTGGCCATGGCTGTACAGCTTGTCTCTAAAAAAAACTACAATGTTTAAATATCTAAATGTATCCTGTTTCAAAATGACAGCTGGAGAATGACATTATGAATCTGATTGGCTGTTATGAAGCAGTACAGGCGGTTCCTGTGTAAGACACAATTGATAAATACATCCGCGTGTATTGAAGGTGGACAATATCTTTGATAGCTTTTAGTCTAATTTGAAGAACTTTTAATGAAGTGACAGTTGTGCAATGTACGATCTCGGACAACATAACACACGCTTGCTGTAGAAAACACAGAGGCTGTCAGTCATATTCAATTATAACACAGAGTTCCAGCAAGGGCGGCTGTAAAATGTTTGATACTGCTCTGATTTCAGTTGCTCCTGCGGGAAGATTAGTGAAATTGTGTTCATGCCTCAAAAATCATGAAAGAGATTGAAGATGCGACCATGCATGTCTGCCAGGGGGCGTGTTAAATCTTCCCTGTTTCAGTGTGAGAGTTGGCTGGGATTTACCATTTAGTGATGTATATAGCTAAATATCAACACAGGAATACCGCTAGGCAGATATATGTGCTGTCAAACTACATAGAGGGCTGTTTTCTGTCTAGGAGTCAGTGGACCTGTCATCTGTCTTCAATTATAGACTTGTAGATCAAGTTCTATTACAGCTACTGATGAAGACCATGGTGACCTAGGATGACAAGGTATACCTTATTCTATACAATGAATAAAAGGGTCAGAACACCCAAAAGTAATATTTTTGGGTAAAGGCCTTCTGCGGGCAAAACTCCCTCTCCCCAACCCCCTCTCACCCGCTCAGTAGATAATAAAACAAAAAATACCTTGTGACAGCATTTTTACTTAAAGTGGAGTTCCACCCACTTTTACAACTCTTCAGCATCCCTCACTAAACTGTGCACTGTAAACGAATTGGATATTTTTAATTTTTTTTTCTCAGCACTTACTGTATATCTGCTGTATTCATTTTTCACCTCCTCCTCCCTGGCCGCGGCCCATCGCATCATTTCCTATTTGCAATGCCTTCTGGGAAGGGGCGGCAACTTTCTCTGATACTGCCGTTGCTATGGAAACCTGACCTGAAACCTATTACACTGCTTGTGCTGCACTGAGCATGTGCGAGATCTGCAAGGATGAGATCCAGGAAGAAATACAGTCTGGCTTCAGATGCCCACACTTAAGATGGCCACGGCCTGCTGTAAGTTTATAAAATAACAAACTACTGCTATAAACTAACAAAACAGACCTTAGTTTACAGACTAACTTTACTAAAATACATTAAGCTTGTGTATTATAGGGGTATTTTTATTTGTAAAGTATAATTTTGGCTGGAACACCACTTTAACCACTTCAATACTGGGCGCTTTCACCCCCTTCCTTCCCAGGCGCTTTCACCCCCTTCCTTCACCCCCTTCCTTCAGCTTTCAGCGCTCTTGCACTTTCAATAAGAATTGCGCGGTCATGCAACACTGTACCCAAATGAAATTTTTATCATGTTGTTCGCACAAATAGAGCTTTATTTTGGTGGTATTTATTCACAAATCAGTTTTTTTATTTTTTTGCGATATAAGAGAAAAAAGAGCGGAAATTTAAAAAAACCCGTACTACTATACTACTTTCTGTTTAAAAAGAAATCCAATAAAATCAAATTTTGTCATAAATTTAAGCCAAAATGTATTCTGCTACATGTCTTTGGTAAAAAAAAATCCCGTTAAGTGTATAATAATTGGTTTGTGTGATCACGGACAGATGTACGCAGATGATCACGTACAGATGTGCGCAGATGATCACGGACATATGCGTGCAGATGATCATTGGGGCATATGATTTTACTGTTACATATGTGGGACAGGTGTTTTTACTATTTTGGGGAAATTGTGATTCTACACTCTGTAAAGAACAGCTCATACTCACTGATCACCGGCTGGCTGCAGCGATCCCCTCTCCTCTCCTCACTGACAACTTCCGTGTGAGGAGAGGAGAGCCGATCGCCTAGCAACTAGCTCACTGTTTACATCACATGACGGCTGTGATTGGACACAGTCGTCATGTGATCAGGAGGGCCAATCACAGAGCCCTCCTGCCGATCGGAGATGCACCATGTCCGGGTGACACGAGCGCACTGGGATTGCGCCGCTGCAAGGGCACGCACGCGCGCAATCTTCCTCCTTCTAAAGGAATGTTCCTGAACGTCCACTCAGAAGAAGGAAGCTCCGGCTGTATATGTGCAGTGGCCGGGTGGGAGGTGGTTAAGGACTGCCATAGACACCAGGAATTGGCTAAAATGCGAGCTGTGGGTGACCCTATCAGTACCACGTGGCTCAACAAAAAAAAAAATCAGTTTCCAATTTACTTTTTGTCGAAGGAGCCTAGTGGAAAACCCTTGGCTAAAAAGTGACTGCATCCAACCACTGTGACCCACACTAAATTGACAGGTGCTGGAGCGAAGTGCTCTGCGCCCCGAGCCCACCCTTCTTTGAAGCCCATTAGAGCCTCTGGGTCTAATCATCTGCTTCAAAAAGATAAAAACACCCCCCTGCGCATTGGAATCCACATCTACATGCAGGGCGCTGGACGCATGGATAGGGGGGAGGCGCCCATGGGCCCCTAATGGATGGGCCGCCACTGGAGCTGTGTATTTCTATTGATGCACACAGTGTAGGGAGACACAACTCTAGTCCTTGCATGCAAGGGTGGCTCCATACTAACCTAGCAATTAGTTAAAAGGTGTGCAGTGGAGGGGGTGCAGGGGATTCTACTTCCACTAGCTTTAAAGTTGATCTCTAGGCAAAAATGAAAAACCTAAGGTAATGCAGCTCTGCGTTCATTATTATAACATTATAAGTATTGTTTCTTAATGTAAGCAGTGTAAGTGTACTTGACTTGGTATCAGCCTCTTGAAATCAACTGTACTGCAGAGCTCAGATTGGGAGATGCAGCAGCAACACAAGGAGCCAATTGGGTGTGCTGCAGTGCTCATCTGCTAACGGGGGCATGCTGATAGGTGGAGAGTGACAGAGAGATGATCTCATTGGTGTGCTCTTTCTCCTTTCACTGCCCAGTCAGAGGCTGGGGGAGGGACAAGACCTGAACGTCTTACTTTAAGTGTTATTAAACACATAAATGTAGCTGCATGCCTTATGTCATCATTGCTTTCTGTTGCCAGTTTTGTTCAATCTTTACAGAATTACCTTATTTAGCAGCCTATGAAATATTGCTCTGTGTAGTTTCCACTTGTAGCACCCTGAGGTTTAGTCAGGGGACTCCTCACCAAATTCCTTGTCAGGAGTAGCTACTGTAGTTAGTTGTTATGGATCCATTGATTTCTCCCTAAGTCTGGCCTGGTTGTACTTTCCTCTTCTACCAACAGGTGTCCGGGCACTTGGAGGTATTAGATTGAGAGGGACAACTCAACGTCAGGTTATGGGTATGTCGGGTATCTCAGCCAATAGGCAGGGGTTTTGTTGAATCCCTTGGCCTGCTAGGAGAGCCTATATATTCGGGAGAGGTCAGCTGATCCGGGTTCTTGTGTGCCACCCGGACCGCCGTCTGGGTGGACGTGTGTCATTTGCCTGGACTGCTAGGCCGGAGATTGGGCCTTTCCCGGGGGTATCATGCTGCCAGGCTGTGTGAGGGCCTATCCGGAAGTAAGAAGGCAGCGCAGGATTGGGACTGCGGCTTGCAGTCCAACCAAAAGTGACGGTTCTGCCGGCCGGAGAACCTGACGTGGTCGGAGGTAGAAGGAAAGCTGTCGCCACAAAGGGACCAATCACCTTTGCCAGGGACCACAGGAAGTAACTGAAGCAAGTACCGGAGCAACATTCTCACCAAACAGGCACGGTGGAGAATCAGGAAAGTTCAAGCGGTGATCAAGTCAGGGACCCATCCAGCGGAGGTGACGCTTGCAGAGCAGCCTGGTGAGTCAAGCCAGGGACCGACCCGGTCAGCAGGGGTGAAGCTTGAAGGTATCCGGAGTGCCAAGCTAGGGACCCAGCAGGGAAGCGTGGTTGACGCTTGAGGGAGATGCCACCGCAAAAGCCTTGAGGAGCTTAGGGTTTCAGAGTAGTTAATCGGAGGGTCCAGAGAGAGAGACCAGTAGCTCAAGGGGATGAAGAACTACAAGGAAAAGTTGTAGTACAGCTGAGTGAACTGTTACTTTGAGTTAGGAACTGTTGCCATAGGAGACAGCAATCCTGCACGTACAGAAGTGACACCTGGCTGGGGACTTTCCCTGTACGGCTGTCCTCCTGTTGAAGTCTCAGAGTCTGCCATTTGAAATTGCAACCACTTAAGGGTGTCCTGGCCCTAACCCTCTTTCCCTTGCAAAATATAAAAAGGACTGTCAAAGAAATAGTACCTCTTTTACATCCAAGAAGTGTCTGGCACCCAATGACTTTTACCACCTTTGCACCCACTATGCCTGACAACCCACCACATTTTGAAGGATGTCAGTTTTCTTTGGCCTTGAAGGTTCCCATTAGACTGGAAGAGGTCAGAGATTCTGCTACACACTTATAGGGTGTCTCTTTGGTCTCCAGTGTCTTCCCTGGTGCCACCCTGAAGTGCATGTTACCACTGCCTGGTGCCTTGCTTGTGGAACATGTCATGTGCAGTGTGGCCACTGGTGCTAAATTCGGGCCGGTGCATGCACATTAACAGCACTGTGCATGCGTCAGGTGGACTGACTAACAGCGGACCCCACTATTGTGCACAGAGTGCCCTTCAGAAGAATAAAAAGCATAAAAAATAAAAATAAACTATGGATTTGGAACACAAAAAGAAAATGTACACTATTTGGGTTAATTCATTTTTATTATTCAAAGCAAGCTCACCCATCCATCCATGTCTCCATGCTTTATTTTGTTGAGAAATCAATTTGAAACCCCCCCTCCCCCTCCCCTGGTTTTTGCCCGTGGACATCCTAAGGGCAAATGATTCATGCAGAATTTACTTCCTGGAACCCCTCTGCCTTTAGCTCAAGTATGAGAGTGTGCTTAGCTAAGAAAACCCCTCCTCCTCTCCTGAAGACTCCTGGGATATATGACATCCTTTGCCTAGGCAAGTAATCAGGAGGTAACTAAAGAAATGTAAAAAAAAAAAGCTTAAAACAATTAAATATGATGTAGTTTCCTATTTGTTTACTAATGCTAGCAGCATGAGGATTAAAAATAATTAATGTTGGTTAGGAGAGTTAAAGTGGTGTAAACCCTTACAATCCACTTTTTGCTACAGGTAAGCCTATAATAAGGCTTACCTGTAGCTGCCCCGGATATCTCCTAAACCGTATATCTGCATGTGCCAACGTCATCGGCACATGCACACTGAAAGTGGGAGTCCGGCGACCAATCTTTTTTTTTTTTTTTTAGGTCATTGAGACACTTTGCTAATCCCAAAATAATACTCACAGTTTGGGTGTAATATTTCCGCCTCTGTCTGTTTTCGTACTGAAGAATAACTTTAAAAATGTGATGCTGGCTGTTTCCATCTTGCTTGTGGGCATGTGAAGCCCACAAGCATTGATTTCCGGGATGCGGTGAATGCTGTTCATTCACAGCTTGTTCACGCGCATGATCATTGTTCCCGCACTGAATCTTGGGAAGCCTGACACTAATCTCCCAGGAGACAGTGCGGCGCCGGGGAAAGGCAATAAACACGCCTACTCCCATGGGAGGAGAGACAGGAAGTGCCACAATAAAGTACAATATAAAGGTAATTACAGCGATAAAAAAAAATTTCGTGTGGCATTTGAACATCTATGCAATTAACTGAAGGGGGTAAGATTAAGTTAAAAATTTGAGTGGAACCCCGCTTGAAGCAATGGCACATACGTGCCATTGCTTCAGTGAATGTGTCGTTACCAGCGGCTCCCGCACGCAAGCGGGGGAATGATGTCATCGCGGCTCCGGCCAATCACAGCGCCAGAGCCCGCGATACCCGGAAGTAACTCCGGGAGCGATGTTGTCGGCCGGTGCTGTGTACGGGTGTTTAAATGTAGCAAAGGATAAACAGGTCCCCTGTTGTGCTAGACAGGACTGTGCTGTGTGGCAGGGCTGTTTAAATTCCAGGACTGGATGGGCAACAATAAAACTCCCCTGGCAGGTAAAACTAGCATATACTGTATGTACTTCGTGAGTTTGCCTGGAGTTCCGCTTTAAAGGGGAAGTCAGAGGGTGGCTTCTTTTATCTGTCAGGGATTACAATAGTATGATTCCCCTGCTGTAGTTCCTGGCTTCCTGACCACCTTGGGGTATTCCCACTGCTCTAAATGCTTTCTCCATAATATAAAAGGAATTAAAATTCCAACAGGGAAAATGAGATCTTCTTGTGTGAGCTTTAGCAGGTGTGTGACCGGGGAACTCCAGTCCATATCTCTCACCACTTGAGTCCCTGGAGGATGTAAGAAGCTGTTGCTCGGTTCAGCCCTTCAGCATCTACTTAGGTGGACCAATTCTTTCCCCCATTCACTGTTGTAGGTTGGCTCCTGTTTTGCTTTCCAAGTTGTAGTGCAGGAGAGGGAGCCAAGTGTTTGTGTTTCAAGAAATTATTGAGCGGCTTAGTCAGCTGTGACGGCATGAATTTAAAAAAAAGGAAATGAGAAGCAATGGAAAGAATATGGATCCTGTGCTCTTCATCAGCTTTCCACTCGTCCTTCATGTGAAAAACCGGCATCAACAGATGTTATAATTTAAAACAGGAAAGAAAACACAGTAGTAATATTCATTTGGATAAAAAAGAGAAGACATTTTATGTCCTCTAAGGTAGCCACTCTCAAGTTTTTTTTAACAGTGAATAACCCTTGAAATAAATGTCTGGTCTCAGTGATCCCCTGCTCCTTATAACCATGTTTATCTACCGCTAATGCCGCGTACACACGAGCAGACTTTTCGACCGAACTGGTCCGACGGTCTATCCGACGGACTTCCGACGGACTTTCCTATTGAACGGACTTGCCTACACACGATCACACCAAAGTACGTTGGATTCATACGTGATGACGTACGACCGGACTAAAATAGGGAAGTTGGTAGCCAGTAGCCAATAGCTGCCCTAGCGTGGGTTTTAGTCCGTCGGACTAGCATACAGACGAGCGGCCTTTTCGACCGGACTAGAGTCCGTCGGAAAGATTTGAAACCTGTTTTATTTCTAGGTCCGTCGGACCGCTGAACCAAGTCTGCCAGAAAGTCCGCACGTGTGTACACGGCATTATAGTTCAGCGTAATGGTTAGTGGGAAAAAGGCTCCTTACATTGAAGGTTATTGGGAAGGTTGCCCCTTACATTGGTGGTCAGCGTGAAGAAGGCTTTTTATATTGGCGGTCATTAGGAAGAATGTTCCTTATGTTGGTGGTCTTTGGGAAGAATGGCCCTTACACTGGTGTTGGTGGTCAATGGGAATAATGCTACATGTAGATGTGAGCGCTATATTCAGTATAATCAGAAAACAGTTATGGCCCCCAAAAATCTGGTTATTAATGGTGAAGAATGAATGGGGCGGTTGGTTGATATACAACTAATAACATAAATTGACAATCTGGAACTATAATAATAACTGGGTGATCAAAAACAACAGACTCTAAGCTGTTAAAGTCCAAAAAGGAACTGGATTATAGTCCAATGGAAGCAGTTGTAGAAGGCAGCCCTGTTGATAAAGAAGAAGCAATCCTCTGGATACTGTAGGAGAAGAACAACAAGGGCGCCACTCTAAGTGCAATATTTAAAAAAGAATTTTAATGAATCTTAAAAACAGGTACTCACAAGCTGAGATGGGAATAATGCTTCTTATATTGGTGTTCATTAGAAGGAATTTTCTTTACATTGGTGTTCAGTGGGAAGAATGCTACTTACACTGGTGTTCAGTGGGAAAAATGTTCCTTATGTTGGTGGGTAATATGAAAGATTGCTCCTTACATTGGTGGTCATTGGGAAAAATGCTCCTTAGAATGGTGTTGAGTGGGAAGAATGTCCCTTACATTGGTGGTCAGTGGGAAGAATGTTCCTTGCATTGGTGGTCAGCGGGAATGCTTCTTACATTGGTAGTCATTGTGAAGAATCCTGCCCTTATAGGTAGCTGAAAATATCATTGGTCTCAGTGGTTACTTATTTGAGAGGTAGAAGTTGCTCTTTGCTCAAGGAACCCCTAGCGAACTTTGGAAAAGATTCCATATGGTCCCATGGATTTGCCCATGCTTGTAACAGGTGGTCAAAGGGAAAAATGCTTCTTATAATGGTGTTCATTAGGAAGAATGTTCCTTATATTGGTGGTCATTGAGAAGAATGCTGCTTATATTGGTGTTCATTAGAAGGAATGCTCCTTACATTGGCGGTCAGTAGGAGGAATGCTCCTTACACTGATGGTGATTGAGAAGAATGCTTCTAGCTATGGTGTTCAGTGGGAAGAACACCCTTTATGTTGGTGATCCATGGGAACAATCTTCCTTACATTTGTGGTCATTGAGAAGAATGCCTCTTAGATTGGTGTTCAGTGCAAAGAATGTCCCTTACATTGGTGATCAGTGGGAAGAATGCTCCTCATGTTAGTGGTCAATGGGAATGGTGGTCGGTGTGAAGAATGCGCCTTACACTGGTGTTTAGTGGAAAGAATGCTACTTATGTTGGTGGGTAATGGAAAGATTGCTCCTTACATCAGTGGTCAGTGGGAAGAATGCTCCTTAGGTTGGTGATGAGTGGGAAGAAGGTCCCTTACATTGGTGGTGAGTTGGAAGAATGCTTCTTACATTGGTGGTCATTGTGAGGAATCCTGCCCTTATAGGTAGCTGAAAAGATCATTGGTGTCAGTGGCTACTTATCTGAGAGACAGAAGTTGCTAATTGCTCTAGGAACCTCTAGCGAACTCTGGAAAAGATTCCATAGGGTCCCATTGAATTGCCCGTGCTTGTAACAGGTCTTCCCCCCACCCCCTACACTGCAAATTCCTGGTGCATGCAAATCTGCAACTCTTTCTCTCACCCAAAACATCCACAAAACATTTAGTAAATAAAATATTTATTTGGTTACATACAAGTAACTGAATTGCACTTCCTTCTTTCTTGAGGCACAACTGATGTAGCGGGTGCAACTTACACTGTCCTGCACCCGCAACTACCCACACAAGTGTGAACCTAGCCTAAGGGCTCGCCACAGTAGATTTGGTTTTCTGAAGAGAGATCAGCGTTTGGATTGCACCTCAGAGAGCTTTTGATAGGCGGTGAGGATTCGTTGTATTGTCTCCTCACTGCTTGCTTTACTCCCTTGAACTCCGCACTAGCGTGCCACAACTGCATACATTGCGCGCGGTTGCGGGTTGCTGGCAGAGTGGCCCCAATTCACTTGAACAGGTTGGGTTCAGCAGATGCTATGCCCACCAAAAATGACAGGAGGTACAATTCCTGCTGAGGTTGTGAAGAAAAGCATTACCGCCATGGCATGTGTACACCCTCCTGCCCCTTCAGCTAAAGGAGGAGCGGTTGGAAGCTGTAAAAACGCCAAATAGTGTCTGCTCCGATCTCTGAACTGCAGTGCATTTTTAAGAATATGACATGCCTAATTTTTTTCTGCGTTTTGTTGCGTTATGGGGCCTATGAAAATCAATAGCAGGCATGCAACATATGCTTTAATGCGTTGACAACAGGCATTCACAAGCCTGACTGTTAACTCTATTCACTCTGAAATCTACATTCAAAAATACATTTAAGACGCACATAAAACACATATATAGATCTAAGTGGGCCCTACATTTACTATTTTTCCCAGTAAATCCATAAAAGGATGGAAACCCTATTTATTTCTATATGGTGTAATGCACAGTATGATTATGTCTTTCTTTGTGCTATAAGATTTTTTTCTCTAAATAAGGCTCAGGATAAAGAAACTATCTCTTGAATATGACCTTGAGGCCGCTTCACTAGATCTATTCTCAGTAATTTCACCAATGTACTTAGTTAATCAATGTGAAAGAATCCTATTAAGGCATCCTTTCCACCCCAGTCATTTTATGACCGCACTGGAATTCCTGCCGGCTATCCTGTAGTGTACACTGTGTCCACATCACAAAGCTGTCCAGCCAGTGGAATGTCATTTATTCATATTTATGGCTCCTACTACCTTGATTTTAAAGGAGAGCTCCAGGCAAAGCATTTGGGATTGCAGTTTAGTTAGTTGATGTGTTTCTTGAAATTTCAGTTTAAATAATCTATTTTAAAGCGGTATTAAACCCAAAACCAAAAATGTAATACAGGTGCATCTCATATAATTAGAATATCATCAAAAAGTTCATTTATTTCAGTAATTCAATTCAAAAAGTAAAACTAATATATTTTATATAGATGCGTTACACAAAAAGTGATATATTTCATGCATTTCTTTCTTTTAATTTTGATGATTATGGCTTACAGCTAGTGAAAACCCCAAATTCTGTATCTCAGAAAATTTGAATATTACATAAAACCAATTAATAAAATGATTTTTAATACAGAAATGTTGGCTTACTGAAAAGTATGTCCATGTACAGTATAGTATGCACTCAATACTTGGTTGGGGCTCCTTTTGCATGAATTACTGCATCAATGTGGCGTGGCATGGAGGTGATCAGCTTGTGGCACTGCTGAGGTGTTATGGAAGTCCAGGTTACTTTGATAGTTCCCTTCAGCTCATCTGCATTGTTGGGTCTGGTGTCTCTCATCTTCCTCTTGAACATACCACACAGATTCTCAATGGGGTTTAGGTCAGGCAAGTTTGCTGCCCAATCAAGCACAGTGATCCCATGATCATTAAACCAGGTATTGGTACTTTTGGCAGTGTGGGCAGCTGCCAAGTCCTGCTGGAAAATGAAATCAGCATCTCTATAAAGCTGGTCAGCAGAGGGAAGCATGAAGTGCTCTAGAATTTCCTGGTAGAGGGCTGCACTGACTTTGGACTTGATAAAACACAGTGGACCAACACCAGCATATGACATGGCTACTCAAATCATCACGTATGGTGGAAGCTTCTCACTGGACCTCATGCAACTTGGATTCTGTGCCTCTTCACTCTTCCTCCAGACTCTGGGACCTTAAATTCCAAATGAAATGCAACATTTCCCACAGTCAGTGATGATTTGGGGAGTCATGTCCTCTGCTGGTGTTGGTCCACTGTTTTTTATCAAGTCCAAAGTCAGTGCAGCCTTCTACCAGGAAATTCTAGAGCACTTCATGCTTCCCTCTGCTGACCAACATTATGGAGATGCTGATTTTATTTTCCAGCAGGACTTAGCACCTGCCCACACTGCCAAAAGTACCAATGCCTGGTTTAATTATCACGGTATCATTGTGTTTGACTGGCCAGCAAACTCGCCTAACTTAAATCTCATAGAGAACCTGTGGGGTATTGTCAAGAAGAAGATCAGAGATACCAGAGGCAACAATGCAGTTGACCTGAAAGCTGCTATTAAAGAAACCTGGGCTTCCATAACACCTCAGCAGTGCCACAGGCTGATCGCCTCCATGCCACGCCGCATTGATGCAGTAATTCATGCAAAAGAAGCCCAAGTTGAGTGCATACTATAATGTACATGGACATACTTTTCAGTAACAACAAAGCCTGGGGAATGCCCAGGAAAAAACCCAAGCCTACTTACCAACCAGCTAGCAGACAACCAAATTAACCTGTCTAACAGTATGCGTTAAAAACAGGGGTTTAGTCCACATGCATTTGCAAACGCATGCGTATGCCACAGAGCCTCATCACGGCACCCTGGTATCTGTGGTCTTAACACTAAATTATGAGTGTCCCCACAGTGGAGGCACATGGATTCTGATGGATAAATGAGGGCAGGTGGACTGAAGGAGAGTCCACCCCTTCTTAAAGGTACAGGAGCACACCAAACACCCAGCAAACACCCAGCATACTAGCACATTATGACTTTACCTTGCATACAAAAAGTCCACCATTTGAGAATTTTTTTGGTAACAGGTTCTCTTTAATGAGACATCCAGGGTCTAAAAGACCCTGGATGTCTCCCATGTGCTCCACTGATTGTAATGCAATACAGGTTGCACTGCATTACATTCTTTCCTGGCCTCAATGGCCAGGAAACTATCAGCGATCATACATGTCACTTCCGGGTCAGCAACAAGAGGGGGAGAAGAACCGACGTGTGTCCGCTCTCCTCCCTCCCTTCAACCCAACGGCACCCACTATGCCGGTCCCGGGCCTGCAGATGGGCAAGTGGAGCCCGGGGGGTTTGTGGAAGAATTCGGGTAGAAGACCAGGCACCAGAATGCAATTTCTTGTCGTCATGGCGACCTGGCACCTGGGATTGGTCAAGCCCTGATATACATACTATATAAGATTTTGCTTATTGGGCTTACATCTATTTTAATTCTAATTGGCGCACTTGCTGTCTCAGCCAAGTACAAATACACATACATTGCTTTAATGTTTTCTTTGGAAGCCTTTCTCAGTTTCCTTGGCACTGATTACCTTCTGGCATCAATTTCACAACTCACTCTTACAGTATGGATAGAGCCCATAAATCTGTACATCTCAGAGAAAAGAAAATGCCTAGCCGTCCCTCTTGGGACGCAACGCGCAGGGCATCTGTTTTATTCCATATAATAAGTTTGTATCTAAATGTATTATTCTTGGATTTTACTAGACTACTAAGATACATTGTTTATTTAAACAGTTTCCTGGAGAGCTGAACCAACAGATTTGTATTCATGAAATATATTTATGTGGTCTTACATGGGATTTAAAGGCGTAGCTGCGTCTGTAGCTGGCGGCAGACACACTTTCTGCATGCTTCTTGTGGCCTTTATTTCTTAATGATGGATTTTCTTTGGCTGGTCCCTTACAAGTCCATTATTCAGCCGCTGACACTGTGAAACATGAAGAGTCACTGTAAGCAACACAATTGATCAGATGAAGTGTCACCTTCCGATGCTGCTGCGCGTGTCGGTGATGGGACTCCGTGCCAATCTGTGATCTCGCCAAGCGAAATTCTTTGCAAGGGCGATCCATTCTTCTCTGCTGACTGTTTCATCTGTTCACAGGCTAAGTGGCCACCACTAAAGGAGATTTGAAAAAAAAGATTTCATATTGCTAAGACAGTTCATTACGGTAACGACTTTAGGACCACCACATTACACCCTCTTCCTGTCTAGGACATTTTTCAGGTTTCACTACTGTGATACTTTGACTGACAATTACTCTGTCATGCAACACTGTACCCAAATGAATTATGTCTTTTTTTATAGAAAGATAGAGCTTTCTTTTGATGGTATTTAATCACTGCTGCTTTTATTTTTTGTTGGGTTTTTTTTTCAATTTTTTACTATATAAAGGGAAAAAAAGGTTATATTTTATTTTTTACTATATGAAGAAAAAAAGAATAAAAATGTTGGAAATATAAATTGTCCTTTAGTTTCTGGTATAAAACAGAAAAAAATTGCCAGGATAGTATGAATACCCCCAAACTGTCCACTTTTTGGAAAGTAGACACCCCAAGGTGATCTTATATTTTGCCAAATAAAACCATTACTAAAGTGCTGTAGGAAAAAGTGACAGAGGTTCAATCTTAGAAACATAGAAAAGTGATGGCAGAAAAAAGTCCAAAAGGTCCATTGAGTCTGCCCCCAATTTTCTTTCTTTTTTAACAGACACTATATTACCAAAAGTATTGAGACACCTGCCTTTACATTCACATGAACTTTAATGACATCCCAGTCTAATGCCCTGTACACACGATAGGATTTTCCGACGTAAAATGTGATAGGACAATGTTGTCGGAAATTCCGACTGTGTGTGGGCTCCATCACACATTTTCCACCGGAATTTCCGACACACAAAGTTTGAGAGCTTGCTATAAAATTTTCCGACAACAAAAGCTGTTGTCGGAAATTCCGATCGTGTGTACACAAATCCGACGCACAAAGTGCCACGCATGCTCAGAATAAATTAGGAGACGAAAGCTATTGGCTACTGCCCTGTTTATAGTCCCGACGTACGTGTTTTACGTCACCGCGTTTAGAACGATCGGAAATTCCGACAACTTTGTGTGACCGTGTGTATGCAAAACAAGTTTGAGCCAACATCCGTCGGAAAAAATCCATGGATTTTGTTGTCGGATTTTCCGATCAATGTCCGACCGTGTGTACGGGGCATTAGTCTGTAGGGTTTTATATTGAGTTGGCCCACCCTTTGCAGCTATAACAGCTTCAACTCTTCTGGGAAGGCTGTCCACAAGGTTTAGGAGTGTGTCTATGAGAATGTTTGACCATTCTTCCAGAAGAGCATTTATGAGGTCAGGCACTGATGAGGATGAGAAGGCCTGGCTCGTAGTCTCGGCTCTAATTCATCCCAAAGGTGTTCTATTGGGTTGAGGTCAGGACTCTGTACAGGCCAGTCAAGTTCCTCCACCCCAAACTCTCTCATGCATATCTTTATGGACCTTGCTTTGTGCACTGGTCCAAATCATTTGGTGGAGGGGGGATTATGGTGAGGGGTTGTTTTTTCAGGGGTTGGGCTTGGCCCCTTAATTCCAGTGAAGGGAACTCTTAAGACATTTTGGACAATTTCATGCTCCCAACTTTATGGGAACAGTTTGGGGATGGCCTCTTCCTGTTCCAACATGACTGCGCACCAGTGCACAAAGCAAGGTCCATAAAGATATGGATGAGCGAGTTTGGGGTGGAGGAACTTGAGTGGCCTGAACAGAGTCCTGACCTCAACCCGACAGAACACCTTTGGGATGAATTTGAGCGGAGACTGCGAGCCAGGCCTTCTCGTTCAACATCACTGCCTGACCTCACAAATTCCGCTTCTGGCAGAATGGTCAAACATTCCCATAGACACACTCCTAAACCTTGTGGACAGCCTTCCCAGAAGTGTTGAAGCTGTTATAGCTGCAAAGGGTGGGAGAGCTCAATATGGAACCCTACGGACTAAGACTGGGATGCTATTAAAATTTATGTGCGTGTACAGGCAGGAGGCGTCCCAATACTTTTGGTTATATAGTGTATGTGTTTAAGGGAGCAGGGCAGGTTTAATGAGACCTAGTTTTAAATCTCATAGTCTGGAATGGTTTATTTTTGTGAAAGTTACAAGTGTCTTTTTACAGCTTTCCTTTCAGTCCTGAACCATAAAATATAAAAGCTAATGAAAAACGGATGTACATTCCCCTGCCATCCAACGCAGGAAAGTAGAGAAAAGTTAAATATTCATAGGGCTGAACTTTGTTTTGTTTTTTTCAGCCAAAAAAACTATAAAATCTACTTTGCTATTACAGTTGTTATCTAGTTGTTATTCCCATTAATTTACACATTAAAATTAAGATTAGTGTATTCTTGAACATGTTTTAAAAGGGTTGTAAACCAAGAAAAAAACAAAAACAAAAAACAAACAAACCCTGTAAGACAAAGGCATAATAAACTAGTATACACATGCACCTTAGATCGAAGCTGTTGCAGCGGTCCTCGCACACCGCTGTGTCCGGCGACCTGTCTCCCGGAGTTATTTCCAGGGTTCGTGAGCTCCGGCGCTGTGATTGGCCGGAGCCGCGATGACGTCACTCCCGCGCATGCACGGCTGCTGAAGAAACGGCACGAGTGGCCCGTTTCTTCAGTGCACATGCAGCAATGACGTCAACAGGTTTAGGAGATATTTACAGTACCTTCAGGTAAGCCTTATTATAGGCTTACCTGTAGGCACAAGTGGTATAACTAGGTTTACAACCACTTTAAAACGGCCCCTCTCTCATTTGCGGACTGATCGGGTCCACCTGTCAGTTTTGTTAAGTGGACCCGATCGAACCATCTCTTGCCCTCTATGGAGCGGCGCATGTAAACAGACATGTGTTTATTGACACCCGCCAACATCTGTTCCGATCCTATCTGCCAAAAACACACGGATGGTGGATCCCTTCCCCATCGGTCTGGCGGATCAGATGACAGTCAGATGTAAGCGGATAGGCATCTGATCGTCCATAGAGGACAGCGGGCCGTGTTCACTCTGCATAAGTGTAGGGGACACGGACCTGTCATATGCCTGCTCAGCTGGGATCAGTGGACAGATTCCCCGCTGAGCAGGCGGATCCGCTGGCGGAGTCCGCCCCTGTGAAAGAGCCCTTAGAGGGGTTGTAAACCTTTGTGTTTTTTCACCTTAATGCATCCTATGCATTAGGGTAAAAAAACACCTGACAGTGACCGCCCCCCCCCCACCCCCGTTTTACTTACCTGAGCCCTGGAACTTGACCCGGCAGGGACGCCTGGGGTTCTCGGCTCTTGATTGAATAGATTGATAGCAGCGCAGCCATTGGCTCCCGCTGCTATCAATCAAATCCAATGACGTGGGGCGGGGCTGAGTCATACATTCGGCGGCTATGGATGCTGAATGCTGGACTCGGGAGCACGCCTGCAAGGTAACCCCCTCGGGAGAGCGCTTCTTCTAGGGGGTTATCTGATGTGGAGAGGAGCTGTGAGAGCCACCGAGGGACCCCAGATGAGCAGGTCCGGTGCCACTCTGTGCAAAACAAGCTGCACAGTGGAGGTAAGTATGATATGTTTGTTATTAAAAAAAAAAAAAAAAAACCCTTACAATCACTTTAATGGGCTGGCAGGGGATGACATCATCCTGCTCATGCGCCCGGGAGTCAGTCAGTCCAGCACAGTTGCTCCTGGGAATGCATGCTAGGCTGCACATGACTGCAACCAGGCAGGTGGGTGTGTCTTATTTCAGAAGAGACATAGCATGTCTCATCCACAAAAAAGAACTGCCTGTTCATAGGTTTGTACATTTAAGGT
Source organism: Lithobates septentrionalis (assembly GCA_037952835.1). NCBI lineage: Eukaryota > Metazoa > Chordata > Amphibia > Anura > Ranidae > Lithobates > Lithobates septentrionalis. The sequence goes on along the minus strand of JBBDGP010000653.1, from coordinate 1,890,677 downwards.
TGAACTCTGCTTTAACTAACTAAATAAATGTTTTTCCCCTCATTTTCCTCAAAAACACCAACTTTTGCCATGTGAAGAACCTCCAGCTTGTGTCTCTGCTGCGATTCACCTGAACTTATGTTGGGGAGCACGCACTGTGCAATTGGTTGCTTTGGGACTATATGTCCCATGATTTCTTCCCCATCCATCGCACTGCATTTGTGCATCCATAATACTGCACCTAAGTGGGTGCAACAAAGGGAGGAAGGCTGGTGCCATGGAAGTCTGCTAATGCCGCGTACACACGAGCGGACTTTTCGACCGGACTGGTCCGACGGACAATCAACCGTGTGTGGGCTTCATCTGACCTGCAGCGGACTTTTTCGGTCGAAAATCTGACGGACTTTAGATTTGGAACATGTTTCAAATCTTTACGTCGGAACTCCGCCGGACCCAGTTCCTATGGAAAAGTCCGCTCGTCTGTATGCTAGTCCAACGGACGAAAACCGACGCTAGGGCAGCTATTGGCTACTGACTATCAACTTCCTTATTTTAGTCCGGTCGTACGTCATCATGTACGGATCTGTCAGACTTTGGTGTGATCGGGTGTAGGCAAGTCCGTTTGTTCGGAAAGTCCGTCAGATAAACTGTCGGACCAGTGCGGTTGAAAAGTCCGCTCGTGTGTACGCGACATAAAACATCATTTTATTTTGTCATGTGAACAGCAGTCAAATAACCCAACGCGTTTCGGCCATCAGGCCTTAATCGTGGCTAACAAATAAGTGACCCAAAACAGCTTAAATAGTGTAAACTAAATCACATGGTCAACCCCAAGGGTCACATGACCCAAAAAAAGGGATGGCAGCAAAGATCAAAACATACAAAAAAGGAGCACTATAAGCATACAATTGTACATAAATGTATATAAAAACATGTATCACAAAAATAAAAAAGTATAATGAAAAAAAGGTTGGGTGAAATGCCAAGGACTCCGGCCGCACTGTGTACCTGCACCTTATGCACGGCAATTGAGCATGCACAGAAAGAACGACATGGACAGGAGCACACATATCAGGGTGGATGCTGAGATACATAAAAGGCAATGGAGGCAGCCAGAGGCGTATCTACAGCGAGGCATGCAAGGCGTTTGTCTTGGGCAGCATTTTTTCAGGTATCGCCCCGATATCGTTTTTTAGAGCTGGTGGTCGACTCTCTTGTAATAGCAAACGGCGCAGCTTACTAGACGCTCAATTGCTATTACAAGCAGCGGGAGGGGACGTCCTCCCTCCCACACCTTCTGCGGCTGTATCAGGCTCTTCCGTCCCACCAGAAGACCTGAGCGACCAGCCAATGCGTCCGCTGGCTGGCCGGACAGCTAAGCAACGCTCAGTTGTTCGTAACAATAAACCGGAAGCAATGACATCACTTCCGGTTTACTCAGAAACCATAGGCGCCAGTTTTTCAAAATCAAAAGCATTCAAAAACTCAGATCTTGGTGTTTTGAATGCTTTTAGACCCCAGATCTCTCCAAAGAGTATCTGTCACATGCCTATTGCTGTCACAGGGATGCATCAAATTAAAGTTGTTCTAAGGGTAAAATGTTTTTTACCTTAAAGCAGAACTTCAGTCATTTTTCATCTTTCCATCTACTAAATCCTTTGCCCTTGTTGTTTTAACTTTGGATAGTAAAACTTTTTTTTTTTGCTGACAGTAAATACCTTATACAGCCCACTTTCTGTTTCTTGTCTGATAAAAAGCCTAGGCTTATGACATCATGCACAGCTCTCTCTCTCTCTCACTCTCAGGAGAGTTTGCCAGTAAGGGAGGGGGAATGAGTCATAAGAGAGCCAATGAGAGCTGCAGAGCTGGAGGTGTGCCTCTGTGTAAATTCAGGAAGTGAACAGGCAGCAGCTTCAGCTGCCCACAGTTAAAATGATTGCAGCTAGACTCAGTGGAGGGATATTTGTCAAGTACAGAATCACAGTATATAAAAAGTATATATAAAATAATATGCAAAGTGGGTGGAGAGAAGCTTCAGAATGGCAAAGATGTTTTTATTTCAAATTATGTGAACAGACTGCAGTTCCTCTTTAATGCATTTATCTTAATGCATTCCATACATTAGGGTAAAAAATGTTTTGCCACTTGTCATTGGCTCCTGCTGCTGTCATTGAAATCCTCTGAGTATGGGGCAGGGCCAAGCTGCACTGTGTGTGTCAATGGATACTCACAGCCCAGATTGGGAGTGAGCCCGCATGTCTGCCCTTTAGAGCAAGCACTTGCTCTGGGGCAGACACAGAAGAAGAGGAGCCAAGATCGCGGCCGGGGGATACCAGATGAGGAGGTTCAGGGATGCTCTGTGCAATGGTATTGCACAGAGCAGGTGAATTTAACATGTTTATTATTTTAGTTTTTTAATTGCCTTTAAAAACTGCTTTTAAGGTATACTGTTGCATTTTTCTTTTTCTCCAGGGAAGGTGGCTTCATAACACTTTAACATGGGTCTGTTGCACTAAAAAAGTGTGGATCCAGCCTAACAATAAGGAAAGTTGACTGTTCACATTTTTGGTAAAGTACTGTTTAATAAATAGAGTCACTATCTCATTCATTTCAGAAGTTCACGTTTTTGTAGCAATAATTCCAGTGAAATAATTTCAATCGTTTTCCCAGTTCTACTTTTAATAAAGAGTTGAAATCCTAATCATAATGTTGTTTGCAGATTCAGAAATGTTTTTTTTTTTCAGTGCAGAAAACATCGATAAGCAGGCTGCTTTGTCTTTGCGTTTTCACAATGTAATGAAATCCCAGTCTATGTTACTTTATAATAAGTATGTTCTGTTTCCCGTCTTTTAAACACAGAAGCACCTATAATTAAAGGCTCCCGAATGAAAATAGAAATCAGTATTTATAGCTAACAACCGTTTTCATTATGTCCCTGTCTTCGTTCAGAGATTCGTTTTAATAAGGCAATGTAATGATTGGCAATATTGTGTAAAGTACAGAAGCCATAGCTGCCAATCAGAAAAGGCAAATGTCTATAAAAATGAGGTCAGGTGTCATGCTTACTGCCTTTTGATTGGTCACATATTTTTTGGCGTTGTCTCCATGATTGTATGTTGCAATGGTGATTTCATTCCTACTGAATATTTTTGAGCATGGTATACACTTTAGTTATTTTAGGACTAACTTTTATGCCGCGTACACACGATCGGATTTTCCAACGGGAAATGTTGGATGTGAGAGCTTGTTGGCGGTAAGTCCGACCGTGTGTATGCTGCATCGAACGTTTGTTGTTGGACTGTCCGCCAACAAATGTTGGCTAGCAGGTTCTCAAATTTTCCGCCAACAAATATCTGTTGTCGGATTTTCCCAGCGTGTGTACACAAGTCCGTCGGACAAAAGTCCAAAGTACAAACATGCATGCTCGGAATCAAGGACAAGCCAGAAGCGCTCGGTCTTGTAAAACTAGCTTTCGTAATGGAGATACCACATCCACTCGCCGTACGTCTTGTACGTCACTACGTTCGTAATTGTTGGCCTACATTTGTGTGACCGTGTCTATGCAAGACAAGTTGGAGCCAACACCCTTCGAACAAAATTCCACGGTTTTGTTGTCGGAAAGTCCAATTGTGTGTACGAGGCATTAGGAGGTGTTTTTTCGTTCAACAAGGGAGCTGAATGAGAAAAACCTCACAGATTCCTGAATCCACACAAGCAATGTAGAAGCAAGAGTCTCCCCGCTGTGTCATTGTATTCTGACAGCAGGGACCCCCCCCCCCCCTTATCAGAATACACTGAGGAGCGCTGCAGCCATAAGCTGATTGACTGCTGGTTTTCGGGCAGGACTGTTCAACAAAAGTCTGTCGCTGAACAGAGAGGGCTACACACAGATCGAAATTCAGCCGAATCTCAGTTCATGTGTAGTCAGCTTAAAGCCTAGTACACACGAGCCGACTATCGGGTGGCATCGCCAGTTCAATAAAAACCGGCTGACATTTTGGCCCGTGTGTACGGCAGGCGGTCTGACAGAAGCCGGCCTTTCAGTTGGCTTCTGCAGAAGGGGCATTACCAAAAAAGGTCTCATGATCAGAACCTGATCAGTGCTCTCAACCAATGGCTGAGAGCGCTGACCGGTGTGTTCTGTTGGGGGGGCCCGCCCCCCTATCAGAACACAATAGCTCAGCAGGGGAGATTGCTGTACTAACTTCGGGTTGTTAGTACAACGGCTCCTCCTGAGTTGTCAGTAGCTGGGAGGAGTAAACTAGTAGTGTGTGCTAGGCTTTAGTCTTTGTATGTTATCTAAGGTTAATTGTTACACTGTGATTGTATATCTGACTAAAGCAGGTCATACATGATTCAATTTTCTTTCCTTCCACCACAGATGGATCTGACAGGCTGGTTGTACCCAAGTCGATCAATGGACCAGCCTGGCCATAGATGGAGCGAATCTCAGCCGGTCCCTGCTGAACCTGCTGAGTTTGGTTCCATTTATGGCTGGTAGGAGTGGCTATTACCCTCCCAGTCATGATTCCTGTGCCCTGATGAATACACTTGGAACTGCCCCCATGAGTTGAAGTTGAGCCTAATGATAAGTACACACTATCAGTTCTTTTTCATTCAACCCAACGGGCTGAAGAGCTTGGGAGGAGATCACTGTACTATCTGATGTTAGTACAACGATCTCCCCGCTGAGCTATTGTGTTCTGACAGTGGGACGGCCCCCCTGCCAGAAGACACTGGTCACGCATTGGCTGCCAGTGCTGATCGGATACCGATCGGGTTCTGGTTTTCCAGCCTGCCCGTTCGACAGAAGCCGGCCATTCTGTTGAATGTTGAATCAGTTTCTGGTTTCTGATAATCGGCCCGCGTGTACTGGATTTAAAACTGGCCATACACCAGTTCAAATGTTCGGACAGAAATTAGCATTTACACAATACACATGTTAACATACAACGGATATTTGAGCATTATAAAGGTATACATTGTGGATGTGGCAGTAATCACTGGAGTGTATCAGAACAGCTTGTAAACTCTGGAAAAAAACAAACCTGCAAGACAAAGGCATAATGAGCTAGTATGCATGATATACTAGCTCATTATGAAATACTAACTTTAGATCAAATCTGTTGCAGCGATCCCCGTACACCGCTGTGACCGGCGACATGTCCCCCCGGTGCTCACAGGCTCTGGCCTCTCAGTTATTTCCGGGCTCACAGGCTCCAGCACTGTATTTGGCCAAAGCCGCGATGACGTCACTCCCGCGCATGCCCGCGGGTGCTGCCCGGCCACAGCACAGCTACTGAAGAAACAGCACGAGCGAGCCATTTCTTCAGTGTGCATGTGCCAATGACGTCAGCACATGCGGATACAGTGATATATAGTAATAGTGATATATAATAATAAGGCTCACGGTACCTACAGGTAAGCCTTATTGTAGGCTTACTTGTAGGTAAAAGTGGTAGTAAAAGGTTTGCAAACACTTTAAGTAGCCATTGGTCCTAACATTCAACAGGAGCCTGTGTAACATTTTAAACAAGGGACTCAACCAAACCAAAGCTTATGCAGAGCGATACACTTTGTAATGATACATCTTCTTTCTTGTGCTAAGACAAGCCCGGGTGGGCTGGTATAAATGCTCGACTGCCTGATTGGGTATGGAATGATTGGGTCCTAGGAGGGGGTTATGTCTGTTCGGGAGTGTTCCAAACAGAGCAAGGGTTGCCTGAACTTAACGGTTGGATCCTACTTCCCTCTACTTTCGGTTGACATCCAGCAGTGAATATTCCTCCTCTTTGATACCAGGTTACGTTTCTTTTTTGTTTTTGGTGGTTAGAGTATACATGCTTGGGTGGTGGGAGATGTTTGATTGTTTTTCCGCCCTCAACGATGCTCACCCTTTACCCCCTGTTTTCTATGTGTCTCAACGCTTATGTTTGTTTCTATTGTAGATGTACACTGTGCTCCACAATTGATTGCCCCTGAAATCCTGAAACGCGTCAGGCCTATTTTATAACCAGGAGACTATACTAGTGTTTTTTCTGTATCTATAACTTATGTTTTGATATTGTTCTTAATAAGTCAATTGCAATGTTTTCACATATATTGACTTCTTTTTATAATATTAAATAAATCATGTTACTAAAAAATTTGGTTTTTGTACCTATATCGAGTTGCCTTCAAAGTCCCAACCCTCTTTGGAGGACCTCTTTCTATATAAGGATAGAGAGGGATCTGAGGGAGTCATCTCCTTGGTCTCCACAAAAGAAATAAGCTTTTATATACACCCCAGCACTTAAGAGGCATAGTCATTTGGATAGTGCCAAACTGTAATTATAATGATCTCCAGAGAAATCTTCAACTGATATGCTCCACCAAAGCATCCCTCCTGAGATCCTCCTGGGATCTCGGAGTAACCGGACCCAAACTATCACTTGACTTGACAAGCTTACGCTTTTCTGTAAGCCTAAGCCTGCCAAGTCGAGTGATGGTTTGGCCCATAGACTGTGAATGGGCCATTTGTTAATGCGACTTGAGCAACCAGATGCTGCATGCAGGCAACCAGTGTAAGTGTATGGGGAGGTTGCAAACAGCCACTTGACTCAATTTGGCTTCATGCAGACTGGGGCTCTTTTAGGCTTGGTTCACATATGAGCCCCATGCGTCTCACAGCAGGGTTCTGGTGCGTGCTGGTTTGCCCTTTCAGGTCCGATTTCAGCCCGAACTTTGGGCTGAATTCGCACCTGAAACGGGCCAAAAGACGCACGCACCGGAACCGCTGCGGAGATATGTGAACCGGCTCCATAGAGAGCCGGTGAAAATCTCCTGCTATTGCGAATTGGATGCGGGGATCCCGCATTCATTTCGCAATGGTGTGAACCCAGCCTGAAATGCTTTCCTCCTAGCAGGAGAAAAGCAGCTTATAAAACGCATTTGTGCAAAAGCGTTTAGGCAACCCTAAAACGTTGAAATTTTTCCTGAGACGTGATTGCTTCAAGAAGTGATTGACACTGTTGAAAAGATCCATGGTGTGCTGGCAATAAATGCCTTAACCTTGTGTTGATAGCGGTTCCCAGCTGGCAGTTACTACAGCACCCACTTATTAGAAAGCCATTTCCAGGAACGTGTGCGACTACAGGCAAAGCCGCTCAAACCCTGCATTTTGCATTTGAACTCATGCGTTTGAGCAGGACTGTGTTCAAATAGAAAATTCTGTGTCTGCACAAGCCCCGAGTCTGATTGTTCTCTTCCAATAGTAATATTGCAAAGTTCACCTCTTTTTTTTTTTAAATCTTTTTATTTTTCTGCATAAACACTCAGACAATACAAACGTACAACAACACAGCCAACATCTGGCTAATATCAGGGAAGGGACCCGCGCAGGGGTCACAAGGTAGCATTACGGTACCAAGAAATGTTAGATTATTTACGACTACCATAGTATACCATCATTATTATTATTTATTATTATACAGGATTTATATAGCGCCAACAGTTTACGTAGCGCTTTACAACTTGAGGGTAGACAGTACGAATACAATACACTTTATTACAGTAGGAATCAGAGGGCCCTGCTCCTTAGAGCTTACAATCTAAGAGGGAAGGTCAAGTGATACAAGAGGTAATAACTGTGGGTGATGTGCTGATTGAGAAGATGAATGTACAGTTGTTAGGTGGGGGCCAGATAGGCTTCTCTGAAGAGATGAGTTTTCAGGGATCGTCTGAAAGTGGATAAAGCAGGAGAAAATCGGACGGATTGGGGTAGAGCATTCCAGAGGATGGGAAAGGCTCTGGAGAAGTCCTGAAGGCGAGCATGGGATGAGGTGACAAGGGAGTTTGAGAGCAGGAGGTCTCAGGAGGAGTGAAGAGAACAATTAGGTTGGTATTTTGAGACTACGTTAGAGATGTAGCTGGGGGCCAGGTTGTGGATGGCCTTGTAAGTTATAGTTAGTATCTTGAATTTATCATCAATGAACTGGCCTGGCACATGCTCCAAGGGTGGGCTGATATTGAACTAGCTCACCTAAACTATTGTGCTATCAAGGATTGATCTATTAGGACTTCAAGGAGGCCATCAGATATTAGGAAGGCTTCCTAGTCTGCTGCAGCAGTAGAGGGTTCTGCTAACCTCTTAGACCAGACTCTGTCATATTTTTTCGGACAGCCTCTATGTATATAAGTGTCCTTGTATAGAGGTATCACATTATTTACAAGTGTTTTCCATAGACATATAATGGGAGGAGTCTTTCGCTTCCAGCATAGGACGATGGATTTCCTGGCATAGAACAGCAAGAGACCCAACAAGGTTCTCTCAGCCTGCAGAGCTCACCTTTAATTGAAAGCTGTGGTGAAAACTTATACAGGGTTATTACAATGTACGTTGAATCGAACGTTGCCTTCATTTGTTCATCGTCTTAATTTTTAACAAGTGAAGCTTATAAGTAACAGAGTGACGCGGGAGTCTAATAGCTTGTGCGGTCACGGTGCTCTGGTCCGGATCAGATATTTGCATTGCATTTCTAGCGCTCGGTTTTGCATTACAAGATGCTTAGCTGCAGGGCAACATTCCCAGCCTAGAAAGGAATTAAAAAAGTGCGTACCTAAGGCTTATAACAGTGCGTGTCCAAGTGCAGCGCAACTGAAGCAAGACCCCCTCATGTCCGCTCCCCGCTGAATTCCTTGATCTCAGTATCTGCTGCTAATGACTGATTTTGCGGATGCCACGGGCTACAACAAACAGAAAGCTGTTTCAGTATTGTGACTAAATGGCAGAAATGTTTGCCCACTGTAACCTCTTCTGTGCCATAATGGGCTCCATTTATACTGTCCTTTTAATAGCCAACTAACACATTCATCCGTATTCATGATTAGGGCTCCATTCACACTCATCCAGTTTATTACTGTAAAATTGATGTATTTACTGCATAAAATACATCTTAAATCTTGTACATTCCTTTGTGGCTGGTTAACGTATACACGCTAGCACTTAGTGAGTCTTCAAATAGAGGATGTTGTGCATTTTTCTGAGTTTACATGGCTTTATTTTAAGTTCTCAAATGCCACAAAGACTTTGCAAATTTCTTGTTTGGAGGCGTGTGGCGGATTCCCCTGTTACATGTGACTGTTGCAGCTGTCGACACTTGCTAACCTTTAGGTCAATGTTATGTCTACTCCCCTTCTCCTAGTTAAGGATTAAGATCCTGCCGCCTTCCGGCAACATTTATTGGGTATAGTGGCAGCTTCACCTAGTTCTGCTGACAAGGTGTGCCAGCGGAAGAATTATCAGTGTGCTATGAGCTTTATGGTTTAAAGCAAGATCCAAGTTGGCATCTAACCCATCGGAGACCTTCTCCCTGGTTAGAACTAATTTCTCCTACAAAAATGGGTTCTTACCTATACCCAACCCCTACCAACCCTGGATAGAGTGGAATTCAGTTTAGAAAACATGAATCTGATGATATTTAAAGCGGAGTTCCACCCAGAAATTGAACTTCCGCAGATCGGATCCCCCCCCCCCCCCTCCAGTGCCACAAGACTACCCAATGTCCGGCCCCGCACAGTGGGACTCGCACATGCACAGTAGGAAACAGGCTGTGAAGCCGCAAGGCTTCACTTCCTGTTTCCCTTAGTAAGAATGTTGGTGCCTGCACCCAGAGCCGAGGGACGGGTCGGCTTCGGGTGCTGACATCACAGGCTCCCTGGACAGGTAAGTGTCCTTATATTAAAAATCAGCAACTACAGTATTTGTAGCTGCTGACTTTTGATTTTTTTTTTTTATGTTTACTATGTATTGCGCAACGAAAAGGAAAAATACCCAGTGAATTCTGTTGTCCTGCTGTGATCCTATGATCCGTTACTGGACACCGAGTCCTGCACCACCATATTTGTTTTCTTTGGTTACCCTGATAACGCATCACCAGGACCACCCTCATCCAGTCACTATGTTGAAGCTGACTCCTCCTGGAATATGTGATTGTGATGTGTATATCTCAGGAGGCTTCAGGAGATATTCTTGCTCTGGTGAGAATGGAGGCAGATATAGGGTAAGTGGAATGCCCTGTACACATGACCGGTTTTGGCGTCAGAATAAACTCCGAAGGTTTCTCCGCCAGAACTCCGACGGAATTCCGCTCAAGCCGTCTTGCATACACACGGTCACACCAAAGTCCGACCGTCCAGAATGAGGTGACGTACAACATGTGCAATGGAACTAGAAAAAGGAAGTTCAATAGCCAGTAGCCAATAGCCAATAGCTTCCGTCTCGTACTTGCTTCAGAGCATGTGTCGTTTTTGGTCCGTAGGAACAGCATACAGATGAGCTGTTTTCCCGATAGGAATTGGTTCCGTCGGAAATATTTAGAACATGTTCCATTTCTAGGTCCGTCAGAATTTTCGAAAAAAGAAGTCAGATGAGGCATGCACACGATCGGAATAGACGATGAAAAGCTTCCGCCTGACTTTTTCGGACATTCCACTTGTGTGTACGCGTCTTAAAAAAAAACACTTTTTTAGATTGTGGAGGCAATGGAGGAGGATTGTAGGGATGAAAGATATTTTGTATGAGTGATGATCCATTTTAAGTTGTATGTAAGGAATTGTCAAAGGAACCTTACAGTCAACCAACCACATTTTGCAAACGATATGGCATTCAGATGTCTATTTTTTTTAATCACCCATACACTTACTACTGTACAACTTATATTGACAATACCCGTTGTAATTCTTTTTATTTATTTATTTTATTTCTACATGTATACAGTTCAGTTTTGCTCTATTTTCTTTAGGATCAGTTCCACCCTGTAAATTATCATGTCATCATCCAACACAGACGGAAAGAGACCAAAGAATGTTGTCAGCCAGGGCAGCTGGTTAAATGTTTGTATTTACAAGAGTGGCGATGCACAGCTCAACCCTGCTCCTGAGCCAACGTAGGCGTCCTCTCCATTTTTTTCCTGGTTAATTAGGCCGTATAGAATGCTTTGTTTATTTTGTTAGCGTTTCATTTTTGTTGTTTTGGCTCATGACTGTTTGAGTAGGAAGCTGCGAGAGGAAGTCACTTAAATGACTGCCTTTTCTACACATTTGTCCTATAGGTATTTAACACAAGATTTAGTTTCATAAGAAGAGCATCCGGGAGATATAAAGATAATCATTCAGGCAGGAAAGCCTTTTGAAAAGTGACACTGAATAATGATTACTGTATGTCTGTTATTACATGTGAAGCTGCAGAAAGTGCCTGTTGTTCTGTAATGTGTAAACAGGATTTGTCCTGTCCATATAATTCATATGATGGTTGTTGGGGCGTAATCTGGAAAATTAACATCTTGTTCGTCCTCAATCATGGTAAAAGAATGTGTGTGTGTGGTCTCTGTCCGCTTATTTCAATGGATCATAGGATGACAAGTTACTGTGAAAATGATTTCTCTCCTATCTACTTCTTCGGGGTTGTCTGTTGGGGTAGCAGAGGTAGAGACTGCTGCTGGACCTGGGGACCCAAGAAGACCACCTAAACTAAAGCATGAGTGTTTATTACCTACAAGCAGGGGCGGACTGACCATTGAGCCACTCGGGCACTGCCCGAGGGCCCTGTGCCACTAGGGGGCCCCATCAGGGTTGCCAGTCTCAGTAAAACCAGGGACAGTATGGACCAGGGACAGCCAATAGACAGTATGGACCAGGGACAGCCAATAGAAACATGTCTGTGTATACTGTGTGTACATGTATGTGTATACTGTGTGTGTGTATACTATGTGGCCCCATAATCTGATTGCCTGGGGGCCCCATAATCTCCTATTGCCCGGGGGCCCCATGAGTTGTCAGTCCGCCCCTGCCTACAAGATTGTGCACTACATAAAGAGACCCTGTCAACTTGATATAAAAATGCCCCCTGCAAAAGATTCTGCTGCCTAAAATGTCTTCTATTTCTGACACTTCCAGGAGTGTTGGATGCTTGGTATCCCTTTACTTTCTGGAGCTATCCCTTCCAACCCCTACATCCTTGATATAAAAATGTTGCCTGCAAAAGATTCCGCTGCCTAAAACGTCTTCTATTTCCGACACTTCCAGGAGTGTTGGATGCTTGGTCTGTCTTTGCTTTTGTGGACCTCTTCCTTCCAACTCCTACATCCTCAATATAAAAATGTTGCCTGCAAAACATTCCGCTGCCTAAAATGTCTTCTATTTCAGACACTTCCAGGACTGTTATGCCCCGTTCACACAAGCGGAAATTCCACCAGCAAAAGTCCGATGTGAGTTTTTGGTCGGAAATTCCGACCGTGTGTATGCTCCATCGGACTTTTGCTGGCCGAATTTCCGAGAGAGTGAAGATCCACTGTAAAGTGATACCAAAATCTTGTTTTTTTTGTTTAAAAATAACAAGCATGTTATACTTACCTGCTCTGTGTAATGGTTTTGCACAGAGCAGCCCCGATCCTCCTATTCTCGGGTCCCCCGCCGGCGCTCCTAGCCCCTCTTCCTCCCTCCTGCCGAGTGCCCCCACGGCAAGCAGCTTGCTATGGAGGCACCCGAGCCAAGCCGCTGCTCTGTGTGTCCATTCAGACACAAAATCGCGGATTGGCCCCACCCCCTCTCCTCATTGGCTTGCTGACTTTGATTGACAGCGGTGGGAGCCAATGGTAAGTATTAGGGGGGCTGAGGAGGGCTACTGCACACAGAAGGTTTTTAAAACCTTCTGCCTTTAGTACAACTTTAAGGAAAGAAGCTTTGAGGCTGAATGTTTGGGAAAAGATGTGCCTCTGAAACAGAAAATTATGGAGGTATCATGTTTACATGTATGGAGAATAAAAGATTCTGTCCTGGCCAAGATTTGAACTAAGGACCCCAATGCTAACCACTAAGCCACTGCCTGACATACAGATCAGTTTAATATCCTAATTATATCTGTTGAGCAACCAAAATGTTTTATAATTATTTCCTCAGCTGTTCTATAGCACTAATTACAAATAGTGTTTGTGCCCGCATGAAGGATACTCCCAGCGTAACTAAATCGTCTGATTGTCCTAGATCTGTTCCAGTTAGTCTACGTTTAGATATGCAGCTGTTAATGTCATACATCTGAACAGCGATCAGCAGTGGATTGCTTTTTAGAGGCGCTTGACAGGAGGATACAATATATAGACTCAATAGTCCCTGTTCAGTCGATAATTTTTCACCCAGCTCCATTGATTTTGTAATCGAAGTTTATCGAGCTGGTGGTACTGGCTAGATCAGCAGAAAATTTGAGTTGTGTATGGCTCGCATTAGTTGCCTGAGCAGTGCAAATCACAAAGTTCATATCCTCTGTACACATGACATTGAGTGCAAGACAATGGAACACGCATTGATCCCTATGACTCGCCTCATTCTGCAGTGTCAGAAAAAAACAGAGACCGCTCCCCCAATGAATATACTATAAGGGTATATGAATCCATTGTAACTCCAAAACCATGGAGTACCTGTCAGGGCTCCTTTCTCTATTGTATTTCATAGAGTGAACTGTATCTGCTCCTTACATGTGAAACAGGCAGTGGCGGCCCGTCCATTAGGATCTACATGCAGGGCGCCAGATGCATGGATTCCTATGCGGGGTGGGTGTTTTTTTGAAGCACGTGATAAGAGCCAGAGGCTCTGATAGGCTTCAAAAAAGGGTGGGCTCGGGGCACAGAGCCCTGCACTCCAAGCCCACCCTATTGTGTGACGATAGCGAATGAACATTCGCTATTTTCACGCTGATTCTCCTCCCAGCCAATCAGGAAGTGGGTCATGAGACCCGTCACACGATTGGCTGAAAGGAGATGAGATATGATTCGCCACTAGGAGGAGGAGGGAGGAGACGCTGGGGAACCGAGGGAGGAAAGGCCCACAGCCTGGAGAGAGGCTGCTGGGGAACTGCTAGGGAACCGAGGGAGGAAATTCCACAGCCCAAATAGAAGCCGCTGGGGAACTGAGGGAGGAAATGCCCGCAGCCTGGAGAGAAGCTGCTGGGGAACTGCTGGGGAACCGAGGAAGGAAATGCCACAGCCCAAAGAGAAGCCGCTGGGGAACCGAGGGAGGAAATGCCCGCAGCCCGGAGAGAAGCTGCTGGGGAACCGAGGGAGGAAATGCCCGCAGCCTGGAGAGAAGCTGCTGGGGAACTGCTGGGGAACCGAGGAAGGAAATGCCACAGCCCAAAGAGAAGCCGCTGGGGAACCGAGGGAGAAAATGCCCGCAGCCCGGAGAGAAGCTGCTGCGGAACCGAGGGAGGAAATGCCACAGCCCAAAGAGAAGCCGCTGGGGAATCGAGTGAGGAAATGCCCGCAGCCCGGAGAGAAGCTGCTGGGGAACCGAGGGAGGAAATGCCACAGCCCAAAGAGAAGCCGCTGGGGAATCGAGGGAGGAAATGCCACAGCCCAAAGAGAAGCCGCTGGGGAATCGAGGGAGGAAATGCCCGCAGCCTGGAGAGAAGCCGCTGGGGAACCGAGGGAGGAAATGCCACAGCCCAAAGAGAAGCCACTGGGGAATCGAGGAAGGAAATGCCCGCAGCCTGGAGAGAAGCCGCTGGGGAATCGAGGGAGGAAATGCCACAGCCCAAAGAGAAGCCGCTGGGGAATCGAGGGAGGAAATGCCCGCAGCCTGGAGAGAAGCCGCTGGGGAACCGAGGGAGGAAATGCCACAGCCCAAAGAGAAGCCACTGGGGAATCGAGGAAGGAAATGCCCGCAGCCTGGAGAGAAGCTGCTAGGGAACTGCTGGGGAACCGAGGGGAGAAATGCCACAGCCCAAAGAGAAGCCACTGGGGAACCGAGGGAGGAAATGCCCGCAGCCCGGAGAGAAGCCGCTGGGGAACTGAGGGAGAAAACGCTTGCTGCCCAGAGTGTTGCCCGCGAGATGGTGTAAGTGCAGGCCCTGACTGACAGACGGGGGGGCTGTGCCACCTGTGACCCCTGCGACCTGGCCGGCCAACCGGGGGGGGTGGCGGCGGGCGGATTGTTTTCCACCCCCCCAAAAAAAAAAAAAAACACCAGCTGCCACTGGAAACAGGTTAAATCAGGCTCTCTCAACCTTCTCAACACAGAGGAACCCTTGAAAAAACCTTCCGGTCTCTGGGAATCCCTGCTAAAAATAACTATATCTACAACTCATGATACATTAGTGTGATAGTCAATGGGAGTTAGAAAATGGAGTCCTGGAATGTGTTCCATTGTCTCAGAGTTGCAATAAACCCCTAGTCCTTGTTTACACCTGTTTTGCTCTCTGAGGAGTGACCTGCATTCGGATCATGTGTACACCCCCAGCCACTGCCTTTCCAGCTAAAGGGGGGGAGGTTAATGGGCATAAAAATGTGGCTCAACCGGAGGGTGTTACCGCCCCCCAACCACTAGTGTAAATGAACCCCTATTAGATGATACAGTCAGAGCGTGGCTTTTTTATCATGGAATTTAGAAACATTAATCTACAAATTGCAGACACCAAGGATCTAAAGCAAACCACAAAGAGCAAAGCAACAGATTCACTTTAAAGTGGCACTTATCCCTCCTATCGTTTTTAGCAAAGGAAACTGCCATCTTGGCCTTTGTTTGATCTGAAACTGCCATGATGCTGCACATGTGATCAGTTATGACTTCAGCCATTTGATGGTTTGACAGTTTAGTTGAGGGCTTTTCCCATACTACTTTTCCGACACATGCCCCGAATGTAACTGTGTTTTGAAACTGTTAAATCAATGGGTATAGTTCCACTTTAATAAAGACACCACCAGCAGAACACACTCATACCTCCCAACTGTCCCTGATTTCGAGGGACTGTCCCTGATTTGGAGCAATGTCCCTCTGTCCCTCATTCCTCCTCATTTGTCCCTCATTTTGGTCTGATCTATATAGTTGTATATAAAATGTACGTTTTATCCTTCAAAAGGTGTTTCCCAGTGCTAAACCTTTCATCCAATTTCTAAATTTGTACATTTTAAAAGCCAATATAAAGGAATAGTATTGGTTAAAAAAAAGGCCCTTGTGGATTTAATTAACCTTTTTTTGGGGGTTAATTCTCCTTTAAGGGGGTGTGGCAGGGGGCATGTCCTATGCCTACATACATTTGCTAGTAGGTGTCCCTCATTCCCATCTCAAAATGTTGGGAAGTATGCATATGCCCCGTACGCACGGTCGGATTTTCCGATGGAAAATGTTCGACGGGAGCTTGTTGTCGGAAATTCCGACCGTGTGTAGGCTCCATCTGACATTTTCCATCGGAATTTCCGTCACACAAAAGTTGAGATCTGGATCTCAAATTTTCCGACAACAAAATCCGTTGTTGTAAATTCCGATCGTGTGTACACAATTCCGAAGCACAAAGTTCCACGCATGCTCGGAATCAAGCAAAAGAGCCGCACTGGCTATTGAACTTCATTTTCCTCGGCTCGTCGTATGAGTTTTACGTCACTATGTTCTTGACGTTCGGAATTTCCGACAACATTTGTGTGACCGTGTGTATGCAAGAGAATTTTGAGCCAACATCCGTCAGAAAAAAATCCATGGATTTTGTTGCCGGAATGTCCGATCATGTGTACGGGGCATACTCATTTTCCCTTTGCCTCCCCAGGACTTCATTGGACCGATGGGTGACATGTGACCCGCACCCCTCTTCCTCCGATGTGACAACACTGGTGTCTGACAATTGGCCATTACCGTATCCATGTTCCATCTCCTGGAAGAGTATCCTCAGCTTCTTCTCTTAGCTCCCGGTGGTCCAACAGCATTGCAGGGAAGCAAAGGGAAGGAGTAGCTGGTGGGGTCAGCATTAAAGAGAACCAGTTGCGTTGCCCTTTTTCTAAATTTGACAGAGCTTAACGAAAGACAGCTGCAATTTGATTGGCTGCTACACTCCGCTATTCTACAGATGCCTATAATAACCTTCTAATAAGCCTGTACACGTCCTTGCAGAGCCCTAGACATTTAACACGAACATTTTGTACCTCCTGCATCTCTGCTTTTAAATTCATTATTTTCTGTATCTACAGCATCAGGGACATCTATTTTATAAGCATATTCATTCTGCATGCAGGAACAATTAATAAGTAAAAACATGCTAGAGGCTGGCGCCTAATTGAGCTAAAAGCAGCCTTAATGTTGTGAGTTCAGGACTTAGAATAAATCTTGTGTACATCATCTCAGAGAAGAATAAGAAAAGTCTAAGTTATTTTATTGCAGAGATTTGTAAGAGACGTGTGACAAAACCCTCAATACGTTATCATTAGACACCGTGTCCCCATTCAGTCTGCAGGGAAATTTCATTAGTTGGGATAAAGTGCCTTCTTGTGAATGGAGCCCTACTGCTACTATAGTGAGTGTGTGATTATACAGTCGCCTGTGCTTATATTATCTGTGTGCCAGGATTGAACGTGCCACCTCAATAAGAAGAGGTTCTCAACATAGGCGTGCGCACAGGGTGTGCCGGATGTGCCTGGGCACACCCTAATCCCCCCATGTACATTAGCATTATCATTCTGTGTGCCAGCAGAAAGATGGGAAAGATCTCACTCTTACCAGCTCTGCCATGAGAGAAGTGTTTACGCAATTCTCTTTCACTGTATCGGCAGGGAGATCAATGTGCTGGGGTCATATACCTATGGTTCTCAATCAGTGCTGCATGAATCTCAAGGGGTTCTCCTGACACATTTATAACAGCAACTTCGAATTTTACTATTGATCACATTTTAAAAAGATCCAAGAAAGTAGTTCTTAAAGCGGAACTACACTGCATCTGAGCACCACAATCCAAAAACCCTATTTAACCACTTAAGGACCGAGCCTCTTTCTGAGATTTGTTGTTTACAAATGAAAAACATTTTTTTTTTGCTAGAAAATTACTTAGAACCCCCAAACATTATATATATATTCTTTCTAACACCCTAGAGAATAAAATGGCGGTCGTTGCAATACTTTCTGTAACACCGTATTTGTGCAGTGGTCTTACAAGCGCACTTTTTTGGGAAAAAATACACTTTTTTGAAATAAGACAACAGTAAAGTTAGCCTAATTTTTTTTTTTTATTTTGTGAAAGATAATGTTATGCCGAGTAAATTGATACCCAACCTGTCATGCTTCAAAATTGCGCCCGCTCGTGGAATGGTGACAAACTTTTACCCTTAAAAATCTCCATAGGCGACGTTTAAAAAATTCTACAGGTTGCATGTTTTGAGTTAAAGAGGAGGTCTAGGGATAGAATTATTGCTCTCGCTCTACCGATCGCGGCGATACCTCACATGGGTGGTCTGAACACCGTTTTCATATGTGGGCGCTGCTCACGTATGCGTTCTATCCTGCACGCGAGCTCGGCGGGACAGGGCGAGTTTAAAAATTATTTTTTTTTCTTATTTATTTTACCGTTTATTTTTTATTTTTACACTGTTCTTTAAAAAAAAAAAATGTGTCACTTTTATTCCTATTGCAAGGAATGTAAACATCCCTTGTAATAGAAAAAAAGCATGAAAGGACCTCTTAAATATGAGATCTGGGGTCAAAAAGACACAAAAATGAAATTAAAAAAAAAAAAATGAAAAAAAAAAAATGTCCCTTTAAGAGCAATGGGCGGAAGTGACGTTTTGACGTTGCTTCTGCCCTGCAATGATATAGAGACGGGTAGGGGCCCCTCTCCCGCCAGCAATAAAAGTGATCTCACGCCGCAGAGACCACTTTTATCTGAAAACGGAGCGCCCGCTGAAGAAGAGGATACCGGGGTTATGGTAGCTAGCTGCTGCCATAACAATGATATTCCTCTTCAAAGTACCAACGTAAAACTGCAGCGGGCGGTCCGTAAGTGGTTAAAAGAGAAGTATGGGATTTTTAATTTTTTTTGTAATCATACTTACCTAAGTGGATACTGCATCTGTCCCCCGCAAGCTCTAAGGCTGAGAACTGAGCGATCAAACACCGCTGATCGCTCGGTTCTCATCACTCCCTAAGCAGAGAGCTGGTGACTCAGAAGGCTACTTGCAGACTGGGGCGGGGCATTAGCGGTAAAGCAGTGCTTTTAACCTCCCCGCTAGCAGCCGAATAAAGGGTTAAAAGCGCCCGCAAAGCGCCGCTGCCGAATCGCTTTGCAAGCGCTTCAGCAGCGGTGCCCATTGATTCCAATGGCAGGGGCGGTGGAGGAGCGGTGTATACACCACTCCCGCACCGCCCCAAAGATGCTGCTTGCAGGAATTTTTCTAATGTCCTGCAAGCACCCGGGCTCTCACACTGGGGCTGCAGAGGAGGCGTTTTTCAGGCGCTTTACAGATGCAATTTTAGCCCAAAAGTGCCTGAAAAACGCCCCAGTGTGAAAGGGGTCTTAGTCATTGGCTCTCTGCACTAAACTCCCCCGCGCTCACTGGAGCGATGGGCTCCAATGAGTGCAGGGGGGTGGGGCAGAGCAGAGAGCTGGTGATTGACAGTCAGCAGCTCTCTGCTCAAGGAGCTGTAAGAACCGAGCGATCGGCGGTGTTTGATCGCTCGGTTCTCAGTTTTAGAGCCGGTGGGGGACAGATGCTGCATCCACCTAGGTAAGTATAATTCAGAAGAAGAAAACTAACCCCATACTCCTCTTTAAGGCCCCTTTCACACATGCGGACTGTTCATTTCATCAGTTCAGTCACGTCAAAACGGATAAAGTATGCATCAGTTTTTCATCAGTGCTCATCAGTTTTTTTTACATCCACTACCAATGCAAAAACGGATGAATAACTGACCATTTGTCAGTTTACATCCGTTTTTTGTTCGATCCGTTTTTTTATTGTTTTTTTTTTAGCCACTTCACCCCTGAAGGATTTACCCACTTCCTGACCAGTCAATTTAACGGACAATTGCGCGATCGTGTAGCGTTGTATCCAAACAAAATTGATGTCCTTTTTTTTCCCCACAAATAGAGCTTTCTTTTGGTGGGATTTGATCACCTCTGCTGTTTTTATTTTTTGCGCTATAAACAAATTAAGAGCGGCAATTTTGAAATAAAAAATATATTTTTTACTTTTTGCTATAATAACTATCCCCCAAAAAAATGTAAAAAAACAAATTTCTTCCTCAATTTAGGCCAGTATGTATTCTACATATTTTTGGTAAAAAAAAATCCCAATTAGCGTATATTGATTGGTTTGCGCAAAAGTTATAGCGTCTACAAAATAGGGGACAGATTTATGGCATTTTTATTATTATTTTCTTTTACTAGTAATTTTTAGTGTAAAGATTGTCTCCCCCCCCCCGCTAGCGAATCGGCGCGTGCGCCCACAGATCGCCGCATATGCACCCGACATACAATGACGGCGATTCGCTCAGGATGGTCGGGAAGTGGTTAAGGAAGAAAAATAGAGCTTTGATCAGTTTCAAAAAACGGATGATGACGGATCTAAACTGATGTAATTGGATGATCATCCATTTACATCAGTTTTTCCATAGAGATGAATTTATGTCCGTTTTTCATCTGTCAACGGATGGATAAAAAACGGACAAACGGACAGCGTGTGTGAAAGGGGCCTATAAACCTTATGGTTTCCTTGTTGACCTTGATTTTAAAAGACAACACCTTCCCCCTGCACTCTTCTGCCACGTACACACATGGTCGGACGTTTCGGCTACAAAAGTCCGACAGCCCGTCCGACAGACTTTCGACTGACTTTTTGCGGACTTGCGGCGGACTTTCTAACGAACGGACTCGCCTACATACAATCACACAAAAGTCCGACGGATTCGTACGTGATGACGTACACCGGACTAAAATAAGGAGGTTGATAGCCAGTAGCCAATAGCTCCCCTAGCGTGGGTTTTTGTCCGTCGGACTAGCACACAGACGAGCGGATTTCTGGGTCCAGCGGAGTTACGACGTAAAGATTTGAAGCATGTTTCAAATCTAAAGTCCGTCAGATTTGCGGCTGGAAAAGTCCGCTGAAAGTCCGGGGAAACCCACACACGATCGGATTGTCCGCCGGATTTGGTCTGTCGGACTTTTGTAGACGAAAAGTCCGACCGCGTGTACGCGGCATTCCTCTTCGCAGTGTTTTGTTTGTTTTCAAATGACAGCTGCCCTTTAAATAGCTGACTGCTTCCTTCATAAGGAAGTCCAATGGAGAAGAGTAAATGGTGAAGAGATGTCTGCAGGCAGCTTGTGGGTTTGAGTCTCCCAGCTGGAGGAAAACGTTTTATACATTGCATTGTACGTTGCTGAGGTTTACTCCCCGGGATTTGGATGTCCCTGCCCAGTGAAACTCACTTTGTATAAATTAGTCCTGTTTGGGTTTTACTGCTGGCTGGGCGTCAGCAGCTGCTGCTATCTGGTTCAGAGAAGGAGGAACACTGGCAACACTGGGTTCAACAACGGAGACATGTTCAATCGATTGGACTTCTGCTGCCAACAACAGCTTTTGGCTTATTAGACATCATATTCTGTCATACCTCCCAACTGTCCCTGATTTGGAGCAATGTCCCTCATTCCTCCTTATTTTTCCCTCATTTTGGTATGATCTTTATAATTGTATATAAAATTCACTTTTTATCTATCTTAAAGTGTTTCCCAGAGCTAAATCTTTCATCTAATTCCTAAATTGCTGCATTTGTAAATTCCAAACGCCAATATAAAGGAATAGTAGTGGTAAAAGAAAGCACTTGTTTTTTTGTACAATTCTCCTTTAAGGGGGCAAGGGGTGTGTCCTATGCCTGCATACTTTTGCTGATAGGTGTCCCTCATTCCCATCTCAAAAAGTTGGGAGGTATGTACTGTATATAAAGGAAATCCGTGGTTGTCACCAGAACCAGTGTCCCCATTGGAAGATTACCTCTCTCTTCATAGTGACAACTCAAAATTTGGAATTTTCTTTCTATTTTCATTCTCAGCGATAATGTTCACCAAGACAAACAGAAATGCCGCGTACACACGATCGGAAATTCGTCCAGCAAAAGACCGATGAGAGCTTTTGGTCGGAAAATGCGACCATGTGCATGCTCCATCGGACTTTTAACTAAGAAAAGGGTTTCCGCGCTCACAGACCTGAAGGCTTGCAGCCTCCCCTAAAACTTACCACCGAAGAGGTGAGTTAATAATACAGAGAAATTGGCAGGGGGTGGGTGGCGCTACCTTGTGAGGGTACCTTAATTCGCAATATAGTGAGCTTCAAAAGAGATCCGGAAAAAAGTAATAGTAACTATACCCCCTACTTATGTAGTCCCTCTTTAAGTGGTGGGTCTAGATATCCAGCGTTGACTAATTATACTGTGCTAACAGGTCTTAGTCAAACCTATATGCAGGTGTACACCGTGTGATATAATCAAAAAAAGGAAATTTTTTTATGTTAATTGACAATAAGTCAGCAGAGATAGACCAAACCTCATATACATGAATAAAACTAAAATAAACCACAGTACAAAATTATGTCAATCCCCATGTGTGCCAATATGCTTATAAGCATAGAAGTGAAGATAAATAGTCCCAGCTTTAAACATGTAGCACAGAGTTCCACATTAGGTAAATATAAGGCTGGTGAAAAATTGGTGATCAACTTAGTGAAAAATGGGTAAAAAAGATCCCAAAATAATGAAAAAATAGTGTAAAAATTAATAACAAAATCCAATAGCAGCAAGTGAAAAAGCGTCTGTAATAGGTGACTTTCGTGGACACAGCTGATCAAATCCGGTGACTTGCGGTGCTCCCCCTCAAAGATCCCCACTCACCAGCTCCCTACACCCCTGCAGGGGTAGTAGGCATGTAGTATTAGACTCCAATCGGATGTGTATGGGTCCACAGGGTTCACCGCTCCAGCTGTAAGGTATCCTTCAGTACGTCCTCATAGGGAAGAAACAGGGCTCCATAGTGTGATACTTTTAAGGTAATTTATTTATCACAATATACAAGAGAACCAAATAAAATAAAAAGTTTAAAAGCAAGACAGTCACACAGCTTGTAAGCTAATTCGTAAGGAGAGTGCAGGGCATCTAGGATCGTCAGCTGCGCGGCGTGCGCCTCAGCTGCGTTCCACACTCTCCTACTTCCACGCGGAAGTAGGAGAGTGTGGAACGCAGCTGAGGCGCACGCCGCGCAGCTGACGATCCTAGATGCCCTGCACTCTCCTTACGAATTAGCTTACAAGCTGTGTGACTGTCTTGCTTTTAAACTTTTTATTTTATTTGGTTCTCTTGTATATTGTGATAAATAAATTACCTTAAAAGTATCACACTATGGAGCCCTGTTTCTTCCCTATGAGGACGTACTGAAGGATACCTTACAGCTGGAGCGGTGAACCCTGTGGACCCATACACATCCGATTGGAGTCTAATACTACATGCCTACTACCCCTGCAGGGGTGTAGGGAGCTGGTGAGTGGGGATCTTTGAGGGGGAGCACCGCAAGTCACCGGATTTGATCAGCTGTGTCCACGAAAGTCACCTATTACAGACGCTTTTTCACTTGCTGCTATTGGATTTTGTTATTAATTTTTACACTATTTTTTCATTATTTTGGGATCTTTTTTACCCATTTTTCACTAAGTTGATCACCAATTTTTCACCAGCCTTATATTTACCTAATGTGGAACTCTGTGCTACATGTTTAAAGCTGGGACTATTTATCTTCACTTCTATGCTTATAAGCATATTGGCACACATGGGGATTGACATAATTTTGTACTGTGGTTTATTTTAGTTTTATTCATGTATATGAGGTTTGGTCTATCTCTGCTGACTTATTGTCAATTAACATAAAAAAATTTCCTTTTTTTGATTATATCACACGGTGTACACCTGCATATAGGTTTGACTAAGACCTGTTAGCACAGTATAATTAGTCAACGCTGGATATCTAGACCCACCACTTAAAGAGGGACTACATAAGTAGGGGGTATAGTTACTATTACTTTTTTCCGGATCTCTTTTGAAGCTCACTATATTGCGAATTAAGGTACCCTCACAAGGTAGCGCCACCCACCCCCTGCCAATTTCTCCATCGGACTTTTGCTGGCGGAATTCCAGCCAGCAAAAGACTGGGAGCAGGTTCTCAATTTTTCGGTCGGAAAAAGTTCCGATCGGAAATTCCGATCGTCTGTAGTAAATGCCTACGCATGCTCGGAAAGAATTCGACGCATGCTCGGAAGCATTGAACTTCATTTTCTTGGCTCGTCGTAGTGTTGTATGTCACCACGTTCTTGACGGTCGAAAGTTCAGAGAACTTGTGTGACCGTGTGTATGCAAGGCAAGCTTGAGCGGAATCCCATCGGAAAAGCCATCCAAAATTTTTCCGACGGAAATTCCGCTCGTGTGTACGGGGTACTCTTCTAGCGGGGGGGGGGGGGCAAAGACAGCAATAAAAACCTGATAGGTGTTCTAATCCCTCTCTACTCAAACCAAAACTAAAAAAAAAACCTTTTTGGGTGCGGAGCATCACGTGTTTTTTCAACGCGCATTTTGGCATGTTTGTTGTGCGTTTGCCTCACAACAAAACACGCCTCTGCTAACCCCGTTTGGGGTGCCTTTAACAATTAAACATTTTCAAAATGCATGGCAAAATGCACTCTTCCTGTGCGCTTTTTCACGCATCTGGAAACGCCAAGTGTGATTTTGGCCTTAATGATAGGTTATGATCAGACTTCATACCAGCAGCATAGAGAGCATTCATCGCACAGGATCCTTATTAAAAGCAGAAGGCAGAATCACAGCAATTATGTTAATAGAAGGATCTTGGGCAGGACTAATGGATTCATAGCTGAGCTAATTACTGAGATTTTTTTTTTTTTATTTCACCGTGAGAGTTGTACAGAGCGCTGTTCCTCGTTCAGGCAGATTATTGGCACCGCTCCCAGTTTCTGCCTAGTCAGAAAGTGGATACAGTAAGTGGCTTGGTGTTTATACAAGACTTTAGTACGGTTGTAGAGCAGTCCCAGGGTGAAGACATGGGTTTGTATAGCTATGCAAATGAGCCATGGATTGGGCTCCAGGCTCCGAGCGTCACTCGAGAATGTCCACAGATTTCAATTGTTCGGTCTGATGAAAGATACATCTTTTATACTTTTTCATACCTCCCAAAATTTTGAGATGGGAATGAGGGACACCTACTAGCAAATGTATGTAGGCATAGGACACACACCCTACCACGCTCCCTTAAAGGAAAATTAACCAAAAAAAAAGGTTAATTAAACCCACAAGTGCTTTTTTTTACCACTATTATTCCTTTTAAAATTTACAAATGCTTCAATTTAGAAATTGGATGAAAGGTTTAGCACTGGGAAACACTTTTTGAAATATAAAAGAGTGCATTTTATACACAACTATATAGATCAGACCAAAATGAGGGACAAATGAGGAGGAAAGAGGGACAGAGGGACATTGCTCCAAATCAGGGACAGTCCCTCGAAATCAGGGACAGTTGGGAGCTATGCTTTTTTTGTGTGCTGAAGTTGAACACATCCACCATGTTATTAATATATATACAGTGGATATAAAAAGTCTACACACCTTTTAAAATGTCAGGTTTCTGTGATGTAAAAAAAATGAGACAAAGATAAATCATTTTAGAACTTTTTGTACCTTTTTAATGTGACCTATAAACTGTACAACTCAATTGAATAGCAAACTGAAATCTTTTAGGTGGAGGGAAGTAAAAATAAAAAAATAAAATAATGTTGCTGCATAAGTGTGCGCACCCTTAAACTAATACTTTGTTGAAGCACCTTTTGATTTTCTTACAGCACTCAGTCTTTTTGGGTATAAGTCTATCAGCATGGCACATCTTGACTTGGCAATATTTGACCACTCTTCTTTGCAAAAGCACTCCAAATCTGTCAGATTGCGAGGGCATCTCCTGTACACAGCCCTCTTCAGGTACCAATACTTTTTTTCAAGTGCTCGCCGATACCGATTACCGATACTTTTTTTAATGTGACAGTTTTCAAAGCAGAATACAGACTAATTGTTATGTATTATTATTATACAGGGTTTATGTAGCGCCAACAGTTTGTGCAGCGCTTTACAACATGGGGGCAAACAGTACATTTACAATACAATTCAATACAGGAGGAATCAGAGGGCCCTGCTCGTTAGCGCTTACAGCCTAGAAGGGAGGGTCAAGTGAAACAAAGGGTAACAGCTGTGGGGGATGATCAGATGGAGAAAAATGAAAATACAGTTGTTGGGTGTGGGTAGGTTTCTCTGAAGAGAAGGGTTTTCAGGGGTCATCTAAAAGCTAATAGAGTAGGAGATAATCGGACAGATTGGGGTAAGGAGTTCCATAGGATTGGAGAGGCTCTGGAAGAGTCCTGGAGACGAACATGGGAGGAGGTGATGAGGGTGCTAGAGAGCAGGAGGTCTTGAGAAGAACGAAGAGAATGATTAGGTTGGTATTTTAAAACTAGGTCAGTGATGTAGCTGGGGGCCAAGTTCTGGGTGGCTTTGTAAGAAGTTGTTGGTATTTTGAACTTGATTCGTGGGAAGCCAGTGGAGGGATTGACAGAGAGGAGTAGCAGACACCTTCTTTAAAATTATGAAGAGCTGAAGGGCACTGATGAGGCGGCACTGTTGAGGAGGCACTAATATGCAGCACTGATGGGCACTGATATGTGGTACTGATGGGCACTGATGAGCGACACTGAAGGGCACTGATAGGGTTGGCACTCATGATGAACACTAATATGAAACACTGATGGGCACTGATGAGGCGGCACTGATGGGCAATGATGAGACAGCACTGAATGGCACTGATGAGGTGGCACTGATGAGGAGGCACTAATATACAGCACTGATGGGCACTGATAGGTGGCACTGATGGGGGGACACTGATTAGGAGGCACTAATATGCAGCACTGATGGGCACTGATAGGTGGCACTGATGTGCAGCACTGATGAGCACTAATAAGGTGGTACTGACTGATGGGCACTGATAGGTTGCACTTATGGGCAATTGTAGATGGGCAGGCACTGATGGACACTAAAAGGCAGCACTGATTGGCATAACTGATGGGCACAGATTGGCCTCAGTGCAACTTCTAAAATAAATAACAATAAATATTATAATATATTTTTTATGTTGCTTTCCCAAGACAAATAGTTCTGTCAGAATCGGCTACCCGTCAGATTCAGTAACGGAAGCAATGTTCCGTCTAACAGAACAATTTGTCTTGGGAAAACATAGCGGCTGAGCCCCTGCCCCGACCAGCTCACTTGCCAGCGTGTTGTTGAATGTTGACGGTGCGCTAACTTCTTCTGTCTTCTCTCCACTCACTGACTTCCGGGAGGTATCGGATTAAGCGTCGGAGCATTTGCACCAATACAAGTACTCGTGTAAATGCTCGGTATCGGCACCAATACCGATACTAGGCCTAACAGTGGACAGTGCAATCTTCAGCCAGTTTGTTACCTGATTAGGAGGATGAGGGAAGAACGGGTGCCTTGCCATCCTAGTCTATGAGGCTGTGTGTTTCTAATGAGGCAGGAACCCTGGGGCAGCGGTCATGGCACTTAAGTCTTAAACTTGAACATAGGCAAGGATTAAAAGGTAAAGAAGCTGGGTATACACGGGTTTAAGGGTTTAAATCAGCTACTGAAATTGTTTAAAAAAAACGTAGGCCCTGCATAAAAGTGCAGGCTCTGTAGGGTGCTGCAGGAAAAAGAAGCCACCCTGAAAACCTGGAGCTGCGGTCAAGGCAGCAGCTAAAACTAGAACATACAATGCTGTGAAAAATATTTTTTTTTGCATATTTGTCACACTTAAATGACTCAGATCATCAAAAAATGTTATTACTACACAGAGATAACCCAAATAAATACAAAATGCAGTTTTTAAATGATGGTTTAATTTATTAAGGCAAAAAGGCTGTTCAAATCTGCCCGGCTTTATGTGAAAAAGTAATTGCCCCCTAAACCTAATAACTGTTTGTGCCACCCTTGGCGACAACAACTGCAATCAAGCAATTGCAATAACTGGCAATGAGTCTTTCACATTGCTATGGAGCCATTTTGGCCCACTCTTGTTTACAGAATTTTTTTAATTCAGCCACATTGGAGGGTTTTCCAGCATGAACGGCCTATGTAAGGTCATGATACAGCATCTTAATTGGATTTAAGTTCGAGCTTTGACTAGGCCACTCCAAAGCCTAAATTTTGCTTTGAACCATTTGGAGGTGGACTTGCTGTTGTGTTTTGGATCATTGTCCTGCTGCATAAATACACTTGAGCTTGAGGTCACAAACTGATGGCCGGACATTCTCATTTAGGAATTTCTGGTAGAGCTCAGAATTCATGGTTCCATTAATTATGGTAAGTCGTCCAGGTCCTGAAGCTGCAAAGCAGCCCCAGATCATCACGTGACCACCACCATGTCTGACTGTATGTATGATGTTCTTGTTATGAAATGCTGTATTAGTTTTATGCCAGATGTAACGGGACGCACATCTTCCAAAAAGTTACATTTTTGTCTCATCAGTCCACAAAATATTTACCTAAAAGTCTTGGGGGTAATCAAGATGTTTTTGGGTAAATGTGAGATGCGCCTTTGTGTTCTTTTTGGTCGGCAGTGGCTTTGGCCTTGGAACTTTTCCATTTTTGCCCAGTCTCTTATTGTTGAATCATGAACTCTGATCTTATCTGAGGCAAGTGAGGCCTGCAGTTCTTTTAGATGTTGTTCTGGGTTCTTTTATGACCTCCTGGATGAGTCGTCGTCATGCTCTTGGAGTCATTTTTGTAGGCCGGCCACTCCTGGGAAGGTTCTCCACTGTTCCAAGTTATCTCCTTTGTGGATAATGGCTCTCCTCGTGGTTCACTGGAGTTCCAAAGCCTTAGAAATGGCTTTGAAACCCTTCCTAGCCTGATACATGCTTGTTTTCTAACCTGTTCTTGAATTTTTTTAGATTGTGGCATGATGTGTGGCTTTTTGTGATCTGTTAGCTTCACTTTGTCAGACAGCTTCTATTTATGCGATTTCTTGATTCAACAGGTCTTGCAGTAATCAGGCCTGAGTGTGGCAAGTGAAATTTAACAAAAAATTGTGGTTAATCACAGTTCATTCATGATTCAGCATGGGAGGGGGCAATTACTTTTTCACATAAGGCCAGGCAGGTTTGAACAGCTTATTCTCCTTACTAAATCAAATAATAATTTAAAAAACTGCATCTTGGATTTACTCTGGTTATCTTTTTGTAATATTAAAATTAGTTTGATTATCTGAATCATTTAAGTGTGAGAAATATGCAAAAAACAAAATCAGGAAGGTTCAAATACTTTTTCACAGCACTGTAGGTAAGGATTCAAAAATAAAGAAGCTACATACTCAGCAAGGCTATGTTTCCACTATTGCGTCCCCAAAGTTGCGCGATTTTGCCGCAATTTTTTGCCACGATTTTACCGCGACTTTTTACCGCGACTTGAAGCAATGCCTGTGTCTATGGACCTCAAGTCGCATCAAAGTGGGACCAAAGTAGTGCAGGGACTACTTTGTCACACAGATATGAACGGTACTCATTGGAAATCATGGGGTACGACTTGTCATGCGACTTTTCGGTCCCAAGTCGCATGAAAAGTCGCACTAGTGGAAACATAGCCTTAGGGATTACGTTGGCTGCTGATAATGCTTTAAAACGTTTCACTTTAATGTTGTTTGCAAAAATTGTAGTAACTTATGGCAACCTATCATCAAATCTCTTTTGTTTATCTGGGTGCTCCATACTGATGAAAGAGGAGATCTGGTTGCTATGGGTTACTATATAAACACACAGCGGGATCTGTAATTAGGTTAAACGCTCCATACTTCTACTAACCAGACTGAGGTCCAGTTCCACATTCCAACCATGTCTTCCCTCTCCGCCAGCTCCGGAGTCCTCCAGCAATGACAGAAATCCTTAAAAAAATCACAAATTCTAAGAAAGAACATGAAAACTTCCTGCCTCGCGATGTTTGTTTTTTCTGGTTTATTAGGAATGATCTGCGTAACTATAGAAGATGAATTCAGCAGCTGGGAGGCATGTGTTCCTTCACAGACAAGGCCTCGTAGTCGGAGGATTTGGCGGAGGGGCCTGCCTCACGCCGTTCTCTTTCAGGCTTTATACACACCAGCGTCGGCCTCGGGGCTTGTTGACACCAGAGAGGTTTTCCTGTAGAGGCATGTTGACAGAAGCAAAAGAAAAGTGCTTTGCGCTCGGTTTTAGGCTGCTTTATGTGCATGTCCTGAGCGTTGCCATGTGCGTGTTAAAGGCATGTTGACATTTAAATGCATTCAGGTGTATTTATATGCTTCCTATGGAAATGTAAGGAATAATGTTCATGTAAATGGCAAATTGTATACAGACACTAACTGTACAGCATGCAGAGCCTGCATAATGACATTGCTGCAACCCATTGCAATGGCAGAGATGGTGTGCATTCCAAGCATGCGTCAGTGCTCCTGCGGATGCTGCTGTTAGGGGCTCCTGGTGGGTTTTTTTTTTTTTCTGCCTCTAAATGCCCCTGTATGTTAGCCTATGTGTTCATATAGGAGTTTAGAGGCAAAAAAAACAACAAAACACCCCACTTCCAGCACGTCCAAACGCTTGAATCGACATAAAAGTCTAAACACACATTAGCGCTTGAGCGTTAATTCATTTCAATGGCCAGAATTATTCTTCTGGCCGACGAAATGAATAAACGCTCAAGCGCTTGAGGCGTCTAAACACGTTATACGCGTTTTACAAGCGTCGAGTGTTTTTTCTGCCAAGACAACTCTCCCAGGAGGAAAGGCATCTAATGTCCAATGTGCATGAGGCCATTTCGCGGCCTTAGGCCCTTCAATTTTTTTTATTTCGTTTTTATCTGATCGATATGTGAGTCTTTCAAAATGATTAAATCCTCAATTGAATAGCCATAACTTCCTTGATCGATTTAGACCCAATTTTGATC
The DNA here is from genome assembly GCA_037952835.1 of Lithobates septentrionalis. NCBI lineage: Eukaryota > Metazoa > Chordata > Amphibia > Anura > Ranidae > Lithobates > Lithobates septentrionalis. Next base: position 1,859,858 of record JBBDGP010000653.1, on the reverse strand, counting down.
GGATTGATCCAACAGAGTCGAATGGCGAGTGTTTGTGGCATACATGAAGCTTAGATCCCTTTCACACTGGGGCCGCCCGCGCGTTAACGCTAAAGTGCCGCTCATTTTAGTGGCGCTTTAGCGCTGTTTGAGCGGTGCTATTCAGCCTCTAGCGATGCACTTTTAACCCCCCTAGCGGCCGAAGAAGGGGTTAAAAGCACCCGTGTTGCGGCGCTTCCGAAGCGCTGCCCATTCATTTCGATGGGCAGGGGCGTTTTGGAAGCGCTAAATACACCGCTCCCAAACCGCCCCAAAGAGGCTGCTTGCAGGACTTTTCCTAACACCCCACAAGCGCACCGCCCCAGTGTGAAAAGTCACACTGGAATGAATGGGAGACGCTTTACAGGCACTAGTGCTAAAACGGCTGAAAACCGCCTCAGTGTGAAAGGGGTCTAAGGTTGCCACCTTTTCTTCAAGCCAAATCTCAACACGTTAGTGCCGCACGGCACTGCGATTGCTTAACTCAACCCTTTCAACTGAATGGGGCTGCGCTGCAACCGTGTACAATGTATATGGCTACAGCACAGTTGTATGGGTTTTTAGGGGTTAAAAAACAGGTGGCGAGGAGGAAACATAACGCTTCTTCACCACCTGTCAAATTCTTCTAAAAAATGATCTACTGTGGATCACTCTTCAGAGTGCCCTGTGAATCCATTTACACTTGTGGTTGGGAAACAGTACAAATTAGAGGTTGAGCTGTGTTTTTACCTCTACCCAACTGTTCCCCTTAAGCCGCAAAGGCAGCAGAGGGAGATGTACACATGCAACAGCCAAAATGCTTTTCATCGCAGTGCGGCACCAATTGTCCGCACTGTTGAGTTCAGCGAGCAGTAATGCCACCCGAACGTTGCACATCCAAGTGAATGGGGGCTTCCCGCATCCATGTGCAATACATTTAGTTGCGGGGCGCTGCTGTGGGGTTTAAACAGGTGGTAAGGAGGTGATATAACACCTCCTCACTGCCTGTCAAATTCCCCCTGAAGAGCGATCCAAACATGGATTGCTCTTCAGAGGGAACCACATGTGTTAAATGAGCCCTAAAGCTGTTCAGCCATTCCAGTTTATTCTGTGAAATCAGAAGGGAACTGGGGAGAGGGATAGGACTATTGCTGAGTAACTTCTTGTCTGCAGCAATTACAAAAAACTTCTGCTCAGCTGGGGGCCAGGGGAAGGAACGCAAATATTTAACCCCCGGGGGCTCAAGCGCTTACCTCTTGTGATGATCCGGACCGGACTGTGGCTCTGGACTCAATCTCCTCAGCTGGTGGACGGTGGAGGAACATGACTAGTTAATGTTTAACAGGCACAAGTTCTTATCTTTATTCAGCAGTTCCGACAATTTAATCAGAGTCGGACCTCCTCTTCTATATCTGATCCACCAGGCAATGTAATTGCTAAAAACTGCAGCACAAGGATTACTCCGCCGGGACTATTTGATGATTTTCGGGCTTCGGCGGAGTAATCCTTGTGCTGCGGTTCCCAGCAATTACATTGCCCGGCGGATTGGTATAGAAGTAGACGTCGGACTGTTGAATAAAGATAAGAACTTTTGCCTGATAAACATTAACTAGTCATGTTCCTCCCCCAGCCACCAGCTGAGCAGATGGAGCCCAGAGCCACAGTCCGGTCTGGATCATGTGTCCGGGTTCCAGGCAGATTGAGACCCGGACACATGATTCAAAATGACTCTAAACCCATACTGTCCGGGTGAATACCAGACAGGTGGCAACCCTACATGAAACACAAGCTAGCAAGTGATAAAGTGTGAACAAAGCTCAAAGTTTCCAAGGAACGCATTAGAAATAATGAGCTGTCCAGACTTTAATGAGGCAAATTTAATAAGCAGCAAATGATCCAGTTTATATTTATTTTTTTTTGCAAAGGATACATCACATTAGGCCAGGGTTACATTTTCCAAACTGACCACTTTAGAACATTTGCTGTGTTCAGAATCAATGACTCACCAGTCATTTTATGGAGACCTGCTGTGTTGTTAGATATTTCTTGCTTGTCGGCGTTCTGCAAATAAGGATTTGAACTTAGAATCCCCACTTACATACGCCGTCAATTAGTCCTTTTGCATCCCTCGCTACAAAATGTTATCACGCCTGTGAACAACACGGACAAATGCAGTCAAATCCAGGAGTGGGATTTTTCTAAATATGCATCTATATATATATGCCAATGTAATTTATATGCAAATTAGCTCATCTATTAAACCAGACGGCTTAAATGATTTGTTGCTTGTGCCTGTCCCTTCTTTCTGAACGGTCCTGCACAGATGATACTAATTTTCAGGGCGCTTCTTCCCCTAATTACACTGGAACCCCCCACTTGCAGCCTTTGTTATTACCCTCTTTGGGTTACTGGGCATGATCAGAAGCCCACAACACAGCATGCGGTTGCAGGGCAGTGTGGCGGGCTGTCACTGGTTAAAACAGGCATTCAGTTAGTAACATGTCATCTACGAGCTGCCTGTCAGATGCATGTAGACGCATCCTTAGGCTACTTTTACACTGGGCCCGCCAAGGGTTAACGCCACTCATTGTAGCGGAGCTTTAGTGGCGTTTTTGGCCGTTAGTGGGGCAGTTTTAACTCCCTCTAGCGGCCAAAGAAGGGGTTAAAAGCGCCCGTGTTGCGGCGCTTCCGAATCGCATTCATTTCAATGGGCAGGACATTTTGAGAGTGCTGTATACACAAATAGTACTAAGCAAGAGCCATTCTTTAACCACTTGCTTACTGGGCACTTAAACCCCCCTCCTGTCCAGACCAATTTTCAGCTTTTAGCGCTGTTGCACTTTGAATGAAAATTGCGCAGTCATACAACACTGTACTCAAATGAAATTTTTATCATTTTTTTCCCACAAATAGAGCTTTCTTTTGAAGGTATTTGATCACTTCTGCGGTTTTGATTTTTTGTTAAAAAAATTGAAAAAGACAGAAGTAAAAAAAAAAAAAAAATTTATATTTTGTTATAAAATTTTGCAAACAGGTAATTTTTCTCCTTCGTTGATGTACGCTGATGAGGCGGCACTGATGGTCACTGATGGGTGGCATTAATGGGCACTGATAGGTGGCAGTGATGGTCACTGATGGGTGGCATTGATGGGCACTGATGGGTGGCAGTGATGGGCACTGATGGGTGGCAATGATGGGCACTGATTGCTTAAACTGATAGCAGCACTGCTAGGTGGCACTGATTGGCACCACTGGTGGGCATTGATAGGTGGCACTTGTGGGCATTGATAGGTGGCACTGCTGGGCACTGTGGGCACTGGCAGGAGGCAATGACAGATGTGATTTGCAGGCACAGATGAGGCATATGTGCCTCCTTCCTCTTCGGGACCGATGTCCCTTTGACATAAGCCGGTGATCGTCAGCGTGAGGAGAAAACGAAACCGATCACCGAGCTTTTGTTTACATCACGTGATCAGCTGTCATTGGCTGACAGCTGATCACATGGTAAGGGGCCGGGACCGGCCCCTTACTCGGATCTGTGATCATCCGAGTCCCTGTGACTTGGTGATCACAGCGCGCACACCGCGCGCCCTGCACGTGCACAGGGGAGGACGTCCCATAACGGCCTCCCGGAAATTGAGGTCCGCACTGTGGCCGTCATTCGGCTATGGCCCGGACCTCAAGTGGTTAAAGGCCAACTCCAATATTATTGCGAGGGAAGGTAATTTTTCTTGCTGTCTAATGACCTGTGCATGTAACTCTCTGGATCCCTACAATCTGTTTTATATGCTGTCCTGACCTCTGCACTCTGTACATTACATACTCCTGATTTCTGCACTGTGTACACTATGCTGTGCATTTCATAACCCTGACCACTGGACTCTATACATTACACACGCCTGATCCCTGCACTGTGTACACTATACTGTCTATTTCATAATCCTGACCACTGCACTCTGTGCATTAAGCTGTTTTTCTTGTTCAATCAGTTTATTTCAAACCTAGAAGTGGAGCATACAGTCAACGGTCTTGGGAACCTTGGATTAGCCATATTACCCTGTAGGTGTAGTTAGACTATGATCTTTTCATTGATCAACACCCAGTGCATATGGGGTTTAACTTCTGATATATATAAAAGGTGTCAGTTAGCCAAGCTTTTGTGACTATTTGTTTTGCGGGAGTCAAACCATGGGTTACCAAGGTAAACTGTTGCGTAGTGATCCCATCAGGTTTTAGATTGGGAAGCACTTATTATGGCAGCATAGGTACATATTTCAGCAGAAGACGTCGTACACCTGAGTCCAGAAATTGCGTGCTACCGGGTAGGACCAACAAGTGTGAAGGAACATGCCCATGTTCGAACAACCGTGAAAGCAGGTTGGGTGAACATTGAGGTTGATGCAAGCTAGTTCTTTTTTTTTTTTAGTTATATTTTGGGTGCAAATGCATTTAACAAGGTCAGGGGCTGCAACATTGGGCTGAAGAAAGACTTGAAAATGACAATATACAGTTCGCAAAAAAACGTTCAAAAGTAAAATAGTAGAACGGGGTCTAAAAAAGGAGTCACAGTGAGCATCAGGATGGATGGCAGTCAGTTAGAAATTTATAGGTGGGGATGGAAAGGGGGGAGGCCTTAACTACCAAGTTTTAATGGATATTTCCAATCAAGTGAAGGATACAGAATCAATTGGAGGGTCAATAGTTAGCAATCTAGTTTGATACCACTGGGTATGTCATTACAGACTGTTGCGTACCAACAGGTAGGGTTTGGACAAAGGATTCTCAAACATCAAAAAATGTTTTGACCCATGATTCTTTGCTTAAGATGGCCTCCACCCAGACCATGCGAAAAACATAAGCTAGTTTAGCTATAAACAAAGAAATAGTGGGGGGGTTCCAGATAGATCCACTTACGGAGGATGGTCTTATATGCTGCAAGGTATACAATAGTGAGGATTTGTTTGCAGCCTCTTGAGATACTAGTACCTAGGATGTCAATTAGGTCAAAAAGTGCACATTCAGAGGCCAGAGGTAGGTAGTTTACTAAACTTGTGGTGGTATAACGCACCACTGAGTGCCAAAAACGTTTAACCCTGGGGCACGACCAGAAAGCATGGAGAAACACTTTGGACAGCAAGATGAGGAGACGCAGGCTAGTTTAACTGGCACCATATACCACCTGAGAAGTACTTTGTAGCATCTGGAGAGCAGGATTTGGTGGTGCGCCAAATTTGGTCCTATTCATCATGTTCCAAATGTACATCCAAGTCCTTTTCCCAATTGCTAACCTAAGAGAGCATTTCTGGGGTGAATTTGGAAATAAATGTATTGTATAAGAGAGAGAATATTCCCGGGATTGCGAAAGGGGGGTTATGCAAGATTGCCAACAATGGCAGGTGTAGAGATAGTAATCCCCCGGAGTACCTGGGTTTTGTCCCAGACTTGCAGAGAATGGTGGGAGATAGGGTTAGAGATAGAAAACCTATCTCATGGATGTTAACACAGTAAGTTGTGTAAAGACAGAGGAAGGAATTCATCCAGAGTGGGGTTTCATGACTAGCACGGAATGTTTCTTACTCCTGACCACTGCACTCTTCATATTGCTGGTTGCACAGATATCAGTGACTATGTTTATGAAGTACAAATATCTCCACAATGACCCTTTTCTGGAAAGTAGACAGTTAAAGGTATTTTTTTCTTTTTAAAGGTTAACTTTTTTATTGTTTTTATAAACAAAATCAGTATTGGTTGCACAGACATATAATCATATTAGGCATTGTTTTAGTCATATTACAATCGATTGAACAGGTATACAAGTTTGTATTATACATCAGTGTGAATCGTCTTACATCATATTTTATTGCATTTAGGGGAGGCTGTACACAACTGCTACAGTATATTGTTCTTATACAGTACATATATGTTGTTAATCTGGTGTTATAGTATTCTCCGAGCTTACCCATGAGTTCCATATTTTGAGAAATTTTTTGGGGCATCCTCTAGCTTCATATGTTAGCTTATACAATGGTATAGCATGATTAATGAGGGTTAGCCAATACTTTATAGTCGGAGTAGAATGGGATTTCCAGTGCATAGTTATCGTTTTTTTGGCATAGAACAGTACAATCCTTATAAGGGACTGTGTGTTTTTAGACAGGCCTTCATCATCAATGTAGCCTAATAGACACCTAAGAGGATTACAAATGGTTGGTATATTGGCTACAGAGCTGAGGAACGCTGTAACTTCTGACCAGAATCTCCTTATCGGAGCACACTCCCATATTAGATGAAAAAATGTACCCTCAACTGTACCGCATCTCAAGCACAGAGGATCTGGTAATTTTTTAAATTTAAATAGTAGGTTGGGTGTGAAGTATGCTCTATACAACAGCTTTGACTGGATAACCCTATCTCTGGATGAGATGACCGAGGGGACCTGCAAGGGTAGGACCTCCCCCCATATCTCCTCCGTCAACTCAGGTATATCTGCGCGCCATGTGTGTTCAATCTTCTCCAATCTGGTAGTGGTGGAATGAAGCAGAGTTTTATAATACGATGAAATTAATTTATCGTGAGAGGGGTCAGTCAGTAAGAGTTCAAGCTTAGAGGATTTCATCTCTATATTTCTTAGCCCGAACTGTGCCGCTGCTGTGTGTCTTATCTGCAGGTATTGGAAGTAGGCCGTCCTAGGAAGCCCAAAATCCCTTTGGAATTCTATAAAGGATTTAAATGTGTTACCCGTGAATAAGTGGGATATTTATTTTACTCCTTTTTTGGACCAGTACCCCCCGTCAGCCCTTTGATTAAATTCTGGTAGTGAGGGGTTTCCCCATAGTGGGGCATTGGGAGAATAAACAGCCGGAGAGTCCGTTGGGAGTAATTTGGAGATTTTAAAAATCCGCAGGGTCATAGCTAAGATATTTACGCCCTCCCTCCCTCTAAGTGACATGCGATGTATTAGGTTTTGAAGAGATTCATATGAGGTAAGAATGGCCGCCTCAAGTGCTGTAGCTGCATTGTTGGCCTCCGGAAAAAAACACCAATGAGCGTGCATCAATTGCGAGGCAATATAGTACGTTTGGAGGCACGGCAGAGCCAGACCCCCTTCCAAAATGGGTAGTTGTAAAGTGTGTTTCGCAATTTTTACCACCCCTCCTTTCCATAGGAATTTAATAATTACTGAGTCTATTTCTTTAAATTTGGCTTTAGTAATGTAAATCGGGGAATTACTCATGATATAGAGGAATCTCGGGAGGTAAATCATCTTAAAGATATTAATTCTACCTAGTAACGTGAGAGGAAGATTATTCCATATTTTCAGGGTGGATTTTAATCTAGTAATGAGAGGGTCCAAATTAATCTTAGTATATGAGGAAATAGGGTGTTCGATCAGAACCCCTAGATACCGAAAGGTGGTTACTATCTGTAGTGGGCATGCTGGGGGCAATTTTATTTGTGACTCCCGGTCAATCTGAAACAAGAGAGATTTATCCCAATTGACCCGGAATCCCGAAAAGTGACCGAAACGTTGAATAGTTTCCAGCAAGACTGGGAGAGACGACTGAGGGTCCTCGAGATATATCAACATATCATCTGCGTATAAGGAGACTTTTTCTTCTAGGCCCCCAGTCGTCAATCCCTTAATCTCCTCCCTGGATCTCACCAACGCTGCCAAGGGTTCTATTGCCAGTGCAAATAGTAATGGTGACAGCGGGCATCCCTGCCTCGTTCCTCTCTTTATGTGGAAAGCGTCCGATATAGACATATTAACCCTTAGTCTAGCTATAGGTTTGGAGTAGAGGAGTTGTACCCATTTTATGAAGACATTGACAAATCCAAATTTGGCCAGGACCTCAAACAGATATGGCCATTCGACTGAGTCGAAGGCCTTGTGAGCGTCTAACGATAAAACTGCTCGAGTACCAGTCCTTTCATGTGGTGTCTGTAAGTTAGTATATAGTCTACGCAAGTTTATAGAGGTTGATCGTCCAGGCATAAATCCCGTTTGATCCGCCCCTATAATGGATGTGATTACTGCGTTCAAGCGCCTGGCAAGTACTTTAGCCAGAATTTTAACATCTGTGTTAATAAGTGAAATTGGCCGATATGATTCGCATACGAGGTGATCTTTATGAGGCTTGGGAATTAAGACTATCAATGCTTCTGACATGGATGGTGGTAATTGGCCTGTTCGAAGTGCATAATTATACATCCGCAGTAGGTGTGGGACTAAGAGATCCCGAAATTGGATATACCACTCGATAGGGAATCCGTCAAGGCCCGGGGTCTTGTGTCTGGCAAAAGACTTTATTGCTTCCTCTATTTCTTCCGTCGTTAACGGAGCGTCAAGCTCATCAGCCTGACTCCTCGTCAATCTCGGAAGTGAAATCTCTGATAAATAGTCATCCAACTCTATTATTGTGTAGTGGGCTCTGGTGGCATACAGAGTGGAGTAGAAGGCAACAAACTCCCTCATAATATCTTCACTCTGCTCGACCATTCCACCCGTTTGGGTTTTTATTCTAGGAATGTTACAGGGTTGATATTCAGGCTTAGCCAGGTATGCTAATAAGCGGCTGTTTTTATCCCCAAATTCAAATATACGTTGGCTTTGGTATAGTAACTTTTTTTGTGTACGTTCGAGGAGTACCAGGTCTAGTTCTCTCGCTTTATGTCGCCAAACAGCATGAGTGTCATTAGTGGGGTGTGTAGAGTATTCTGCTTCCGCCAGTCTAAGTTCTCCCTCTGCGTCCTCTAGTTTGGACTGCGACGCCTTGCGGGCCCTCCCGATAGCAGCTGCAAAAGAGCCACGGGCAGTAGCCTTGAAGGCATCCCAGACCACCGGGACGTCTGCACTGCGTTTGTTGATTACCCAGTATGACCTCATGTCCGCCCCACTCTGATCCAATACAGCTTGGTCTGCCAACCATAATGAGCTCAGCCTCCACACCCGATAAGAGGGGGATGTATTCAGGGTCAGGTCCACCATCAAGGGTGAATGGTCAGACAAGGCCCTGGGTAAATATTTGATTTTGGCTATATTACTGAGTAGACCAGATGAGACCAGACACAAGTCAATTCTGGATAGAGTATTATGAGTATCAGACTGACACGAGTATTCTTTTATATTCGCATGCTTCCATCTCCAGGCCTCCACCAAATCAAACTGGGTCAGAAAGGATCCTAAAGGAGTTGGGGGTAACGTAGCGCATCGAAATCTATCCAAAGAGTTATCTAAGACTGTGTTGAAATCCCCCGCAATCAATAAAGGACCTTCGGCAATCTCAAGTATCATTCCCATCACCTTCTCAAAGAATTTCCTTGTGAAAGGCGGTGGGATATACACATTTGTCACAGTATATGGTTTACCCATTAGTTCCATTACCAGGATCACAAAACAGCCATTGGGGTCTAATTTTATGCGTTTAATGGAAATTGGTGCCGATTTGGCAATAAGAATGGATGTCCCACGGGCGTAGGAGGAGTAAGTAGAGTGTAGGGCGTATGCTATTTTGGCTCTTTTGAGGGCCATCACTCTGGAGCCCTGGAGATGGGTCTCTTGGAGAAGGATCACATGCGGTTTATGTTTTGATAAGTAATCAAACATTATGGAACGTTTTACCTTAGAATTAAGTCCCCTCACATTCCAGATACCAGACGTAAAGTATTCATCCCTGAGCAGAAGATATGAGTTTGCGCGACCACCCATCCAGGCAGCCCAGGGTCCACCACTTAATCATGGGGGCCTGAACCCCCCGATGGGCACCGGCGCAATCTGAAAAACATATGTACAACAGTAAAGAAAATAGTAATATTGACAATAATTTGCTTTTTGACGTATATACCTGAACATCTTGATAGCCCGAGGGGCCTGCAGACCTGTGAACCAATACTATGAGATAACATTTGTGTGGCCTGAACAGTGGCGACACTTGAAACATTCCCCAGCTCCCCCAACCCACCCTAACCCTCCCGGCTCCCATTCCCAAACTCATGAGAGCTTTGATCCCTTAACTGGAACTGTAAAGTAGGGGGTATCTAAACCAGTCTCGTGGTCAACAAACTTTCGGTGGAACGGACAAGGGTGGTTACGAACACAAGCCACCCCCCATGCCCGCTCCTTGGGCTAGACAAGCAAATGATAGCCCGGTCTTACGGCAATGTCTTCCTAAGTAACACATGTGCTTTTCTAATTTAACTTGCGTTGCAATAGTGGAGCTAGTCAGCCAAACAGGATAACATCAATGATTTCCCTTGTAGGCCTTTGTGGGGTCTTCAAGCTTCTTGTGAGCTATTAATTGCTTAAGGGAAAATGTTCTGGTTTCAGTATAAGCTCCTGTTGTGCTCCTATCTAGCTCCGTCGATTTTACATGGCGTCAGTATCAGAATGTTAACAAATGGAAAACTCTGCTTGACTCCATGTGATGAAGTACGGTGTATGTTCATCGGGGTGGGGATCTCCGTTGTTGGTTTCTTTGGCCGAATGAACCCAATGTGTCTACCCAGTGATCTGCTTCTTTCAGATCTGTGAAGAAATGGGCCTTGCCTTGATGGATAATACGTAGGCGCGCCGGGTACAGCATGCTATAGGGCAATTGTAGATCACGTAGGCGCCTTTTAACCGCCAGGAAGGTGGCTCGTTGCTTTTGCGTGGCTACTGAAAAGTCTGGGAAGATGGTTATGCCATTACCATTAAAGCGTATGTTCCCTTTTTCTCTAGCTGCCTTGATGATGGCCTCCCTATCTCTGAAATACAGTATCTTAATGAGCATAGCCCGTGGAGGTGCACCAGGGGGTAAGGGGCGAAGTGGGACTCTGTGCGCTCTTTCAATGGCAAACATTTTGGAGAACATATTGGCGCCAAAGGTGGATGTCAGCCATTTCTCCATAAACTGCTCTGGTGCTTTACCCTCCGAACCCTCAGGAAAGCCTAGGAAACGGAGATTGTTACGTCTCAAACGATCTTCCATATCTGTGATTTTGTCTGAGGTGTACTCTTGGGCCTGGCGTAGCTCCCTGACTGATCCCTGTAAGGGACGGGTGTCATCCTCCAGATCTCCTATTCGCTGCTCTGCGTTTTGCACTCTGTGTCTCAGATTCTGCACATCATGCTTAAGAAATGAGAGATCAGTCTTAATGGAGTCCATCTGAGTGGTCAGGGAGGCATGACTATGCTGTATAGCCTCCATTATTTGGGAGAGGGATGGTTCAGCAGGGCCTAAGGCCGCGTCTGCAGCGGAGTGGGACGCTGGGTCAGTGTCCTCCATAGGGGAAAGCAGTAGGGGGTCTTCAGGGCTGCAGGAGAGGGCTTGCTGAGACTCACCCTTCCCTTGGTGTTGCTGGGCCGGCAGCGAGGAGGACGGATGGCTGTGCTTCTGTGCATGAGGCCGGCCGGCGCCATTTTGCTGCTGCTGTGGCGCCGTTGTTAGCGGGTCAAATCCTGGGGTTTCCTCCATGGCTGGGCCGTACTTCACCATCGCGGATTGCTCTGGAGAGTCTCAGGGGTCTTTGTAGGCTGAGGATGGAGTCGGATGGCGACCGGGCTAGCAGGATGATGAAAGGATTGAAGCGGTATGGACGGAGCTCAGGCTTCTCACGTCCTCACATCCCGGAAGTTGGCCACGCCCCCCCCAGTTAAAGGTATTTAGTAAGAGGAATGGTGATGAAGAAACTTAAGAAATAAAAAAAATGTTTTTATTTCACTATTTTTTTTTCTTTCCATACTGTCACCAGAGCAGTACAGCGTTTATTAATTTTTTTTAACATTTTCTTTTATTTTTTTACAAATTTCTTTCTTTTTTTTTTTAATTATTATTACATAGTGTGACTAGAGCAGTACCTTGTCACTATGGTGACACTGCACTGCTCTGGGGAGGTGATTTTTTTTCTCCTCAGGATTTTTTTCCCCTATGATTGCTTATTACAGTGATGATCTGATCACTGTTATAAGCAGTCATTTTTGTGAATAGCATCCCATGGCATAAATATGTGCCATTGTGTACTATTGTTATAGCTGGGATTGGCCACAGCTATCACATGGTACAGGTCCATTGTGATTATCCCTTGTACCATGTGATCACTGTGACCAATCACAGACATCACAATAGTACACATGAATGACAAGCCATTGTGTACTATTGACCAATCACAGCGATCACATGGTACCGGGCCAGCCCGGTACATTTATTAGTCTTCCACTGTGTCTGGCACCAACACAGCCGGTGACAGATCCCGCCACTGCGCACCTCCTAGGACGTGCACGAGGCGCACTAGTGGGAGGACGTCATATTATGTCCTCCATGGATAATAGTGCTCCCACTCCGCAGTCATTTTACAATAGGCCGGGCAGGAGATGGTTAAAGCACATTCTCCCCCTTCCACTACCATAGACCCAATTCACCACAACAGGCTGCATGTCCCACCTAATTATTCTCCACTGGGTGCCCAAACCTGAACTCCCCAGAAAAAAAAAACCATTATCTATGGCCCTGCTCTCTGGGACTCCATTATAGACATTTTTGTTTCTGTCTGTATTGTTGTTAAAGATTTCTTCTCGCTTCCTGTCCTGATGACAACCTTTTTACCAGGCAGGAAGTAAAGTAGTCTCCTCGGCAAAGCCTCTAAATGCAGTAAATCCTGACAGGTGCTCTATTCCTTACCCAAACTACACAAAACTAAGAAGGAAGCATTTTAGCTATGAATACGCTTTAATTTATTATGTACTCAGCCGCTCACTGGGTCTTTTACTAGCTGTTGTGTGAAGTAATTGTATTCCGCTGGGTGCTGTCATTGCCAGCTGATCAGTTTATGTTTACGTTATTGTGAAATCGCTGTCTGGGTTTTCACCTCCTGTTTTCACAAGGTAGAATGGTAATTTGTCTTGCGCTTTCCAGTTGGAGAATCTTCAGCTTGCCGCCGCAGCACACCCGCCCAGTTTGTCAGACTCGACGGGTTTGAGTTTTCCGGTCCTCCGAAATTCCGCGATGACAAGTCTGACATGCCACAGGTTATGTCGGGTATCCTAGGCACAATAGCTGGATGATGTATCGCCTGTTTTATTTCCAGTAACCTGAGAAGTGAGATGTAATTAAAACAATATTAGGCCTGAGCAACGCAGGAAAAGTTGGATTTTCAAGATAAACAAAGATGAACTTGGCTTAAAGCAGCTGATTGCTTTAGTCATGAAGCATAAGTCAAGCTTTAGTAACTCTCCGGGTGTTCTTCCATGTTTAAAATACAGCGGAACACTTGAAAATGTGAACCAGACCATTGCCAGTTTAAAGACATAGTCCACCTTTTGGAAGAATGTAACAAATGAACCAATAAAGATAAGATAAAAAATGTGCATTTATTACATTTTTGCATTCAGGTCTGCAAAGCAGTCCATCACAGGTGGTTATTTAACCCCCCAGCCCTAATTCAGTAGGGAGATACGGACCTTGTATTATGGATCACTGTGTTCCAACATACCCACTCTCAACCCCCATTTGCTCACAGGTCATACAAAAACACACTGTGCATGGGTAACTACCCTCTATCCACAAGAAAGCAATGTGCACACTTCTTGTGAACCAAGGACAGCTGGAGCAAGGGGGCAAAGAATGGGCAGAAGGTGGTCCACCCATTCTATGGAATGCTTTGGAAGCTTGGCCCAGTTCTGCACCCTTACCCTAGGCCAGTGTTTCTCAAACTTGTGCCACGGTACACTAAGAATTGTAGGTGTGCCGTGGATGCCGTTGGGAGGGGGGAGCTGACTCAGGCTATAGCACAAAGTGAGCCTCCAAAAAGCCCTAGGTAGGTAGTGCTCATTTTACAATATTAGCCCCGAGTCCAGGGCAGCAGGCCGATCCTCTGCTGGCCTCTACTGCGGCCGCTGCACTGGTTGCTAGAAACGCCTGCCGCCTGGCGTCTAGCAACCAGGGACAGCATGATGTCACAAGGAGAGAGCGAGGCGAGGCCCCAGCATTCACAGCGGAGGAGGATTTAAATTGCTCCTCCGCCGCTCCATACCTAGTGACTCAATTTTGGCTCTAGCTCCACCCACCTCCTCCCACCTCCCTCCATCTTCTCCAGTGCCGCATGTCTCAGAGCCTGAACCTGAGGGAAGGGAGCACTAGCACCGGACGTCTGAGAGAGGAGTCTGTCCAGTGTCTTCCTGCACCTGCCTGAGCCTGAGGTGAGGCGGCCTCGCCAACCTGTGTAAAGTGCTGCTGGGGAGGGAGGAACGCTTGTCCCAACTCTGCCCCATGCTGCCCACTACTATGGGGGGGGGGGGGGTCATGTCCAGGCTTTGGGATAGGCTGTACAATCTATAGATGTGTGAGATAAGATTTCAGAAAGTACTGTTGGGAATGGAATGAAATATATTTTTAGGATATGACTGGCTGTGATTTGATTTTCAGATTATCTGTATGTATATGTACTGATCCAGGTGTCAGGGGCATTCTATGAATGGAGAGGGGGAGAGGCCCTTAGTACACCTGGATGCCAAGGTGTGAGCATACCCCATCAGTACATATACTGTATGTAAAAATAAATAAGTCCTTCACCACAAAAATTGTTAAATCTTTTCAGGAGTGCTGCGAAAAATTTTTTAGATCTTTTTGGTGCGCCACAAGACAAAAGTTTGAGAAACACTGTCCTAGGTGCTGGATGAACCTGTGCCGGTACTGGCAGCACGGGGTCTTTCCTGTGCTCACTCCTCCTGTGAGCTATAGCTGTAAAGAGATAAAGCCCCACTCTGGGCAAAAACTATTTTTTTCACCCCTCTCTGCCAACAACCTCCAACTCATCCGGTTAGGTACCACACCCCCCCCCCCTTACATTATGGCGCCTGATATACTCACCTACTAGGGTGCAGAGGACTGCAAATCCAGCATTGCAGTAAAGCCCAATTTTGCTGATCCACTTCACTCCGCTTTGTTGAAATTTATTCTGGAGAGGGTGGTTATTAATAATGCTCTTCTGAAGACACTGAGGACATGCTAAATTTAGAAAGACCAGTTTAATTTCAAGGAAATCTGTCATGAGAGAACAATGGTGTCTGCCATTGCTGACCTCCTTTTCAGAATGCTGGATCTTTGGCTGTCACACTGATGTTTTGCTTCCAGTTCTGTCTGCGTTGGTGATCTGGAAGAAGAGATAAGGAACTCTGACACTCATTCACATTGCTTGTTCTGAAGTGAGACACAGCCAGGTCTCTAGCATTTTAATAAGGAGGTCAGTAATGGTAGCCCCCATATTCCTTTCATAGCAGATTTGCTTTATTGTGGGTTTTGTATAAATAATTGCAGCCAGCAAGCCATCAAATGTGCTACTAGGTAGGACTTACAGCCTTGTGCCGTGCAACACTTGCATTGCTCTACATTCGGTAACAAACTTGCACACAGTTGGCTTTTGTTTATGGATAAGTCAGTAAAGGGGTCATGACATGAAAGTCCCCTTGGACTATAAATATGAATGAAAACGGAGACCTTGAGACGCTATCTCTAATAGGCACTTTTAAAACAATCAGGGGAGAGTGACCGCACTTCTTGAATGTTCACTCCACCCACTGATACCCACTTTTGCTGCTCTTCCACATTATTACATTCATCTGTTGAAGCCCTCTGAAATCCCCTTCTGCTCCCAGGTATGGGGGAGCATGGGGGCTTTTCATACTGCCAGTATGGGGTCTTCAGACTTGATCAACATTGACCACATAGAGCCAAAAAAGGGTTTAGATCCAGGGCTTTGGACGACAAACAGAGTGAGAGAAGTTGGGTACCAGTGGGTGGGAAGGTAAGCTTATCACCGAAATTGGGCAAAATGACATAATCTGTGGTCATCTATACCTATTACCACCCAATTCTATTAACCTAGAGTCTCCTTTTTACTCCTGTTTCCACATAGATTTCATTTCAGTTATCTCTTTTTTTTGTAGTAATCCTTTTTTCCACATCACCAGGAGGAAAAATGATCAGTGTCTCAGTATGCAGTGGGCGATTGTATGTCTTTTTTTGCAGACACTTTTCTTATAAATCTCTACCACTTTTGCAGACTCATTTAAAATGGGAGCCTGTGGTTATCTAACTTCATCTTGTTCATTTTCCCTTCCTTCCATCAGGGAACAGAAAGTCAGAAATCTGAATTTAAATGTGACCATTGTGACAAATAAATAACCACATTAAAATTTTATTTAGGCCGTATTGGTAGTCCTGCCGGTAAATAAGTACAGGGAGGCAGATTAGAGAAGAATGAAACTGTGATTTTTAATGATTCTCACTGTGAACTCTAGTCTTTCAGGTCTCAATTAATGGGCTAAGACTCGCAAGCGGCGGGTGAGAGTTTCTGCTTCTATTACATACTTTAAAGGGAATTCTGGGTTGTAACATATTGTTTTCAACACGTACAAAAGTACCCAAACTAGCTAACCTTCTAGAATATGTTGTCCCTGAAGTTGATGTGTTGAAAGCAGAAAAATGGGCAAGCGTAAGGATTTAAGCAACTTTTACATAGTTACATAGTTGGTAAGGTTGAAAAAAAGACAACCAGTCCATCCAGTTCAACCGATGGTGTGTATGTGCGGGTGTATGACAAGGGCCAAATAGTAATGGCTAGACGACTGGGTCAGAGCAACTCCAAAACTGCAAATCTTGTTGGATGTTTCAGGTCTGCAGTGGTCAGGACCTACCAAAGTGGTCCAAGGACAGTAAACTGGCTAACCGATGAAGGGGTCATGGGTGGCCAAGGCTCTATGATGCAAGTGTAAGGCAGGCCCATGTAGTCTGATCCATCAGAAGAGTTACTGTAGCTCATATTACTGAAAAAGTGAATGCTGGTTCCAATAGAAAGGTGTCAGAACACACAGTGCAACGCAGTTTGTTGCGATAGGGCTGCTTAGTTGTGGACCATTCAGGGTGCCCATGTAGACCCGTATCCACGTGAGCATCACAAGGGGTCTTCAAGATGGTAATTTAGCCTTCAAATTCTCCAGATCTCAATCCATGAACAATCTGGGGAATGTGCTAGAAGAACAAGTCTGATCCATGGAGATTTCACTTCGCAGTTTACAGGACTTAATTGATCTGCTACTAATAGCTTGATGCATTATACCACAGCATACCATCAGAAGTCTAGTGGAGACCATGTCTTGATGGGTCAGGGCTGTTTTGGTGGCAAAAGTGGGACCTACACAATATTAGGTGGGTGGTCATGTTTTGTTGGGTGGTCATAATGTTATGGCTAATCTGTGGTATATCTGTTCATAGTCACTTATCCTACTTGATGACACCATTCTGAGGGGTCAGTGAACTTTAGAATCTGTTTCTTGTTAAAGTGTATGGAAACAAAATGTAATTGTTTGCAGCCCAGCAGTCTTTAGGCCTCATGCACACTGGGTGTTTGCTCAGCTCCCCTGAACTCTTTTTCTCCTGGAAGGAGAAAATCTGCTTAAAAAACGTGCCTAAAGTCGCGTTTTGCACACGCGTATCGGTGCGTCAAGCATTTGAGTGTTCTTGGATTCCATCGGCAAGAATATTAATTTATTCTTGTCATTGGAATGAATGAATAGTTAAGGGCTAAACGTGCCTAGTAATTAGGCGCACTTAGATGCGTTTACATATGTTTAGGTACGTCAAGTGTTTTTTCTGCTCAAAAGCTCCTTTCCTAAACGTGCTGGTGATGGGGTTTTTTTTTTCTGCCTGTAAACGCTTATTTTCTATAATGCCTGTAAACTCCCATGTATGCATGGATACATAGGCTAACATAGAGGTGCATTTAGAGGCAGGAAAAAAAAACATCACACGCCTGTAAAAGTGTTTTTTTTTTAAGCCCAGTGTGCATGAGGCCTTAAATGAGGTAACTGAATTGATTTAATTTTTTAAACCACTTTAAGATTAGGCCTTTTTCTGACACTCTTGTTTACATGTAAAAATCTGTATTTTCTGGAAAGTTACTTAGAACCCCCAAACATTATATATTTTTTTTAAAGCAGAGGCCCTTGAGAATAAATTGGTGGGTGTTTCAATTTTTTATGTCACACGGTGTTTGCATAGCGGGTTTTCAAATGCGATTTTCTTTTGGAAAAAGTACACTTATTGAATCTTAATGCACAAAAACACAATCTAATGCCCAATTGTTTGGTAAAATGTAAAAGATGATGTTACGCCAAGTAAATAGATACCAAACATGACACGGTGACAAACGATGTATCCTATCCATAGATCTGGTGCTAGAATTACTGCCCATGATTTGACGTTCGCAGTGATAACTCATATGTGTGGGACAATCACTGTTTGTGTGCGGGACAGACGCATGCGTTCAGCTTTGCATGCAAGCATGGTGGTGGTGGTGGTGGGGGGGGGGGGGGGGTCAGCTTTTTTTTTTTTTTACACTGCCGTTTTATTTTTATTTTATCACTTTTGTTGGTATAACAGGGAATATATATATCCCTTGTAATAGCAATAGGCAGTGACAGGTACTCTTTTTTTGGAGAGATCTGGGGTCTATTAGAACCCTCCTCTGCCCTTAAAAGCATTTGCTCACACCAAGGTCGCTGTGATCAAATGCTTTTCATTTTTAAAAATGACGCCATTTACATCTGGGGAAACTGGAAGTGATGTGAGCTCTTCGCTTTCGGGGTTCCTATATCATAGAGGCAAACGGAGCTGATCCGGTGTCTGTCTGTTTCTATGATCCAGAGGCTAGTTAGCTGCTAGGATTGCTTTTCCAATAGAGCCCACCAGCAGGCATCATACCAGGATGATGCCTGCTGGTATACCCGCTTAAAGTCCAGCGATGTACTGGTGCAGCGCTGGTCATCCCTTTATTTTTATCAGGTGAACACGAGAATATCACTTCTTGTCCCTGGATGGCTTAACCTCACTCCTCCACTGTATCTATGAAGAGTGCCATTGTTGCCACCCAGGCTGTACTTCAAACTTCACAAACATAACAAGAAGTTTCCCAGCACAATTATCAGTGATCCTGCAAGAAAACAAATTACACTCTCTAACAATTTGCATTAAAAACACTGCTTTTATTTGCACAACATTTGCAAATCTATAAGGAGGCCGCACTGCTCTTCAAGGCTCTTCTGTAAAATGCAGTCCTATCTCTAATCTTCAAGCGTCTCCATGTTGTAGCATATACAGTATAGCAATGGGTAAATTAAGGGCAGGTATGCCCAGAGGGCAGCCCATTCCTCCTTAAACTGCAATGACATACCAGAGGCTCAGCAATGCACAATGGCAGCTGGTGTCCAATTTGTCCTCACGCCAGTTTTTGTTTAGCTTGCTGGACTTCAAACATATCTGCCTTCGTTCATCTCTTTTATATAGTGGATGGGAAGACTATTCGTTTTCTGGAGGCTGATAGATTGTTTTATGCTTCCAGTTTAACTCTCAGGAAGTGACAAGGACACATCATTTCTGGCACATTAACATATATTTTTTGTACTTGTTGAAAATGTTCTTAGCCTGATCAAAGGAAACTAATGCAGACACCACATAAAAGGATTTGCAAGCTGAAACTACTGGATAGGCCTTATGTAGACCTAACAGCCAGTATGACTCCTGGATAGGCCTCAGGCTTCAGGCTTAGAAACCAGGAGTTACTCGACACGCACACACCCAGGCCGCAGCCTGGCGGGAAGAACCCTGATCACCGGACTCCTCCCAAACAAATAGCCTAATCCCAGCATGCACAGTGGCCAAGGAAACTCCTGCTGAGACAACTTATTTACCCATCACCTTAATTTGCAGTAATTCATCATCCTAATGCCTAAGGCAACAGTGCCACCTATTGATAGAAGAGAGAGACTACAAATTAAACTCAGACTTAGGACAGAAATCAGTGGATCAAAACTACCAATTACCCAAGCTAGTTACCACCTAGCACAGTGATGGCAAACCTTGGCACCCCAGATGTTTTGGAACTACATTTCCCATGATGCTCAACTATACTGCAGAGTGCATGAGCATCATGAGAAATGTAGTTCCAAAACATCTGGGGTGCCAAGGTTCGCCATCACTGACCTAGCACATCTAGATTTATTAGCAGCCCTGTTTAGGACCAGGGTGCTACAGGAAGATAAGTCTAAAGCCAGTCATACATGGATCGAAATTCGGCCAGTTCAACCGGGACTTGACGAATTTCGTTCCATGTTTGAGCTAGCTGGTTGTACACAAGTCACTCTATCGGTTGACTTGCTTACAACCAGTCTGTCGGGTTTTTCTTTGAATAATCAGTGTCGCAGGCTATAGCCAGCAACACTAATCATTGTATTCAGCCAGCGGGGAGTGATTCTAGTTGAACGAAAAAAAAAAAATCATGTATGGTCTGCCTAAGAAACTGCATAGTGTTCACCAGGGCACTCCATAAGGGAAATACTTTGCCTTTGCTGGGGCCTAATATTACACTCAAGATCACAACAACTAACAGCCTACAGACATGAAGCGTAGTAAAAAAAATCAATGTGCAAAGATTGTTGATAAACAAGCATCACTCTCTTGTGAGTGTATTTTACAGCAAGAGTGGAGAATTTTTGCTGTGGGCAATTTTAGTTTAAGGGGGTAGTTGTTTGTACTGGAAGGGGGGGGGGTTACTGGGGGAAGATATGTGTTAGTTACCCCTACCCTCTGCACTGTTTGTTATGTACTACTGACCTCTGCACTATACATTACATACTACCGACCCTTGCACTCCGCATTATTCCTGACCACTGGACTCTACATTACATACATTGGGTAAATACTACTTACCTTTGAACTCTGTGTTACTGCTGACCTCTACACTCTGCGGTAAATAATACTGACCTATGCAATCTGTGTTACTCCTGACCCCTGTACTCTACGTTACATACTACTGATCCCTGCACTCTGTTTTACTTACTTCTGACCCCTGCACTGTTCTTTACTACTGACCGCTGCACTCTGTGGTACATACTACCGGCCTCTGCACTCTGTGTTACTCACTCTTGACCCCTGCACTCTATGTTTCATACTACTGACCTCTGCATTCTGTTGCAGACTACTGAACTCTGCCTTACTCATTACCTCTGCAATCTGTTACTTTGCACTGAGCTCTGTGTTGCCTTCTACTGACCCCTGAGCCTGGAAAAAAGCAGCATGCTACACCCTGGTGATCTTTGATGTCTTTCATGTTGTTAAGGTAGTTCTTCACCCCTCCAAGGGTGCTTACCCTTGCTCTATGAGGTCTTTGCTCAAGTGACATTGAAATACACTGAGCAAGATTGGATAGCTTTCCTGGACATAACCTCAGAGGAGGTTTCCAGCACCAGAACTCCCCAAGAACCAGAAGGGGAATTCTAGGTGAATTCTGAAGTGATATCCCAGATGAACAGGAAGCAACTGTGGAACCCAGGTACAAAACAGCAGACTGACTGCAACATGAACAGTGACACTGATTTGCCTATAATTATCTCCAACTCATAGACAGGTTCTACGGTGGTATTTCCATATATAGCAGTGTAGCGCTGGTAGATTTGCGATCTACCATATGTTAGGTAAATTTAGTAACTTGTTCGTTAAATAGGTTAGGTTTGCCTCTGTTCCAGCTAGGCTGACGTTGTGTGTGTTTCCATACTGACCGGTGGGTGTCGCTGTTATCACTGGTCAATGTTGGAAATGCAACGTGTTGAAGCGTATGAGTGCTCCTCTGTCCCGGAGACAACTCGGTGGAGGTGGTCCTCCGAGATGCATTCTGGGCGAGGGTATTTATGGGACAGACGCCATATTGTGTGGTTCGGTTTTACAGCCACCTGCTGGCCCTCCTGGCCAACAGGTATGCGTTAGAGAAGCAATCTCGTGGTCCTCCGTTCCGGAGGCCCACGTCGCTGCGGCGCAGGGGTGGGCCCAGAAGCTTGTCTGGGGCCTACCACAGCAGCCGAGGAATGGTCCTGAGCTGTCTATCCAAAGGGAGGAAGCTGGAAAACTGAGAAGATTCCAGAGGAGGACCCGTCATGGAAGGATCATGCAGCGTGCTGGTCTATAGAGGGGCCTGGTGACTCGGTTGGAGGACGTATCCTAAAAAGTAACTATACAGCATAGTGTTGCCGGGTTGGCTTAAAGGTTCAAGCACTGTGAGTGACGTTCATTGCAGAAAACCCAATACATCCTGTGGCAGAGGATCGTACCGGTTTATCCCAAACAAGTCTGTGGCAGAGACTTTTGTTTGTGCTACGTACTGGCTGCTAGGCAAGTGAGAGAGGCCTATCCAGGCGAGCAAAGAGTGTGTCCCACGAGGGGAGCGTATTCTATTATAATATTAAAATTCTACCAGGACATTTGTCAAGAACCTTATAAGAAGATATTTGAGTTTCTTCTGCAGTTTCCCTTCTGCCTCTTTCCTGCTATTTCCTTAGAAAATTGTTCAATAAAGCATTGAAAACGTACTCAAATGTTGGTGCGTGTATCGTCCAGAGGTAAATTCAACGGAACCCCTAGACCCAGTGCCGGTAAAACAGAGGGAAGGAGAGTGAAGGTAACAAGCCCGCGTAAACCAGCAGCTCCACCGAGAGTTAGTGCTATACTAGTATACTTCACTTGGGTATTACTGCTCTGGCTCCATTAAAGTCAACCTTTCCTACCCTCTGCATAGTAAACATGCGCCATGAATTTTTTTTCTATCTTCCCACATGTTAATGATCTGTACCACCCAATGAGGCCAATTGCCAGGTGCCACCCATGTAGGCACTGAGGCCGGAGTGTCCATACCGGACACTCTGTCATCAGTGCAGCTCAGTATCCACACGTTTAACGTTATTGAGCTCCCTGCCCATCCACTGCACCATTTTAAAAGTAGAAGCCATTGGTGGCTGGCTTCTTCTTCTGTGTTTTCTGGGTGTGCTCATTGTAGATATCATAACCCGATCTCACACATGAGCTACTGTATATGAAATCTGCTTTGGTTTGTTGTTGTTGCCATGGCTTTAACAACTTGAGCGTCATTATGCCACCTTACAATACTGAAGCCACAGCAGAGCATAAACAATAATGACAAAAAAGTCTTTTATCCTGGAAGGCACTGGTGACGTAGCCTTCCCAGGTGGCAGGCCCTGGCTACATCACTAGCACTTCGGGAGAAACCAGGAAGTGATAAAAAAAATGTGTACGTTCACAAAGATAAATTTTAATTTGCATATGATTGCAAAGTATTTATAGATCAGCATGCAGAGCTGCATGCACCTGTAATTTTTAGGTTTGGGTGATAAGGTCCCTAAACCAAGGTTTCATATCCCAGCACTCCATCCATTTGAAAAGTAAAATAAAATGAACTTCATGTTCCAAGGTTTAGATTTTACTGAACCAACACCAAAAGAGAAAGTATTGTGCAAAGTTTGTGATATATAATGTGTGTGTGGATATGAACTTAGTCTGAAGATTCCATGAGGGATCGCTTTTTAGTGGTTTATGTGTCTGGATACTAGGACTATTATTTTGCTACTGTTCTAAAGGCTGGCAGATTCCTTACGTAGTACAATAATCATTCATATTCAGGATGCTATAAAGCTGTCTGAGGCTGTATAGGAGAGAGAAATGGCTCTCAGGATATCCTCCTTCGGTCAGGCCTCTGCTCATGGGGCAGCTGGGATACAATTACCAGACAAATGCAGATGTTGTGTCTATGGGTAGCCAACTTCTGGAAATCTCTGGTGCAAACAAACAGCTAAATGTGTGCAGGCCTGAAAACAGAACATTGTATACTTACCGTTCTGTGATTTTCCTTTCCGGGGCCATCTTCATGGCAGAACGCAAAGGGGTGGAGCGTTAACCCACTGTGTGCCGCCATGATGCCCCAAGAAAATATACTATTTTTAACGTTGAAATATTAAAGCTGAATTCCAGGCTTGAAAACTGAAGTAAATAAATTCCGTATTATTCCCAATGGATATAAATTTACTTTGCGAGCATCAAATGTCTTTGCAAACCCATTTCTTACCCTGTAAAAGTAGCAGTGACATCATCACTGTGCTGTACACAGCCTGTGCATAGAGCAGAGCTGTGGGAGGGGCCCAGCAGGCTCCACCCACTGTGGGCTGCTTGCAAAAAACTGCAGGAGTGGGTGGGGACAAGACCAATCACCCTGCACAAGGAGAGAGATCAGCAGTGATGGGTCCTTATAACAGGAAGCTCTGCACAGAGGCAAACTTTAAAGTTGGATTACTGCACAGAAATACACAAAGGACACCAAACAAGACTACAGATGCCACGAGTACAGTACTTAGACAATATTGGCTTATCACAGAGTTCAGATTTAAGTTAGTTACATCTTAAAAGAAAACCCTTGCAGCAGTTGAGTATTTAAGGTGATAAAGAGTTGGATGCTCCATTTCCTCCATCTGTATCTCTACTTTGGAGCTTGCCCCCTAGTGTCTACCCTACATGGTCTCCTGGATAGAAAAAATATTTAGATTTTATCCAACAAGGTCATAGATGGAGGGGAACTAGTGTTGAGATTTTATCACTGTCTGCTTCCCGACTAGGGAGATTTCACTCATTTACAAAATGCATCAGACTGCTGACATTAAATTTATTATAGCAAGGCCTTGTGCAGACTGGGTATTATGAAAACGTCAGTAGCGTTAGCTGTGGAAAGCTGTAGCTGTAGAATAAGTTTTGCAGCGTTTTTGCACTAGCGTTTTTCAGCGTTTTTTGCTACCTTTTGCGTTTTTTAGCTTTTTTTGGCATAACTATACTCCCACAAAAGCTTATGGTACAAAAACGCTCATAAAGGCTGAACAGCCACATTTTTCAGCGTTTTCAGCTTTTTTCAGAGTTATAGGGCGTACACACGGTCGGACTTTGTTCAGACATTCTGACAACAAAATCCTAGGATTTTTTCCGACGGATGTTGGCTCAAACTTGTCTTGCATACACACGGTCACACAAAGTTGTCGGAAAATCCGATCATTCTGAACGCGGTGACGTAAAACACGTACGTCGGGACTATAAACGGGGCAGTGGCCAATAGCTTTCATCTCTTTATTTATTCTGAGCATGCGTGGCATTTTGTCCGTCGGATTTGTGTACACACGATCGGAATTTCCGACAATGGATTTTGTTGTCGGAAAATTTTAGATCCTGCTCTCAAACTCTGTGTGTCGGAAAATCCAATGGAAAATGTCCGATGGAGCTCACACACGGTCGGAATTTCCGACAACGCGCTCCGATCGGACATTTTCCATCGGAAAATCCGACCGTGTGTACGGGGCATTAGAGTTTTTCTACAGCTAAAAAACTCCTCTCAAACCCACTAGTTCTGGGGGGGGGGTTCAGTCAAAAAACATTGATAACATGGTAACATAACATAACATAATATATGTGTGCATGGACGTGCTGGGGAGTTTATTGGCTGCAGAAAGAAACGCCTGAAGCCAAAAACAGCAGCTGTAAAAAGGTCCAGCGTGCATGAGGCCTAAAAGAGCTTTAAAACAAGTCATCCCTGACTTCTCTAGCTGCTTTTAGCATGAAGTTATTCATTCTCAAATATCCTCAACAATCACCGTTCACACTATCCCAACTCCAAAGTCGCACGACTTTTAGTGCAACTTTGGAATATGACTTTGAAGTCTTAAATTGCATTGATAAGAACGGTTCCATTGCCGTTCATGGGGCGCGACTTGTCATGAGACTTTGAACTCTCGAGTCGCATGAGAAGTCACGCCAGTGTAAACCAGGGCTAAAGTCATACAGACTTGTGTAGTATCAGTTAAGACAGCTCTCATAGGGAAACATTGAATTTCACATGTCATCCGACTTGGGGACTCAGAAGTCGGATTCTATGTCGCATCAGTGTGAACCGAGCCTAAAGTTGGGTTTCAATTGGTTTCTAACAGCTTAGAAGCACCTTTTGTTTGTATACATTGGAGGTCTGGCAGACTGCCAAGATTTTGGTACAATAGAAAAAAAGCTTAGATTTCAGTGCCTCTGTTGAGATTTGAAGATATATTTCTCCACAATGCCTATAGCTACGTAGAT
This sequence comes from Lithobates septentrionalis, assembly GCA_037952835.1. Lineage (NCBI taxonomy): Eukaryota > Metazoa > Chordata > Amphibia > Anura > Ranidae > Lithobates > Lithobates septentrionalis. The sequence goes on along the minus strand of JBBDGP010000653.1, from coordinate 1,833,882 downwards.
GCATGATGGTTTGTTTTTTTAGTAATTTTACTACTTGAATAGAATATTCAAATATTTTTGTGTGAACGGTGTGGGTAGAGGGAGCAGAGCTGTGAATTTATGCTTGTAATCTTCAACAGCTATAATTTTGTGCTGCTCACGTGAAAGCTGAACTCCAGGAATTAAAAAAAAACAAAACCCACACCGTACTGCCAGGGTAAAAATGCTCCTCAAGTCTATAGGGGCAAGAGGAATAAGCTCTAGCACTAACTTTATTCCTCGCTCCTGCAGGCTCCCTCTGCTATCTGAAGCTCCAGACTGTGGGTGGACCCTTGCTATCCTCATGGCTCTGCATTGGTTTTCGTGCAACCGCAGGCCAAAGCACTTTGGAGAAGAGGCTTTGGGGGGATTGTGCAACCTATTCCTGTACCCTTACACTAGGGTTGCCACCCATCCAGGATTCACCCGGACAGTCCGGGTTTTGAATTGTTTGTCCGGGTTTCAGACCACCTGAAACCCTGATACAATATTCACAATGGACTGTGGCTCCCCAAATAACCAGGTATCACAACCGCCGAGTGCAAAGGTGTGCACACTGGCCCCACCCCATACAGGAGAGGAGAAAGCGCTTGATCCGCTCCTCCTCCTCCCACCCCTACTCCTCTGTCTGCTCACCCACACACCAATCCCCGGCATTCTGTGCCTCAGGAAAGGGATGTGTGGGCTGGAAGTTTGAAGCTCAGCAACCAGTAGATCCACATTGTGGATGAAAGGTGTCTATGCCTGAGCCTCCATCCTCGGGTGAGTGAGTTCACCATCCACAGTCTGTGACTAAAGTCTTCCCCCTCCCATCTCTCTCCTGCCTCTAAGTGAGTGAGTACACTAAGGTAAGGCGGACTCAGATGTAAGGAGTGCCCTGTGGACTCTGTTGTAAGGGGGGCTTTGGGAACCCTAATCTAAGGGGGACTGCTGAGAACTCTGATGTAAGTGGGAGGTTTGGGGAGCAGAAATTACCTTACATCAGAGTTCCCCTTTACACCAGAATCCACAGTGTTCCCCCTTGAAAAAAATTAGCTGTGTGCCACTAAAGTATTTGGGTTTGGCTTGAAGAAAAGGTGGCAACCCTATCCTACACATAGTGAGCATTTAACTTTTGCACTGCTGTCCCCCTCCCCCCATCCTGAAAAGGTATTTTTTATGAAATTGCCAATGTTTAGCTTTAAGAATTAACATGGTTTTGTTATTTTTGTGTCATTTTTGCTATTTATACAATTAGTGATGCGACTAATAGGCCTTAATTTTAGTTCAGCTGTTCGCACTGTGGTTTACCTCTTCAGTTTCAGTGTTTTGTCTTTCTTCGCTGTGCTATGTAACAATAGATTGCTCTGTTCCTGCTAATTACCTAGTAGTTTCTTTTAACCTAATTAGCATGAGTCAGGCTAATTAATTGGATAACACAAATTACCCATGATATGTTCTCACCAACTGAGGCCTAACTGCTTGATGAACCTCCTATGGAGATAGCCGCTACAACTGGAGACGCCACACACAGAACACGGCACAAATACTGACTTCTATCCCTCTAGACTCCGGAGACAGAACCATATTAGCTCAATTGTACAAAGTAAAAGCTGTGTTCTGTAGCATATAGTGAACCTGGAGTAAAAGTGGGGTTTTAGATGGGGCAGTTATACAGGTATGGAAGGCAAAAGGTATCAAAGTGATTTATTTTCTTGGCTAACTAGAAATATTTAAAATGTAATGTTTTTAGAATTCCCATTTCGAATAGCCTTAACCACCTCAATACTGGGCACTTTCGCCCCCTTCCTTCCCAGACCAATTTTCAGCTTTCAGCGCTCTCGCACTTTTAATGACAATTACTCGGTCATGCTACACTGTACCCAAATGAAATTTTTATCATTTTGTTCGCACAAATAGAGCTTTCTTTTGGTGGTATTTATTCACGACTCCATTTTTTTTTTTTTTGCGATATAAGCGCAAAAATAGTGGAAATTTGGAAAAAAAACAATATTTTCTTTTTTCTGTTTTAAAAGAAATCCAGTAAAATCGAATTTTGTCATAAATTTAAGCCAAAATGTATTCTGCTACATGTTTTTGATAAAAAAAATCCTGTTAAGTGTATAATAATTGGTTTGTGTGATCACGGACATATGTACGCAAATGATCATGTACAGATGTGTGCAGGTGATCACGTACATATGTGTGCAGATTACCATTGGGACATGTGATTTTAGTGTGACATATGTGGGGGACAGCTTTTTTTATTATTTGGGGACATGTGTTTTGGGGACATGTGTGTTTTACATTATGTGGGGACATGTTTGTGTTTTACATTATGTGGGGACATGTGTGTGTTTTACATGTATGTATTTACATGTGTGTTGACACTAGGTTGGTGATCAGTGAGTAAAAAGCTGTAAAAAACAGCTCATACTCACTGATCATCAGCCGGCTGCAGCGATCCCCTCTCCTCTCCTCCTCAGCGACAACTTCCGTGTGAGGAGAGGAGAGCTGATCGCCTAGCAACCGGCTGTGTTTACATCACATGACAGCTGTGATTGGACACGGCCGTCATGTGATCAGGAGGGCCAATCACAGAGCCCTCCTGCCGATCCGAGATGCGCCGTGTCCGGGGGACACGAGCGCATCGGGATCGCGCCGCTGCGCGGGCACGCGCGCGCGCGATCCCGCTCCTTCTGAGGGACGTTCCTGAACGTCCACTCAGAAGGAGAGAGCGCCCACCCGGCCGTTTATGTACATTGGCCGGGTGGGAAGTAGTTAAAGGGGAAGAAGCCCTAAATATAGTTTTTCCTAAAAATAGGGAACATTTTTTAAAGGCTAAGTTCACTTTTTTTTTCTTAATTCCAGCCCCCCTGTCTACCAATATTGCATTAATGTACTTCTTTTGCAAAAAAAAACAAAAAAACAGCTTTCCATTAATTCTACCCCGGCTTACCTAACTCTCTTCATAGCTGTTTAAAAACACTGCTCAATTAGTTCTGCCTCACTTCCTGGTCATACTTTAGGTCATGACACAGAAAGGAGTTGACCAGCTGTTCTCATTAGCACACACCCTGCATCATCTACCCTCAGCTGATCAACTCCTTCCTTTGTCATGACCTAAAGCCTGTCCAGGAAGTAAGGCAGAACTAATGGAGCAGTGTGTTTAAACAGCTATGAAGAGAGTTAGGTATACAGTCGTAGAATAAATGGAAAGATGTTTTATTTTTGCAAAATAAGTACATTAGTACTGGTACATAGGGGAGCTGAAATTTAAAATAATAAAAAAAAAGTGAACAAAGGTGAACTTAGCTTTTAAGAATAGTTATAGTTAGTGTTCCCTTTCACTTTGAAGATGCACTGTTGGTAGATGTTACATTTTGAATAATAGCTGCCTGTAAAAAAAAAAAAAAACTTTCCAACTGTACATGCCACCATTGGTGGTCAAGAATCTTATACAACCATCACTTTTATGCATTTTGCATATAGGCTAAAGGATTTTGTAGCTTCTTCCATCAGCACAGTACACACAGGACACAGTAGTGGCATATAGGCTAAAGGATTGTACCACAAGGCACAAAGGGGGTGACCAGGCATCCAACATATAAGAAACAGATATTTTTATACTTCTCTTTCTCCCTATACTTTTGCCCCTCTAGTACTGGTCTTTAGAGCAGTGGTCTCCAAACTGTGGCCTAGGGCCGGATGTGGCCGTTTGCTGGCCTTTATTCAGCCCTTGGGGCACTATTCCTCCCACTGATTTGAGGCACTATTCCTAACATTGACCCCAGCAGGGCATAACTCCCCCAACTGGCACCAATGATGGGGCACTATTCCTCCCAATAATATCAATAATGGGGCACTATTCCATCCACTGAAACCAATAGTGGGGCACTATGAGCGGTGATGGGGCACTATTTCCCCCACTGATAGCAGTGATGCGGCACTATTTCTCTCACTGATAGCAGTGATGGGCCACTATTCTTCCCACTGATAGAAGTGATGGGGCACAATTCCTCCCATGATAGCAATGATGGGGCGCTATTCTTCTCACTGATAGCAATGATGAGACACTATTCCTTCCACTGATAGCAATGATGTGGCACTATTCTTCCCACTGATAGCAGTGATGGGGCACTATTCCTCTCACTGATAGCAATAATAACACACTATTCCTTCCACTGATAGCAATTATGGGGCACTATTCCTCCCACTGATTCGAGGCACTATTCCTAACACTGACCCCAGCAGTGGGGCATAACTCCCCCAACTGACACCAATGATGGGGCACTATTCCTTCCACTAATATAAATGATGGGGCAATATGCCATCAACTGAAACCAATAGTGGGGCACTATTCCTTCCACTGATAGAAGTGATGGGGCACTATTCTTCCCACTGATAGCAGTGATGGGGCACTATTCCTCCCATGATAGCAGTGATGGGGCACTATTCTTCCCACTGATAGCAATGATGAGACAGTATTCCTCTCACTAATAGCAATGATAGGACACTCTTCTTCCCACTGATAGCAGTGATGGGGCAATATTCCTCCCACTGATAGTATTGATAAAATACTATTCCTCCTACTGATAGCAATGATAAAACACTATTCCTCCCACTGATAGCAATGATGGGGCACTATCCTCCCACTGACTCCAGCGATGGAGTGCTATTCCTCCCTGTAATACCAATGACGGGGCACAATTTCTTCCACTGACTCTAATGATGGGGTACTATTCCTCCTCCTACTGACCACAGGGAACTATGCAACTGAACACCACACTTGAGGCATTGTTTACTCCCACTGATGTCAGGTCTGGAACATTTTTTTACCCCCACTGGCCACAATTTGCCCCCCCCCCCCCCCCCCAAAGTCTGAAGGATTGTAAACTGGCCCTTTGTTTGGAAAGTTTGGAGACCCCTGGTTTAGAGCACTGGTGGGTTGTGGCAGTGTTCAGACAGGGGGTATTTATTATTTCAAGAACAACTCCAGGCCCCCCAAAAAATGCTTATTATGTCTAGGGGTTACAGTATAAAGAGAAAAAACTTACTTTATTCCATCTTTCAGCATGGTCCTACCAGTAGTGCAACTGGTCCCCTGGAGCCTCCTCTCTAAGTTACTCATGGTCACACACTCACCTACTCCACATTCAATGTAGGGTAATTACCTTGTATTGTACATGATGATGCCAAGGGATTGCCCACAGCCCAGAACTTTGGGGAGAAGAGGGCAGCAATAGAACAGGGGATAGGGGAAGTAATAATGCCTGTTCAAGTACCCCCTAGACCTGGGGCGTAAAACTCGATTTCATCTCGGGCCGTACCAGCATTATGATTGCCCTCAAAGGGTCGGTTGTATCTGTAAGACTAGATGTCCAGAGCACCCGACCTCCTCCCCCCTTTACATCAGATGTCAAGAGCCCCCCCACCCTCCCTTACAATACAGTGCACCCCCCTTACCTTGTGCTGCTGCTAGGAAGAAGCTGGGGACATTGCTGGGCAGAAAGTGCAGGATCTGGAGGAGAATCAGAGGAGGGCTGGAGCTCTCCTGCAGCTGCAGGAGACAGGCAAGGGCCACATGAATTGGCCTGGAGGGCCGTATTCGGCCCACAGGCCTTGTGTTTGACACACGTGCCCTAGACTATTAAACCTTGCAGTGGGGCCCCACATAGATTTTTTCTAGTTTCTGGAGTTTAACACCACTCCTATAGCAAGACCATTTGGCATAAAATACATTGCCAATGCCATGACTAACCGCACCCTAGGATAGGAGTACTGCAGGAAACCAGTAACTGTATCTGATCTTTATATAGATTGTATGATCTTCTAGGGATGATTTTCATGACAACAGCTTATGTTTAGGGCAGTTGTGTACAGTGTGTAATACTTAATTTATATACAATTTTATGAATATGTATTTAAAAAGATCCACTCACTTCATCAGGTTGAAGCAATATTCGATTATGTTGAAAGTGTAGATTTTATTTAAAAACACATTTACATAAACTAGTTATTAGAAATGATGGGATTATTGCTTCCCAGCTACTTAAGTTCACAAAGGTGGACAGTTCCTTTAAGCCCTGTATTACCACATCCATACCACAAAGGGCTAACAAAGCCAGGGTTTGTGACTTTGCGATATACCTCTAAAGAAATGTTTATTTTTGTTACATCTTGTCATCTTGTTTTATGACTGAACGCATTTCACCGTGGAGCAGATGTTTACAATTTACCTAATCAGATAGTTAGTATCCAGCTAACCCACTGTACCAGATTGCAATATACACAAAAGAAACGTCTTACCTAAATCCAAGGTAAATCATATCAGATGAATCACATTTGTGAGGCTTCTGACAAAATCTGTTTTTCATCTTCTGAAATGACCAAAACAAAGTAAGATGGAGTTCAGTTTATTGAAACAAGCCTCTGAGCAAAGGCCTCTGGGAGATTTATGGAACTATGCCATTTTGAGATGAAACTATAGAATTATACAATTATTTAAACAATGAATCACTGAAGGCTGTAACCATTTAAAGAGATACTGTCATTTATTAAATTCAACTTGACCTTAAAATTCACCCTCCCCCATGAAGGTTTTCCCACAGGTCCATTCCTTTGATGACCTCCCACTGCAAGAGTCCACCCTGGGCAAGCTCCGGTGTCAGATGGCATTGGAGATTACTTGGGCATGACATTACTACCCCAATCACATGACGGTGTTTAGCCTGAACGATTGGCCACTTAGGCCAAAGCTCGGTCACTAGTGGGGGGTCACATGCTCCCTCATTCCCAGAAGCCCTACTTTTTTTGAGTAACAGAGCAAAGGAGCCTACACAGGGCTGAGCAGGGCCGGACTGGCCTACCGGGATACCGGGACATTTCCCAGTAGGCTGCCTGCCCCAGGCCGCTTTGGCTTAGCTGAGGACTCTCCTTTGCCCAATGTGACAACCCTGGGCCAGTCACTTAGCACCAGCACTGATTAATGCACATATTCACCAGCATACCATTGATCATCAAATGATGCTCAAAGCTTTTGTTACAGAAAGATCACATCACAAATGACCAAGGGCAGCATTTTAGAGCCATGCAGCACCCCTTCGTCCTGGATAGGATAAAACCTGAAAACAATTAGGGTTGCACCGATACCGATACTAGTATCGGTATCGGTGCCGATACCAGGCCTTTGCACGAGTATCGGTAATCGTGCAAATGCTCCGATGCCTGACCCGATACCTGTTGTATTGGACCAGGCACACTCAAGCTCAGCAAGGGGGGTGGGAAACCTCACCGGTGATCGGTGCAGTGGTGGGGGGAGTTACAAGAACCGATCTTCCTGTATAGCTTTTCTGACAGCCGCTTCTCCTCCTCTCCCTCACGCGGCTGTCAGGTGCTTTATTGAATGCTATACAGGGAGATCGGTGCTTTTAATGGCCCCAACCGCCGCATCGATTATCCCGACTGTCCCCCTGTGTCCTCCTCCGGGTCCCCATCCCTCTCTTCAGTGTCCTCCCCCCTCTCTCCGGTGTCCTCCCCCCTCTCTCTAAGTCCCCGGCTCTTCCTCCCTCTCAGCAGTGTCCTCCTCCCTCTCAGCGGTGTCCTCCTCCCTCTCTCTGGGTCCCTGACTCCCCTGTGTCCTCCTCCGGTCCCCCCCCCCTCGTCCCAGACCTGTCAGGATGGAGAGCGGAGGAAGGAGCCAGTAAATATGTCATTCACCGGCTCCTTCTTTTTCTGAATGAATAGAGTCAGTGATCACTGACTCTGGCCATTCATAACTAAAACATCGTAATCTGTGTTTATGATGCTTCAGTTTATGAATGGAGAGGAGCCTCTGTCTCCTGTCCATTCATCTTTAGTGCAGCTGAGGCTGCAGAGAAAGGGACTGGGGAATCTGTGTCCTTAGTCCCTTTCCCTGTCTCAAAGGGGAGTTTTCAGGGGTCTGTTTAAGCCCGCCCACCCCAAATAGGGCTGATAAAATAAAATAAAAAATTGTAATAAATAAATATTTGAAGGTTAAATTGTAAAAATAACAAAAAAATGAAATAATAAAAAAAAACACTGACACCATCCATCCCCAAAAGAAAGCATAGTAAAAAAAAACAATAACAAAAAAATATATATAAATTGTAAAAAATAATTAAAAGAATAAATTGTAAATATCAGTGCCCATCAGTGCTGCATATTAGGGTCACTGTCACACAACATTAAAAAAAGTATCTTTAATTGGTATCGGCGAGCACTTGCAAAAAAAGTATCAGTACTTGTACTCGGTCTTAAAGTGGTATCGGTGCAACCCTAAAAACAATAAAACTAACACAGCCAACTCATCAAAAGATTAGTAAGCTACAATATATTTAGTTTTTGTTTTTGGGCTTAGATATGCTTTAAAGTGGATCTAAAGTGTAAACTTTTTACCTAAATGCCAACCTACTTGTTTCCCCCTGTTCGTAAACACTTACCTGACTTTCCTCAGCTGCAGTGGCTCTCTCCTGTCTTCCTGGTTTCACAGGAGACATTGAGAGCAGCGGGAGTCATAGGCTCCTGCTGCTGTCAGTCAAATCCTGAGAGGAGGGAGTTGGGGATGTTGCTGAGCTGTGCTGTGTGTGTCTATGGATGCACACAGCCTGGCTCGGGAGCTTGCCTGCACAGGTGCCCCCATAGCACACGGCTTGCTGAGGGGGCGCCCATAAGGGAGCGGGGGGGGGGGGCAGCGGACAGCAGTGGTAGGGGATTCCAGAATAGGAGTTAAGGGACTGCTCTGGGCAATATAGCTTTACAATCACTTTCGGCCTCCAGTCACAGACATCAATTACCATTGAGTTCTTGTTAAGCAAAAAACATTTTTGATCAATTATTTGGGTTACATATGCACTGATTGTCCATCATTATGGCTGTGATTGTCTGTTGGACAGCTCTAAATCAAGGTGAATCATTAATGACATCTATACATCGGTTTGAATCCCAACCACAGCACTACTTGCCTAGAGTTTGCATGCTCTCCCTGTGCCTACGTGGGTTTCCTCCGGGTACTCCGGTTTCCTCCCACACTCCAAAGACATGCTGGTAGGTTAATTGGCTCTCGTCTAAATTGGCCCTAGTATGTGTATGTATGGATGTGAGTTAGGAACCTTAGATTGTAAGCTTCTTGGGGGCAGGGACTGATGTTAATGTACAATATACTGTATATGTAAAGCGCAGCGTAAATTGACGGCTCTTGAAAAAAGTACCTATACAAAATAAATAATATACCAGTTGCAGCTATTTGTACACATAAGAAGCCATCTATTTGCCATCATTTCTCAATGATATACAGAAAGCCAAGTCACTCTTCCAAAACCCACACACAAAGTGCTTTTGAACTTTGTCACCTTGTGTTCCACTTATTCCACAATAATCTTTTTATAGCAAGCAATTTTTATCTTTATTTTGGCGAGTATTAACTTGCCAATGTATTTAAAATCTTTACTTTATTATGTCTCTGTTCCTGTCTCAGACACGACATAATAGCAAAGGCATACTGAGAACAACACCGATTCCTTGGAAAAAAACCTCCAAATTGAATTGCGGTGTTACATGCCTCTCTTCCATTGAACAAACGAAACCCAATTTCTTTGAATGTTTTGCAACAAAGAATTGATTGTCGCCCTTTCAAACTCAGCTACGGATAATCAGTAGAAAAGCTTTTCAACTTTTTTTTACCCCCCGGGAACATGACGTGTTCGTTGTGGTCGCTGGGGCTTGTTTTTGACTTTATGTTTAAACAGTTTTAGAAAAGGGATTTTTTTTTTTCTAATGCCTTAGAGCGTCTGCAATTTTATCTTCTGCAATGTCTTCTGCAATCTTCTACCTCTCAGAAACCCCCCCCCCCCCCCCCCCCCCCTCTTATTTCAGTGTAAGCACAGGGTGACAAAATGACTTCACGTGCCAGTTTCTGCATAAGTCAGGGCACAAGAAAAACTTAATGATAATTGTTTGCTGTTGACTTCAAAGATGCAAAAAGTAGAAATTTGGGCTTGAATAAGACAAATTAACCAAAAAAAAAAAATTGACCAAAGCTTTAAAGTGGAGCTCTAATTAAAATGGCATGAATCTATAGGGCACCCGTCACATTATTGTTTCTTGAATTCCATAAATAAGAAACTCTGAGCCCCAATATGTATCTTTTAGATTGTAAGCTCTTGATAGCAGGGTTCTCCTTACGCTTTTAGTCTTGAATTGTTATGTACCTGTACTGTTTCCTTTTATTTTGTAAAGTGCTGTTGATGCTATATAAATCCTGTATAATGATAACAATAATAATAATAATAATAATAATAATAACAAATAATATGTCAATTTTATCTCAGGGCAAAGATAAAGTAAAATGTCTGTCCAGTTCTGTAGACATATGAACTGCATATGAGCATCAAAACTGAGAAGCACTCCATAAGTATTGAACCATGTTTCAGGTCAACAGTGAACCTTTCTCAAGCTTGGGGTGGAACTTTAGCTTGAGAAATGGTGACTGTTAACCTGTATACAATATAGGGCTGTGGAAAAAATCGATTTGAATCTTGAATCGAGTTGAGAGGTCAAATCGATTCAAATTTTCAGCAAATCGGCTGACACCGCGTCGGTCCTGAGGAGCTGCGGGCAGGAGTTTTTAGGCGAGGCCGCGGCTTCGGCCTAGTCCGCGAGGCCGGACGCTGCGGACTAGGCCGAAGCCGCGGCCTCGCCTAAAAACTCCTGCCTGCAGCTCCCCAGGACCGGCGCTGACACCGGCACAATAAAAAAAATTGTGGAGAATAATACTTGGCTATGTGTTTTACTTCAAATGACAGTTTGGGAGTAGGCAGTTACATTGAAAAAAATACAATGTAAAATTGACAAGGGACACCAACATAGTTGTATCTTTGATCTTAAAAACTGCGGGATAATGGTGTTGTAGTAACTTGCCCCCCTAAAAAAAAACAAAAAACATAATAATAATATTCTTGATATCACTAGAAAAAAAAAAGCCTTGCAAACATTTGTTTGCAATAACTCCATCAGTATCACCAACAAAGCAGCTTCATTATTATCCCATTAAAGAAAAAGAGAATTGTGCGCTGCATTTCGAGATTTTATAATTTGCCACGTCACGAATTCTCCATTACGAACGCTAGTTTACAAGACCGACCGCTTCCGGCTCGTCCTTGCTTCCGAGCATGCGTGTTTGTACTTTGGACTTTTGTCCGACGGACTTGTGTACACACGCTCGGAAAATTCGACAACAGACATTTGTTCTCGGAAAATTTTAAAACCTGCTATCCAACATTTGTCCACGGAAAGTTGGCCAACAATTGTCCGATGGAGCGTACACACGGTCCGATTTTTCGCCAACAGCCTGTCATGACACATTTCCCCTCGGAAAATCCGATCGTGTGTACGGGGCTTTAGTGGTTAAAGCTATAAAATCACAATGAGTTCAGTTATAGAACGATTAACACAAACATTTTCTTTTTATGTCGGAAAAAAAAAAAAATGCTATCTTTAGATCGGCTTGTCATAAACAGAAGGAATATAGGGACACAATTTTTTCCTCCCACACTGAAGTTACAGAAGATGAAGATGAATAAGAGATGCTGATTTTTTTTTTCCCATGACCCCTTTGGTTCAAGCTGTTCCAAGGACTAGATGTTTAGAAATGTCTAGATAACGGCCTCAATTTTTCAAATTCTCTAGCCGGCATACTCCAGTGACAGGAATTTGATCTGTGCCCCAAAAGAGCTTGTGGCAAACTCTAGTGTCACTGGGGCATGGTGCTGGGAAGATAACTGGGGCTTTCGGCAGCACAGTTTTACTACTCTCGCAGCCTGTCTGTGTACTAACTTCAGTCATAGAGATGATGTATATAAATCAAAATATCAATCCGCGCGATCTAATATAATATAATAGTGAAAAATGGATGAATAAACTAATAATAGCTGCTATCACTAACTAGCTCTCGCTAGCTCTCGCTTCACTTAAATAAAATAAAAATAACAAAAACAGTGCTGCGCTATAATGCAAATAAATAATCAATAGTGATACAACCGAGTATCCAATAATAAAACTTAATTAATATTACATAGAAAAGAATAAGTGCTGTAGAGTTCATATATTATATCCAGTGATTGACTGAAGTGAATTCAGAAACGCATGTCGTCAGGGTGTTGACTTCTTCAGTAGGGGTCCCTACTGAAGAAGTCAAAGCCCTGACGACATGCGTCCAGGGGGCGGAGCTTGCATATTGACGTCACATCACGGCCATCTGGAGACTTATTGTGTCAATGTGTTTCCAGCTTGCATGGCTTACAGTGCCATCCTTGTGAGTTGTATACCTACCTTTTGTATACAAATAAATATTTTAAATGGAGAGCACTAGATTTTGCCTTCCTTCTTTTGCATACTCATCCTATTTGGCGAGACGATCGGGGTTCATGTCTCGATGAAGGAGGTGATTATCAGCACTATGACAGCTTTATCTATTATTCACAGAGGAGAACACTGCTGATTTAACTCAGATGTAAGGTGAGCAGCCTCTGAGACAGGTGGAGGAGAGTGCAAGCACTTTGGATTTTTTGCACTATTGATTTATCAATGTTTCTGAATTCACTTCAACCAGTCACTGGATATAATATATGCACTTTACAGCACTTATTCTTTTCTATTTATTATTAATTACGTTTTTATTATTGGATACTCGGATGTATAACTATTAATTATTTATTTGCACTAATAGCGCAACATTGTTTTTGTTATTTTCATAGAGATGATGTGCTGGGAATTGCCTATATGAGCAGGGCCCTCTGATTCCTCCTGTATTGAATTGTATCGTAACTGTACTGTCTGCCCTCATGTTGTAAAGCGCTGCGCAAATTGTTGGCGCTATAAAAATCCTGTTTAATAATAATAATAATAATAATAAATAGTTCTCAGTGATTATGGATGTAATCATTTAAACATATAGATCTGGATTTTCAAAGCTGCATAAGACAGAGACAGTTATGGTAATACTTTCATTTATGTGTATTGATTAAAGCAGAACTCAAAAAGGGATTGTAAAAAATATAATAATAATAATAAAAATAATAATAATGCGATGGACAGCAAAAGTAAAAATAACAACAGAAGTTTTTGCTGCAATATTCGCCTTCAATCTGGCTCCATCACCTAAAGTAAGTCCTCTCCACCACTAGATGTCACCATTTTCATCATTTCAGGTGGTAGGACCATATGTTGATAATATTTCCTCCACATCCTAGGTATATGCTCTTCTGGATAAATGATATACTGGTTGCTTTTTGATGAATAATTACTCATTTTAGTTATAGCCCATATAGCAGACTGGTGAAGCACAGGTAAATCAGAAATGCATGGGATGGACAGTGCAGTTACAGTAGTGAGGCGTGTGATAGATTGTGAAATTACAGCAGAGGTGCGTGGGATAGATGGCGCACTTTAAATCAGAGATGGGTGGGATGCAGGGGCGGACTGACCATTCGGGCACTCGGGCACTGCCTGAGGGCCCCATGCAACTAAGGGGCCCCATCAGGGTTGCCAGCCTCAATAAAACCAGGGACAGTATGTAAAAATCTGTGTTTTTTTAAATTTCAAGATTATAGCTGCCCCGCCTCTCCAGTACCCTTTCAGTGTGTGTATGTGTATTCTGTGTGTGTATACTGTGTGTGTATATTGTGTGTCTGTGTGTGTATACTGTGTGGCCCCATAATCTATTGCCTGGGGGCCCCATAATCTCCTATTGCCTGGGGCCCCATAATCTCCTATTGCCTGGGGGCCCATAATCTCCTATTGCCAGGGGGGCCCATAATCTACTATTGCCCGGGGGCCCCATAATCTTCTCCTATTGCCGGGGGCACCATGAGTTGTCAGTCCGCCCCTGGTGGGATGGACAGTGCAATTACAGCCAAGATGCATGGGGTGGACAGTGCAATTATATCAGAGATGGGTGGGATAGACGGTGCAATTACAGTAGAGATGGGTGGGATGGACAATGCAATTATAGCAGAGATGGTTGAGATGGATGTTGTAATTACAGCAGAGATGGGTGGGATGGATGGTGCAATGGATAGGTAGATTGGACTGTGTAATTACGGTAATTTCCTGGCATGAGGACAATGGAATGGATTGCCATTGCTGACCTTCGTCTAAAATTGCTAGTTGCCTGAATTTTATACTGATCCACTGATTTGAGACATTGACCTTGCACAAGTATACAATTCAGGAAAGTCAGTAGCCCTTATCTAAGTATTGAAGCAAGATGCTCACCATTATGGACATACAACTAGCCTTTTCAAAAGTAAAGCTCTGCCGTGGCAACCTCTATGTGTCTTATTACAGGTTTTCTGAATAGAAAGGCATAGTGTACCCTGTAAAGTCTACAACGCAGTGGAAGTAATTATAGCTTTTATGTTTTTTTCTTTGAAACAAAAGTAGAATATTTTATCATAAAATATGGGGTCAATCTTTATTATGTATTATTAAAGTATATAAGGTACAATTATTGGTCACTTTAATGTCAACCATGCTTTGCCTCTTACCTTTCTTCTTGATATTCTCTCTAAAGTTTGCCATGCAGGTAGCAATTTGTGATAGTTGTATGTACAATTTACACAGTTACATAGTAGATAAGGTTGAAAAAAGACACAGGTCCATCAAATTTAATGCATGTGTTTTATTGTATGTGTTTGACCCAGAGTACTGCAAAAAACAACAAGCATAGGCTAAGTTGGTATAAGGCAGTGATGGCGAACACTGGCACTCCAGATGTTTTGGAACTACATTTCCCATGATGCTCAACTACACTGCAGAGTGCATGAGCATCATGGGAAAAGTAGTTCCAAAACATCTGGGGTGCCAAGGTTCGCCATCACTGGTATAAGGGGTTAAGATTTTTTTTTTTTTTTTTTTTTAATGCAAACAAGTGATCTATCGTTTGGAGATCGGCGAAAAATATTGATCAAAATATGCTCCTTTGATTTGTAAATGTAAACAATCTATTAAAAAACGATTATTTATTCTATCAGAGTTGTGATCAGTTCTCCAACACATGCAGACGCAGAGTCGTAATGGCTGATTGACAGAGTCTCGTTAAATCCAAAGCACGCTAAAGCAATCCAAGGTCTTTGGTTTGAGATTTATATTCGGTCCGAACCATAAATATACATGTGTGTGGAGGCTGTTGTAAGCTCTTTTTTTCTCTTTTTACTACAGCTCTTCAATAATCCCTGGATAGCAGCTGTGAAAACTCCGATTTAAAAATCAACTTCACCTTCTAAAGTCTGATGTCCAACTTCACCTTCTAAAGTCTGCTCAGATACAGTTAGTGGTGCTCTCCAGTTTTAAAGGTCCTCTGTTTTTGCAGTGTAATACACTGCGCATGTGACCCCATCAGGCTCCTAGGAGCGATGTGGAGGATAGCTATAGCCAGAATTCTCCGAGTTTATCACGTTTTCAGAGGTGGGATCTGCTTTATGAAGTCTGTGTCATTTCATCTTACTAATATGAATTTGCTTGGTGACTGCGTGTAACAGTATGAAAGCGATAATTGGAGGCTTATTGCATAAGAGAGGCAGCAAGGAGTTTGAAATAGGTGTGTTTGGGAACACCTACCCTGATTACAAACAGGTCAGCAGACTTTCCCGGGTCATCAAATTACCAGGAAAAGGGGGTTTTAGTGGACTGATACCCTATACCAGGGATCTCCAAACTTTCAAAACAAAGGGCCAGTTTATTGCCCTTCAAACTTTAGGGGGGCCAGACTGTGGTCCAGTAGGAGTAGAAAATTCCCTGGGATCAGTGGGAGTAAACAATGCCATAGGCTTAGTGGTCAGTGGAAGTAAATAAATGTACCCCATTGTTGGTGTCAGTGGGAGGAATAGAGCCTCATATCTGTGGAAAGAATAGTGCTCCAAGGACCAGATAAAGGAAAGCAAAGGGCCACATCTGCCTCGCGGGCTGTAGTTTGGAGACCCTTGCTCTATACTAAAGCTATGCTTAGAAGTAAAGTTTCGAAACGTGCTGACAGACAGGCTTTTTATACGGCATAAATTTGAGCTGCCAGAAACAGTGGACTGCACATGCGTGGGTAGGGAGCAAAGTGAAGTGCTCATTCGTAAGTATCCAATGCTCAATATGTCCCGCCATCTGCAGGACAGAGAAGGGAGGGAAATTAAATGAGCAGTTGAAAAAGTTAACATTCTTTGCCCAAAAAAAAGGAGCACTCTATGGCAATGTACTGAGGACGCTGTAATTCTTGAGAAAGTTTTTGTCAAAAATCAGTAAAGGTGAACTAACCCTTTAATAAATCATTGAATTCATGTATTTGATTGCAACTTGTGCAAGTACCTGAATTTGACCTTTCAGCCTCTTGCAATTCTCGGTACAGTAGGACTCAGACTGGAAGAGGGAGGGGCAGGATTGTGAGACTATCAAGTGTGCTGCTTGCTAACATGTTTACGAGAATAGGAGGAGAGCATAGAGATGATCTCACCAGTCTGCTGCTGTTCTTTCACTGTCCAATCAGAAGACAAGAAATGTAGAGAGGCACCACTGTATTCCTTAAAGCCCAAATCCGGGAAACTTGAAAATCATACTTTGCAGTAGAACTGCACCAACGCTGCATGGATTAATTGCTTGTTTAGTCTAGGGGGAGAGAAAAAGCCCTTTTACTTTTACCTCACATATGTCAAACACAAGGCCTGCGGGCTGACTCTGGGCTGACTCTGGCCCGCCAGGCCTTGTCATGTGGCCCTAGCACCCAGTTTTGCAGCCAGAATTTATCAGAACTCTTTTCCGCCACCTCCAGCTCTAACCCTCTGCTCCTGCTTCCCGCTGTCACTTGTAAACACAGAAGCCTTCTGTATTTACAAGGGACAGCTTTTCTCTCAGCGGCTCCCGGAACTAACAGATCCCTGCACACACTCAAGGTAGGGCACAGCGGGGACAGATCTCCATAATCTGAAAGAACAATCTACCTGCAAGACGAAACAGAGCCACCTACACAGGGAGGTACTAGAGCCAGACCAGGCCAGGTGGGAGAGAGGGATGCGAGGAAGCTTTAGGGAGGTTGGAGTTGCACAAAATGCAAAGAGCACTCCTAACCCCTGCTGTCTGTACACAGCACACCCCTGAACTCTGCACTCTGTATGTGACGCACTCCTGAACCCTGCTCTCTGCTCTCTGTAGGTAGTGCACCCCTAAACCCTGCACTCTATGCATAGGGCACCACTGGAACTGCACTCTGTACATAACCCACCCTTGAACTCTGCACTCTGTACGTAGCTAACTTATGAACCCTGCACTCTTTATGTAGCACACTTCTGAACTCTGCACTCTGTACGTGACACACTCCTGAGCCCTGCTCTCTGTACATAGTGCACCCCTAAACCCTGCACTCTGTGCATAGGGTACCACTGGAACTGAACTCTGCACTTTGTACATAGCTCACTCATGAACCCTGCACTCTGTACGTAGCACACTTCTGAACTCTGTACTCTTTATGTGACGTACTCCTGAACCCTGCACTCTGTACATAGCACACCCCTAAACCCGCCACTCTGTACATAGTGCATACCTGAACTCTGCACTCTGTACGTAACACCCCCCTGAACTCTAAACTTTGCATTGGGCATCCCTGGAACTGCACTCTGTACATAACGCACTCTTAAACTCTGCCCTCTGTCCGTAGTGCACTCCGGAACTCTGTATTCCCTAAGTTATGTAAACCTGAACTCTGTCCTCTGTACGTAGCATACCCCTAAACTGTGCACTCTGTATGTAATGTAATCCTGAGCTCTACGTAACACACTCCTGAACCCTGTATTCTGTATGTAGCGCACCCCAGATACAGCCGGCCCTTTGATGGCATCTGTACTGCTAATGTGGCCCACAATTAAATTAAATTCGACACCCCTGACTTACCTGATCCTCTGCTCTGCCAGTAGATGGTACTCCCCCTCAGTGGACTGTCCCTTGGTGTCATTATGTCCATGCAATGCTATGCATTGGTCTTGATGACGTCAGGACCATAGACTGCTGGAGGGGAGAAGATGTTGCGAACCAGTCTAGCAGCCTGGAGGATCAGGTAAAAAAAATCTACTTTAAAAAATCCCCAAGACCCAAACAACAAACAAGCAGTTAACACATGCATTGCAGGTGCAGGCCCACTGTGAAGGCTCATTATCAAGTTCCCTGGAGTTGGTCTTTAAAGTGTTACTAAACCCAGGACCCTGCATTCACTATATCTGGTCTCCCACAGTACACAGAACATGGAAATGCAACAAATTTAGTAAATATTAACTGCTAAATACCTTTTCTCATCAGCAGTATATAGCAATCTTGTGACTTCTATCAGTGTCTGGTTAAAGCTTGTAGGAGGAGTTTTCATTCTCCTCAGACTATCCTATGAGGCTGTATGACCCCTGAACCTCTGTTTGGACAGTGCTAATTGGCCCTGTTCTGATCACATGCACCCTCCCAAAAAAAAAGTATAAAACTCTCTAGCGATAAACACCAAACTGAGCATGTGCAGAGTGACTCCACGGCTCAGTTTTTTCAGGAGATGGATTACAAGCATGCTTTACTGTATATACAGATGATTTTACAGTTGTGGGTTTAGTAAAACTTAAACTGTAAGCGGTGTCATTCACATGGCTGTGCTATGTGGTAGGACTGTTTAAATTAATGGAAATACGAATCCTCTGGCAGATAAAACAGCTCCCTTATATATTTAACCACTTGCTGCTCGCCGTATAGCAAAATGACGGCGGCAAAGTGGTTGTGTTATCCTGACCGGACGTCATATGATGGGATCAGGATAACAGAGCTGCCCCGCGCCCACGGGGACGCGCAGCGTGGGGATCGGAGGTGCTGTGAGTCTGCAACTCCGATTGTGGTATGGAGCCTATGACAGAGGCTTCTTACCATGTGATCAGCTGTGGCCAATCACAGCTAATCATCACGCGAACCAAGAAGTGCCCGTAAACAGCTTCCCTCGGTTCACCCTTACAGGGAGAGCCGATCGGTGGCTCTCCCTGTCAGAGGGGGGGTCTGTGCTGATAATCAACACATTGATTATCAGCACAGCCCCCATCAAAAGGTGCCCATCAGCTGCCAATCAGTGCCGATCACCTGCCTGCCTGTTCCACTCTATAAACGCCTGTCAGTGCCCAAAAGGGTGCCAATCAGTGCCCACAACAGTGCCAATCAGTGCCCATCACCTGCCAGCCTGTCTACCTCTATAAACGCCTGTCAGTGCCCAAAAAAGGTGCCGATCAGTGCCCACAACAGTGCCAATCAATGCAAAAAAAGTGCCAATCAGTGCCCCATCAGTAATGCCTGTCAGTGCCCCATCAAAGTGCCAATCAGTGCCCCATCAGTAATGCCTGTCAGTGCCCCATCAAAGTGCCAATCAGTGCCCCATCAGTAATGCCTGTCAGTAGCTCCTCATCAGTACTGCCTATTCAGTGCCACCTATCAGTGCCCATCAGTGTTGCCTATCAGTGCCCATCAGTTTTTTTTTCAAAATTGTCGGTCTTTTTTTGTTTATAGCGCAAAAATTAAAAACCGCAGAGGTGATCAAATACCACCAAAAGAAAGCTCTATTTGTAGGAAGAAAATGCTAAATATTTGGTTTGGGCACAGTGTTGCATGACCGCGCAATTGTCAAAGTACGACAGCGATGAAAGCTATAAATGGTCCTGGGCAGGAAGGGGGCAAAGTGCCTGGTATTGAAGTTGTTAATCTGTGTATTTAGCTGTTTGCTTGGAGTTCAGCTTTACGTTTTGTGGGGGGGTTTTTTCAGCCTTTTTAACTTTGTTACTTTGTATCCAACTTTTTACTGTGCTTCATTTTCCATGTACGATCTATGATAAATCCCAGCATACTTGTTCATCATTTTATGCCATTTAAACGGTCATGACTTATAAAGTTAATCGTATAACCGGCTCTGTGTTCACAATCTGCTGTGTGGGCAAAGCTTTCCCAGCGTGATATGTTCGGCTTGAAAATAAATTGAGTGCAGGAAGTGTAGCAGCTGGTGGCGATCACAAGTGCACGATGGGGGACGCCTGCGGTTCTGCTGCATGTTGCTGTCAGTTGGATACCTTATATCAGATATTTGCTATTCCTTTATTCTTCAGACTATTAAACTGTTCCATTAAATATTTAAGTGTTTACCAATACATCACAGAGATAGAAACTGGTGTGTAATCTTGAAATCATGAAAATTAGTTTACTAATTAAAAAACAATCCAGTCAAGATGAACATCACTATTATCCTTTTATGTCAGCTTGTATTTATTTGTAGCAAGGAGAAACTTCTGTTATGGAAAGATTTAAAATTAGGTTTGTAATAAAGGCATTTTATGTTGTCCCCATGTCACTAATTTTTGGGGCCCTGTTGATAAAACATTAGGCCCCATTCACACCTGTCAAGTGCACTTCTGCTAGCACATTTCCACAAACGCGTTAAAGTGGTTGTAAACCTTTGAAATGAAAAATGAACAAAGCATATCCTTCTAAAGTGTGTTCTTGCCTCAATCCGAAGCACAGAGTAATATCTGTCTGCTGACTCTTCCCTCTGCTATCTACATGGGCCACTTCTGACAGTCTATGCCGACACCAAGCAATTCCAGGTGACAGCTCCCCCTTCCAGCACACAGCAGGTGATTAACAGCCTCCGTGTGAGACTGTGTACGTTTTAGAGCGAGGGTGCCCTTTTCCTCCACTCAGGTCTCAGATTACACTCAGCTCCCTACTCTATGCTGAGCCCCCTGCCTTCTGGAGCAGAGAAATTCTGTGTAAAATGTGTGCTTTAGGAGGCTGTAGAGGAGAGAGGGCTACAGATAAACAGGTACAACTTACAGTGCCTTGAAAATGTATTCATACCCCTTGAAATTTTCCACATTTTTTCATGTTAAAACCAAAAACATAACTGTATTTTATTGGGATTTTGCGATAGACCAACACAAAGTGGCACATAATTGCAAAGTGGAAGAAAAATGATAAATGGTTTTCCAAATTTTTACAAATAAATATGTGAAAAGTGTGGTGTACATTTGTATTCAGCCCCCCTGAATCAATACTTTGTAGAACCACCTTCACTGCAATTACAGCTGTAAGTCTTTTTGGGGATGTCTCTACCAGCTTTGCACATCTAGAGAGTGACATTTTTGCCCATTCTTTTTTTCAAAATAGCTCAAGCTCTATCAGATTGGATGGAGAGGGTCTGTGAACAGTAATTTTCAAGTCTTGCCACAGATTCTTAATTGGATTTAGGTCTGGACTTTCACTGGGCGATTCTAACACATGAATATGCTTTGGTCTAAACCATTCCATTGTAGCTCTGGCTGTATGTTTAGGGTCGTTGTTCTGCTGGAAGGTGAACCTCAGCCCCAGTTTCAAGTCTTTTGCAGACTCTAATGCCGCGTACACACGAGCGGACTTTACGGCAGACTTTGCCCGGCGGACGGGATTTCTTTGGACAATTCGATCGTGTGTGGGCTCCAGCGGATTTTGTTTTCTCAAAAGTTGGACAGACCTAGCAATGAAACATGTTTCAAATCTATCCGAGGGACTCGAGTCCGGTCGAAAAGTCCGCTCTTCTGTATGCTAGTTCGACGGACAAAAAGCCACGCTAGGGCAGCTATTGGCTACTGGCTATGAACTTCCTTATTTTAGTCCGGTTGTACATCATCCTGTACGAATTCGACGGACTTTGGTTGATTGTGTGTAGGCAAGTCTGTTCATTCAGAAAGTCCGTCGTAAAATCCGTCGCAAAGTCCGCCGGGCAAAGTCTGCCGTAAAGTCCGCTCGTGTGTACGCAGCATTACATGTTTTCTTCTAAGTTTGCCCTGTATTTGGCTCCATCCATCTTCCCATCAACTCTGACCTTCTTCCCTGTCCCTGCTGAAGCATCCCCCACAACATGATGCTGCCACCACCATGTTTCACGGTGGGGATGGTGTGTTCAGGCTGATGTGCAGTTTTAGTTTTCCGCCACACATAGCGTTTTGCTTTTAGGTCAAAAAGTTCCATTTTGGTCTCATCTGACCAGAGCACCTTCTTCCACGTGTTTTCTGTGTCCTCCACATGGCTTCTCGCAAACTGCAAACGGGACTTCATATGACTTTCTTTCAACAATGGCTTTCTTCTTGCCACTCTTCCATAAAGGTCAGATTTGTGGAGTGCACGACTAATAGTTGTCCTGTGGACAGATTCTCCCACCTGAGCTGTGGATCTCTGCAGCTCCTCCAGAGTTACCATGGGCCTCTTGGCTGCTTCTCTTATTAATGCTCTCCTTGCCCGGCCTGTCAGTTTAGGTGGACGGCCATGTCTTGGTAGGTTTGCAGTTGTGTCATACTCTTTCCATTTTCATATGATAGATTGAACAGTGCTCCGTGAGATGTTCAAAGCTTGGGATATTTTTTTTATGACCTAACCCTACTTTAAACTTCTCCACTACTTTATCCCTGACTTGTCTGGTGTGTTCCTTGGCCTTCATGATGCCATTTGTTCACTACGGCCTCTAACAAACCTCTGAGGGCTTCACAGAACATCTGTATTTATATTGAGATTAAATTATAAACACTTTATTAACTAATTAGGTGATTTCTGATAGCAATTGGTTCCACAAGATTTTAGTTAGGGGTATCAGAGTAAAGGCCCGTACACACGATACAAAAATCAGATGGAATGATTTGTATGACGAGCTGTCTTACGATTTTCGGATTGTTAGAACGGTGCTTTCGACAGCCGATTTTGCTTTTTCGTCAGACGAAAGCTGGATGTGCAGGCTATAAAATTTTTGTCGGATTTGAACTTAACGTCCGATTTTCATATGGTTAGTACAGTTTTCGTATGAAAAAAATCGTGAGCAAGACTACGCATGCTCAGAAACGAAAGAATACATACAAAACTATTCAACACATTATGTCACTTCTGACGTTGTATTCTGTCGTACGAAAAATTTTGCATTGTGAATAACCTCTTCACTTTCGAAATGAAACTAGCATGCCACAAAAAACGGACGTTCGGTCGTCCGAAAATCTAAGCGTGTGTACGAGGCTTA
Organism: Lithobates septentrionalis; assembly: GCA_037952835.1. Lineage (NCBI taxonomy): Eukaryota > Metazoa > Chordata > Amphibia > Anura > Ranidae > Lithobates > Lithobates septentrionalis. Next base: position 1,810,790 of record JBBDGP010000653.1, on the reverse strand, counting down.
AAGGGGGCTGAATACAAATGCACGGCACACTTTTGAGATATATAATTTTTTTTAAAAATTGAAAACCATTTATCATTTTCCTTCTACTTCACAATTATGTGTCACTTTGTGTTGGTTTATCACATAAAATCCCAAAAATATACATTTACGTTTTTGGTTGTAACATGACAAAATTTCAAGGGGTATGAATACTTTTTTCAAAGCACTGTATGTAGGTGGATTTTTTTAATTCCCTGAGTCACTTTATTTGGTATATGTAAGGCTTTACAACCACTTTAACATGCATTGTAGTAATCCAGCTTCTTCACCTCGAAAACATTTTGAACCTTATGTGCAACACAGAACACCACATTGTGCTGGGGCACAATGGTTTTCATTGGTGCATTATAGTATTCTAAAATGCATGTGCTTTGAGATGCACTGGCAATGTGCATTGGGGTGCCATTGCCCTATAACTGGAGCAGATAGAAGGGGGAAAATTCCACAGTGGAGACACAGACAGCAATTAAAACCTGATGAAGGTTCCTTTGCTCACTCAAAACTTCCACATTCTAAGATCGACTCAAAATATTGCTCAAAAATACACTCTATTGGTTGACAAATGTAAAAAATCAACTTAGCAGAGTCACAACAGATCGAAAGTTGGAAAATTTTAGTTGCATTGAATGATTTCCAAACAAAAAATGTCTTCCCACCACGCTACTTTAACAAGAGGGCGGCATTGAGTGATTGGTTGAACGATCAGATCAATATTTGTGTGTGGCTCCCATAACAGTACTGTGCATAGAGGTTGTTGTAAGCTCCCACTCTCATGTCACAGCTCTATAGTAATTCCTGGATAGCAGCTGTGAAAACTCAAATCAACTTCACCTTCTGAAGCTTACCCAAAACCAAAGAAAATACTTTAAAGTATGCAGGAAGTAATAGTATTATTATTGTGCAGGATTTATATAGCGCCAACAGTTTGCGCAGCGCTTTACAATAGAAAGGGAGACAATGCAGCAACAATAAAATTCAAAACAAGAGGGTTAGGAGAACCCTGCTCCTAGGAGCTTACAATCTAATAGAGAAGGGCTGATGGAACAAAAGGTAATAACTGTGAGGGATGAACTAATCAGAGAAATAAAAAATGTGGTTATTAGCTGAAGGCAGGATAGGCTTCACCGAAGACATGAGTTTTCAGGGATTGCCTTAAAGTGGACAGAGTAGGAGATAGCCGGACAGATTGAGGTAGAGAGTTCCAGAGGATGGGAGAGGCTCTGGAGAAGTCTTGTAGACGAGCATGGGAGAAGGAGACAAGGGAGCTAGAGAGCAGGAGGTCTTGAGAGGAGTGGAGAAGATGGTTTGGGTGATATTTGGAGATAAGATTGGTGATGTAGCTTGGGGCAGAGTTGTAAATTGGGTTGCCACCTCATCTATTTAATCTCAAAAACATATGAATTACACAGGTTCTGAGGCTAATTTAATGCAGATAAGGCACCAAGTGAGTTTAATTACCACCTTAATCAGCCACAGAACCTGTGTAATTAATATGTGTTTATGTATCACAGTATTGTCATATAGAGTTTATTTATACCAAAAGCTATTCATACCAATAGGACTTCTGAATTTCTAGTTGAGCTATTAAGTACATTTGTTCTTGTTTATTTGATGTACTGCAGGCTGATTTCCCAGTTACTTGATTGGGTACGGCTGCTTCCTGAAGCCTCTTTAAATTCTTTAGGCATCGTTCACACAGGCAGCACGGGGGCAGTATAAATAGACAGCTGACCCATGTTTTCCACCCACCCAACTGCCTACCTACAAGCAGATATGGCAGCCACTCCGGTCTGTGAACATTGCTGTGCCCGTGATGTTTTCGCACAAATGGGAATGCCAAATGTTGGATTTGGTATTGCTTGCCAAAAGCGCCCATTGAAGTCAACAGGACCGTGACGCAATTGCATGTCAAATGCTTGGCACACGTATTACAATGTAAAATCCCTATTGGGAAAAAAACAGGCATCGAGGAGGCAGCACAATCACATCCTAAACACCTACAAACCGCCACTTCGCTGTCTCTGAAAAGCACCGTGGATCATATTCCAGTTGGGACGGAAAAGTCCACCGCCCATGTAAAAAAAGTATTAATGTATTGATATGTATTCAGTGTATTTGATTCATACTTCTAAGGTAGGTTAACTAAGATTGATGGCATTATGGAACTAAGTACTGTAGATGCTATAGTAGGTGTGTTTGGGAACACAAGACTACTGACAGAAAGCAGTGGGATGGACTGGAGCATTACCACCATGTTTAGATAAAAAGCGTTAGTAGGTAGGCTGTATGGATGTTCTCTGTATGCATCTAAATGCCTAAAGAGAAAAATCTGTCAGCTACATAATTAAAAAAACTTTGAAGGTATGACATGTGGGCACCTAGAGGCACTCATACCTCCTACAGCTTCCTAGAATCTCATTTTATGGCTGAAGGCCTGGGCTGTGGACTGACAAGGCTCTGGCACTTTGCGAATCTCTCCCACTCCTTTTGCGTATTCCTATTGGGCAACAAGCCTGTCCATCATATTGATAGGCCAATACGAATGTATGGGGACGGGGCAAGGCCCAATCCTTGCCTGTCAGACCGGCAGGAAGACGTGCAAGGCTGCTACAACTATGTGCACCTCTGATTTCCTGCTCTACGCACCTGCAGACGTTTCTTGGATTGGTGCTCACACATCATTTCAAAAAATAAAAACTTCAGGGAAGGGGGAAAGGGCAGAGGCTGGTGGGCTTATAAAACTTGGGTGTACTCAAAGTATGGTGTTCCTCTCCAGGCAAGCCATCCCTCTCTACCTCCAGCATCGGGTGTAGGCTCCCGGAAGTCGCAAACTGCTCCACATACAAAGCAGGCCAATCCTTGTGGATAGGGAAGCCACTCACCATTTTAAAAGCCCATGTTGATATTTATTAAAGTATCCGATGCACAGACCGTACCACCTGGCACGTTTAACGTGTTTCACCCCCGCTTGGCACTTATACGTACAGTCACTAGTCACAGTACTCTACGGATAAACTCCATGCAGAAGTGAAATGCGTTATGGTTGCAAGCGCCAGGTGGTACAGTCTGTGCGCCAGATTCTTTAATAAATATCAACATGGGCTTTTAAAACAGTGAGTGGCTTCCCATTCTTTATCCACAAGGATGGAACTGCTTAGAAAACACGGTGTCTGACTTTAATTACTGGACAACCACTTAGCTCTTCACCCTTTGCCGGCAAACGATGAAATAAAATGCGTAGTGTGTGTCATTTGATTTCAGCAACTCTTTTTAATGCTGTTTCCTACTTTTTTAGATTGCAGTTCTTTGTTAATCCGCACCCTCAAAATGTCTTATAAAAAAAAAAAGTATTTTTTTTTTTTTTACAACTTCTCTAAATTCTGTCAGTAAATCTTTCACTTTTGTCCCAGTGCTAAGATATAACATATGGTAAGAATAAAAGAGCATATGGAACGTGACACCTAAGTCACAGAGAGTAATGTAAACGTTCCTTTTTTCTTGGAATGGTTTGCTTTCATGTCCCTGTGGATTTGCCCATGCATGCTCTAAGCATGTCAGGCTTGTGCCTGGATTATCCCGTGCCTGTCTTTGGGGTCCTCTGCACCAGATCTCATTTGCAGGTCTAATTTATCTTCACTAACGTTTAAAGCGCAACTGCTCCTCTGTCCACATTTTTGACAGATTTAATTTTGGAAGGCAAAGCTGTGATAGAATCAGTTTTTTTTTTTAGTAGTGTGTATTGCCTATCTTGTGCTTGTCCCATTATCGGACAGAAAGGTCATTCTTTTTCATGAGGCAGGGTGAGAATTGTGTCCCAGGTGGCATCAACTAGGAGAAAAAGGTTCTCACGTTAAGCCATGGCTGCCTAACTGATTGCTGCAGCATTGCCATTCAAAGTGTACCTCTAGTAATTTTACAGTCGTTTACCCATGCAAGGAAAGGAATAGGATTACTTTAAGCCCCGTGTCGGTCGGCATCGGTGGGGTTCAGCAGAAACCGGCCTACATTTGGGCCGAGTGTACTGCAGCTGGCTTCTGTCGAAGGGGCATGAACGAGAAAAGTCTGCCAACTGGCACCCGGTCAGTGCTCTCAGCCATTGGTAGGGTCCCCTCAGAACACAACAGAGCAGCAGGGGAGATTGCTGTACTAACATTGGATTAGTGAGCTGACCATAGGCGTGCGCACAGGGTGTGCCAGGTGTGCCTGGGCACACCCTAATCACCCTGTGCTGGGCAGATTCCCCCTGCTGCTTGGCTGCAAAGAAAGGGACTGAGGGAATCTCTGTCCCCAGTCCCTTTCTTTGTCTCAAAAGTGAAACATCAGGGGCCTGTTTAGACCTGATATTTCACCAAAGCCCCCAATGGGGCCTAAAAAGATTGTAAAAAACAATGATAAAAATGATTGTAGAAAAATATTATAAAAAAATAATGCAAATGTAAAAGCAGTGTTATAAAGTAATCACCGTTTAGACTAAATTATCACACTAGACAGCGCTAATGTTGAGCAATTGAAACTTGTGGCCAACAACACATATATGGACAGTCTTATAACAAAAAAGAGTCCTTTAAAAGAAAATCCCTTATAAAGGGAAGTGATGTAAAGTTCAGGGTGCAATTCAGATAATCAACAGGTGATCATGAAAAAAACAGTCCTCCACATGCACCTTCCACCGATCACTGTGAAATCCACCCGGTGACAAACACTCTCCCCCTAGGGGGTTAAACTCACCAGAAAAGGGGAGTAGTAAAGCCTTCAGAGTCAGCACTCTTTAGAAGTAGTTTGTTGCCATCATCACTATACACAGGGTCACAGGTTTGCAGGGCTCATAATGAGTCAAAAAGAAACAGAAAGAATGGTGCACATAGCGTAATCCTGTTTATTGATTCAGACCCCTTGCACAAAGACAGACAGAGAACCCCCCTTCAATAAAAATACGTACATCAAGTAAAACGAACAGTGAGCAATCAATCAAACAGGCAGGTAATGCCAGTGTGTAAACTTCACCCAAAGCTGTCAGCGCCGCTACACAGGAAAGGCTCAGTACTTCCTGTTTGTGCAGATGACTCAGGTGGAGCGCACACGTCACTTCCTACGTCGTGTTGGCCACGCCCTGACGCGTTTCATCATATCCTTTGACTTCAACAGAGGGCGTGGCTACACGACGCAATGGCCAGCTTATATACCCCTCCACAGGCCGCTCAGCCAATCACAGCAAGACTCAGGCGCCGGCGGGTGCACGTCGCCAGCTCCAGCCTCACTGGCGGTTTATTATAAACAGCGTGGAGGGACATAAGTGCGCTGCACTAATCCAATATAATAAAAATGATTATAGAGTGGGCACAAGCAACCTTCAAGTGAATACATTAGTGCCCACTCTATAATCACTCTATAATCATTTTTATTATATTGGATTAGTGCAGCGCCCTTATGTCCCTCCACACTGTTTATAATAAACCGCCAGTGAGGCTGGAGCTGACGACGTGCACCCGCCGGCGCCTGAGTCTTGCTGTGATTGGCTGAGCGGCCTGTGGAGGGGTATATAAGCTGGCCATTGCGTCGTGTAGCCACGCCCTCTGTTGAAGTCAAAGGATATGACCAAACGCGTCAGAGCGTGGCCAACACGACGTAGGAAGTGACGTGTGCGCTCCACCTGAGTCATCTGCACAAACAGGAAGTACTGAGCCTTTCCTGTGTAGCGGCGCTGACAGCTTTGGGTGAAGTTTACACACTGGCATTACCTGCCTGTTTGATTGATTGCTCACTGTTCGTTTTACTTGATGTACGTATTTTTATTGAAGGGGGGTTCTCTGTCTGTCTTTGTGCAAGGGGTCTGAATCAATAAACAGGATTATGCTATGTGCACCATTCTTTCTGTTTCTTTTTGATTCATTATGAGCCCTGCAAACCTGTGACCCTGTGTATAGTGATGATGGCAACAAACTACTTCTAAAGAGTGCTGACTCTGAAGGCTTTACTACTCCCCTTTTCTGGTGAGTTTAACCCCCTAGGGGGAGAGTGTTTGTCAACCGGTGGATTTCACAGTGATCGGTGGAAGGTGCATGTGGAGGACTGTTTTTTTCATGATCACCTGTTGATTATCTGAATTGCACCCTGAACTTTACATCACTTCCCTTTATAAGGGATTTTCTTTTAAAGGACTCTTTTTTGTTATAAGACTGTCCATATATGTGTTGTTGGCCACAAGTTTCAATTGCTCAACATTAGCGCTGTCTAGTGTGATAATTTAGTCTAAACGGTGATTACTTTATAACACTGCTTTTACATTTGTTTGTTTCTCTGGTTTGAGACAGCTGCTGCTCACTAGATTGTCTCTCTGCCTAGACAGACACAGTGGAGTTCAATCTTATTTATGTGTAACTTATAATTGCATACTGATGTTTATTTACGGTTATGCACCTTTGAATATTTACTTATTCTTTTTTTAATATTAATATATCTACACCTTGGGTCTGTTTGGGTGTTTGGCGCTGAGCGGTGTTTCTGCAGGTCTGGTGAAACACTTATATATTTATAAAAAAATAATGCAATTGTAAAAAAATGTATTGAAAAAATAAACTACTGACATATTCCACTGTTCTACCGATGCTGTCCATTGCCTTACTGCCCTATATATTTATACACACACACACGCAAATGTGTTAGAGCTTTGGGGTGCACACCCTAATGCAATAAGCTGCGCACACCTATGGAGCTGACAGTTTTTTTTCGTTCAGCCCGCAGTGTGTACTAGACATTAACGTGGTTGTAAACCTCAGACATGAACTATGAACAAAGCATATTCCTCTATAGTGTGTACAGTAAAACCTTGGATTGTAAGTGACGCGGTTTACGAGCGTTTCGCAATACGAGCTGTATTTAAAAAAAAAAAAATCCTGACTCGGGTTGCGAGCGTTGTCTCGCAAGACGAGCAGGATTCAAGCCTCTGGGGTGTGAAGTACTGCATGTGGCCAGAGGTTCAGGGGGCGCCAGTGACGCTCGGAGGCACTCAGAGTTGCTAGGGGACACTCAGAAACACTAGGAAACACTCCGTTCCCAAGCTTCTCTGAGAGTTTCCGAGTGTCACTGGCACCTCCCCTCACCTCTGGCCACATGCGGTACTGCATAGACAAGCAGTGGCTGTGGAACAAATTCCATTGATTTCTATGGGGAAACTTGCTTCAAATATACGAGTGCTCTGGATTACAAACATTCTTCTGGAATGGATTATGCTCATAATCCAAGGTACTACTGTACTTGTCTCTGTCCAGATCACTAAGTGTCATTTCTGTCTGCTATCAGCATAATTCACTTCTGAACAGGTTTCCTGACACCAAGGGGGTTATTTACTAAAGGCAAATCCACTTTGCACTACAAGTGCACTGAGAGTACACTTGGAAGTAAAGTTGCTATAGATCTGAGGGGGACATGCAAGGAAAATAAAAAACAGCATTTTAGGTTGCACATGATTGGATGATAAAATCAGCAGAGCTTCCACTCATTTCAGATCTTCCCCTCAGATCTACAGCGACTGCACTTAAAGTGCACTTGTAGTGCAAAGTGGATTTGCCTTTAGTAAATCAACCCCATAGAGAAAAGAAGGTGACAGGGGAGGGAGCTCCAGCTGATTGACAGCCTCAGCTCTGTTCCCGTTTGCTGTGTGAAGGGGGGTGTGTCCCTTCCCTCCAATAAGTTCTCAGAGCTCTTCTCGCCGAGCTCTGCAGTGTGTAATTACAGCTCTCCGCCCCCTTTTTTCTGAACTATCAGACAAGCTTATAGTTTTTCAGCACTTCGAATGGATGTAGAAATGAGAAAACTGTAGAGAAACAGGTACACCTTATGTAGGAGCATTTGTTTCATCTCTGTGTATTGCCATTCACTTCGCTGGGTATATGTAAGAGTTTACAACCACGTTAAAGCTAAAATGCAGCTGTACCTTCAGTCATGCACAGTTGTACAGGCTCCTATACTGAAATTGCTTATTCTGATTTCATAGCGCATGAGCTTTTAGAATCTGCAGCAAGTCATATAGAATCTCATTTAAGGGCTGCATGAGGACCAGTATTAGCCCTGATCCATCTGCATTGCATAGAGAAGCACAAATACCAAGTGATTATATAATTGTTTCCAAAATTAGGTAGATCCAAAGGTATAAAAGCGGAGAAATTGTATTTACAAATGTCATTAGCATGTTGTTTAGGGAGAAAGGAGGAACCAAAGAATGCAAAATATGAGCAGATTAAACCTAAGCTTCAATGCATTAATTTTAGTTTACTGGAGTACTTTTTTTTTACTGATTTTACAGATTTTTAAAAAAAAAAATGTATGTAAACCCTGGAGAATATGTTAATTTAAAGCAAAGCCAAATCCAACCACACACAGGTGTTCTCTGATTTTATTTGTGCATCACAGCAACAAAAAATGTTAAATTGCGTCTGGCCATTTTACATCCGTTGCTGCTACTTAATAGCCTTTTGCCTGATGTAGGTCTAAGAAATGTTGTGCTTTCCTACATACAGGTCATGGGTCCCATACCTCATGGAGGAACGCATTGTTTCCTTGCCAGAAGACCTTTAGTCAGCTTCTGAAGTAGTACAAGCATATCCCAAGCACACAACATCCCCGTACCAAAAGTTCTCTTCTCTGGTATGGGGGTTCATACTGTCTAAACAGGATTTTTAGTTATGTATTAACAAGCATTTTTTGTGTGACACAGGCTGCCAAAAACACAAAAAAAATCCAGTTCTTTTTACTCTTTAAAGGAGAACTCTGCTTAGAACAGTTTGCATCCAGGCTGGCCATATTGTTTCTTTCCAGAAAAACAACCCTTCTTGCACATATTGTCCTTGGAGTTCCCTGTGGCTCCAATGCCCAGTACACACGATCGGAATTTCCGACAACAAAACCGTGGAATTTTGTTCGAAGGGTGTTGGCTCCAACTTGTCTTGCATACACACGGTCACACAAATGTTGGCCAACAATTGCGAACGTGGGAACGTGGTGACGTAGAAGACGTACGACGAGCCGAGAAAAAGGAAGTTCGATACTCCTTCTGCTTGCTTCCGAGCATGCATGAACTTTTGTGCGTCGGACTTGTGTACACACGATCGGAAATTCCGACAACAAAGTTTTGTTGGCAGAAAATTTGGGAACCTGCTAGCCAACATTTGTTGGCGGAAAGTCCGACTACAAATGTTCGATGGAGCATACACACAGTCGGACTTTCAGCCAAAAACTCACATCCAACATTTGTTGTCGGAAAATCCGATCGTGTGTACAGGGCATTACAGTCAGTGGTAGTGTTAAAAAACTAGGTGTGCAGCAACTCTTCCTTCTACCTCTGCATGCCATAGCTGTCATGAGTCAGTAGAAGCCATACCATTGCATTCAATGGCCTGGGATGGCTAGGGCATGCAAACGATGAGAAGTTGCTACACAATTCTAATTTCTTAATACTACCACTGACTGTGAGATTTCCAGCCATCCTAATGCAGGATGGGCATAGATAAATTATTGGGTTATTTGAGATAGCAGCCCCAACAATTTGGTAGAGTCTAGTGGGCTAAGTCACCTTATGCTTTTTTGGAGGATTCTACCACTTGGGGGTCCACCTATATCACTATCATTGACTCAGTCTAGGGCAGGCATCACTAAATGATGAACCAGTTGCTGTCCTATTCAGACCACCGCAGTCCCGCCATTTACGAGCCATATTTTCACCCAAGCTTCAGGCGCTGTCATTCTTAGCAGAGTGAAGAACAGTAGGCTATACAGTTCTGAACAGAGGGCAGGAACTGCAGTAGTTAACTTTTCAAATAAACCAGCAGGTGATTGGTTGTTAGGACACAGGGCAGTCCTAGCAACCAATCCTCAGCTTGTTAAGAAGAAAAGTTAACTCTGGTCACTCCCTCCCTCCGTTCAGAACTGTATAGCGTGACAGTGGCCGAAGCTTGGGGGGGCGGGAAAACTGGTTCCTGCTTGCAGCTCAAAGCAGTTCAGCCTCCCGCTCTCCTCTGTGTAAGTAAAAGAGTAAAGGGGCGGAGAAGATCACTGTGATGGCAATGGTGTTAAGGGGGAGGGGTACAGTGGACCAGAGAACACTATTGTGGGGGCAGTCATGTAAGGGGCTGATAGGATGTGAGTGGGGTAATGTGAAGGGGGGCAGAGGACACCGCTGTGAGGGGGGGTTATGTATAGCGGGGACAGAGGACACCATTGTGGGGGGTAATGTGAAGGGGGGGACAGAGGACACTGTTGTGGGGGTGTTTAATGTAAAGGGGGGGACAGAAGACACCACTGTGGTATTGCACAGAGCAGCCCCAAACATAATTTTCTGCGGTCCCCCACTGGTACTCTAGGTTCCTCTTTTTTACCACATGCCACCATAGGAAGCTATGGTGGTGCACCTGTGGGCTTCATCCTGTCCTGGGTAGTATGGGTCCTGTAAGGAGAGAGACCAGCGCCGCTGCAGATGAGCACAGCGCTGGATCGAGAGAGGGTTCAGGTAATTATAAGGGGAGTGAGGGGGCGATACAACAACTGGGACATTTTTTAATTTAATGCAAGGAATGCATTAAGAACCCAAACAAAAATGTATGGTCCTGGGAGCCCTGCCACATAAGAGATTTAGTGGTGCTACCTTATAAAGTACAAGGTGGGTGTCACCAAGCCGTATGCATACCAAAAAGAAAAGAAGAATGAATGCAGACATCCAAACATCTACCACTAAAAATATATTATTGTAAACCATAAAAAACACAGTAAGCATCGCAAGCCCTGCACCTCCCCCCTGCCAGTCACCCCCCCACACACACACACAAAAGGCCCTGGGACTACTGCCACACAACCCAATCCACTCCAGAAAAAATAACCTGCCCCCTGCGGCAACTTAGCTGGAAGATCCTGGCTATCGCTGTATGTATTGCCAACTTTTACAGTGATTTATAGCATCCCAAGTGGCCCTTTTATTATCAGAAATAGATACTTACATTGAGCCAAGCTGACCCAAGGCAAGCAAGCAAAAATATAATATAATTCCTAGATTTCTCCTTTCAACACCTATAATGTTCCAGGTTGCAGGAGACTATGTGATTCTAGCCTAGGCTTATTGGTATCAGGTATTCAGGGCTGGTGCAAAGATTTTTGACACCCTAGGCAAAACCTCATTTTGCCGCCTCCCCCCCTTGGCCCCACCCCTGACTCCACCTCCTTTGCTCTGCCCATACATACCCCACCTTTTTAATGAAGCGCCGATCAAATGCTACCTCACCAACACACATCAAATGCAGCCTCACCAGCGCCCATCAAATGCAGCCTTACCAGCGCCCATCAAATGCAGCCTACCAGTGCCCATCAATGAAGCCTACCAGTTCTTATCAATGCAGCTTACCAGCGCCCAACAATGCAGCCTACCAGTGCCCATCAATGAATGTTTGCTTACTTCCATTCATTCGAGAGTCGGGACACAGACACAGCCCTCCGCCGCCGCAGTGCCTCTGACACCATGTGGGAATGGAGCAGCGGCTGCCTGCTGATGCTGAGACTTAGTTGCTTGCTGCAAAGAGAAGAGAGTAGGAACACCAGTGGCCGGCTGCCTAGTTTGCCTAGTGGTAGCACCGGCCCTGCAGGTATTTTAATCAAGGCAGAAAGAAGTACTTTCATCCAAAATAATATACCTGATGATTCATGGGAAGTGTGGGTTTTAATCATCAGCCTACTTTTAGTAATTTGTTACTTATTTTAATCTAGTCAGCATTGTTTCTTAGGGAGTTTTTGCAGCAGCTAATGAGCACAACCAACTTGAGATTTTCCTACGTTTCTTCATCTTACTTTCAAGAAATGTCTGTGTTTTCATTTATCATTTTTCTAAAACCCAGGGGAGAAGGCTGTCCTTTGCAGTCTGGTAATACCGAGCATTGCTTCCATGGGCTTTTTTTGTACAGAATTTGCTCTTTTCTCCTTGAATTGCATTATTTTTTTTCACTTTAACAAGAGATAAATTGGTCAAGGAAAGGTCACAGTCTGGATGATGGAACGAGATGCACACACACTCACATAGGAGAATAATAAATAAGAATGCAGTAAGAGTCTTGGCAAGCACAATCCATGTGGTTCATTCCACCCAATTGCTTATAAGAACGCAGTAAGTGGAACGTGAGCTCTGCTCAGCCATAGATGATGCTGCTAGTAGTAGGAGTCCATAGAGCAGGGGTAGGCAACCTCGGCACCCCAGCTGTGGTGAAACTACAAATCCCATCGTGCCTCTGCCTCTAATGCCACGTACACACGACCGGACTTTACGGCAGACTTGGTTCGGCGGACCGGAGTCCATTGGACAATTCGATCGTGTGTGGGCTTCAGCGGACTTTTTTTCCCCAAAAGTTCGACGGACCTAGAAATGAAACATGTTTTAAATCTTTTTGAGGGACTCGAGTCCGGTCGAAAAGTCCGCTCGTCTGTATGCTAGTCCGACGGACAAAAAACGTCGCTAGGGCAGCTATTGGCTACTGGCTATGAACTTCCTTGTTTTAGTCCGGTCGTACGTCATCACGTACGAATCCGTCGCACTTTGGTTGATCGTGTGTAGACAAGTCCGTTCATTCGTAAAGTCCGTCGTAAAGTCAGTTGAAAAGTCTGCAGGACAAAGTCTGCTGTAAAGTCCGCTCGTGTGTGCGTGGCATAGGAGTCATGTCTGTGATTGTCAGGGTCTTGCAATGTCTCATGGGACTTGTAGTTTCAAAACAGCTGGAGGGCCAAGGTTGCCTATCCCTGTCATAGAGGTATCTTCCTTCCGAATCACCAGATTCAGGAGCTCATCAAGACCACACCCTTTATCAAGTTAAGGACAAATGCCTTAAACATGTAGTTATGGTAATCAAGCAGGTAAAGGTCTCCTCATATTTTGTCTTTTGTAATACCAGTTGTATTCTTGCTCAGTGTCAAATGTAATATACTGCATTCTGGCAATAACACACTTCCTGTCCTAACAAGACAACACTCATTCACCCCACTGTATAAGGGCAACAGAAACAAGACTACTGGAAACTGTTCTCTCGTCAATTACATACAGTTGTGCTCATAAGTCTACATACCCTGGCAGAATTTGTGATTTCTTGGCCATTTTTCAGAGAATATGAATGATAACACAAAAACATTTCTTTCACTCATGGTTAGTGTTTGGCTGAAGCCATTTATTATCAATCAATTGTGTTTAGTCTTTTTAAATCATAATGGCAACAGAAACTACCCAAATGACCCTGATCAAAAGTTTACATACCCTGGTGATTTTGGCCTGATAACATGCACACAAGCTGACACACAGGGGTTGGAATGGCTATTAAAGGTAACCATCCTCACCTGTGATCTGTTTGCTTGTAATTAGTGTGTGTATATAATAGGTCAATGAGTTTCTGGACTCCAGACAGACCCTTGCATCTTTCATCCGGTGCTGCACTGACGTTTCTGGATTCTGAGTCATGGGGAAAGCAAAAGAATTGTCAAAGGATCTGCGGGAAAAGGTAATTGAACTGTATAAAACAGGAAAGGGATATAAAAAGATATCAAAGGAATTGAGAATGCCAATCAGCAGTGTTCAAACTCTAATCAAGAAGTGGAAAATGAGAGGTTCTGTTGAAACCAAGCCACAACTGCCAGGAAAATTGTTCGGGATGCAAATAAAAATCCACAAATAACTTCAGGTGAAATACAGGACTCTCTGAAAACATGTGGTGCAGCTGTTTCAAGATGCACAATAAGGAGGCACTTGAAGAAAGATGGGCTGCATGGTCGAGTCGCCAGAAGAAAAACATTACTATGCAAATGCCACAAAATATCCCGCATACACTATGCCAAACAGCACAGAGACAAGGCTCAAACCTTCTGGCACAAAGTCATTTGGAGTGATAAGACCGAAATTGAGCTTTTTGGCCACAACCATAAATGCCAGGAGAGCAGAGAGAAGTCAACAAGGCCTATGATGAAAGGTACAGAGGTGGATCACTGATGTTTTGGGGATTTGTGAGCTACAAAGGCACAGGAAATTTGGTCAAAATTGTTGGCAAGATGAATGCAGTGTGTTATCAAAAAATACTGGAGGAACATTGGCATTCATCAGCCAGGAAGCTGCACATGGGACGTACATGGACACTGCAACATGACAATGATCCAAAACACGAGGCCAAGTCGACCTGTCATTGGCTACAGCAGAATAAAGTGAAGGTTCTGGAGTGGCCATCTCAGTCTCCGGACCTCAATATCATTGAGCCACTCTGGGGAGATCTCAAATGTGCAATTCATGCAAGACAGCCCAAGAATTTACAGGAACTGGAGGCTTTTTGCCAAGAGGAATGGGCAGCTTTACCATCTGAGAAGATAAAGAACCTCATCCACAAATACCACAAAAGACTTCAAGCTGTCATTGATGTTAAAGGGGGCAAAACACGGTATTAAGAACTGGGGTATGTAAACTTTTAGTTGTGCACTCCACAAATCTGGCCTTTATGGAAGAGTGGCAAGAAGAAATCATTATTGAAAGAAAGCCATAAGAAGTCCTGTTTGCAGTTTGTGAGAAGCCATGTGGGGGACACAGCAAACATGTGGAAGAAGGTGCTCTGGTCAGATGAGACCAAAATAGAACTTTTTGGCCTAAAAGCAAAATCTCTGGACCCCTTTACATTACACAGCCCCGCACCTCTGGACCCCTTTACATTACACAGCCCCCGTACCTCTGGACCCCTTTACATTAATCAGCCCCCCGCACATCACACAGCCCCTCCCTACTCAGCCCCCTGCATATTACACAGCCCCCCTGCATATTACACAACCCCCCCAGCTGTGAATGGGGCGCTTTAAAAAAAAATGTTTTTCTTATTTATTTTTTTAATTTTTTTTTTTTTTACACTGTACCTTTTGAAAAGAAAAATTCCGATCACTTTTATTGCTGTCACAAGGAGTGTAAACATCCCTTGTGACAGTAATAGGCTGTGACAGGTACTTTTATGGAGGAATCTGGGGTCTATAATACCCCAAATCTCTCCTTTTGCACTTAAAATCATTCAAAACGCCAAGTTTGGCCGTTTTGAATACTGTCATTTTTTTAAATTTGGCGCCATTAAGTCTTCTGTCAACCGGAAGTGATGTCATGACATCGCTTCCGTGTTACTAGATCCGAGACCCAGCTTTGTTTGGGTCTTCACCCCTGTACAACCCCTTCAAGCCGAGGCCACATATTTGCGTACGGTAGGCGTGAAGGGGTTAAAATGCCTGCAAGCCGGGTGCACTTGAATTCATCATTTAGCGGTGGTGGGCTGGGTGCGTAGGTTACCAGCCCCTGTTGTAAACCTCTGAAATGAAAAATGAACAGAGCATTGTCCTCTATAGTGTGTACTATCCTCAATCCAAAGCACCTAATGTGATTTCTGTTTCCTCTCACTTCCCCTTAGTCACTTTGACAGTTTATTCTTACACCACAGGAGATGGCCACCTGCCCCCCGCCCCCAGCACACAGTAGGTGATAGACAGCCTCAGTTGTGCATGTTTCCTTTATGCGACTGTGTAGTGGGGGTTTTGTCGTTTCCCCCCACTTAGGTTTCAGATTACACTCAGCTCTCCTCTCTGTACTGTGCAGTGTGTCACATCAGATCCCTGTCTGCTGCCTGCAGGAGCTGAGAAAAAACCTTTGATTAGTGTGGTTTAGAAGGCCGTAGAGAAAAAAGCTCGGAAGATAAACGGGTACAACTTACACTACCGTTCAAAAGTTTGGGGTCACATTGAAATGTCCTTATTTTTGAAGGAAAAGCACTGTACTTTTAAATGAAGCTAACTTTAAACTAGTCCTAACTTTAAACAAATATACTCTATACATTGCTAATGTGGTAAATGACTATTCTAACTGCAAATGTCTAGTTTTTGGTGCAATATCTACATAGGTGTATAGAGGCCCATTTCCAGCAACTATCACTCCAGTGTTCTAATGGTACAATGTGTTTGCTCATTGGCTCAGAAGGCTAATTGATGATTAGCAAACCCTTGTGCAATCATGTTCACACATCTAAAAACAGTCTAGCTCCTTCCAGAAGCTACAAAACTGACCTTCCTGTGAGCAGATTGAGTTTCTGGAGCATCACATTTGTGGGGTCAATTAAACGCTCAAAATGGCCAGAAAAAGAGAACTTTCATCTGAAACTCGACAGTCTATTCTTGTTCTTAGAAATGAAGGCTATTCCATGCGAGAAATTGCAAAGAAATTGAAGATTTCCTACAACGGTGTGTACTACTCCCTTCAGAGGACAGCACAAACAGGCTCTAACCAGAGTAGAAAAAGAAGTGGGAGGCCGCGTTGCACAACTAAGCAAGAAGATAAGCACATTAGAGTCTCTAGTTTGAGAAACAGACGCCTCACAGGTCCCCAACTGGCATCTTCATTAAATAGTACCCGCAAAACACCAGTGTCAACATCTACAGTGAAGAGGCGGCTGCGGGATTTTGGGCTTCAGGGCAGAGTGGCAAAGAAAAAGCCATATCTGAGACTGGCCAATAAAAGAAAAAGATTAAGATGGGCAAAAGAACACAGACATTGGACAGAGGAAGACTGGAAAAAAGTGTTGTGGACAGATGAATCCAAGTTTGAGGTGTTTGGATCACAAAGAAGAACGTTTGTGAGACGCAGAACAAATGAAAAGATGCTGGAAGAATGCCTGACGCCATCTGTTAAGCATGGTGGAGGTAATGTGATGGTCTGGGGTTGCTTTGGTGCTGGTAAGGTGGGAGCTTTGTACAGGGTAAAAGCTAAGGAAGGCTATCACTCCATTTTGCAACGCCATGCCATACCCAGTGGACAGCGCTTGATTGGAGCCAATTTCATCCTACAACCGGACAATGACCCTAAACACACCTCCAAATTGTGCAAGAACTATTTACAGCAGAAGCAGGCAGCTGGTATTCTATCGGTAATGGAGTGGCCAGCACAGTCACCAGATCTGAACCCCATTGAGCTGTTGTGGGAGCAGCTTGACCGTATGGTACGCCAGAAGTGCCCATCCAACCATTCCAACTTGTGGGAGCTGCTTCTAGAAGCGTGGGGTGCAATTTCTCCAGCTTACCTCAATAAATTAACAGCTAGAATGCCAAAGGTGTGCAATGCTGTAATTGCTGCAAAAGGAGGATTCTTTGATGAAAGCAAAGTTTGATGTAAAAACAATGTTATTTCAAATACAAATCATTATTTCTAACCTTGTCAATGTCTTGACTCTATTTTCTATTCATTTCACAACGTATGGTGGTGAATAAGTGTGACTTTTCATGGAAAACACAAAATTGTTTGGGTGACCCCAAACTTTTGAACGGTAGTGTATGTAGGAGGATTTTTTTTAAATCTCTGTGTATCACCTGAGGCTAGTCACTTCAGTGGGTATATGTAATTAAATATTTAATCCCTGGCTGCCATGCAGATACAATGGCTTCAGTATCAGAAAATATATGCAGATCTGACTTTGCCATTCTAATCTGCATACTTGTTCCATATTGCAGCTACCATTTTTAGGAGATTGCCAAAGGCAGCTTCTGTATTTGTATCCGCATAGGTTTCTCCTGAAATCCCTTCAGTGCTGTCAGTTGCTCAATACTTTAGAAGCACGGCATTTCTTGTTCCCGGCATTCAGCTTCAGATACACTATGAACAATTTTGTGCAAAAACTAGATAAGATTTTCCATGTAGTATTCATAATGCCTCTTGGGATTGGAATGCTTCTTGACTTAATGACTTGGTCCACCTTTATGGATGAAATTACTAACGTGTCAGCGTTTATCTCCGTGTTCAAAACATGATGTCTTGTTAGAAAGGTGTTGCAGACATTGTAAAGCGTTCAATTTTAGGTTTCAAAGAATTACCATTTATTGGTAATTTTGTAGGTTGAGTTTCACGCTGACTTCTCTTGGCACGGAGCGTCATTCTCTGCATATATTGCGGAATGTCTGCTAGATAAGCCGTTAAAATCAATCAAGTATCATTTGAACCAGATGTTGCTTTGGCTCACCAAGAAATCTTTCAGTATTTTCTTTTTCTCCCCTCTCCAGAGAAGGACATTAAGACTGGAAAGTTAATATGTGTAGCAAACCTAAATCTTTTTGACAAGTCATACATGATATATATTGTTCGTGGATGGAGGTTGCGGGGATGTAGTATGGTCTACTCCAAGGGGGGCTTGAAGTCACCATGGTGTCATGTCACTGAAAGCATCTTGCAGATTAATTATGGAATATCTGCAATTTTATTGTTACGGAATGAACGCTATAAAATAAAGTTTTGTTTGGTTTCGGTTTATAGAACAGCAAAGCATTGGCTGAAGGGCTGATTTATTTATCTATCTATCTATCTATCTATCTATCTATCTATCTATCTATCTATCTATCTATCTATCTATCTATCTATCTATCCTTTTCTTATCTATCTATCTATCTATCCTTTTTCTATCTATCTATCTATCTATCTATCTATCTATCTATCTATCTATCTATCTATCTATCTATCTATCTATCTATCTATCTATCCTTTTCTTATTTATCTATCTATCTATCTATCTATCTATCTATCTATCTATCTATCTATCTATCTATCTATCTATCTATCTATCTATCTATCCTTTTCTTATTTATCTATCTATCTATCTATCTATCTATCTATCTATCTATCTATCTATCTATCTATCTATCTATCTATCTATCTATCTATCTATCCTTTTCTTATCTATCTATCTATCTATCTATCTATCTATCTATCTATCTATCTATCTATCTATCTATCTATCCTTTTCTTATCTATCTATCTTTCTCTCTCTCTCTCTCTCTCTCTCTCTCTCTCTCTCTCTATCTATCTATCTATCATTCCTGTAGCGCGCCCCCTAAGGACCCACAGTAAAACTGGGTTTCCCCACCCTGCACAGCCAGGTACATCGAATTTTCACAGGCACTCTGGAGAGAGAGAATAGTCCATGACTTTGTTTTTCGTGGTTTATTGAGTTTAATAACTTGGATAGGGATGGGAGGTTATGGGATGCTCACTTAACTTTAGCAGAACTTCAGGGACACTCTTCCTATATACAGTCTCTATATACAGCTCCACTTTTTCCTCCAGCACACGCTTGCAGAATCCCAGCTGGATCACTGTGTGAGGATCTGACAGTCACTCAGTCAGATTAGGAGCAGTGGCCGATACAGGCAGGAACCCGAGGCAACTTGGTTGTGTAGCAAAGTATTGCAGTGTTCAGCTACTCTTGTACTCCTCCTCCTCCGCTGCCAACCCACCTGGCTGCAGCTGCCCCTTTACTAGCCCAAGGGCTTTCACACTAGAGCAGTGCGCTTGCAGGACGGTAAAAAAAAGTTCTGCAGGCAGCATCTTTGCAGCGCCCCTGCCCATTAAAATCAATGGGGCAGCGCCACTGAACCGCTGGCAAAGCGCCGCTGCAGCGACGCTTTGCCGGCGGTTTTAACCCTTTTTCGCCCGCTAGCATCGTTAAAACGACGGTAAAGCGCCACTAAAAATAGCGGCGCTTTACCGCCGACGCCTCAGTGTGAAAACACCCTTACTGTGAAGTACCCTTTCCGTATTTGGGGATTAAATCTCTTTTCTTCCAGATGTAAAGAGTGCCCCCTTTGTCCTCTATGATGACTTTGAGGTGAATAACTCTACACCAAGTTCACTCTATGGACCCCTTATGTATTGTGTTGATCATATCCCTCCTTAATCTGAATGAATTCAGTTCCTCTAATCTTTCCTCATAGCTGAGCTCCTCCATGCCTCTTATCAGTTTGATTACTCTTCTCTGCACTTTCTCCAGTTCCCCGATATCCTTTTTGTGAAACTGAACTGCATATTCCAGATGAGGTCATACTAATGATTTGTACAGGGGTATGAGTATAGGGAAACCTCAGCAATGGGACACAGATGGCGGAAAAAAAATCTGACAAGGGTTATAACCCTTTCTTGCTCTATCCAAAGTAAAAAAAAAAAAAGATTTGCCTATAGTTCTACTTTAACGCAACCCACCTGGGATAAGGGCCAATCTCCACTGGTGGCAAAAAGGAAATGCACAATACCCACCCCATGATAATGGAAATGTATGGGACAGTATACACATTAGTACCAGTGCCGTGGTGCATTTAGCTAAGATAGCGAAAGATCATTCAAGGAGTGCCATTGGTCTTAAAGTGTGAAGCTCCTTGTGGACACCCTGACCATATTACCACTGTGGTTTGAACTTTTTATACCAGATAATAGAGAACTGTACACATTTAACAACGTAAACAGGTTTCTTGTATATCACAGACTGCACAACCTATGTGTTTTACACTCTGATCTTTTACACAAAACAAAGTGAACATTTTTCCCTCGTGCTTCCTTTTTTTTTTTTTAGCGCTAAATCATTTCCCAGTACAGATTGGAGTTGCTGTCTTTTTACTCCTTAATTTAGTGGGAAGTCTTATGAATGCCATTTCCAGTGTGTTATTTCAGTATTTAATTATTTTAATCAATGACAATTTAACGCAGCAGGTCTCAGATGGCTGGAGAAAGCTTTGAGGGGAAAGTGACCTTTAATAAAGGCCAAGAAGAAAAATGACACCTCATCGCTGGGAGATATTTTCACACAAATGGATGATAATTCTTCCTCTGAATTTGATCACAATTGCAGTCTAAATTTAGATGGATGGCAATTACTATTATTGACCTTTATTTATACACTGCCGTCTTGTTGTAGGAAAAAACCTTCAATGTCCATGCTCACCATTTTTGTGCATTTCCTTTTCGTTCAACTTATTGTGCCTTATTTTATTGTGTCCTTCAAGATCCTTTTACTTTTACTGGCTGCCCAGAGTGAACTCTATACATATACTCTATACATATACATATAATCCCTCAGTATGAACAGTGGCAGCTTTATTGTACTATTCTACGTGTCACGTGTCATTTCTTTTGGGGGGGGGGGCGGCAAACAGTATGCCGACCACATCCCCCACCCCCCCGGTCGGTTGGTCGGTCGGTAGCATTTACTTCATCACTGGTGGCTTCCCCTGCTCGGAGGCCTCCCGTTCTCCTGCTCTCCATGGCTCATCACGGAGGCGGCGGGTTACGTTTCCTCCCTCCTCCTCTGCGGCCAATCGGGAGTCTTCACTTTTCGGCCAATCGAAAAACGGGTCTCACACCCCCTTCTGATTGGCTGGATTGAGGATCAGTGTTCAATATTTATTTGCTGTTGTAACACACCTGGATGGGATCAGAGCGCATTCTCTGTGGCCTGAGCCCACCGTATTTTGAAGCCTATTCTGGCTCTAATCAGGTGTTTAAAAAAAAAACCCTGGCCGCTGTAATTGAAAGGGGCCGGACCCATGAATAGGGGGTGGTGCTATGCATGAATCTATCCATTGCATATAGGGGCGTGGAGGGGGGGCGGTACCCCGGCACCCCTAATGAATGGGCCGCCACTGGCAAACTCTATAGAGACAAAAGGAAGAGTGGCGCTGGGACTCAAACCAGATACAGCTCTGGTTTGTGATTTTTGACCATACCACCAGGCTTTTGACTCCTCTCACCATACCCTGAGCTAGTTCTAACCTTACTGCAAACATCTCCAAGATTTTAAAAAACACTAGGGCCCATGGAACATTTTACTGAGATTTTGTCAGTGCGCGATTCCTTAACACCTTCCCGCCCAGCCTAAAGCAGAATGACGGCCGGGCGGTGGCTTCACCGTCCTGAGTGGACGTCATATGCGGTGCAATCTGTCACCGGCTGTGTCCACCAGACACAGCTGATGACTGATCAGTTTACCGTCTCGCTGCCGGTACCATGTGACCACTGTGACCAATCACAGCAGGTCACATGACATTTGTAAACAATGCATGGCTTCTTTCATGCCATCCATTGTGTACAATTGTGTTGCTAGCTGAGATTTGGCAATGTGATCACATGGTACAGACAGGGCCAATCACAGCCCATCTGTACCATGTAATTAGCTTTGACCAATTACAGCTCATCACAACAAAACAAACTGTTATTCAGTAAAATGCTTGCTTATAGTAATGTAATTCACTGCTATAAGCGATCATAATGTGTAAAAAAACTAAATCCAGATCACTTCCCCAGAGTAGTACAGTGTTACTATGGTAACATTATATTGCTCTGTTCACAGTGTATTAAAAAAAAATATATAAATAATAATTATTTTTATTACCGCCACACCAGTTATATGATGACGCTGTACTGCAATGGTGACAGTATGTAAAAAAAAAAATTGTGACCATTTTGTTTTCATTTCTTCATCTTTTAAAAAATTATGACAAAAAAAAAAAATCATCTTAAAAAAACACACCATGCTTCTTACTAAACACCTTGGACTGTCTAATTTCCAAAAAGGGGTAATTTGGGGGATATTTGTACTGTCTTGGTGTTTTCAGTCTTCAAGAAATGTGATAGGCCATCAGTATATCAGGATTGATCGATTTTTAGATATACAGTATCTCACAAAAGTGAGTACACTCCTCACATTTTTGTAAATATTTTATTATATCTTTTCATGTGACAACACTGAAGAAATGACACTTTGCTACAATGTAAAGTAGTGAGTGTACAGCTTGTATGACAGTGTAAATTTGCTGTCCCCTCAAAATAACTCAACACACAGCCAATAATGTCTAAACCGCTGGCAATAAAAGTGAGAACACCCCTAAGAGAAAATGTCCAAATTGGGCCCAATTAGCCGTCTTCCCTCCCCTGTGTCATGCGACTCGTTAGTGTTACAAGGTCTCAGGTGTGAATGGGGAGCAGGTGTGTTAAATTTGGTGTTATCGCTCTCACTCTCTCATACTGGTCACCGGAAGTTCAGCATGGCACCTCATGGCAAAGAACTTTCTGAGGATCTGAAAAAAAGAATTGTTGCTCTACATAAAGATGGCCTAGGCTATAAGAAGATTGCCAAGACGCTGAAACTGAGCTGCAGCACGATGGCCAAGACCATACAGCGGTTTAACACCTTGCCTACAGGGCACTTACACCTCTTTCCTGCCCAGGCCATTTTTCAGCTTACAGCGCTGTTGCACTTTGAATGACAATTGCGCGGTCATGCTACTTTGTACCCAAACAAATTTTTTAGCATTTTCTTTACACAAATAGAGCTTTCTTTTGGTGGTATTTAACCACTTGCTTACCGGGCACTTAAACCCCCCTCCTATCCAGACCAATTTTCAGCTTTCAGCGCTGACGCACTTTGAATGACAATTGCGCAGTCATACAACACTGTACCCAAATGAAATTTTTATCATTTTTTCCCCACAAATAGAGCTTTCTTTTGGTGGTATTTGATCACCTCTGCAATTTTTATTTTTTGTTAAAAAAATTTAAAAATACCGAATTTTTTTAAAAAATTTTTTTTTATTTTTATATTTTGTTAAAAAATTTTTTAAAAGGGTAATTTTTCTCCTTCATTGATGTACGCTGATGAGGCGGCACCAATGGGCACTGATAGGTGGCAGTGATGGGCACTGATGGGTGGCAGTGATGGGCACTGATTGGTGGCAATAATGGGCACTGATCTTGTACACTGCTAGGTGGCACTGATTGGCACCACTGGTGGGCATTGTTAGGTGGCAATGGTGGGCATTGATAGGTGGCACCTGTAGGCATTGATAGGTGGCACTTATGGGCATTAATACGTGGCACTGGTGGGCACTGTGGGCACTGTGATGTGGCAATGTAAGGTGGCACTGGCAGGGGGTACTGGTGGCACAATTGAGTCATTATTGCCTCCTCCTCTTCGGGACCGATGTCCCTTGCTGCTGAGCCGGTGATCGGCTTTTTTTTCTCCTCGCACTGTCAGCGCGAGGAGAAAAAAAAAACGATTACCGAGCTTTTGTTTTGATCATGTGATCAGCTGTCATTGGCTGACAGCTGATCACATGGTAAGGGGCCGGGACCGGCCCCTTACTTGGATCGGTGATCACCCGAGTCTCAGTGACTCGGTGATCACAGCGCGCTCCACGCGCGCCCTGCAGGGCGCGCGCAGGGCACGTGCACAGCGGAGGCCGTCATATGACGGCCTCCCGGGAATGTAGGTCTGCGCTGTAGCCGTCATTCGGCTATAGCGCGGATAGCAAGCGGTTAATCATTGCTGGGTTTTTTATTTTTTACTAAAAAAAAAAAATTTTGAAAAAAATTTTTTTTTTACTTAGTTTCTGTCTGTAAATTTTGTAATGAAGTAATTTTTCTCCTTCACTGATATGCGCTGATGTGGCACTTATGGGCACTGATTAGGTGGCACTGATGAGGAGGCACTAATATGCCGCACTTATGGGCACTGATAGGTGGCACTGATGAGCACTGATAGGCGGCACTGATGAGCACTAATAGGTGGGACTGGTGGGCACTGATAGGTGACACTGGTGGGCACTGATAGGTGGCACGGATAGGCGGTACTGATGGGCATTGATGGGTGGCACTGATGGGCGACACTGATGAGCATTGATCGACAGCAGTGATGGGCATTGATGGGCAGCACTGATAGGCGGCACTGATAGCCAACACTGACTGGCATCGCTAATGGGCACTGATGGGTGGCACTTGTGGTCAGTGATGGGCCCTGATTGCTGCCACTGGTGGGCAATGGTGGGCACTGATTGGTGACACCCTTGGCGCTATATTGTAATCAGGGCACTGATGATCAGTGCCCTGATTACATGTGTAGATGTCCCCCTGCGTGGAGATGCCACTGATCGGCTCTCCTTGCCACACACTCTGTCAGTGTGAGGCGAGGAGCGCCGATTACTGGCATCTCCGTGTTTACATGTGACCGACTGTGATTGGATACAGCCGATCACATGGTTAAAAAGCCGCAGACAGAGATCAGGGTAGCACCGTATCTTAGCAACACGGCGCGGTCGCAATCGCAGCGCTACGCGCCCCCACGGGCGCTCGAGAGCGGCTGTTCTGGGACGTCGTCATATATCGTCGTCCCAGAACGAGAGTCACACCGTCCCATCGTCATTTGACGGTGCGCGGGCAGCAACTAGTTAACAGGACAGGTTCTATTCAGAACAGGCCTCGTCAAAGAAGTTGAGTGGTCAGCCTGTACGCCGCACACTGCATCAAATTGGTCTGCATGGCTGTCCTTCCAGATGGAAGCCTCTTCTAAAGATGACGCACAAGAAAGCCTGCAAAAAGTGATTACTTGAACCATGTCCTGTGGTCTGATGATACCAAGATAAATTTATTTGGTTCAGATGGTGTCAAGCGTGTGTGGCGGCAACCAGGTGAGGAGTACAAAGACAAGTGTGTCTTGCCTACAGTCAAGCATGGTGATGGGAGTGTCATAGTCTGGGGCTGCATGAGTGCTGCCGGCACTGGGGAGCTACAGTTCATTGGGGGAACCATGAATGCCAACATGTACTGTGACATACTGAAGCAGAGCATGATCCGCTCCCTTCAGAGACTGGGCCACAGGGCAGTATTCCAACATGGTAACGACCCCAAACACACCTCCAAGATGACGGCTGCCTTGCTAAAGAAGCTGAGGGTAAAGGTGATGGACTGGCCAAGCATGTCTCCAGACCTAAACCCTATTGAGCATCTGTGGGGCATCCTCAAATGGAAGGTGGAGGAGCGCAAGGTCTCTAACATCCACCAGCACCGTGATGTCGTCGCGGCGGAGTGGAAGAGGACTCCAGTGGCAACCTGTGAAGCTCTGGTGAACTCCATGCCCAAGACGGTTAAGGCAGTGCTGGAAAATAATGGTGGCCACACAAAATCTTGACACTTGACACTTG
Organism: Lithobates septentrionalis; assembly: GCA_037952835.1. Classification (NCBI taxonomy): domain Eukaryota; kingdom Metazoa; phylum Chordata; class Amphibia; order Anura; family Ranidae; genus Lithobates; species Lithobates septentrionalis. The sequence continues at coordinate 1,784,948 of JBBDGP010000653.1, read as the reverse complement.
CCAGCGGTTTAGACATTAATGGCTGTGTGTTGAGTTATTTTGAGGGGACAGCAAATTTACACTGTTATACAAGCTGTACACTACTTTACATTGTAGCAAAGTGTCATTTCTTCAGTGTTGTCACATGAAAAGATAGAATAAAATATTTACAAAAATGTGAGAGGTGTACTCACTTTTGTGAGATACTGTATACACTAGTTTGTATCACTTTGTTACAGACTAAATAATATACACTGATTCGGATTATTTTCACCAAAAAAATGTAGTAGAATACATTTTGGCCTACGGTAAATTTATTTTTAAAAAAAACTTTTTTTATTTTGGGAAATTTTATAACAGAGCACTTTGTTTCCTGTGCTCCAAGCGCTGCATGGAGAAAAGTGTGAATTTCAGACCGCTGGAGCATTTTTTTTCAACATTTTCTGTCTTTTTTTGTTTGTTTAGCAAAAAATAAAAACCCAGTGGTGATTAAATACCACCAAAAGAAAGCTCTAGTTGTGTGAACAAAATGATACAAATTTCATTTGGGTATAGTGTTGTATGACCACACAATTGTCTTTCAAAGTGTGACAGCGCTGAAAGCTGAAAACTGTCCTGGGTAGAAAGGGGGTAAAAGCGCTCGTTATTGAAGTGGTTCCACAAAAAACCCACAAATATGACATAAATGTTTTTTTTTTATTTGCTTTTAGCTTACCAGTGCTGTAGTCTTATCATTGTGCTCTTTTGTCTTTCTGTTCTAGATCTATCAATGGCCGTTCAGAAATTCTCACATTCCCTGCAAGACTTCCAATTTGAATGCATTGGAGATGCAGAGACAGACGATGAAATTAACATTGGTAAGATAGCTTTCATTTTTACAACAGTTTGTTAAAGTGGCACATGTCATTCCTTATGCTATAATCATCTAAATATACGTGTGCAGAGGCTTTTGTGAGCTCTTTATTGTTCCCTGTCACAGCTTTACAGCAATTCCTAGAGAGCAGCAGTGAAAACTGGAAATCGGGCTAGACAATTACATCTTTCTGTTTCCTGATTGGAAAATATATATATTTCTTTCTCTCTGCAGCAGTCCAACCCAAAGCCCAGCTAAGTCACAGCCACTCATTAAAGTGATATTAAAGGTTTGTTTAAAAAAACAAAAACAAAAAAACGAACACGTTATACTTACTTGCTCTGTGCAATAGTATTGCACAGAGCAGCCCTGATCCTCTTCTCCTCAGGTCCCCCCACTGGCGCTCCTGGCTCCTCCCCCTTGATCAGTGCCCCGCAATAGCAAGTCACTTGCTATAGGGGCACTGGTGAGTGCTTGCTCCCTAGCCCCCCTCTATTCGTTCATAGGACACATAGAGCTGCAGCTCGGCCCTGCCCTGCCCTCCCGCTCTCTCCTCATTGACTCACTGGCTGTGATTGACAGTAGTGGGAGCCAATGGCTCCCACCGCTGTGATCTCAGCCAATGAAGAGAATGAGACCCGGGACAGCTGAGGCTCTTGTGCACATCAATGGATCAACAGGGGGCTCAGGTGAGTAATGGGGGGGGGGACTGGGAGCAACACACAGAAGGTTTTTTATCCTCATGCATAGATTGCATGAAGGTAAAAAAACCTTCAGCCTTTAGAACCACTTTAAAGAAAGATTTACCCTTGCCCAGCGGATGATAAATAAGTTGATATACTTACTTTATTTCTTGTTCCCTCAGGCTTCCTCCTGTTTGTATGACTAGCCCCCCAAAACCTCTCCCCTTTGTTGCCTGACTTGTTACAGCTTCCTGACATCAACAGTCCCCCAGGCTGCATAGTTACATAGTAGGTGAGGTTGAAAAAAGACCATCAAGTCCAACCTATGTGTGTGATTATATGTCAGTATTACATTGTGTATCCCTATATGTTGCGGACGTTCAGGTGCATATCTAATAGTTTTTTGAAACTATCGATGCTCCCCACTGATACCACCGCCTGTGGAAGGGAATTCCACATCCTTGCCACTCTTATGCCGCGTAAACACGGTCGGACTTTCCGACGGGAAATGTTGGATGTGAGTATGCTCCATCGAACATTTGCTGTCGGACTTTCCGCCAACAAATGTTTGAGAGCAGGTTCTCAAATTTTCCGCCAACAAAACTTGTTGTCGGAAAGTCCAATCGTGTGTACACAAGTCAGTCGCACAAAAGTTCACGCATGCTCTGAATCAAGCAGAAGGAGTCACACTGGCTATTGAACTTCCTTTTTCTCGGCTCGTCGTATGTCTTGTACGTCACCGCGTTCCCACATTCTGAATTTTTGGCCAACATTTGTGTGACCGTGTGTATGCAAGACAATTTTGAGCCAACATCCTTTGAACAAAAATCCACGGTTTTGTTGGCAGAAAGTCCGATCGTGTGTACGCGGCATTACGGTAAAGAACCCTCTACGTAGTTTAAGGTTAAACTTCTCTTCTTATAATTTTAATGAGTGGCCAAGTGTCTTGTTAAATTCCCTTCCGCGAAAACGTTTTATTCCTATTGTGGGGTCACCAGTATGGTATTTGTATATTGAAATCATATCCCCTCTCCAGAGAGAATAAGTTCAGTGCTTGCAACCATTCTTCATAACTAATGTCCTCCAGACCCTTTATTAGCTTTGTTGCCCTTCTTTGTACTCGCTCCATTTCCAGTACATCCTTCCTGAGGACTGGTGCCCAGAACTGGACAGCATACTCCAAGTGCGGCCGGACCAGAGTCTTGTAGAGTGGTAGAATTATCGTTTTATCTCTGGAGTTGATCCCCTTTTTAATGCATGCCAATATTATGTTTGCTTTGTTAGCAGCAGCTTGGCATTGCATGCCATTGCTGAGCCTATCATCTACTAGGACCCCCAGGTCCTTTTCCATCCTAGATTCCCCCAGAGGTTCTCCCCCCAGTGTATAGATTGCATTCATATTTTTGCCACCCAGATGCATTATTTTACATTTTTCTACATTAAACCTCATTTGCCATGTAGTTGCCCACCCCATTAATTTGTTCAGATCTTTTTGCAAGGTTTTCACATCCTGCGGAGAAGTTATTGCCCTGCTTAGCTTAGTATCGTCTGCAAATACAGAGATTGAACTGTTTACCCCATCCTCCAGGTCGTTTATGTACAAAATAAATAGGATATTATCCCAGCACAGAACCCTGGGGCTTCCTCCTCTTTGTACGACTAGTCCCCCGAAGCCTCTCCCCTTCATTGCCCGACCTGTTAGAGCTCTCTGACATCATCCCGTACAATGCAGGACCAACAGTCCCTGCATTTTATGGGAGCTTGCAGAGGGCCTGCTCATAACCGAGAACATCAAACAGTGGAGGAAAGTGCTCCTGGGGAAGAGAAGAATAAGGTAAGTAGATCATTTTTTTCATCATACCTTAGGCAAAAAAACAAACCATTAAGCCTTGCAGAGTGGAGGGAAATCTAATGCAAAAGTAAATCCTTAGTTTAGCTTTAAATCATTTGAATTGAATTATATGAAAAAGAACAATGTTTTCTTATAACTGGGAGCTATTTATAATACTACTGTGGTAGAGCAGATAATATTCAAATTTGGGACCTGCTAGCTTCACAGATTATGTGCCGTTGCTTACCGCCATCCTACATAATGCTAATTCTGTAGCTCATACTTGATCAGAGCTGGAACACTTATATTTGCCCAGTGGCCGCTGACTTATTTTTACTAATTCAACCTGTTCCTTCCAACTTATTGAGCTAGAAAAGAACTTTGCATAAATGTGTAGGCAAGGACACATTACCAGTGGTTAATGAAAACAGAAAAAGGGATAATAAAACAAAAGGTTAAATGTACCATCCCTTGTATAATTGTTGCGCTAACAGTACATGGCCTCGTGACCATGTTTTTTTTCGCTGTGATCCCCCATCCAGGTGTCATTACTGGTGGAATATACAGTATGTTTTTATTTATATATTTTTTTTTAGTAATGCAGTTTACAATACACAATTGCATACACAACGTTGCCTTTAATGTAATCTCGAGTGCCTTGAAAAAGTATTCATACCCCTTGAAATTTTCCACATTTTGTCATGTTACAACCAAAAACTTAAATGTATTTTATGTGATAGACCTGTTGCAAAGAACAACAGCATGGTTGCTAGTAAACTGACAATATTGTATGCATTATACCTATCTATGCAGCAGGTGGCGCTGTAGTATTATATTGTATAGTTCATGTATTCTATGACATAACAGGATGTATTGTCTATATATGTTCAGTGTACTTGTTTTTTGTTCCTGTTCCTGTCTCCATGATGAAAAGACATGTTCTGATATATCTCCATGAAAGTAAATCTAATTGCTGCAAACAAGAAGCTTCCAGCTCCTAATTCAATACTAAGCTAACAGGTTATGAGGCCTAGCGCACCCAGGGAACCCAGCAGCACCCAGGCACTGGAAAGAGAACTCTGCAACTCAATGAGTACTGTATACAAGCTACTGAAAGATGGTAAGTGGTTCAGATGTGAAGCTTGCAATAGCAAAGCTGAATAATGCCAATTACCAGCTGTGGAAGTTCAAGCTAGAAATGCTTTTTAGCATGGATGACTTGTGGCAAGTGCTAAATACAGACAGACCCACAAACGGTGAGACAGAGGACTGGGACAGGAAAGACAGACAGGCAAAAGTGACTATAAGCTTATTAGTGGAAGATGACCAGCTTATCCACATAAGAACAGAAAAAACGGCCCAAGGTATGTGAACTTCATTACAAGAACTGCATGAGAGTTCAAGCCTAAACAGCAAGCTACAGTATTTCTGCTAAGAAAACTATATAAGATGAGACTAGAAGAAGGCTAACGAATGTGTGACCATGTGAAAGCTATGCTAGAAATCATTAAGCAGCTACGCACCATCGGAGAGTATAACAAGCCAATAAATGGAGAAAGGCGGCAGAAGAAGAATTAAAGTCACTTTAAGAAAATAAAACCTGGACACTCACAGAGCTCCCTCCTAACCTAAAGTAATTGGACTTTCAAAGTAAAGTCAGAGGCATAAGGGAATGTCCACAAATACAAAGCCAGACTAGTTGCCAAGGGTTATTCCCAGAAATTCAGTGAAGATTATGATGAAACATTCGCCCCCGTCATGAAACACTCCGCCATCAGAGCGATTCTTAGCGTTGCAGCCGGGAAGGGTATGCAAGTTAAATGCCTAGACATTAAAACCGCTTTCCTATATGGAGACATTAAGGAAGACCTCTACATGGAGCAACCACAAGGGTTTGAGCAAGGAGACAACCTCGTGTATAAACTTCAGAAGAGCATCTACGGTCTTAAGCAATCTGCAAGGATGTGAAATGAGAAAGTGAATGAAGTGCTTACTAGAGAGGGATTCTCAAGAAGTAAAGCAGACCCCTGTCTCTACTCCAGGAATCAAGAACACAGATGGATATACATCCTTATCTATGTTGATGACATTATAACCTGTTTTGAACAAGAAGGGGATTATAATCAGATAATTCACAAGCTGAAAAAAAACTTTGAAATCAAAGAGCTAAGGAACATTAGCTACTATCTGGGAATCCAAATAGAGAGAGAAGAAGATGGAAGTTATCTTCTCAACCAATCTCAGAAAATCTCCGAAATCTTGGAACAGTTCCATATACAAGATGCAAAGAAAGTGAAAACTCCTATGGAACCAGGCTATCAAAAGAGCAATGAAGCAGAAAACTTACTACCCAACAATGACATGTATCGCAGAGCAATCGGTAAGCTGCTATTTGTTGCCACTGTGAAAAACCCAGACATAGCCACAGCAGTGGGCATACTATGCAGGAAAGTCTCAGCTCCCTGTCAGCGTGACTGGAATGCAGAAAAAAGAGTGATGCAGTACCTCAAAGGAACAATTCAGATAAAGTTACGGTTACCAGCAACATCCAATCCAAAACTGGTTGGATATGTGGATGCTGATTGGGCCGGTGACTGCATAGACCACAAATCCACAAGTGGATTCATCTTCCAGTATGTGGAAGGAACCATACGTTGGTCTAGTCGAAAGCAAGCGACTGTCGCTCTTTCTTCAACTGAAGCAGAGTACATTGTAGCAGCATACACATGTCAGGAAGCAATATGGAATTGTCAACTTTTTGTGGACATTGGGATAGACATGTCAAAACCAATTCTGATTTTTGAAGACAACCAGGGATGTATAAAGCTTACACAATTACAAAGGGTCAATCCTAGGACCAAACACATCAACGTCAAGTATCATCTACTGAGGGACAACCAAGAGCAAGATGTTGTTGACATTGAATACTGCCCGTCAGAGGAGATGACTGCCGATGAACTCACCAAGCCTTTGCTGAAGGAACATCATCGTTATATCCAGAAGAAGCTAAATATAATTTGACAAAGCACATGCTGTTGAGAAGATGTGTTGGAAAGAACAACATCATGGTTGCTAATAAACTGACAATACTGTATGCCTTTTACCTATCTATGCAGCAGGTGACACTGTAGTATTATAGTGAATAGTTCATGTATTCTATAATATAATAGGATGTATTGTCTATCTATGTTCAGTGTACTTGTTTGTTGTTCCTGTCTCCATGATGAAAAGACATGTTCTAATATTTCTCCATGAAAGTAAAGCTAATTACTGCAAACAAGAAGCTTCCAGCGCAATAATTGCAATACTCTGCACAACAAGACCAACACACAGTGGGAGATAATTGTGAAGTGGAAGGAAAATGATATATTTTTTTTTCTTACAAATAAATATCTGAAAAGTGTGGTGTGCATTTGTTTTCATCCCCCCTGAGTCAATACTTTCTAGAACCACCTTTCACTGCAATTATAGCTGCAAATCTTTTTGGGTATGTCTCTTCTTGCTTTGCACATCTAAAGAGTGACATTTCTGCCAATTCTTCTTAGCAAAATAGCTCAAACTCTGTCAGATTGGATGGAGAGAGTCTGTGAACAGCAATTTTCAAGTCTTGCCACAGATTCTCAATTGGATTTAGGTCTGGACTTTGACTGGACCATTGTAACACTTGAATATACTTTGATCTAAACCATTCCATTGTAGCTCTGGCTGTATGTTTAGGGTTGTTGTCCTGCTGGATGGTTAACCTCTGCCCCAGTCTCAAGTCTTTTGCAGACTCTAACAGGTTTTCTTCTAAGATTGCCCTGTATTTGGTTCCATCCATCTTCCCATCAACTCTGACCAGCTTCCCTGTCCCTGATGAAAAAAAGCATCCCCACAACATGATTCTGCCACCACCATGTTTCACTGTGGTGATGGTGTGCCCAGTGTAATGTGCAGTGTTAGTTTTCCACCACACATAGCATTTGCTTTTAGGCCAAAAAGTTGAATTTTGGTCTCATCTGACCAGAGCACCTTCTTCCACATGTTTGCTGTGTCCCCCACATGGCTTCTCGCAAACTGCAAATTGGACTTTTTATGGCTTTCTTTCAACAATGGCTTTCTTCTTGTCACTCTTCCATAAAGGCCAGATTTGTAGTGTGCACGACTAATAGTTGTCCTGTGGACAGATTCTTCCACCTGAGCTGTGGATCTCTGCAGCTCCTCCAGAGTTACCATGGGCCTCTTGGCTGCTTCTCTGATTAACGCTCTCCTTGCCCGGCCTGTCAGTTTAGGTGGAGGCCATGTCTTGGTAGGTTTGCAGTTGTGCCATACTCTTTTTACATTTTCAGATGATGGATTGAACGGTACTCCATGAGATGTTCAAAGCTTGGGATATTTTTTTATAACCTAACTCTCCTTTAAACTTCTCCACAACTTTAACCCCTAACCTGTTTGGTGTGTTCCTTGGCCTTGATGATGCTAGTTGTTCACTAAGGTTCTCTAACAAACCTCTGAGGGCTTCCCAGAACAGCTGTATTTATACTGAGATTAAATTACACACAGGTGGACTCTATTTACTAAATAGGGGACTTCTGTAGGTAATTGGTTCCACTAGATTTTAGTTAGGGGTATCAGAGTAAAGGGGGCTGATTACAAATGCATGCCACACTTTTCATATATTTATTTGTAAGACATTTTAAAAACCATTTATCATTTTCCTTCCACTTCACAATTATGTGCCACTTTGTGTTGGTCTATCACATAAACTCCCAATAAAATAAATTTCCTTTTTTGGTTGTAGCATGACAAAATGTGGAAAATTTTAAGGGGTATGAATACTTTTTCAAGGCACTGTATTAGTTGATTTATGTGACCCTTGGACATGGTGAACAGAATTAAATTTTTATTATGTCTGGTCCCATGGTACAAAGTGATAAGTGAAGATCACTTCTATTTGGAATGTTTCCCTATATGTGTTAACAATTGACCTACTCAACTGATTTTGCTAAGAATGATGTGGGAAATGCCATGAAAAACAGCTTTACCTTCGCCCCAAAGTTGTGACAACATTTTGGAAATTGTACTGTTGTTTATCTAAAAATATTGTTTGCCTTGTTGTAAACTTGCTTGGGCTTATGTATCGCTCTGTAGTTTGATACAGATTGACAAGACAATATTTGCAGTGTTATACACTTTAATTGTATGTTGCCTGCTTGGCTCATGTTGTTGCTCCCCTGTTCCATGTTTTTCACCCACAGTACATTTACATCATGACTTTGACATTTAATACTGGGGCAGTGGCAGCAGCTAGCGGCCATAACCCCGATATTTTGTTCTGTGGGCAATTCGGCATCAGATAAAAGTGATCCCGGTGGCAGAATATTCCATGGGTTCACTTTTAGAGGTGGTGGGAGAGGTCCCCCCGCCCTGCCGCTTTACAGTAGTTTCTGGGTTTACCATAACTGTCCGTAAATCTGAAAGTGATCCGATCCTTTGGATGGAAAGGCAGGAAGCCAAGTGAGGGTAGGATGGCCCCTACTTGGCTCTATGCCCTTGGAGGACCGGAGTGACCGATGTCACTTCTGGTTCTCAGGCTTAAAGAGGTGATTTGTTTTTGTTTTTTTTCAAGGTCAAAGTGTCAAATTTTTAATTTTTTTTGCTTTTAAAGGTAAATACATAAGTCGCGCATATGTAAACAGTGTTTAAGCCACACATGTAAGGTATCGCCGCAATCATTAGATTGAGAGTTTGTCGCCATTCCATGAGGGTGTGCGCAATTTTAAAGCATGACATGTTAGGTATCTATTTACTCGGCATAACATCTTTCACATTATACAAAAAAAAAAAATGGGCTAACTTTTTAAAATTCATTCAAGTGTATTTTTTCCCCAAAAAATTGCGTTTGAAAGACTGCTGCACAAATATAGTAGGAAATAAAATATTGCAACAATCGCCTTTTTTTTCTCTATGTTCTCTGCTAAAAAAAAATATATATATATATATAAATATATATATATATATATACATATATATATAATGTTTGGGTGTTCAAAGTCATTTTTTAGCAAGAAATACTAATTTAAACTTGTAAACAAAAAGTTCCAGAAAAGGCCTGGTCAGCAAGTGGTTAATGGCCCCTGGTTAAGAACCAGGGTTAGATAATAAAAAAACTTGTCATCGCATGTTACAATTTGCTATAGGCAACATGTACAGTTTGTTGCTTTATTGTGTCACATCCCATGAAGAACCTTTACCTCTTACAGTACGTGTGTCTATGACCATCCATCATTAGCCTGGGAGTTCCATAGTTACATAGGTAGTTAGGTTGAAAAAAGACACAAGTCCATCCAGTTCAACCATAAAAAAATAAATACAATAAAAAATATCGTACAATCCAATATACCCAATTTTATACCCACAGTTGATCCAGAGTAAGGCAAAAAACCCCAGCAGAGCATGCTCCAATTTGCTACAGCAGGGGAAAAATTCCTTCCTGATCCCCCGAGAGGCAATCGGATTTTCCCTGGATTAACTTTACCTATAAATGTTAGTACCCAGTTATATTATGTACATTTTGGAAAGTCTCCAGGCCTTTCTTAAAGCAATCCACTGAGCTGGCCAGAACCACCTCTGGCGGGAGTCTATTCCACATTTTCACAGCTCTTACTGTGAAGAAACCTTTCCGTATTTGGAGATGAAATCTCTTTTCCTCTAGAAGTAAAGAGTGCCCTCGTGTCCTCTGTGTTGACCGTAAAGAGAATAACTCAACACCAAGTTCACTATATGAACCCCTTATATATTTGAACATGTTGATCATATCCCCCTTTATTCTCCTCTTCTCAAGAGAGAATAAATTCAGTTCCTCTAATCTCTCCTCATAGCTGAGCTCCTCCATGCCTCTTATCAGTTTGGTTGCCCTTCTCTGCACTTTCTCCAGTTCCCCGATATCCTTTTTGAGAACTGGTGCCCAAAACTGAACTGTATATTCCAGATAAGGTCTTACTAATGATTTGAATAGGGGCAAAATGATATCTCTCTCTCTCGAGATCATACGTCTCATAATACAAGAAAGGACTTTGCTCGCTTTGGAAACTGCAGCTTGGCATTGCATGCTATTATTGAGCTTATGAGCTACCAAAACCCCCAGATACTTCTCCACTGTTTCAAATTTAATTCAACATCTTCTATATATCTTTTTCTTAGCCTACTGACACCTCTTCTACCTTCTGGTTTTCCTTTCCAATTTTCCTTCACGATACGAGGTAGAGGTGACGTTGTTGGAAGTGGCAGTAGAAGAGTTTGGGCACGATTGGCCAGGACGTATCTACATCGTTCCAGATAGGAGCCCATCGGTGCTCCAACCTATCTGCCTGTATATGAGGATGTCTGGTAAGCAGAACATCCCCTAAGTCCGCTGGTGTGATTCCAATATACCTACACGCTGGGTGTGTCACTTTATCTATATGAATTGCTATTTGGTAAGCAGCCTGTGCATGTGGTGTGCTGCCTATAAGGGTTTTTTCTGGCACTCCCCTTTTTTTCTATATATTGTGTTTGGATCACAATTTTTCTGCTATTAATAATTTTTGGTGATTGGGCAAAGGTTTATCTTTCACCTAAACTTGCCCAATTAAGGGGTGTTATTAAGTGTCACTTTTTCTCACTCACCCTGCTCTATTGATTTGCATGATTGTATGACACTCACTTATCATCCTTGGCTGCAATATCACTTTTGGATGATTTATGATTTTTATGATTACATTATATTGAGTGTTACACTTTCTTTTCACTTTTTTTTTTTTTTTTTTTCACAAATTGGGTGTTTTGTGTGGCAACAATTATCAGTATTACGCTATGTGTGTATTATTTATTTTTGGATAAATATTCCCATGAACCGGCACACGTGACGAGTATGAACATTTCGATCTGTCCAGAAGCATCTGTTTAGAGGCCCAGGCTGGGTTTAAGCCATCTGCCTATATTAGGCTTACATCTGGTAAGCGCAACATTTTGGTGTTTTTCTTCAGTTCTATTGTCATTTCCCATTGGAGGAACTTTAAAGAAACATACATAACAGTTTACCATCTTTATTGTGATGTGGACAGTGCTTTAGGATCATAAAGACTTTATCAATATTAGTCAATACTTATATTTTAGGACCAAGAGACTTTATCAACAATCCTTTATTTACTTATTTAGCGCGGTTTTTTGTATGTTGTAATTTTCCTTCACGCCTCTCTCCTTTGTAATTCTTTGTGCCCCATCAACTTAACCCACGTCAACTTCGTTTTCTTATATATTTTACATTTTGTCTGGTTCTGTTTATTTCTTCTTGAGTTCCTATTCTCTATACAGTAGTCCAATTTCACGCAGCACTCTACAGATTTTACTGAACACCGCCCATTCCCATGCTGGAAGCTTTTTCTCATCCACTTGTATTAATGTCCATGTTTTTAGATATGTATGTTTCACTGGATCCAAAAATAGGTATATGAAGTTTTATTGCCAATGTTTTGGAAGCTTTATCTGCTTTTATTATTCAATACATTGCAAAGTAAATCCAACAGAATATTTAGTATGACATATTATCATTAAAGAACATTCTACTGTATCAACATTCCAAAGTATATGGAAAGAAAAAAAAATTGTAGCGACTTTTCAGATAATCTACAAATAAATCACATTTCTTCTTTACTTCATCCTTTTTAAAACTACTTGCAAACATATGCTATGTAAAAAATTCCAGCCTTAGTATAAAAATACATGTGCTATTTTTGTAATGTAGTAATAATTATGCTACCTCTATATCCAACCATCAAATACTGTATGGTTAGACACGGCACGCTCACAGCACAGAGACCGGGGTCCCCTGATCGTTTCCACTTTGCCTGATCGCTGTGATAGCCTCTAATTTACTATCACAGGGATCAGTCACTGTGAAGCCCACCCCTATGTTTTCTTACTCTGTGAATGGAGGAGAGAGATACATCATCTCTCTCTCTCTCTCATTGCAGAGAGAAAAAAAAAAAATAATATTAATAAAATAAAAAAATACAAAAAAATACTTAGATCAAGGTCTAGGTCAGTGTCAGGGTTAGTGTTTGGGATAAGGTCAGGGTCAATATTTTTTTTTTTGGACCAAAATTATTTGATTTATTTTTTAAGTTAGTGTCAGTGCGTTTTACAGTGCCTTGAAAAAGTATTCATAACCCTTGAAATGTTCCACATTTTGTCATGTTACAACCAAAAACGTAAATGTACTTTATTGGGATTTTGTGTGATAGATCAATACAAAATGGCACATACCGTATTTATAGATGTATAGCACACACAGGCATATAACATGCACCTTAATATTAAGAGGGAAGTTTCAGGAAAAAAAACGTACATTTTAAATAAAGAATTTTGAAGCAAAATAAGGGTCAGTGCCCATCAATGCAGCCTTATCAGTGCCCATCTGCAGCCTCGCCATTGCCCATCATTGCAGCCTGATCAGTGCCCATCATTGCAGCCTTGCCCATTATTGCAACCTTGCCCAACATTGCAGTCTGATCAGTGCCCATCTGCAGCCTTGTCCATCATTGCAGCATGATCAGTGCCCATCTGCAGCCTTGCCAATCATTGCAGTCTGATCAGTGCCCATCTGCAGCCTTGCCAATCATTGCAGTCTGATCAGTGCTCATCTGCAGCCTTGCCCATCATTGCAGCCTTGCCCATCATTGCAGCCTGATCAGTGCCCATCTGCAGCCTTGCCCATTATTGCAGCATGATCAATGCCCATCTGCAGATTGCCAGTCATTGCAGTCTGATCAGTGCCCATCTGTAGCCTTGCCCATCATTGCAGCCTGATCAGTGCCCATCTGCAGCCTTGCCCATTATTGCAGCATGATCAATGCCCATCTGCAGATTGCCAGTCATTGCAGTCTGATCAGTGCCCATCTGCAGCCTTGCCCATCATTGCAGCATGATCAGTGCCCATCTGCAGTCTTGCCCCTCTTTGCGGCATGATTAGTGTGCATCTGCAGCTTTGTTATTGCCGAAATAAACAGAGCCGGATCTCCTGTGTACTCGGCTCGGCTCACAGTCCCACCCCTTGGCCCAGCTCTTCTGATGGATATAACACTGGTCCAATGGCGGGACATCAATGCTAGGAGTCGGGACTGGGCGTGACTGCGAGCATAGCCGAGTACACAGGAGATTCAGGTTTGTCTTTTTCGGCGGCGCACGTTCCATCCTTCTCCTCCGAGGCAACCGTTCGGCATATAACACGCACACGCGACTTTCCCCTGATTTTAAAGGGGAAAAAAGTGCATGTTATATGCCGATAAATACAGTAATTGTGAAGCGGAAGGAAAATGATACATGGCTTTCAAATGTTTTTAACAAATAAATATTTTAAAAAGTGTGGCGTGCATTTGTATTCAGCCCCTCTGAGTCAATAATTTGTAGAACCACCTTTTGCTGCAATTACAGCTGCAAGTCTTTTTGGGTATGTTTCTACCAGCTTTGCACATCTAGTGAGTAACATTTTTGCCCATTCTTTCTCTGTTCTGTCAGATTGGATGGAGAGTGTCTGTGAACAGTAATTTTCAAATCTTTCCACAGATTCTCAATTGGATTTAGGTCTGGACATTGACTGGGCCATTCTAATGCCGCGTACACACGAGCGGACTTTACGGCGGACTTTGCCCGGCGGACTTTTCGACGTACTTTCCGACAGACTTTCTGAATGAACGGACTTGCCTACACACAATCCACCAAAGTCCGTCGAATTCGTACGTGATGACGTACGACCGGACTAAAACAAGGAAGTTCATAGCCAGTAGCCAATAGCTGCCCTAGCGTGGCTTTTTGTCCGTCGAACTAGCATACAGACGGCGGACTTTTCGACCGGACTCGATTTCAACGGATAAATTTTAAACAAGTTTCAAATCTAAGTCCGTCCAGCATTATGCCCTGTACACACGACCGGAATTCCGCTGAAACTGTCTTGCGTACACACGATTGTTAGGTGCCCGTCTTTCCTTATGGCCTAGGCTCTTGAGTTGGCTCAGTGGAGGACCTCGCGGATAATCAATACACATACACACGGGGGTACGTGATGAATGATTACAAAGTTTAATAGGCAGGAGGCTCTTTTTATGTTGTGTCTTTACAAGACCCTGCCCCACTTGGGGCCAATCAGATTAATACACATAAACATACATTAGCATATATTAGTAATTTCTTCATCTTGTGATTTCAGTTTAACCTATACAGTTCAGGCTAAAGGTCAATGCTTTCTTAATTTCTGCTAACGTCTGCTGACCATCAGTTGCCCGACCACAAGTTCCTGAACAGCTAATTCTGGCCGTTTCATATCCAACAAAAGTGTACAGAGATAAAAACCACAAACAGATGTTTCCTCAGATGTAGACATCAGACAAGAATAGACAGGTTTTGGGTCACAATGCAATGAGATCTTTCAGTTAATTATGTAATGCTAACAGTTTGTCACATACACTAAAATATACCATTATATTAGTTAAGCAAATAAGCAATCCTGAACATAAGATATGTTAGGGTATAATCAATAATCAATCAATAATGCAATGGTTAATGGAATCCCCTTACAATCCTCCCTTTGACCATTCGATATTATCGAAATGGTCATTCTACCTTTTCGTCATGCTTTAAGGATTCATATACACTGGCCTCATTTCCCTGGTTCTCGTACCATACTGTGGGATCCCTGGAAATGGAAGTTAGCTTCATGTTTTCGGAATGTGCTTCGGTACCCTTTTTGCAGAGGCATTTAAGTAACATGAAGCATGCATATAAGAATAATATGAAAAGCAGTATTGTAAAAATAGTCATTGCAGTGTTCTTCAACCATGAAGTGAGACCTCCTAAACTGAACCCTGTAGAGAAAGGGTCCCATGTTTTCCCAATATCCCTTGCATCCTGTTGAAGCTTGTTTACCTCTTTTCTGTGTTGTGCAATAATGTCATAGTAATCAGGGATCTCGATACTCGTGTTATGTATCCAGGTGCAGCATTCATAGTCCTCAGTAATTTCACAGAGGCCAGTGAGGGCAGCACTCATGCTTTCTATAGCCAAGTCATGTAATTCTAGTTGTTTTCTAATTGCTCTGGTTTCTAGATTCAATTTCGAGATGTCATCAGAGTCCCTTTCCAAGATCTCATCAATGATTGTGGTGTAGTTATTTAGTTTCTTCATCAAATCTATTCCCCACCCTGATTGTAAGGGGTCTGGGGTGGCTGTGGACACTTCTTTAACCGGCTGGCATGGATCCAGATGTTTCCTAGATCGGTTAGTACAGCAGTTCTGGAAACCTTCTCTATCTTCCAAGGTCCAGAGAAAATGGGTCCAACCCTCTTTCTGTGTGCCAGTTGTTTCACCAGTACTTTGTCTCCTGGGATGAAAGGATGAGTAGGTTCTGTTGGAAGAGGAGAAAAGGTGACAGAGACTTGTTCGTTCATTTCCTGTAGCATACTTACCAGATTTTTCACGTACATTTCCTGTTGGGAATAGATGTTAATGTCAGTGTTTTGATCTAAGAGGGGCAGCTCTATGTTTGCAGGAATTCCCATCAAAATCTCAAAGGGCGAGAGTTTTGTTCTAGCATGTGGCGTTGTTCTGATCTGAAATAGGACAGAAGGAAGGTAATCCAACCATCCTTTCATGGTGCCCCCCGTAGCCTTTTTTAACTTGTCTTTAATGTTCCTATTCATTCTTTCCACTGTAAGCCTAGTAGTCTAGCTAAAGTCTGTGTAACAGAGGAGCTAAAGGCAGGTCCTCTGTCTGACCATATAGCCGTTGGTATTCCGAACCTACAAACCCAATGGTTCAGTAGGCATTTGGCAGCAATATTAGCGGTCTCACCTGTACAGGGAATAGCTTCAACCCAACCTGACCATTTGTCTACGATCACGCAGAGGCATTTCAAATTGCCTTTTTGTTTGGGCATGTGTGTAAAGTCTATTTGCAAATCTGTTAAAGGACCCAGGGGTGGGGGCAGGTGGCCAATACTGCTGGGTCCAGAGATGGATACAGCTGATGGCGTGGACCCAATGTTCCATCTTCCTGTTTGACCATCACATAAGGAGGGGGTGGTGCTTCGGGTTGCTGGGATAGGGCGGGTGAGCTTACGGGTTTTGTTGTGGGGGCTTTAGTTACATACTTTGTTTTATACTTGGCTAAGCATTTATTCCATGTTTTGTAACAATCTTTCATATACTGGGTGTCTTCCCATTTCCCAGGTGGGTAAGAGTGCTTGTGCACCTGACACACCTTGCTCACCTCCTTCCAATCATCCTCAGAACAGGGACCTAGTGGCCCCGGGTCATGTATTCCTAATTGTTGGCATCTTTCCCTGACCTGTGACCAAAACGGTTCTACCTGTGACCCCGGTAGTGTGTTTTTAACGTACTCATAGGGGGATGGGTTGGCCGTGGTCTGGGTTGCCGCAGAATTCCCCATCTAATAACCTTGGCAGCGTGTGTCTGGTACAGGTACAGAGATGAAAGCAACCTGTTTGTGCTATAATCTGTTCCCTGACTTGGGAGTAAGTCCCTTGGTCTCTTATTGCAGTGGGGCTGATATAGCTATGAAGGTTAACCCTCAGTATTCGGTATAGGGTACCCTTCCTTGTGGCGGGATATACTCCCCTTGCACCAAGTCGGTATGAAAACCCGGTTGGTCTAGTGGTGAGCAGGATCCACGTCCTGTCCACACTAAGGAACAGTAAACCAAACGTGCAATGTGGGCAAGCGGGTGCTATTTCACTACAATCGGGTTCCCGTCTTATGTTGTTCATCTAGTGCATATATGTGTAATGCCTTAATAAAACCTTTCAAATCAATACAGTACTTTACATTCAGTTGTCATACATATATGTTATACACTTATCTCTAATACTGTAAATACTTACGGTGGTACCTAAAAAAATAACAAGCAAAACCTTATATATACAGTGGCAAAATAAAGTCACATTTACATCAACATGTTATTATAAGTGCACTTTTCAATATTTTCCCCAAAAAATAATGGGCGTCCACTCAGCCACTCCTTATACTACGGGCGTATTCTATACTTCCCGAGGTTACATACACATATATCTACTCAACACAGTCGGACCAACCTAGTCGGACCGTTTAAAAACCTGCGAGCCCTTATTAACCCTCCAAGGGACCAGCCTAGTCCGTTGCGAAGGCACAGTTATGTAAGTAGGTGGGCATACAAGGTTATTTGAACATGGCAAGCATCAACACCAGTTACCAAAAAATAGGTAATAAGGAGCAAATGACTTACCTGTTCAAACACACCCCACTTCTGGTACCAAAACTGTTAGGTGCCCGTCTTTCCTTATGGCCTAGGCTCTTGAGTTGGCTCAGTGGAGGACCTCGCTGGCGGATAATCAATACACATACACACGGGGGTACGTGATGAATGATTACAAAGTTTAATAGGCAGGAGGCTCTTTTTATGTTGTGTCTTTACAAGACCCTGCCCCACTTGGGGCCAATCAGATTAATACACATAAACATACATTAGCATATATTAGTAATTTCTTCATCTTGTGATTTCAGTTTAACCTATACAGTTCAGGCTAAAGGTCAATGCTTTCTTAATTTCTGCTAACGTCTGCTGACCATCAGTTGCCCGACCACAAGTTCCTGAACAGCTAATTCTGGCCGTTTCATATCCAACAAAAGTGTACAGAGATAAAAACCACAAACAGATGTTTCCTCAGATGTAGACATCAGACAAGAATAGACAGGTTTTGGGTCACAATGCAATGAGATCTTTCAGTTAATTATGTAATGCTAACAGTTTGTCACATACACTAAAATATACCATTATATTAGTTAAGCAAATAAGCAATCCTGAACATAAGATATGTTAGGGTATAATCAATAATCAATCAATAATGCAATGGTTAATGGAATCCCCTTACAACGATCACACCAAAGTCCGACCGTCAAGAATGCGGTGACATACAACACGTACAATGGGACTAGAAAAAGGAAGTTCAATACCCAGTAGCCAATACCTTCCATCTCGTACTTGCTTCAGAACATGCGTCGTTTTTGGTCCTTCCGTTTTTGGTCTTTCTAGGTCCGTCAGAATTTTCGACGTAAAAATTCCGATGAGGCATACACACGATCGGAATATACGATGAAAAGCTCCCATCTGACTTTTTCTGACGGAAATTCCGCTCATGTGTACGGGGCATTACACATGAATATTTTTTGATCTAAACCATTCCATTGTAGCTCTGGCTGTATGTTTAGGGTCGTTGTCTTGCTGTAAGGTGAACCTCCGCCTCAGTCTCAAGTCTTTTGCAGACTCTTAACAGGTTTTCTTCTAAGATTGTCCTGTATTTGGCTCCATCCATCTTGAAAATAAACTCTGACCAGCTTCCCTGTCCCTGCTGAAGAAAAGCATCCCCACAACATAATGCTGCCACCACAATGTTTCACGGTGGGAAGTGTGTTTAGGGTGATGTGCAGTGTTAGTTTTCTGCCACACATAGTGTTTTGCTTTTTGGCCAAAAAGTTAAATTTCTGGTATCATCTGACCAGAGCACCTTCTTCCACATGTTTGCTGTGCCTTTCGGACTTTCCGTCCGAAACTGAGTCCGACGGAAAGATTTGAAACTTGGTTCAAATCTAGGTCCGGCGGGCTTTTGGGAAGAAGTCCGCCGGAAAAGTCCGCCGGCGCCCACACACGGGCGGATTGTCCGGCACACTCTGGTCCGCCGGACCAAGTATGCCGGAAAGTCCGACCGTGTGTACGCGGCATAAGATTTGTGACGTTTTAGGGGGCGTGGTCAAGATCACCCAGTGACCACGCCCCCTAAACGTCACAGTCCCAGCATGCCCAGGGACTGTGACATCAAAAGGGGGCGGGGTCTCCGCCTATATAAGTCACAACGCAGCCCTCGGAGAGCAGTCCAGCCGGAGAGAGCGTCGTGTCAACATCTGGGGAAGAGAAGAGAAGACAAGAAGCCCAGAAGTCCGGACCTCTGCTGGCAAGAGAGCTACCTGAAGGCAGCAGAGGAGCCGGCCGAAGAACTGGAACACCGGGAGAAGAGAGCGGAGAAGAACCAACCGGACGCCGGGAGAAGATGAAGCGGAGGGACCCCCGAAGCCGGAAGAAGACCCCCGAAGCCGGAGGAAGATCCCCCCCGGAGCTGTTTAATAAAATATTTTAAAAACCTGTGTAGTGTGTTTTATTACTTACACTTTATTCCTAGGTGAATGGGTAGGGGTACCATGTACCCCATACTCATTTACATAGGGTGGGGGGCCGGGATCTGGGGGCCCCCTTATTAAA
This sequence comes from Lithobates septentrionalis, assembly GCA_037952835.1. Lineage (NCBI taxonomy): Eukaryota > Metazoa > Chordata > Amphibia > Anura > Ranidae > Lithobates > Lithobates septentrionalis. The sequence goes on along the minus strand of JBBDGP010000653.1, from coordinate 1,765,282 downwards.
GGGGGCTCCCAGATTCCGATAAGCCCCCGCCCGCAGACCCCGACAACCAACGGCCAGGGTTGTCGGGAAGAGGCCCTTGTCCTCATCAACATGGGGACAAGGTGCTTTGGGGGGGGGCGCAGGGCGCCCCCCTCCCCCAAAGCACCCACCCCCCATGTTGAGGGCATGCGGCCTGGTACGGCTCAGGAGGGGGGGGGGCGCTCGCTCGTCCCCACCCCCTTTCCTGGCCGGCCAGGCTGCGTGCTCGGATCGGGGTCTGGTATGGATTTTAGGGGGGACCCCACGCCGTTTTTTCGGCGTAGGGGCTTCCCTTTATAATCCATACCAGACCTAAGGGCCTGGTATGCCCCGCAACGGGGCTCGCAAGCTGTCAATCTCGCCGATAAAAGCGGCAAGATTGACATCCTTTGCTAGTCCCGTCGCACCTGAGTCACGTTCAAAATGAACGGACTTGTCCGTGTGTGGGCAAGTCCGTTCATTCTGAAAGTCCGCCGGAACTCCGGCGAAAGTCCGTCGGAAAGACGGGCGGACTTAGCCCGCCGGAAAGTCCCGGCGTGTGTGGGCAAGTCCGTCCGTTTTAAAGTCCGGCGCACCTGGCGGACAAAGTCCGTCGGAAAGTGTGCCGGACCAAGTAGGATAGAAAGTCCGACCGTGTGTACGCGGCATTAGCTTTCACATGGGTGTGAACACCCATGCGATCCAATTCCAGTGCGGGGAAAAAAAAAGGTTCCTGCACCTTTTTTGTGGCAATCCAATGCAAGTTCAGCCATACAATTGTATGGACGAAGTCACATTGCACAGACATCGCATGTGAACGGCACAGCAATGCAATGCAGGTACGAATCACATGCAATGTCCGTATTCGCATATTTGTGAATCCAGGCTAAAGCGGTTTTCGACTCGTCTATGGCCGGCTTTAGAAATGTAGAACGTACCATATGTCTACACAAAATTAATTGCATTAAAAGCTCTGTAGTATTATTTTTATATGAAGATGGCCTTATAAGGCTGGCTTTGAGAAATATGGGTTTGCTGTTTACCTGGTTTCCACTGAATACTCTCTAAAATACAGTATTTAACCACTTAAGATCGGCCATAGAGCATTTTTACTGCTACAAGGCGGCACCTCTGTGCCGTCTCATGTAAATATATGGATTTATACAGTATATACTCTTCCAGGTAGGGGGCGTGCACGCACGCCGCCGCCGACTCGCTCCCTCAGGGATTATACACTCACCGATCATCAGGTAGAGAGACAGAACGGCGGTCTGCCTATGTAAACAAGGCAGATCGCCATTCTGAAAGGAGGGGAGGAATGGAATTTCTCCCCTCCTGTCAGAACGCAAATTCAATCTCTTCCCCTAGTAAAAGAACTTCCCACACTGTAGAAAAACAGCTAGGCACACAGTTAACCCTTTGATCGCCCTGATGTTAACCCCTTCCCTGCCGGCGTCATTAGCACAGGGACAGTGCATTTTTTTTAGCACTGATCACTGTATTAGTGTTACTGGTCCCCAAAAAGTGTCAGTTAATGTCCGAATGTCTGCCACAATATCGCAGTCCCGCTATAAGTCGCTGATTGCCGCCATTACCAGTAAAAAATAAATAAATAAAAATATCCCATAGTTTGTAGACGCTATAATTTTTGCGCAAAAAACAATCAATATACGCTTACTGGGATTTTTTTTTACCAAAAATATGTAGCAGAATACATGTTGATCTAAATGTATGAAGAAATTTGATTTTTTTTTTTCAATTTTTTTAATGGATATGTTTTACAGCAGAAAGTAAAAAATTGTGTTTTTTTTAAAAAATTGTCGTTTTTTTTAAACAAAAAAAACCACAGAGGTATTTAAAAACCACAAAAAGAAAGCTCTATTTGTGGCGGAAAAAAGGACATACATTTTGTTTGGGTACAGGGTCGCACGACTGCGCAATTGTCAGTTAAAATAAAGCAGCACCGTATCACAAAAAATGGACTGGTCATGAACGGGGGGTGGTAAATCTTCTGGAGGTCTAGTGGTTAAAAAATGTTAATTCCAATGGGCTAGTTAGTTAACCAAGTTAAAGTTGCTGTGCCGTGATACAAACCATTGTGGCTCTAGCAGTGTGCACTCACTTGAGCAGCCACTAAATTCCATTGGAATTAGGCGGTTGGGGGGGCAGTAAAAATTTGGCTGAACTACCCATTTTACTGCCTATATGAACAAAAGTTGTACGATAGAATGTTACCCAAGGGGTAAACTAGTGAAATCTATTTTGGTCTGGCATTTGTCCATAAACGTTCACTGTTTTCATAATGTAACCTCACTCTTTAAGAATTCCAATATTGTGTCAGGTTCATTGGGACAGATAAAACCATCAGTGGAAGTTGCACAGATACCGATCCCGGCTGATCTGCTTTTCATTCCTATTTTGGCAACTGAACTTGTTGACTTCTTAAGACCTTTAAAGGGTTTAGGTTTGTGATGAGAGCTCTAAAGGTACATCCAAGCCTCTTCAAACACGTCTAAACATTATTGGGTGTTGATGGTCTTAAACTGTCAGCTCGCGATGAATGTAAAAATGACTTTGGCAGCTCAGAGCATTGTAAAACTTTTCCTGAAAAATGTACATATTCTTTACTCTTAGAAAATGATTAATGAGGGTTGTCCAGAAAACCCTTCTTGTACTAGAAACCACAAAACAGGAGAAAGCGAGCCAACACGTCATGACTCTCGCATGCTCAAAGCCAATGCTGAAACCACATAAAGGCTTCACAGCTTCCAACTGTCTCTCTTTGGGACCAATGTCCCTCTGTCACTCTATCACACTCTGTAATCCTTTAGGTCTAATGTACTTACCTGAATGTTTAGTTGTTTTGTATATATTTTCTTTATTATTGTCCATCCAAAAAACAATTTTTTTATTTTTTTTTAAATTGGTTTATATTGCTTGTTTATATTTTGTAATCTCATTTTCAACTGCAAGTGGAGCTCCAGATTCCTTTTAGGTTATGACTAAGCGAAGTTAATTCATGAAACGTGTCAACCCTTGCTGTTGCTTGTCTGTTTCGGTTTTGTCGTGACACATTTATTTTTGGAATACAGAAATATTTTTTATCCTCTACATTCTGGAGTGCGGTCAAGATTTCTCTTTTGATTGGACATTTGCTCAGATCGCGGACTGGACTTGCACCCGGTCATCAGAGGGAGGATTATTCTTAACCTAGAACGGCACAATCTCTCCTTCTCATCAGACTCTTGATTCATTTTTAACCTGTTTTACAGAATACTCCTGTTTCAGGATATGGCTGCTGAGTTCAATAGCTCAAGCTAAAAGTGGTTGTAAAGGTTGAATGTTGAATTCTATGCATGAAGATGAAAAACCTTTAGGGTTCAGCTCCCCCTGCAGCCCCTCCTAATACTTACCTGAGCCTGATCCTGGTTCAGCGATGTGCATGAAAGCAGAGGCTCTCCCAGGTCTCTCTGTCCCGGGTCTCTCTCTCCTCATCGGCTGAGGCAGCATCGGGAGCCATTGACCAGTGAGCCAATCAAAAGAGAGCAGGGATTGGGCCAAACCACAGCTCTATGTTTTTTATGGATGCATAGAGCTGAGCTTGGGAGTGAGCATGCACCAATGCCCCATAGCAAGCGGCTTGCTATTGGGGGCACTGATCAAGGGGGAGGAACCAGGAGCACCGGTGAAGAAGAAACTCGGGGCTGCTTTGTGCAAAACCATTGCACAGAGCAGGTAAGCATGACATGTTAATTTTTTTCCTTTCCTTATGCATATATACATTGCAATAAAAACTAAAAAAGAGAGCAGATGTGGGACTTTGAGTGAGGCACACGGGAGCAAAAGCCAAACTAGAATAAAGTTTCAATTTTTTAATATAGAGTAATACATAAATTCATAAGTTTACATTTATAGGCACATAGCTCAATAAATAATTTGTATTCAATCATAAAATACATTCCAACAAGGACTTCTATGTAAACATATGAGGATATGAATAAAAAATACATAACAATAGATATGTGGCACACAGTGTCACTAGAAAAAAGTGGCAAAGATAAAATGCAATAACAATGGAACGTCCATACATAGCTAATAATGGTGTATAAATAACGGTAGTTGTAAGCTCTACGCCGTTTCGGGACCTTATAGCCACTCATCAGGAGCATAACCGTATTATTCACAATTGCGTCCGTGCAGAGGCGGCGCAGGCCTGAATGCAGAGCCCACCCGCAATGCCGGGGTCCGGAGCTGAGGGAGCATGTCCAGGCAGCGGACCCGGCAATGAGAAACCCCCAGATTGGGTCAGAGTGTAGCGGGGTGACCTCAGTGGAAGGAGGAAAAGAAAGACCTGAAAAGCAAAAAACACGAAGTGAATAGGTAAGAATAGTGTGAAAAAATGAAAGGAGAATATGAAGCAGTGAAAATGAGTTGGACTGAAACGAGTGAAAAAAAGAGAAAGAAGGAGAAAAATGAAAAAATAAATAAAAGAAAAAAGTTTTGAGAAAGAGAATAGAATATGAGAGAAATGAACCAAGATAGTACAGAAAAAGACCAGGGAAGGGGGATGGTAAAACAAAAGAGAAAAACTGAGTGAAAGAAAAAGGGGGTGAAGAAAGACCATAGCTGTGAGGAAAAAGACCTGAAAAACAAAGACACGAAGTGAATAGGTGAGAATAGTGTGAAAAAAATGGGGGAGAAAAAAAAGGAGTATAAAGCAGTGAGAATAGGTTGGAGTGAATATAGTGAAAGGAGAAAAAGAAATATGAAAAAGTAAAAAGAAGTTTTGAAAAGGAAAGAATAGAATATAAGAGAAACGAGCAAAATAGTCCAGAACGAGACCAAGGAAGGTGGATGGTAGAACAAAAAGGGGGAAGTGAGTGAAAGAAAAGGGGGTGAAAAAAGACCATACCTGTGAAGGGGGAAGTAGGGGCATGATTGCCAAAGGTGTGTGGCTGCTTGATGGTGTACGGATAAGGCCTGAATTGGGAGACACCTCACTGGGAGAAGCCAAAGCGGGGAGTGCCACTGCAGAACACACCCCCAACGTCATGCAACCAGCAAACCAAAGGGGGCCGGGAGGCGCCGCAGATCCGCCAGCCAGGCAACCGAGCTGGCCGATCGCGAGCGCCAAACCAACCCCACCAAGCGCTGGAGATGGAAAACACGCTGCCGCTATGGGGCGTCATAAAGACGCTGAACAGCCGGCGCGGAAGGCATGACGTCGACGCGCAATGGAGGAGGCCCCGCCCGCCCCACGTCACAACAAGGCGGAGGGGGGATCCCCAGTACGCGTCGCAGCTCCGGAGTGTGGCAGAAAGGGCAGGCCAAGACAGACAGCAGCCAGAACCAACAGTGCACGGACACAACTGCAAACATTGAATTTATCAAGGGGCAAAACACCTGAGATGACTTCCTAGTGATTGACTCCATATAGGGACAATCAAGGTGTGAAATAGGGAATTACTGGATAGACATCAAAATTAAATTAAATAAAATAAAAAATCCGAAAATTAAATAATATAATGCTTGAAAGTGCGACCGTGTGCCTCCATCCCTAATTATTTGATTAAAAAGGAGAGAAATCAAAAGTATTGGGACTTTAAATGAGGATAGTGGGGCTGTTCATACCCCTCCTCCATCCCGGTTCAGTAATAAAAACTGAAAAAGAGAGCAGATGTGGGACTTTGAGTGAGGCACACGGGAGCAAAAGCCAAACTAGAATAAAGTTTCAATTTTTTAATATAGAGTAATACATAAATTCATAAGTTTACATTTATAGGCACATAGCTCAATAAATAATTTGTATTCAATCATAAAATACATTCCAACAAGGACTTCTATGTAAACATATGAGGATATGAATAAAAAATACATAACAATAGATATGTGGCACACAGTGTCACTAGAAAAAAGTGGCAAAGATAAAATGCAATAACAATGGAACGTCCATACATAGCTAATAATGGTGTATAAATAACGGTAGTTGTAAGCTCTACGCCGTTTCGGGACCTTATAGCCACTCATCAGGAGCATAACCGTATTATTCACCTATAAATAGGGGAAATTAGCAATATTTAGAGTAATTTAAAGGACGAGTGGGCAAATGTAAAACATAAAATTCCACATTCTTCCACAAAGACCATGAACTTACAATTGCGTCCGTGCAGAGGCGGCGCAGGCCTGAATGCAGAGCCCACCCGCAATGCCGGGGTCCGGAGCTGAGGGAGCATGTCCAGGCAGCAGACCCGGCAATGAGAAACCCCCAGATTGGGTCAGAGTGTAGCGGGGTGACCTCAGTGGAAGGAGGAAAAGAAAGACCTGAAAAGCAAAAACACGAAGTGAATAGGTAAGAATAGTGTGAAAAAATGAAAGGAGAATATGAAGCAGTGAAAATGAGTTGGACTGAAACGAGTGAAAAAAAGAGAAAGAAGGAGAAAAATGAAAAAATAAATAAAAGAAAAAAGTTTTGAGAAAGAGAATAGAATATGAGAGAAATGAACCAAGATAGTACAGAAAAAGACCAGGGAAGGGGGATGGTAAAACAAAAGAGAAAAACTGAGTGAAAGAAAAAGGGGGTGAAGAAAGACCATAGCTGTGAGGAAAAAGACCTGAAAAACAAAGACACAAAGTGAATAGGTGAGAATAGTGTGAAAAAAATGGGGGAGAAAAAAAAGGAGTATAAAGCAGTGAGAATAGGTTGGAGTGAATATAGTGAAAGGAGAAAAAGAAATATGAAAAAGTAAAAAGAAGTTTTGAAAAGGAAAGAATAGAATATAAGAGAAACGAGCAAAATAGTCCAGAACGAGACCAAGGAAGGTGGATGGTAGAACAAAAAGGGGGAAGTGAGTGAAAGAAAAGGGGGTGAAAAAAGACCATACCTGTGAAGGGGGAAGTAGGGGCATGATTGCCAAAGGTGTGTGGCTGCTTGATGGTGTACAGATAAGGCCTGAATTGGGAGACACCTCACTGGGAGAAGCCAAAGCGGGGAGTGCCACCGCAGAACACACCCCCAACGTCATGCAACCAGCAAACCAAAGGGGGCCGGGAGGCGCCGCAGATCCGCCAGCCAGGCAACGAGCTGGCCGACCGCGAGCGCCAAACCGTTATTGTAAGTTCATGGTCTTTGTGGAAGAATGTGGAATTTTATGTTTTACATTTGCCCACTCGTCCTTTAAATTACTCTAAATATTGCTAATTTCCCCTATTTATAGGTGAATAATACGGTTATGCTCCTGATGAGTGGCTATAAGGTCCCGAAACGGCGTAGAGCTTACAACTACCGTTATTTATACACCATTATTAGCTATGTATGGACGTTCCATTGTTATTGCATTTTATCTTTGCCACTTTTTTCTAGTGACACTGTGTGCCACATATCTATTGTTATGTATTTTTTATTCATATCCTCATATGTTTACATAGAAGTCCTTGTTGGAATGTATTTTATGATTGAATACAAATTATTTATTGAGCTATGTGCCTATAAATGTAAACTTATGAATTTATGTATTACTCTATATTAAAAAATTGAAACTTTATTCTAGTTTGGCTTTTGCTCCCGTGTGCCTCACTCAAAGTCCCACATCTGCTCTCTTTTTTAGTTTTTATTACTGAACCGGGATGGAGGAGGGGTATGAACGGCCCCACTATCCTCATTTAAAGTCCCAATACTTTTGATTTCTCTCCTTTTTAATCATATATACATTGCAGTTTACAAGTGATTTACCAGGATTATGACTGAAGATATCAGCCATAACCCCGGTATCGTTTTTTTTCAGCTGGTGGCCAGCTTTCTCATGAAACCATTCCGAGCAGCTCATAAGCCACTGGAATGGTTTCCGAAGCGGATAGAGGGGACGTCCTCACTCCCGCCGCTCACGGGTGTCTCTCTGGTTTACTGTTTCGGCCGGTTAGCCCAAGAAATGATCCGATGGTGCAGCCAGCTGGCCCCATAGGTGGTCAAAGAATACATACTCTTTGATCGACTCTATGGCCTTGTAGGACTGGGGGGACGTCACTTCCAGTCTAGGCCAGAAGTAAATCTTTTTTTTTTTTTAAGCAAAGGATCTTTTGCTTTTAAAGGTAAAGAAAAGATTTGGAGTTTTTTGACCCCAGATCTCTTCATGAAGAGGACCTGTCATCCTTGTTTCTATTACAAGGGGTGTTTACATTCCTTGTAATAGGAATACAAATGATAAAAAATAAATAAAATTTAAAGAGACAGTGTAAAAATAAAAAATAAAAAATAGAATAAATAAGAAAAAAGAAAAAGATTAAAACGCCCCCATCCCTCCATGCTCGCATGCAGAAGTGAAGGCATATGTAAGTCATGCATGGATATGTAAACTGTTTTCACATCACACAAGTGAGGTATCGCTGCAATCGTTAGAATGAGAGCAATAATTCTAGTACTAGACCTCCTCTGTAACTTTAAACAGGTAACCGGTAAATGCATTTAAAGCATCGCCTATGAAGATTTTTAATTACTGTAGTTTGCCGCCATTCCATGAGCAATTTTAAAGCATGACATCTATTTACCGTATATACTGGAGTATAGGCCGACCCAAATATAAGCCGAGGCACCTAATTTTACCCCAAAAAACTGGAAAAACGTATTGACTCGAGTATAAGCCTAAGGTGGGAAATGCAACAGCTACCGGTAAATTTCAAATATAAAAATACGATTCCTAGCACTGTGCCATCTATTATAAGAGGAGGATATACGGTAATCAAACAAGGGAGATTCTACTGACCCCTGAAATCATGACACTGTAGGGTACTGCTTACAGTATTTAGCCTGTATACAAATGCAGCTTGGTCCAAAGTAAGGAAGTCCCAGATACCTATATTTCCCAGAGAGTTAGTATAAAACTATTTTTTACTTGGAGAGATCTGCTGGCCTATAGGTTAGGTGGTGAGGAGTATTCAGAAGCATTGTGCAAGGCATGGTGCAAAGCTTTATTATTTTCTTACCAGGGACTGTGTGAGATCAATGTCCCGCTGTGTCAGATCGCCGTGCAGCCAGCGATGTCCCGCCTCCTATGACACACGGCACAGTGATTCCTAGCATTGGATCACTGTGCCGTCTGTCACAAGAGGAGGCGGGACATGCACGGCGCTGCACGGCGATCTGACACAGCATGGGAGGTAGGGGAAACTCAAAGGGGCGCCGGGACGATTCACGAGCATCACCCAGCGGCATGGCCCTGCCCCTTTTTCTCCTCCATTTCGGACTTCTTATCACTGATTCGAGTATAAGCCGAGGCGGGTTATTTCATCCAAAAAAATGGGCTGAAAAACTCGGCTTATACTCAAGTATATACAGTACTTGGCGTTACATCATCTTGTACATTATACAAAAATATTGGGGCAAATATTGTCTTTTGTTTAGTTTTTTTAATTAAATAACCACTTGACATCCGGCCATAGCGGAATGATGGCTACAGCGAGGATGTCAATTTCCGGGAGGCCGTCATATGACAGCCTCCCCTTTCCTCGCACCCCGTGCACGCTCACGAGCTCGCATCTGGAAAATTCTGTGTTGGCCGTGTCCCTTGGACACAACCAATCACAGATCGCTGTAAATGGCCATTTACAGCGCGATCGCGATGGCCAATGAGCGATGATCTCAAATGTAAACATATGAGATCATCTCTCATTGCCGACTCTCTCTCCTCACACAGAGACAGAAATTAAGAAAAATTCGTGTTTTTTCCAAATTTTCGGTCTTTTTTCATTTATAGCGCAAAAAATAAAAAACCCAGAGGTGATCAAATACCACCAAAAGAAAGCTCTATTTGTATGAAAAAAAGGACAAAAAAATCATTTGGGTACAGTGTTGCATGACTGAGTAATTGTCATTCAAAGTGTGAGAGCGCTGAAAGCTGAAAATTGGTCTGGATAGGAGGGGGGTTTAAGTGCCCAGTAAGCAAGTGGTTAAAGTGTATTTTCTCTAAAAAAGAATTGCATTTGCAAAACCGCTGCACAAATACCATGTGACATAAAACATTGCAACGATTGCCAGTTTATTGTCCAGGGTCTCTGCTAAAGAAAATGTATAATATTTGGGGGTTCTAAGTAATTTTCTATCAAAACTTGACTTTGGTGGGTTTTGGATTAAAGCGGTATTAAACCCAAAAATGTAATATATTGCAGCTTAACAATCATTAGATGAGGTGGTTGAATTTGTTTTCTCTTTTTAGGATTTTGATCTGGCAAGTCATACACCTCTTGCATTAGAGCATCCCCACTCTGGATGAATGAGCATAGGGGGCACCTTTGGACAGCAGCATTGTCAGTCTAGGGGGATTTAGATACATTAACCAATTAAAGCCAAACCCCAGATCACACTGCAGTTACACAAGCAGTTAGAGCAACAGTTTTTCCTTTTTCCTTTTTGGGATAAAGGTTTTACAAAAATGCAAGCTGATCACTGCAAACCCCTCTGTCAATGTTAAATGGTTTGTCTTATCCATCTAACTGCAAAAGAGCAGACTTGCTGGCCAGATCACTAGGTGAAAATAAAAGAAAAAAAGCCTAAAAAAGAAAACAAATGCATCCACCACATCTAATGCCGTGTACACACAGCTGGATTTTTCGACCAAACTTGTCCGACGTCAGACAATTCGACCGTGTGTGGGCTTCATCGGACCTGCAGCGGACCTTTTCTGTCGAAAATGCAAAGGACTTTAGATTTAGAACATGTTTCAAATCTTTTTCAAATCCGGTCGAAAAATCCGCTCGTCTGTATGCTAGTCTGACAGACGAAAACCGACGCTAGGGCAGCTATTGGCTACTGGCTATGAACTTCCTTATTCTAATCTGGTCGTGCGTCATCGCTGTCGAATCCGTCGGACTTTGGTGTGATTGTGTGTAGGCAAGTCCGATTCGATGGAAGTCCGTCGAAAGTCTGTCGAAAAGTCCGACGTGATTCAGTCCATCGAAAGTCCATTTGTGTGTACACAGCATAAGAATTGGTAAGCTGCAAAATAATAAATGTTTGCTTTTAGGTTTAATACTGCTGTAAAGATCGCAATTTGCATGTTTTTGGACATGTTTGCCTAACCTCCTGTTGAATCAGTGCATTGTATAATTTTACCCAAGGCTATACTAGTGTCTTACAAATAATCCTTCGGATCTTGGATTTAGAAGACAATGAGGTTAATTTACTAAAGGCAAATAGACTGTGCACTTTGCACAGTATCGTTACGCCAGAGCTTCATAAATAAGGTAAAGTTTCACTTTGCAAAAAGCACCCAATCACATGCACGGAAAGTAAAAAAAAAATCAGCATGTTTGCTTGCACATGATTGGATGATGGAAGTCAGCAGAGCTTTTGCCCATTTACCAAGCTCTGGATCAACTGCTCTTGCAGAGTGCAACTGCACATAGCAAAGTGCACATTGTATTTGCCTTTAGTAAATCAAACCCAATGTTTATTAAAGATTAGCCTTTAAAATGCAAATGTACATAGAATAATATCGCTGAATGCATCATGACGTGAATTGTGGAGAGTAGGGCACGCTCTAGACTAAGTGCCTCCCAGGGTCTTGCGGCAGAATGTTTAGATATTTGTTTCCGAATTTCTGACTTCAGGCCATTCTCCAGATGAATTACAAGAAAAGTGTATACAGATAGGCGGGTGTGATTTTGCAGGATCCTGTAGAAAACACGGGTACAGGTTAGGCAAGGTTGTGCTGGTGTGTTGAAGCTGTAAGATAAACACGGCATGCACTGACAGGTAAAGAACATAGCAACATAATAGGATAGCAGAAGCAGCAAATGCTCCAAAGAGCCACAACATCCTAAAAGTGCTTACTCCCTCCAGAGCCTTTTTGAGGGATTGTTACTACCCTATACTGATTTCACAACATGCACTATATTGTCAAATGTATTGGGACGTCTGCCTTTACATGCACATGAACGTTTAAGCTAGGGTTGTCCCGATACCACTTTTTTAGGACCGAGTACAAGTACCGATACTTTTTTTCAAGTACTCGCCGATACCGATACTTTTTTTTATGTCACGTGACAGTGTTTTTTTTTTGTTTTTTTTTTAACAGTGTTTTCTTTTTTTTGGGGGGGGAGGGGGTGAATGGTGTATGTGTGTGTGTTTTTTTTTTTTCATTTACAATTTTTATTTTTTACAATAATATTTTTTTTATTCTTTAATGCAATATGTGTTTTTTTTTTTTTTTTTTAATCAGCCCTGTTGGGGGGCTTTGGTGAGATATCAGGAGTCTTAACAAACCTCTGAAATCTCCCCCTTGAGACAGAGAAAGAGACGGAGGATAGAGATTCCCCAGTCCCTTTCTCTGCAGCCTCAGCTGCACTGAGAATGAATGGAGAGAAGACAGCGGCTCCTCTCCATTCATAAACTGACTCATCGTAATCACAAGAGATTACAATGTTTCAGTTATGTGAATGAACAGAGTCAGCTGACTCTGTCTATTCACAAAGGAAGGAGGAGGAGGACGGCGGAACGGAGGGGACAGAGAAGGAGAGGGGAACAGAGGGGACAGCGGAGAGGCACAGCAGAACGGAGGGGACAGCGGAGAGGCACAGCAGAACGGAGGGGACAGCGGAGAGGCACAGCAGAACGGAGGGGACAGCGGAGAGGCACAGCAGAACGGAGGGGACAGCGGAGGGGGACAGAAAAGGAGAGAGGAACGGAGGGGACAGCAGAGAAGGAGAGAGGAACAGAGGGGGACAGCGGAGAGACACAGAGAAGGAGAGAGGAACGGAGGGGACAGCGGAGAGACACAGAGAAGGAGAGAGGAACGGAGGGGACAGCGGAGGGGGACAATGAAGGAGAGGGGAACGGAGGGGGACAACGGAGAGGCACAGAGAAGGAGAGAGGAACGGAGGGGGACAGAGAAGGAGAGGGGAACGGAGGGGGACAGTGGACAGGCACAGAGAAGGAGAGAGGAACGGAGGGGACAGCGGAGGGGGACAATGAAGGAGAGGGGAACGGAGGGGACAGCGGAGGGGGACAGAGAAGGAGAGGGGAACGGAGGGGGACAGCGGAGAGACACAGAGAAGGAGAGGGGAACGGAGGGGGACAGCGGAGTGGAACAGAGGAAAGGAGGGGGCATGGAGGAGGATGCAGTGACAGTCAGCGGTGAGCGATCACCGCTGTATGTCACTAAAGCTGCTGAAAGCCGCTGGGGAGAATCTTGTAACTCCCCCATGCACCAATCACAGCTGTCTTCCAGGTATCGGGGGAAGCATCGGGAGCATTTGCCCGAGTACAAGTACTTGGGCAAATGCTCGGTATCGATGCCGATACTAGTATCGGTATCGGGACAGCCCTAGTTTAAGCGGGAGTCCACCTAAAAAATAAATATTAAAAGCCAGCAGCTACAAATACTGCAGCTGCTGACTTTTAATAAATGGACACTTACCTGTCCCAGGGTTCAGCGATGTCGGCAGCCGACGCCGATCACCGGCTTGACTCTCGGCAGCTGCCGCAGCCATCCTAGGTGAGGGAATCAGGAAGTGAAGCGTTGCGGCTTCACTTCCCAGTTCCCTACTGCGCATGCGGTAGACAGGTATCTGCAACCCCCTCCCCCTGAAAGGTGCCAAATGTGACACCGGGGGGGGGGGGGGCCCGAAAAGCAGAAGTTCCATTTTTGTGTGGAACTCTGCTTTAATGGCATCCCAATCTTAGTCTGTAGGGTTCAATATTGAGTTGGCCCACCCTTTGCAGCTATAACAGCTTCAACTCTTCTGGGAAGGCCGTCCACAAGGTTTAGGAGTGTCTATGGGAATGTTTGACCATTCTTCCAGAAGTGCATTTGTGAGGTCAGGCGCTGATGTTAGACGAGAAGGCCTGGCTCGCAGTCTCCACTCTAATTCATCCCAAAGGTGTTCTGTCAGGTTTGAGGTCAAGAGGTGCACTTATTTTTTTATGTCACGTGACAGTGTTTTTTTTTTTTTTTTTTTTAACAGTGTTTTCTTTTTTTTTGGGGGGGGGGGGGGGGTGAACGGTGTATGTGTGTGTGTTTTTTTTTTTATTTGCAATTTTTATTTTTTACAATAATATTTTTTTTATTCTTTATTGCAATATGTGTTTTTTTTTTTTTTTTAATCAGCCCTGTTGGGGGGCTTTGGTGAGATATCAGGGGTCTTAACAGACCTCTGAAATCTCCCCCTTTAGACAGAAAAAGAGACGGAGGATAGAGATTCCCCAGTCCCTTTCTCTGCAGCCTCAGCTGCACTGAGAATGAATGGAAAGAAGACAGCGGCTCCTCTCCATTCATAAACTGACTCATCGTAATCACAAGAGATTACAATGTTTCAGTTATGTGAATGGGCAGAGTCAGCTGACTCTGTCTATTCACAAAGGAAGGAGGAGGAGGACGGCGGACCGGAGGGGGACAGAGAAGGAGAGGGGAACAGAGGGGACAGCGGAGAGGCACAGCAGAACGGAGGGGACAGCGGAGAGGCACAGCAGAACGGAGGGGACAGCGGAGGGTGACAGAAAAGGAGAGAGGAACGGAGGGGACAGCGGAGAGGCACAGGGAAGGAGAGAGGAACGGAGGGGGACAGCGGAGAGACACAGAGAAGGAGAGAGGAACGGAGGGGGACAGCGGGGAGACACAGAGAAGGAGAGAGCAACGGAGGGGACAGCGGAGGGGGATAATGAAGGAGAGGGGAACGGAGGGGGACAGCGGAGAGGCACAGAGAAGGAGAGAGGAACGGAGGGGACAGCGGAGGGGGACAGAGAAGGAGAGGGGAACGGAGGGGGACAGCGGAGAGGCACAGAGAAGGAGAGAGGAACGGAGGGGACAGCGGAGGGGGACAGAGAAGGAGAGGGGAACGGAGGGGGACAGCGGAGAGACACAGAGAAGGAGAGAGGAACGGAGGGGGACAGCGGAGGGGGACAGAGGAAAGGAGGGGGCATGGAGGAGGATGCAGTGACAGTCAGCGGTGAGCGATCACCGCTGTATGTCACTAAAGCTGCTGAAAGCCGCTGGGGGAGAATCTTGTAACTCCCCCATGCGCCAATCACAGCTGTCTTCCAGGTATCGGGGGAAGCATCGAGTGCATTTGCCCGAGTACAAGTACTTGGGCAAATGCTCGGTATCGATGCCGATACCGATACTAGTATCGGTATCGGGACAGCCCTAGTTTAAGCGGGAGTCCACCTAAAAAATAAATATTAAAAGCCAGCAGCTACAAATACTGCAGCTGCTGACTTTTAATAAATGGACACTTACCTGTCCCAGGGTCCAGCGATGTCGGCAGCCAACGCCGATCACTGGCTTGACTCTCGGCAGCTGCCGCAGCCATCCTAGGTGAGGGAATCAGGAAGTGAAGCGTTGCGGCTTCACTTCCCAGTTCCCTACTGCGCATGCGGTAGACAGGTATCTGCACCCCCCTCCCTCCTGAAAGGTGCCAAATGTGACACCGGGGGGGGGGGGGGGTCCGAAAAGCAGAAGTTCCATTTTTGTGTGGAACTCCAGTTTAATGGCATCCCAATCTTAGTCTGTAGGGTTCAATATTGAGTTGGCCCACCCTTTGCAGCTATAACAGCTTCGACTCTTCTGGGAAGGCTGTCCACAAGGTTTAGGAGTGTGTCTATGGGAATGTTTGATCATTCTTCCAGAAGTGCATTTGTGAGGTCAGGCACTGATGTTAGACGAGAAGGCCTGGCTCCACTCTAATTCATCCCAAAGGTGTTCTGTCAGGTTTGAGGTCAAGAGGTGCAGTACAGTCAAGTTCCTCCACCCCAAACTCGTTCATCCATGTCTTTATGGACCTTGGAATGGAAAGAAGGGAAAAGAAACTGCGCTAAGATATATATAAAAACCTTATAAGTGATGGATTTGTTGTACAACGGAAGCAGCAATTCTCTTGTATAACACCAATACAGTGAAAAATATATAGAGAAAAATTAGAATCGCGCTAAACCTGTAAATATAAACAGGTATAAACCTTAAACTAAACACATAAAATGTGCAAACCTTTCAGAATTGAATGTGTATGGCAGATATATGTGAATGATTATTAAATCATAAACCTTATGAAAAACCTTGTGAAAAACATATCAAAGTAAGACAAACAGTCTATATACAGATGACTTTAGAGTATCACATCCACCCGTGCAAAAGTCAGGAGTAAAGTCCATCCACAGAAAAGATGAGTCTTCCACCGCTGATTGACAAAAATATATGTGTAATCCACCACCACTATAGAAAGAATCACTTCTTACCAGATGACCATGACCCCCCGCTACAGAGGATCATGAGAAGCATATAGTCTAGGCACAGCTGTAACTTCAGAGCGCACCAAAAGTGCTTGCTTGCTACCTACTCTTCAGATCGCCTCATTAGTAACCAAGCCCATGAGTGGATGTACATAGCATGTAAAAGACAGAAATGCTCCAATAGTGTAAAAACCTTCAGGTTTATTAAAAGATTAAAATAAAAAAACACACTTACAAATATTGCATCAAATAGAACGCCTGAAGTCCGATGTGACAACCAATACACATTCGGACAAACCTGTCCTTCTGGAAGCACGAGCAGTGACTCGAGGTGACGTCAGCGCATCGTCCTGCTCTGCCCTACGCATTTCGTAAGATAATTATGTCATCCAGTGCCCCTGGATGACGTAAGTGAAGTGAGATAATGATGAATTGAGGAAATTACTTGTCACGTACATGGTGGCGGAGCCCAGAGTGCAGGGAGTGGCCTCTCGTGTGCCTCTGGCTCAAGAACCCATGATAGAGGAAACAGGGACTCGAGAGCGCAGGGGGCCACAAGTGCCTGGCAAGTGGCAGGTGTCTCTGTAGTTCAACTGGAGCACTGGAACAGCGGACTGTAAGAAGATGCACCGGATCACTGTCAGGAACACTGGAACCACTGGCTGTGAGGAGAAGCACTGTAGCAGGCAGGAACTCCGGAACAGCAGGCAGCAGGGAGGTGTTCTGTAGTTCAGCTGGAGCACTGGCCACCGCCAACAAACATAGGAGACACTGGGAAACATTTAATGTAGCGGGCAAGGACATTGATACCACCTAGTAAGTATCTCAAAGTTCTTGGATCTCTCTTGGACCACTTTAGTTATGGTAAATTTAGCGCATTAGTATGCATGATTTGGCCCTGACCTCATCTGTGCGTTTAAGTTCTCATTCCTATTTTGTCATATAAGATGGAGATTTGGGGAATATGCAAGAGAGTAGTAATTTGTTAAACATTCATTTTAGTAGACGATGAGGGGAGGCGAGGGTCAATTTACTTCTCAGTGGAAAAGAATATTATAACCTTTGAAACACAGCAAAAAATGATTGTGTGCTTGAGTGAATTCTGAAAAAAAGCAAGCACAAAATGAGCGAGCTGCATGTAAACTGATTCCAGTCCAGCTCACGTAACGTTGGCTGTTGTCTGTGTGGCCCACTGTTGGTAGCCTTTTCATTATCCCATCATGAATCTGTTATGATGTATTATTTTCAACAGAAAAGATAAGATGCTAGCCCAGTAATTCAGCATTGCAGAGATCTGTGTACTGTGTTGGGTTGAAGTGAGATTGTTGTCATATAAAATACAATTTTTATGTGGATACAATCAGAGATCACACACTGCCCAACAGTACCAGCCTAGATCCAGAGGGCAAGTGTTGCAACAAGTATTGAAGTGTTTGGCTCCAGCCTCCGGGACACCTCCTAGATCATCAGGACCCCCCAGGGATTTGTTTAAATACTGAAGTAGTCCCAAATTATCCAAGACACTGTGGGGTATGCTTCCTTTATGCTGCCTAGCCTGGTTGCGGACAGTGCAATGTTTACATCTCTCTGTCCATTCCACATGCACTGGAGGAAGAAAAGGGCACCTCTACAGTAGCAAAAGAGAGGTGCTCTGTGCTCAGATGCCCATTATTGTGCTTTTCAATAGGCTTCTTAAATTTACGAAAGCCCAAGTCCAGCCAGAATTTTTTTTTTATCTCATTTTTGGATAGCATGGGTAGGGTTTAAAATGTCTGCCATTTTTTTGTATGTCTGTGTTCCTCTTGGCTAGGGTTAGGCTTTAACTTTAGTAGCCCAAGGCCTGAATGGCACCATCAAGGAACCTTTCCAAATAAAACCCCTTTAAGCATGATTATTATATTTGTCTGGTGATTTTCTCATATGAGTTTCCTACTGAGGTTTTTTTTTTTACATTTAACTTACATGGTAATTTTTTTCTTTAAATAGATGCCAAATGCAAATTTGCTGAAAAGAGGTTTTTTTTATTGCTCTGACAAGCAGTATTTAATTTTAAATTGCTAGCTTCAAATAACCATATGTACATCAAAATAGGAACATTGTATATCCACGTTGGATCTGACAATCCTGATAACACACAACCCATAACACCATAGGTAAGGTTCCAACTGTCTCCTCTTTTGAACTCACAGATCTTTTTTTGAAAAACGTTGTCTCTTTGCTCCATGGTTGTCCTCCTTTCATCCATGCATAGCTAAATCCACTAACATTTCCTTTTGTTGGAAATCTGGGAACTTTCTTTGTTTTGTAACGTGGGAGAGATACAGTGGGGAAAATAATTATTTGATCCCCTGCAGATTTTGTAAGTTTGCCCACTTACAAAGAAATGAAGGATCTATCATTTTTATCATAGGTGTAGTTTAAATATTAGAGTCAGAATATTAACCAAAAAATCCAGAAAAAACACATGATACAAATGTTATAACTTATAAGTTGAGTTGCAGTTCAGTGAGTAAAATAAGTATTTGATCCCCAAGCAAAACGTGACTTAGTACTTGGTGGAGAAACCCTTGTTGGCAAGCACAGAGGTAAGACGTTTCTTGTAGTTGGTTACCAGGTTTGCACACATCTCAGGAGGGATTTTGATCCACTCTTTTTTAAAGATCTTCTCTAAATCCTTAAGGCTTCTTCGCTATCGCTTGGCAACTAGAATTTTCAGCTCCCTCCATAAATTTACTATAGGATTAAGGCCTGGAGACTGGGTAGGCCACTCCATGACCTTAATGTG
Organism: Lithobates septentrionalis; assembly: GCA_037952835.1. Lineage (NCBI taxonomy): Eukaryota > Metazoa > Chordata > Amphibia > Anura > Ranidae > Lithobates > Lithobates septentrionalis. The sequence continues at coordinate 1,746,287 of JBBDGP010000653.1, read as the reverse complement.
CTTCTTCTTGAGCCACTCCTTTGTTGCCTTGGTGGTATGTTTTGAGTCATTGTCATGCTGAAAGACCCATCCATGACCCATCTTCAATGTTCTGGCAGAGGGAAGAAGGTTTTCATCCAAGATTTTACAATACGTGGCCCCATTCATTGTCCCCTCAATGCGGCAAAGTCGGTCTGTATCTTTAGCAGAGAAACAGCCCCAAAGCATAATGTTTCCACCTCCGTGCTTGACTGTAGGGATGGTGCTCTTAGGGTCATAGTCAACATTTTTCTTCCTCCAAACACAGTGAGTCCCCCTCCTCAAGAAGGCACATGTACAGTCATGCCAAGGAACAACTAAATGATTCAGAGACTAATTGGGAGAAAGTGCTCTGGTCAGATGAGACCAAAATTGAGCTCTTTGACATTAACTCGATTCGCCGTGTTTGGAGGAAGAAAAATGTTGACTATGACCCTAAGAACACCATCCCTACAGTCAAGCATGGAGGTGGAAACATGCTTTGGAGCTGTTTCTCTGCTAAAAGTACAGGCAGACTTTGCTGCATTGAGGGGCCAATGGATGAAGCCATATATTGTAAAATCTTGGATGAGAACCTTCTTCCCTCAGCCAGAACACTGAAGATGGGTCGTGGATGGGTCTTCCACCATGACAATGACCCAAAACATACCACCTTGGCAACAAAGGAGTGGCTCAACAAGAAGCACATTAAGGTCATGGAGTGGTCTAGTCAGTTTCCATACCTTAATCCTAAAGAAAATTTATGGAGGGAGCTGAAACTTTGAGTTGCTAAGAGACAACCCAGAAACCTTAAGGATTTAGAGAAGATCTGTAAAGAAGAATGGACCAAAATCCCTCCTGAGATGTATGCAAACTTGGTCATCAACTATAAGAAAGTGTTACCTCTGTGCCTGCCAACAAGGATTTCTCCACCAAGTAAGGTAAAAACAAAGGGGCAATATACTAGGATGACGATGAACTAATAGCATACAAGCAGCTAGCATAAATATAATGATTGTAATATAAGTGAAAAACATAAAGTCCAAATGCTGCGCTGAAGGTAGGAGATAAATAAGGAGACGATGGGTATAGATGGACATGGGAATGAAAACACCTCACACCAACTTCAAATGTATTGAAACAGACACCACCGTGCTGGCAAATATATCTTCTTACCAGAGGTCAAATATAATAAAGCATTAAAGTATAAGTCACATCCAGTGACTCCTGCAGGCAGCATTAACTTTGGCATAGGCAGCTTCAGATTCCCAATGCTCAGCAATGGAACAGCCTCAGATTCCATGACAAACAATAGAAACAATATGTGCCATATAAGAAAGACAAGGAGGCACATAATGAAGTCCGTAAAAACAATCCTCAGTTTATTAAAAGTAAAAAGGGGGTACTCAAAACGAATGCTGAATACAGGCATGAGAAATCATAAAGACCGCAATAACGGCGTGGTAGCGTCCTTACATCATCACCTGATGCATTTCAGCCTATTGGCCATCATCAGAGGTGTGCCACACCTCTGATGATGGGCAATAGGATGAAATGCATCAGAACGCTACCACACCACTACCGCGGTCTTGATGATTTCTCATGCCTGTATTCAGCATTCATTTGTGAGTATCCTTCATAGTGCATGCCCTGTTGACATCACCGGCTGCTGCTCACTAGAAAATCTCCTAAACAGTTCATATTTAGGAGATATTCATTTTACCTACAGGTAAGCTTTTTTTATAACCTTACCTGTAGGTAAAAATCAAAATGAGGGTTTGCTGCCACTTTAATGATGGGGTTTTTTGAGCTATTGGAAGGTCTGATGGAGAGAGTGTCTGTGTTCCGTTTGAAAACAAAGCGCATGTGATCTCTGTAATTCGAGATCATTCCTGTCTGGTAAGAGGCCTCAACATTTCCGAAGCATCTTTAGCACTAGAGCACCTTTATATTTCTTGAGCACTGAGCAATTGAAAGGCACCCTAAATTTTACAGTATGGACTATATTTAGATTTGATATGAACTTTGAATTTTTTATCTATTTATTTTTATTAATAAGCATTTTTATAGTAATCAATTTGTATTGAAAATTATGTTTTTTGTACCAATTATGTATTATGTATCAATTATGGCTTTTGATTCACATAGTCGATGATAAGTATAAAATATTGAATTTTTATATTTATTATTTACCTATGAATTCTGTACATGGTTTGAAAAGTCTTTCAATTATTGGTATTGATTTATAATTTTGCTTGTTATTTAAAGGGACAGCACACTTTTTAAATTAAGAAACCCCTTTAAGGCTAAAGTTCCTGTAATCAGGGTTTGGAGGCTCTTCCCACACAAAATTCTTCGCCCCCTCGAAATTCCAGGTCCCTAATAAGGACTTAGCAATCCAGAGAGTACTGAAAATCAGCCTCTCTTTATTATTATGTTATTATACAGGATTTATATAGCGCCAACAGTTTGCGCAGCACTTTACAACGTTAGGGCAGACAGTACAGTTACAATACAATTCAATACCGGAGGAATCAGAGGGCCCTGCTTGTTATCAACCAGATTACCTCGCAACCCCTCACCCTGCATGGGAGAGAACCCCGGAGTACTCAACACTGACTTCAGTGGGAAAATATACCTGCCACCCTGGACCCAACCCTGACGTCCTGTACAGCAGATACTCAGATAGCTGAAATGATGCCTGATTTGCTGGATGAGCTGATTTGCTTGGAGCTCTTACCTTCTCACTCCCACACCCCTCCTGATTCCAGATTGACAGAAGAGTCATTGAATTTTTTACCTGGTAAGGATGAAGTATACTCCCTTACTGGGAAAATGACGATATTACATAATGACACAGTTATGTTGCTGTCAATCATTTTAATAGCTAATCCCCATTGGTGTACCCTCTTTGTGACAAGAGATCAGAGAGTGAGGAGGCTGGCAGTGTTAACATCCCAGAAGAGCAATGTTTTTTTATTTTTTTCTTATTTTTAATATATAAAAGTTTAAATAATAGAACAAAAGAAAAAAGGTAGAAGATCACAAACAGGGTTTGCAAAGCAAAAGCTATGATGTTGCCAATAGCAGTTGGTGGTGATGAAACCTGCTATGGACAGCTCAGCTATGAAAGGAAACCTTTAACACAACATTCCTTGGGCAGGATTACACCCCCACCAATGCACATCTGCACTGGCCACCAATATTAGGGAACACTACATTTTTTATCTGCATTTTGTGTTTGTTATTTTTGTTCATTTAATTTTAGCATTACTACTAAAAATCTTGTTATGCAGAGCGGGAGCATACGAAATCTACATTGCTCACACCCCTATTCGTGTCCCATATAAAGGAGCTACTGAAAATGCCTTTAGACACATTTTTTCTGTACTTTATGGAGGACATTTCACTTTATATGTTGTTTTATGTATGAATGAATTGTGTGTGAACTTGACACAGAGGATCACATATGCACTGTACGTGTTTTTATACTTTATTCACAAGGAAAGGACATTATTGATTAACTTTTATTATTTATTTATGTGTTGTTTTGAATTGCTTGGATGTATTGTAATTGTATAATGGATGGGTATATTGCATCTTTAAATATGTTTAGCACTTATTTAGTCACTTACCACATTAGGGAATTTTATGCATAAGGATACTTTATTAATTACGGGTAAAAATAGATGTAAGCGCTGTATATCTTGAATTATAATATTATACCTTTTAGATATACTGTACACACAGCAGCGGAAAAGGGTTAGGGGCTAGGAAAGAGAAGCACTGATCTATATCACCAATTGCTAAAAATAATTTTTAGCACGAGCCGCCTTAGGCCTGAAAATATTTCAAGACTTCCTCCAGGATAAAAAGCTTAGAAAAATCTGCTATAACTTCTTAAAATCTACACTGACACTGCAACTTTCATACATGTGTCTGAGGACATTTGATGATAGCTGGTCCAGCATTTGTTGGCTGGATCAGGTGATGATCCCGTGTCTATGGAGCAGCACATGACAGCACCTAACAAGTGTTTGGGGGGGGGGGGGATATGACCCAATAGGTTTGAAATGGTTTGAAAATATTTCCCAGTTGCTACTGTTTTCCTAAGCCATGGGTTAGCTTCATGCTATGTTACTCCCCTCCCTTCTTTATTGCCCTAACACACCTTTCACACTGAGGCATTGAGAGTGCTTTCACACTGGGGTGCTGCACTGGTAGGATGTTAAAAAAAGTCCTGCAGGCAGCATCTTTGGGCTGGTGGAGGAGCGCTGTATAAACAACAACCGCTCCTGCCCATTGAAATGAATTGGCACCGCTGCCGAAGTGCCTGCAAAGCGCTTTGGTAGCGGCGCTACACAAGCATTATTAACCCTTTCCAAAAGCACCCCGCTAGCGGCCAAAAAGCTAACACTACCGAAAAGCGTGGCTAAATATAAGCGGTGCTTTACCGCTAACGCGGCTGCAATGTGAAAGCGCTCAAGTTAAGGAGAGGAACCGGCTATAAAAACCTTCTGAGATTGACCGATCATGTTCTAATGAAGCCTTAACTACGCTGGCCTTGCACCTGTAAATGTTCATTCAAAAACTCCCATTTTTGGAACATTCGTTTGATTATATAAAAGTTAATGTGGTTGAATCACCAATCACTTTCAAGCAGAGTGAGCATAAAAATCGAAGAAGAAAGATTGAAAATTTTTATTGAATCTACAGGTAACGGGCACATTTCTATCTGTTAAATTGGCTCCCGGACAAGAAAAATCTGAATGTTATGCATATGCACGTGTCAAAGTTAATCCAGATTGTCAATCGAAAATCGAGACATTGACATTGTACTCAAATGAAAAGTCGTTGAAAATTAGTAGAGTTGATAAAAGCTCCATAAAATGTTCGGATTAATGATTTTGATGCTTTCTTGTTCAAAAGTTTGAACAAAATTCTACAAGCGTAAGGCAGGCTTAACTCAGCCTTTTTACCCTTATGCCGCGTACACACGGTCGGACTTTTCGGGTACAAAAGTCCGACAGCCCGTCCGACAGACTTTTGACGGACTTTCGACTGACTTTTGGCGGACTTGCGGCGGACTTTCTAACGAACGGACTTGCCTACATACGATCACACAAAAGTCCGGCGGATTCGTACGTGATGACGTACACCGGACTAAAATAAGGAAGTTGATAGCCAGTAGCCAATAGCTGCCCTAGCGTGGGTTTTTGTCCGTCGGACTAGCATACAGACGAGCGGATTTCTGGGTCCGGTGTAGTTACGACGTAAAGATTTGAAGCATGTTTCAAATCTAAAGTCCGCCAGATTTGCAAATGGAAAAGTCCGCTGAAAGTCCAGGGAAGCCCACACACGATCGGATTGTCCGCCGTATTTGGTCCGTCTGCGTCCGTCTGACTTTTGTAGACGAAAAGTCCGACCGTGTGTACGCGGCATTAGAGGAACCCTTCATATCAATTTCAGATCTCATGGAGCCTCTGCTAAAATCATTTCATTAGGGGTCAGTGCTCCTTAAAATGGAATAATGCCCACTTTACAGAGGTAGTCAGAATGCCACTCTTACAGATAGCTAAAGAGATCATAGGTGTTATGCTGCTGGCTGTGAAAAGGGGCATTGAACCTGGAACCGTGCAAGCACCATCAGATGGAAGGTCAATCATCCACATCTCAATCCCCCAGCAACCTCCTGAGGAAACCTAAGTTTATATGGTTGAGATTGGCTGCTCTAATGTTCATGAATAGCTTTACTACCTGTGTTGGAGGGCTTGCATCTCTCCCAATACAAATCAATGGGAATGCAATAACAACTTGATTCAGCTTGATGCAGTTTGAAAGTCAACTGTGGGCCAAATAATCCTGTCAATGAACACAGAAGCCTCTCAAACTGATCTCCAAGGCAGGATGAGTACGCCTGAAGCTCTTTGCATTTGCCCATTACCACAAGCACTTAGTGGATTGGAAGGCATGAATAAAGTGCAGCATTTTTCTCTATTAGCCCATAAGTGGAATGTGTACAGCACAGAAATTCAGTGGTATCTCCTAGTTCTTAATCTGATAAGGGATGCTAGGTTGCTCTGTATGGCTGCCTGTGATCCTCATCCTTAAATCGAACTAATGTATGAAGTCATGTTGTTTTTAAGATTATACTTTTATTACAAGTCCCGTTTTTTCAGCTAATGAATAGATGCACTTAACTTGCGTTCCTTTCTTCCAGCTCAGTCTCTGAAAGAGTTTGCTCGCCTACTCATTACGGTGGAGGAAGAAAGAAGAAGATTGGTAAGAGCATTGCATCATACCCAGAGTTTGTACTGATACTGTGTAAATGTACTGTGACATATGGCAACCAGTCATTTAATAACTTTGCTATTGGTTTTGGTCCTTAAAAGACAACTGTATTCAAACAGAAAACTATATTTGTTTAACATTTGTGTAGAGCACCCCCTTAGGACCTGCAAGTAACTGGGATCCCCCACCCTGCACAGCCAGGCACACCAAAATTTCCACAGGCACTCCAGATTCAGAGAACAGTCTGTGACTTTGTTTTTTTGATTTATTGAGGGTAGTGACTTAGATAGGGATTGAAGGTTATGGGATGTCCATTTGACTTCAGCAAAACTTCAGGGACATTCTTCCTATATGCCATCTATATGCAACGCCACTTCTTCCTCCAGCACACACTTGCTTGCAGAACCCAGCTATGTCACCCTGTAGTCATTTTGTAGCAAAGACCCATTACAGGCAGGGACTTGCAGCCCCTATACTTGAAGAACAGATTGGGTGACACAGCTCCCACTTTCCAAGCACTTTCTGTGGTCATTGATCCCAGCACCACCTCTTCAGGCCCTGCCAACCCCCCTTGCTGCAGCTGCCCCCCTCACTAGCCCTCCAGGCTAATTCTGCACACTCCTCCAGACTGACACTCATAAGCCTGTCCGGCTGACTCTTTCTCAGGAGCTCTCCCAGACGTGCTGACCTGCTCTCACTGTCCTCTCACTTGCTCCCGTGCCTCCAGGAAGGATCCCCTCTGTGTGGTTTAGAAGGAGTCTTCCAGCACCCGAGCCCCAGGCTCGAGGTCACCCCCGCACACTAGGGGGCACCCTCAAGGGCCACTGACAGCCTCCTTAGCACCCTATCTCCACCCAACTCCCCTGCTAGCATGGCTCATGCCTTTTTATGAGGAGGCCTGTTCCCTGCTAGCCCTTTACTGGGTATTGGCTAAGGTCCTCATAAATATTCCTAACAGCCCCTCCTAGGTCCACCCACTTTGTCTAGAACATTCTCCAATGTTCCAGAGAACGGGGAGGCACCAGAAGAGCTGTCAGGATGAGTCATCCAGCCCTGAGTCACTAAATCCTGACCCAGATTCACAACCCAGACCCTACTCTCAGCCAAGCCAAATTTTCCTACACTAACAATCTATTTACATCTAGCACTCTAGCTAGAGGGTGCTACATTTGTTTGCTTTATGTTGATAATAAACCTGATATTGGTTTCTAAAGGTGACCCTGAAACCTTTTGAGCAGTTGTAAACCTGAAAAAAAAAAAATAACTAAGCAGTTTACCTGGTACAGTTAAGCATCAGAAGCCATCTGTCCCCATTCTTGCAAAGAAAGGTGATTCCAGCAATGTTACTGTAAATCCTCTCCGCTTTCTTGCAGGGTTAAAAAGCAACACATTACACAAATTTGTGTTGCCACACCCCCACTCCTGTGACTGATAGACTACTTAGTCATGCACGAGCATGAGAGAAGGGGGCGTGTGTCCAGCATTCCCGAACAGATTGCTCCCCCTACCTCCTCCAGCTCACCCAGGATTGGCTGCTCCGCTGGCCAAGCCGAAGTCAGGTGGTGCCTTCCACAAGTTCCGATTGGTCGGTACTCTCCAGGGGGCGTGACCAGCCGCCGGGGATACGTGCCATCCCGCTGTCAGCTTGGAGATTGCTGGGGGTGGGGAGTGTAGAGATGGAAGGAGAGTCCAGTGAGGTCACGACTCCACCTCTCAAGCTCCGGCATGCAGACATGCCCACTGGTCGGCAATATTCTGACGGCTCAGACAGGTGCAGGGGATAAAAAAAAGAAGGTAAAAGTACAGCGATTTGCTTTTACAATGTGGTAACATTAATACGGTGCCTTTCTTTTATGTTGCATGCACTGAAGGTTTGCAACCACTTTAAGTCCACCCTAAAATGTTACCCACAAACCGCAAAAACACTATTTAAAGCGGAGGATCACACAAAAATTGAACCTCCGGAGGGGGGTGCAGATACCTGTCTAAGACAGGTATTTGCACGCACTTCCGGCATAGACTCCCACGGGAGTCTATGCCTCTTCCTGTCCCCCCCGCGCTGTCTGCTGGGACACACACGGGTCCCAGGAGATAGCGGGGACCAGTTAGGAGGCGCAGCGTGACTCGCGCATGCGCAGTAGGGAATCGGGAAGTGAAGCCGCATTGCTTTACTTCCTGATTCCCTCACAGAGAAGGGCGGCGGCAGCTGCCAAGGACCAAGGGACAGTTCGGCCTCGGGTGCCGACACCGCTGGATTTCGGGGACAGGTTGAGTGTCCTTATTTTAAAAGTCAACAGCTGCAGTATTTGTAGCTGCTGACTTTTAAAAAAAAAGATTTGCGGGACTCCCTCTTTAAAGCAGAGTTCCGCCAAATAATAAATATTAATAATAAATATTAAGAGTCAGCAGCTACAAATACTGCAGCTGCTGACTTTTAAAATAAGGACACTTACCTGTCCAGGGCACCCGCGATGTGCGAAGCCAACCCATCCCTCGGCTCCCGGGGGGAGGAGGCGCCGGCATCTTCAGTAAGGGAATCAGGAAGTGAAGCCTTGCAGCTTCACAGCCTGGTTCCCTACTCCCTACTGTGCACGCATGAATCGCGCTGCTCATTATGAATGGTCCCTACTCTCTTCTGGGACCTGAGTGTCTCCCAGAAGACAGGGGGGGGGTAGGAGGGGCTGGACATGGTGCAGTTCGCCGCAGATTCTGCAGCTCTCTTTCGCCGGAAGTGGGAGCAAATACCTGTATTAGGCATCTCCTCCCCCCTCTGGTAATGACCAGACAAGAAAGAAGAAGTGGGCTGTATAAGGTATTTACTTGCAGATAAAAATGTTTTACTATCCAAAGTTAAAACAACAAGGGCAGAAGATTTAATAGATGGAAAGATGAAAAATAACTGAAGGTCCACTTTAATTAAATCCAGATACAGCCAGATTCTGTCAGCAATCTAGCCCCTTATTAAAGTGTTGGTGGGGGGAGGGGGGCGTTTCTATGTTAATGTCATTTCAGTTGTTTTCAGTCTTTTTATATCTTCATATTTTATTAAAGTAACACCAGGTGATCCTGTTTTGAAGGTCTTTGTTCAGGCACCTCTTGTTATGGGGTGACAACTGTCTCCCAGGTTTTGTCCCTGCGTTGTCATCTTGTCACATGCATCCTTGGTACAGACTACAATCAGCACTAAAAGGACTGCATGTATACAGGAAGTGACTCAAAGGGGCTGGAGGAAATCAACAGTATTGTGTTATTATTATTATACAGGATTTATATAGCGCCAACAGTTTGCACATCGCTTTACAACAAGAAGGCAGACAGTACAGTCACAATACAATTCAATACAGGAGGAATCCGAGGGCCAAGTGTATTTTTCCATAGGTAACAGTCATTAAGGCTGGGTTCACACTAGTGTGAATTGGATGTGGGTCACATCCAATTCGCATGACAGGAGATTGTGACCGGCTCTCTATGGAGCCACTTCACACATCTCTGTGGCGGCTGCGTAGCAGATAGCGCCGTGCGTCTTTGGCTCAGTTTCAGGTCCGAGTTCAAGCAAAAATTCAGGCCTGATTCATCCCTGAAACGGAGAAAGCAGGGATGCACCGGACCCCTGCCGTGAGCCGCATGCGAAGACAGTGTGAACACAGCCTAAGGCATCAAAATACATGCGCTCAGATGCATTTAGGGACAATTTCAAAGCCTGTAATACTTTGCAAAAACTGGATAAAAACCTGGACACTAATGCCGCGTACACACGAGCGGACTTTACGGCGGACTTTGCCCGGCGGACTGGATTTCGTTGGACAATTCGATGTGTGTGGGCTCCAGCGGACTTTGTTTTCTCAAAAGTTGGACGGACTTAGATTTGAAACTTGTTTAAAATTTATCCGTTGAAATCGAGTCCGGTCGAAAAGTCCGCCGTCTGTATGCTAGTTCGACGGACTAAAAAGCCACGCTAGGGCAGCTATTGGCTACTGGCTATGAACTTCCTTGTTTTAGTCCGGTCGTACGTCATCACGTACGAATTCGACGGACTTTGGTGGATTGTGTATAGGCAAGTCCGTTCATTCAGAAAGTCCGTCGTAAAGTACGTTGAAAAATCCGCCGGGCAAAGTCCGCCGTAAAGTCCGCTCGTGTGTACGCGGCATTAGCCATGTCTAGATGCGTTCACTCTAATGCCGCGTACACACGATCGGAATTTCCGACAACAAATCTTCGATGTGAGCTTGTTGTCGGAAATTCCGACCGTGTGTAGGCTCCATCGGACATTTCTTGTCGGAATTTCCGACCAACAAAATTGGAGATCTGGTTCTCAAATTTTCCGACATCAAAATCCGTTGTCGGAAATTCCGAGCGTGTGTACACAATTCCGACGCACAAAAATTCCGGGCATGCTCGGAATCAAGCAGAAAAGCCGCACTGGCTATTGAACTTCCTTTTTCTAGTCACGTTGTACGTGTTGTACGTCAGTGCATTCTTGACGTTCTGAATTTCCAACAACATTTCTGCGAGCGTGTGTATGCAAGACAAGTTTTAACCAACATCCGTTGTAAATAAATACACGGTTTGGTTGTCGGAAATTCCGATCATCTGTACGCGGCATTACTGTGTTTACAGAACAAGAATTTCTTGGTTCTGGGACCATTTAGGCTGGTTTTCTGCAGCTTTATGTGTGTACACGCATATTTAGGCTCCATTAAAAAAAAACAGTTCCCTTGGCAGAAGAAAATATATAGAGCATTTTTTGTACAAAGTTTAGAGGAGTTTCTGCCAGAAAGCTCCAATCAAAAACGCAAACCAATGGGTTTTTGTTTTCCTGCCTCTAAATGTTGAGCTCAAAATATGCCTCGTCCTAATGTGTATGGACAGATAGGAGAACATTGAGCTGCCTCTACAGGCAGAACACAAAACTCCCGTAGAAGCAATGATTTTTAAGCCAGTGTGCATGGAGCCTTAGGCTGGATTCACACCTATGCAGTTGTAGTGCTTTTTGCATTTTTCAGATTTGCACTACAGTCCATTTACCATGGTTTCCTATGGAATACGTTCTGTAGTGCAAATCTGCAAAATGCAAAAAGCACTAAAAATGCATAGGTGTGAATCCAGCCTTAGGGCTCAAGCTTGTGTTTTTTGTGCTCTTGTGCACGTTTTTATTGAGCTACTTCAAGCTTATTTGAGCTTCTTTGAGCATAAGTGTTTTTTTTTCACAAACCCTCCTAGATAGTATTTACTTAACCACTGTATAAACAAAACAAAAATCTGGAACAAAAGTTTTTGTGCATTTTCAAGATTTTTTGCGCTTTTTTTTTTTAGCTCTTTTGAGCTTTTTTGAGCTCTTTGGGGCACTAGCACCTTTCAAAAACACAACTTTAGTGGGCTTTTTTTTTCTGCCTGTAGGAGCATATGCCTGAAAACACCTGAAAAAGCCATAGTGTGCATGGACACATTGGCTTACTTGGAGGGAAGTTTCTAGGCAAAAAAAATAAGAGCTCAAAAGCCTGTAGGAGCCGCTTTTTTGAGCTCCTTTGAGCTGCAGTGTGCATGAGCCCTAATACAGGCACATCTGGATGCAGGAGAAATGGATCTGGGAGGTATAAAGTTTGGGTATAGGCTCCAAATCATTCTCTACGTAAACACAGGTGGCGTCTTTGCAGGAGGACTTTAACCACATGCCGACCGGGCCATAGCCGAAAGACGGCTACAGCGCTGTCGGCTTATTCTGGGTGGGTCGTCCATGGACGTCCTCACAGAATTGCGCTCCCAGGCACATCCCTGACCGCCGGGTCCGGGAGACCTGGCACATCATGGATCACGGTAAATGGCCGCTGATAGCGGCCGTTTACCACGTGATCGCTCCGTCAAATAACGGAGCATCACTTGTAAACAAACCGACGTCGTGTCATGATGCCGGTTCCTTCCTCCCCTCTCTGTACCGATCGGTACAGTGTGAGAGGAGAGAGGGAGAGATCGTTTGCAGCACTGTGGGCACTACAGATCCAACCCACAACACTGTTCAGTGCCCATACTCTGCAATACTATGCAATACTCGCCAATACTCTGCCAATACTCGCCAATACTATGCAATAAATTTTAATAGAAACAAAGGATTTTTTTTTTCTTTTTTTACCGAATTTCCAGTCTTTTATAATTTAAAGCGCAAAAAATAAAAAAACCAGCAGTGATTAAATACCACCAAAAGAAAGCTCTATTTGTGTGAAAAAAGGACAAACATTTCAAATGGGTACAGTGTTGCATGGCTGAGTAATTGTCATTCAAAGTGTGAGAGCACCGAAAGCAGAAAATTGGTCTGGTTAGGAAGGGGGTTTAAGTGCCCAGTGGTCAAGTGGTTAAAGTAAAAGGGTAAAAACAGTATTTCATGTAAAAAAATATGGCAGTTGTTTATTATACGCATTGCTTTGGCAAACTTAGTGTCATCCGGTTAGGGTTTAAATTGACTTATATTCCCATGTTTCAGGTGTTGGAGATGTATTGCTTTTACCCCAAGATAAACCTATATTTTATTTCGAAATATGTTGAATTACAGAGTGTAAATTATTTTATAAATTGTCATACATTTTTCAGTGATTTACCCTAAAATCAATCAACAAAGCCTTCTGATTAAAATATATAAAAAAGGGCAGTTTTTAGCGAGGCGCCATAATGCCCAGAACCGCGCTAAAAAACTATAGTAGATAAAATTCCCATCGACCAAAATATCTCAAATAATGTGTTAATGTGTTACATTTGAAAGACTCCCGCCATGTGATTAATTTACTCTCTAATGTTACCCCTAATTCAGGGTGTTGGCTGGTGACGGCTGATGTCGCCACATTATACACGGTGATACCGCATAATTTATGGCTATTTGCAGTGGAATATTATTTGAGGCGCGATTCCACATTATTTGATGAACAGATTTGTTTCATCATGCAATTACTTCATTTTGTAGCCACCCGGAACTTCTTTTGGTTTGGGGGTCAGTTCTATAAACAAGATAGAGGGGTTGCCATGGGGGCTAAATACGCCCCTAGCCTGGCAAACCTCTTTATGGCCCTATGGGAGGAGGATGTCATCTATGCCCACCAGAAACCCCAGGTGGTCTTGTGGGCTAGATATATAGATGACATCCTCCTCCTGTGGGATGGAGATCGCCACGATTTGGACTCCTTTATGAGTGAGTTAAATGACAACAATCGGGGTATACGACTCTCATATGAGGCAAGCCAAACCGAGATTAACTTCTTGGAACTCAAGATAGGAATTAGAGATGGACAATTTACTACGGCAACTTTCTTTAAGAATACGGATCGTAATTCTTATATATCCACCGATAGTTGCCATCATGAAGCCTGGCTAAAGTCAGTGCCGAAAAGCCAACTCATACGCTTGAAACGTAATTGTTCAGATCATGAGGAATTTTTGACTCAGGCTAATGTCCTAATAGGACGTTTTCTTGAGAAAGGGTACCCTGAGGCGTCTCTCAAAACCACATTGGATGAGGTTACTACCCTCGATAGGGGCATTCTACTTAGGGATAAAGCTCCCAATATGGATAGGGTACCGTCTGTTCCATTTATTACCACTTATTCCTTACAACATAGGAATGTGGCGAGGCTGGTTAAGAAATATTGGCATGTTCTTAGAAACGACCATATATTGGGTACCATTCTTCCTGCTAAACCACAAATGGTATATAAAGGTGCCCCTTCCCTCAGAGGGAGAGTGGCCCCTAACATCCTTGATCCTCCCCCGATTAAGAGGGGCTTTTTTGAGTACATGACAGGTTTCTACCAGTGTAAGAAATGTAGGGTATGTTCCCTAAGTGGGTGTACGCATAGAAGAACACATAAGTTTACTTCTACCAGTACTTCGGTTGAATTTGAAATTAAATCATTCATTACGTGTTCCACTGAGCGCGTGGTATATCTATTGCAATGTCCTTGCGGATTGCAATACGTTGGGAGGACGAAACGCCCTCTCTCTGTAAGGCTCAATGAGCATGTAACCAACATTCTGACAGGTTTCCCTAAACATCCGGTCTCTAGACACTATCTCGAGACACACAATCGAGACCCTAGAAAGACTGTCTTTTTGGGGATCGATAGATATACCACACCCTGGAGAGGGGGCTCCCTTTTAAGGGGGATTTCTAGACTTGAGATGGCCTGGATATACAAACTCAGGTGTTATACCCCATTTGGGCTCAACGTTGAGGTAGACCTTAATGCCTTCTTAGATAATTCGTGAATTTACACTCTCCATAATACATATATCGGGATGTGAGGGCTATATGAATATAAAGAAGAACCTTAATATATTACGTGATTATTAGCCATTAGTGGTTTCATTTTGAATTTATTGTCTTGGTGTGAACCCGCTCTGAACCTCTGGTGGCCTGGTTTTAATGGTAATTAGCTATTGTCAAGTAGCCATTAGTGGTTTTATCCCCCCCTTTAGGTTACAAACTTTTATTAGCTTAACCTTTAGTGCCATGATTATTTACTATGGCTTTAGGGAGGTACACACCCTTGTGATGGAGGCATAGGTGTTTCTAGTTTTAGATTGTTTAAGATTTTTTTAGCATTCAATTTTTATCTTTTATCATTTTTAGTAATACATTTTTGAGTTTTTTGTCCTATTTGTCAATCACTATGCACTATGATGAATACGTAGTTTTATTAATAATTTGGGTAGGCTCAACTTTTGTATGAGGCCTTTTTGTCCTCTCTATTATATTTTTATAATTTTATAATATTTGTTTGGTTAATTACATGGAGGCATATTTATTTTATGAGGCTTTCTCCCCCTTTTCTTTTAATTTTTTGGGGTGTATATGATATCAATTGAGCTTCATTATAGAGTGGTATATGACTCTGGGAATGTTATAATTAAATTTGCCTTCATTGACATCTATGTAAATTGTATATGCCACCTAGGGACACATGCAATCTAACATTCCCCACTAGATGGCGTTTTTACAATTTTTCATGGATATATTTTTCTAAGGATGATTTTGAATTAGTTATTTTTATTGGATGGGTAGTCTTTTAATAGCATTATTCTGTGCAATTTGTTTAGTGTTGTCCATCACTAATATCTTTAGGGATATATACATGCGGATCGGGCCCCTCCAGCGATCGAGAAATTTTACTGTTTGAGTGCTTTAGTGTTGGCGGGTTCTATGTGTATTATTCCCTTGTTCCCTATGAGATAGGGTTGATCAGCGTCATTATCCTAATACTGAAGTGAGGCTTGGTTTTATTTAGAGTACTTCCTGGTTTTCTAGAAGATAGGATGTGGCCACCAGAGCGTCAGAACGAGGTATGGTTCTACATTTGTATTTAAGAAGTGATGAGTCAGTGCGTCGCCCGTTCCTATGACAACGTCCAATAGGACGAAACGTACGTCGGAAGGCAGACGCGCTGACGTCATCGTTTCTATCTCACTGTGAACGGGTGCATGCAGGCAGGCCGGCTGTTATACAATACATGCTGTTTTATTCGATACTTCTATGTAAGTGTGCTACTTTTACTTTTACTTATTAAATTGTTTATGCGGATTCACACTATGGAGGATGTGTCTTTCATTTCCCTGGGTTCCCTTTGCTGAGTTTTTGGCCTCTATGACGGAGAGTTCCGGGTGATCCTCCCTCCATGCTGAGACCGATGGTGGTGGCCCCGCAGAGTGGATTTTGAACATAAGCTTTGATTAAGCTTACCTCTGGTAAGCGTACACCTTTGTAGGTGGTAGATCCTTCTCACGAGGTGTTTTTGTTCATTAAGGTTTCAATCACTACTGGTGGAATTATCTACATTAAGGACTGTTTTCATTTGAAGTCACTATCAGTCACGGACTTATTCTTTTTTATCACCTCTTACAATTTATTTGCCTTAAAGTTTTTTAATACAGTCACAATATCCATTAACTATTTAATTAATCACAATCATGTTGTGTTGATATTTGGGTTTAGAATATAATATGTTGTTTTGATTTTAACACATTATTTGAGATATTTTGGTCGATGGGAATTTTATCTACTATAGTTTTTTAGCGCGGTTCTGTTAATTGTTCTATATATTTGATTCTTGTACCTATGAATTAGAACTGCAGCTTGGGGGTGTAGGGAAGCGCAGCAATTTTGTATTCTTTTGGTTTATCGCCATAATGCCCAATTGTCAAAGTTTGCCTATGTTCACCTTCTACGATAACATTGGGAGGACACACAGCTAGTTAGTGTGAGTTAGCATAACTCTATCATAACAATGAGTCAGGTTTGAACAGACATACGGGAATTGGTGTCTAATGCTGTTTGTGGGTGTTTGTAATTACAAAAAAGCTTATTGACACTCTGCATGCTTGTGCGAGCGTTTGATGTATTTCAGAGACATCCAATGGGTTTGTTGGGACCAGGGTGTTAATTACTTTCATAGATTTTTCACTATTTCTTTTTTTTATGGGTGCCCCTCAAACCTAATGTATGTGACTCATCTCTATAATGGAGTTGAATCAACCACCAGGAAATCACAGTGAGATCAGAGATCGCATACCTCCCAACTGTCCCTGATTTGGAGCAATGTCCCTCTGTCCCTCATTCCTCCTCATTTGTCCCTCATTTTGCTCTGATCTATATATATATAATGTAAGAATATAAGGTACATAAGACACCTCTGGAATGATACAGCTTAGCCGCTAACGCGTTTCACACTCATACAGAGCGCTTACTCATGAGTAATTTCATCTGCCTATCCTGGTGTGCGGCTGTCCAGATCCTTCTACACGATCCTATCTGTACCAGCAATTGCCAGCACCTGGGGCTCTCTCCCCCTTTTGCCTTGGAGGAAAGGAGACTTGAGTTTGGTTTGTCCGGAGCGGTGGTAACTATCCTTATCTTATTCAAAGTATCTGGACTATTGCCTCAGGGGTGGGCGGCACAGTGGTGTAGTGGGTAGCACTTTCACCTAGCAGTAAAAAGGGTTTGAATCCCAACCATGACACTACCTGTCTGGAGTTTGCATGTGCTCCCTGTGCCTGCGTGGGTTTCATCCGGGTACTCCGGTTTCCTCCTACACTTCAAAGACATGCTGGTAGGTTAATTGGTTAATTGTCTTCTGTCCAAAATAAATTGGCCCTAGTATATGAATGTGAGTTGGGGACCTTGGATTGTGGGCTCCTTGAGGGTAGGGACCGATGTGAGTGTGTGATGTATGTGTGGAGCGCTGCATAAATTGACGGCGCTATATGGGTACCTTAAATAAATAATAATAATAGATGAGCATCTTAATGAGACACAATGTACAGGGGTAGGGACAATTGTAGACACACACCCCACTCACTCAGGTTGAACTGGATGGACTGGTGTCTTTATTCAACCTTACTATCTATGTAACTATGTTGGTGGTCAGTAGGAGGAGTACTAGTGCCCCAGCATTTGTATCAGTGGAAGGAATGGTGCCCCATTGTTGGTGTCTGTGGGAGGATTAGTGCCCCATCCATTAGTGTCAGTGGAAATAAATATTATTATTATTATTATACGCGACTTATATAGTGCCAACAGTTTACGCATCGCTTTACAATGTATAGGTGGGACAACACAATTAAAGTTCAATACAAAAGGTACAGGAGGGCTCTACTCGTAGAGCTTACATTCTAAAGGGAGGGGGTGGTGGTACAAAAGGTAATAGCTGCAGAGAATGATTTAATTATGCCCCACTGTTGGTGTCAGTGAGAGGAATAGTACCCCAAGGGCCGGATAAAGGCTAGCAAAGGGCCGCAGTTTGGAGACCACTGTTTTAGAAAAAGAAGCTTTTAAAGGCTTAAAGCTCTTGGATTTTGTGCTGGACTCCACTAAAAACACATATTTCCTGCACTAACACCATTCAAACCCACCACGGCTCTGTAAAGAGAAATGCAATCCCACAATGCTTTCATTTAGCATCTAGTAAGTGGTTAAAAAACATGGCTACTGCACCGCTCATATATGCACCCCTCTAAGTCATTGTGAAACTTGCACATACCACTTCTTCACACCTACAGGCTTTCTTATAAGTCACATTAGTTGTGGTCAGGTTACTTCCCTTGCCATCCTATCACTTCCTTTTGGTTATTGTTCTCTAAAAAACTCAACATATGGTGTCAGTAAACATCAGACAAGTCATACTGGGACTAAACAGCTTCTTCATATGAAACATTCATAAATGTTTGTAGGGTCAGTCCACCCAAAACTTAGTTTTGCAGATTTGTTTGCAGATACGGATGAGCTAAATGAGGTTTACACTGATAAAATCTATTTCCACTTAGCTTTGTGAAAAAGTGAATTATGTTCACTTTGAATATCTAAATATCTATCTGCAAAAGAAATTTAAAAAATAACTTTTTTTTTATAAAACTTATTTGCTATGCTAAGTGGACATTGCCTTTGCTATGGCTTACGTACGTGGTTAGATTTTTTGTTAGAATCTTTGTAAGAAATTCTGAAAAATCATTGAATTCTATTTGAAAGCCCCTAGACCTGCTACTTCAGTAGATTCCCAGATGTATTCTTTTATTGCTTATGAAATCAATGAAAGAATAATGCAGAGCCAACTTTGTTTAAATGTATAAGTATATTGCATATTTAGAAGTATATGGAGGGGAAATTGTTAAAACTGAAACAGTCAGAATTTGGAGTAGCTCTGCATGGAAACCAATCAGCTTTATGTTTAGGGCTGGCCATACCATATACAATATTCTTGTACAATTTTCTTTTAGATTTACCAAAACCATATAATATGAGGTCAAGCCTAAACACTTTCAATTTGTATGAAATAAGGCAGGCCTTTTCACTACATAGCTGAAGGTAACTCTAAAGGAAATTGAATACAAAAATTGTATAATGTATGGCCAGCTTGTTCAGACAAGCATATTTAAATTGGTTGTAAACCTCAGATATGAAATATGAAAAAAACATATCCCTCTATAGTGTGTGCTCAATCCAGAGCACTAAGTGTCATTTCTGTCTGCTGCCTCGTTCCTCTGCTGTCAGCATGAGTCTCTTCTGACAAATTTACTAGACATGTGCGCCGTCAATAAATTTGTTTTGTTTCGTTCCATCTTGTATTAGCCGTTAATTCGTATTTCGTAATTCGTGTCCGAAATTCAATTTGGATTCGTACGAAATACAAATTTTCGCTAGGTTCGTTAACTTTTCGTAACAATTACGAACGTTCGTTATGATGAATTTAAAAAGCAAAAAATACCTTTCTCAATATGGCAGTCGTCGGACTCATTATGCTCATTATGAGGGGCTTCCACAATCCCTGTGCTGTGCTGACTTCCTTCTGGGGCTGTACCCCTGCTGTGCTCATTATGAGAGGCTCCCACCATCCCTGTGCTGTGCTGACTTCCTCCTGGGGCTGTACCCCTTCTGTACTCATTATGAGGGGCTCCCACCATCCCTGTGCTGACTTCCTCCTGGGGCTGTACCCCTGCTGTGTTCATTATGAGAGGCTCCCACCATCCCTGTGCTGTGCTGACTTCCTGGGTTTGTACCCCTTCTGTGCTCATTATGAGGGGCTCCCACCATCCCTGTGCTGTGCTGACTTCCTCCTGGGGCTGTACCCCTGCTGTGCTCATTATGAGGGGCTCCCACCATACCTGTGCTGTGCTGACTTCCTCCTGGGGCTGTACCCCTGCTGTGCTCATTATGAGGGGCTCCCACCATCCCTGTGCTGTGCTGACTTCCTCCTTGGGCTGTACCCCTTCTGTGATCATTATGAGGGTCTCCCACTATCCCTGTGCTGTGCTGACTTCCTGGGTTTGTACCCCTGCTGTGCATATTATGAGGGGCTCCCACCATCCCTGTGCTGTGCTGACTTCCTGGGTTTGTACCCCTGCTGTGCTCATTATGAGGGGCTTCCACCATCCCTGTGCTGTGCTGACTTCCTCCTGGGGCTGTACCCCTGCTGTGCTCATTTTGAGGGGCTCCCACCATCCCTGTGCTGTGCTGACTTCCTGGGTTTTTAACTTCATCATAACGAATAATCAAAATTATTATGTCAATAATAGAACGATATTAACGAACATTCTTATTTTGTCTGATTCTGAATCTCCCATCGACTAACAGTACCAGTCTCCCACTCCCATATTAAAAAAAGGTAATTTTCCCAACCCTCACTCAGCAGCAGAAGAAAACCTCTGATTGGTCAACAAAACACCAGTCACGTTTCCGTTGTAACGGAATTTGGATCCGAAATTCGTCAACGAAATTTCGTATACAATTCGGAAGCATAGAAATTCGTTTTTCGGATGCTCCTGAATGAACCAATTTTCGCAAATTCGTATGAAACGAACCGCACATGTCTAAAATGTACCTGACACCAAGAGAAAAATGGTGACAGGGGATGAACCTCCAGCAGATTGACAGCCTCAGTTCTGTTCCTGTGTGCTGTGTGTGTGTGTGGAGGGGTGTCTCTTCCCTCCAATCAGCTCTCAGACCTCTCCTCACTGGTGAAACTTCAGCTCCCCGACCCCTGCTTTTCAGAGCTGAGAAATCCTGTGTAAATTCTGATCTTTGAATGGATGTAGTGGAAAGACTACTGCAAATAAACATGTACAACTTATGTAGGAGGATTTGTTTCATCTTTGTGTACCTGAGGCCAGCCACTTCACTGGGTATATGTGAGGGTTTACATCCACTTTAAGCAACCACCTGTGTGATGGGCCATGTATGCCCACACGGTATGCGCAGGTGTCCTAGGCATCCGTGTTCAGGCAATACCATTCATGTCAATTAGGACGCAGCGGCTGCAAGGACACAGCCGTTGCTCCCAATTGTCATCTGGGTGCGAGTGAGTGTCCCCAAATGCAGAAAATGTGAGTTGAAGGACACACACCTGCACACACACATACGTATGGAACATTGGGAGTAGCCGCTGCATCCCAGTTGACATGAATGGGAACACCTGTGCTTCCTGAGCGGGCAAACATGGCCCTTCGCATGTGTGTACGCTTAAATATGCTCTTGTGAACAAGATGAACAACATGATTTTTAAAGCTTAAAGTGATTGTAAAGGCAGAAGGTTTTTTATATTAATGCATTCTATGCATTAGGATAAAAAGCCTTCTGTGTGCAGCAGCCCCCCTAATACTTACCTGAGGTCCATCTCAATCCAGCGATGTTGTAGAATTGTCTCAGTTGCCTGGGACTCCCCTCCTCATTGGCTTAGACAGCAGTGTGGCACCATTGGCTCCTGCTGCTGTCAATCAAAGTCAGCCAGCCAATGAGGAGAGAAGTGGAGCGGGGCCAGGGCTCCATGTTTGAATGGACACAAGGATCTGTGGCTTGGCTTTGGTGCCCCCTCAGACTTTACAATCACTTTAAAGTGGTGTTCCGGCCGAAATTATACTTTTTAAATAAAAATACCCCTATAATACACATGCTTAATGTATTCTAGTAAAGTTAGTCTGTAAAATAAAGGCTGTTTTGTTAGTTTATAGCAGTAGTTTGTTATTTTATAAACTTACAGCAGGCCGTGGCCATCTTAAGTGTGGGCATCTGAAGCCAGACTGTATTTCTTCCTGCATCTCAGCCTTGCAGATCTCGCACATGCTCAGTGCAGCACAAGCAGTGTAATAGGTTTCAGGTCAGGTTTCCATAGCAACAGCAGTGTCAGAGGAAGTTGCCGCCCCTTCCCAGAAGGCATTGCAAACAGGAAATGATGCGATGGGCCGCGGCCAGGGAGTAGGAAGTGAAAAATGAATACAGCAGATATACAGTAGGTGCTGAGAATTTTTTTTTTAAAATAACCAATTCGTTTACAGTGCAAGGTTTAGTGACGGATGCTGAAGAGTTGTAAAAGTGGGTGGAACTCCACTTTAACTTAACAAGCTGCTTGATTTCCTTGCACAGCTATTCCAGTTTTTATTAATTCCCCCCCATTATATGTTTGCCATGGCGTAATAGAGGATGTACAATATATATATTTAGACACACACACTAGAATTTACTCATAAATCCAGGTTTGAATTCACACAGAAACTTTTGCTTGTATTAGTTTTTCATACATAATTCATAATACTGTATGAAACTTTTCCTGGCACATGTGTGATACAATAAATACGATTTTTCCTGATGGAGGACCACAATAACAGTTAGAATTTTGTTTGATCAGATAAGATTTTTTCTTCACCTATGATTTTTCTTGTTACTATGAGCAAAAACGCTTGTCGCTTTCTCACCATTAACTGTTATGGGCAGTGTAAGTAAATAGTCTCTAATTTTTCAGTATATGACCAATAGTCAATTCTCAAGGACAACAGTGGTACGATCTCTGCGCTGGAGATCCTAGGTAAGATCTTAATGTTTGAGGAGCGGAGTAATAAACTATTTTGGAGAATCTTGCCAGCGGTGTCCCTGAAATATCGCTAAAGGGTGTTTTAACTCTCCCAGAAATGACAATATCAATTTTTGGATAAACCAATTAATACTCACGGATAAGATTGATGAAGATCTGAACTGCAATGTTAAATTGAGCCACTTTATATGGCAGGGACTGTACAAGTTGTCAGGATATATTAATAAATTAGTTAACAAATATTCAAAAGGAACCTAGTGTAACAATGTTTGAATAAGCGACTCCGGTTTAGTTTCCTGTACAGACTTGCATAAAGCTGGTAAGGCAGTGTATTTCAAACCACCCAAAAAAATCTGCGCTCAGTGTCGTGCCATTAGACTGCGGCCCCCATCATACCTAAATACAAGATATGTAAATAAACAATAAATGGTGCACCGTCTCTTTAAATCACCATGCTAAGATGCAAAATGTGCTTAACCTCATAAATCAACAAATAATGAATATAACATAAATTATATGATAATTGTTTCACATTAAAGCTTTGAGTGCAATAATTACCAAATAAAGTGCTCTTGAGACCACAATGAAATGTACTTAAAGCGGATGTAAACCCCAATTTTTTTTTTTTCTTATGTCATAATGTAGAGTATAAGATTTCCTATCATTTGAGCCCAGTCTTGCCACAAAGATTTAATCCATCTCTAAACAATCCACTTTTATTGTTCAGTGAGATAAAACTTAACAAACAGAGAAAAACTTTGTCAGATCCTCCCTCTTGCTGTGAGTGACAGGTGATTTACATCTCGTGCACTAGCCTAAGACATGCATTATTTTTTAATTCCCACCCCCACTCCTTTCTTCAGCAGCTCTGCAAGGATTGGCTGTTCCACACCTCAGCATGATTTGGCATGCTGAAGTCATGTGGTTACTTTCCTGTCTTTTCACTTAATGTTAGCGATCATAGCAGAAGTTCAGTGTAAGAAATACACAGGAGAAAATGCATACTGACAAGGGGAGTGTTGAGGTGGGTGGGGAGTCTACTGACATCACGACTCCACCCACCGAGCTCCAGACAACAGACCCGCCCACAGAATCTGCATTTTTTTCGGGTCTCATAACAGACAGAGGGGAGACATTTGACAGGTAAAGATACATGCAGGAGGCATGTATATCCTTATAGATAACCCCTATGGCAATAGTTTAGAAAGGATGACATTGGGTTTACATCCAGTTTAATCAACAAGCTCATAAATGTTTATATAAAGTGCAAAAGAGTCCTTCCAAAACCATCCCTCTGTTGCTTTGAAGGTTGCTAAGGGTTGCTCAGTGATCACCACCACCAACAGAGAGCACTTACCGAACAGTTAACCTCCACATTATAAAAGCACAGCATAGGTTTACAATAACCCTCCAGCACAGCCATCAGTAATACTTTAGGACGGTCCCAAAACACCTCCTTTCTCCACCGTTACCACAACAGAGAAAGCGTCAATGAGACTCCAAAATAAAAAACATATATACCATGTTATGGCCCAATATCTCACACAGTGTATTTTTTATTTATTATTCAGGATTTATATTGCTCCAACAGTTTGTGCAGCGCTTTACAACATGAGGGCAGACAGTACAGTTACAATAAAATTCAATACAGGAGGAATCAGAGGGCCCTGCTCGTTAGAGCTTAGTATGCGGTGCTCACAAACATCACAATCCAACACCATCTGCCCAGCGTGCATAGTGACGTCACAAACTGAACTCCGCCGAACCGGTTTTGTGACAACCCACATCATCAGGGGAAGGAGTCACTACCCAACGTCTCACAGGTTATATTCTGGAATCGGTAGCACTATGAAATGGGCAACACAGCACCACATTAGTACCTCCTCCTACAGAAGTGATCTCCACCAAAAGCTATATTCTATAAAAATGATTAAAAAAAATAAATGAATCTTATTATTAATATAATAAGTCCTCCATAAGTAGCTACATGTAGTGGTTTAAAAAAATGACTACAGCTGCCCATGTCAAAGCTGCACACACCATGATTAGTCCATAAAACCAAGTTTATTTTATCAATTAAAAGATCTTAAAAACTGCATTTAAAAAAAACCCTGTGGTTTTAAAAATTCACATACAGTATATAAAAAAATTCTGGAGATAGGAAGATTACACAAATCTATTTAAAAATGTATAAAAAAAAGAAAAAGAAATAGGATCAAAGACCCAGAATAAACTCATGGCAGAGGGAGTCCTCCACTGTTATTAATAAAACAATTGAGATTCCACTCCACATTAAAACCGTGGGGAGTGTAGGATTTCAATTCATAAATCAGCGAGTCTCCTGTTTGGAAATCTCCCTGATTACATTACTTCCTCGCCAGTGAGAAACATGTTTATTTATGGCAACAACCTTCAATTGGGACAGATCCTTGTGACATACTGAAGACTGTATAGAAAGACTGTACAATGAAACCCTTCCCGAATGTTACCCAGATGTTCACCTATTCTGACCTGGATCATGAGGTCCTGCCCACAAATTTCAGTCTGCACAGACACTCCAGGAGTTAAACAACTCCCTTAGTAGAACAGGTCATAAAAGTATTCATCTAGTATCTCCTCTGGGTAACCTGCGAGGAAAAATATATTACTCCGTACACTATTCAATTGGACTATTTTGCAAACTACACTGCTGGAAGAGATAAATCCTTTCAAATTTTCAAAATGGGCAGGTTTAACAGGTTCATCTACCAAGTTGGGAGCAATTTTATCTCTTAGTGTATAGCCCTTCTGGAATATAACCGGGGTTTATCTAAAACATGTAGGCCTAAAATCCTATCATTTTTAATAGTGTCCCAATATTTGAAAATCAGTCTTTTAATTTTCACATATTGGTCTGAAAAGGACCTAATAAAGGCCCAACCAAAATTATTGATGCTTGATGATTCCACTCTCTCCTTGGGGACTAATAAGGAGTCCTGATCAACTCTGGAGACCTCCTCAACAATAGATTGTAAATACTTAAATGATTATCCCTTATCACATAATCTCTCTTTTTGTATCTCAGATTGGGAGAAAAAATCCTCCGGATCTTAAGGAACTGACTTTTATTAGGGACAGGCTTCGACCAGGATGGGTGGTGGCAACTCCCCACGGGAATAAAGCCATTCTGATTCTTTTTTTTTAATTTCATTTTTACAGAGTAAATATAAATAGTTTAATTGTCTAATTAAAGCGGAGCTCCACTGGCTATTTTTAATTTTTTTTTTGGTAAACATTAACATAATCACAAATAGACATTTGCAAACTCACTTTTTTGTAGATTTAGATTGCCCGATGTCCGCTTTCATAGTACAGAAGAACTTAGAAAAAATCTGGACGGCCGTTTTCATCTTGCTTGTGGGCATGTGAAACCCACAAGCATTTACTTCCTTCTTCCCTTGATGCTGAGCTACCAGCATGCCTTGCTCGTTCCTGCGCATGCTCAATAGTAACAATCTGGAGAGCCGTAAAGTTCATGGTTGCCATCACAACGGGCGGCATCGCAGGACATTCCCGCCCCCTTGTGATGGCAAAAAAAAAAACTGTACCCACAAAAAGCAGAGGAAGCAAATACCATTACGAGGATAGAGCGGCAGAGGACAGATAAATCGCGTCACTTCCGATATTAAAATCCCGCGATAACTCGCGGCAGACCTCCGCAATGACTCCTGGGAACAATGACATAAGCTCCCAGGAGCCAGTGCGGCTAAGAGGAAATTACGAAATAGCCGCAAAATACCCGCCCATATCCGCAGAATCCACAGACAGGAAATAGAGAGGAAGATCTGCAAAACACAGGTACAGTTCAAAAAAAAAAAAAAAAGTTCCTGTTTATAAATTAGTACATGGATGTAATCTGATTGAGCTAATGTTATAAAATAGGGTGGAACTCCGCTTTAACAGATAACCAGGCTGGCTATAGCCACATTGAGAAAAAGCCTCAGCTTCTAATTGCTGGCAAAGGTGTTAAAGAAGTGACAGTGCTAGAGTTGCATCCTTTGCAAGTAGGGATGAGCCGAACACCCCCCGGTTCGGTTCGCACCAGAACCCGCGAACGGACCGCAAGTTCGCACGAACGTTAGAACCCCATTGACGTCTATGGGACTCGAACGTTCGAAATCAAAAGTGCTCATTTTAAAGGCTAATTTGCATGGTATTGTCCTAAAAAGGGTGTGGGGACCCGGGTCCTACCCCAGGGGACATGTATCAATGCAAAAAAAACTTTTAAAAACGGCCGTTTTTTCGGGAGCAGTGATTTTAATGATGCTTAAAGCAAAAAAAAAAAAGTGAAATATTCCTTTAAATATCATACCTGGGGGGTGTCTATAGTATGCCTGTAAAGTGACGCGTGTTTCCCATGTTTAGAACAGTCCCTGCACCAAATGTCATTTTTAAAGGAAAAAATCTCATTTAAAACTGCTTGCGGGTTTAATGTCATGTCGGGTCCTGGCAATATGGATGAAAATCAGTGAGACAAACGGCATGGGTACCCCCCAGTCCATTACCAGGCCCTTTGGGTCTTGTATGGATATTAAGGGGAACCCCGCACCCAAATTAAAATAAGGAAAGGTGTGGGGCCACCAGGCCCTATATACTCTGAACAGCAGTATACAGGCGGTGCAAACAAGACAGGGACTGTAGGTTTGTTGTTAAGTAGAATCTGTTTGTAATTTTGAACATTTTTAACGTGTTTAGCTCCAGCCAAAAAATCTTTTCTAAGCTTTTTGGAAAACATAGGGAAGGGTTATCACCCCTGTGACATTTGTTTTGCGTCTTTCCTCCTCTTCAGAAGATTTCACCTCACTTTTTTGTCCCAATGAAAAATGTTTTTTGAAAATTTGGGGTTTTTTGTGGAACAAGGATTGGAAAGCATCAGTGGAAAGGAGAAATTGTTTTCCCATATTAACTCTTACATGAGAGAATTTCCCTTCCTAGGGGTAGATTTCATCTCACTTCCTGTTGTCTCCTTCCGTTTGCAAGTAGGAGTCGTTTGTAAGTTAGATGTTTGAAAGTAGGGTCCTGCCCTATATACTCAGCAGAAATTTGGGCCTTAGGTGTTGCTGTGGCCAAAACACTGTAAGCCCTCACAGGGCCCTGCTGTGAAATATTAGATCAAGAATTGTAATTACATGCCCCTGTTGAACAGGAGCTGAAAAATTAGGCCTTAGGCACTGGTGCTGGTGCCTCAACACTGCAACCCCTCACAGACACTCTAGTTGGAACGCAGGAACGAGCCCTGCTGCAAAGTATTGCATCAAAAATTGTAATTACACGCCCCTGTTAGACAGGGGCAGAAAAATTGGGCCTTAGGCACTGGTGCTGGTGCCACAACACTGCAACCCCTCACAGACACTCTAGTTGGAATGCAGGAACGAGCCCTGCTGCAAAGTATTACATCAAAAATTGTAATTACACGCCCCTGTTAAACAGGGGCTGAAAAATTGTGCCTTAGGCACTGGTGGTGGCGCCCAGAACCAAAAATGTTCTTACAAGCTATCAGCGTGATGATTGAGGAGGAAGAGGATAATTACTCAGGGATAGTCACTCAGCATCAGCATAGGCA
Source organism: Lithobates septentrionalis (assembly GCA_037952835.1). Classification (NCBI taxonomy): domain Eukaryota; kingdom Metazoa; phylum Chordata; class Amphibia; order Anura; family Ranidae; genus Lithobates; species Lithobates septentrionalis. The sequence goes on along the minus strand of JBBDGP010000653.1, from coordinate 1,718,066 downwards.
GTCTTTGAAGGGATCTGAAAAAAATTATTCAGTTACATCAGCATCAGGTGCTTGGTAGCTGGTGGTGATCCAAGACTGATTCATTTTTATGAAGGTCAGCCGATCGACCGAGTCAGTGGACAGACGCACCCTGTGATCGGTTACCACGCCTCCAGCAGCACTGAATGTGCGTTCCGAAAGAACGCTGGATGCAGGACAGGCCAGTAGCTCAATTGCATACTGTGCAAGCTCTGGCCAGTGATCCATCCTCAAGACCCAGTAACCCAGAGGATTTTCGGTGGGAAAGGTGTCCAAGTCTGATCTTGCCCCTAGGTATTCCTGCACCATGTAAAACAGACGCTGGCGATGGTTGCTGGAACCGATCATACCTTGGGGCTGCGGACCAAAAAATTGTCTGAACGCATCGGTCAGACGGCCACCTTCTCCACCGCTCCTTCTTTGACTGACCGAAGCCTCAGCAACACGTTGTCCAGAAACAGGAGTTTGTAACCTCCCAGTCTCTGGGAACGCGTTGCACAGACCTTTCTGCAAGGCCTCCCGAAGATGTTTCATCCTCTGCTCCCTCTGCGATGGCAAGATAAGGTCCGCAACCTTACCCTTGTAACGTGGATCAAGGAGGGTTGCCAGCCAGTATTGGTCCTTCTCCTTGATACCACGAATACGAGGATCCTTACGCAGGCTTTGCAGGATCAGGGAGGCCATGCAGCGTAGGTTTGCTGAGGCATTCGGTCCAGAGTCCTCTGGGTCACTAAGGACAACAACGTCCGCAGCCACCTCCTCCCAGCCACGTACAAGTCCATGTGTTCCTTGGGACTGATCCCTTAAAGACTGCTGATGCTGAGTGCCAGGCTCCACCTCCATACTGACACAATCTTCCTCCTCCTCCTCCTCCTCCTCCTCGTCCTCTTCCTGTGTGATCGGCGGGCACGCAGGAACACTGTCTGGATAAAGGGGGCCTTGAGAGCTAAGGAAGTCCTCCTCTTCCTGCCTCTGTTCTGCCTCAAGTGCCCTGTCCATTATTCCACGCAGCGTGTGCTCCAACAGGTGGACAAGGGGGACAGTGTCACTGATGCATGCACTGTCAGTGCTCACCATCCTCGTGGCCTCCTCGAATGGTGACAGGACAGTGCATGCATCCCTGATCATGGCCCACTGGCGTGGGGAAAAAAAAACAATGTCCCCTGACCCTGTCCTGGTGCCATAGTCGCACAGGTACTCATTGATGGCCCTCTGCTGCGTGTGCAGCCGCTGCAGCATGGCCAATGTCGAGTTCCACCTGGTGGGCATGTCACAGATTAGGCGGTTCTTGGGCAGGTTAAACTCCTTTTGGAGGTCCGTCAGCCGAGCACTGGCATTATATGACCGGCGGAAATGCACACAGACTTTCCTGGCCTGCCTCAGGACATCCTGTAAGCCAGGGTACCTGCCCAAGAACCGCTGCACCACCAAGTTAAGGACGTGAGCCAAACAGGGCACATGGGTCAGTTGTCCCTGTCGGAGGGCAGAGAGGAGGTTGGTGCCATTGTCGCAAACCACCATTCCTGCCTTAAGTTGGCGTGGCGTCAACCACCTCTGAACCTGCCCCTGCAGAGCTGACAGAACCTCTGCCCCAGTGTGGCTCCTGTCCCCCAAGCACACCAGCTCAAGCACCGCATGGCATCTTTTGGCCTGCGTACTTGCGTAGCCCCTTGAACGCCTACGGAGCACCGCTGGTTCCGAGGAAGAGGCCATGGAGGAAGAAGAAGAGGAGGGGGTGGAGGAGAGAGGTGTGTCACAATCAGCATTTTGGAGGCGTGGTGGCGGAACAACCTCCAACACTACTGCACCTTGTCCTGCATCCTTCCCAGCTGCCAGCAGAGTCACCCAATGCGCCGTGAAACTTAAGTAATGTCCCTGTCCATGCCTGCTGGACCATGAGTCAGCGGTAATATGCACCTTACCGCTGACCGCCCTGTCCAGCGAGGCATGGACATTGCCTTCCACATGCCGGTAGAGAGCTGGAATCGCCTTCCGTGAGAAAAAGTGGCGTTTGGGTACCTGCCACTGAGGAACCGCACATTCCACAAACTCACGGAAGGGGGCAGAGTCTACCAACTGAAAAGGCAGCAGTTGAAGTGCTAGCAATTTTGCCAAGCTAGCATTCAACCGCTGGGCATGTGGATGGCTGGGAGCAAACTTCTTTCGGCGGTGCAGCAGCTGGGGCAGGGAAATTTGCCTGGTACAATCTGACGTCGGTGTACCAAAAGCAGATTGCCCACAAGTACTTGGCTGTGACACACCTAATTCTACACCTTCATTCCTCTCACTGCAGGTCTCAGAGAGGACTGAAGGTCTAGTGGGGTTGGAAATCTCAGCTGATGAGGAGCAAGGAGAGATCCTCTTTGTTCTTTGGTGTGGGTCTTTTAGATATGCTTGCCAACGAACTGCATGGCAGGTCAACATATGTCTGGTCAAGCATGTGGTACCCAAGCGGGAGATGTTTTGGCCACGCGAGATACGCTTGAGACATATGTTGCAAATAGCAGCGGTGCGATCTGATGCACTCGTCTCAAAAAAGGCCCACACCAAAGAACTTTTTGAATAACGCGCAGAGACTGCAGCGCCCTGCACATGTGGAGCTTTGGGGTGTGATGCAGTCAATGTGCTGCCCTTAGGCTGGCCCCTGGAGGGCATCCTGCCTCGTTGGTGATGTGCCGCCTCCTCCTCCTCCTCCTCCTCCTCTCTCCTATCAGGCACCCACGTTGAGTCAGTGACCTCATCATCCCCTCCCTCCTCATCACTGGAGCAAACCTGGCAGTATGCTGCAGCAGGGGGAGCATGACTGCCAGATTGCTGTCCTTCTTGGGCACCCCCTCTGTCCGTGCTCATGTTACTGCCTTCATCGAGCTCAGTATCATCATCAGAGCCTTCCAAACGCTGGGCATCCTCCTGGAGCATGTACCCAACACTGTGGTCAAACAGTTCGAGGGAATCCTCATGAGGACATGGTGGAGCTAGGGAAGGAGTCACTGATGACATTGAGCTGAGGGAAGAGGCCGCTGCTTTGCCAGACAAAGCACCCTGGGCATGGGTGAGAGAGGATGAGGAGGATGAGGATGGCTTGGTCATCCACTCGACCAAGTTTTCTGCATGTTGCGGCTCAACACGGCCAGCTGCCGAAAAAAAGGCCAAGCGTGTCCCATGGCCACGTGCTGATGAGGATGCACCGTCTCCACGACCAGCACTAGACACAGAGCCTGCTTGCCCTCTCTTATTGGCTTGTGACTGTCTGCCTCTCCTTCTTGGCCTTCCAGACATACTAATGGCCTGTAGCTGCACTAAGCTGGGATAGAACACCTGTAATTTTCTTCAGGTAGCTTTATATACTGTAACCAGACAAGCCTGCCTGTCAGTAGGAAGATAACAGGAACGGATCTAGCTGAACACTGTGAGCAGGACGCACTGCACTAAATGTAAATAGCAGGAACGGATCTAGCTGAACACTGTGAGCAGGACGCACTGACTGCACTAAATGTAAATAGCAGGAACGGATCTAGCTGAACACTGTGAGCAGGACGCACTGACTGCACTAAATGTAAATAGCAGGAACGGATCTAGCTGAACACTGTGAGCAGGACGCACTGCACTAAATGTAAATAGCAGGAACAGATCTAGCTGAACACTGTGAGCAGGACGCACTGCACTAAATGTAAATAGCAGGAACGGATCTAGCTGAACACTGTGAGCAGGACGCACTGACTGCACTAAATGTAAATAGCAGGAACAGATCTAGCTGAACACTGTGAGCAGGACGCACTGCACTAAATGTAAATAGCAGGAACAGATCTAGCTGAACACTGTGAGCAGGACGCACTGCACTAAATGTAAATAGCAGGAACAGATCTAGCTGAACACTGTGAGCAGGACGCACTGCACTAAATGTAAATAGCAGGAACGGATCTAGCTGAACACTGTGAGCAGGACGCACTGCACTAAATGTAAATAGCAGAAACGGATCTAGCTGAACACTGTGAGCAGGACGCACTGCACTAAATGTAAATAGCAGGAACAGATCTAGCTGAACACTGTGAGCAGGACGCACTGACTGCACTAAATGTAAATAGCAGGAACAGATCTAGCTGAACACTGTGAGCAGGATGCACTGCACTAAATGTAAATAGCAGGAACGGATCTAGCTGAACACTGTGAGCAGGACGCACTGACTGCACTAAATGTAAATAGCAGGAACGGATCTAGCTGAACACTGTGAGCAGGACGCACTGCACTAAATGTAAATAGCAGGAACGGATCTAGCTGAACACTGTGAGCAGGACGCACTGACTGCACTAAATGTAAATAGCAGGAACGGATCTAGCTGAACACTGTGAGCAGGACGCACTGACTGCACTAAATGTAAATAGCAGGAACGGATCTAGCTGAACACTGTGAGCAGGACGCACTGCACTAAATGTAAATAGCAGGAACAGATCTAGCTGAACACTGTGAGCAGGACGCACTGCACTAAATGTAAATAGCAGGAACGGATCTAGCTGAACACTGTGAGCAGGACGCACTGACTGCACTAAATGTAAATAGCAGGAACAGATCTAGCTGAACACTGTGAGCAGGACGCACTGCACTAAATGTAAATAGCAGGAACAGATCTAGCTGAACACTGTGAGCAGGACGCACTGCACTAAATGTAAATAGCAGGAACGGATCTAGCTGAACACTGTGAGCAGGACGCACTGCACTAAATGTAAATAGCAGGAACGGATCTAGCTGAACACTGTGAGCAGGACGCACTGACTGCACTAAATGTAAATAGCAGGAACAGATCTAGCTGAACACTGTGAGCAGGACGCACTGACTGCACTAAATGTAAATAGCAGGAACAGATCTAGCTGAACACTGGGAGCAGGACGCACTGACTGCACTAAATGTAAATAGCAGGAACGGATCTAGCTGAACACTGTGAGCAGGACGCACTGCACTAAATGTAAATAGCAGGAACGGATCTAGCTGAACACTGTGAGCAGGACGCACTGCACTAAATGTAAATAGCAGGAACAGATCTAGCCTAATCTAGCTAACTCAAATCAAATGACACTGTCTGTCTCTCTCTCTATCAGCACACCGGAACACACTACACAGGGCCGCCGTGCAGGCGGCCTTATATAGTGTGGGGCGTGTACTAAATCCCCTGAGCCATAATTGGCCAAAGCCACCCTGGCTTTGGCCAATTACAGCTCTCTCTACTGACGGCGCTGTGATTGGCCAAGCATGCGGGTCATAGTGCATGCTTGGCCAATCATCAGCCAGCAATGCACTGCGATGCCGCAGTGAATTATGGGCCGTGACGCGCCACACGAATTTGGCGCGAACGGCCCATAACGTTCGCAATTCGACGGACGGTCGAACAGCCGATGTTCGAGTCGAACATGGGTTCGACTCGAACACGAAGCTCATCCCTATTTGCAAGCAACTGTATTCCACCAGGCAACTATTCCTGTATCACCAGTATGTCAAATGGTGCTGCCATGTCTTATATATACAATCTGAGGTTAATCGATAGAAATGACATTGGCGTAATAGGAAACCTGACTGTTGGATCATGAAAATGTTAAAAATTATTGCAGCATCATAGCATCAGTCAGACAGGGAAATACTAAAATCATTCCTTATTGTTTGTGACAGAATAAGCAGAAATAAGCCATAACCACTTATCCGCATGGAGAGTTCTTTTGATATGCATTGCACATTAAGGTGTATTTACAGTGGACCTGAACTCAAAAAGTTAAGATTTCCTATTGTAGAGGGATTATCTAGAAATGTTCATTGTGCCTAAACATTACTCTGAAAAATCTGCATTTTGCCTGACATTCCTCCTGCAAAACAGCAGCAGACTTCCTGTGCCTTGAGCCTCAAAGCTGTATACAGTTGTTCTCATAAGTTTACATACCCTGGCAGAATTTATGATTTCCTGGTCATTTTTCAGAGAATATGAATAATAACACAACAATTTTTCTTTCACTCATGGTCAGTGTTTGGCTGAAGCCATTTATTATCAAACAACTGTGTTTACTATTTTTAAATCATAATGGCAACAGAAACCACCCAAATGGCCCTGGTTAAAAGTTTACATACCCCAGTTCTTAATACCATGTATTGCTCCCTTTAACATCAATGACAGCTTGAAGTCTTTTGTGGATGCACATTTTGAGATCTCCCCAGAGTGGCTCAATGATATTGAGGTCAGGAGACCGAGATGGCCACTCCAGAACCTTCACTTTATTCTGCTGTAGCCAATGACAGGTCGACTTGGCCTTGTGTTTTGGATCATTGTCATGTTTGAATTTCCAAGTACGTCCCATGCGCAGCTTCCTGGCTGATGAATGCAAATTTTCCTCCAGTATTTTTTGATAACATACTGCATTCATCTTGCCATCAATTTTGACCAAATTTCCTGTGCCTTTGTAGCTCACACATCCCCAAAACATCAGCGATCCACCACCGTGTTTCACAGTAGGAATGGTGTACCTTTTATCATAGGCCTTGTTGACTCCTCTCCAAATGTAGTGGTTGTGGCCAAAAAGCTAAATTTTGGTCTCATCACTCCAAATAACTTTGTGCCAGAAGGTTTGAGGCTTGTCTCTGTGTTGTTTGGAGTATTGTAAGTGAGATACTTTGTGGCATTTGCATAGTAATGGCTTTCTTCTGGCGACTCGACCATACAGCCCATCTTTCTTCAAGTGCCTCCTTATTGTGCATCTTGAAACAGCCACACCACATGTTTTCAGAGAGTCCTGTATTTCACCTAAAGTTATTTGTGGGTTTTTCTTTGCATCCCGAACAATTTTCCTGGCAGTTGTGGCTGAAATTTTAGTTAGTCTACCTGACTGTGGTTTGGTTTCAACAGAACCCCTAATTTTCCACTTCTTGATTAGAGTTTGAACACTGCTGATTGGCATTCTCAATTCATTTGATAACTTTTTATATCCCTTTCCTGTTTTATACAGTTCAACTACCTTTTCCCGCAGATCCTTTGACAATTCTTTTGCTTTCCCCATGACTCAGAATCCATAAACGTCAATGCAGCACTGGATGAAAGATGCAAGGGTCTGTCAGGAGTCCAGAAACTCATTGACCTTTTATACACACACACACTAATTACAAGCAAACAGATCACAGGTGAGCATGGTTACCTTTAATAGCCATTCAAACGTCTTTGTGTCAACTTGTGTGCAAGTTATCAGGCCAAAATCACCAGGTTATGTAAACTTTTGATCAGGGTCATTTGGGTAGTTTCTGTTGCCATTATGATTTAAAAAGAGTAACCACAGTTGATTGATAATAAAGGGCTTCAGCCAAACACTAACCATGAGTGAAAGAAATGTTTTTGTGTTATCATTCATATTCTCTGAACAATGGCTAAGAATTTATAAATTCTGCCAGGGTATGTAAAATTATGAGCACAACTGTATGTAAAGGCTGAGTTCATCTAAGACACTTCTGCTACTGACTGCTAGTTTTATGAGATTTTGGAGCTTGATTTGATGACATTACTACTGTTCTTGCTGGGGAGAAAGCTGTATCGGAAGACCTGCAGTGCAAAAACTCCCTGCGTCTGCTTCATTCATTTTCTGTAGATCTGTGGTCTTCAGGCAGAACAGCAGTACAGATGGTCCAACAGGGACACACCCCCTCCTTCCTCCTCATCCAAGGTTCTTTCATTGATTACACTGCATGTAAACCAATCTGTGAATGGGGGAAAGTCTGACCACTCATAGGATTTTCTCCACCATTCACTCATTGTGTTACAAGCCGTAAAATCAGTTAAACAACTTTTCTCAATGGGAGAGGAGGAAGGAGGGGATGTCCCCATTGGACCATCTGTACTGCTGTTCTGCTCAAAGACACAAAGCTGTTAAGAATTGCAGTGCTAGAAGTTCAGAAAAAAAACAGGAAGATGACAGTCATCCCTGCACTGAAGATTTCTACAGGATCCAGCTGCCTGCACATCGTGGGACATCCTTCATAACATAACATGATGTGGTAAAGCTGTAGGTATTTTTTTTTAGCTAAACTTACGGTTTTAAACTGCAGGTTAATTGGACGCCCCCCCCCCCCCCTTTTTTTTTTGGGAGGAAGCTTCTCTTATAGATTTGGTGGGATGGAGTTTCCAAGGATTGTAAATACCAATTGGTACATGTGGGCCCAGAAATTCTGCATATTAATATGTCTAAAATGTTTCCTACATGTAATACTTTTACAAGAAACACTCAGTACTTGTACAAGTTTTGTGAACATTCAGTGAACCTTATCAAGCTGGGAAATCGACAGATCACACTGTGTTGAGTAAGGAGCAAGTTGAAGTGCCCAGTTCTTCCTGGTCTGTGATTGATGTAAGATATTTTCTGGCATTTGTTAATACAGTGATCTCATTGCAGCATGGGATTAATGGCACTTTATAACTTGTATGAGCCATTGGCTACAGTTATTCCACCGCCTAGATACATAGTAGTACTTGTCTATGATGATGCTTAGACGGTGCCCACATTTCTAAGAAAGGAATGGTGATATTTTGACCTTTTCTAAAAGCAAATATGAAATAATATTCCATTAACACAAATAACATCTAAAACCTGTATGAATTCCCAGGAACACATCTGGAAAAGAAAAGAGTGATAGCAAACAAGAACTTTCTGTCCTGAGCCTGATGGGGCTAGAAAAGCAGCACACTGGTGTACAATGTACGCCAAGCCTATACTCTGTACCCTTTATACACTAAGCTTATTTGTATCTTAGGTTGTGTTGTTATCATTTGTTGCCTTGAATTGCTCTTTAAATCTTTTACTTAGCGGAGACAGTCGGAGGAGAAAAAAAAAAACGCTGTGAGTCTGCATAGGCAGTTGTCGGTATCTCATGCAGTATGTAATTACGTACAGCCACACAGCAGAATGTCAGCGACCTACAGGAAGCTTTTTGCATTCTTGTGTTTGCCTTGGCTTGCGTTCAGTGGGTTATCTTCTCTAATAGTCAGTTTTTACTTCCACAGCGGTGCTTTCTTCTTTACTATACCACTGGTGGTACAAACTGAGCATTACGGGCTGCCAGGAAGATTTTCTTCTTTTGGCTTATTTTGCAACAGAAATGAGAAAATAGGATAAATATTTTCAGTCATGTGCTTCAACTCTCACCTTCAAAGTCACATTTTGCATTACTTCTACATTATACATTATTGTACAGTATACATTATAAGGGGGGCCCTACTCATTTTGATTTGTCGGTACGAAATGACCTTGACAACAATTTCCCACAGCCTTGGATTGGGTATGATGGCAGCATGGACTGGCTGCCACGTTCACCTGACCTTGCATCTATGAACTTCCTTTTTTGGGGCGTAATGCTGTTGTCAAGGTTTTTGAGAAGAAGAGTTGAAGAGGAGTTAAAAGAGTTCATCTCAGAAGTATTTATAGACATTGAATTGGTAATTGTGTGTTACTGTTTATAACTGTTTGGAGGACAGGAAACAGCAATTTTGCAACACTAAAAAGTCAATCTTTCAGTCAGCCAGTCTTATTATATTGGGTGTGGTAATACGCACTTTATTGTTTGCAGCAACTCTTTGATTTGATTGATTCTCTCATTTTTGCACAGAAGACAATTTCAGATTATATAGCCATAATGTCGCAATGTTGATGAAGGACATTTTGAGCAACTAAGAGACTAAGCATTAATGTCACGATGTCAGGGACAGGTTCTAGGGATGTTCCATCTAAAGGACTAAACAAGACCTGATTAGTACTGTTTACCTACTTTTGGCCATATCCTTCTCAATACCTGTAAAGTAAATAAACTAATAAATAAATGAAAAATAAATAAATAAATTAAAATGGCATGATTTAATTAGTAATGTATACCTACGATAAAATACCATGATCTGATCAGTAATGTATACCTACTATAAAATAAAATGATCTGATTAGTAATGTATGCATACTTTTGACCCACCCTTTATTTAAAACTAGGTTAGCAAAGAGTCCAGGTCTGCTGATAGGTAAAGGAGTGGTTATATGTGTAGACACAATTCAGTATCCCTCCAGAACTTGTGACAGCAGAGAAGTCCGCTTACATAAAAATTTTGCAGGACCCCAAAACATTGCATTTCACCGCATGTGATTACTCTAATAAAAATTTGGACCCTTGGTGTGCTGGCGACATATTTATTTTTTGTTTCATACCAGTTAACCATTCGGCAGTTGCTACAGCACCCTTTATCTACAGTCCATCTCCAGAAAGGAGTATGATAGGGATATAAAAAAAGCATGTCTAATCATTTTGTCCTCTGAGAACGGATACAATGGGCCCACAAGCAAAGCATTAGATGATAAATTTTCCCTGTATCCAGCCAAAGTCATTTGATGTCTCCAGGCAAATGTCCCATTGGCAGTGACTGGCAAGTTTCAAAAGATGCGTACACCTCCACAATGTATCCAACAGATGTATTTAGAAATACTTGTGAAAATTATTTAGTCTTTTTCATAAAAAAATGAACAGCTAGCTATTGCTTGAAACTAGATTTCCAACACATCTTGGTCTTGTTGTTCTGCTACCTGTGCATTGCAAGCCAAGCCTTGCTGATCAATAGTGTGTGTTTGGCGTCCGTGTGCTCATTGCTGTGTGTCCTACGTCTGATCCTGTTTACCGACCTTGGCTTGTTCTTGACTGTCCTCGTCTGCTTCATATCCCGACCTTTGACGTGTTCTTTGACGATCCCTATCTGCTTGTTGCCCTGACCTTTTGGCTTATCTCCTGACTATCCTTGTTGTCCCGGTCTGCTGCTTCCTTTCTATCCTTCAGGAGTCTACTGAGAGCGGGAGCTGGGAGACCCTGGGGGCCGCGACCTGGAGCCAGGACTGCAGTGACCATCAGGGGCCCTGGTGAACACCCGCTGGCTCTTAGATTCCGCGCCCTGGCAATTCTCATGCTCTAGCTCCCAGTGTGATCCGTGTTGGTGCTCCAGAGTGCCTGCTTTCCTGAACCACCCAGAGCTCCATCCACAGCAGTCAACCGTAGGGTCCACTACCTCAGCGGTGCACTCCTGACCCCAACGGGGGGCATCTATCACCTGGCCTCGGGTGACCTGACAGTTGCTCTTTTAGATGAAGAATGATATATTAGTCCTAATTATGTCTATTTTTGCATCAAAAAGCTTGGTAGTATGCATGCGTCATACCTGTAAGTTCCCATGGAAGCTGGAAATCAATGTAGTGGGCACCACTACTACAGTGATCCCTGCTCGCGTCAGGGTCCCGTGCCATGCTGCTTGGTGAACAGAGTAAGTTGCTCGCTTGGCAAAGGCACCATTTAGAGAGCACTGCATTTTTTCAATGAATGCAAAGCTTTTTCTGATAAGAAGAGGTGGAGCAGTGACGTCACAATCATAAGCTCAATTTCGACTTTAACATGATATGGTATAGCGATATCTGAGACTCTGTCCCTTAGTTGTTGCATGGATCAGGACGATATCCAGTTTTACTTTCTTCATTTACCAGTGAGTTTATTTTTACAGGTTAATATAGCTTCAAGAACTATAACAGTGTCATTGTTATTGGAATCATAAGCAGGTGAGCCTAGGTTACTGTCCTGGATGCTTCACCATCTCTTTCCTATTCGCCTGAACATTTCCAGATTTGCTGCCACTTCTTAGGGCCGTTAAGATGAAGGCATGTTGGATGAAATTGTTTTATCTCAAGTGCATTTACCAGGAAACTGAAAGTCTGAGGATAGGTTAACTCTGACAGCGAGCAAGGGGTATATCCATGTAAATTTGCTGTCCCCTCATAATAATTTACCACACAGCCATTAATGTCTAAACCACTGGCAATAAAAGCGAGTACACCCCTAAGTGAAAATGTCAAAATTGGGGCCAATTATCCATTTTCCCTCCCCGGTGTCTTGGGACTCGTTAGTGTTACAAGGTCTCAGGTGTGAATGGGGAGCAAGTGTGTTAAATTTGGTGTTATTGCTCTCAGGCTGGTTACTGGACGTTCAACATGGCACCTCATGGCAAAGAACTCTCTGAGGATCTGAAAAAAAGAATTGTTGCTCTACATAAAGATGGCCTAGGCTTTAAGAAGATTGCCAAGACCCTGAAACTGAGCTGCAGCACGGTGGCCAAGACCATACAGTGGTTTAACAGGACAGGTTTCACTCAGAACAGGCCTCGCCATGGTCGACCAAAGAAGCTGAGTGCATGTGCTCAGTGTCATATCCAGAGGTATATGACAGAGGTATGAGACATATGAGTGCTGCCAACATTGCTGCAGAGGTTGAAGGGGTGGGGGGTCAGCCTGTCAGTGCTCAGACCATATGCTACATACTGCATCAAATTGGTCTGCATGGCTGTCATTCCAGAAGGAAGCCTCTTCTAAAGATGATGCACAAGAAAGCCTGCAAACAGTTTGCTGAAGACAAGCAGACTAAGGACATAGATTACTGGAACCATGTCCTGTGAGACCAAGATAAACTTATTTGGTTCAGATGGTGTCAAGCGTGTGTGGCGGCAACCAGGTGAGGAGTACAAAGACAAGTGTCTCTTGTCTACAGTCAAGCATGGTGGTGGGAGTGTCATAGTCTGGGGCTACATGAGTGCTGCCAGCACTGGGGAGCTAGAGTTCATTGAGGGAACCATGAATGCCAACATGTACTGTGACATACTGAAGCAGAGCATGATCCCCTCTCTTCAGAGACTGGGCTGCAGGGCAGTATTCCAACATAACAGCCCCAAACACACCTCCAAAACGACCACTGCCTTGCTAATGAAGCTGAGGATGAAGGTGATAGACTGGCCAAGCATGTCTCCAGACCTAAACCCTATTGAGCATCTGTGGGACATCCTCAAACAGAAGGTGGAGGAGCGCAAGGTCTCTAACATCCACCAGCTCCATGATGTTGTCATGGAGGAGTAGAAGAGGACTCCAGTGGCGACCTGTGAAGCTCTGGTGAGCTCCATGTTTAAGAAGGTTAAAGCAGTGCTGGAAAATAATGGTGGCTACACAAAATATTGACACTTTGGGCCCAATTTGGACATTTTCACTTAGGGGTGTACTCACTTTTGTTGCCAGCGGTTTAGACATTAATGGTTGTGTGTTCAATTATGTTGAGGGGACAGCAAATTTACACTTATACAAGCTGTACACTCACTACTTTACATTGTAGCAAAGTGTCATTTCTCCAGTGTTGTCACATGAAAAGATATAATAAAATATTTACAAAAATGGGTGTGGCTGTGGGTAGCAATACCATGTACAGAGCCTATGTTTGAGGTTGGTTTATGTAAGACAACACAGCTTCCATTTTTCCTGTGCTGACTGTTTGGAATGATTTTGGTTACCAGTGTCTTTTTTCTTGACTGGAACTGGAAACATAGAAATGAGACTTATCAGAGATAAGGTGAGAAACTGCTACTGTTGATCATTCGATTATATCTTAGTGCTTTCCGAGTCAGAACATCTGCGCTGAAATAAGTTAGCCTTCTTTCAACCTTCAGAGAGGCCCATCATCTATCCACACTCGGCAATTACCTCAGCTCAGCTCAGATAGAACTGCTTTTGTAATTTGGAGGAATAGCAGCACACAGGCTGACAGAAGTGTTTGAGAAACCAGGAGGCCAGCGAGAGCCCAAATTTAACAACTACCGCAGGAGTTGAACATATACTTCCCATATACTTCCTTGTGTTATTCCACAAGTTTGAAGGGAGAACCTTTGATATGTGCGCCAGAAGATAATAGAATGATTACAATTGGCATGCGGAGGAGACATTAAAAGTGGAATAGAGTTTAAGCACAGCTGCCAGTGGAGATTGCAAGACCATATGAAGAAGGAATAAGACGATCCAGTTCTTTAATTCTCACCAGACTTGTATGTTTGAGTTTTTTAAAAGGTACATGATAGAGAAACACATAGCACATGGTAATACTTTAAGTGGACCTGAACTCAAACAGTGAAAGTTTGCTGTCTCATAGGGAATGCCTAAAAATGGTAACTGTGGTTAAGAAGTACCCTAAGAGATTTAGTTTTTGTCTTTAAATACTCCTAAAAATAGAAGTACACTTCCTGGTATGTGAGGGTGATTGGCACTCCTGTAACTACATAATGTAAGTCATGTGTGGGATATATCCCCATAAATATCAAAACGTGGAAGAAAAAGAGTTTCCTCATGTAACTCAGAACAGAGAAGATCATGTGGAAGTGGTGGTATTTAAAATGCCTGCAAAAGAAAAAAAATCGTAATAAATGTGTTAAAAACATGCATTTATTAAATCAAAGATCATTCATTCATTCTTCAGTGTTGTCACATGAAAAGATATAATAAAATATTTACAAAAGTGTAAGGGGTGTACTCACTTTTGTGAGATACTGTACATACAGTGCCTTGCAAAAGTATTCGCCCCCCTTGAACTTTTCAACCTTTTGCCACATTTCAGGCTTCAAACATAAAGATATCAAATTTTTATTTTTTTGTGAAGAATCACCAACAAGTGGGACACAATTGTGAAGTGGAACGAAATCTATTGGATTTTTGAAACTTTTTTAACTAATAAAAAAATGAAAAGTGGGGCGTGCAAAATTATTCGGCCCCCTTGCGTTAATACTTTGTAGAGCCACCTTTTGCTGCGATTACAGCTGCAAGTCGCTTGGGGTATGTCTCTATCAGTTTTGCACATCGAGAGACTGAAATTCTTGCCCATTCTTCCTTGCAAAACAGCTCGAGCTCAGTGAGGTTGGATGGAGAGAGTTTGTGAACAGCAGTTTTCAGCTCTTTCCACAGATTCTCGTTTGGATTCAGGTCTGGACTTTGACTTGGCCATTCTAACACCTGGATACGTTTATTTGTGAACCATTCCTTTGTAGATTTTGCTGTATGTTTGGGATCATTGTCTTGTTGGAAGATAAATCTCCGTCCCAGTTTCAGGTCTTTTGCAGACTCCAACAGGTTTTCATCCAGAATGGTCCTGTATTTGGCTGCATCCATCTTCCCCTCAATTTTAACCATCTTCCCTGTCCCTGCTGAAGAAAAGCAGGCCCAAACCATGATGCTGCCACCACCATGTTTGACAGTGGGGATGGTGTGTTCAGTGTGATGAGCTGTGTTGCTTTTACGCCAAACATATCGTTTTGCATTGTGGCCAAAAAGTTCGATTTTGGTTTCATCGGACCAGAGCACCTTCTTCCACATGTTTGGTGTGTCTCCCAGGTGGCTTGTGGCAAACTTTAGACGAGACTTTTTATGGATATCTTTGAGAAATGGCTTTCTTCTTGCCACTCTTCCATAAAGGCCAGATTTGTGCAGTGTACGACTGATTGTTGTCCTATGGACAGTCTCTCCCACCTCAGCTGTAGTTCTCTGCAGTTCATCCAGAGTGATCATGGGCCTCTTGGCTGCATCTCTGATCAGTCTTCTCCTTGTCTGAGCTGAAAGTTTAGAGGGACAGCCAGGTCTTGGTAGATTTGCAGTGGTCTGATACTCCTTCCATTTCAAAATGATCGCTTGCACAGTGCTCCTTGGGATGTTTAAAGCTTGGGAAATCTTTTTGTATCCAAATCCGGCTTTAAACTTCTCCACAACAGTATTACGGACCTGCCTGGTGTGCTCCTTGGTCTTCATGATGCTCTCTGCGCTTTCAACAGAACCCTGAGACTACCACAGAGCAGGTGCATTTATACAGAGACTTGATTACACACAGGTGGATTCTATTTATCACCATCAGTCATTTAGGACAACATTGGATCATTCAGAGATCCTCGCTGAACTTCTGGAGTGAGTTTGCACTGAAAGTAAAGGGGCCGAATAATTTTGCACGCACCACTTTTCAGTTTTTTATTTGCTAAAAAAGTTTAAAATATCCAATAGATTGCGTTCCACTTCACAATTGTGTCCCACTTGTTGGTGATTCTTCACAAAAAAATTAAAATTTTATATCTTTATGTTTGAAGCCTGAAATGTGGCAAAAGGTTGAAAAGTTCAAGGGAGCCGAATACTTTTGCAAGGCACTGTACCTGTCCATTGGACCATTTGCTAAATTTCCACTTTTGACTGCTCAAAACATAGGCCTAAAGCCATGACAAAATTCAAAAAGTAACCTTGCCCAAAGATGACATGGAGACTGATTACATTGGAAAGGGCAATGCCACAGCTTTACATGAACAATATCCCAATATAGGCTAAAATGCCTGTCCCTATCATTAGTGCCAGGCAGGCATTTGATTGACCCAAAATTAATAGCCCATTAAAGCAATTTCAATCACTGGCAAGATCAAACTGCCAATAAAGCTCTGACCTACGATAAATGCTTTAGGGTCCCTGCTCAGGTTGTCAAGGTCCGATGAGTTGGAAGTCACTTACTAGTGAAGGTGCAGGCTGAGGAAAGCTCCGTCCAGACCCAAATCATACTGCAGAAACAGGGCGATATAGCCCGGCCGCCGCACACCTCACCCAGGCTGAGTGGCTATCAGGTAAAAGCAGCCTCAGCTCGATTCATCCAGACCATGACTCCAACATGTTTCTCCCCGCCCTCAGGCTTAATCATGGCCAATATAGCTTTGACATACATCCTCAAATTGGATGGGTGGGCGGGTATCATGCTTACCCCTAATGCAGGTGGTCAGGCATTATAGCTGGCTTCTGTGTTCTTCACCTATAGAAGCCCTGTTTCTCATAAGGCAAGCAGGCCTACTGGTACTCGGTTGCCCCCAGGACTTATACACAATGCTATAGTGCCTGGCTACCACACTGGGGCTGGCACAGACTGAGCACAGCAAACAGGTACTTGTGGTTGGCAGACACAGTGGTTCAGTGACAGTTCAGGTACACTGAAGGCAAGGTTCAGAATAGTCAGGGTCAATCTAAAAAGACAGCACGTGTTAAGCATACTATCAGAAGCATGAGACTGCAAGCTTGGCTGACTTAAATCAGGTTTGGTCTCCACTCAAGAGACTGGCTACATCAATCACCTTGCAGGTGAACAAGCAGGCAGGGAGCATGCATCACTGCCAAAACCATGATGCTGGAATGAGACCAGCAGCTGTGATGGAGCAGGAACGCTACATGCTCTGGACAGTGGGCAACTCTTCGAAAGGTTGATGTTCCTCAGGTCAGTAGTAGGTGCCTCAGTGTAGCCTTTTCTGGATTTAAAAGCCATGTCCTTTCACCTATAACCTAATGTCTTGGTAACCAATCATAATGGAGCTACTTGGCGTTATGTTAACTCCCAATTCTAGAACCGTGCTTCTATCAGTCAAGGCTCTCTTTCCCTAGAGCCTCAAAAGGCATTCATTCACAGAGCTCTCAGTGCAGATCTGATTTCATACTTCCAGGCACTCAAAAGAGTGTGTCCTTCACTGGCCGAAGTGGTTCCCTCTCTCTACCCTGCTGTTGTGTCCTATAGTGACAAGAGGTCAGAGGGAGGAACCACAGTGGCCATTGAGGGGACCTCGTATTAAACCAGCCAGAGGAGTCAACTTTGATAGGTGTTGGGAGCCCTGCTACAGAGTGAACCTTTAGGCCTGGTTCACACCTATGCATTTCTTAGCACGTTTTCAGTTTTGCAGAAACACACTACAGTCCACATGGTTTCCTATGGATGTAGTTCACATCTGTGCATTTTATGGAAAGGGCCAGGGACTTTTTTCTGGTTTTTGGTTCCATAGACTTCAATGGATGAAAAGCATGTATTGAAAAATGCAAAATACACCTGCAATATGCAAACTGCAACCTGCATAGGTGTGAACCAGGCCTAAGGCCCCTTTCACACTGGTGCAACTTGAAAGTCGCGTGAATTTACCGTGATTTTGCCACGATTTCAGAGCATGCCTGAATAAACAAGCTGATAGACAGGTATGTATAATACCAATTTCTTTCCTGGTTAGTGCTTTTTTTATGTTGAGCCCCAGCAGGGTCACCTATATGTCCATGGTTTTCATTGAGATGTCCAACAATCCCATAAAGGTGATAGTCAGAAACTTTTGACCATATAGTGTAAGTCAAGCTACGTTCTCACTAAAAATAAATCATGCAGTATTTATTCTATTTCAATTTTTTTTTTTTTTACGACAATAGTAAAGGGAGCCTTCTGGTCATATTGAAGAAATATGCCCTTTTATTATCAATGTGTTCACAGCTGCAGTGTGGGCTCTTATATGGATGTTATAGGGCTGAAAATCAAACCATCGCATTTTATTTTTATTGGTGACAAAATAACAGTCTATGAATATTTTACACGTGGTATTTGGAAATGCATTAGATTGGACTGAGCTTGTTCAAAGATAAATGAAGTGTGAAAAGGGAATGGAAGCTTTGTGTATTATTTAGAAGGTGCAGAGACTTGGCAGGCCTGCTGGATGATCTTATTACTGACATAGCATGAAGACTTCATAAAAAACAGTGAGCAGGAGAACAAACTGCCTTAAAGTGCTTCTCTGCCTCAGGGATGTCACTGAATCCTACTAAATTAAAAGGCAACATTCTCCCAATCATCAGCTCAGCCCAGCAATGGAAATCTCTGTTGGTGCCATAAAGGGAGCCTGTCATATGGCAAAATGCCTGCCTGAGAGATCCCAGATGAAGGCGTCTGTTCTTTGACCCCTAGGCTGTGTGGCAGTTTCGGAGACATTGCATGCCCTATAGCTATAGTTCTGATTCACCTGGCTGAGAAACTTTTTACTACACATAAATAAACGTAAACACCATACATTCCAAATCCCCCACAAATGACGTGACAAGGTTTTGGAGTAAATGGCCTGACGGCCTTTTTATTAACAATTACCGTAAATTAAACAAATAACATTTTAAATAACCGTTAACCAACTTTTCTATATACTTTTTGGGGTCTTCGAGGGCAACGACACACAACTTGGTCACTGCAACCAACTTCTTTTAAACTTTAGGCCTCTAGTCGCAAGCCACCAACTCAGAGACGGTACTCAACCTTCGCAGTGACCTACCTTTTACCCCTTCCTGGTTAACCCCTCGTTAACTGGAAGGTACCTGAGAACCCTATACCACAGATGGGTCCCGACCATTTTATATATATATATATATAACAACCATCTTCTCCTCCTCCAAAGACCCACCACTGCCGGGCTGTCCTGGCAGCCCTCTTTTATATCAACCAAACCTCGGGAGGGTGGGTGGGAATCTCTTTCTCCACCGCTCTTGAATGACATCACTTCCCCCTTCTCCTGCTCTTCCTACACACGAGCGCCTCCCTGCTCCGGCCACCCCCCTTTTCTTAAAGGGGACAACTTTTCCTATCTAAATGCATGACTGTCAATGTCCACCTTGTCATGCCGTCCCTCCGTCCATCCCTTTCTCACCTTTACTCTGGGACTCGCTTTCTTAGGTTTCTTTTACACGGGCTGTCCGCCTGATCAGACTCTCCAGTCTCCTCTATGAAGCTGACATCCGCTGCTATCCGATCCTGTCTGCAAAATCCAGATGGATGGTGGTCTTATTTTCCTTCCGTCTGGCTAATTGCATCGGATATGATCAGATGAAAATGAACAGGCGGTCCATTTTCACCCGATCTCCCCATAGAGGAGAGCGGGACTGTGTCCATGCACAGTGAGCGGAGACGGACCTTTCATCCGCCTGCTCAGCGGGGATCAGCGGAGTGATCCCCCATTGAGCAAGCGGATTCCATCCCAAGGAGGCACCCTTACCTCACCTTGTAAAAACAAACCATTCAGTTTAAAATGAACAAGGCAAAACATTTGTGCATGGATATAAAAAACATTATAAATACCTTTTTTTCGCTTTTTTATAAGTGATCACATTCCCTCTGTTCTCAGCTGCACAGGAGCTGGGGGAAGGAGAAACAGCAGCACACTGAGCTTACCAGTGATAGGCTGTGCAGGGGAGGTGTGTCAGGACAGGTTTGATCATTGGAGAGGAGCAGGCTGAGTTCCCAGCACAGCTAGAGAACTGACTACGGCGTGCTCTCCCGCTCAGTGTGGTCAGTTTTTAATAGGAAAGCAGAAGGACTGGCAGAAACAGGAAACAATACAAAGAGAACAGGATACTTTTCCACACAAGTACATGGTACAGCAGGCACATATGAGGAATATGAAATGTTTTGATAACAAACACTTTACACAGGACTGGTGCATCTCACCCTAACACAGGGCTTAAAGGAAAGGTCCAGCCTGAGCTCGTTTGGCTGGGCTTCTCCTCTGGGTCACAGGAGTGCAATTCGTTTTGAACTCCTGTGACCCGTTTTCAGCAGAGAGCGGTCTGAATTCCGCTCTCTCATGGTGTCATTTTTTCAGGGACTCTTTAGAAGTAACAGTTTAGTAATAATATGTTGTGTTCCGAGAACTGTTGTGGATGTCGGTAGGCATCACAGTGTAGAGTGCCTGATATGTAGAGCGGTCTCCATTCTTTGGATTGCTATAGCTACATTTTCAGTTGTGCTTTATTTTTTCTTGATGTAGTAAAAAAAAAATACTGTCACTGGATAATACACGAGAAACATAATAGATTTTTATGGACAGAGTTTACAGAGAACTTTAATTTGTTTGCATTTTATATGGCTTGTCTGAACAGCGGGGAAACCTGATGTGATCGCTCTGCCAGAGTCCTTTGCTCTGCAACTGCTACAAAGCCAGCATCACACTCCTCTGATGAGCTCAGCATTATGGAGAATAAATAATTAACTGGGAAGCCTAACTTAGAGAGACATCTTCATGACTGCTAGTTAGGAGCGACAGGACGTGGCATACAAAATACTGCATGGAAATCTCCAAAAATTAAAAGAGAAGTATGGTTTTGAAAAAAATAAACATACATATTCACCTAGTTGGCTGCAGCATCGATCCCAGCTGCAGCTGTCCCCCCGCCACCTCTAAGATCGTTCAGCTGTCGGTCTTCAGCCTGCAAAGAGCTGGTGACTGTCAGTCAGCGGCTCTCTGCCCTGCCCCTCCAGTGCTCCCTAGAGCGCTGGGCTGTGGAGGGGGCGGGAGGCTTGCTGAGATGTTGAGCCAGATCCCGGTGTCTTGCCGAGAAAGTTCCCCTAGCGGACAAGGACCCCCCCCGTACTGCGCGGGCGCAGCGCTTGCGCAGTACGAGCCGCCGAAGGTTTCCGAAATTGAACAGCTGATCGTCAGCTCTACACAGCGCCTGCCCACTGAGTCCAGGTTCAAGCCCCACCATCCAAGTGGACATAGAGTTAGAATAAAAATATGCCGATCGAAGCGAGGCCTTGCCCGAAGCGTGGCGAGCGAAGCGTGGTGAGCGAAGCGAGCCTGCAAAGGGGGCTCTGTTACAGGCGCCGTGTACAGCTGACTCACAGGTGTTCAGCTTCGGCTATTTTCGGCGGCTCGTACTGCGCAAGCGTTGGGCAGTACCGGGGAGTCCTTATCCGCCGGGGGGGAACTTTATCGGCAGAACACCGGTCCAGGTAGCCTGGACTGGCTGAGTGATATCAGCTGATGTTAGCCTGTGATCCATAGGAGAAACATAGCCAAAATAGCTTTGGCTATACTTTTCATTTAAAGCCCTACCCCAGCCACAACATTTTATTTCATTTTGAATAGAGCAGGGATCTCCGAAACTATGGCCCTCTAGTTGTTCAGGAACTACAATTCCCATTATGCCTAGTCATGTCTGTGAATGTCATGAGTTTTACAATGCATCATGGGATGTGTAGTTCCGCAACAGCTGGAGAGTTGTAGTTTGGAGACCCCTGGAATAGAGCATTGAAGGGTTTTAGCAGTGGTGTTCAACTTTCTTGATATGACAAAGGGCCACACGCAAAATTCTGTGAATCTTTAGTGTCAGAGACAGCAGGTACACAACAGGATATGGTCAAAGACTATGGGCATGATGCAAGAGATTGTCAGAGACTGCAGACATGATACAAGAGATGGTCAGAGGCTATGGACATAATACAGGAGGTGGTAGGAGACTGTGTACATGATACAGGAGATGATCAGAGATTGCGGACATGATAAAAGAAATGGTCAGAAACTGAGGACATAATACAGGGGGTGGTAAGAGACTGCAGACATAATAAAAGAGATGAAAAATCTAATAGAGAATCAAGCGCCAAAAAAGTGAAACCAAGGATCCAAAGTAAGTCAGTAAGGAAGTCATCCTGGACTGCAGCTGCCGCATTCAAATGACCAAATGAGAATAGGACAAGAAAAACTGATTTGGTAGCGCAGATCCAGAATGTGACACCAATTCTAATAGAAATCCATGCAAAATTAAAAACAGTTTATTGTAGCCAATACATAATAAAAGAGATGGTCAGAGACTGATGGACATACTAGAGGAGATGGTCAGAGACTGTGGATATGATAAAAAAAGATGATAGGCGATTGTGGCCATAATCCAAGAAATGGTCAGAGATTGTGGATGGGGTATAGAAGATTGTCAAAGACTGTAGACATGGTACACGAGATGGTCAGAGACTGCAGACATGATACAAGAGATGGTCAGAGACTGCAGACATGGTACAGGAGATGGTCAGAGACTGCAGACATGGTACAGGAGATGGTCAGAGACTGCAGACATGGTACAGGAGATGGTCAGAGACTGCAGACATGGTACAGGAAATGGTCAGAGACTGCAGACATTGTACAGGAGATGGTCAGAGACTGCAGGCATGGTACAGGAGATGGTCAGAGACTGAGGACATGCTGCAGGAGACTTTTAGATAATGTGAACAGGCTATAGGGATTGTTGGAGACTGGGGACATGCTTCAGGAGACAGTCATTGACTGGAGACATATTACATGAGATTGCTAAAAATCATTGCTATAACAAGGCAATGGGGAATCACAGATTAATGTCAGCAGGGGCACCAGGAGTTAAAGCTTCTGTTTTTTTGCCAGTGTCCCTTTTAGGGAGATTTCTTCACACTTGCTGCCAGAACAGGAAGTGGTGGGGAAACTATCCAATAGGGAGAGAGGTAAAAGCAAAAACACATTTTTAGTAAAATAGAGGATACTTACAACTACTGTTTTCATTACTGTTTGGGCCTTCTTGTTCAAGTGACAATGGCGACCCTCATCTTTTGCTCAGGAATATATATCAGAAACAGGAAAAGTTAAAAAGTATGTAAACCCTAACAATGATTTTCCCTTTTGGTCTGATAAATATACCTTCAAAAGTGTTTTGTTATATTAGTTCAATAAGTGCACAAAAAAACTGTTGATCCTGCCAGAAATCTTGTGGGGTGACTTTCTATGCTCTCAGTCTGTGCTGACTGTTACCAATTATAGTTTTCCCAGCTATTTTGAGAACTACAGAACCACACCCCTCTATGTCATGAAGAGGGGTGGAGATTCATAGTCTTATCCTGTTTCCCTTGGACAGGAAGTGTGTTACTGGCCAGGTGATAACAAGGGGAAAAAAAAAACATGAAAAAATGAATGCAGCCACCACATCTTAGTATTGATAAGATGCAACAAATAAAATTGCTGAAGCCAAACTGCACCTCTCTATGCTCTGTGTATGATCCCCAAGTCCTTCACAGCACCAGGTTCCGGCCTCCAAAAGCTTGTCCTATACAGCTTAGTTCGAACACAGAAAATCGAGCCACACTCTGTAAATGTCCCTCTGTAACTCTTATTCACTGAAGCAGGCGTCCAACATAGTCCTCACCCTAAGCCAAGCCCCACTGAAGAATTTCAGACAGATTGAGCTTATTCGTATAGGCGCAGAATAAACCCGATCGGGGTGAAACGCGCCATTGGGAATGGCTTAGGGTGGGGACTGTGCCAGAAGCCTGTTTTATAGAGTAAAAGTTATGGTGGGATATTTACAGAGTGCAGCTCCATTTTCTGTGTAAATACATCTTTTCTTTTTGCGGTCAATCATTGTTTGGAATGAAGCCATGACTCTATGTATACCAAAAGGGAGGACTATGTATTGGTATATCTGGTGTTGCAAAAGTATTCCCTTTCTCTCTTCCCTACCTTCTGTAGGTGGGAATCCCGATCAAGACTAACAATTACATTATCTAGATATGCCGAAGTACAGCATATGCTTTAGGGGGCTAGGATGTAGTGCGTCATACCTTGGAATGAGGTTGGTCCCCCTATGTAAGCCAGATGGGAGGACTGAAAACTGGTACAACCTATCTGGTGTTAAAAAAGCTGTCTTTTTCCTTTGCTATAACCTGCTGATACCCTTTAATAAGATAGAGGGTGGTAACTTACCTGACATTGACCTACAAACCTTTTTATTGACATATCGCTCGGGCCATGAGATAAACATCAAATGTGGATATTTTATTTAGCTTCCTTAAAGACCCCAGTGAGGTCACAGACAGAAATCAAAAGTTTGCAAAAGGTTAGCAAAAGATTGCAGAATTCATTGTGTAATGCCACTCACTGGTAACCACTAAAGTGGAATCATTTTAGGTGAAATTGACCCTTTGGATAAAAGTTTCCTCATAGTAATCAAAAATAAATTTTAATGCGCTCTCTCTTATGGTGTCAGTCAGTACAGAATGATTTTGTTAGTGTTTGAAGTGTCTTTGTTCTGCCTGTTTTACCTAGATATGCCTTGGACAGGAAGACACATATTCCAAAACACCATATGGAACTTATTGTACATAATTTTTCAGCTTGTGGTTAAAGCATGGGACAGCTAACAGGGTAAAAAAAATAAAATTAACTGATGTTGAGAAAGTATCTACAAATCCTAATACACGTGTTATGCCGTGTACAC
The DNA here is from genome assembly GCA_037952835.1 of Lithobates septentrionalis. Lineage (NCBI taxonomy): Eukaryota > Metazoa > Chordata > Amphibia > Anura > Ranidae > Lithobates > Lithobates septentrionalis. The sequence continues at coordinate 1,693,344 of JBBDGP010000653.1, read as the reverse complement.
ACAAGTGGACTTTCAACGGAACTCCGAAGGACTTTTTGACGGACTTTCGACGCAGTTCCGACGGAGTTCAGATTCAATGGACTTGCCTACACACGATCACACCAAAGTCCGACTGATTCGAATGTGATGACGTACGACTGGACTAGAATAAGAAAGTTCATAGCCAGTAGCCAATAGCTGCCCTTGTGTCGTTCGTCCGTCGGACTAGCATACAGATGAACGGATTTTTCGACTGGACTCGAGTCCATCGGAAAGATTTGAAACATGTTCTATTTCTAAAATCCATCTGATTTTTCGACAGCAAAGGTCCGATGAAGCCCACACACGATCGAATTGTCTGGCGGATTCGTTCCGTCTGACCTTTGCTATCGAAAAGCCTGGTCGTGTGTACACGCCATTAGAGTAAAATAAAAATGGTGAATGTAACAAAAAATAAATTAGTAGTTTGAATATATGTAAATCCATTCATTGAAATCTCATATAAGCTTTAACAAGTTAAAGTAGTTTCAAAAGTAATTTTAGATTTGCGGCTTTTATAAAAAAGTTGTTCTGCATTTTTGCCCAGTCACACGGGCTTCCAATAGATACTACAATCAGATGTTTCAACATACAATGCAGGCATATGCTGTCACTGTTGTCTCCATCTGCCCTTAGAAATGTTGTGCAGCCATTGATGGAGTGCATGTAGACAGCAAGAGATGCAGCCTGTTTGCTCCTTCATACTCACCCTCATCACTGCTTCATTCCTCCATTGGAGCTGGGAGTTAAAAACCTGTGTAAGCTGTATGTCGGATCTTACCTTGGGTTTATGACATAATGAGTTTTTGGGCCTGGCAATTGGCAACTCAGGTCTGATTATTGCATCCTAAGGGGAGGTCACATGATCCCCCATGCTCCGAAGTGGGTAATTCCTGAGGGCTCCAACAGAGTTGCGAGGGAGAATTGTTTTCTATTTTCAAATTGTATAGTGCTTTTCTACCTGGGGATTCAAAGTGCTTATGAAATTGGTGTTGGAGGGAGTCATTTTGGGCATACTCTATAGAATATCATACTAGGGCAAATTTTTTACAGGTGAGTATATGTGGATTGAAGAGACTGAATGGGCAAATTGGCAGATTCTCCTCACACGGAAAACCAGAAACAGAATTAAATTCTTCTCTAAAGAAGCGTAGTATGTTTAAAAAAAGATTCAAGGCAGAAAAAAGACCAAGCGGTCTATGGAGTCTGCCCCTTTTTGTTTTTGTCTGAGCATAGATCGATGTTTGCCCCAAGCATGCTTGAATCTACTTACTGTTGACTGACTCATTACCTCTGTTGAAAGTCAATTCCAATCATCAAATACTCTTTCAGGAAAATAATACTTTCTAAGATTAGTTTTGAACTTTCCTCCTGTTAGTCTGAGGTCATGTTCCAGTGTTCTTGATCGTAACTCCATATTGAAAATACTGCCCTCCTGAACCTTATTCACACTCTTCATGTATTTAAAGGTTTCAGTCATTCCTCCCTTTCGTTTCTTTCTCCACACTGTACATATTAAGTACCGAAGTCTCCCCTGATACGTTTTATCCCTCAGATCTCCTTTCTCATTCTTCGATTTTGCTTCTTAATGAAAAGTTAAAAGCCAGGTTCTTTAGGTGGATTCTGAGGGGAGGTGATGTCCACTTTCAAAAAACCTCCAAGTCATAACTGAGAATTGTGAAAGTGAAAGCAAGGGGAAAGCATGTCTTCTTGTTAGAGCACAGAAGGGTCTCCATACTAGGATGTCTGATTCAAAAACCTTTTCGTTATTCCAGAAAGGATTTTGTATGTTAAAGGGCAATTCATCTATGCAGATTTTTTCTTGGACCTCTGTGGGTAATACAACCATTTGTGACCTAATTTTAGAGACGGTCATTCCTGAAGGGGATTGGAGGATTGAGGATACAAAGGTGAGTGTAAAAACATAATGGAATTTGCACCTGACAAATTTTATCTTGGAATGGATTTTTAAAGTATAACTAATGGCAAAACTTTTTTTTAGCTTTAGAGTAGAGTAGAGAGGGATTTTTTTTTTTGCTGTATGTGTCCCTGATAAGGAGATTTATACTCTACACTTTTTGGTTCTCACCAGAACAACAGGGGGAATCAAGGGGGGCAGTAGTTCTGGTAACCTCGCCTAGCTTATTTGCCTTTAGTAAAACAACCCCAGAGTCACTTTAACCACTTGAGGTCCGGGCCATAGCCGAATGACGGCCACAGTGTGGACCTCAATTTACGGTAGGCCATCATGGGACGTCCTCCACTGTGCACGCGCACCGCGCGCACCCTTCAGGGCGCACGGTGCGGGCGCTGTGATTACCGAGTCACAGAGACAATGACAGCTGATCACATGATGTAAACAAAAGCTCGGTACTCGGTTTCGTTTTCTCCTCACGCTGACAGCTTGAGGAGAAAAAAAAAGAGATCACCGGGTTATGTTAAAGGGACATCGGTCCCGAAGAGGAAGGAGGCACATATGTCTCATCTGAGCCTACCAGTGCCATCTGTCATTGCCACCTGCCAGTGCCCAGCAGTGCCATCTATGAATGCCCACAAGTGCCACCTATCAATGCCCACATGTGCCACCTATCAATGCCCACAAGTGCCATCTATCAGTGCCCACAAGTGCCACCTATCAATGCCCACCAGTGGTGCCAATCAGTGCCACCTAGCAGTGCTCCCATCAGTGTAAGCAATCTGTGCCCATTATTGCCACCAATTAGTGCCCATCACTGCCAACCATCAGTGCCTATCACTGCTACCTATCGGTGCCCATCAGTGCCACCTGATCAGCGTACATCAATGAAGGAGAAAAATTACCTGTTTGCAAAATTTTATAACAAAATATAAAAAATATATACTTTTTTTTTTTTAATTCGGTCTTTTTCAATTTTTTTTAACAAAAAATAAAAACCGCAGATGTGATCAAATACCACCAAAAGAAAGCTCTATTTGTGGGGAAAAAATGATAAAAATTTCATTTGAGTACAGTGTGGTATGACCGCGCAATTGTCATTCAAAGTGCAACAGCGCTAAAAGCTGAAAATTGGTCTGGACAAGAGGGGGGTTTAAGTGCCCAGTAAGCAAGTGGTTAAACTGGAAGGTAGGCAACAGTAATGTCTCTGAAGCTGCTTACTGCCTTAGCCTAATGGTAACAGGTAGAGAGTATGAGGCATACAGGGATACAGTAGGCCATAAACATCAAATGTTCCTGGTCTCCCTCTATGCAGTGGGTGGTCCTAGACTTGGAGCCTCCTTGTGCATTTCTCCAGCCTCGTGAGATGGACCCATAGAAGCTTACAAAAAAAAAAACAGCTTTAAACCTGAAGCATTTTTTTTGTACAGTCTGAGGCCTTAAGGTAGGGAATATGGTAAACAACAGCAATCCTTCTCAAGCCGTTTACTGTCTTAGCCTAATGGTAACAGTCAGAGTATGAGGGACACGGGTATATGGTAGGCCATAAACATCACATGTTCCCTGCCTCCTTCTATGTAGTGGGTGGTCCTAGATTTCTATGGAGCCTCCTCCTGTGAGTCTCTATTCTAGATGGTCCCATGAAAGTCACTAGATCTCACAGCTGGCGGTGAGGAAAACTGTGGCCACATCCTGGCAGGCCATGGCTGGGATATTAAAGAAACCCAGCTTTATACCTAAAGCAAAGGACTTTTGTGTTTTTTTTTTTTTCCAGAGTGAGAGGCCCTTAAGATGGGGGAAATGGTAAGTAACAGTAGTGCCTCTTGAACCATTTACTTCCTTAGCCTATGGCAACAGACAGACAGTATGAGGCATACAGGGATACAGTAGGCCAAAAACATCACATTTTCTTGGTCTCCCTCTATGTGGCAGTTGGTTCTAGACTTCTATAGAGCCTCCTTGTACATGTTTCCAGTCTCAGGAGATGGTCCCATAGAAGCTAAGAAAACCCAGATTTAAACCTGAGCCAATTTCTATGTTTTTTTCTTGAGTCAGTGGCCCCCTAAGCTTTGGAGATGGTAAGCAACAGTAATGCCTTTCAAATTGTTTACTGCCATAGCCTAATGCCGCGTACACACGATCGGAATTTCCTTCAGAAAAAAACTTGGATGGTTTTTCAGACGGAATTCCGCTCAAGCTTGCCTTGCATACACACGGTCACACAAAAGTTCTCTGAACTTTCGACCGTCAAGAACGCGGTGACGTACAACACTACGACGAGCCGAGAAAATGAAGTTAAATGCTTCTGAGCATGCGTCAAATTTTTTCCAAGCATGCATGATTTTTTGCGCGTCCAAATTGCATACAGACGAATGCATTTTCAGATAGGAACTTTTCCTATAGAGAGCATGCTCTCAATCTTTTGCTGGCTGGAATTCTGGCAGCAAAAGACCGATGGAGCATACACACGGTCACATTTTCCGACAAAAAGCTCTCAGCCGGTGTTTTGCTGGCGGCATTTCCGATCATGTGTACGCGGCATTATGGTAACAGTCAGAGAGTATGAGGCACACAGGGTTATGGTAGACCATAAACATCACATGTTCCTGGTCTCTCTCTATATAGTGGGTGGTCCTAGACTTCTATGGAGCTTCCTCCCATGCGTCTCCCATCTAAGGAGATGGCCCCATAAAAGCCACTGCATATCACGGATGATGGTGGGAAAAATTGTGGCCATATCCTGGCAGGCAATGGCTGGGATACTTAGGTAAATATGCAGCTGTTTTTATAGGGTTGGATTGCAGGGTTTAGGCAGGATGGACAGGTGCCCTTTCTCTGTACTTTTTTAAAATTCTTTTAATAATTGTTAAGAACGTAGAAAACTAGGAAATTCTCACTGACTTAAAATTTCCCATTTCATCCAATTAGGTAAGTAAATGTAATCTATATTTTCTGGTGGCTGAAGGATGAAAATGAAAACATATGTCCTTTGAATGAACGCTCTGTGTACATAACCCCCCTGCCAAGTTGAACAAATCGTCTGCCCATCTCATTACAACTTTTATTCTTGCGGATGGGAAATGCTAAGCTGTGCTTGGTGGGAAAATGCTGTAGCTGAATGATGTGCTATCCATTTACATGGAATAAATATATTGTAAATAGAACAAATACGACTTGTAGGGCACGTATAAGACCAGATAAATTTATTCGGCCCTTGAGGATTTGAATTAGTGTCGAGCACAGAAAATGATACTTTGTAGATCTGTTTGAATTGCTAATCTGAAGCGCAGCAAAGTTTTCTTTAAAGAAGGCGTATCAAATGAAACTGTAAAGAAAAGATCCCATTAACGGTTCATTTTAACTAGACGGCAAAGTTGCAAGGCCAGTTCCAACTTTGTGCTAAATTACTACAGAGAACGATTCAGGTAACAATGATGGCCAACGTGATTTTTAAAGTATGTTAACATAAGCCTGTGCTTTACCCATGCAGGGAAACAAAACAGGAACAATTAAGGCCTGGTTCACACAGGTGCGATTTCAGATGCGACTTGAGTTGCACAGAATCACATGACAAGGGAAATCACATTATTTTCAATGGGGGTGCCTGTTCACATCAATGCAACTCCTTGCGGCGTGATTTTGGAAAAAGGTTCCTATGCTACTTTGGTGTGATTCCAGCATGATTTTGGCCCCATAGAATATACAAACCCCTATCAAAGTAGCATCCAAGTTGCAATACATAATTACACTGAAAGTCAAATCAAAATCTGATTGGAGCAGTGTGAACCTAGCCTAAAGGCCTCATGCAAATCGGCGTAGAACTTTACTCAGAATTTTGCTGGCAGGAAGATCCTGCATAAAAAGTGGTCCGTAGTGCACTATATACACAGTCATTTATACATTCAGAATGACAGAATGCCGACGTTATCCTGTGTCTGCACTGCAGCAGCTGCCTACACATTATTTATGTTTATATCTCCTGAATGACTAGGCAGCAGCGGTGGTACATATGGCAATGGCCATTTACTTATTATGCATGTAAACGTTTGCAGAAATGCACAATGCGTACCAAGTAAAATACAGTCCAAAATTGGATTTCTATAAAACTGTGTGCAGTATGGATCAGAATGCAGTGTATTATACGGCTGTGTTCATGGACCTATTGTACATCTATATTATTGGACAGCTCAGATCACAGTTACAATGTACAGAGCTGATCAAAGTGTACCCTGTGATCACTTTAAACTAGGGTTGTCACGATACCACTTTTTTAGGACCGAGTACAAGTACCGATACTTTTTTTCAAGTACTCGCCGATACCGATTACCGATACTTTTTTTTTAATGTCACGTGACAGTTTTTTTTTTTTTTTTAACAGTGCTTGCTTTTTTTTGGGGGGGGGGGGGTGTGAACATTGTATGTGTGTGTTATTTTTTTTTGTTTACAATTTTTATTTTTTACAATAATATTTTTTTATTCTTGTTTTTTTTTTTTTAATCAGCCCTTTTGGGGGGCTTTGGTGAGATATCAGGGGTCTTAACAGACCTCTGATATCTCCCCCTTGAGACAGAGAAAGAGACAGAGGATAGAGATTCCCCAGTCCCTTTCTCTGCAGCGTCAGCTGCACTGAGAATGAATGGAGAGAAGTCAGCGGCTCCTCTCCATTCATAAACTGACACATTGTAATCACAGGAGATTACAATGTTTCAGTTATGTGAATGGACAGAGTCAGCTGACTCTCTCCATACACAAAGGAAGGAGGGGGAGGACGGAGGAACGGAGGGGGAGAACGGAGGGGATAGATAAGGAGAGCAGAACGGAGGGGACAGATAAGGAGAGCAGAACGGAGGGGACAGATAAGGAGAGCAGAACGGAGGGGACAGATAAGGAGAGCAGAACGGAGGGTACAGCTGAGAGGCACAGAGGAAAGGAGGGGGCATGGAGGAGGATGCAGTGACATACAGCGGTGACCGATCACCGCTGTATGTCACTAAAGCAGCTGAAAGCCGGCTGGGGGAGAATCTTGTAACTCCCCCACGCGCCGATCACAGCTGACTTCCAGGTATCGGGGGAAGCATCGGGAGCATTTGCCCGAGTACAAGTACTTGGGCAAATGCTCGGTATCGGTGCCGATACCGATACTAGTATCGGTATCGAGACAACCCTACTTTAAACCAATTACTGCCATCACAAGTGTAAAATCTAGGGTAGTGTTTACAAAAATTCAGCCCATTCACAACAAAGTAAGCTCCCCTTACTTAGTTGGGAATAAGCTGAATGTTTATAAGTACATCAGGAAGAAGGATCGCGGCAGATCAAAGTGAAGGTGGTGCCACTGACCACCAATGATGATGGGATCCTTTTTTTTAAAGTGGATGTAATGAATGAATGAAATGAAATGATTAATGAAATCTGCCCTGGGCACATATATCTGCAGTGTTTTCTTATCTCTCTCCAAAGCACTGTGTCTTTCTGCTGCTGTTTTTCTGTTATCAGCATGATAACTTCTGACAAGTTCTCTGACAACCGAGATAAAACCAGCCTGAAATTTGTGTCGGGGTGGGTGCTATAAATAGATTAGCAGAGAGCTGGTCTATTAACAGCACAGCTCTGCACATTCCTTCCTTCCTCTGCCTTTGTGGGGAGGGGGGGTGCCATTCCTCCAATCAGTTGTCACACAGTGTTTGCCAAGACTTCACTCCCAGTGCTGGAACAGGAAGAGAATTTAAAACGATGTACACATTCTAAAGAATATAGCAAGCTGAAGACAGCAGATATACATGTAAAACTTATGTAGGGAAATTTGTTTTATCTCTGTGTATCATCTGTGGCTGTCCACTTCACTGGGTATATGGAGGGTTTACATCCACTTTAACCACTTACAAGGACAATTCCACTTACTGGTGCCCAGCAAAAAATGAAATCTCTGTTCCCCTTTAAAGTGGTTGCGAGCCCTTACATATACTAAGCGAAGTGACTGGCCTCAAGTGGTACATAGAGATTAAACAAATTCTCCTACATAAGTTGTACCTGTTTATCTGCAATATTCTCTCATCTAAATCCATGAAAATGGGGCAGAGAGCTGACACACACTGCAGAGCTCAGTGAGGAGAGCTATGATAGTTGATTGGAGGGAAGGTACATCCCTCACACCGCTGCACCGCTGTGCCATCAATGCGGCCAGCGCCTCAGTGTAAAGGTGGCCTAAATGTCCTGCTTGTTGCATCTTTGGTCCACCTCTCGAGTCTGCACCAAAAATTCATCTCCCCATTAAAATGAATAGAAACCACGTAAAAAATGCATCATAGTTGCATTTTTTATGCATTTTTTTTGTCACATGTCCATGTTTGACAGGTGCATGCTGGAAATCGGGCAACAAGAAAACACATCGGAAACACATCAAAAACGCATCATAAATGCATATGCATTTTTGATGCATTTTTTTTTCAGCGGAGCAGTTGAAAGCAGCCTAAAGGCAAAACTTTTTTTTTTTTTTTTCATTTTGGATAGAGTAACAGATGATTATAATCCCCTGTCAGTTTTTTTTTTTACCATTGGCATCTCACTGTGGAGATTTCCTTTCACTTCCTGACCCATATCTGAAACAGGAAGTGAGAGGAAATCCCTCCAAAGTGAGGTAATTCCTGGTTGTCCTAAGAACTAGCTACCCCATTAAAAGATTTCCCTTCTGTTACTATTCTGGTGACAATCCAAAATGTTCTTTTACGCTCAGTGATAACATTAAACAGGACAAATATAGAAGGCGAATCTCCCTAAAGGGGGGCACAGACAGCAGTAAAAAACCGACAGGAGTTCTAAACCCTCCCCACTCTATCCAAAACCAAAAAAAAAAATAAGTTTTGCCTTTAGTAATACTTTAGCTCCTTCTCTCAGTAGTGACTTAGCATCCTTAGAGCCTTTTTATCTGTAATATACGGGTGCATCTCATAAAATTAGAATACCATCAAAAAGTTAATTCATTTCAGTAATTCAATTCAAAAAGTGACACTCATATATTTTATATAGATGCGTTACACACAGAGTGATATATTTCAAGCATTTCTTTCTTTTAATTTGGATGATTATGGCTTACAGCTAGTGAAAACCCAAAATTCAGTATCTAAGAAAACTTGAATATGATGAATAAAAAAAAGTTTTAATACAGAAATGTTGGCTTTTTGTGAAAAGTATGTCCATGTACAGTATAGTATGCACTCAATACTTGGTCGGAGCTCCTTTTGCATGAATTACTGCACCAATGTGGCGTGGCATGGATGAGATCAGCCTGTGGCACTGCTGAGGTGTTATGGAAGCCAAGGTTTCTTTGATAGCGGCATTCAGCTCGTCTGCATTATTGGGTCTGGTGTCTCTCATCTTCTTCTTGACAATAGCCCATTGATTCTCTATGGGCTTTAGGTCAGGTGAGTTTGCTGGCCAATCAAGCACAGTGATACCAGATGATCATTAAACCAGGTATTGGTACTTTTGGCAGTGTGGGCAGGTGCCAAATCCTGCTGGAAAATGAAATCAGTATCTCCATAAAACAGGTCAGCTGGGGGGGCAGGAGGCGGAGCAGACATGCATTGTTAGAGCTCCACACCGCTGAGGAGAGAAGAGAAGGACAAAGCGGAGCCTGCAGGCTCAAAATGTATCCATTTGAACCTTTTTGCCCCAGGGAACAAACTGTGAAAGTTTGGGCAGGAAATATGGTACTGGGAGGAAACCGTGGCAGAAATAAAAATCACCTCACAAAGAGCTCACAGGCACTCACTGCAGCTGAAGCAGCTCCAGTCACCTCACAAGATACAGCATCAGGGCGCTCTCACAGACAGAAAATGTCACAGCAAGACTCTCCATTTGAGTCAGATACAGAACAAATCCTCTCACAAACTTCTCCACAAGCCTCCTCAGTATCCCCAGTAATATTATTACAATTTGAAAAGATGCTTCATAAGGCTTTAAAACAAACCTCAGACCAAATAACAAAAAACCTAACCAAAGAAATAAGAGAGCTGGGAAACCGCACCGCAGCCTTAGAAATAAAAATGGATGAAATTGAAATTACAACCCAAGAAAATATAACAGAATTGGAACAATTAAAAAAAGAGAATTTAATACTTCAAACTAAGCTCGAAGATTACGAAAATAGAGCCAGACGTTCAAACTTGCGCATAAGGGGAATACCTGAAACTGTGACAGACCTGCAATCTACTATTACTGCTCTATTACAAGAACTAAAGCCAGATATCCCTATTGAACGTTTAGAACTGGACAGAGTACACAGAGCCCTCACAGCCAAAAAGAAAGATGGACCCCCACGTGATATAATCACAAAATTTCATTATTACAGAACGAAAGAACAAATACTAATTGCTGCAAGAGAAAAAAAGGAACCTAATTTTCAAGGACACAATTATCAAATTTTTGCTGACCTATCCCAACTTACTATTACTAAAAGACGATCCATGAAACCCCAACTAATGGAACTGCAACGCCACAACATTATGTATCAATGGGGCTTCCCATTTTCAGTCAGATTTAACTACCAAGGTACAATTTACAGAAGCAGATCAGCAGATGAACTACAACAAACCCTTTTAAAATTAAATCTGACAGAACCCACAAGCAGCAACACTCCCGCACGCAGAAGAATGGCATCATCTTCACCTTCAGGCAGCACCCAGAAAATTTCAGAACAAAATGGGAATCATCATTCTCACAAAAGAGGCCGTTATGCCACATCATCCATGGACCAAGAAGATTCAATGGACTGACATCCTAATTCCTGATATCTCTTCATTTATTATACTAAGAGATGGTTCTCTATAAAAAACCTATATTTATAACTGAATGTAACTGCATTCTGATAGTCACACACTGTGTGGGATCATGTTACATTCCAGTTATATTTCTTATTACTTCTGATTCATATAGCCTTAGAATATATAAGTGAAATAAGGAAATTCTTGTTCAGTTATATATTATCAGGTAATAACAATAGATTTATTACTTTTTAGGACAAATATGTTCAATAATCCAGAAGTAATGGAAGCTTTTTCTTTCTTTTCTTAAAACAAATATATTATTACCTAACTAGTTCCTAGAACTATGTTTTTGTTTATTCTAATCTGAAGCAATACAACCTCAATTTTATGAGTTAACATATCTAAACAGTTACATATGAATAAAAGGGTTAAAATCCCAAAATAATTCAAACTATCTTCATCAATACCAAAGTTATTAACAGTACCTTTCTAACTGAATTATTTAGCCTAGGGCAAGACTAACCATATACAACCACCCTGGAATAAATAATTTCAACAAAAACTATATTCTGCACTCCAAATAATGAAACATCATTTTGATGTCTTTTGACATAGCACTTCTCTCCTGTAAGCGGAAGTACCCCGTGTACCCCCATTAGCCCTCCTCATTCTCCCAACCATATTATGTGGGAGTGTGACGAAGGCACTTATTCCCCTGAGAGAGATATTTATTCTCTTTCACGGGTAAATTGTGATTACTTGCAAAAAATAATTTATACAATGTATCATCTAATCTCATATGTTTTTTGTTTACTCTTTACTCCAGAATTCACTAGTTTCTTTTCTATCTATTCATCTCTTCAGTCCACACAGTTTGATCTGCGCAGTCAGCTCTGCATAACAAAAAGTAAGTCAAAACTATTTGATCTATTGCCATGGCACCACTGAATATACTTTCCCTGAATGTTCAGGGAATAAATGTCCCTCAAAAAAGGACCAAAGCCTTCCGTACTTTCCATAACAAGAAGGCTCACATAGTATGCCTCCAAGAAACACACTTCACCAAAGATTCTACTCCAAAATATATTTCTCCTTTTTATCAACAAATTTACATGGCTTCTGCCTGTACCAAGCAAAGGGGAACTCTAATTGCATTTCACCGATCCACACCATTCACCTTATCATCAGAAATTAAAGACCCAGAAGGTAGATACCTGATACTCATGGGTTATATAATGGATACAGCAATCACGGTGATTTCCTACTAGGCTCCTAACAAAGAACCTACACCATTCCTCTCACATATATTACAAGTGATTAATACACACAAAATAGGAACAGTGATAATGTGTGGGGATTCGAACCAGGTCCTCCTCCCATTTCTAGGTAAATCACCTTTTACACCATCCAAAATAACCTCTAGATGACCTTTTTCTCAACTTCTTTCCAAATACAATCTGGTAGATTCGTGGAGAGAAAGTAACCCAATGAAAAAGAAATTCACTTATTTCTCGCACCCTCATCAAACCTTCACCAGAATAGATCATATTTTTCTAACAATAGGAATGATACCAGAAATTATTGCATCAGATATAATTCCGATTCCGTGGTCTGACCATAATGCAGTATACACTACTATAGCCTCAGCCATACCAAAAGCGCATGACCCAACGTGGTACTTACCGGACATAATGCTCAAACACCCACTACATCAGATGGCCATTGAACAAGCTTTAAAGGAATACATATCAATTAATAATACAACAGACATCTCCCCAATAACACTGTGGGAAGCTCATAAGCCTGTCTTGCGTAGTACAATAAAAAAACAAATGGCACTATTTACACGGGAACGCAAAAATCTAGCAAAAAAACTAGAACTCAATTTTAATGCAGCCTACATATCATTTCAAGATAATCCATCTCAGAGTACAAAATCTCATCTGGAAAAATCTAGATTGGAATACGATCTATTTCTCACTGAGTCAGTTGATAAATCCCTCAAACGCTCCAAACACAATTTCTACATGAATACAAACAAACCAGGTACATATTTGGCTCGGGCATTAAATTCAACTAACAAATCTTTCAAACCAATACGTTTGAAATTATCAAAAAAGGTATACACTTGTAATCCAGTTAAAATAGTCCATAAATTTCACTCACATCTCACAACTTTATACAAGACAAACAATGAATTTAATCCTACAGAGGCTGAATCCTTCTTCTCAAAAATAACCTTACCTGAGTTATCTCAGAATCAAAAAAACAGTTTGGATGAGCCTATAACTATAGATGAAGTTGCTAACGCCATAAAAGACCTAAAACTTAACAAAAGACCAGGCCCAGACGGCTACTCGGCTTTATACTATAAAACATTCTCAGAAATACTCTCTCCCATTCTCACTGAAACTTTTAACAAACTTCTAGATGGACATTCTTTTCGGCAAGAAACACTAATGGCAATTGTTTGTATGATCCCAAAACCCCTTTCTGATGATACTTCCTGTGTGAATTATCGGCCTATCTCTCTGTTAAACCTCGATATTAAATTATTAGCAAAAATAATAGCAAAACGCCTCAATAGCATTATAGGAAAATTAATACATAGAGATCAAGTAGGCTTCATGCCAAATAGACAGGCAGGCGATAATATACGCAGGGCAGTGTTATTGGCACATATTGCTAAAAAACGGAAAATCCCTTTAGTTTTCTATCTCTCGATATTAAGAGGGCATTTGACACAGTATCCTGGCAATATATGCAATATTCATTACAAAAATGGGGTTTTGGACCCCACTTTTTAACATGGATCAAAGCATTATATAATAAACCCAAAGCCTATATAAAATATGCTGGATACAAATCTGAAGCCTTTAATATCGAAAGAGGTACCCGACAGGGTTGCCCATTATCTCCCTTATTATTTGCCCTTATACTCGAACCCATGGCCCAATACATCAGAACAAACCAAACTATAACTGGCATTGAAGTAGGAGGTATTACACACAAACTATGTATATTTGCAGACGATATATTACTTTTTCTATCATCACCACAGGTCTCTGGTCCTAACTTAATACCAGCTCTTGATGGATTTGCAGCCCTATCCGGCCTTATGATTAATCCTAAGAAATGCCTAGTGCTTAATATTTCACTCACAAACATGGAATTGATCCCGGCTAGGGCTGCACTCCCATTCACATGGGCAGAAAAATCAATCCCATATCTTGGAATTCATTTAACAGCATCTCATTCTGACTTATTCTCAACCAATTATCCTCCTGTATTAAGACAGATCACAAATCTAATAAAACAATGGTCGCAACTTCCTTTATCCTGGATAGGGAAGATTAATGCAATCAAAATGACTATTCTACCCAAATTGCTTTATCTATTCAGAGTCCTCCCTATCCAATTCCTGCCTATTTTTTGAGAATAGTACAAAAAAGAGCAACTTCGTTTATATGGGGCTCTTCTAAACCACGTATACCTATACACACACTACATCTTCCCAAAAATAAAGGAGGCCTGGGATACCCTAATTTTACTAACTACTACAGAGCAGCACATTTGGCCAGTCTGTCCAAATACCATGCAAAACAGGAAATCCCATTATGGGTATTTATAGAGGCTTCAGAAAATGACCCTCTATTAATATCAAATTTATTATGGCTTGATCCTAAAGACCGCTTTAAAATTCATAATCCCATAACTAAACACTTCTTATCTCTCTGGGATAAACTAAAAACCAAATATCAGTTACAATCTCCACACAATCCTCTCCTTTCTTTTATCAGAAATCCGGCCTTTTATCCGGCATGGATCTACCCAAATTCTTTTAAAGCTTGGACAACATCAGGCATTCAGACACTAAATGACTTCATAGCATCTAAATCATTCCTTTCATTCCCATCGCTTAGAGAAAAATATGATCTACCAAACTCTGAGATATTTAGATATCTCCAAATCAAAAATTTCTATACACCATTCCTAAAGGGGGATACACCATTATCCCAATTATCCATTTTTGAATCAATCTGTACAAAAGATCCATTTGCTAAAGGTACAATTTCATCACTTTATAATCAATTATATGGAGTAGCAAATCTTAATAGACCCTCTTACGTTCAGAGGTGGGAGGAGGACCTGGGACGAACTTTAGAAGACACGGACTGGTCTAACATATGGCTCACATCTAAGTCATCTTCACCCAACATCTTAGCACTGGAGACAAATTATAAAGTCCTAACTCGCTGGTACCTTGTACCCGCTAGAGTGGCAAAATATTCACCTAATACCTCAGCTCTTTGTTTTCGAGGATGCCCAGAAATAGGCACACATTTACACATATGGTGGACGTGCCCAGTAATCCAAACCTTCTGGAAGGAAGTCTTCGTGATTGCATCTAAAATATTTTAAAAAATAATACAACCAGATCCATATATAACTTTACTTAATCTAAAACCGGAATGGTTAACACTCTCTCAATTCAAACTTATGATCCAACTAATAACAGCTGCAAAACAAACAGTGGCCAAGGCATGGAAATCTCCTACATTGGTACTAGCAGAAACAATTCACAGAATGAATAATACAATGTCCCATGCTAAGATGGTAGCCATCGATCAAAATCAAATTCCAAAATTTGAAAAACGTTGGCATCCTTGGATAAAACAACAGTTCCTGTCAAATTTCAATGACTCTGTCCTGTTGCCATGGTAACAGATTAAATGACTTACAGAGACACCCATTCTAAGGCTTCAAAGAGAACTAAAAAGAATAATAATCTGACGAGCGGGACAACCTTGTGGACCATACCTCTGCCTTTCTACCCTTTTTCTTCTTTCTCTTTCCTTTTCTCCACCTTACGATTAAAGCTCATTATCAGAATTTATTTGACCTATATACACTCTACCTGTAAACAATATGTATAGTAGGTATAAATCATTTAAATACCTACAAAAGTAACTAAGGAAATGATATATATCTTTAATTTAGGTTTACGTGAACCCAAGGTTTAATATTTGAAATTTCATGATATTTACCTATATAAACCCTACTGTAAAACAATGAGCTTACTTTATAGATCCTTGTAAACTTACTTTATGTATCTTTATAATATTGTATACTCAATAAACTTCTTTTGAGAAGGAAATATATCACTCTGTTTGTGACATATCTATATAAAATATTAGTTTTACTTTTTGAATAGAATTACTGAAATTGATGAACTTTTTGATGATATTCTAATTTTATGAGACGCACCTGTAAACAGAGAACACTGGTTCTAGAATAGGAGAGCAAAGGGAGATGTAACTGTTCAGATATCTGACTTGGACGACTTCACTGCTTCCCTTGTAGCTTTAAGGATGAATTGCTCCACAGTGCCAAGCATCCACAGTGAGTCACAGCTCAGAGCATGCTTTTTTTAGTTTCATGTAAAATAAAGAATATCTGAACTACTTGGAAATATTGTGGTTGGATAGATTCCATTGGCTGTCAGGATGTCACTGATTATTTATAGTCCTTTGTTATAAATATAATATTTATACCCTTTATAAAATGCACACTAGCATTCAGCATCTATGGATAATATTTAAAGAGAAGTTGTTTTCTTTGGATGTTTAGATACAACACTTCTGCTTCTTCAGATCTGAGGTTAGAATTAATCGTGAGAAAAGATTTTGGAGAGGATTCTCATTTTGTCTTATATAAACAGCATGCTCTTGGTATATTTATATAGGGTTTTGTTTAGCTGTCTTGACTTTTCTCTCATGTATGTTTAAATGAACAGTGTTGCACGTTATATATTGTACTGAACTTAGAAGATTTCATCAAAGGTTTTGCTTTTTACTGCTCCAAATATTTATCAAATGAGATTATAATTATATGTAGGCATGCTATAAATATAATATGTATTCAAAGGTGGTTAGAAAAAATGGAAATCTCCTGCAGCCATTTTTACAGGACTCCTGTCCAGCTGTCATTAGTCGTAGCTATACCAGATTTCACCAGAGGTGGTGCCTGAAATTAACGTTAGTACATATACCTTCTGATTCTAGGTAAAACCTATGAGCCCTTGGGATGGACTTTTGCTTGTTAAAACAAAGTGTTCCCAAAGTGCTAAAACAAAGTGTTTTTTCCAGGTCCTGTCCTAATTGGCCCTAGAAAGTGTATGTACACGTCAGTGGCAGCTGCTCCATTAAGGGCGCAGGGGTGCCGCCCCCTAATCCATGCGCCCGGCCCCTAATCTACATGCAGGGCGCCAGACGCATGGATTTCAATTTGGTTTTTTTTAAGCACATGATTAGAGCCTGAGGCTCTGATTATCTTCAAAAAAGGGTGGGCCTGGGGCGCAGAGCCACGGCGCCCTGAGCCCACCCAGTTGTGTGACAATAGCAAATTAATATTCAATATTGTCTTTCTGCTTCTCCTCCTGGCCAATCAGGAAGCGGGTCTTAAGACCAGATTGGCCGAGAGGAGAAGTGACCTTATTGGCCGCCGAGGAGGAAGCCGCAGAGGAGAAGGAGGTGCAGAGGGAAGCCTCCGAGGAGGAGATGCAGGGGAAGCTGCTGAAGTTGCCTGTGACCTGGATGGGTTAAATGTGGGGCTCGTGGGCAGGCAGACGGACGGACGGGTGAGCGACGGGGTGGGGGGTTTGATTGACGGACAGACCGACCGACTGAAATGGAGCACCAGCCGCCAATGGTGCACATGTTAAAGTACAACGAAAGCCTGGGATACTTACCTCCTCTTCAACAGTTTGACGCCCCTCGCTGTCTTCTTCCAAGTGATGGACTGCAGTCAACTTCATTAACCGGTGTGGGATGATGTCACGCATGCACGGTAGTTCAGTCATTGTGGCACACAGGATCTGTGCCGGAATGTAAACTGTAAAATCATACAATACAGCGCTCGCAAATAAATATAATATGTGATCTCAAAAACTAGAGAAGAAGAGAGCTTTGTTGCAGCTGCAGAATGAAAGTACTGTACTTTAGTGATATATAACCAGGTGAACTGCGCTAGCAACTATGTATAAATAAGATATACCAAATCAGAATAGACTAAAAAACACAAATAGTGAATATAAAGGTGTCACAAATAGTGAATATAAAGGTGTCAAAGAACTGGACATGCACCCTGCGCAACACACCCAATTTTGTGTGAGAATGCGCAGGAGTGCACTACCAGAACCACAAGACCTTCAATATAATAAATGTGATAGATCAATTCGTGTGCATAATGCTGCAGAATGACAGAAAATGACAACGGGAGCGTACAAAAGTGCACTCCCTGGGTAAAAACCTTCACTGCAATAGAAATCGATTGGTGTGCATATTAGACAGGTGTAACTATAAAATGACAAAAATAGCGGTTGACATAACACTAGTGCAAGGAAGAGAAATAAAACAAATATGCTCTCAAAAATTCACAATCAAAAATGACTATGGAGCGATCCCCTCAGGAAATGCCAGGTGGGATAGTGGAATCATGAAATGTCAGCAATAACCAAATTGCAAACAGAAAAACGTAACTAATGGTTAAAACCCCTTCATGGGAGAAGCAATAGGCGGACTTCCAGCTTTTTCATCCTTATGATCAAACAGGGCTGATGGTGTAACAATGTTGAAATTGCTTGGAAGAAACCACAAAGCTCGCGTTCCACCAAAAGAGAAAGGAGAAGCATATAGCATAAAACCTTAGGATACCAGGGGTCACCTGCGCATATATGCGCTACTCACGGGACCGGTATGCAGAGCAGGCATTCAGATATTTGGTCGGTTCGCCGTTCTCCGGCGTGCGTTCCACCAACACCAGGAAGTGATGTCACTGGTAGCAAATCAGGCAGACGTGGACAGGATGTTGCGTCGACGCGTTTCGCCCCTCCCCCAGGGCGTTATCAAAGACTTTGCTAAAGAAGAGCACAGATAGATTTATTTTATTACAGAAGAGACATTGCATGTGTACGTTCTGCAATAAAGGGCCTGCCTGCTCTCAGTCCTTAAAATTCAGACTTTAGTTCCAATTTAAATGGGGATCTTAGATTGTAAGCTCCTTTAGGACAGGGACCAGGACTAAATATTGCCCATGGAATTACATCTTGTCAGCCTCTTGTTGGACTGAGCTTCCAAAACACAGGAGCTTATGGTATGCAAATGCTGACTTTGTGAAAAGTCAGAATTGAAGAAAACTTCCAACATATCCCAAAATGGAATGTGGGGTCTCAGTAATCTATTGAAAAGTTCCCCATATTGCATATTGAGGGATGCTATGGGTTAGTATTGATATAAAAACCAGCAAATTGCATGCTACACGCACGCCAGGGTTTCATGGGCTATTAGAGCATCCAGCGAGTGGATTCATTGGCAATCAAGCAATGGTAGCAGTGAGTAGTGGGTTTCATCCTAAGCTGTGTTAAAAAGTGAAAGGTTTTCCTTAAGTTATGGTGCAGCAAGTATAGCAGTTATCTATCAGCTGTTCAGAAATGCTGAAGGATTTTTATAAATTCTCTGGACAGTATTTGCAGAATGCAGGCAGATCATATATGGAAAATGATCTTTTAATAATGATTTATGTATTCCTAGGATGACTTTCAGAGAAGCAAATCCAGTTGTGTTAACTATAACCTTGAGTTTTTCAGCGATTACTTTGTGATTACAGGTACTCATGAGAGCTCAGGAGCTGTACAACACACAGCAATTCAATTATTCATCATACATGAATCAGCCGCTGTGAGTCATTGTCATGGGGCTGGCTACAGTTTTATTGCAGCTTTTTACGGGATCCAGACTGGTTAAACTGGAACTCCAGCTCCCAATTTATCTTTTAAAGTAGCTATAAAACTTATGTATCCCTTCCCCCATCTCCCGTTGTCTGAAACATGAGGCTACCAGAGCTGCAGATAGAGTTTTTTTGTATCATGTTTGCAGTCTCTAAACATCTCTTGTATCATGTCTGCAGTCTCTGACCGTCTCTTGTATCATGTCCGCAGTTTCTCTGGCCATCTCTTGTATCATGTTCATAGTCTTTAACTACTAGTTTGTTGTTTGTCTGCTGTCCCTGATAATGAATATTCACAGCATTTTATGTTCTGCCTCTTGGTGATGTCGGGGGCTGCACTTGAGGAACCCCATTTCAAAAACGTGGAACACTACTGATTTAGCCCTTTCCCCTCCCCCCAGTAATGAGCTGTCTGCATTACATAGAACAGCACAGATATCTAGTGATGATATCATTGGGTCTAAAATATAGTATGTAATGGAAACGTAAAGGTGAAAAATGTGGCCAAGATAGGAACCAGGACAGACCAATTATAAGTAGATTCAACTTTAGCTTTAATTCCGTTTTTGAAATGTTTTTCTTAAGCCCTTGTAAGGTGATTATTTTTCTTACTCAGCTCTCACTGGGAGTAGAGGTGTCAGAGGGGTGAGAGGCCACACAAAAGACTGACTCTTTAAACAAGCTTTATTAGTGTACCTTGTGCTGTCAAGCAGAGTTCTTGTAAGATTTGTGCGCTCTTGCACATCCGGGATTTCCTTTGAGAAGGTGTTAGAGGAAGTTCGATATTTTTGGAGAATGAAGCAATCAGCACTCTGTGCGAGAAGGCTGAAAAGACTCAATGAGAACTCAACTTTTTCCTGGTAGGTCCGGAAGCCATTCTGAGCATTGTGCATTAAACTTGCACTGTGGGGTCTCAGGTAAAATATACAAACTAGTTTTTTTCTGACATATGTATTCCTGAGGACTAATCTGGTGTCTTTCTATCCTGGAATATTACTGCGGCAGCTATAATATTATTTGATTATGGATCATTTTTGGGAAGTACTCACTATACCTTCTAAGAAAATAAGAGCAAAAAAGTCCACAAAAATTGATGAAGATGAGAAATTGATTGAAGAAGAAGCTGTTTTTTTTAAACTCCTGTACACGTGATTGGATTTTTTGAAGTGAGCACAAGGTTACATCATTTTAATTTCTACTTTAGTAAATCCAGTTCAGGAGCACTTCACTGTTTAGTGAGTCAAGACCACCTGTAAGCCTAGGGACACACCAGTGCTTTAGTTAATCGTGTTGCCATAACTTCTAGCAAAAAATCTGTAAGGGCTCGTTCACACAGATTGCTCTTCAGAGGCGGTAAGGAGGCATTGTATTGCACCATATTGAACCATACCAGGCCACATGCCCTCAACATGGGGGGTGGGCTCTTTGGGACGGGGGGGGGGGGGCTCTACCCCCCCGCCCCAAAGCACTTTGTCCCATGTTGTTTGACACATCCTTTATTAAAAAAATTAAAATCTCACACATTGTAAATCTATTGTCAATGACGATCATGCCACCCACCAACTCGCCAAAAAAACCCTGACAACCTGGGGCACATAGCTGATTATAAAGTTAACACTAGCCTTTCTTAGGAACCAGTGACAGCGGGAAGTTGTCATATGTAGAAGTGGTTGAAATACCAGTCCAATATATGATGCACCGCTACTGTGGAACAGGTGGCTTAATGGGCTAAAGTTCGAACAGCCTAAACAGCCAAAGTTTACGCCAAACCTCAGTTTGGTCCGAACCGTTGGCTCATCTCTAGTCAGTTAATTGCTTGGATTTTGGTCAGTTACTTTCAATCTTAGTTGCAATTCCCAGTGAATTGAAGATGGTTGAAATTATAAACATTTTTTCTTTAAGGAGAACATTACAGTAATAACTTAAAATAGGCGCTCACTGGAAATAAACTGTAGTTTATATTTAAGCTTCCCACAGACATCAGATGGCAATTCTGGACATGCATGACTATATATATTCAGTAGACATTCCGTTACCATCATTACTAACCTTTCTGAAAATGAATAGTCACCCAATGGCTGAAGCCACTGACCTCCCCACCATCACTTTGCCCACCAATACAGGCAATATCGGGTATCAGTCATCAGATACCTGTGCGTAGGTTTAGCAAGGTTAAAGTTGAACCTTGAAGTCCATCTTTGTCCCTGCTGGGAAGATTGCCTTAATTTTCTTGTTCCAATATCAGTAGTGCCCAGGACTGGAAATAAGAAACAAATAGATTCATTTAAAGGTTATATAAAAAGTTTGGTGCACGACAATTTGCGGTATTTAAATAATATTTTTTTTTTTTAATAGAGATTTTTCTATCAAGTCAAAAAAAGAGGGGCAATATCTCCAAATGAGGGACATTTGGCAGGTGTGAATAGGGTTAGTGAAGTGAACGTAGGCAGGAGGAACCAGTGGGTGAAAAATTGCAGTTTGCCATAACAACAATACAGAGCATCTGATGCTGCATGTTGACATCACCCCCAAGCTCGTCTCACATCATAATTACTTATTTCATCACAGGTCATATCAGAACACAGACGCAGATATGTATAACTATGACCATACATCGTAGCACGTTCTATACATGGAGAATGAGACGTGTTCTAGCCCTGTAGGAGTCAATTGGTTATTAAATCAAGGGGGCAAGTACCCACCTACTCTCAAATTTGGAGGTATAACCCCAATGTTGAAAGATAACTTATATGAGTTTCAATGTATCATTCATATGAGTTAGTTATTCTTTATGTATTTGGGAGGGGGGGGGGGGGGCAGTTGTATTCTCGTTTTTTTAACCACCTTTAGATCAGAGATTTCGTCATTGGAAGGAGTGAAGTGTGAGTCAGTGTTCAGGGCACTGGGGTATTCCCCAGGCTTGGATTAGATTTTCAGTAAGGTCTCTCAGTGATACAAACTACTATTTCTGCTGCAATGCCTTTCATGTAGGAGAAAACACAAAGCAACTTGCTGAGTCTTTATTTAGCTCTGTGTCTGCTTAGTGTCAGGAGTCTGGATGACGCATATTTTTTCATTTTCAATTTTATTTTTGTCGTCCCCCAGATAGGCTTTTACAAAAATATGTGCTTTATGGCAGTACGTCAGACACTGTATAATTATGAATATCTGACAATAGATTTGTTACATGGGCAGAGATTCTTTTGTAGGCAAATATATAAAGATGAATTCCACATCTACTTTAAACACATTTACATGATTACTATATTCATGGCTAGGTTGGTTAAGCTGATTTGTATCTACTTTTTTGACACTGACAATCTACTTTTTATCTCTACAGGTAGAAATACTGTAGGTATGATGTTCTGATTTGGCAGGTTTTTGGCCAGATTGGAAAACAGTACCATGTTTATGGCAGCAGCCAGCCCCCCCGGTGGCCAATTACCCATGGGGACAAGGTCGATATGATGAGCTTGAAAACCTTACCCAATTAATAGATTTCCACCTACAATAAAGTGTCTCATCGATGCTCCCCCTTCCACCTCCATAGCATAGACTTGCTACACTCAGACAGCCCAAGTCTGTCAATGTCTTTTGTTATAGCTGAACCATAGGCAGATATAAAATACACAAAATAATATAGTTCTTTATTCATTAACTCTTCATGGAATGTATTTAATGGAAGCAATGTACCTGAAGTTGACCCGGTATCAGCCCTTTGCAGTCCTTGTACAACAGAGTTCAGAGTGGGAGGCCAATCAGCTCATGTGCAGATAAGGAGCATGCTTCACTTTCACTATCCAGTTACAGGCTGGGTCCATGACAGCCGGAGGACATGGGTTGACAAATGCTGGGCATCATTCAGCCAGGAAAACTAAGGGCACCTAGTGATGATGAGAAGAACTGTGAAGACTCTGGTTTGAAGGTAAGTATTGGAGCGAAAGCAATTTTTTTTTTTTATTAGCTATTTTTTTGTACTTTTGATTGACTATGTTTATGCATATAGTGGGTCAATGGAGGACGAACCTAGCGATCCTCTAAAAGTAAGTGGTATCACAGGATCAAATAAAAAAAAATGAAAGATTTGGAGAACGCTGAAAGCAATAGAAGGGGCTTTTCTGAGTTCAGAATACATACTTAAATATAATTTTTATTTTTTAAACCAGAGTTTAGTGTCCCTTTAAATGTTTTGTTTTACGTTTGAAATCTGCTTGTACTAGATAATCTTATCAGTGTATTGAACTGAAAACAAGGAACTCCCTATGCGACTGATATATTACATATACAGTTGTTAAAGAAAACCTGTTTCTCTTACCTACCTGAGTACATTTTAAGCCGGACATAGTCAGTGTTGATGGGGGAATATCTCCCACGTAGCCAATGTGTTCTCCCGGCGGGGGAAGCCGTTCTCCGATGGGAGAGCACAGTGATTCCTGCTAGCAGATCTTATAATCACATGTAACCAACAGTCTGGTTGCACCCAAGTTGATCGATCATTTTGTATACATTCAGCTTGCTCATACATGGTTAGAATCTTGACCGGTCCCTGCTGAACCAATATTCGAACCACCTATGACCAGCTTTAGTCACTCATTGTCGAATTTTGTAAGACGAATTGCAGTAGCATGTTACAGCACTGTGCAATCATGTACAAATAACTTCTACTACATGATGCTGTGTAGCTTACACCACAGGTCCCCCCCCCCCCACCAATGACGTGTGTGTCCCAGGAGTTGCGCCTGACCTTTCTCCACTGTAGTTTTACTTTCACTTACAGAACTCCTTCCCCTGTTCTCTTCCAAGTATTTGGAACCTGGCAGAAATTTGTGATATGTCTCCACATGTGTGGGATATTTCAAGATTGTAGTGAGGGAGAGGAGCGGCACAAGCAGGAAGGTGCAAGGAAGACAATGCTGGACTCCATTGACTAGTAAGTATTTTTTTTTAATGACCATACAGGGATATTTAATTAACCCTTTCCCGTCCTTTCCTGGCTGCCTTTTTTGATTGGCTCTCACAGTGGTCACATGATCAGGAGGCCATCCCACTTATCATAAACAGACCAAGAGTTTGTCGCTGTGCTGACCAGAAACGTTTGCCCTGAATACACTATTTATTTCATTTTTAATATTCAAAGCAAACTCACCCATCCATCCATGTCTCCATGCTTTATTTTTCTGATAAATCACTTTAAAAAAACACCACACTAGCATTTCAAGTTGTGATTATTCTGAGTAAGGGCAGATGATTCATGTAGCATTTCTTGGAATCCATCTGCACTTAGCTGAAGCATGTAGAAGGGAGGGAGTGCTTTATTGAGAAAGCCCCTCCTCTCCTCCTGAAGACTCCTGGGATGTATGACATAATTTTGGCCTAGGAAGCAACTGTAGAAACGAAGGCCCCTTAACCCAACCGCCTCCTAGGGAAAGAGAGCCCTGACTGCTGGAAGCTTGGCAGCTACATGGGCGTGATCCAGGACAGGGAGTTTTAGTGGCTCCAATGGGATTGGCCACTGAGGCACAAGACGACTGGGTGGCGCCCTATCTGTAGAAAAAGGCTACGCACGGGCACGTCCTACTACTCTGAAGAGATCCTGATGTCACAAGAGTTGCCCACCCACCCGTTGTGAGTTTCGTCACAGCTTTATTGGCAGTTTTACCTTGCCATCAGTTTGATGCCTGTCTTGCACTGATGGTGGAGACAGGCCTCCTAGACTGTGTGTTTTGTTATGGATGCTCACGGTATAACCGTGACTGGCATTGTTATATAGTATTTTGAATATTGTTAAAGTTGGTAAGTTCAATAAAGCTGTGGCCTTGCCCTAATTCCAACTTAAATCAGTCTGGTGTCTTTTTGGGAGGCAAGATATTGGTATATAATAGCTGGTCAAACTGTACCTAAGCTTCTCAGCAGTCATGTAACAAAAATGTAAAAATATAATATACCTTCTTATCAATTTACAAATGCTAGCAGTAGAAGGCTTAAAAATAGTTCATACTGACTGAGAGAGTTTAGTTCTGCTTTAAAGGGCCATCAGGAGGGGGCGGGAAGGGATTAGCTAAATTCCCTCTATCTAATAACTGTCCTTGTAAAACAAGAGTGAAGAACCCTTTAAACAAAGGAACCATTGTTACTTGTGTATAAACACTATAACACACGACGCAAGTACATAAAGTCCAACATTAAAGTGATGGCACTTTTAAAGCAGATAGAAAAACCTATTTATCCGGTTGTGCGTAATCCATGCTTTGGCTTTATGCTTCCATTAAATGTCATGTTATCTAATATCTACAAAGTGGCACAAACTGCCATTAATAAGCTCGACAGCTATTTCACACTGCCTTGACGAGTCTACATAGCCGGCAATTAAGTGTCTGTGGAAAAGAATTCAATGAAGTATTTAAGGTTTCACAAGAGAAGGAAACGGCCTGGAAAATATTCTTCCTGCCATATAAAAGCATTCCTAGTAATGATCTGTGAATGATTTATGAGAAATCCCTGGTGGCAGTTTATTAGAACCACTTGAAATATCAAAAGCCCAGTGACAGGAAGTATAATGCAGTGCAAGACCGAGAAAACAGCACAACAGCAACGGGCGAGAGGCATCGGCTTATTAAATAGTTTAATCTACTATGAAAACTTTGACTATTTAAGAAGCCGTCATCCTAATGCCGCCGTAATAAACGTGCCTGGAAGGGGCCGTACATTGCACTTGTTCAATGGCTAAAACAGCATGCCCCAGGCTGGGAGATCATAAGGTAACAGTCATAGTAAAGTCAGCTGGTTGTATTTTTGTCTCTTGGTATAAACACAGCAGACTTTGTGTTTTAACCCAATCGGGTGGGAAGGACTCACCTTACTGTTTTCATAATGTTCAACTATCTTCCATTAGTAGCCAAATTGCACAGTCCTTCTATTTTTTTTATGGCTGTCTGTCTTTTGGATCTAATTCATATACACTTTTTATTTTATTTAGCTTTTTATTACATATAATGTCTGAAATGGAGATTCATATAAACCGTATTTTCTATTTTACATACTTTACTAATGTAGCTACTGAAGTTTCTACCAAAATAGTTATCTCCTTGGTGCCGAATGTTAATGGACCTTTAAACCTTTTGCCGCCAAAGCCATTTTTGCATTTTTTTGTACACGTTTTTAAAAACATTTTAGTTGAACTCCCCGAACATTATACATTTTCTGAAAGCAGATGTTGTGTAGAATAAAATGGTATCAATCGCCACTTTTCAGTAAAAAAAAAACAAACTAAAGTTAATTTTAGGGTATGCAAATGCAATGTATTACCCCATCCATGGTAAAATATAAAAGATGAGGTTGTACCGAGTAAACAGATACCAAACATGTCAAGCTTTACATTTGAGTGTGCCTGCAAAATGACGACAAACTTCGGTACCTTTTATTTTCTATAGGCAACTATTTAAAAGCCTTAACAGGTCAACAGTTTAGAGTTAACTGTGAGTACTGGGCCTAGAATTACTGCTCTCATTTCAGCTTGCACGGCGATATGTAGCATGTGTATTGCAAGCAACGTTTTCATACGTAGGCGCTCTCAACAGGTGTGTCTATGTTCGTGCATACATGGGGGTGGGGCAGGCATAGCATTTTTTGGGGGGCTTGAGTGTAACGTTCTAGCAATGGTACCCCCCACTCACTACTTTGGGGACCTCTAGCAGCTACCTAGGAACCTACATTGCCTACTCATCACTGCAGGGTTCCCCACCTTAACTATGGTGACATCTACTGGCCACTTTGGGGATGTACACCAGGCAGTTCTGTGCCCTACCTTACACTGCTGTTGTGGTTGAATGCAAAAGCCAGTGTTTGACAGGAACGCCTGTTTACTCAAGCCTTTAATTTCATCCTGGCAGGGTTAGATCTACTTTTGTATTACTAATATTTTTTTATTTTTTTTTGACGGGCATGTGCCATTACTTAATTTACCTTTTCTGCCTGTTAAAACTAATATTTCTGGATAAGAGATCTAAGATTTTGGGCAGAACTGGTAAAATGTCAATGTCTACAATGCATTACCTATGCAGTCTCAAGCTTCTCCTTATTCTGATGAGTCTATTCTTTGTGTCTGACATATGAAAATAAGTGCTGGTGACCTATACCTCCTCAGCTGTGGTTGGTACGCTTCTCCTCCTCGGCTTTCCATTCCCGCATATTGACCTTTGCTGGTTTAAAACATCAGACATAAAGCTGGTTTGTTGTGTATGGGTAGGTCTGACTTTTTTTTTATTAATGTCAAATCCAGGACTTGACAATATTTGTGAGGATATAAAAACATATTTATTGTGAAGCATGGTAAGGATTACCATGTTCCAGAGAGCAGAGATATTTCCTGATGTGACAGGTTTGATTTGTAGAGGTCGTAAACGCTGGGACACCTTGTTCTCTGTGGTGATCTTACCAGTTTTTTACAAGAAGATCGTGTCCTGAAAGGGATGCAGGGCTGGCATGCTTAAAGAGGACCAGTCATGACTGGGCTTATTCTGGCATGGGAAATACTTTATATTTACATTTACTTATTTATTTCATTTTTCTCCATTTTTGTGTTTATTTTAGCCATAGGGCTTTCCTAGGACCCTCCTGAAACATGTTGGTTGTGGACTGCAAGTGGAACATGTTATTGGAATATACATATTAAGACTTTTACTTTTGAGTTTAGTGCTTTGCATCATTTTTCCAACTTGATTGGCAAGTGAAGGAGAAACAGCAGACTGATGAGTTCATCCCTCTATCATTCTGCTCTCTTCTCCTGACGGCCAATTCCTTGTTGGCACATGAGCACTGCAGCACAACTCCACAACTCCCTGTGCTGCTTCTCCTTCTGCTATACAGGAGATTGCAAGTGGCTATTATTAAAAGTACACTTGGGATATATTTATAATGCAGCAAATGTGATATTCACCAGTTACCGCAAGTGTATCTTCCGGTGTGCGCGATTCACCTGCAGGGAATGTTTAGTGAATGTTACTTTTACTGCTTTATAAATATGCCTCAGTGATTTGTAATGAACACCTACCTGCATGAATTAGGGATCTATTCATAAAAACAAAACTGTGTGAATGTCTTATGCCGCGTACACACGAGCGGACTTTTCGTCCGGACTGGTCCGACGGTCTATCCGACGGACTTTCGGCGGACTTCCGACGGACTTTCCCAACTAATGGACTTGCCTACACACGATCACACCAAAGTTTGACGGATTCGTACGTGATGATGTACGACCGAACTAAAATAAGGAAGTTGATAGCCAGTAGCCAATAGCTGCCCTAGCGTCGGTTTTCGTCCGTCAGATTAGCATACAGACGAGCGGACTTTTCGACCGGACTCGAGTCCATCGGAAAGATTTGAAACATGTTCCAAATCTAAAGTTCGTCAGATTTTCGACCAAAAAAAGTACGCTGCAGGTCCGATGAAGCCCACACACGATCGAATTGTCCGCCGGACTCGGTCCGTCGGACCAGTCCAGTCGAAAAGCCTACTCGTGTGTACGCGGCATTAAAGGGGTTGTAAACCCTCAGGGTTTTTCACCTTAATACATTCCATGCATTAAGGTGAAAAACCTCCTGCGATGCAGCTGCCCCCCAAAGCCCCCCTTTTACTTACCTGAACCCAGGGACGAGCACACCAGCCCCAGCCAGTGTCTCGGGTCCTGATTGCAAAGATTGATAGCAGCACAGCCATTGGCTCCCGCTGCTGCAACAGTGTGCCCGCATGAGTGCCCAGAGGGAGAGCGACTCTCCAATGTGGCACTCGAGAAGAGGAGGAGCCAGGAGCGCTGCTGAGAGACCCCAGATGAGGAGGATCAGGGCCACTCTGTGTAAAACCAACTGCACAGAGGAGGTAAGTATGACATGTTTGTTAAAAAAAACCCCAAAAAAAATGAATCTTTAGATATCCTTTAAGCCATCACACAGCTGTCATAACTAATCGCCATAATTTGCACAATATGTTTACTTCCTTTGATCATCAGCTCCACATAGCGGCCATAATGCGGTATTTTACTGAAATACCTCAGTGAGGAATATGGCCACTAGATGAAGCTGATGATCATAGAAGTAAACATACTATACAAATTAAAGTGAAAGAAAAGCCTAAGTCTAACTATTCCTACAAATGCCCCCCCCCCCCCCCCCCCCAAACCTATCCTGCCTAACCTGTATAAAAAAAGAGTTGTATGCTTACCTCTTTTTAATCCCCTCCAGTCCGCTCATGTGATTCTGCAGCTCCATCTTCCCTATGCAAGGGAGCGCTCAACAACAGCTGGGAATTCCAGGAGCCATGACGTCACCCATAGGTTCCCATGGTCCAGCCGTTGTCAGCACTCCCTCCTCTCCCCTGCAGCAGCTGCGTGGGCGGGGTCTACTCACCGTGTACACGGGGGAACCTTTTGCACACTCATCAATTCCCTGGCCAGGGCAGAGGCTGAGGTCATGTGAAAATTCTAACATAAAGGCAGATCCCCGACTTGGAGGTGAGCCTTCACTGTGTGCAGTAGTAAAAAGCTGTCCCGTGTCACTACACACTTGTAACTTGTATGTTGCATTAGGAGGGACGTGCTGAGCTTGCTCCCTCTCCACCAGTCCAGCGTACCTCTGTTACCTCACTCCCAGTAACAATATGGGGCCCTGCCGTGCACATAGAGCAGACCTCATACACGCACTCCTCCACTTCCGTACCCTGTGACCAGGCCATGGATCTCCATTATGCGGGTTCAGTTCTGGTTGCTACTGGAAACATCAACCCCCTCGCTACCGGAGGACCTGTCACCTTTCCAAGGTAACACGCCTAATGACTAGTTGCCTTGTGTCTTGAACTAGTAATTGGTTACTCATATTAACTACATTCCTCCTCCTTGTTTTGCAGAGTTAACCCTTTTGTAGTAAGTGAGCTTCATACCCCTTTGTGCTTTACAGACCCTGTTTTTTTTTTTTATATGCCAGAACCAACATGCACCCCTTTCAATAACTTCAGACCAGGTTCGGAACAGTTGATGCAACTTTACCTAAATTTTTTTTAATGATACAGTTCAATATGAACTGAGTCCATTTCCTAAACCTAAATACAACTGAATGACTGCCCAGGCATACCTCTGCAAGCTAGTAGTCCATGTTGGTATTCTCCCTCTGACAGACTGCAGTCCTCCTTCCCAGCATATGCGGTCAAGAGAGGGCAAAAGGCCCTAAGCTCAGCCTTCTCCCATATTTATATCACTGGTGAGCAGGCTGGATCCAAAAGGCCTGAGATCTGAGCGCACACACTCAACTTTTTCCCCCCCTCAGCCTGGGCCAGCCACTAGCTAACTATTGCAACAACAAAGAACCTGCCTACAGGCGCATCCTGACAAAGGGGAGCCAGAGCTGCAGGATCACGTGGCCGAACCAGAATACAAAGAGGTAAGTATACAGATTTGTTTTATACAGGTTAGGCAGGGTAGGCAAGAGGAGGAAGGGAACATTTTTTTATGAATTGTTAGGCTGTTCTACCACTTTAAGGTGATCACGTGTGAGACAAATTGCGCACAAATAAACAGCTTACTTGGTTTCCTTTTTATTATCTGTCTGGAGTACCAAAGCTGTAAGCAGTAGACTTTTTTTAAAGGCAGTAAAAAGATATATATGCATACCTCTCAACTTTCTGAGATGGGAATGAGGGGCACCTATTAGCAAAAGTAACACCCCCTGCCATGCCCCCTTAAAGGAAAACTGTCCAAACAAAAAAGATTGGTTAAACCCACTTGTGCTATTTTACCCTTACTTTTCCTTTATTTTGGCTTTTGGAATTCATGAATGTAGACATTTAGAAATTGGATGAAAGGTTTAGCACAGTAAAACACTTATACTCTATATAGATCAGACCAAAATGAGGGACAAATGAGGAGGAAAGAGGGACTTTGTTCTGAATGAGAGACAGACCCTCAAAATCAGGGACAGTCGAAAGCTATGCATATGCAAAGATTATCTCGAAACTTTATTTTCTGGATCACAAAGAGAATGCAAAATAATAATATGCAATATTTGATATTTACCTTCAAAAATATTTATATATAAAACCAGATTATATTCCCTTTAAAGCACATAAATATCACATTATTCTGCTTCGGTCGACTAGCCAGTTTTCTAGGAGCCCTTACATCTTGTTACTAGGTAATGTTAAGTCAGTTAAACAGGTCTGCCATTAGTAACAGTATATGAGTTCCTGTTTAGACTGGAGATCTTCTTTACAGAAACGTCCTTCCTTGACAGAAGACCTTTGTGTCAATGTTTATGGGATGTTTTAAGGACTTGGTGTCTTCACTAGGACGTTCATGTTTGTTTAAAAGAGTTTCACTACCTTGTAAGGATTTCAGAACGCACTAAACCACACTTGGCTTGATAAAATCAAATAGCAGTAATTAAAGTTATTTTCATCACTCCATTCATTGAGATTTTAATTGGACGTTTGTTACAAGTGTCCTTGCTCTGCCCTGGACACATAAGCCTGTATCTTGTTAAGATTCACAATAGCCATTTATAGAGTGAAATAGGATAAGGAGATTTAGTCCAAAGCTGCTAATTCTGGTTTGGGTGACTGCTAGCCACTGAAGAGTGACACCTAATTATATTGTTTGCTTGCTGAGTTAAAGATAAAGTTTAGCTAATTTTATTTTATTTTCAAATATTTTATTGTGTTTTACAAGGTACAATACATTTATGCTTTAAGAACACATTTATTAATACAATAAAAATAAGAATATGCAGTTAAGCTTCTTAAATGAAAAAGTATGCAGCATCTCACAAAAGTGAGTACACCATTGACATTTTTGTATCTTTTCATGTGACAACACTGAAGAAATGACACTTTGCTACAATGTAAAGTAGTGAGTATATAGCTTGTATAACAGTGTAAATTTGCTGTCCCCTCAAAATTACTCAACACACAGCCATTAATGTCTAAACCACTGGCAACAAAAGTGAGTACACCCCTAAGTGAAAATGTCTAAATTGGGCCCAAAGTGTCAATATTTTGCGTGGCCACCATTATTTTCCAGCACTGCCTTAACCCTCTTGGGCACTGAGTTCACCAGAGCTTCACAGGTTGCCACTGGAGTCCTCTTCCTCTCCTCCATGACAACATCACGGAGCTGGTGGATGTTAGAGACCTTGTGCTCCTCCACCTTCCATTTGAGGATGCCCCACAGATGCTCAAAAGGGTTTAGGTCTGGAGACATGCTTGGCCAGTCCATCACCTTTACCCTCAGCTTCTTTAGCAAGGCAGAGGTCATCTTGGAGGTGTGTTTGGGGTCGTTATCATGTTGGAATACTGCCCTGCGGCCCAGTCTCCGAAGGGAGGGGATCGTGCTCTGCTTCAGTAAGTCACAGTACATGTTGGCATTCATGGTTCCCTCAATGAACTGTAGATCCCCACTCATGCAGATCTAGACCATGACACTCCCACCACCATGCTTGACTGTAGGCAAGACACACTTGTCTTTGTACTCCTCACCTGGTTGCCACCACATACGCTTGACACCATCTGAACCAAAATAACTTTATGTTGTTCTCATCAGACCAGAGGACATGGTTGCAGTAATCCATGTCCTTAGTTTTCTTGTCTTCAGCAAACTGTTTGCGGGCTTACTTGTGCATCATCTTTAGAAGAGGCTTCCTTCTGGAACGACAGCCATGCAGACCAATTTGATGCAGTGTGCAGCGTATGGTCTGAGCACTGACAGGCTGACCCCCCACCTCTTCCACCTCTGCAGCAATGCTGACAGCACTCATACGTCTATTTCCCAAAGACAACCTCTGGATATGACTCTGAGCACGTGCACTCAACCTCTTTGCGATGAACATGAACAAATTCTGGACAGCCACACTCATATAAAGCCTTGTTCATTGGAAGATGCACATCAAATTCAAAAAATCATAGCAGACAAAAAAGAGCTGACGTTTCGCACTAGCGTTAGTGCTTACTCATAGCTCTCAGCTATGAGTAAGCACTAACGCTAGTGCGAAACGTCAGCTCTTTTTTGTCTGCTATGATTTTTTGAATTTGATGTGCATCTTCCAATAAACAAGGCTTTATATGAGTGCGGCTGTCCAGAATTAGTTCATGTTCATCGCTATTAGCATTAGCCAGCACCTATGACCTCCGAACCAAGATTGATTTACTCTTCATCTGTTTAGTGCTCCTGGAGTGGTGATCATTTTCTCCTACACTCAACCTCTTTGGTCGACCATGGCGAGGCCTGTTCTGAGTGGAACCTGTCCTGTTAAACCGCTGTATAGTCTTGTCCACCGTGCTGCAGCTCAGTTTCAGGGTCTTGGCAATGTTCTTATAGCTTAGGCCATCTTTATGTAGAGCAATAATTGTTTTTTTTTTCAGATCCTCAGAGAGTTCTTTGCCATGAGGTGCCATGTTGAACTTCCAGTGACCAGTATGAGAGAGTGAGAGCGATAACACCAATTTTAACACACCTGTTCCCCATTTACACCTAAGACCTTGTAACACTAAGGAATCACATGACATCGGGGAGGGAAAATGGCTAATTGGGCCCAGTTTGGACATTTTCACTTAGGGGTGTACTCACTTTTGTTGCCAGCAGTTTAGACATTAATGTCTGTGTGTTGAGTTATTTTGAGGGGACAGCAAATTTATACTGTTATACAAGCTGTACACTCTCTACTTTACATTGTAGGAAAGTGTAATTTCTTCAGTGTTGTCACATGAAAATATATAATGAAATATTTACAAAAATGTGAGGGGTGTACTCACTTTTGTGAGATACTGTAAGTTTGACTAAATCATTTCATATCGTATAATGAAACAATTTATCGTCTGTTATTTCTATCAATAGTTTTCAGCATTAGTAACAGTGAGCATTGAAAAAAAGGACAAAACAGCAAAACAAAGTCATTAAACTAATATATGAATATAAGATGGGGACAAAGATGTTAAAGGGATGATAGGTCAAGGTATTGTGGGATAGTAGGAGGATAGGTAGATTTTACCAGGGCCAAGGTCCGGCTCTATGGCTTAGCATTTCCTGGTAGGGGGATTATAAATCCCAACTATCCCAAGTGTCCCCAATTGTAGTGGAGCATACAATTTGTGGAAGAAGGTAGGAGAAAGTTGGGTATAGGGATGGGAAAAGGGATAAAGGGGTCTCCAGAGAGGGCCGTTGGGCTAGTGAGGGTTAAGTTGAAAGATAAAGTAGGAGTTATGTGCCCTCAAGATTATAGTAACAAACTATATAAGCCGGGAGGAAGGTGGTGTTTAATCCATGGTTTTCATAGAGATTCAAATTTGGTTATTTTGTCAAGAAAGATTGCTTCAGTTTTTGCATGAATCACTCTTTGTTTAACAGACAGTATGCAGAGTGAGATGTTTTTCCATGCTTTTGCTATGGTTTGCTTAGCCACTGTAGTTACAAAGAGCAAGAATTTAAATTGACAATGGGTCAAGATTCATGGTTTACTATTCAGGAGCGCTACTGTGGGATCAGAAGGTAAAGTCACCCGGAACATAGTAGAAAGGATTTTGAACACTTCTATCCAAAAGGAGTTGGCTATAGGACATTCCCACCAGATGTGCATGTGTGTGCCTGGTGTTGTACAACCTCGAAAGCAGTCGGAGGGGTATTGGGGGAAAAGTTTAGCTATTCTGTCAGGGACCAAATACCATCTAGTAAGTACTTTATAGTTGGTTTCAAGAGCTAATATGTTTGGTGTGGCTGATTTGGTCGCCTGCCAGATCTGAGCCCAATCTAGTTGATCTAATTGGAAGTGGAGATCCTTCTCCCATTTGTATGTGTAAGATGGGGGAGAGGAGGATGTATGTGAAAGTAACTAGGCATATAAGTCTGAGATAAGTCCACATCTGTAGGGGCAGATTTACAGCTTTGTTCAAAGATAGTGAATTCAGGGATCGTAGTGTCTGGGGGTTTGTAATGATGCAAAACATTTTTGATTTGAAGGTATCTGAAGGTTTCTGTAGGTGGAAGATCATCTTCGCATAAGGTTGGGAAGGGTGTAATATTAAAAGTTTTAAAGAACTGGTGATCTCATGTTAACCCTGCTTTTGACCATGCTGAAAAGGATGTTGGGGATGACCAGGCCGGATAAAAGGAGGGGTTATGGAGGAAGAAAAGAAGAGGGTTATGTCGAGATTGAAGTCCAAAGTGGTTTTTCACTCTATCCGAAATGGAAAGGCTATGTTTGGTGAAAGGATTGGTGATAGTTCTTCGCTGAGCGGAGGTTAGCCACAAAAGATTTGCGTTGGAGAGGGGGTCGCAGTCAACTAACTCCAATGCTACCCATAGTGGTATTTCTTTGGTGGCATGGAATCTGGACAATTGTGCTATTTGGGCTGCAAAATAATATTTTGTGACATCAGGTACACCAAGACCTCCTCTGAGTTTGGGGGAATATAAGGTATGTTTTGCTTATCGAGGTCTAAGTTTGTCCCAAATGAATTGGATAGTTTTGCGTTGTAGAATGCTTAGAAAGTGTGAAGGGACCGTTATGGAAAGTACTCGAAAAAGATAAAGGATCTTAGGAAGGATGGACATTTTGATAACTGTTATTCGGCCCATCCATACTAGAGGCAGGGATGACCAGGTTGTTAGTAGTTTGGTGAGTTGTGTTAACATTGGAGGATAGTTAGACGCATAGAGATCTGTAGGGTTAGCTGTAAAATGAATACCTACACTACCGTTCAAAAGTTTGGGGTCACCCAAACAATTTTGTGTTTTCCATGAAAAGTCACACTTATTCACCACCATACGTTGTGAAATGAATAGAAAATAGAGTCAAGACATTGACAAGGTTAGAAATAATGATTTGTATTTGAAATAACATTGTTTTTACATCAAACTTTGCTTTCATCAAAGAATCCTCCTTTTGCAGCAATTACAGCATTGCACACCTTTGGCATTCTAGCTGTTAATTTATTGAGGTAAGCTGGAGAAATTGCACCCCACGCTTCTAGAAGCAGCTCCCACAAGTTGGATTGGTTGGATGGGCACTTCTGGCGTACCATACGGTCAAGCTGCTCCCACAACAGCTCAATGGGGTTCAGATCTGGTGACTGTGCTGGCCACTCCATTACCGATAGAATACCAGCTGCCTGCTTCTGCTGTAAATAGTTCTTGCACAATTTGGAGGTGTGTTTAGGGTCATTGTCCTGTTGTAGGATGAAATTGGCTCCAATCAAGCGCTGTCCACTGGGTATGGCATGGCGTTGCAAAATGGAGTGATAGCCTTCCTTATTCAGAATCCCTTTTACCCTGTACAAAGCTCCCACCTTACCAGCACCAAAGCAACCCCAGACCACCACATTACCTCCACCATGCTTAACAGATGGCGTCAGGCATTCTTCCAGCATCTTTTCATTTGTTCTGCGTCTCACAAACGTTCTTCTTTGTGATCCAAACACCTCAAACTTGGATTCATCCATCCACAACACTTTTTTCCAGTCTTCCTCTGTCCAATGTCTGTGTTCTTTTGCCCATCTTAATCTTTTTCTTTTATTGGCCAGTCTCAGATATGGCTTTTTCTTTGCCACTCTGCCCTGAAGCCCAAAATCCCGCAGCCGCCTCTTCACTGTAGATGTTGACACTGGTGTTTTGCGGGTACTATTTAATGAAGATGCCAGTTGGGGACCTGTGAGGCGTCTGTTTCTCAAACTAGAGACTCTAATGTGCTTATCTTCTTGCTTAGTTGTGCAACGCGGCCTCCCACTTCTTTTTCTACTCTGGTTAGAGCCTGTTTGTGCTGTCCTCTGAAGGGAGTAGTACACACCGTTGTAGGAAATCTTCAATTTCTTTGCAATTTCTCACATGGAATAGCCTTCATTTCTAAGAACAAGAATAGACTGTCGAGTTTCAGATGAAAGTTCTCTTTTTCTGGCCATTTTGAGCGTTTAATTGACCCCACAAATGTGATGCTCCAGAAACTCAATCTGCTCACAGGAAGGTCAGTTTTGTAGCTTCTGGAAGGAGCTAGACTGTTTTTAGATGTGTGAACATGATTGCACAAGGGTTTGCTAATCATCAATTAGCCTTCTGAGCCAATGAGCAAACACATTGTACCATTAGAACACTGGAGTGATAGTTGCTGGAAATGGGCCTCTATACACCTATGTAGATATTGCACCAAAAACTAGACATTTGCAGTTAGAATAGTCATTTACCACATTAGCAATGTATAGAGTATATTTGTTTAAAGTTAGGACTAGTTTAAAGTTAGCTTCATTTAAAAGTACAGTGCTTTTCCTTCAAAAATAAGGACATTTCAATGTGACCCCAAACTTTTGAACGGTAGTGTAGGTATGTAATATGAGTTGTTGACCATGTAAATGGGAGAGTCATGTAGTCGAGTTTGAAGATCAGATGATAGTGATATGTTAAGGGCTTTGTATTTATGAGGATTAATTGTAAGGCTTGATATGTGTCCAAATTCTGTGAGGATGTCAATAAGAGTCGGTGCCGATATTAGGGGTGAAGTAAGAAATATCAGGACATCATCTGCAAACAGACATATTTTTTG
Source organism: Lithobates septentrionalis (assembly GCA_037952835.1). Classification (NCBI taxonomy): domain Eukaryota; kingdom Metazoa; phylum Chordata; class Amphibia; order Anura; family Ranidae; genus Lithobates; species Lithobates septentrionalis. Next base: position 1,655,299 of record JBBDGP010000653.1, on the reverse strand, counting down.
ATGGTGGCTTCCGAGCTCAAGACCTGTGATTAGGGCTGGGAAAAAAATCGATTTAAATCTTGAATCGAGTTGAGAGGTCAAATCGATTCAAAATTTAAGCAAATCGATTTTTTTAGATTTTTTGTTTTTTTTACCGCGCCGGTCCCGAGGCGCTGCGGGCATGAGTTTTTAGGCGAGGCCGCGGCTTCGGCCTAGTCCGCGGCTATGGCCGGACGCCGCAGACTAGGCCGAAGCCGCGGCCTCGCCTAAAAACTCATGCCCGCAGTGCCTCCGGACCGGCGCGGACACCGCGCCGGGCCTGAAGAGCTGCGGGCAAGGAGTTTTGAAGAGAATTGAAGATTTTTTTTTAAAGAAAATCTCCCAGCCCAACCTGTGATATTCGTATTGGATCAGATAAGTTGGGCTAGGGGTTCAATTGATAGGGAAAAAAGGAGTGGGGATAAGGGGCATCCCTGACATGTTCTTCGTTCGATGGTAAAGGATTCAGAACAGTATCCCGAGTAGGATATATATGCTTTTGGATGTTGACATAGGGTGGCAATCCATCTCAGGAAGTGTGCACCGAATTCCCATCGGATGAGGATTGAATTTAGATAGGGCCAAGATAATGAGTCAAATGCCTTTCTTATGTCTAATGAAAGGAAACAGGTAGGGATGCTGTTGGCTTGTGCTGTAGGAGCCAAAAGTGCAGCTTGACGTATATTGTCTCCTACTTGTCTAGAGGGGATAAACCCCGTTTGATCTCAGTGGATTAAGGTACCTATAATAGGGTTGAGTCAGGTAGAGAGAATCTTAGCCAATAGTTTGATATCTATGTTGAGTATAAATATCGGTCTGTAGTTAGACCAAGATGTTTCCCCTCGACGGTCGGTTTTGGAATCATAGAAATGGAGGCTAAGAGGGATTCTGACTGGAAAGAATGACCTGTGAGAAGGGAATTGAAGGCTTCATCCATGAGAGGGCACAGTAAATCGTTTATAATAGGTGACTGAAAAACCATCCGTTCCTGGGCGTTTACGTGGTTTCAGCGATTTTATTGCAGTCTGTATTTCTATTCCCGTTATAGGCCTGTTTAGGGTTTCTTGTTGAGAAAGGGAGAGGGAGGGGAGGTGAATTATGGACAGAAGTGTATTTAAGCGAGATTGGTCAAACTTATGGGAATCTCTATAAAGTTCGGAGAGTTTTCTGCGGATTTCATGCAGGATTTTCAGTGGGTTGCTGGTATATATCTTTGGTTAGTTTTAATCAAATGTGTTTCGGGTTATAGGTTGTTTTCCGTAATGCAAGAGGTAAAAAGGTGTCTGGTTTATTTGCTTTCATATAGAAAGTATGTTTAGATTTTACGGAGAATCTTTTCCGCCGAGTCCGTCAAGAAGAGATCAAGTTTCAAACGTGCTTTGTCATATTGTAGTTTTGTCGTCGGTGAGGGTACGGTTTGGAAGTTCTCCGATGCTTCAAAGAATGCTTCTTGCAAATGTTTGTGAAGCTGTCGCTTCTGCTTATAAAAGTGAGATGCTTGACTTATACATACCCCTCTGATACATGGTTTAAGAGCTTCCTAACGAGTCAGGGGCTTGTATCATTAGTTTCGTTATTTGCAATATAATCTTTTATAGCTTTTTCAATTGTCTGTCGATACGAGGGATTTGCCAGCAAACTATTGTTTATGTACCATGTTCGGCGTTTAGGTCTTGGAATTAGTGATGAAAGAGTTGTCATGACCATATTATGATCAGATCATGTACACAGTATAATGAGTGAGTCTAGGATATGCGCTGAGGTGTTAACATTGACAAAGAGATGGTCTATGTGGGAGAATTGTTGGGGTTTAGGAATAGTGGGTATATTGTCGTCTTGTTCTCTCCATGTGTCAAGAAGGAAATATTGATTAAGTAGTTGTTGGTAGGAGAGACGGTGGGTAATAGTTGGGGTTGGGGATTTGTCTAGAAATGGGTATATTATTTGATTTGAATCACCACCAATTATAAGAGTGCCTTCTTTATGAGTTTCCACTACAGAAAACAAATGGGAGAGAAATGACAATGGACTTGGAAGCATAAAAGGTCACTATTGTGACTTCAGTATCTAGTAGAAGACGGGATAATAATAGGTATTGACCTTCGGGGTCTTTGAGTTACGTTTGGAGGGTAAATGGTGTTGTATAATGAAAAGCAATTAATACACCTCTTTGTTTAGTGTCAGCTGAAGAGGTGTAAACCTGAGGGTATTTGCAACTAAAAAATTTTGGAGAGGACTGAGATGAAAAATGCGTCTCTTGTAGGCAGACCACATGTGCCAAGAGTTTTGAGAAGGATCGAAAAGCTTTAGTGCGTTTTGGGGTGAGTTAAGACCCTGTACATTAAGTATAGTTAGGGGAGCCATTGCATAAACGTAAAAATAGTCAAGGGTTCTAGTAGAAAATTTGTATAATTACCTCCCTAGATTAAGTGGAAGAGTGTAAGAAGCTCTTGTTTTCTAAAAAATAGAAGGTGGCTCCTACTAGGAGCTAGTATCCAAGGGGTGGTGAAAAATCACCAGCCAGTGGGTACAATTTGTCCAAAGAGTGTCCAAACTGAAACGTAGGGCACTCGAGGAAGTAATGGAGGTGCAGTGGCTATCTCCGGGACTACGACAGCCTTCAAATAAGTGATATATGGAACAAACTATATAACAAACAAGTCTCAAGTATAAGAAAGGCTTGAGGTAACAATAAGGAATCCAGTTGATATGGTCATCTAGATAACTTTGGACTAGAGTTGTGCTATGGTTTTCTTGTAAAAAAAAAAAGAGTTGTGCTATGGTTAATTCATAAGTGAATTAAAGTTAATTGTCGAGTAAGGGGCGACCAATGGCTATAATCCAGGTTCATGTTATACAGTAAGTAAGTGGTGTGGACCATTATATTCACTGTAGGAGGATGTTATTCTGGTCTTGTATTGGTTAGTAGCTAATTTAAGTGCAAAAAGAGACCGCATATGTGCCTCAATTAAAGTCCCAATTTTTTCCCCCCTTTTTTTCCCCCCTTTTCTATTCGAGTAGCTAATTTAAGGAACTATAATTCTATATGTGATCCAGGCAGGGATCTAAGTTCCTTAAACATTGGGCCTAATGAATAAGGATGAGCCAAACACCCCCCAGTTCAGTTTGCACCAGAACTTGCGAACAGGCAAAAAATTTGGACACACATGAACACCGTTAAAGTCTATGGGACATGAACATGAAAAATCAAAAGTGTTCATTTTAAAGGCTTATATGCAAGTTATTGTCATAAAAAGTGTTTGGGGAACTGGATCCTGCCCCAGGGGAAATGTATCAATGCAGTTTTAAAAACGGACGTTTTTTCGGGAGCAGTGATTTTAATAATGCTTAAAGTGAAAAAATAAAAATGAAATATTCCTTTAAATATCGTGCCTGGGGGGTGTTTATAGTATGCCTGTAAAGTGGCGTAATTTTCTCGTGTTTAGAACAGTACCACAGCAAAATGACATTTCTAAAGGAAGAAAAGTAATTTAAAACTGATCGGGGCTGTAATGAATTGTCGGGTCTTGGCAATATAGATAAAACTCAATGAAAAAAACGGCATGGGTTCCCTCCCCAGTCCATTACCAGGCCCTTTGGGTCTGGTATGAATCTTAAGGGGAACCCCAAACCAAATTTTTTTTAAAAAATAGTGTGGGGGTCCCCCCAAAATCCATACCAGGCCCTTCAGTTCTGGTATGTATATTAAGGGGAACCCTGTGCCAAATTTAAAAAAAATGGCGTAGAGGTCCCCCTCAAAATCCATATCAGACTCTTCTCCGAGCACACAACCTGGCAGGCCGCAGGAAAAGAGGTGGGGATGAGAGAGCTCCTCCCACCTCCTGAACCGTACCAGGCCACATGCCCTCAACTTTAACACTGGCGCAGATAGAGCAATGTCTGTGAGGACAACAGTGGTAGTACACATAATAGTATTGACAAGTGTCAGTGTATCACTAGGATGTATAATGAATCATACCTTGGTAAATCAAAAGTAGCCACATGGAGACATGTCCTGGCATCCAGACCCTCAGGTGGATGTCAGCCATGTCTGCAAGGGCGTCTCTAATATACTCCTCTCCCTCCAATACTGTAGTAGGCTCAGCAAATAATTATCAGCTGCACCCGAGATGGAGGAGATCAGGGATGTGTCCTCTACAGGCTTCCTGAGCCCAGCGCGCACAGCCCCGTCCAGACCGCGCATACGTGATGTCAGCACGACGGAACGACACCGTGCTCCCACGGTCCACCAACACAGGAGCTTCACCGGCAGACAGCGCATGCCTGCCAGATTAGCAAGATGGTGGCCAGACGAGGTTACATCGTCTGTAGCCTCCATAGGGTGCTGCCACGGGTTTCCAAATCCAGACGGCTGTGTGTGGCGGGCGTTGCACTAGTCCAGCCACCAGGGACCAACCAGCATATAAAAATTATTTAAATAGACTTCAATTACTTGATCAAGCAATATGGGGAGGCACAGCAGGGGACATAGAAGCATTACCATAGCTCTCTAGTGGCCAAACTTCAGGAGAACACAGAGAACTGCCAATAGAAATTAAACATGTATTCACAGAAGAATCTATATACATAAGGCAAGAAATCCTTGGGTACATAATAAAGTTCATATAATGAATGATCAAAAATGAACAGGCATGGTAGTAATACGGAATTGCAGGTATTTTGGAAAAACTGCAGAAAACCACTGACAAAAATTAATTAACCATATAATCACAGAGAGGGTCATTTGAGGATAGATATATTGTATTTTATATTTTATTTCTCCATTCCTTCAGAGGAGAAACCTTCCAAAAAGGACTTGAAACAGATAGCCTCATTAAGGCCAGGTGGTAAAGTAGCTTTAAGATTGTATATCCAGCGCAGTTCCATTTGGAGGAGGGTTTTATTCCAAACCCCTCCTCTGGAGCTGGGATGGATACGATCTAATATGAGGAATTTAATTTTCGGAAAATTGCCTCCATGTACTATTTTAGTATGTCAGCCTAGGGGCAACTCAGGGTTACTAGTGCTGAAGCGTCTCAGTAGGTCCATCCCAGATGATAAAGACCTCGTCGATGTATCGATACCAAGCCAACATATGGTCTGTGTACTTCGACACTCCCCCAGATACAGATTGGCGTAGGATGGGGCACAAGAAGTCTCCATTGCTATGCCCTGTATCTGGAGGTTGTGGGGACCATGAAAGGTAAAGACGTTGTGCTCTAAAATAAATTCTAGGAGAGAGAGGATGAACTCATTGTAGGCCGAGTCCATCTTGCTTCCCACATTAATGACATGTTTAACTGCCGCAAGACCTTTGGAAGGAGGAATTGAGCTATACAGGGCTTCAACATCAATCGTAACTAGTATAGCATGTTCTGGGCTATGCAGGCTATCTAGTGTTTGCAAGAAGTGGATGGTGTCCTTTACATGAGATGGTAGGGAGGTAACGTAAGGTCTGAGATGTTCGTCCACTAATTTACTGTCGTTGTCACTGATGGCACCTCTCCCCGAGATTATGAGTCTCCCTGGAGGGTTAACTGCATCATTATGAACTTTATGGAGTGCATAAAATGTTGGTATTACGGGAAAATTTGTTCTAATGAAGTCCCATGTCATTTTTTTAATAGTTCAGATATGCTGCATCAACCAGTAAAAAATATTCTCTGTTGTATTTGGCTACTATATCTGATGTGATCCGCCGATCCCAGTCCTGATTTTTCAGGATCCTATTACACATCGCAATGTATTTTTCATTGTCAAAAATGACAATGTTACCTCCTTTATCGGCCGGTTTTATGGTAATAAGGTTGTTTAGAGAGAGTTGTTCTAAGGCTTGGGTTTCTTTCACATTTAAACTATTATGTTTGCTAGCTTGTATTTTAAGTTAATCCAAGTCCTTGTTGACCAGCCTTAAAAATGCTGCTGCTATAGGGTTGATACTTGGGGCTGGGCATAAATCTGACTTCTTTTTGAGTTGTTGCTTTTTGGGATTGTTGTTAGTAATGCCGCATACACACGAGTGGACTTTACGGCAGACTTTGCCCAGCGGACTTTTCGACGGACATTACGACGGACTTTCTGAATGAACGGACTTGCCTACACACAATGATGACGTACGACCGGACTAAAATAAGGAAGTTCATAGCCAGTAGCCAATAGCTGCCCTAGCGTGGCTTTTTGTCCGTCGAAATAGCATACAGACGAGCGGACTTTTCGACCGGACCTGAGTCCGTCGGATAGATTTGAAACATGTTTCAAATCTAAGTCCGTCCAACTTTTGAGAAAACAAAGTCCGCTGGAGCCCACACACGATCGAATTGTCCGACGAAATCCCATCTGCCGGGCAAAGTCTGCCGTAAAGTCCGCTCGTGTGTACGCGGCATTAGTCCTGGTTCCTCAATTGTTTTTAATAGTTGTGAGAGATCAATCCTATCAATCAGATTGGGTGTATGCCCGTTATGCCCAATAGCATAACATCATTATTTTTTTGTTCATAAAAGGGAAAAACATGCATTTTAAAGCACATTTGAAGAGTGTATTATATATAGATAAGACAGATATGAAAGCACATAGGGCTTTATATATATAAGAGTAAACTCCTCTCTAGACTCCCCTCAGAGGCTGCTGGCATGATACAAGAGATGGTCAGAGGTTGCAGACATGATAAAATGGATAGTCAGAGGTTGCGGACATGGTACAGGAGATGGTCAGAGGCTGCAGACATGGCAAAGGAGATGGTCAGTGGCTGCAGACATGGTACAGGAGATGTTCAGAAGCTGTGCAGACATGGTACAGGAGGTGGACATAGGCAGTGCGGACATGGTACTGGAGGTGGTCATAGGCTGTGCGGACATGATACAGGAGGTGATCATAGGCTGTGCTAACATGGTAAAGGAAGTGGTCATAGGCTGTGCGGACATGGTGCAGGAGGTGGTCAGTGGCTGTGCGGACATGATACAGGAGGTGGTCATAGGTTGTGCTAACATGGTAAAGGAAGTGGTCATAGGCTGTGCGGACATGGTACAGGAGGTGGTCAGAGGCTGTGCGGACATGGTACAGGAGGTGGTGAGAGGCTGTGCGGACATGGTACAGGAGGTGGTCATAGGCTGTGCGGACATGGTACAGGAGGTTGTCAGAGGCTGTGCAGACATGATGCAGGAGATGTCAGAGGTTGTGGACAACTCATGAAAATGCTCTGTGCATGGGGTGCAAGCTACAACTCAATCCAGCTGCAAATAGGGACACCTACCTCCTGCCTGTGTCTCCGCCTCTTACTATCAAAGGCACTGCAGTGGACAGCTCTGTGCACGCATGCGCAGTAGAGTCGTGCACGCATGCGCTGTAGAGACGGTTGGAGATTTTGACGGGTTGGCAATTTATACAGAACATCGGGCGGTCGCAGCCACAGATCAAAGAGGCCCCAGGGCAGGCGGCCTACCAGAAAACTTCCCGCTAACCTGGTAGGCTAGTCCGGCCCTGCTTGGCTTTGACACTGATGGGGAGAATAGTTATTGTTGTTATTATTCAAGATTGATTCAAGAAGGGAGACAATACAGTTACGATACAGTTCAGTACTGGAGGGTTAGGAGGGCCCTGCTCATACAATCTAAAAGGAAGGGGCAAGTGATCTAAAAAAATAATAACTGAGGGATGAGTTGATGGAGAAAGTTCAGTTTTTAAGTAAAGGCTGGATAGGCTTCACTGAAGAGAGTTACACTTTAATGTGTTTTTTTGCCTCCTTGTCATGTCCTCTGTGAGCTCTTGAACCTATGCTTTTCCCCCTCACCGTTTGGAAGGAGCAGTGACATTAGTGACATTAGGTGTGGTCATGTGTACTGCTGTAGGCACACTACAAATCCCATAGTCCATAGTCCATCTCAAAAGCAAGCAAGAGAGGGTGGCTATGGTCCTACATACAGTGTAGCCACCCTCTAACAGGGGTCAGATCACAGAGGCAAAAAAAAAAAAGGGAATTTGGAGATTGAGGAGGCTGAGAGAGATAGAGAGCAAATAATACTTTTCTGACGTGAAGGGGGGCTCCACCCAAAAAGAGAAACTCAGCTTGTCTGCCTGGTTTTGACAGGTACCCACTCCCACTTCCAGCTGAGTTTGCCACGGTGAAGTCAGCCAGAAGTTCAGCCCCCTCCTCCTTCCCCCCGCAGTCGACCCATTCACAGAGAGCAGCAGGATTCACGCATGCACAATAGAAAACCGGCTGTAATACCTGCAAGGCCACATTGCCGGTTTCCGTTAGCCAATATGTTGGCCACAGCACCTGAGAGCCGATTCAAGAATCGGCTCAGGTGAGGACACCGCTGGATGCCTGGAGAGGTAAGTGCCCTAATAGTAAAAGTCAGCAGCTACAAATAGCTGCCGACTTTTAATTTTAGGAGGAAGGGGGGAGGGGGGCAGAAGTCCGCTTTAAGAACACATACTTGAATTATTATATTTTAATTCAGAGGTTAGTGTCACCTTAGGCGGGAAGATCGAAGAAAGCTAAGTAAGATACAGAACTTCCCAATCCGTGCTAAACAGTGCGAATGAAGGAATCTCAGCAGTTGCTTCACTTGCCCCTGCCAAATACAGTGACACTGATGTAGTCAATATTCAACCGATAATTTTCAACCTGGCTTAGTAGATTTCTAAATCAATTTTTGTTAAGCTGGTTCGTGCTTGCAGGGCCACCCATGGCTTGAAGTTTTGCTGATGGCCAGCATAACACCGTAACATAAACAGGGAACAGCAAGCATTTAAAAAAAAACCCTAGTAACCATAAATGATATTTATTATTGAAACTACTTTTTCCATTCCTGGTCTGTCCCTGGAATTTGGGCACAGTTGGCAGTGACCCTTCCTATTCCTTATTTGCAGTCTTTGTCCTCTCTGACAAATTTCCCCAGATTTCCCATGGAGGTCAGCTGTATCTATTTTAGTTTATGTTGAAACAAAGGTCAATGCCCTAAGTTCATAAATACTACATTTAGTGCTTCGGGCCTTTTATATGTGGAATAGTCAGCAAAGGCAGGAAATGCCTTTTTCAGAGGAATGCGGCATGTAACATTGACATTTTTTGGTCACATGCTTTTCACCAGAAAGTGTACAGTTTTTATTTCACTATGAGGCCCTGCCACAAATCTGTCATCTCAGCTGTATATTTATCATGTAAGGGGGAAAAAAATCCATATTTTCAATCAATACTTTGTATAGAAATTATGAGCGCCACTTATATGCCGTGTGAGATTTGTGATACAGGCAGTCCAAGGCGCAGAGGGTTTGACATGGCGTAAAATAAGTTAAAATATATTGAGCCTTTTATACAGAGAGCAATCTGAAGGGAATACCACAGCAAAGAGAAGTTGTTTTCCTGCAAATTGGATTCATTATGTAACTTATTTTGTGCTTTAGCGCTCAGCCCGACATATTAATTTACAGTAAATGTCATTATATCTCCGCACTTTTTGAGATGAGAAAAAGGAATACCTTATAGTACATACAGAGTATGTAGGCAAAGGACACACCCCTGCTGTATCCCTAGTTCCAAAGGAGAATTCATAGGCAAAAATAGTAATTTATAATTTACATTAAAAAATTATGGATAAAAAAAGAAGTGAAAAAAAGTAAGCAAATTAAATAAATCGTTAAATCGCAATCACAATTTATTCAGTATGGTTAGATAGTGAATATGCATAATTTAAAGTGGAACATCAAACAGTTGGATTGAATATATATATATATATATATATATATATATATATATATATATATATAGATGCATCTACTGGGATATTTGCAATGCTGTTCAGCCACTCTTGTGATCCTGTTCAGAGGCCTCAGTTCTGCAGCTGAATTAGTGTCTTGCCTTCTTTCAGTCAGCTAAAATTTTGTGTGTAATGTTGTAGAGCACATATGTCAAACACAAGGCCCATGGGCCAAATCCAGCCCACCAGGCCTCACACCCAGTTTTGCAGCTAAAAAGTGGCAGAACTCCATTCCGCCACCTCTAGCTCTCACCCTCTGCTCCTACTCCCCGCTCCCCTTGTGAACACAGAAGCCTTTTGTGTTCACAAAGGACAGCTTTGCTCTCAACGGCTCCCAGATCTAACAGATTCCTGCACACACACAGGGCAGGGACAGATCTCCACAATCTGAAAGAGAGAATGATTTCTGTGCAAGGTAAGGCAAAGCCCCCTACACAGGGAGCTACTAGAGCCGAATACACGGTTAGTAGAGCCACCTTCACATGGAGGTACTAGATTTGGGCCAGGTAGGAGAGAGAGATTCAAAGAAGCTTTGGGGGGGTGGAGTTTGGGGTTGCACACTTTGCGTAGTGCATCCCTAAACCCTGCACTCTGTACACAGCACACCTCTGAACTCTGCACTCTGTACGTAACATACTTCTGAACTCTGCACTCTGTACGTAGTGCACCAGTAAACCCTGTACTCTGTACACAGCACACCCCTGAACTCTGCACTCCTGTACATAACATACTTCTGAACTCTGCACTCTGTACGTAGTGCACCCCTAAACCCTGCACTCTGTACACAGCACACCCCTGAATTCTGAACTCTGTACGAAATGTACTTCTGAACCCTACACTCTGTATGTAGTGCACCCCTAAACCCTGCATTCTGTACGTATTGCACCCCTAAACCCTACAATCTGTACATAGTACACCCCCAAACTCTACACTCCGTGTATAGGACACCCCTGGAACCCTCTAAATAGCGCACCCCTGTACATAACGCACTCTTGAACACTGCACTCTGTACATAGTGTGATCCTGAACTCTGCACTCTGTACGTAATGCACTCCTGAACCCTGCACTCTGTACATAACGCACCTCAGCTACAACTGGCCCTTTGCGGGCAACCATATTGCTAATGGGGCCCACAATGAAATTGAGTTTAACACCCCTGTTGTAGATCATGGTTTCAAGCATTTGTTCATCTTTATTTTTACCTGGTTATCATGTTTGCTGTCCTAGAGTGACAATGATCACTTACTGTACTGTATCTCTGGAAAATCTGTGTTATCACCCCTGGGCTACATACTTCTGATTTGGACTATAGAAAAGCTTGACCTCTCCTTATCTACATAACACAGGAGGTATGTGGAAGTCCACAGAAGAGCAGGGTTGGGATTTCAGTGTAGCAGAGGCAGAGTGAACAGGAAGTTACAAGTTTACTAGATTTGTTGCAGGATTAACAGTTAATGTTGGCACTTATGGAACAGGTATAATGAAACACTTTAAATGGTATATTAATAATACCAAAAGGGGGAAAATAAGAAATGTCCAGTGTTTGGGTTCCCATACACATTAATGATTTTTGAATGAACTAACAAGTGGACTGAAGTGAGTTTTTATATTTGCCTGTAGATCCCTTTTAGACTTCCAGTAAATATTTTTAATTGCCGCGCTTTTTATTTTCAGATCCAGAATGCTAATGATGTCCTGATATCACCACTTGAAAAGTTTCGCAAGGAGCAAATTGGGGCAGCCAAAGTAAGTAGCTAGCTCTACTCTTCTTCCTTCAAGATGTGTTTCCTTCAAATTTTGTTTTAACTTATCCACCCTGACCAATGGGCTTATTATGTTCGAATGTACAGAAAGCATTGTTGACATTATATGGAAGATAACCTGCGGAAACTACCAGGAAGTCAGTCGAGTGTGTGTGGGACTGGGAAGCAGCAGCATGATACTTAGAGGGAGACCTGTTGTATATGACTCCTCCATGTAAGAATGTACATTGCTTTCTGAGTGAGTAATAAACCTTCCCTGGTTAAGAAGTACATCCAGCCTGTGTGTAACTTGCTGAGTGGATACTGGCAGCATTGCTAGCAACACCCCGAGAGACCCCGTGTCGAAGGGACATAACAGTGGCGATGAGGATTGTGGATTGTAGCACACATGGCTTTCGTAGGGTTTATTCAACCATTTGATCCTGCTTTTTGTCACATAATAGTAGTCAGAGCAATGCCATATTCCTAGTGTTTTGGTCCCTATAATTTGCTGCCATTTACATTGTTCCTTGTGTGATTGACTGATGTGAACAAAGTTGTCTAGTTGTTCTAGTACAGATTTTAACATGAATTCAATTTTCCCTTTGGTTGTTGGGCAAAACTGGAATATGTATACATATGGTTCAGTTCTCTATAATTTATACAAATTATACTGTTGGCCAACAATCTATGGAGGGAGAATAAAGTTTGCTTTGTGTGCAGAACTGGACTGTACAGTCCCACAGCCAACAAAAGAAGAGATAGCTGCATGTGATCTGAGCTACAAAGAATCATATGACTGCTCATAGTAGCCTCACGCTCTCACTGTACTGCTGGATTCACCCACAAGTGTCTAGAGCAGCCTATCTGAACCTTTTTAACATGAAGGAAACCCCCTGAACTAAGGCTGGCCATACATTATACAATTGTCTTATTCAATTTGCCTTCAGATTAACCAAAACCATATAATATGAGGCAGTGGCAGCCCGTCCATTAGGGGCTCCCGGGTGCTGCCCCCTCTCTCCAGCCACCCCCTATATGACTAATGGATCGATTCATGCATAACATGAATGTATCTACGGCCGCTACCACCCCCTATTCAGCGGGGGTGTATTTTTAAGCCCCTGATTAGAGCCACAGGCTCTATTGGGCTTCAAAAAAGGTGGACTTGTGATGCAGAGCATTGCACTACGGGCCCACCCATGTGTTACAACAGCAAATGAATATTTGCTGTTGTAACACTGATCCTCAATGCCGCCAATCAGAAGCAGGTCTGAGACACGTTTTCTGATTGGCCGAAAAGAGAAGACTCCCAATTGGCCGCCAGTGGAGAGCAGGGGAAGTTGGGAAGAAACAGAAGCCAGAGCCAAGAGGGAGGAAACTGAGGGAGAGCCGCCGCCACTGCCTCTGAAAGAGAGAGCGAAGCACTAATTACATGGGGTGAGTCAGTGCACGAGACCCGCCGGCCAGGCCAAACGACGGGGGGGGGGAGGGGGTGTTACTGTTTGCCGCACCCCCAAAGAAAATAACCACCGGCCGCCACTGATATGAGGTCAAACCTAAACACTTATAATTTGTATTCAATCATGCAGGTAAACCTAAAGGACATTGAATAAGAAAATTGTATACTGTATGACCAGCCTAACTTTGAAGTCTTATGCCGGCCATACACGGTTCGAATTTCGTAAGAATTTTCTTTCGAAAATCGTATGAAAAAATTTTCGTATGAATTTCGCATCATTAGTGGGGCTGCAACAACGGTCGATTTTCGTGCGGCAATCGAATTTGAGGAATCGGACATGTTGGAAATTTTCCGAAAAACGAACGATTTTCTAATCAATGATGGGAGAATCGTGCGAGAAATATAATAAGAAAAGAAAATTTACGGAGAGAAAAGAAGATTCCCGACCAAGAAAATTCTTTTCTGTAGCAATATGAGGTGAAATTGAAGGCTTGGTCGGCCGAATTTCGAAAATCAATGGTGGCGCCATCGGATGACAAAAAAACGAAATTTCTTATTTTGAAAAGAAAATTCGTTCGAAATTCGACCGTGTATGGCCTGCTTTAGGGAACCGCTGCTAATAATAATTATATCTACAGCTCATAGTACATTAGTGATATGGTAACAGGTAAGGCTGCTACCTACATTTGTGGTAATTGGGATGAATCTTCCCTTACAGATAGCCAAAAAAAAATCAATGCTGTCATTGGTTTCTTATCTACGAGGCAGAAATTTCTCATTTCTCAAGAAACCTCTAGCAACCTCTGGGGGAACCTTAGGGTTCCACAGAACCCTGGTTGAGAAAGGCTTCTCTAGAGGTAGACAAACAAGGCAAATCAAAAAAATTAAAAGCAGAAATTGTACATGGCCAAATCCTAATCCTCTGGTCTCCCTGTTGGGTGCTGTGTTCTGCCCAAATCCTAACCCTCTGGTCTTCCTGTTGGGTGCCATGTTCTGCCCACATCCTAAACCTCTGGTGTCCCTGCAGAGTGTTGTGCTCTGCCCACCTCCTAATCCTCTGGTCTCCTTGCAGGCTGGAGGGAGGAGAACACACACTCTTCTCTCCAGCTATTTTACCACACTCAAGCAGACAGGTGGCAATCCTAGACCCGGGGCTATGGGTCCCAGATTCAGGGCTATAGCCCCAATAGCCACCCACCACTGCATATACACATACTGAATTAATGAATTTATTTATTTTTTAATATTTTTTAGCCGAGTGGAGAAGGATTAGAACCAAGTCCTTATTTATATCGGTATTCTTGCTAGATAGAGTCCCTCTCTTGAGTTATCCCGGAGACCATCAATAAAAAGGATCCCCCTACCTACCCCGTCCCTACTCTATAAACCTGTATACCTGATTAGGGAGGACATAAACAATCCTACTTACCAATGTCCTTGTGACTTTTTCTTCATACTTACCTATTTTTGTCCTGCCTCTGTGCTTCCTGGGTTCCCGCGCCGCTATTTTAAAAATGTCCTTGATACTGCTTCATCTCGCGCATGCACCATACAACTCCACCAGCATCTGTTGAGGGGAAAAAAAGAACAGAAGTTTTTTTCCCCCAGCAAATAAATGTAATTTTGTATGTCACCCGTTTCATCTCACGCATGCGCAGTACTGCAAGATCTTTAGGTATTGGAATTCCCTGAAGGCAACGGTGATGGTGCCTTCCCAGGGGGCATCTGTGCAGCCAGGGCTAAGTCACCACTGCCGTCAGGGAAAACAAAAAGTGCAATGGAAAAACGCTACGTAAACAGAAAAACATTTAAAAAATGTAGGCAATTAATTACACATGAGCATGCAGAGATGAATGCTGATGTGAAAGTTAGGGAAAGGGGGGGAAAAGTCCGCTTTAATAAGACAATGATAGCATATCCAACATTTTTAAATTGTCACTGGAATAGTAGCAAGTAAGGGAAATTTTCTGAAGGCATCGTGGTAAACTTCTAACATCTAAAAAGGCGATTACCTTTCACTTCCCGTCGTGTTTCTGGGACAGGAAATAAAGCAAAGGCCCCCAATGGGACAGAGACAGCCAAAAAAATAAACTGACCAGGGTTTGAACCCTTCCCTATTCTATTCAAAACTGAAAGAAATAATAAAAGTTTTAGCTAAACATACATTTTAAGGTTTTTTTAAATTGTTTTGTAGAACTTTTTTTTATGAGTTTATGCCCTTTTTCATTTCAGGAATTCAGATAAGGTCTTAGTAAAAAAGTAGTTATCATTTGTTTTCCTTGGCTTCTATGTGAAACACTCAACTTGTAGCTTGTAGCTAACTATTTATATGAGAAAGCAGGAAGCACCTAGGTGAGCCGATCGGTCTCAGCACAGCTCGGTGTTTGGCTGTGTCATGGGGGTAATGCCGCAGAACACATTTATAAATGGTCTTTACACTATCTAGGAATAATAAAGGCTATTTGGATATTTCCAGCCATCACTCAGTTCCCCCTCTGTAGAGTTATTTAATGTTGCAGCAAAACACAATTATTTGATGTTACGATTGTGAACTTGGCGATAAGTAGTTTAATCATTCCCCTTTGTCCCTGGAGGACTGTACAACTTAGCAGCCATGCAATGAATGTATATATTTATATGAATGGAAATATTTATCTTCTGCTCTTGTGGTGTTTGATGGAGTGAGTGATTCTAAACCTCCATCTACAAGACAAGCCAACGGTCCTGGAATAATATCTCCAACTATCTCTAGTGAGGAAATCAATCATTAGTCTGTCATTTCATCTTGGCTCTTGACTAGTGGTTGTTAAAGCGGCTCTTCAGTCATTTTTTCAACTTTCCAGTTTCAGAATGTCAAAGCTGTTTTTATTACAAATTACAGTCAGGTCCATAAATATTGGGACATCGACAAAATTCTAATCTTTTTGGCTCTATACACCACCACAATGGATTTGAAATGAAACAAACAAGATGATCTTTAATTGCAGACTTTCAGCTTTAATTTGAGGGTATTTGCATCCAAATCAGGTGAACGGTGTAGGAATTACAACAGTTTGTATATGTGCCTCCCACTTTTTAACCACTTGACAACTGGGCACTTAAACCCCCTTCGTGACCAGACCAATTTTCAGCTTTCAGCGCTCTCACACTTTGAATGAATATTACTCAGTCATGTAATACTGTACCCAAATGAATTTTTTGTCCTTTTTTTCATACAAATAGAGCTTTATTTTGGTGGTATTTGATCACCGCTGGGTTTTTTATTTTTTGCGCTATAAATGAAAAAAGACCGAAAATTTGGAAAAAAAACGCATTTTTCTTTGTTTCTGTGATAAAATTTTGCAAATTAGTAATTTTTCTTCATACATTTTGGCCACAATTTATACTGCTACATATCTTTGGTAAAAATAACCCAAATTAGTGGATATTATTTGGTCTTTGTGAAAGTTAGAGAGTCTACAAGTTATGGTGCAAATCATAAAAAATTGATCACACCTGAAGTACTGTGGCCTATCTCATTTCTTGCCACCCGAACAAGTCAGGACAGTACAAATACCCCCCAAATGACCCCTTTTTTGAAAGTAGACATTCCAAGGTATTTAGTAAGAGGCATGGTGAGGTTTTTGATGTTGTCATTTTTTCCCACAATTCTTTGCAAAATGAAGATTTTTTTTTTTTTTTTCCCCCACAAAATTGTCATTGTAATAGGTTATTTCTCTCGCATGGCATGTATATACCACAAATGACACCCCAAAATACATTCTGCTACTCCTCCTGAGTATTACGATACCACATGTGTGGGACTTTTTCACAGCCTGGCCACATAGAGAGGCCCAACATGCAGGGAGCACCATTAGGTGTTCTAGGAGCATAAATTACACATCTAATTTGTTGACTACCTATTACACTTTTGAAGGCCCTGGAGCACCAGGACAATGACATGTGACACTGACGTGGCACTGATGACAAATGGCACTGATACGTGGCACTGATGACAAATGGCACTGATACGTGGCACTGATGACAGATGGCACTGATACGTGGCACTGACACTGATGTGGCACTGATGACAGATGGCACTAATACATGGCACTGATGACAGATGGCACTAATACGTGACACTGATGACAGATGGCACTAATACGTGGCACTGACAGATGGCACTAATACGTGGCACTGATGACACGTGACACTGATGACAGATGGCACTAATATGTGGCACTGATGACATGTGGCGCTGATGACAAATGGCACTGATGACAGCTGGCACTAATATGTGGCACTGATGACACGTGGCACTGATGAAAGATGGCACTAATACAGGGCACTGATGACAGATGGCACTAATACGTGGCACTGATGACAGATGGCACTAATACGTGGCACTGATGACAGATGGCACTGATACGTGGCACTGATGACACTGATGACAGATGGCACTGATACGTGGCACTGATGACACATGACACTGATGACAGATGGCACGTGACACTGACAGGTGGCACTGATGACAGATGGCACTATGTGGCACTGATGGCAGATGGCACTTATACATGGCACTGGGGACAGATGGCACTGGGGACAGATGGCAGGACAGATTTCAGGGACAGATGGCAGGACAGATTTCAGGGGCAGATGGCAGGACAGATTTCAGGGGCAGATGGCAGGACAGATTTCAGGGGCAGATGGCAGGGCAGATGGCAGGGGCAGATGGCAGGACAGATTGCAGGGGCAGATTGCAGGGGCAGATGGCAGGGCAGATTGCAGGGACAGATGGCAGGGGACACTTTTATTTCTCTTTTTTTTTTTTTTTTACACTTACCGCCGCAGCGGTTCGCTCTCCCTCCTCACACGCTGTCTCTGTGTGAGGAGGGAGAGCCGGCGATGAGAGAGGATCTCATATGTTTACATATGAGATCCTCTCTCATTGGCAGAGCGATCGCACTGTAAACGGCCGCTGTCATTGGCCGTTTACAGTGATCTGTGACTGGCTGTGTCCGAGGGACACGGTCAGCACAGAACTTCCGCGATGCACGCCCGCGGGAGCGCGCAATGCGGAAGTAAACAGGAGGCCGTCCAGGGACGCCCTCCCGGCAATTGGAGTCCGCGCTGTAGCCGTCTTTCGGCTATAGCGCGGACACCTAGTGGTTAAGGGACCAAAAGTAATGGGCCAGATTAACAATCATCCATCAAACTTTCACTTTTTAATACTTGGTTGCAAATCCTTTGCAGTCAATTACAGCCTGAAGTCTGGAACGCATAGACATCACCAGATGCTGGGTTTCATCCCTGGTGATGCTCTGCCAGGCCTCTACTGCAACTGTCTTCAGTTCCTGCTTGTTCTTGGGGCATTTTCCCTTCAGTTTTGTCTTCAGCAAGTGAAATGCATGCTCAATCGGATTCAGGTTAGGTGATTGACTTGGCCATTGCATAACATTCCAATTCTTTCCCTTAAAAAACTCTTTGGTTGCTTTCGCAGTATGCTTTGGGTCATTGTTCATCTGCACTGTGAAGCACCGTTCAATGAGTTCAATGAAGCATTTTGCTGAATATGAGCAGATAATATTGCCCGAAACACTTCAGAATTCATCCTGCTGCTTTTGTCAGCAGTCACATCATCAATAAATACAAGAGAACCAGTTCCATTGGCAGACATACATGCCCACGCCATGACACTACCACCACCATGCTTCACTGATGAGGTGGTATGCTTTGGATCATGAGCAGTTCCTTTCCTTCTCCATACTCTTCTCTTCCCATCACTCTGGTACAAGTTGATCTTGGTCTCATCTGTCCATAGGATGTTGTTCCAGAACTGTGAAGGCTTTTTTAGATGTTGTTTGGCAAACTCTAATCTGGCCTTCCTGTTTTTGAGGCTCACCAATGATTTACATCTTGTGGTAAACCCTCTGTATTCACTCTGGTGAAGTCTTCTCTTGATTTTTGACTTTGACACACATACACCGTCACCTACCTCCTGGAGAGTGTTCTTGATCTGGCCAACTGTTGTGAAGAGTGTTTTCTCCACCACAGTTGTGTTCCGTGGTCTTCCGGGTCTTTTGGTGTTGCTGAGCTCACCGGTGCCTTCTTTCTTTTTAAGGATTTTCCAAACAGTTGATTGGCCGCACCTAATGTTTTTGCTATCTCTCTGATGGGTTTGTTTTGTTTTTTCAGCCTAATGATGGCTTGCTTCACTGATAGTGACAGCTCTTTGGATCCATATTGAGAGTTGACAGCAACAGATTCCAAATGCAAATAGCACACTTGAAATGAACTCTGGACCTTTTATCTGCTCCTTGTAAATGGGATAATAAGGGAATAACACACACCAGGCCATGGAACAGTTGAGCAGCCAATTGTCCCATTACTTTTGGTCCCTTAAAATGTGGGAGGCACATATACAAACTGTTGTAATTCCTACACCGTTCATCTGATTTGGATGTAAATACCCTCAAATTAAAGCTGAAAGTCTGCAGTTAAAGCACATCTTGTTTGTTTAATTTCAAATCTATTGTGGTGGTGTATAGAGCCAAAAAGATTAGAATTGTGTTGATGTCCCAATATTTATGGACTTGACTGTATGTGAGCAGACTGCAGTTCCCCTTTAAAGGGAAGCCTTAGACATTTTAAAGAAAATCACTAAATACACAGAGAAAATTCATATATAAGGCCTCCTGCACACTGGCCTTAAAAAAAACACCACTTTTTCATATGACGTCACCCAGATCGATGAAAGGCACCCTATTTGGCCAAGTTGTAATGACTATCCAAGTAATTAAGCCTAACTCCAGACAAAATTGTATTGTAGCTTTCAACAGAGTAGAGAAGAGTAGATATATGGCCAAAATTCTTTCTTTTAGTTTTGGTTAAAGTCAGGAAGGGCTTAAAACTACTACAGGCAAAAAAAAAACAAAAAAACACTACAGGCAGTCCCTGGGTTACAATCAAGATAGGTTCTGTAGGTGTGTCAAACACTGTAACTGCTGACTTTTAATAAGGACGCTTACCTGTCCAGGGAGCCCGTGATGTTGGCCCACCTAGGCCAATCCGTCCATAGGATCGTGTCCAGGTGCCGCCATTCCAACTAAGAGAAACCGGCAGGGGAGCCTTGCGGCTTCACTGCTGGTTTCCGACTGTGCATGCACGAGTCGTGCAGCGCTTTGTGAATGTCCAGCTTGTCTTCTGGGACACACGCATGTCCCAGAAGACAACGGGGGCTTGCCGCAGAAGAGGATGTGACGTCCCGGCTGGATCGGAAGTACTCTTAGTACATTCAAAAAGGTAAGTTAGAAAGTAAAAAAAAAATTTAAATATCCAAAAACGAAGGGTGGAGAGGTGGTCTTTCGTTTAAGACCACCTCTCAAAACTAGGTGGAACTCCGCTTTAAGTTGAATTTGTATGTAAGTTGGAACAGGTACATTTTTCAAGTGCAACTCCAGCCAAAAATATAACATTTAACATTTATAACATTTATACAATTTAACACCCCTGTAATGATGGTTTTGCTGTCTGTGCCCCTGCTCAGAAGATTTCACCTCACTTTCTGTCCCTGTGACAACAGGATTTTGAAAATGTTGGGTTGTTGTGGAAACAAGGATTTGTGATTAAACTTTAGAGGAGACACCCTTTTTTCCATGATATCTCTTACAGGAGAGAATTTCCCTTCCTAGGGGTAGATTTCCTCTCACTTCCTGTTATCTCCCTCTGTAAGTATGAGGCTTTGTATGTAATAGAATGTATGTAACTCGGGGACTGCCTGTATTAGGTTATTTTGCGCTGCCTGTGCCCTGCTGGGGAGACTTTCCCTCACATCCTGTTGTCATGACACAATAGGAATAGGTCTTCCCCTCACCTCTTGTCCTAATGGCAACTCAAAAATGTAGGATTTCCACATACTTTCTGTCTCTGTGAGGCTGGGTTCACACCCGAGCGTAGTTGGAACTTGTGCTCCCGCTCGTGTTTTTTTTTTTTTTGCATGTTTTGGAGCGTTTTCGCTCATCACGCACAGGGCAGCCTATTCACTTATATGAGCTGCCCTACACACGACAGACGCCCCAAAGAAGCTCCATACCCTTTTTTGATGCAGAGTGTGGTGAGTTTTTTCAGCACACGGTTTGGCCTTTTGTAGCGCATTTGCCGCACTACAAAATATGCAACAATTGCGTGCCTGCTACTCACCCTTTAGGTGCCCTTAACAATTAATTAAGTGTAATGCATGTTTGTAGCACATTCCCAAAACGCATGGCAAAACATGCTTAATCTGTGCGTTTTGTCACACCTTCCAAGAAAAAACAAATATGAATTGAGCTTAACAATAGTTAGCAGGACAAATAAAGGAGTCAATTTCCCAAGCAGGAACACAGACCACAATAAAGCAGAAGGTCTAACCCTTGCTTACTCTAGCCAAACCCCCAAAAAATGTAAAACTCAATAAAACTTTCTGATGGAGTTTGGCTATCTGGACCTATATTCACTTCATGTGTAGATGGTTTAATGGAGGCCTTAAAGTACAACTAAAGGCAATTTTATTTATTATTTTGGGTAGAATAAGAGAGGCTTATTACGCACTTCGTGTCCGATTGCCAGCACAGGAAGAGAGAGGAAATTGCTTCAAAGTGGGGCAATCCTTGGTTGTCATCAGAATGTATGCCCCCATTGGAATATTTCCTCTTTATTCCTGCTCTGGGGACAACCCAAAATGTGGGATTCTCTTTCACTTAGTAATAAAAGTAAACGTGACAAATATAAAGGACGAATCTCCCTTATAGGGTAAAGGCAGCAGTAAAAAACCTGACAGGTGTTTTAATACCTCTTCACTCTATTCAAAACGCAAATAACTAACTTTAGTTAGACATTAAAGTGAAGCTTCAGGTAATTTTTTTGTTTTTAATGAGAGTAAGGGTAAGAATTTATGTAAAGTTTCCATTGCTTTGAGACCAGTTGGGGATGCAGATAGCAATGAAAAATAAACAGACATTTAAACCCTCACCTACCCTACCAAAGGTTTTACTACTGTCTGTGTTCCGTAGGAAAGATTTACCCTCACTTCCTGTACAGTCACAGAAAATAAGAGGGAACCCCCCAACTTTTTGAGGTGGGAATGAGGGACACCTATTAGCAAAAATATGTAGGCATAGGACACACCCTTTGTCACGCTCCCTTGAAGGAGAATTGTACAAAAGGGGATTAATTAAACCCACAAGTGTTTTTTTTTTTGTTCACCACTACTATTCCTTTATACTGCATTTTGGAATTTACAAATGCAGCAATTTAGAAATTGGATGAAAGGATTAGCACTGTGAAACACTTTTTGAAAGATAAATAGTGCATTTTATATACAACTATGTAGATCAGACCAAAATGAGAGACACATGAGGAGGAATGAGGGACAGGGGGACTTTTTCTTCCAAATCTGGGACAGTACATCAGAATCAGGGACAGTTGGGAGCTATGCAAATGGGGCCTGTGGCAGGGCGAGCCTGTGCCACTGTTTAACATGGAGGTCTAGGCCAGATTTTGTAGGAAGCAGGCACACTAATGATGCAGGTTATGATGTAATGAAGAGTTAGAGCTCAGAGCAGTGAAAGGTGACGTGACTGACGTCTGCACCATGCTGTCCAGGAAAGAACAGACCAAGGCCCGAGCCTGACAGAGGGACAGAGCAGCTGGGAAGCTGCAAGGAAGGAAACAGAGCTGAGGTACAGCGTCTGTGCATGAACACTGGGATGGGTTTGATGGTGAGGAGGACCAAATGGTACTAATCAGATCAATAAAGCTGCCAAGAGAGAGAGGAGGCTGAATCCTATGTTTTACTCATAAGGATGGTGAGAACCCCCTGCGTGAGAAGACATTCCTGTATGAACTTTTGACTTTCTTTTAAATAAAAGTGGTCAGAAAAGCCTTGAAAAATACTTCTGACATGAAGTAAACTCACGTTTTTGGCCCTACCACTGAGCTACAAAGCCCCAACCTGTCACAATTGGTGGATTGATGTGTGCAAGAGATGGAAGAGTTCCAGATCCTCATATACCAAAAACCATAAGTTGCCAGAGACTGTGTTGCTATATGTGCAGCAGGTGGTGTGCCTGCAAGGAAAGCTGTATTGTCTTGCAATTCTCATGCCGCGTAAACACGAGCGGACTTTACGGCAGACTTTGCCCGGCGGACGGGATTTCGTCAGACAATTCGATCGCGTGTGGGCTCTAGCAGACTTTGTTTTCTCAAAAGTTGGACGGACTTAGATTTGAAACATGTTTTAAATCTATCTGTCGAACTCGAGTCCGGTCGAAAAGTCAGCTCGTCTGTATGCTAGTTTGGCGGACAAAAAGCCGCGCTAGGGCAGCTATTGGCTACTGGCTATAAACTTCCTTGTTTTAGTCTGGTCGTACGTCATCACGTACAAATTCGACAGACTTTGGTGGATCGTGTTTAGGCAAGTCCGTTCATTCAGAAAGTCCGTCATAAAGTCAGTCGAAAGGTCCGCCGGGCAAAGTCTGCCGTAAAGTCCGCTCGTGTGTACGCGGCATTAGGGCCAGTTCACACCAGATGCAGTTCCGTGCGCTTTTTTCTGCACTAAAAATGCATGCACAGTGTTTTTCATGTATTCCAATGGCTCTAGTTCACACCAGTGCAGTCAGTTCCAGTCAGTTTCCGGTGCAGAAACTGACCAGAAACTGACTGGAACTGACTGCATTACACCAACAATACAATACACCAACATTTTCCTGAAAAGAACTGTGTTAAAAAGTTTGTTCAGCCTGCAGGGGGCGGCAGAGAGCACAAGAAACCGGTGGCTCCAATTTGGAGTAAATAGGTTTGTGCAGAATTGTGTCTGTTGTTACCTCTGGCAACTGTGGAGAAAAGTTCATACAGGTATCTCTTCCCACTCAGGGGGTTCTCACCATCTATACAACCGAAACACAGGATTCAGCCTCCTGGCTCTCTTGGCAGTTTTACTGCTCCAATTAGTACCTTTTGCGCCTCCTGACCATCAAACACGTCCCAGTGTTCATGCAAAGACACTGAACCTCAGCTCTGGGTCTTTTCTTGCAGCTTCCCAGTTGCTCTGTCCCTCATGGACTCTGTCAGGCTCGGGCCTTGGTCTGTTCTGTTCTGGACAGTGCGGTGCAGACGTGCACCTCTCACTGCTCCCTTCACACACTGAGGGGGCTCTGAGCTCTAACTCTGGCTCCAAGATGAATGCAGCACACACCCTGCATCATTAGTGTGCCTGCTTCCTACAAAATATTGCCTAGACCGCCATATTAAATGGTGGCACAGGCTCGCCCTGCCACAGGACACAGAAACCTGACAGAGGCTCCAACTCTTTCGCTATTCAAGCCAAAAAAGAATAGTTTTCCTGTAATTCCAGTGTAAAGGATTCTCATAGTTACTCTGTTAAGTCCCACTAATACCTGTCGTTCCAGCCTGCAAAATCCAGAAAATGCAGCTTCCTATGATGGTGTTGCAACAGCGCTGCACTGCTTCTGCACTCAGAGCAGAGTTGCCACTCTCATATTGGCTGTACCTGCTTACACTATAGTGGGATGAAAAAATGTTGCAGGGGGTGTGGCATTGACACTGCTGATTCATAAGCCTGTAGCTTCTCAATCAGCACCTGGCCACACCTACCCTGTTTCCCCGAAAATAAGACCTAGCGTGATTGTCGGTGATGGCTGCAATATATGCCCTTCCCCCCAAATAAGCCCTACCCTGTTTCCCCGAAAATAAGCCCTACCCTGAAAATAAGACCTACAAGGACTTCAACTAGGGCTTATTTGGGGGGTAGGGCTTATATTGCAGCCATCACCGACAATCACGCTAGGTCTTATTTTCGGGGAAACAGGGTAGTTCTGCTGACCACTTTCTGACCTGACAGCACTGCCACTACATCAATTAAGTGGACTACAAGCACTAAATTTATACTCGTTGGAGAATCAACGCTGGAGAGGGGACATGATATTGATTTACTAATGCCTCAATGGTGATCCCAGCACAGAAAAAAAACTATTCAGTCTCAGGGGGTGACAAGAGGACACAGGGCCACACAATGAGATTGGAGGAGAAGCGGTTTAACCTTAAACTGCGCTTGGGGGTTTTCACTGTCAGGGCAATAAGGATGTGGAACTCTCTTCCAAAATTGGTGGTGGCAGCGAGGAGTATTGATACTTTTAAGACTCTTGGATGTGTATCTGAAAGAACACAACATACAGGGATATGGGAAATAATTATAGACACTTGACACACGTACATCTACACAGGTTGAACTGGATGGACTATTGTCTTTTTTCAACCTTACCTACTATGTAACTACAGTATGTAATTATATGTATGCTGAAACACTCCTACTGTGAGCTGCAGTGTCTGTGAGAGGGAACGTGTGAGAGGGTAAAGAAAGATTTTTGTTTACTTCATGAGGCTTGTGAGTCACATAGTAACTGAAGTTGAGACTTCTTTAGACCGGCATACCAGAGCCTTTAGTTGTACTTTTAGAGTCTGGTCACAGCTGGGTCTTCTTTGACCTTCTATACCACTATTGCCAAAGAAGACATTTCTTTAAACAGCTGATGTGCAAATCTCCAGCTGGTTGAAGAAACATTTTTAATGGTGCAAAATGTGTCTGCAAACCCAGACAGTCTGTGTCTCCCCAGGCTTGTGATAGCCTAACATGCTGGGACTAGCTTAGTAGTAGCTGGTGGGACATAGTTTAAGTCTGATTTATTAAAACAGGGACACAAAAAAGTGGTCACCACAATGAGTTCTAGGAATCCTGGGAACTCCTGAGGGATGAGACTGGTGAAAAGTTTCCTTATTTGGTCAGTGCAGACTGAGGTCCACAGCTGGTATTATTGATGAGCTCATCTCTGCGTAGGCCAAACTCCTGGGTTCCTTTTTATCCCCATCCTGCCTGTTAAACATTATTTCCTTCAAGTGCCCCTTGACCTTGACTGACATTCAGCGTAGATCAAAGGATACAGAGGCGTATTTAAACACTACTGAAAGAAATAAAGCAAAATTGGACTTTCCTTTTCAAGCCGATGCTTTGCGGCTTTTTAAAAGAGATGGGTTCTTTACATTCCTTCGTAGTAATTGGTGTTTTGCAATGAAAGCTTCAATTAGAAAATGAAAGTATTGGACAATTCAGGGTTTTCTAATAAGCTGAACAATTACCTGTTCATTGCAAAACTTAACTAAAGCTTTCACAGGGGAGAATGAGAAAAAAAAGTAATATATATTGTCAAATGTATTGGGACGCCTGCCTTTACATGAACTTTAAAGTGGGGTTCCACCCAAAAAAACAAACATATCTAAAAAATTCTAAAAAAAAAAACAAAAAAACATTTGGATATTTTTTTTTTTTTTACTTACCTCTAAATGCCTGTTGCTAGGTGGTCCCTCGTAATCTGCCCCTTCGTCTGCCTGGGCTGATGACATCACTTCCCCCTGGCACAGGAAGGGCTCGGCTCTTCTCCCTCCCTCCTGTCAATCATCTGGGACCCATTGCAGGTCCCAGGTGATTGAGCGGCCAATCACGGCGCTCGGCGCCGCTCGCGCATGCGCAGTGGGTGCCAGGCTGTGAAGCCACAGCCCGGCGCCCACAGTTGAAATGCCGGCGCCGACGAGCGGAGGGGGGGGACGAGTGGGGCTTCGATCCCCCGCACCGCTGGACCCAGGGACAGGTGAGTGTCCAATTAAAAGTCAGCAGCTGCAGTATTTGTAGCTGCTGACTTTTATTTTTTTTTTTTTTTTAATGGCCCCCCTGGGTGGAACTCCTCTTTAAAGAGGAAGTAAACCCTGGTGTGTTTTACTTCCTCTTTATTTCCCTGCAAAGGTAAAGCATAATGGGCTGCTATGCATCGTATAGTAGCCCATTATGTGTCACATACCTGAAACAGAAGCCTGTGATGTCAACGTTGTCCCCACTAGCAGGGAGCGTCCATCTTCGTCCCTCTTCCTTCCGGGGCCACGAACTCCGGCTCTGTGACTGGCCGGAGTCGCGTGCCAGTCACGGCATGACCCCTATTAGAAACGGCAAGATGTGCCCTTTCTAAAGTGCACATGAGCCGATCTCATCTGGGCTCAGCTTTTTCAGAAATATCTCCTAAACCGTGGAGGTTTAGGAGATATTTCCAGCACCTACAGGTAAGCCTTAATATAGGCTTACCTGTAGGTAAAAGTGATTGTACATGGTGTACAACCACTTTAATGGCATCCCAGTCTTAGTCCGTAGGGTTCAATATTGAGTTGGCCCACCCTTTGCAGCTATAACAGCTTCAACTCTTCTGGGAAGGCTGTCCACAAGGTTTAGTAGTGTGTCTATGGGAATGTTTGACCATTCTCCCAGAAGTGCATTTTAAGTCAGGCACTGATGTATGACAAGAATACCTGGCTTGCAGTCTCTGCTCTAATTCAACCCAAAGGTGTTCTATCGCATTGAGGTTAGGACACCGTGCAGGCCAGTCAAGTTCTTTCACCCCAAACTTGCTCATCCATGTCTTTATGAACCTTGCTTTGTGCACTCATGCGCAGTCATGTTGGAACAGGAAGGGGCCAGCCCCAAACTGTTCCCACAAAGTTGGGAGCATGGAATTGTCCAAAATGTCTTGGTATGCTGATACCTTAAGAGTTCCCTTCACTGGAACTAAGGGGTCAAGCCCAACCCTGATAAACAACCCCACACCATAATCCCCCCTCCACCAAACCTTCCCTTGCTTTGTCCAAAATTAAAAAAAAAAGAGTTTTGTTCATAGTTCTGCTTAGCACCACAAATAATACTTGGTTCTGTATTCTCTAAAAGGGGCAGTACTGGGAGATGGATAGGGGGTGGAACCAAAAGACAGTGCTCGAAGGTGGGTAGGGAGTGGAGACAGGGGGTGACTCGGAATAGGGAGTACCTGTACCTATTCTCTGAGGAAAAAAAAGCCCTGGTCAAGTATCTATCTATCTATCTATCTATCTATCTATCTATCTATCTATCTATCTATCTATCTATCTATCTATCTATCTATCTATCTATCTATCTATCTATCTATCTATCTATCTATCTATCTATTTATCTATCTTCCACTACTACTGTGGTCCTTATGAGGCCTTGTGCTACATCATAGGGGCCCAAAAGTAATGGAGGGTCCTTTCAGGTCACCATAAAAAGTGTACAGCACAAGTTCTCTTGGATTCCGGTCCCAACATATGTGACTAACACACTGAATTTGACCCCAGTAAATATGCCCAATTGTTTAGTGGGTATAGTGGTACAGAGAGCATAATGAGTGATAGTTTGTAGGTAAACAGGTGATCTGCACATTGGAAGATCCACAGTGAATATCAATCTGCCGAGAGGTCTTGAACATATTTGGGTATTATTATTATTATACAGGATTTATATAGCTCCAACAGTTTACGCAAAGCATTACGGTATCACCAAAAGGAGATGTAATCAATTTTTTTCAGATTATTCTTTATATTCTGTTCTCTACTAGGTTCACACTTCCTGCTACAGTTGCCGAAATGAAAATATCCCTACATACTGGCCACAGCAAGGTCAGAGCTGGGAATTCTGGGGCAGAGGTCTTCTGCTGGAGTCTATAAGAGAGATAAGAAGTCAGTGGGTAATCAAACCCGCCTGTTATTAAACAGACTCAGGTGTCAAGTTCTTTTGTGTGTAGATAACAGGTTCACTTTAAAGCAGTAGCACGTAAAGAAAACCAAATATAGTTTTTCTTCAAAGATAAACAGTTTTTCCACTTTTTTTGTCAGTCTGTTGCACTGAACTGCACATGACCCTTTGTAATCATCTTGGTTTAGTATCATGATACTTATAAGATCAGAATCAAAGCTAGATAATAATATGAAACTGGGATTACTTATTCAATCGGGATACCGCAGCATAGTGTTATCTCAGCTTAATAAATAATCTGTAAAGTATTAAATGTAATGAGGCCTCCACGATGCTCTATTATCCGCCATTGGACAGACTCCTATCTTCAGCCTTTCTATTAGATGTTTTATGATTTGAAATAATTGAATAACACAGCAGATATAATTTGAACGACTCAAGCAAAGGTCAACAATAATGATTAAATCAATGTTTATATTAAGCACTAATAACTTAATGTATTTTTCGTAGGCAATAATGTGATTTACTGATTGTTTTAAAGGGTCTGAAAGAAGGGTGTCTAAAACCCATTAGGCTCTAGTGCAAAATGTTAGCAGGGGCCCTTCTTATTGTAAGACAGAAGGCTTTGGCGGGCCTGTTCAGACATTTTGAATAAGGGAAGAGTTTGTTCTTTCTTAGTGAGCTTTCTAGCGTTCAGAGGTTCATAATTCCCATACTGTGTTCCCAAGAATGGGTAGCATACTTCAAGGGGGATAGGCAAGGTATGGTCTATGTCAGGCCGGCCTGTTGTAAATATTTACCTGCCAACATGTGCCCCACCACTTGGGCTTCTCCTATATGCTTGATGAAGGGGTCTTGCGTGGCCCCGAAACATTACTTTTTTAAATTTTTTTTTGCTGTGATGTGATCATCAAATAAAGCATTGGTGTCTTTTTGGAGATCCTTGGTGTGTTGGTTCCATATTCTTTGCTCTGAGTGTTTTCGGTCTCCAGCCGGTGGTTGCTGCAGAACCCACTTAACTGACAAACTTTTTCCAGAAACGTGTGCATTGGGAATTTTTCTCTGGTCTCCTATACTTGGTACCCACCGGGTACTCACCCCTAGAGACAGAGCGCCAGGGTATTTCGGCACTGTACAGGCAGGGTAATGAGGAACATGATTTATTCTCTACATACAGTATGTAATGATCAGATTCCCAGCCAGCTAGGAGAGCTTTCCACACTATTGCTGTCGGCCTGAATGCCCGTAATTGGTGTCCGCCTTGGAAAGGAATATCTCACAGACACCAGATCACCCACAAACACACAGATTGTACACTCACTCGCAGCTTCAGTCAACACATGTTTATTACCAGATGACAGAGTGCCATGCTTAGTGCCTTCTTAAGAATGGCTGTGTGTTCTTGGATTCCCATAAAAGCTACATTTATTCATCTAACACTGCTTTGTTATGCATTTTATGTTCTATTCCTGGGGAATAATCATTGGAAAAAGTTGGGTCCTCCAATATTGGCCTCCTGGAAGGGTTTGATAAACTCATTACTTCATCTCTATGAGTCTGCCGGTGAATGAAATATCCCAAAAAGTTCACTAGGGTTTGGAGCAGTTGATTAAATTCAATACATTATAATAACGGTTTAATGTGGTGTGGTTTAATTTAGATAAGTATTAGTGTCCCTGCATCTCCACTCTGTTGTTTGGAGTACATTCCTTTGTTGAGATGATGGAGGTGGGGGGATGCAGTAGGGGATGATAACCTGCGGATGGATCACCCTTTTGAGATGAGAGCTTTTTGAATATATTGACCTAGCTTCTTATAATACTCATTGCCACCAGGGTTTATAGGGCTGCGCCCTGTGCCTCCTTACATTGAGAAAGGCTCCGCGTCCTTTCCGTCTTTGGCTATGCAGATTGATCATCCTTGACCCAGTGGCTCTATATTTCTGGTACATGTTCAGCTATTTATTGAGGGTAGGTGGAGGGTGGGTGCTGGTGAAAGTTGTATTTCTGTACCTTACATAAGGAAGTTGTAACTATGGTTTATGGTTGGAGCAGTTGCACTGGACCAGGTTATTTTGTTTTGTTAAATTGTACCTTTTCAATTGGACTTGCACTTATTTTGGGCAATGCATCACATCGCAAAAACACATGTACTGTATGTTAACATATATATGTGATGGTGTTCTGAAAAGCATGTGTGGGTGGGTGCAGAGTGGTGAGTTGCAGTGTTAATTTTGACGTCAAATGTCAATTTAGTTTTAGTCATAGTCTTTTGACGAAAATGCCATTTTAGTTTTAGTCGTATTTTGCTATCTGAATTGTTTTAGTTTTAGTCGTATTTTAGTCGACTAAACGAACAAGAAAATGTTTTAGGCGACAAAATTAACACTGGTGAGGCAGCAGTAACACACACACAGTCCAGATGTAATAGAAAGAACAGATTACAACAGGAATTCGGGAAGGCAGCCCGACCGGAAATACAGATTAACAGCAGATTTTAGCGGAGCAGAACACAGCCAAACTGACAGAGTCTGTCTTGAGGGGCAGAATGCAGCCTGGCTGGTCCATGCCCAAATGGGGAGATTTCCAGGAAGAGTGGCGGATCCCTATGCTTTCCCTACTCATCTGGAACCTTTCCCTGCCGCTATTACTGTCCCTGACAGACCGGTGACCTGTCCCTACACTACCCACATGCTAAATGCGCGCCAAACTCAGGAACCAGGGTCTTAAATGGACTTTGCCTGACCCAAGATGAGCACACGAGTCGCATAGGCTGCCAGCATCCGACAGTGATCCAGAAAACCATAGAGGAACCATGTTCCTCTTGACTTCCTTTCTCTCTGCACTGCCGATGTGGTTGAGCGCCACCTGCAGTGGAGAAAATAGCCTGCACCTGCCTACACATGTGCACATGTGTTAGGGTGCCATTCAGAACGAATGACCATGCACATATACAGTGCATTGCGGAGTGCACATCCTCCATCTTCGCTGGCCCTATTAGGTGCACTACAGGCTATTGAATAGTGGGTAGGGTCTGCCATGAGCCAGCCACAGCAGATCCTGCCCATTGTTCACAGCTAACTGCCTGATGCTAATTGGGGGCTTTTTTTTTTTAATTGTACTGTTGCCCTTTAAATACATTGATGAGCACCATCCATATTCCAGATACCTCTAACTGCAGATCACATACATTAATTATATTACCAAACAACTCAAATTTTAGTAAATATTTCAAAAGAACAGGCTACAAATCTTTGACATAACATTCCAGTGTCACAGAGGAAAATAAGCGCAACATTAAAGTGGTTGTAAGAGACAATTTTTTTTTTAAAATAATAAACATGTTATGTTTACCTGCTCTTCTTATGGGGTCCCCAGCCTTCATCCTCAGCTCCTCCTCATCTGTGTTTGCCCCCATAGCAAGCCACTTGCTATGGGGGCACACCGGTGGGCTCACTCCTGAGTTGGGCTGTGTGTATCCACAGACACACACAGTGTGGCTCAACTCCGCCTTCCGCTCTCTTCTCCCAGGATTTGATTGGCAGCAGCAGGAGCCAATGGTTCCCATTGCTGTCTGTGTGTCCTGTAAGGAGACGAACATAGACCGGCGCCTCTGCCAATGGGTACAAGGCTAGATCGAGATAGAACTCAGGTAAGGCTCGATTCACACTAATGCGTTTTTTGATGCATTTTGCATTTTGCAGAAATGCAGGGAAATTTTTTTAACATGGGTTCCTATGGAACATGTTCACATCAATGCATTTTTGTGCCTCTGCGTTTTTGGAAAGGGTCGGGGACTTTTTTCTCGCAAAATGCATGGTTTTGCATGTCATAGAATTCAATGGACCCGCATCCAAAACGCAAGTACTGTGTTTTTACAGCGATTTGCGTTTTGCTTTTTTTATTTATTTATTTCACACTGTATATAGCTGGTTGCTAAGGAGGGGGCCAGCAAGCCGGCCGCCGCATCCTTAACAACCGATGAGTCATCAGCGGTCAGCTGGCTTCCCGCTCAATGTAAAAAAAAAATGCCGGCTAAAAAAAAAAATTGTGAAAAAAAACAGCGTGGGGTTCCCCCCCAGGTCCAAAATTTAAAGAAAAAAAATGGCGTGGGGGTCCCCCCAAAATCCATACCAGACCCTTATCCAAGCATGCAGCCAGGCAGGTCAGGAAAGGGAGGGGACAAGCGAGCGCCCCCCACCTGCTGAACTATACCAGGCCACATGCCCTCAACATAGCGGGGTGGGTGCTTTGAGGCAGGGGGAGCTCTGTGCCCCCCCACCCCAAAGCACCTTGCCCCCATGTTGATGGGGACGAGGGCCTCTTCCCGACAACCCTTGCCTGGTGGTTGTCGGGGTCTGCGGGCAGAGGGCTTATCAGAATCTGGGAGCCTCCTTTAACAAGGGGGCCCCCAGATCCTGCCCCCCCATGTGAACAAGTATGGGGTACATTGTACCCCTACCCATTCACTAAAAAAAAGTAGTGTAGTGTTAAAAAATACAGTAGACAGTTTTTGACAAGTCTTTTATTAAAAATATTCTTCTTCTTCTCCGCTTCTTCCTCCGGTCTTCCTCCATCTTCTCCTGCATCTTCATCCTCCGGTCTTCTCCTTCTCCCCCTGCTTCTTCTTCCGCTCTTCTTCTGTCTTCTTTGTCCGGTGTTCTTTTTCCTCTGCCGCCGCTCCCGCCGGCGACCCTCCTCCGATGCTGCGCCCTGCTGATCTGTCGGCGACGATGTCCTGCATTTCTTAAATAACGATGGGGCCACGCCCCATGTGACGTCACGGAACCATCATGCCCCGAGCGGTGACATCACAAGGGGGTGTGGCCTCCGCAGGTGAAGCACAGTGCATCTGCAGGTTACCTGCACTGAGCCATAAACTTCTGTTGTTATCTACGAGTTTGGTGCGCTTTCTGAAAGTGCACCAAAACTCCTAATTGCAGGAGTTTTAGTGAGATTTCAGAAAGTGTGTCACACCTCCGGGATATAATAGAATTCTATGGCAAAGTGCGGCTAACCTGCAGGAAAGCCACAGATGCACTGTGCTGCACTCGCGGTGCAGGTAAACTGCAGCAAATCAGTATGAAAGCAGCCTTAAGCCCCTTTCGGTTCGATCGGGTCTGCCTGTCCATTTTTCAGGCGGACCCTCTATTCACCTCTATGGTGGACCCTCCATTCACATCTACAGTGGCGGCTGGTGGGTTCTTCTTTGCGGCTGGTGGGTTCTTCTTTGGGGGGGGGGGGGGGCAAACAAACAACACCCCCCCCCTGGCGGCGCGAGGGGCAGCAGCATCCAATAGGATGCTCCGCCAGCATCCAATAGAATCGCCTGACACTTTCACCAATCAGGAAACAGGTCTCACAGACCTGCCTCCTGATTGGCGGGGAGGAACTTTAGTGTGATAATAATGAAAATTCATTTTCTATGGTCACACAACTGGCTGGGCTCGAAGCGCAATGCTCTGCGCTCCCAGCTCACCCTTTTTTGAAGCCAATTAGAGCCTCTGGCTCTAATCAGGTGCTTCAAAAAAACACCCACCCCGCATTGGAATCCATGATCAGGCTCCACTGATATGTAGATCAGGAGGCATGGACGCATGGATAGGGGAGGCGGCGCCCATGCGCCCCCTTTGGACGGGCCCGTCTACCTCCAGTGCAATCTGCTAAAAAAAACCAGAAGGGGATCCCCTTCCATCTCAGTGGATCTGAGAGTCCATAGAGTAGAGCAGAGTAGTAGTATGCAGAGTGGACATGGACGTGCCATCTGCCCATTCCGCTCATTGTGGCCCGTGACCAGTTACCAAGCCGCCTAAGTGGCCCTCGCTCTTCAAAAGGTTGGGCACACCTGCTTTAGAGAAAGACCCTTGCTGGCTGTGTAGAAGCAGTGGTCTCTCTTCGGAAGTCCAACATGCACCCTTATAAGTCACAGCCAATTAGAAGGGAGCATGAGCTTTGCTGATTGTAGAGCTGCAGGTCAGACCAAGCAGGAGGTGTTTCTGTCGAGGGACCACTGCTTCTACAATGAGAGCGAGGGTCCTTCTCTACTGAATGCTGTACATAATAGACTTTTTCACTTAGACTGCAGCTACTTTCTAAAGGAAACAATCTGTAGGACTTTGCATGCTTTTGTTTTGATGTACCTGGAATGTATTTAGCTGATTGAAACCAAAATTCAAGTGGGCTTCATAGGAATTCACACATCATTTATAACATAGGATTACCCAGAAATCCTCAATTTTTAAAATGTATACAACTACTTTTAACAAAGTTTTTTTCTAAAATTTTACCAGGATTATGTTACTGTATGTTACATAGTTACATAGTAGGTGAGGTTGAAAAAAGACACAAGTCCATAAAGTCCAACCTAAGTGTGTGATTATATGTCAGTATTACATTGTATATCCCTGTATGTTGTGGTCATTCAGGTGCTTATCTAATAGTTTTTTGAAACTATCGATGCTCCCCGCTGAGACCACCTCCTGTGGAAGGGAATTCCACATCCTTGCATCTCTTACAGTAAAGAACCCTCTACGTGGTTTAAGGTTAAACCTCTTTTCTTCTAATTTTAATGAGTGGTCACAAGTCTTGTTAATCTCCCTTCCGCAAAAAAGTTTTATCCCTATTGTGGGGTCACCAGTATGGTATTTGTAAATTGAAATCATATCCCCTCTCAAGCGTCTCTTCTCCAGAGAGAATAAGTTCAGTGCTTGCAGTCTTTCCTCATACCTAAGATCCTCCAGACCCTTTATTAGCTTTGTTGCCCTTCTTTGTACTCGCTCCATTTCCAGTACATCCTTCCTGAGGACTGGTGCCCAGAACTGGACAGCATACTCCAGGTGCGGCCGGACCAGAGTCTTGTAGAGCGGGATTGTTATTGTTTTATCTCTGGAGTTGATCCCCTTTTTAATACATGCCAATATTCTGTTTGCTTTGTTAGCAGCAGCTTGGCATTGCATGCCATTGCTGAGCCTATCATCTACTAGGACCCCCAGGTCCTTTTCCATCCTAGATTCCCCCAGAGGTTCTCCCCCCAGTGTATAGATTGCATTCATATTTTTGCCACCCAGATGCATTATTTTACATTTTTCTACATTGAACCCCATTTGCCATGTAGTTGCCCACCCCATTATTTTGTTCAGATCTTTTTGCAAGGTTTCCACATCCTGTGGAGAAGTTATTGTCCTGCTTAGCTTAGTATCGTCCGCAATACAGAGATTGAACTGTTTATCCCATCCTCCATGTCGTTTATGCACAAAATAAATATGATTGGTCCCAGCACAGAACCCTGGGGGACCCCACTACCCACCTCTGACCTTTCAATCCATGTACTCACCCTATGTCCTATGCCAACGGACCTTATTTTGTACAGTAATCATTTATAGGGAACTGTGTCAAATGCTTTTGCAAAATCCAGATACACCACGTCTACAGGCCTTCCTTTATGTAGATGGCAACTCACCTCCTCACAGAAGGTTAATATATTGGTTTGGCAAGAACAATTCTTCATGAATCCATGCTGATTACTGCTAATAATACTGTTCTCGTTACTAAAATCTTGTATATAGTCCATTATCATCACCTCCAAGAGCTTGCATACTATTGATGTTAGGCTAACTGGTCTGTAATTCCCAGGGATGTATTTTGGGTCCTTTTTAAATATCGGTGCTACATTGGCTTTTCTACAATCCACTGGTACCATTCCAGTCAATAGACTGTCTGTAGAAATTAGGAACAATGGTCTGGCAGTTACTTGACTGAGTTCCCTAAGTACCCTTGGATGCAAGCCATCTGGTCCCGGTGATTTATTAATGTTAAGTTTCTCAAGTCTAATTTTAATTCTGTCCTCTGTTAACCATGGAGGTGCTTTCTGTGATGTGTCATGAGGATAAAAACAGCAGTTTTGGTTACTGAAGCCCCCCGATTCCCTCGTGAGGAGAAGAATTAATTCAATACCTTCTCCATCGCCCCACCCTTTGTAACCAGATGTCCTTCCTCATTCTTTATGGGACAAATATGGTCTGTCCTCCCTTTTTTACTGTTTACATACTTAAAGAATGTACCAGTCTTGTATTTGGTAGAGTTCTCCTTTAGATGTTTTCCTTTGTGATGACTAACAAGTGACCTTAAGACTCCTGAAAGATTCAGGGAAGATTGGATTTCAAGAGCCGAAGGAAAATTCCCTTTTGTTTTCGCATTAAGTGCAATAACAGAACAATGTGCGGCAGAAGTGGATCCAACATTCAGCCCTGGAATGTGCTAAACGGCCCAGCCTGCCTCACTTCCCCCATATTAAACAGACTGTGTGGAATGGAATTGAAACAGCAGGTGCTTACATTTTTATCTCCGAAAAATCACATTGCAGGATTCTGAAGAAGCGAGAAATTAAATCTGTTCTTCTATCATTCTGAAGTTGCTTGCTATTATATTGCCTTTATTTTTATTTCTATGCACTGATATCCTGGGCCACACACAGTGACTGAGACACCCAACAAGCATTGAGAAGGGGAACAATGCCTCTTTCTTACATATTTATGGACTAGCATTACAATCTACCAACAACTATTCTTCTGTTTCAAATGCCACTTTATGCATTGACATACCTCCTTAGAATCAGTCTGTTTGGACAGTGTGGTCACCTGCTTACTTGGCACCATCCACAGGCAGCTTAAGGTGGAACTTCACCCCTAAAGGGAAGTTCCACTTTCGTGCCTCTCCCCTCCCTCTTCCTTTTGGCCAAAGTTGGGGGGGGGGGGGGGGATTAAGTTCTTGGTTTTGACAGGTACCTGTTCCCACTTTCTCCCGGATTGCCTAGGCGATCTGAGCGGAAGTTCACCCCCCCCACCACCACCCACATCCTCTTGGAACACGTCACTGGTCCCAGGAGGCTGTGGGACCATTCACAAGGCACAGTGCGGCTTGCGCATGTGCAGTAAATGACAGCTGGCCTCCCACAGTTAATATGGCGGCACTGGGGACCCGAAAACCGCCAAAGAACCAGCCTTGGGTGAGCACCGTGCTAGATCCCTGTACAGGCAAGTGTCCTTTTATTAAAAGTCAGCAGCTACAGC
Source organism: Lithobates septentrionalis (assembly GCA_037952835.1). Taxonomy (NCBI): domain Eukaryota; kingdom Metazoa; phylum Chordata; class Amphibia; order Anura; family Ranidae; genus Lithobates; species Lithobates septentrionalis. The sequence goes on along the minus strand of JBBDGP010000653.1, from coordinate 1,617,636 downwards.
AGGGCTGGGACAAGGGGTGGGCAAGAGGGAAGGTTGCCCTGGGCGCAGTGAAGCAAGGGGGGAAAAAATGGACACAGGATGGTACACCCATTCTAGGGCATGTGTTATTAGTGGGAGAGAGGGGCACAATTCAGCATCTTTGCCCTTTTGCCCTGGGTGCTGGATGACCCTGTCCCGGTACTGAGCTACAGTATTTGTTGTTGCCTGACTTTTGATTTTTTTGGGGGCGGGACTGAAGAACCGCTTTGACTCGTCAATTAGACATACAGTAGCATTTGAATCCAATGCAATTTTTCTTCAGCTAATTGCAGTACTGGGGATGTTTTCCCATTTTTTTGAAGTGTAAGAAGATAATGACCAAACTAACTATCAATAAACAGGGGAGAAGGATAGAGGATAATTACCAAAATCACAAAGTAAACATAGTAAACAAGTTGCAGTGGCCCAAAACTGTCACTAGATGTCAGCATACTAACGAACAATATTATGCTGATGTAGTTCAATACAAGACATAAAATGAAAGTGGGGCAGAACAACTATGCAGTACAAGTGTTTGGTGGATCGCATGTAAATGAAACTGGTGTTTAACCACTTAAGGACTGGAAGATTTCCCCCCTTAATGACCAGGCCATTTTTTGCGATATGGTACTGCGTCACTTTAACTGACAATTGTGGTTTTTATTTTTTGCGCTATAAACGAAAAAAGACAGACAGTTTTGAAAAAAGCAGTATATTTTAGTTTTTACTATAATAAATATCCCCCAAAAATATATAAAAAACCGAATTTCTTCCTCAGTTTAGGCCGATATATATATTCTTCTACATATAGTTGGTAAAAAATTTACAATAAGCGTATATTGATTGGTTTGCACAAAAGTTATTGCGAATACAAAATAGAAAATAGATTATGGCATTTTTATTATTATTTATTTTTTACTAGAAATGGCGGTGATCTGCGACATTTAGCGGGACTGCAACATTGCGGCGGACAGATCGGACACCTAACGGATATTTCTGACACTATTTTGGGAACTATTGACATTATTACAGTATTCAGTGCTAAAAATATGCACTATTATTGTACTAATGACACTGGCAGGGAAGGGGTTAACATCAGGGCTGATCAAGGGGTTAAATGTGTTCCCTGCAGGTGTGTTCTAACTGTATGGGGGATGGGCTGCTTGGGGAAACACGCAGATCCGTGTTACTGCATAGCAGAAAGACAGGATCTGTGTGATCTCCCCTGTCAGAACGGAGATCTTCCTTGTTTACACAGGCAGATCCCCGTTCTGTCACTGTGGGGAACGATCGCAGGTGGACGGCGGACATCAAGTTCGCCCCCACTCGCTGATTGGCTCCCCCACTGGCCATTGAAATAGAGTTCCCGAGCCAATTTACAATGATGGCAATTCACAGGAACGAGCCGACCTGCCGCAGCACAATAACGGCGGCTAGCCGGCAAGTGGTTAAGCAGGTCCCCGCTTTATATCTAAAGGAGATTGTGCAAGGAGTGTATATTCAGATTGTAACGTTTATGATGAGATTAAGGACTCCACACCTTTGCATTCTTGTGTGTTTATTTGACCGGGCTGCCAACACATCAGAATGGGTAAAAAAAAAAAAAAAAAGTTGGGAGCTATGCCTTCTCATAAGGGACACAGTACATGCCAACATAAAATAATCTTTTCTACCTGTGTGTTTTTTTGTATACTGAACTAAATGTTTTACTGAACTGAATCTATTGTCCTTGAGAAGAGGCCTTTAACCACTTCAGATCTGGAAGGCTTTACCCCCTCCATGGCTAGGGCATTTTTTGCTATTTATCACTGCGCTACTTCAACTGGTAATTGCACAGTCATGCAACTCTGTACCCTTTTTTTTCTTCGTACAAAAAAAACTTTCTTTCCGCTGTATTTGATCATCATTGGGTTTCTTTTTTCTTGTGTAAACAAAAAAAAAGTCTGACATTTTTTAAAATAAAAATTTACTTTCTGCTAAAGAACATATCCAAAAAAAAAAAAAATCTAATTTCTTCATAAATTTAGGCCAAAATGTATTCTGTTACATGTCTTTCGTGAACAAAAAAAAATCCCAATAAGTCTATAGTGATTGGTTTGTGTGAAAGTTATAGCATCTACAAACTATAATATATACTGTATACTAGAAATGTGTATTTATACTACTGATGGTGGTGATCAGCGACTTATAGTGGGACTGTGATGGTGCAGCAAGCAATCTGACACTAATGCCGCGTACACACGAGGGGACTTTACAGCAGACTTTGTCTGGCGGACCGGAGTCCTTCGGATAATTCGATCGTGTGTGGGCTCCAGCGGACTTTTTTTTCCCAAACATTCGACGCACCTAGAAATGAAACATGTTTCAAATCTTTCCGACAGACTCGAGTCCGGCAGAAAAGTCCGCTCGTCTGTATGCTAGTCCGATGGACAAAAACCGACGCTAGGGCAGCTATTGGCTACTGGCTATGAACTTCCTTGTTTTAGTCCGGTCGTACGAATCCGTCGGACTTTGGTTGGTCGTGTGTAGGCAAGTCCGTTCATTCGGAAAGTCCGTCGAAAAGTCCGCCGCACCAAGTCAGCCGTAAAGTCCGCTCGTGTGTACGCAGCATAACTGACACTGAGTGGGAACTGACTTCCACTGAAGTAATGGGTATTCCCGCGCTACCTGAGCTATACAATAAAAGATATAAAAGAAACACCTGCCGATGGTGACAACGACACCCACCGGCACAATGTGAAACTGCATGCAACGTCAGCCAAGCTGGAACAGAGGCAAATTTAACTTCCTACAATAAGCGACCCACTAAATTTACCTATCAGCGGTAGATGAAATCAACCAGCGCTACATGTATTTAAAAACCACTGTGCAATAATTCATACATAAAAATTCTATGAAATTCCATGTGATAAGGTGCAAGGTTCTTAGAAAAATTGAACACAAATTTTTTCTAAGAACTTTGCACCATATTTCATAGAATTTTTATGTATGAATTATTGCACAGTGGTTTTTAAATTTATGTATATTTGTTCGCATTTATTTTGAATTTATGCTTATTTGCAAACTGACTTCCACTGACATAACCACTGACACTAATACAGTGATCAGTGCTAATGCTATACACTGTCACTGTACTAATGACACTGGCTGGGAAGGGGTTAACATCTAGGGCGACCAAAGGGTTAACTGTGTGCCTAATAATGTGTATTGTGTGCAATATGTGCTGCTTTATACTAATAATTTCTACGTTTCCTATCCCTGCTTTGCAGGGATAAGAAACAGGGAGATATTCCCTCTTGACAGAGCCCTGTGTTGATTGTCAACACAGGGCTCTGAGATGTGATTAAACACAGCCGATCAGCGGGTCCCAAAAGGCAGCAACATACCAGTACATTGCTTTGCCTGTACGGGCCTTCCATCAGCAGTACATTGCGGGCAGGTGGTTCGCAAGTGGTTAAGGGGGAGGGGGATATGATCACAATGTATAAATACATAAAGAGATTTAATCTCTGCATATGGAAGGCTTTTTCACAGTAAGAGCTATGAAAATGTGAAATACTGTAATTAGGGTTGCCACCTTTTCTTCAAGCCAAACCCGAACACTTTAGCGGTGGCATTTTTTGGGGGGGTATACGCTATAAAATTGTAAAAGACCTGGGACACTTTTGGTGGCCTGAAAGAGAGTAGTAATGTGGCGCATACCTGCCCGCAGCAAACAGTGCGCGTGGCTGAATTGTGAGTGTTCTGCACAGAATGCAGGGGTCAGATATGTGCTGGGGAGAGGGCTAGTGCTAGCAGGGGTATGGGGAGAGTTAGATATGTGCTGGGGGGCAGTGGTGGCTGGTGCGCAACATTTTTTTTTGGGGGGGGGGTGCAAACAAACTGAAAAATTATGAAAAAAACATCAATTGCAGCCTCACTGTGCCTGATAAAATGCAGCCTCTGAGCCTCATAAAATGCAGCCACTGTGCCCCATCAAATGCAGCTATTGTTCCCATCAAATGCAGCCACTGTGCCCATCATATGCAGCCACTGTGCCCATCATATGCAGCCTCTGTGCCCATTATATGCAACCTATGCCCATCATATGCAGCCTCTGTGCCCATCATATGCAGCCTCTGTGCCCATCATATGCAGCCTCTGTGCCCATCATATGCATCCTCTGTGCCCATCACATGCATCCTATGTGCCCATCATACAGCCTCTGTGCCAATCATACAGCCACTGTGCCCATCATATGCAGCCTCTGTGCCAATCATATAGCCACTGTGCCCATCATATGCAGCATCTGTGCCCATCATACAGCCACTGTGCCCATCATATGCAGCCTCTGTGCCCATCATACAGCCACTGTGCCTATCATATGCAGCCTCTATGGCAATCATACAGCCTCTGTGACTATCATATGCAGCCTGTGCCTGTATGTGCTGGGGGCGCTTGGGGGGTCAGATATGTGCTTGGGGGGGGCGCTTTGTGAGAGAAGAGGGCCAGTGCAAGGGGGAGGGGTAGGATATGTGCTGGAGGGGTGCTTTGGGAAGAGAGAGAGATAGTGCTAAGAGAGGTTGTCAGATTTCAAATCCAATCCACACTTCCAGCATTGTCTTCCTCCTGCCAAAGACACCCCCCCCCCCAGCACTTATCCTCCTAATCCTCCTAACCCCTGGATCTCTCCACATATTTTCTACCTTGTCCTCCTTTCCAGCCGCTCTCTCCCCCTCCCTCTTCCATCTACAGTGCATAATAAAAACTTTCTACAGACCTGATATCAGCTCGTCCCTGCTCCCCCCTCCTCCTCGTGTGTGTACAGAACAGAGAGGGAGGAGGAGGGGAGGAGCTTTGATACACTGACACTCTGCTCTGCTGAACCAAGCTGCTGTCAGGGAGAGGGGAGACTTGTCACTCTTGGTGCAGTCCGTGTGAATGATGTGTCCATGTCTGGGGCAAAAGTAAACCCGAACACATCATTAAAAAAACGGACTGTCCGGGAGAAAACCGTACAGGTGGCAACCCTAACTGTAATAGACTTCCTCAAGAGATAGTTCTAGCCAGCTCGGTTTTTTCAAATTTCCGCAGTACCATTTTCTATTCCTCTGTATTCTTCTTTATTCTTGGATAGGACGTCAGCATTGTGGCATCCAGCTTTCATTAAAACTAAAAAGAAAAGATGCAGGAAAAATGCAGGAAAGTTCTCCATGATTAAATAGTTTCCTAATAAGAAGCTTTCTAAGTGAAGTAATTGATTCATACTGTGCATTTCATCATATGACCTCAATGTCTTTTCCAGTCATCATGCTTCATTATAACATTGTATACTGTATATAAGTGGATCTATACAGTTCGGATCGTGTCTCTTCGTTCCCCAGCGTTTTTCCACTCTCATTCGAGTGGGAGAGTGATGAAAGGCTGTTTTGCTAAAGAGGGACACTGCAAACACTGTTTTTATATAAACTGGTCACATATTATTATATAGTTTCACAATAACTTTTTCATGGAAAATGTCCCTTTCTATGGAAAAACCCAGTTTTTATGAGATCCTCGTGCTCCCAGCATTTACAAATGTGTAAAAGAATTAAAATAACAGAATCTGCGTGTGGTCAGGCCTTCCCTTCAGCATGTCGTAAGTGGACAGATGTGAATTGGGAACACAAAATAATCTCAGAACCATTACGAGATTTTCTTCTCATGCTTTGTATGTAAAGCTCAGTTCACACTGCCACCACTTGGGATCCGACTTGTTGTGAGACCCCAAGTCACATGCCATGTGCAATCCAAGGAGTCTTAATTAGCACTACTGAAGTCTCTCCGAGTTTAGAAAAGGTTCCTGTACTACCATAGGCGTGCGCACAGGGTGTGCCAGGTGTGCCTGGGCACACCCTAATCATCCTGTGTGGTGCAGATTCCTGTTATTTAGACCCCTGATATTTCACTAAAGCCCTAAGGGCTTAAAAAAAATAGATGCAAAAAAAAATTATAAAAAAAATACTTGTAAAAAAAAAAAATAATAATAATAAAAATAATGATAATGAAAATAAAAAAAGTACTGACACCGGCCACTGCCTTACACGACAAGTCTCTGCTCTACTGACACCGTCAGTATATATGCACATACATGAATATGTAAAATCAAAAAGAAAAAAGCTGCGCTTGGCAAAGAAAAGGAAGCTGCGGTTATAAGTGTGGCACACCAAATACAAGATAATAAACAAAAAACCGTGCTAAAAAGTGAATAAATAAAATAATCTTTAGTAAAGTCCGTGCAGTCCCATATGAATGTCCACACAAAATAAGGAAGGTGAAATTATTATAAGTGAATAGCATATAATTTCCTCCAATGTGATGAATGATAAACGGCAAAGGGACTGGAAACACCAAAATATTGCGCTTACCAGACGTAAGCCAAATAAGAGCGGGTGGCTCAAACCCAGCCTGGGACTTTACAATGATGATCCAGCCGAGTCAGGATGATCACACTCGTCTCATATGTCCAGTCCGTCAAGATTTATATCCAAAAAAATATATAACACAAGCATAGCGTAATACTGATATATGAAAAACTCAAAAAAGTGAAAAAAAGTGCAACACTCAAAAAAGGATAAATCATGAGTATCATATATCATCCAAAGTTGACACAGCAACTATGGATGTTGAGTGAGTATCATGCAATCATGCAAAAAATGTGAATTAAGGTGAAATAGGTAAGAGAAATTGCAACCCCAATCTCAAATTAAAATCAGGAAATATTATAGCTGTATCAAATCACCCAAAAAATGTAATCAATATGAACGTGAAAAAAAGAAAAAACGGAACCAATGACAGATAGCTTATCGCATGCACATGCTGCTTACCAGATGATAAATTTAAACAGGCAAAGTGTCACACAACTAAACGTGTAGATAGGATAGGAACACACCAGCGAATCCTAGGGGATATTCAGCTTACCAGACATCCTCACAGAGTAGGCAAATGGGATAAGGCATACACAGGCTCCTATCCGGAGTGGCGTAGACGTGTCCTAGCCAGTCAAGCCCAAGCTCAGCGGTACATATGAAGTAAAAATGCCCAAGAGTATAATACTGTATAATCCAATTTATTCGAATAGAAATTGCACTTACATAAAAGAAGTTTAAAACAGCGAGAAATTGGAGCCGGCCGGCACCCCCATTGAAAACGTCAGCGTGTGACGAAACGCGTCTGGGAGGGACGTGCTGACGTCACCACGTTTGCCCTGTGAGGACTGGAGTATTGTTTGAGTGCCGGCCGGCTCCAATTTCTCGCTGTTTTAAACTTCTTTTATGTAAGTGCAATTTCTATTCAAATAAATTGGATTATACAGTATTATACTATTGGGCATTTTTACTTCATATGTACCGCTGAGCTTGGGCTTGACTGGCTAGGACGCGTCTACGCCACTCCGGATAGGAGCCTGTGTATGCCTTATCCCATTTGCCTACTCTGTGAGGATGTCTGGTAAGCTGAATATCCCCTAGGATTCGCTGGTGTGTTCCTATCCTATCTACACGTTTAGTTGTGTGACACTTTGCCTGTTTAAATTTATCATCTGGTAAGCAGCATGTGCATGCGATAAGCTATCTGTCATTGGTTCCGTTTTTTCTTTTTTTCACGTTCATATTGATTACATTTTTTGGGTGATTTGATACAGCTATAATATTTCCTGATTTTAATTTGAGATTGGGGTTGCAATTTCTCTTACCTATTTCACCTTAATTCACATTTTTTGCATGATTGCATGATACTCACTCAACATCCATAGTTGCTGTGTCAACTTTGGATGATATATGATACTCATGATTTATCCTTTTTTGAGTGTTGCACTTTTTTTCACTTTTTTGAGTTTTTCATATATCAGTATTACGCTATGCTTGTGTTATATATTTTTTTGGATATAAATCTTGACGGACTGGACATATGAGACGAGTGTGATCATCCTGACTCGGCTGGATCATCATTGTAAAGTCCCAGGCTGGGTTTGAGCCACCCGCTCTTATTTGGCTTACGTCTGGTAAGCGCAATATTTTGGTGTTTCCAGTCCCTTTGCCGTTTATCATTCATCACATTGGAGGAAATTATATGCTATTCACTTATAATAATTTCACCTTCCTTATTTTGTGTGGACATTCATATGGGACTGCACGGACTTTACTAAAGATTATTTTATTTATTCACTTTTTAGCACGGTTTTTTGTTTATTATATTATACATGCATATGTGTTTGAGCCTTGGTGTTGCACACCCTAATCCAATAGGCTGTGCACACCTATGTGTACTACTTCAAGGAGACTTCTATTCGACTTGTGCCCATAGACTTTAATAGAAGTTGCCTCCAAGTTGGATCCTCATCGATATTGATGTGATTTGGATCCGACATTGCAGGAAGATTACCCAGGCATTCCCTGAAAGTCGCTTCTAAAGTTGCATCAAGAAGTACTCAAGTCGTCAGCAAGTCTCCAGGAAGTCACCTGGCAAAGTGACACTGTAAGTTGCGCGACTTTCAGGTCGCAGTAGTGTGAACCGAGCCATGTCATGATGCAATGAGGGGACAAACACAGAACACTTACCACTGTCACAGCACTATTAAAGCAGGTCAGCTCTAGGCATAAGTTCCCCTAGGTTTGGTTTAGGAGATCATTTAATTAAATATTCAGTTTTTTCGGGACACTGATTATTGCAGGTATTTGGAGTATCTCACAAAAGTGAGTACACCGCTCACATTTTTGTAAAAAATTTTTTATTCTATCTTTTCATGTGACAACACTGAAGAAATGACACTTTGCTACAATGTAAAGTAGTGAGTGTACAGCTTGTATAACAGTGTAAATTTGCTGTCCCCTCAAAATAACTCAACACACAGCCATTAATGTCTAAATCACTGGCAACAAAAGTGAGTTCACCTCTAAGTGAAAATGTCCAAATTGGGCCCAATTAGCCATTTTCCCTCCCCGGTGTCATGAGACTCTGTCAGTGTGAGGCGAGGAGCGCCGATTACCATCATCTCCGTGTTTACATGTGACCGGCTGTGATTGGTCACAGCCGATCACATGGTTAAAGAGCCGCGGAAGTGGCTCTTTACAGAGATCGGGGTTGCGCCATGTCCTAGTAACACGGAGTGGCAGCGATCTGCTCGCCCCCGATGTCATATTACATCGTCCCAGAACGAGAGCCACACCACCCCGCCATTATTTGACGGTGGGCGGGCGGCAACTAGTTAAGGGGACAGCAAATTTACACGGTTATACAAGCTGTACACTCACTACTTTACATTGTAGCAAAGTGTCATTTCTTCAGTGTTGTCACATGAAAAGATATAATAAAATATTTACAAAAATGTGAGGGGTGTACTCACTTATGTGATATACCGTGTATAGGGCTGAGAGTTTAGACAGCGCTTTACATATTGTACATTCACATCAGTTCAACAAGCTTACAATCTAAGGTCCCTGTCTGACACTCTAGGGCCGATTGACCTCCCAGCATGTCTTTGGAGTGTGACCCTACGTTCACACCTATGCGCTTTTTGGTGCCTTTTGCATTTTGCAGAAACACACTACAGTCCATTTAACATGGTTTCCTATGGATGTAGTTCACATCTGTGCATTTTGCCATGCTGCGTTTTTTGGAAAGGGTCGGGGACTTTTTTTCCCACAGCAGATTGTGTTTTAATAGACTTCAATAGAGTAGAGTGTTGTGTTTTTTATGCGTTTTGTGTCTTTTTTTCCCCTTTAAAAACACTGTATATAGCTGGCTGCTAAGAAGCAATGTTCCATTGTTGGTACAGTATCAGCGGATGAAATAGTGCTCCAAGAGTCGGATAAAAGCAAGCAAAGGGCCGCATCTGGCCCCCGGGCCGCAGTTTGAAGACCCCTGGTTTAGATAACAGGCTTTGGGCGATTGAATAACAATGGTACAAGCTTTGGAAGTCATATTATAATTGTGCATTATCTTGTGCGCCAGCCTTCAACCAACCTATGGCTCTCCTGAACCTGTGGAACTACAAGGCATAGCATTTCCTGCCATGCATCCACTGCAGACCTGCGTTTCAGGTTGAGGGTGGTTGGTGCCCACTTTTTATTACCGATTACAAAATGTTGCTGCATATTCCATCGACTTGTATTTTGATTTTTAGTGGTCCTTTAGGAAGGCACGCTAAGCTTGTTAGTCTGTAATTGTTATTTCATGCTGAATTTTAATGTCTTTTTATGTTCTAGGAAGGAAAGAAGAAGTTTGACAAAGAGAGTGAGAAATATTATTCCATCTTAGAGAAACACTTGAATTTGTCATCAAAGAAGAAAGAGGCGCATTTACAAGAGGTACATTGTTCTTTAATTTTTCTGGTCTTGGCACAGACTTCAAATGCCGTCTTCCTTGGTTTAATCATGTGTCTATGCCTACTATGTAATTGTGTATGGGGAGCTGGAAAAGTCTTATCCGGACTGATGGGAGTACAAGATGAGTACGGTAATATTTCTTGCACAAATGACTCCTGCAGTGAACTGATGTATTAATTACATGGTGGTCAGTGAGCGAAAGAGACGATGGCAGCTGGGAGGGGAGCTAGAGCAGAACATAAATTAGAATGCGGCGTGCATCGTCTAATATGGTTTTGCAGTATTTATGGAAAAAAGCAAAAAAACTTCCGTAACAAATTATTATTAAAATGGACCTGTAAAATGGTGAAAATAGTCCTATAATACTTACCTGTTCTTCAGAAAGAGCTACTCTGGGCTCAAACTTCAGATGGTCTAATGGGCAGATACTGTATATCTAGGCACTGGACACACCTGGGCTTCTTTTAAAGTGGTCCTAAAGCCTTACGCCCCTTTCATACTGGCGGAGTCCACCAGCAGATCTGCCTGCTCAGCAGGGAATCTCTCTGCTGATCCCCACTAAGCAGGCGGATGACAGGTCCATGTCCACTCTGCTGATGCAGAACAGACACGGTCACAGACCATTGTCCTCTATGAGCTGTGGGATGGAAACTGTCCGCCTGTCTGTTTCCATCCAACTGTCATCTGATCCGCCAGACCTCAACCCGATAAAACACCTTTGGGATGAATTTGAGCGGAGACTGCGAGTCAGGCCTTCTCGTCCAACATCAGTGCCTGACATCACAAATGCGCTTCTGGAAGAATGGTCAAACATTCCCATAGACACACTCCTAAACTTTGTACACAGCCTTCCCAGAAGAGTTGAAGCTGTTATAGCTGCAAAGGGTGGGCCAACTCAATATTGAACCTTACGGACTTATGCTGGCCATACACTATACAGAAAATCGGCCGAACCCCTTTTCGAAAAACGAACGTTCGACCGTGACCGCAAACGATCGTGCCATCATATAATGACCGATAATCTGTTCAGTGGACATGAATAAATAATTTTGTGTTCGTTTTTTTACATATACCTAGTGCAGGCAGTTCGGACGGGAAACACATTAACCTTGCAATTTATCGTACGTTCGGCAGAAATTTTCCAAACATGCCGTTCGTTTTTTTTCCACAAAAACGTCACAAACGATTATCGATTTGTACCCACTAACTTGCCGAAAAACGAACGAAGTGTCCATACGAACGATTTTTCGGCCGATTTTTCGTATAGTGTATGGCCAGCATAAGACTGGGATGCCATTAAAGTTCATGTGCGTGTAATGGCAGGCCTCCCAATACTTTTGGCAATATAGTGTAGTTTAGATCAGTGTTTCAATGTGTGAAAAAACCTTCCAACTAAGTATAATTTTTTTTTAATTATGTATGATGTGGGTGTCATTGAACCCAGAAGAGGACAGGTGCTGGACCCAATATTGCTTGTTAAAGATTTTCTCTCTTTTATACCGAAAGGCAGGGTTCTGGGGGTTATAAAAAAAAAAAAACTGGTACTAAGATTTAAAATAAAACCATATATTTGGTTATATAGTATGGTATAAATTTCCGTGCATGTCCGATAGAATAATATCGGATGAACCGTTCTGATCGGCTCTCGAAAGCTCTGTACTAACGATCCGATTATCGTACGATCGATTCGAATGCGGCATTTTTCATACGATTTTCGGATCGTGTGTACGAGACATTAGTGTGGTTATCCCTTTCATGGCTAATGCCGCGTACACACGGTCGGACTTTCCGGCATACTTGGTCCGGCGGACCAGAGTGTGCCGGACAATCCGCCCGTGTGTGGGCGTCTAGTGAAAGCCCGGGAGTTCAGTGAGTGAACATCTACAGTGGGATACTGTGAGATGTGAGAGGAGATCTACAACGGGTTACTGTGAGTTATGTGTATGGATCTCTATTGACTGTTCAGAGTTCAGTTGCCATAGGAGACAGCAGTTCTACAAATACAGTCGCTGCATCCAGCTTAAAGACCCTCTACCTGTATTGCTGTTTGTTTATTAATTTGTCTCGGAGTCTGCCAATTACTATTGCATCTGCCTAAGGGTGTCCTGGCCCTAACCCTCTCTCCCCCAGTTCTGTTTAAGAGACAATAAATCTCTTTTCTTGCATTCCATAAAGTGACTGGCGCCCATGTTTCCAACTTGCAATACATCCACCATGCCTAATAACCCACACTACAAGGAAGGATGTTAGCTCTCCCTGACTTTGGAGGTCACCATAAGGCCTTTGGAGGTCGGGGATGCCGCTACATGTAAATAAAACCCCCATCTGTATAGTCTACATTCACAAAATACATTTTCCAGACAGTGAAAAGGGCCAAACAATAAGGCCCACAATTATATGGTTTATGTCAATGATTTGTCTTTATATTTATTATCTGAAAAACTCTTATTACTGTCATAACAAAGCTTAAATGAATGTGTCGGATGATGCGAGTATACAGTGTGTAATTACTAGGTACGCCTTTAATTATATAACAGACATGAACAAGCATCTTAGCAGTTTAGCTTCTGTTCTTAATTTCCAAATATGGCCACTTGCCCAGCCAAGTGCAATTGCTGCTCCTTCAAAGACAAGTATGCCAAATATACAGTGATTTCTACATCATTTGTCAGCCACACGTCCTCATCGCATTGGTGCATACACTAGTCAGGTTACAACATAGACAGTGATAGGTGGACTGAGTGCTCTTCATTAAATAGGAATGTGGTAGTATATCGTGTTGTTTTCCACCAGTTCCAAAGTGCCAGAATTACCGCTTTGTACTATATGTGTTGTTAATTACGCTTTGTACTATTTATGTTTTAATTAATGAAACTGTAAGGCGCCATTAGGGTCTAAAGAGTATATAAACCCCAAAACGAAAAATTTTATATATTTCAGCTCATCAGTTGTTCTGTTTCAAATACTGACTTGGCACCATCCACAGGCAGCTTAACTCTTCAAAAATACACAAAAGTTGAATCTATCAAACTGATAAGAGGCATGGAGGAGCTTAGCTATGAGGAAAGATTTGAGGATTTGAATTTATTCACTCTTGAGAAAAGGAGATTAAGGTATCAACATGTACCGTATCTTGAAAAAGAATTCATACTCCTGGAAATTTTCCACATTTTGTCATGTTATAACCAAAAAAAGTAAATGTATTTTATTGGGATTTTATGTGATAGACCAACACAAAGTGGCACATAATTGTGAAGTGGAAGTAAAATGATAAATGTTTTTCAACATTTTTTAGAAATAAATATGTAAAAAGTGTGGGGTACATTTGTATTCAGCCCCCCTGAGTCAATACTTTGTAGAACCACCTTTTGCTGCAATTACAGCTGCGAGTCTTTTTGGGATGTCTCTACCAGCTTTGCACATCTAGAGAGTGACATTTTTGCCCATTCTTCTTTACAAAATAGCTCAAGCTCTGTCAGATTGGGCGGAGAGCATCTGTAAACAGCAATTTTCAAGTCTTGTCACAGATTTTCAATTGGATTTAGGTCTGGACTTTGACTGGGCCATTCTAACACATGAATATGCTTTGATCTAAACCATTCCATTGTAGCTCTGGCTGTATATTTAGGGTCGTTGTCCTGCTGGAAGGTGAACCTACGCCCTAGTCTCAAGTCTTTTGCAGACTCTAATGCCGCGTACACACGAGCTGACTTTTTGACCGGACTGGTCTGACGGACCGAACCCGGTGTGGGCTCCATCGGACCTGCAGCGGACTTTTTCGGTCGAAAATTTGACAGACTTTAGATTTGGAACATGTTTCAAATTTGTCCGACGGACTCGAGTCCAGTCAAAAATTCTGCTTGTCTGTATGCTAGTCCGACGGACGAAAACCGACGCTAGGGCAACTATTGGCTACTGGCTATCAACTTCCTTACTTTAGTCCGGTCATACGTCATCACATACGAATCCGTCAGACTTTGGTGTGATCGTGTGTAGGCAAGTCCGTTCGTTAGAAAGTCCATCGGAAGTCCTTCAAAAGTTCGTCGAAAGTCCGTCGGAAAGACTGTCGGACCTTAGTTGCCGAAAAGTCCGCCCGTGTGTACAGGGCATAACAAGTTTTCTTCTATGATTGCCCTGTATTTGTCTCCATCCATCTTCCCATCAACTCTGACCAGCTTCCCTGTCCCTGCTGAAGAAAAGCATCACCACAACATGATGCTGCCACCACCATGTTTCAGGGTGGGGATGGTGTGTTCAGGGTGATGTGCAGTGTTAGTTTTCCGCCACACATAGCGTTTTGCTTTTAGGCCAAAAAGTTACATTTTGGTCTCATCTGACCAGAACACCTTCTTCCACATGTTCGTTGTGTCCTTCCCACATGGCTTCCCGCAAACTGCAAATGGGACGTCTTATGGCTTTCTTTCAGCAATGGCTTTCTTCTTGCCACTCTTCCATAAAGGCCAGATTTGTGGAGTGCACGACTAATAGTTTTCCTGTGGACAGATTCTCCCACCTGAGCTGTGGATCTCTGCAGTTCCTCCAGAGTTACCATGGGCCACTTGGCTGCTTCTCTGAATAATGTTTTCCTTACCTGACCTGTCAGTTTAGGTGGACGGCCATGTCTTGGTAGGTTTGCAGTTATGCCATACTCTTTCCATTTTCGGATGATGCATTGAACAGTGCTCCATGAGATGTTTAAAGCTTGGGATATTTTTTTATGGCCTAACCCTGCTTTAAACTTCTGCACAACTTTATCCCTGACCTGTCTGGTGTGTTCCTTGGCCTTCATGATGCTCTTTGTTCACTAAGGTTCTCTAACTAACCTCTGAGGGCTTCACAGAAAAGCTGTATTTATACTGAGATTACATTACACACAGGTGGACTCTATTTACTAATCAGGTGACTTCTGAAGGCAATTGGTTCCACTAGATTTTAGTTAGGGGTATCAGAATAAAGGGGGCTGAATACAAATGCACGCCACACATTTCAGATATTTATTTGTAAAAAAAATGGAAAACCATTTATCATTTTCCTTCCACTTCAAAATTATGTGCCACTTTTGTGTTGATCTATCACATAAAATCCCAATAAAATACATTTACGTTTTTGGTTGTAACATGACAAAATGTGTAAAATTTCAAGGGGTGTCAATACTTTTTCAAGGCACTGTAGGTGTGTTTTTTTTAACTGATTTTTTTTTTCTTCCTTTTTTACAAGTTGTATAAATTATTTATATTATAACTAATCATGTTATGGGATAACTGCACTTTTCTTCTTCTATGTGTGCACGGCACGCCACAATCATTTATTCCTATGGAAAGGCTGCTCTATATTCGTTCCTAATGGTGGACGGTCTTTCCTTAGGTATTAAAGGAGACTGCAGTACACAAGCATGGAAGAAATACTAAGATAGGAGACTTTTGAAACAGTGGCTAAGCTCCCAATGGGCCACACAGGGAAGATTTCAAAGAATCAATGACAGGCAAGTGTAAGCTTTTGGAGGGGTGAAGGGTCGCTCCTTTGATTCAGTTTTGCAAGTAAATTTGAGCTTTACCGATTCAGCTCTGTAAACAGCATTTTTATTAAGCAAAGAAGTTAAAGTGCATATCTTGGCAAGTGTACCCCCATACCTCCCCTACAATCAGTCTTGCTAACCTACCAGATTGAAATTTACTGACACAGCCAAGCTTTTACTGACATTTCCAAAAGTATTTAGGCTACAAACAAGTACAATACGCAATTTGCAATGTGATTTAAGTTAGATATTAAAGCAAAAACCCTATTTTATTTTCGATATAATAAGTAAGTAGCTCGGGGACAGGACTCAGGAGGGCAAGAAATTAGAAGGGTCAGGCACACACACATGAAATTGACTCTTATGCTGCATACATACGGTCGGATTTTCCGACGGGAAATGTTCGATGGGAGCTTGTTGTCGGAAATTCTGACCGTGTGTAGACTCCATCGGACATTTTCCGTCGGAATTTCCAACAAATAAAATTTGAGATCTGGATCTCAAATTTTCTGACAACAAAATCCATTGTCGGATCCGTTGACGCACAAAATTCCACGCATGCTCGGAATCAAGCAGAAGAGCAGCACTGGCTATTGAACTTCATTTTTCTTGGCTTGTCGTACGTGTTGTACGTGTTGTACGTCACCACGTTCTTGACGTTCGGAATTTCCGACAAGATTTGTGTGACCGTGTGTATGCAAGACAAGTTTGAGTCAACATCCGTCGGGAAAAAATCCATGGTGATCGTGTGTATGCGGCGTTACAGTGACAGAGCAGTGTGCAGCAGCGCAGATGTTGATGACACCTCACCGACACGTCACAGTGAGTCTCTCTGCACGCCAGGTGGTCTCTTCAGTCTACTCTAACCCAAACAGCACTGACAGTCCCGCTCCCAGCTTGCCTTGCTCCCGTCCCGCAGACCTGCACACAAGGCTCCGGCTGCTCCGCTTGGCTCCCTTGCACCATGACATCACATGACATGCTCAAACCCGCCCCTCGCCGGCGCCGCCTGAACACTGGCTCTGGACCGAAACTGCGTGTGTTGAGCGTCACAACCATATTTTTTACTTGCAATCTTTTCCTGTAACTGACATTTACTGACAGGAGACAAGTGCCCGTTTTTTACTGACTGCAGGTAAAAATACTGACGGTTGGCAACACTCCCTACAACCCTTTCACTTAACAAAAAGACTCCTCTAACAGATTTTTTACTTAACTGAGTCTGCTGTCAAGTGTAAGTAGTAAACCTTCTGTGAGACATATACACAGTGAGTAAACATAAAATAGATAAAGGTTACATTATTTAATCATGTATATACAAATGTAAAAATTAGATGATTAGAACAGTCCACAAGTGATGTGAAAATAAATCCTGATGTCAATCTCCACCATCCACCATCGTAGTGATCCTAAATATTAGTGCCTCCACCATCAACTGAAAGGCTCGCTTACCATCTCCTATTGATCTCTCATTACAAGGGATCGTTAGAGCTTGGGGCTTTAGCCTAGCCAAGGCCTTTCTCCAGGTCCAGATGGTCTCCCAACAAGATCACCCCTTGGCACCGTATAAGATGTGAAGATTTCCCACTCAGGTTCCAGGTGATGCATCTCCTCCGTCCGGAGGAAACACAAAGACTGTCCAAATCACAACGATTGGGACAGTGCCGTTGCCAGCAATAGGCTGCGATTTGGTATGCAATTTGACATATCAAATCACATGTCGAATGGCGCCGATGTGAACGGGGGCCTATTGTCAAAGCTTAATTGACCAAGCTGACGTTAGAAGCTGATTGGTTACTATGCACAGCTACACCAGATTCTGTGTGCACCGGTTTTACTAAATCTACCCCTATGTCTCATAGTGTGAACAGTCATCTAAAGCAGGCCATAGATTATGCAATTTTCTTTTCTACCACTATGGGTGGTAGGAAAGAAAATCACTCGATTCTCCCATTAGTACATTTAGTGTTGATGTGGGAATCCCTCCCTCAGCGCTGCTGTGTTCTGCTAGCGGGGAGCCTTCTGCCGGCAGAACACAATGATTAGTGGTGCCGGCTTATAGCCTACAGTAGTGGTTCTCAACCCTGCAATTAAATACCCTCAAAAGGCCATGTTTTGGGAATTTCTCTTAGATTAAATAGCTGTCCAAAATACCCACCCATTGACTCTGATTTAAAGCACCTGTGCAAGATAAAGGAAAACCTGCAAACATGGCCTGTTGGGGGTCATTGAAAACAGGCTTGAGAACCACTGGCCCACAACACTAAATCATTCAGGAAAAACCAGACAAGCTGGTTGTACACAAGTCGATCAGTTGATCAATTTGTGCACAACTAGGGTGCCCATACATGGATCGAAATTTGGCTGGTCCCTGCTGAACCGGCCGAATTTTGATCCATGTGTGGCCGGCTTAAGGCTGGCCAGACGTGGATTTTTTTTTTTTTTCTCCTAAAAACAAACAGATTCCCCCATCAATACAAGCAAGGTGGATGGTGGAATCCCTCCCGCTGTCAATACAATAGCACATTGTATCCCCCTCCATTGTGCTGTCAGAATACACTGATCAGTGATGCAGCGCTGATCGAAGGAACATTTTTCAACAAGCCAGTTCATTAGACCAACTTCTCTGGAACAGAAATGGCCATAGATGGATCAAAATTTGTCCGGTTCCTGGCTGAACCAGCCAAATTTTGATCCATCTATGGCCAGCTTAAAAACTACAAGCACCCTTGTTATACTCAGAGTATTAAGCCGGGCCCTACACCTCCCACCTTTTGCTCTTCACTACTGACCCATCACTGCCACTTTTATCCCATTGGTTCTTAGTAAGTTTCAGGCTACAGAAGGGAGTGGCCAAGCTTTACATAGTGCAGCATTCCTGAATTTGCGGAATGGGAAGCTGTATAAGAAATTTGACCAGGCATTTAGGCACCTGGAGATGTGTGTTGCATCTTACAAGTTAGGATTTAAAGCTGAACTCCAGCCAGATATAAAAATGAATGCAGCTCTGTATTCAATAATACTGTATATAGTTAAATGTAATTTTGTAAATGCAAGCAGTGTACTGAATTGGACTTGGTATTAACCATTTGCAGGTCCCAGCGAGCTCAGACTGGGAGAGGAAAAAAGCAGCACATGGAACCAATCAATTGTGCTGCAGTACTCATGTGTTAAAAAGACACATGCTGATAGGAGGGCATAGCAGAGTGACAGAGAGATGAGCTCATCAATCTGTTGGTTCTCCTTTCACTGTCCAGTCAAAGCCTGGGGAAGTAACAAGACCTGTAGTTGTTAGCTAACTGCATCCAAAAA
This sequence comes from Lithobates septentrionalis, assembly GCA_037952835.1. Classification (NCBI taxonomy): domain Eukaryota; kingdom Metazoa; phylum Chordata; class Amphibia; order Anura; family Ranidae; genus Lithobates; species Lithobates septentrionalis. Next base: position 1,598,448 of record JBBDGP010000653.1, on the reverse strand, counting down.
AAGTCAGGTCTCAAGCTGTAACAAGACAGACCTGTTCTGTGTGCCTGTTCTTTGTAAATCTCAGAACTAGATGGACAGAAATTGATATTGTTTGGAAGATAGAACAGATCCCATTTGCATTTCATCTGTGCATGCATCTGTTTTCTAGGAGTTCAGCAGTTTTAGGGCTCATGCTGATGGGCGTTATTTTCCTGCATTTGACACGTGTTTAGAGCTGGCGATGATCCATAGTGCCCTTGGTTGGGTTCCTGCAGTTATCGGTAACTTCAAAGAAGTTTAGAGGCTGAACATGAATCCCACTGAAATCAATGGGAGCCAAGTCTGTCAAGTCAAATTATCAATTGTCTTGGCTAATAGGCAAAGGGTTGTCAAAAAGGGGGGTATAGGGGGCACTGCCCTTGGGAACATGTAACTTTTTAAAACATTCCATTTTGCCGGGTGCATTTTTAAACACACTTTCATCCTCCACAATACCACAATATATGTATAAGATTCTCTAAAAAAAGTAATAAAATATATAGTGCTCTCCGTATGTATTTTTATTAAAAATTATAATGTACTTAAAGCGGAGCTCCGCCGAAATTTTTTTTTTTTTAAAGTCAGCAGCTACAAATACTGCAGCTGCTGACTTTTAAAACATGGACACTTACCTGTCCAGGGCGCCCGCGATGTCGGCACCCGAGGCCGAACCGTCCTCGGGTGCTGCCGCCTCCATCTTCGGTAAGGGAATCAGGAAGTGAAGCCGTGCGGCTTCACTTCCCGGTTCCCTACTGCGCATGCGCGAGTCGCGCAGCGCAATACGGATGGTCCCTGCTGTCTCTGGGACCCGTGTGTTTCCCAGCAGGAAGTGGCGGAATTAACCGCAGATTCTGCAGCTATCTATGCCGGAAGTGGGTACAGGTAATATACAGGTATCTGTACCCCCCTCCCCCCTGAAAGGTGCCAACTGTGTCACCGGAGGGGGGGAGGAATCTGATGAGTGGAAGTTCCACTTTTGGGTGGAACTCCACATTAACTTATATTGTGCACTAATACTGATGCACATCAGTATCCAGGCATTTATTATGGATACCCTTCAACATAATTGCCACCCGCACACTTTCAGGTTAGTGGCGCGACGTCACTGGCTCCTCTCAACATAGTGTGTCACAAATCACATGACTTTATCAGGGGGAGTGCAAGCAGCAGTAGTGTCACTGGTATTTAAAGTGGTTATAAAGCATTAAAGTGGATGTAAACCCACTCTCATCCTTTCTAAACTACAGCCATAGTGGTTATCTATAAGGATATACAAGCCTCCTGCATGTATCCTTATCTGTCAAATGTCTCCCCTCTGTCTAGTATGAGACTCGAAAAACTGCAGATTCTGTGGGTGGGTCTGTTGTCCGGAGCTCGGTGGGTGGAGTCGTGATGTCAGTAGACTCCCCACCCACCTTTACACTCCCCTTGTCAATATGCATTTTCTCCTGTGTATTTCTTACACTGAACTTCTGCTATGTTCTCTAACATCCAGTCAAAACCCAGAAAAGTCACCACATGACTTCAGCATGCCCAATCATGCTGAGGTGTGGAGCAGCCAATCCCGGGAGAGCTGGAGAAGAAAGGAGGAGGGGATCTGAAGTACACTGAATGTCTCTCCCAGGCTCCTGCATGAAATATGTAAATCACCTGGCACTCACAGCATGGGGAATAACTGACTCCTATCTCTCTGTGTGTCAGTTTTTATCTCACTGAAAAAAGATAAGAGGATTGCTCAGAGCTGGATTAACTCTTTGTGGCAAGACTTGGCACAGATGATATAAAATCCTATGCTGTACAAGGTACAAGCCTTAATTAAAAAAAATAAAATGCGGGTTTACATCCACTTTAAGGTTTTTCACCTTAATGCATTCTATGCATTAAGGTGAAAAACCTTCTGTGCTCCAGCTGCCTTCCAGATCCCCCTTTTTCCTTACCTAAATCCATCTGATCCAGTGATGTGCATGAGCGCAGGGCTCCCCCCAGTGTCTCTCTCCTCATTGGACAGATGAATAGCAGCAGGAGCGATTGGCCCCCTGCTGCTGTCAATCAAATCCGGTGACACGGGAGCAGGGGGCAGGGCCGAGTCCCACTGTCTGTGCCAATGGACACAGCAGTGGGACTCGGAAGCAAAGAACGCACAGGTGCCCCCAGTGATAGCAGCTTCCCCTGGGGGCAACTGATGAAGAGGAGGGGCCTGGAGTGCCTGCGGGGGACCTCAGAAGAAGAGGATCGGGGCTGAACTATTGCACAGAGCATGTAAGTATAGGCATGTTTGTTATTTTTATACAAAAAAAACCCCCCAAAGCTTTATAACCACTTTAATTATTTACAACAATCACAGACATTTGGAGTTGATTCACTATTCTTTTAAGTCGATTTATTGATTATCACTATTCTTAGCTGTAATAGTAGCACCACACTCTACCCAGAGTGAAATATATTAGTAGTAGTACCATACTCTCCCCTAGAGTGACTTGTTGAAGTTTTGTGGCTTTTATTGTAGGGATCGTAGTGACATCATTGACGAAATATGGCCATGTCCAGATCTGGTCAATATCATTGCCCAAATATTGCCAGTGACCATATTTCAATGTTCCCCCCGCCCCTTTGCCTATGCAGCCAAGATTTCCTGACCATGTAAGCAATGGGCCAGTGACAGTGGTGACTGCTTGTGTAAAAAATGTAACCTGACTGTGGTTTAACAATTCCCTGCTCACTTTCTCTTCAATACAAGCCAGTGCCATGCCTTTTGTGTAAAATTTCTATTGCTATCATGCTTTTTTTGTACAAAGTCAGCTGAATTTAAGTGAATCAGATTGATTGAACATTTAAGCCTTTGCTGAATCTACTAGTTTTGTAGGACACGTTGCGTCTTGTATTTCCATCTCTTTGCCCTTTTATTTCATGACATCGAGAAAACACAGGAATTAAATAAGTAATAGGAATCCACTATTGACTTGAGTAGCGTGCCGAGAATGGTGTTTGTTATGTCGAGAGCGGACTGAAGTACAAAATCTTACATTTCACCGCAAATTGCCTTCATTTGTTTTTGTCGTAGGCCGACTCCCTAATTGACAGAGAGCACCAGAACTTCTACAATGCTTCCCTGGAGTACATCTTTAAAGTGCAAGAGGTACAAGAAAAGAAGAAATTTGAATTTGTTGAGCCTGTAAGTATAATTATGATTAAATATCTCGATTATCATAAATTTAAACTTTCTCAGGGCAAAGTAAGAGCATCACTCCCCAACAGCATATGCATATACTCAAACTTTATTTGCCCCTTCCCTGTTCAGCCAAAGTGAAATGCCCCAAATTCTGGCCATTGGTTAACATGTGACTTATTTCCCTTCCACCATGTGATAGCACTAGTGCCCTGTGGTTGGCCCAGCGCTATCACATGCCGGCAGGGCATAGTCCTGTGTAAGCTCCAACATGTCAGTTTAATGCTTACACAAGGCTTACGTTCCCTGCTCCCAGGGGCCAAACATAGCAGCACAGGTGCCAGAAAAAAAAGTAATTTATGTAACCCTCTTATTTTGTCCTGTAAGGTCAAAGGTAGGGGTTAATTTAACCACTTAAGCCCCAGACCATTTTGCTGGCCAAAGACCAGAGCACTTTTTGTGATTCGGCACTGCGTCGCTTTAACTGACAATTGCGCGGTCGTGCGATGTGGCTCCCAAACAAAATTGACATCCTTTTTTTCCCACAAATAGAGCTTTCTTTTAATGGTATTTAATCACCTCTGCGTTGTTTTTTTTTGCGCTATAAACAAAAAAAGAGCGACAATTTTGAAAAAACGCATTATTTTTTACATTTTGCTATAATAAATATCCCCCAAAAATATATGAAAAATCTTTTTTTTTTCCTCAGTTTAGGCCAATACGTATTCTTCTACATATTTTTGGTAAAAAAAATCGCAATAAGCGTTTATTGATTGGTTTGCGCAAAAGTTATAGCGTTTACAAAATAGGGGATAGTTTTATGGCATTTTTATTAATAATTTTTTTTTTAACTAGTAATGGCGGCGATCAGCGATTTTTATCGTGACTGCGACATTATGGTGGACACATCAGACATTTTTGACACATTTTTGGGACCATTGTCATTTATACAGCAATCAGTGCTATACAATTGCACTGATTTCTGTGTAAATGACACTGGCAGTGAAGGAGTTAAACACTAGGGGGCAGTGTTAGGGTTAAGTATGTCCTGGGGAGTGATTCTAACTGTGGGGGGGCGTGGCTACGTTTGACACGTCACTGATCTCTGCTCCCGATCACAGGGAGCAGAGATCAGTGACACTGTCACTAGGCAGAACGGGAAGATGCTTGTTTACATTAGCATCTCCCCGTTCTTTCTCTCCGTGAGGCGATCGCCGCGGAGATACCGGCGATCGCCTCACGGAGAGAAAGAACGGGGAGATGCTAATGTAAACAAGCATCTTCCCGTTCTGCCTAGTGACAGTGTCACTGATCTCTGCTCCCTGTGATCGGGAGCAGAGATCAGTGACGTGTCAAACGTAGCCACGCCCCCCCACATCTCCGCGGCGATCGAGTCTTCGGGACCCGCGACCCGACTCATGAAGGTCCCAGCCGGCGCGCGCACGCGATGGCACGGCGGCAAATTTAAAGGGACCTACAGGTACACCCATTTGCCAAGCCGTGCCATTCTGCTAACGTACATCGGCATGCGCCGGTCGGGAACCGGTTAAAGTGCACCTGAACTCAAAAAGTGAAAATTTTCTATTAAAGTAGAATTCCGGTCAAAACCTAGCTACTCTTAAAAATGCTCCCTCCCCCTCCTAACACCTATTCTGACTAACCTCTGTAAGAACTTACCTATTTTCAGGCTGCACCACTCCAGTCAAATGATTTACCTGAAATTCCACTTTAACATGTTAATTGTTCCTAAGTATTAACCTAAAAGGTACCCTTTGTCTTGAATTACTCCTGAAAAATAGCAGTGCACTTCCTGGTATGTGAATGTGTCTAGGCACTCCTGTGTATCTGCACTGTAAGATCAAAGGCACTGCTGCCTCTGACTAGTTGTCTCTAAAGATTTTAAACAAGATTTGGTGACATCAGGGGGCTTGTAAATGATTGAGTGTTGGAGCCAAAGACCCTGCCCCGCTTCCTCCTACTAGAACAACAACCCTCCTGCTTGAGATTTTAATCCTCGGCCATCTTGTGCCCATCTCCTTGCCCTCCTTGCCAGAGGCCTCCTCATAACATTCCTGGCCATTGTCCTTTATATCCCAAGGATGGAACATTCACACAAAAAGGTTATGATTTGCTGCACTGATGTTACTTTAAGATGGCATTATAGTCACATCACTTAGATATACTATCCGGGGTCACTTGACAGCATTTTGTCATATATAGTGGACGAACCGCAGCAGTCACATGTGGAAGCAGCACACAGTACACTTTAGTAAGCCATCTTCCTTACTCAGTCTTTCCCTTCATCAGTGCTCACTCAGAAGGTTCTGGTTTGCCTTAAGCTGTCAGTATCCAGCTTGCTGCTCCCTACAGGTAGCCTTCCTGAGACAGGATCACTGCAGTCACCTCTGGCTTGGGTACACATTTCCCAGATCCTTCAGGGGATAGCCTCACATCAGGGAACATTTGGGCTAAAAGGCCTTATGCAACTCACTCTAACCTCCTCCACCATAAGACTCAGAATGTCTACAGCCAGCTCTTCTGGGTGCAGGTCTCTAACTCTTCCTGTCCTCCAACCTAGTCTAGGGTCTCCACTTGCTGACAACATCAGCCTGATGGTCCAATCTGTGGCTCACATGCCCCAACTTCACTAAGGCACCTCCCAACCCAGCGTATATATGGGCACTGACACACACATAACATCACTACATCTAACTAAAAGGGACCTAGCACCTGATTACGCTATTCTCTGTTACCAGGACTATTATGGGACAGAGCCACCTAGTGGCAGACTAGCTAACTGCACCCACTTACATGCCGCTCATTTTTCTTCTTGCTGGAGGCTCTGATATGAGGAAGCAAAGACGTGCCTCTATCAAGATGGCTGCCTCCACTAAGAGACACAGTGCAGAACAAGGCATGGTAAGTCAGCGGTGGAGAAATATCAGTGACCGCAGACAATACTGTTGACCAGAGCTTTGCCCTCTGCTTGCCGATTTGGGGACAGCTTTTAGAGCTTGGTTTACCTTTATTGCATTTTCAGTGAGTTTACATTTTAAATTGCTGTGATCATTACCAGAGGGTAACTTTTTGAAAAAAAACTGAACATTTGCTTATTTGTTGTTTCTTATTCAAATGATGCTACTCTATCTAAAGATGCTGTAAATAGACGCTGCTAGTGGCTCTATGTACATCAGCTATGCACGTGCTGAAGTGCTGAGATGATATATTTACTAATAATAAGCCACCTAGAGGCTGCGTATCTCTTAATGAATCCTTTTGGGTTCGGGATGACCCATAGACGTGGACTGGATAAAAGGAAAGCAAAGTCACTGTTCTGCACTGTTCAGACTTCTACATAAAATAATAACAAAAATAATACGTTGAGATTTTCTTCCTAATGTATATGTAAAAGGCAATATTCCTATAAGGCAGCACAGCGTGATGGTGTGCTCTGAAAAAAGGACAGCATGCAGTACCTTTTTTTCAGCACAGCGCCAGAACTTATTAAAATGTTGCTTGTGACATTTCAATGAATTTCCAACCAAACAGAAATTAAAGTAAACATGTCAATGCGCCAGATTCGATGCATCGGCACTATTCTTCCGAGTACATACCAGCAGCCATGTGTTGAGTGCAGTTGCTGGGGAGAACGAGACCTTTTTTTTTTTTGTAAAGTCTAAAAATGTTGTTCTGGATAGAGTAGGCAACATCTATCTTATTTTTTGCTGTCTATGATCCTCGGGGAAGAATTCTCTTCACTTTCTCTTCTGAAGACGCACCAGGAAATGAGAGAAATCCCTTCCACCTTTGACAGTTGTCTCAGGAGCAGGCGCCCCCATTGAATGATTTACTCTCTTCTCTTGTTCTGGTGACAACTTTCTGAAATCTCAGATTTCCACTCACTTTCTGTCTTGGACAATGCTCATCAGGACTAAAAGAGGGGTAAATCCCCAGAGCTGAGACACAGACAGAAATATTCCTTCCATGCCCGAGTCAAAAGTTTTGCCTTTACATTCACTTTAAAGTGGTTGTAAATAGGGCTGTGGAAATTAAAGATTAATTCCTTGATTAATCGTTCATTTTTTTGATCGATCAAAATTTTTTTGATCGGTAGGCTACCTGCCCTGGGGCCGCTTTGGGCCAAGCTGTGGCTGCAGTGCAGCGATCCGCTCCCTCTTCCTCCTCCTCCTCTTCCATTATGTCTGCGGGCATCTCCCGCTGTGTGTCTCCGAGCTGAGTTTGGCCGCGCTGTGAGAAAAGTCCCGCCCTCCTCCTCAATCAGCTCGTGTGATAGACGCAGTGTTCTGTCTACCACACGAGCTAATCTAGGAGGAGGGCGGGACTTTTCTCACAGCGCGGCCAAAGTTTTCACACTCAGCTCCGAGACACACAGCGGGAGATGCCCACAGACTGTGTAATCCAGGCACAGGCACTGACTACAGTGAGGCTGCGATTATGGGCGCGGCGAGACTGCATTATGGGCACGGTGAGGCTGCCATTATAGGCACGGCGAGGCTGCGATTATGGGCACAGTGAGACAGCATTATGGGCACGGTGAGACAGCATTATGGGCTTGGCGAGGCTGCGATTATAGGCACAGCAAGGCTGTGATTATGGGCACAGTGAGGTTGCGATTATGGGCACGGTGAGGCTGCGATTATGGCCACGGTGAGACTGCATTATGGGAACGGTGAGGCTGCGATTATGGGCACGGTAAGTCTGAGATTATGGGCACGGTGAGACTGCATTATGGGCACGGTAAGGCTGCAATTATGGGCACGGTGGGCTGCGATTATGGGCACGGTAAGGCTGAGATTATGGGCACGGTGAGACTGCATTATGGGCACGGTAAGGCTGCAATTATGGGCACGGTGGGCTGCGATTATGGGCACGGTAAGGCTGAGATTATGGGCATGGTGAGGCTGAGTTTAGGACGTGTGACGTCCTAGCCATGCCCCGCTATGTCCGGCTTTGGCGTTGCCATAACAACGGTGCTAAATCAGCTAAAAGTAGTTGGATCTGTATGTGCATTATAATTAATCAAAATTAGTCGATTAATCGATTTAAAAAAATCGATTAATCAAACACAAAAAATGTAATCAGTAACAGCCCTAGCTGTAAACCCTTACACACCACTTTTACCTACAGGTAAGCCTATATAATAAGGCTTACCTGTAGGTAACGTGAATATCTCCTAAACTTGCACCCTTTAGGAGATATTCACAATATTCACAGCATGTGCCAACGTCATCGTGGAAGTGACGTCATCGCGGCTCTGGCCAATCACAGCACCGGAGCCCACAATACCCAGAAATAACTCCGGGAGACGTGTCGCCGGCCACAGCGAGGGCTTCGATCTAAGGTGAGTATTTCATAATGAGCTAGTATGCTATGCATACTAGCTCATTATGCCTTTGTCGTGCAGGTTTTTTTTTTGGTTTTTGTTTATTGTTTCCGTGGGTTTACAACCACTTTAAAGGATGACTTTTACATAAAAACCTCACCCATAAAAGAAGCATTTATTATACTTACCTGTCTGTTAGCCAGTGTAAGGTCCCAGCTGTGACAAACATTTGGCCCTTGGATGAGTCAAATGCTCGCGATCCCTGATATCAGCTGTGATTCCTCCTGCCAGCTCGAACATCACTATAGGACAAGCCAATGGGTTTCCTTACATAGGCTGCCGGAAAGTTAAGTAAATATAAAATAATAAATACTGCATGGTTCTTGCCCTCCGGAAGATTAGCCCTCCTTTCATGACCGTCTGGGATACCTTGAGTCAGCCAAAGTAAAGGAAGCCTTCAGTTTGCCTGGATCACAGTGAGTAGGCCGTAGAGGATTCTGAGAGAATGACTGTTGCTTGTGCACCCTTTCAGGATAGAGGAATTGTTCTAAACCAAGCTGCCGGGGCTGTGCCTTATGCCTGGTACGCACAATGAGATTATTAGACGTTTTTCTTTTTTTTTTGCATGCATGCTAGTCTCATATTCGAAAATAAATGAGGTTACTAATGAAAATTCTCGTACGAAAAAATAAAAATTTGGAAGTGATGTATTGTATTTTTGGGCAACTATACTGATTAATAACCACTTCAGCCCCGGAAGATTTTACCCCCTTCCTGACCAGAGCACTTTTTACAATTTGGCACTGCGTCGCTTTAACTGACAATTGCGCGGTCATGCAATGCTGTACCCATACTAAATTTGCGTCCCTTTTTTTCCCACAAATAGAGCTTTCTTTTGGTGGTATTTTATCAACTCTGCATTTTTTATTTTTTGTGCTATAAAAAGAGTGACAATTTTGAAAAAAAAACAATATTTTTTACTTTTTGCTATAATAAATATCCCCCAAATTTGAAAAAAAAAAACGAATTTCTTCTTCAGTTTAGGCCAATATATATTATTCTACATATTTTTGGTAAAGAAAAAAATCGCAATAAGCGTATATTGATTGGTTTGCGCAAAAGTTATAGCGTCTACAAACTATGGGAAAGATTTATGGCATTTTTATTATTTATTTCTTTTTTACTAGTAATGGCGGTGATCTGCGATTTTTAGCGGTACTGCGACGGACACTTTTGACACATTTTTGGGACCATGGACATTTATACAGCAATCAGTGCTATAAATATGCACTGATTACTGTGTAAATGTCACTGGTAGGGAAGGGGTTAACACTAGGGGGCAATCAATGGGTTAAATGTGTGTTCCCTAGATGTGTTCTAACTGTATGGGGATGGGACTGACTGGGGGAGAAGACATATCGTTGTTCCTACTTAGTAGGAACAACCGATATGTCTCCTCTCCCCTGACAGAACAGGGATTTGTGTGTTTACTCTGGCAGCTCTTAAAGGGAAGGACGTACTCATATGGGGTTTCGCCCAGGAGAGCCATTGTGCAGCGGTATAAGTACGTGAGCTGGTCGGGAACCGGTTAAACGAAAATCGCACGATCTGGTACGAAACATTTTCGTGCTTGTCCCATCGGATTATTTCAGATAAACTGTGGTGATCAGCTCTCGATAGCTGTGTACTAAAGATCAGAGTATCGTACGATCGCTTAAAATCTGTATTTTTCGTATGATTTTCTGATCGTGTGTACGGGCCTTTATAGAAGAGAAAGACCCTTGTGCTGAAACTGTGTGCTACCTTTCTGAGGAGGGCTTTATTTTGAATAGCTGCTTCAAGATAGTTTCCTCATTCAAGTTTTTTATTTCTGGGCATCCCAAAGCACTTCCCAATCCCTATCCCAGTTCTACAAATCAATAAAAACAACAAAAATAAAGACACTATTTCCCCGATTACTGTCTAATGCCGCGTACACACGGTCGGACTTTCCGGCATACTTGGTCCGGCGGATCAGAGTGTGCCGGACAATCCGCCCGTGTGTGGGCGGCGGCGGACTTTTCCGGCGGACTTCTTCCCAAAAGCCCGCCGGACCTAGATTTGAAGAAAGTTTCAAATCTTTCCGTCGGACTGAGTTTCGGGCGGAAAGTCCGCTCGTGTGTGTGCTGGTCCGACGGAAAGCCCGCTCGTGTGTAGGCTGGTCCGACAGACCAAATGCGACACGAGGGCAGGGTATTGCATCTCGCGCTCGCTGCAATAGGAAAAACAAATCTTCCTATTGCGGCGAGCGCGGGGCATACCAGGCCCTTAGGTCTGGTATGGATTATAAAGGGAACCCCGCTACGCCGAAAAAACGGCGTGGGGTCCCCCTAAAATCCATACCAGACCCCGATCCGAGCACGCAGCCTGGCCAGTCAGGAAAGGGGGTGGGGACGAGCGAGCGCCCCCCCCCCTCCTGAACCATACCAGGCCGCATGCCCTCAACATGGGGGGTGGGTGCCCCCCCACCACAAAGCACCTTGTCCCCATGTTGATGAGGACAAGGGCCTCTTCCCGACAACCCTGGCCGTTTGGTTGTCGTTGTCTGCGGGCGGGGGCTTATCGGAATCTGGGAGCCCCCTTTAATAAGGGGGCCCCCAGATCCCGGCCCCCCACCCTATGTAAATGAGTATGGGGTACATGGTACCCCTACCCATTTACCTAGGAAAAAAGTGTAAGTAATAAAACACACTGGTCGACCACGCCCCCTAAAACGTCACAGTCCCAGCATGCCCAGGGACTGTGACATCATATGGGGGCGGGGTCTCCGCCTATATAAGTCACAACGCAGCCCTCAGAGACCAGTCCAGCCGGAGAGAGCGTCGTGTCAACATCTGGGGGAAGAGAAGAGAAGAGAAGACAAGAAGACAAGAAGCCCAGAAGTCCGGACCTCCGCTGGCAATAGAGCTACATGAAGACGGCGGAGGGGCCGGCCGAAGACCTGGGACACCGGGAGAAGAGGCCGGAGAGCGGAGAAGAACCAACCGGACGCCGGGAGAAGATGAAGCGGAGGGACCCCCGAAGCCGGAAGAAGACCCCCGAAGCCGGAGGAAGATCCCCCCCCCCGGAGCTGTTTAATAAAATATTTTAAAAACCTGTGTAGTGTGTTTTATTACTTATGCCGCGTACACACGGTCGGACTTTCTATCCTACTTGGTCCGGCACACTTTCCGACGGACTTTGTCCGCCAGGTGCGCCGGACTTTAAAACGGACGGACTTGCCCACACACGCCGGGACTTTCCGGCGGGCTAAGTCCGCCCGTCTTTCCGACGGACTTTCGCCGGAGTTCCGGCGGACTTTCTGAATGAACAGACTTGCCCACACACGGACAAGTCCGTTCATTTTGAACGTGACTCAGGTGCGACGGGACTAGCAAAGGATGTCAATCTTGCCGCTTTTATCGGCGAGATTGACACCTTGCGAGCCCCGTCGCGGGTCATACCAGGCCCTTAGGTCTGGTATGGATTATAAAGGGAAGCCCCCGAAAAAACGGCGTGGGGTCCCCCCTAAAATCCATACCAGACCTAAGGGCCTGGTATGCCCCGCGCTCGCCGCAATAGGAAAATTTGTTTTTCCTATTGCAGCGTGCGCGAGATGCAATACCCTGCCCTCGCGTCGTATCTGGTCCGTCGGACCAGCCTACACACGAGCGGCCTTTCCGTCGGACCAGCACATACACGAGCGGACTTTCCGCCCGAAACTGAGTCCGACGGAAAGATTTGAAACTTGGTTCAAATCTAGGTCCGGCGGGCTTTTGGGAAGAAGTCCGCCGGAAAAGTCCGCCGGCGCCCACACACGGGCGGATTGTCCGGCACACTCTGGTCCGCCGGACCAAGTATGCCGGAAAGTCCGACCGTGTGTACGCGGCATTACACTTTTTTCCTAGGTAAATGGGTAGGGGTACCATGTACCCCATACTCATTTACATAGGGTGGGGGGCCGGGATCTGGGGGCCCCCTTATTAAAGGAGGCTCCCAGATTCCGATAAGCCCCCGCCCGCAGACCCCGACAACCAACGGCCAGGGTTGTCGGGAAGAGGCCCTTGTCCTCATCAACATGGCGACAAGGTGCTTTGTGGTGGGGGGGCACCGTAAGGCGCCCCCCTCCCCCAAAGCACCCACCCCCCATGTTGAGGGCATGCGGCCTGGTACGGTTCAGGAGGGGGGGGGGCGCTCGCTCGTCCCCACCCCCTTTCCTGACCGGCCAGGCTGCGTGCTCGGATCGGGGTCTGGTATGGATTTTAGGGGGGCCCCACGCCGTTTTTTCGGCGTAGGGGTTCCCCTTTATAATCCATACCAGACCTAAGGGCCTGGTATGCCCCGCGACGGGGCTCGCAAGGTGTCAATCTCGCCGATAAAAGCGGCAAGATTGACATCCTTTTTTAGTCCCGTCGCACCTGAGTCACGTTCAAAATGAACGGACTTGTCCGTGTGTGGGCAAGTCCGTTCATTCTGAAAGTCCGCCGGAACTCCGGCGAAAGTCCGTCGGAAAGACGGGCGGACTTAGCCCGCCGGAAAGTCCCGGCGTGTGTGGGCAAGTCCGTCCGTTTTAAAGTCCGGCGCACCTGGCGGACAAAGTCCGTCGGAAAGTGTGCCGGACCAAGTAGGATAGAAAGTCCGACCGTGTGTACGCGGCATAAGAACTGAGTGAGGTTTTATGCATCTGGCTGAAAATTCCCAGTGCTTTTCTGCTTGCTCCATCAAGGGACCAGAACGTGGCATCAGATCTGTGGACCAAGTCAGGGGTCTGCTACACTACCAATATATAAAAAATGCATGCAATGATTCTTAAATGAATGCATAGCGTACGAAAGCAAGGGCTCATAACTGGTATTGTCATACGATTACTCTCTGTCTTGTCTTCATTATTATTTTCGAAAATCATTGTGTCTTCCTGTGGGCTTCCTGTCTGCCACGTCTTCATAATTATCAGCAACAAAGCTGACGTTTTCATAGTGTTATCTGTAATCTAATCTGTGATTATTATTTTAAAGACAGTCATACATTTCTGCTAGAATTATATGTAAAATGTTTCTCACTTTTTTAAGACCTGAAATCCTAAATTGCCTGGATGATAAGAGCCTTTAGACCACATTTCTGTAATTAATTTGTCTAAAATCAGCCTCCTGTACTCTTTGCATATGATAATTGCAGTATAGCGATTCCATAGAACTCTGTAATGTGCAAGCATACTGTTATTCCTGTCTACAACTAATCATTATGAGGAATATGGTCTTCAATAGGGCACATCTTGCAGGCGGAGGTCACATCATGGAATAAAAAGGCAACTATGAGCCTTATGTAAGAAATGGCAGGTGATGGGACCCAAATTTATATTTAGTGTTAGTGGGGTAAGTTATAAACCTCATACAGCTTTTTATTTCCTGGAACAGAATACATTCAAAAAGGCTTACACAACCTCCACTACTTATAAAAGTTTAACATCTACTTATTTATTCATTTTCAAGATCAATATTGCCAAGCCATGCCCCAAACGCGTTTCGCTCCTTAGTCATGGGCAGTGGCGGCCCGTGCATTGTGGGCTCACCGGCGCCGCCCCCCCATAACACCGCCACCACCCTCCCTATGCAATGCGCTTGGCCCCTTTCAGGATGCCGGGCATGTGAATTCCTATGGGGGGGTGGGGGGGTGTTTTTTGAAGGCTATGAGGCTTCAAAAAGGGGTGGGCTCAGGGCAAAGAGCACTGCGTCCCAATCCCACCCAGTTGTGTGACGATAGCGAATACATTTTCGCTATTTTCACACTAAATCTTCTCCCCGCTAATCAGGAATCAGGTGTGAGACCTGTTTCCCGATTGGCCAAAACATCAGGCAATTCTAATGGACGCCTGGCGTGGAGCCAGGGAGGAAGCCCGCACCCCGCCATGCTTGATGACATCCCCCATCTATCTTGATCTATCTATCCAGGTAAGTGCCAGACCAAACGGCAGATGCACAGGGGGGCTGTTAGTGCCGCACCGCTGGGAGGGTGGTTGTTTGCCGCCCACCAAACAAAAAACCTACCAGCCGCCACTGGTTATGGAGATAATTATTATTATATAGGATTTATATTAGACATGTGAACTTCCGAAAAATTTGTTTAGTTTTGTATTCGTTTTATTCTTTTTTTTTTTTTTGTTTTTTTCGTTTATTGGATCATTCGTTATGATCAGCATTCGTTAGTTCAGATCATTCGTAACTTTTGATGCATTCTTAATCATGCCGTTCCAGTCGTTTAGATGTGGCATTCGTTACTTCGGATAATTCGTAACTTCGCATTCATTCGTATTCTTTACGTTTACACTTACTTTAGCCAAATTTGAAAGTAAATCCTAATATAAATTGAATCTATCCCAAATTGGCTGCTGTTGCGCAGAGACTTGAATAGAAGAATTCCTGACTTCATTTATTTTTCCTATAATTTAGTCATTTATAATAATAATAACTATAATAGTTATTAATTTAATTATAATAGAAAATACGAAAAAAATAAAATTATCCGAATGTAATCGATTCGTTAAACTCATAGGTTGAATTCTTTTCCGTTCTTTGAGTTTTTGTATTTTTGGATTTTCGTCCTTTCGGATCTTCCTTCTTTCGGATTTTCGTTCTTATGGATTTTCGCTCTTTCTGACAATTTGTTTTCGTATGCATTCGTCAAAAGAGTCTTTCGTTCATGCGGATGCTTCTGAATGAACGAACATACCAAATTTAAGCTGGCCATACACCATACAATTTTCCTGTTCAATTTTCTTTAGATTTACCTTCAACTATGTAGTACAAGGGCCTGCCTGATTGCATCCAAATTGAAAGTGTTTAGGTTTGACCTCCTATTATATGGTTTTGGTAAATCTAAAGGAAAGTTGTACAGGAAAATTGAATAGTGTATGGCCAGCCTTAGTCTGAAAACGAATTTGTAACAAAACAAATTGCACGTCTAATTTATATGAAGCCAACAGATTCCACAGTGCTTTACAGTTTAAAGGGAGACAGTACAGTTGGAATTCAAGACAAGAACATTAGGAGGAACCAAGGGAGGGTCAAGTGGTACAACCGATAATGAAGATGGGGATGAGTTGATGGAGAAAGTAAAAGCTCAGGTGTTAGTTAGAGGTGAAATCGGCTTCCTTGATGAGAATTGCCTAAAGGTGGACAGAGTAGAAGAGAGGTGGACAGATTGGGTTTGGGAGTTTCAACTGGGGGGAGGCTAGGAAGAAGTTCTGGAGGCAAGCATGTGGAGTGGACAGTTTGGGTGATATTTTGAGACAAGTTTGGCGATGTAGCTTGGGGTAGGTTTGTTCACAGCTTTGTATGTAGTTAGGATTTTGAATTTTCGGCATGCAGAAGCCAGTAAAGTGAACTGAATAGCAGAGCATTTGGATAGGTAGATGAGCCTGGCAGAAGCATTCATGATAGACTGCAGAGGTAATAGTCTTTGTCGAGATTGGCTGATGAGGGGATTGCAGTATTTGAGGCAAGAGTAAATTAGTAGTTTGGTGGTGTCATTGGTTAGGATGGGGCATATTTTGGGAATGTTATGGCACTGAAGGAGACAAAACTTAGACAGTGATTGGATACAGGGTTTATTACACCTTGACGCAAAGACAGATCTTTTCTTAAGCATCCAACCTAAGAATCTACAGTATATTTGAATTAATTTGATAAAAAACATAACAATTTTATAAATATCTTTAAGAAATTCTCTACACATAAACAATTTGAGCTCAGATAAAAGGTACTTAGGATTGGCTCCAACAGCCACCTGATAGCTTGGATCTAATAAGTGGATGCCTCAAAAAACAAAAAAAAACCCAAAAGGAAACATATTCCAAAATAATGATGCATTTATGGCAGATATTTATTTGCCAACATTATCAGCCCCTCTGCTGATTATGGCTTATTTAGCTTTTTATTGACATATGCGTCCCTATGGAGGACAAGAAGTCCAGGGGAAATCTCTCCTACAGAAAAACAGACAAAAACACATAATTCATGGAGAGAGAAAGACTAATGCCGCGTACACACGGTCGTACTTTTCGTCTACAAAAGTCGGACAGCCTGTCCGACAGACTTCCGGCAGACTTTCGGTGGACTTGCGGCGGACTTGCGGCCTACTTTCTAACGAACGGACTTGCCTACACACGACCACACAAAAGTCTAACGGATTCGTACGTGATGACGTACACCGGACTAAAATAAGGAAGTTCATAGCCAGTAGCCAATAGGTGCCCTAGCGTGGCTTTTTGTCCGTCGGACTAGCACACAGACGAGCGGATTTCGGGGTCC
The DNA here is from genome assembly GCA_037952835.1 of Lithobates septentrionalis. Taxonomy (NCBI): domain Eukaryota; kingdom Metazoa; phylum Chordata; class Amphibia; order Anura; family Ranidae; genus Lithobates; species Lithobates septentrionalis. The sequence goes on along the minus strand of JBBDGP010000653.1, from coordinate 1,581,596 downwards.
GTCGTAGTTACGAAGTAAAGTTTTAAAACATGTTTCAAATCTAAAGTACGTCGGATTTGAGGCTAAAAAAGTCAGTTGAAAGTCCGGAGAAGCCCACACACGATCGGATTACCAGCCAGCTTTAGTCCATCAGCGTCCGTTGGACTTTTGTAGACGAAAAGTAGGACCGTGTGTACGCGGCATTAGAGATTCTAGCAATGCTTTAACTGCTGACTATGCTGTCCTGTCATGGTGATCTACTCTTCCATTACTTACGGGTATCACAGGTACATGAAGTGTGGGGAATCTCTGCAATGGAAAACCGAAATAAATTTTTCCAAAAATTTTTATTCTTCACTACTCTTTAAAAACAGAAAAACTCAGTCTTTAAAGACATTTTCCTGCAGTAAAATACATTCATTTTGCAGTAGAAAAAACAGACAAAGAACGCCACTCAAAGCACTACCCCTGCAGTCCAAAGCACACAAACGGGTGCCGGGATTCAAGAAAGCTCATCTAGGCTAGCAGAAGCAAATCAGAAGACAGAAGGTGGAAACACTGCACATTAGAGCCCAGCCACTATAGAGAAAGATGAAGATACAGCTTCAGCCTAAGCTCTTCCTGACTACACTCCTCTGACATGTTTCGCCACACCCATGGTGTATTCTGTATGATTAAGCCCCATTGGGTGGGGTGAAACATTTCAGAAGACTGCAGTCAGGAGGAGCTTTGGCTGAAGCCATATCATCATCTTTCTGTATAGTGAATCTGCATTCAGTGTGGCGTCCTTGAACGTTTCTCCAGTGTTTTTCCGCGCGATTTTGGAACGGTTTTATGCGTGACTTGCGCATGTTTTTGAGCTTTGGCGATTTTTTATTGGCCAATAGATAAAACTAACATCTGTTGCATCATTTGTTGTTAGGTATTTCAGCTTCTTTATCCTTTCCCTTAGCTTTTTTAGCTTTTCCCTTAGCTTTTATTTCTTTTTAATTATTATTAATTTATTATTATTTTGTTCGTTACGGTAAGGGGTTCGAGTTAAGGTTAGGTTAGGGTTAGGATTACGAGTTGGGGTTAGGGTTAAAATATGGGGTTAGGGTGTCACATATCATGGTTAGAGTCCAAGTCGACGGGAGGGCTTTCCTTGCAGCTCTGGTCCGAGCCCGCCTGAATGTGGTGACAGAGGTACAAGGCTCATAGAAGCACAGGTACCAGTAGCTTGATAGCAGGTGACTGCCACAGTCAGGGACGTAGTTAAGGTGAGCCGGGGTCATACACAATAAGACAACAGAGTGGTCAGGAGGTGCCTACGTGTCAGTGCACACTAGATATTAGCCTGAGCTCATCTGTGTGCTGGTACATGTGCACGAGCATTAGCTGTATAGAAATGAGCTGTAGCTGCAGAAGAAGTAGCATTAGCTGTATGAGAATTGGTATTAGCTGAACTAGCTTCCTGACATACGGTTATTTATTTATTTTTGTTAGGGTTAGGGTGTAAATACTACTACTACTACTACTACTACTGCTAATAATAATAATAATAATAATAACAACAACAATACCGTATATACTCGAGTATAAGCTGAGTTTTTCAGCACATTTTTCTGTGCTGAAAATCCCCCCCTCGGCTTATACTCGAGTCAAGCACTTTTCTGCAGCAGAGAATGACATTTTCCGAACTGAATTTGGGGCCCCGTATCCCGGGGCCACTTGGTGCTAGGAACCCCACATTTGATGTGAAAACCAAGTGGAACTAGCAATACAACATATCCAAAGCTGGCATTCCTATCACCAAGTGGCCCTGAGATACATGGCCCCAAAGTCGGTTCAGAAAATGTCATTCTCTGCTGCAGAAAAGTGCTTGACATTTTCCGAACCGATTTTGGGGCCCCGTATCTCGGGGCCACTTGGTGCTTTGGATATTTTGTAGTACTAGTTCCACTGGGTTTTCACACCAAATTTGGGGTTCCTAGCACAGTGAGGCTGCAAATGGGCATTGTTGACCCTCGTTTCCACTTACAGTAGCTGCGCATTTCTCACCCTAGGCCTATTCCCAAGTCAATTTTCCCAGTTTTTTGTGGTAAAATTAGGTGCCTCGGCTTATATTCGGGTCGGCTTATACTTGAGTATATACGGTAATACTGAATGAATAAATAAATGTAAAATAAATACACAAATAAATAAAAATATTCATAAATAAATAATTAAACTCAATAATACTAATAAGAGTAAATAAATAATTAACCCCTAACCTTAACCCCTAACCCTTAAAAAATAATAATAATAATAAATAACTAAACATCCTAGCCCTAACACAAAATAAATAACTAAATTACTATTATTATTATTTTTTTTTTTTGTTTAGGCTTGGATGTTTATTATTATTATTATTTATAATAATTTATTTAATATTTGTTAAGGTTAGGGGTTAATTATCATTTATTTATGTGATATTACATATTATTAATTAATTTTATTTATTTATGATGATTTTTTAGTTATTTGTGAATTTGGTTTCCATTTATTTATTCATATATTATTGCTATTTTATGTTTTACAATTTTTAATTTGAGTAGAAAATCGCGCAAAAACGCGTGACAAAATACGCGAATGCTGCTTTTCTATTGATATCTATGGGAATAAAAACATTCCAAAAATGGTCAAATCTGCCCGATTTGAGCTACAAAAAAATCTCTAGAACTTTTTGAGCTTCAGGCATTTGGCTTAAGGCGACTTGGAGGGGAGATGTGAACCGTCTCCTCAGAGAATAATTGATTTTTTCTCGCTCCAAAACGCTGAGGTGTGAATGGGGCCTGACTTAGCTCTGGTGTGCGGCATTTCCACCTTCTGTCTTCAGAAAAGGAGACAAGTTTGAGGTGGTCCTGCATATACATGGCAGCATGGTGGTGCCCCTTAATTGTGAGCTGCCACATATACACATACAGCCAGTGTCCCTTGCTTATGCTAAAAGCACGCTCACCTAGCGCTCCCACCAGAGTGATCACACTGTCACCGACCGCTTCCAGATACTATGGAACATAAATGGTGAGACACAACTTCATTAACGTGACACCACATCCAAAAATGCATAATCAGAGAAAAGGAAAAATGTAGGACTTGGTTGCCATCTATAACCCCAAAATAAGGAAGCGAGTACTCCATCCAAATATATAAAAATGCTAAAGTTTATTCACAAAATCAATAGATTCAAATTGAATTACATAAAACATGTCCAAGATTCAATCGGCTATATCAACTATATTTCCCACCTGGATACAGGCAAAAATCTGGGTATAATATATTTAGATATATTCTTTTACACAAAAACAATTAAAGCAGCTAGCATAAAATGTAGGCCATACATATAAATCATACGAATCAAAAAATGCAGCGCTGTCACTTTAAATAATAAAATGTCTCCCAGAACCTTAGAAGGTGCAATTAGTCTTTTAAAACATCACATAGGCATGCAAACACATATGGCAAATCACTGGAGGGATTTGCCAATCATAAGATCCGGAACAGATGCTAAAAAGTCCATACATTTAAAAATAGAGGGATCGCCGTAGGCAAAAATATCCTCCACCAGCACCACCAATCGTGCAGACTTACCAGAGATATTTGGCTAACGGCCAAATAGTGCAGGACAGTGAAACGTTTGTTTACGAGTAACAAGGTTAACACGTTTCGTTTTGAAAGACCAGCAACTTTTTTTTTTTTTTAATTCTGCCTAGGTTTGCGAGTGTTGTCTCACCAAAATGAGCAGAATTCAAGCTAATGGGGTGTGCAGTACTGCATTTGGCCAGAGGTGCGGGGGCGCCGGGTGCACTCGGAACGGTTCGGAGCCATTCAGAACAATTCGGAAATACTCGGCATCACTCAGAAATACTCAGAAACACTCGGAAAGACTCCGTTCCCGAGTGTTTCCGAGCCTTTCCGAGGCTTTCCAAGTTCAGCCGAGATGTCCCCAAGTATTTCCGAGGCTCTCCAGCGCAAAAACCCTTCCCATCTCTGGCCACATGCGGTATTCTGCAAAATACCTGGTTGATCCTGCTGTTTTCTATCTCCACCTTCTGTCCATGTCCCCAATTCAGCTAGAGATTTTGCAGAGCAGTGTTGTCAGCTCTGCACATGCTCAGTTTTCAGTGAGTTTTTATGCTGAGCATTTCCTCCCTATCATATCTGAGCAGCTCTTGTGACTATACAGTCCTACATGTGGGTGTATACACAGTGGTAAATGACAGCCCACTCCCTCCCTCCTCATCCATACCCACTAACCAGCTAAATACAATGGGGGGGCGGGATATTACATGTAAATTGATGGAGGCTTCACCTCCCTCCTATTCTAAGACACAGGCTGGAAGGGTGTGACACAGCCCGTCACTGGCAGAAATTTGCCCACATCATGTTATTGCCAAAAAATAATAAAGATTTTATTTCAAATATATATTTGTGTGACAATTTAAAACCATTTAGGGGGCGGGGGTCCGTTAGCAGTAAAGCGCTGATAGCCCTTTAGCGCTAAACGACGCTTTACTGTTATTTTAGCGCCGCTTTTCAGCCGCTAGCGGCCAAAGGAAAAGTTAAATGCGCCCCTGTTGCGGCGCTGCCGAAGCCATTCATTTCAATGGGCAGGGGCATTTTGGGAGCGGTGTATACACCGCTCCCAAACCACCCCAAAGATGCTGCTTGTAGGACCTTTCAGAACATCCCGCAAGCGCACCGCCCCAGTGTAAAAGCACTCAGGCTTTCACACTGGGGAGCAAAAATAAAAATAAAAATTAAGTACAGCGCTACGTTTAGAAAGAAAAGTGAAAAGCAGCCAACACACCTATAGACTCAAGGCAGAAAAAAACAAAAGAAACAAAAGTGTGGCGCTATATATCACATCCACAGCCGTGTGTATTACAATAAAGACATATAAAAATAGTGAATACTACCAAAAAATGTATGATCATAAAATGGATAGTGTCAAATAATTAATCAGTGTTGATCACATATAAAGTAAATACACAATAATGCTTAATCATCAGATGTGCCAGTGATTAGTAGAAACCCGTGCTGGTTCCGTGAGCCAGACACCAAACATAAAAAACATAAACTTTAAAAGTCCAAAAAAAATGTGTAGAAAAATAGTGAAGAAAACATCAACAGAGTTCAAAGGGGGTGATGCATGGCCAGATGGTATTCACAGAATTTTAGTCGCACCCAATCTGGCGAGTGGGCAGAAGTCGCACCAAAGTCGCACCAAATCTGGCGAGTGGGCAGAAGGGAAACCACAAGTGTGCATAGATTGTACATCAGTGTCGGGGCCAACACCAGGAGTAGAGGAGGCTTACCGGAAAAAATTGACCTGAAATGGCGTACGCCAGACAAGTCAAAAAAGCATGATAACCACTGGTTCTGGGAAATGCGTCTTGTCAGATGTCATCAACAGATGGTGGAAAGAAAAAGGGGGGGTCCGCACGGCTTCCTCTCCCATAGGTAATCCAGCATAAGCCAAACGTGTAGTTTCATATGCCATGCAAGGAGCAAACAAAACTCACATAGCGTAATAACGTTTTAAAACACTAGTTTATTAAAATAATAAAAAACAAACTCACATTTGGAAGAACGAAACAGAGCTCAAATATCAAATAGCGGCGATCGTGAGGGGTCCACCCGACATTTTTCAGCTAAGGAGCCGTCATCTGGGGGTTCGACATGTTTCAGCTAAGGAGCCGTCAGCTGTCGGGTGGACCCCTCACGATCGCCGCTATTTGATATTTGAGCTCTGTTTCGTTCTTCCAAATGTGAGTTTCTTTTTTATTATTTTAATAAACTAGTGTTTTAAAACGTTATTACGCTATGTGAGTTTTGTTTGCTCCTTGCATGGCATATGAAACTACACGTTTGGCTTATGCTGGATTACCTATGGGAGAGGAAGCCGTGTGGACCCCCCCTTTTTCTTTCCACCATCTGTTGATGACATCTGACAAGACGCATTTCCCAGAACCAGTGGTTATCATGCTTTTTTGACTTGTCTGGCGTTCGCCATTTCAGGTCAATTTTTTCCGGTAAGCCTCCTCTACTCCTGGTGTTGGCCCCGACACTGATGTACAATCTATGCACACTTGTGGTTTCCCTTCTGCCCACTCGCCAGATTTGGTGCGACTTTGGTGCGACTTCTGCCCACTCGCCAGATTTGGTGCGACTAAAATTCTGTGAATACCATCTGGCCATGCATCACCCCCTTTGAACTCTGTTGATGTTTTCTTCACTATTTTTCTACACATTTTTTATGGACTTTTAAAGTTTATGTTTTTTATGTTTGGTGTCTGGCTCACGGAACCAGCACGGGTTTCTACTAATCACTGGCACATCTGATGATTAAGCATTATTGTGTATTTACTTTATATGTGATCAACACTGATTAATTATTTGACACTATCCATTTTATGATCATACATTTTTTGGTAGTATTCATTATTTTTATATGTCTTTATTGTAATACACACGGCTGTGGATGTGATATATAGCGCCACACTTTTGTTTCTTTTGTTTCACACTGGGGAGACATGAGAGGCACTTTGTTAGTAACACTCAGACCAGTCCAGCCACAACAGCTGTCAGCTTCTCATAGACGTTTACAGGCTGCCAGGGCTGGACGCTGTGCCCATGCTATTCACCCAGACTAATGCCCCGTACACACGGTCGGATTTTCCGACGGAAAATGTGTGATAGGACCTTGTTGTCGGAAATTCCGACCGTGTGGAGGCTCCATCACACATTTTCCATTGGATTTTCCGACCCACAAAGTTTGAGAGCAGGATATAAAATTTTCCGACAACAAAATCTGTTGTCGGAAATTCCGATCGTGTGTACACAAATCCGACGGACAAAGTGCCACGCATGCTCAGAATAAATAAAGGGATGAAAGCTATTGGCCACTGCCCCGTTTATAGTCCCGACGTACGTGTTTTACGTCACCGCGTTTAGAACGATCGGATTTTCCGACAACTTTGTGTGACCGTGTGTATGCAAGACAAGTTTGAGCCAACATCCGTCTGAAAAAATCCTAGGATTTTGTTGTCGGAATGTCCGATCAATGTCCGACCGTGTGTACGGGGCATTAAAGGGTGGAGTTGACTTAAAGGCTGGAGTCTCATGCACCAGGGCTAAACGCCTAGTGTGCATGAGGCCTTAAAGTGTTACTAAACCCAGGAGCCTGCATTCACTATATCTGGTCTGCCACAGTACACAGAGTATGGAAATGCAATTATTTTACCTTTTCTCATCAGCAGTATATAGCAATCTTGTAACTTCTATCAGTTCCTGGTAAAGCTTGTAGGAGGAGTTTTCATACTACACTGAACTGTCCTATCAGGATGCAGGACCCCTGACCCTCTGTCTTGTCAGTGATGATTGGCCCTGTGCTTGGCTAGCAATACACACCAAACTGAGCATGTGCAGCCTGACTCCAAAGGCTCTGTATTATCCAGACATGTTCTGGAGTCAGTGGAAGAAGGGGGGGATCAGAGAAGACAGGATCAAACAGCCTTTTTTACACAATGCAGAGGATTAACCCATTCGGTTCCACAGTGAGTATGACAAACATGCTATTCTTCATATAAAGACTGATTTTACTGTTGTGGGTTTAGTAACACTTTAAGTATTTATCACCTTTTTTCTCACAGGGTAGCTGTGTTTGCCTTTTGTTATCTTAAAAACAGGTTCACTTTAAAGATAATGCAGAACAGAAGACTGGACACCAAGGCACATACATGATTCATATTTAGGTCTCTACCTCAATTGGATTTTTAAGACTTGCTGAGTAGACGCCCCTTTAAAAAAATGTAAATAGGGATTTAAAAAGTATAAAATAGCCAATAATAAACCTCCTTGGATTATTCTGTGAGTATTATCTATATTACCCAGGCTGACTAAAGGCATAAGCTCTCTACAGGGCTAAAAATAAGAAGTAATGGAAAGAGAAATAAGAGAGTTCTGTAGAGTGGAGGACAAACCAGGCATACTTCACTTTTCAGCCCTATATTTCTTAGATCTGTCAATGAGCCATTGTGCTCCAGTCTAAACTTGGCAAGTTCTGCAGAGCATCGCCATGCATGAAATATTGATTTTTTTCACCCGTGCTGCCGCACACTGCCTTTTAATCCACAGTAATCACAGCAGTAGGGGTTTCTTTGTTGGTGTTTGGAGCGGATTAGAGGGCATTGCATACAGAAAGTAGACTCAGCAAATGAAAGACTCGGAGCGCTCTGCTATAGTCACATTTGCTGATCACTCTTCATTTCAGATGAGAGATGGTTTTATGATAAGGGCTAGAGAAATATATTGATGTGAGATGCTTCAGCTTGCAATGCTCAGGCTTGGCCAAGGTTGCCGGCATTGGTAATTGGAAATATACGGGACAAGGCTGGGGGAAAATTGACCACAATATAGCTGTTCTCATCCAGATATATAATGCTGTAAAAAAAAACCAAAAAACTCTTTCTATGTATAGATTGTAATTCTATCCTTACATTAAAAGCAGACATACTGCTAGTTACCCATAAGTGCATCATGCTTACTAGTGCTGCATAAGCTTAGAAGCGTAATTCAATAAACACAATTCAGTGTCTAGGTCAGTGGCGGCTGGTGGGTTTTTTGTTAGGGGGCAGCAAACAACCACCCCCCTGACGGCGCAGCACCAACACCCTCCCCCCCTCGCACGTCTGCCAGTTGGTCCAGCACTTACCTGGAAAGATCCAGATAGATGTGGGGTGTCATCCAGCATGGCAGGTAGCGGCTCCAGGCTAGTGGATGCGGGGTCTAGGCAGCGGCTCCAGGCTAGGGGGTGCGGGGTTTGAGCAGCGGCTCCAGGTTATCAGGTGTGGGGTCTGGGCAGCGGCTCCAGGCTAGTGGGTACGGGGTCTGGTCAGCGGCTCCAGGCTAGTGGGTGCGGCGTCTGGGCAGTGGCTCCAGGCTAGCGGGTGCGGTGTCTGGGCAGCAGCTCCAGGCTAGCGGGTGCGCGCAGTGGCTCCAGGCTAGCGGGTGCGGGCAGCAACTCCAGGCTAGCGGGTGCGCGCAGTGGCTCCAGGCTAGCAGGTGCGGGCAGCAACTCCAGGCTAGCGGGTGCGGGCAGCGGCTCCAGTCTAGTGGGTGCAGGGTCTGGGCAGTGGCTCCAGGCTAGCGGGTGCGGGGTCCAGGCAGCGGCTCCAGACTAGCGGGTGCGGGGTCTGGGCAGCAGCTACAGGCTAGCATGTGCGGGGTCCAGGCAGCAGCTCCAGGGTGGCGGGCTTCATCTCTGGCTCCAATGACTTCCTCCCTGGCTCCACGTCAGGTGTCCAATAGGATGGCCTTACGTTTTGACCAATCGGGTAACAGGTCTCCCACCTGCTTCCTGATTGGCGGGGAGAAGATTTAGTGTGAGAATAGCGAAAATTCATTCACTATCGTCACACAACTGGGTGGGATTGGAGCGCAGTGCTCTGCACCCCGAGCCCATCCTTTTTTGAAGCCTATTAGATCTTCTGGCTCTAATTATGTACTTCAAAAAACAATCCCCTCCCCCCATCCCCACCATAGGAATTTATACACCCGGCATCCTGAAAGGGGCCCGGCGCATTGGAAAAGGAGGGCGGTGTTGGGCGGCGGCCATGCGCCCACAATGCACGGGCCACCACTGGTCAAAGGTGGCTCATCATACAATTTATCCTTATTCATCCTGTTTAGCTAAAATGTTGATTGAACTGTCTGACATAAGCCCATGTCACACGAGTTATCCTCTCCCCAGAAGTAACAATCACTCACCTGCTTCTATAGTGTCTTTCACGTGCTGGCTAGTCAAGCGAGTCATCACGTCTCTCTGGCAGGCAAAATTCTGCAGTATTTTATTCAGTGAGGAAGCAATGCCATACAGACAGGTAAGTGCTCTGTTGTACAGTTCTGTTACTGGTGAGTTGCTGCCAGCAACAGGAGCTAAGGTCTAACATGGCCTATAGCTATAAACGTATAATTATAGTTTGTTGATGGATATTTATAATTACTAGATATTTGGTTCGTTTCTTCCGATTTTTAATTGGAAGAACAATCTTTAATTGTTACAATAGTACCAAATTTAAACGAGTCCGAAATAACAAAACAAAATTCTTACGAAATTCAATTTCGAATACAATAAATTTGAATAGAATAGAAAAGAATAGAACAGAATAGAATTAAAAAAACAATAGAATAGCATAGAAAGAATATAACCATTTCCCAAAATTTTAATAAAATAAATTTGAATTTGCATAGAATAGAAAATAAAAGAATATAATTGACTAGAATAGAAAAGAATAGAATTTCACCATCTTCCGAAATTCAAATTTCGAATAAATAAAATTCAAATAGCATAGAAAAGAATAGAATAGAACATAAAATAATGAAATTGAAAAGAATAGAATAGAACAAACAATAGAAAAGAATAAATAGAATACAAAGAATATAAAAATATAACCGTTTTCTGAAATTCTAATTTTAAGTAGAATAAATTCTAATTCGATTAGAATAGAAAAGAATAGAATGGAAAAGTATAGAATAGAAAATAAAAGAATAGAATAGAAAAAACCAATTGAATAGAATGGAATAGAAATAATATAACCATCAAATTTAAAAATTCGAATTTCAAATAGAATAAATTTGATTTCGAATGGAATGGTATTTAAATGGAATTTGATTTGAATTTGAATGGAATAGGCAGCGTACATAGTGCAGGGGTCAGGAATGGTTATTTAGACAGTGCAGGGGTCCAGGGTGGGTAACGTATATAGTACAGGGGTCTAGGGTGGGCAGCATACATAGTGCAGGGATCTGGAGGGGGGGAGGTAGTGTACATAGTATAGATAAGCTGCATATACATACATACACTTACCTATGATGTGGGACTTCACTGTCATCTTCAATTTTCCATGCCCCTGCTTCTGCCGGCTGAAAAGCCTAGGAGTGGCAGCTGCACATACTGTATATACTTCTTCCCTGGGGGAAACTTGCCCTCAGCCCCGCTCACATTGCTCCCACACAGCAGCAGGTGAATTTAGGGCATAGTGTGGGTGGCTCCTGACAATGACATCCCACACGCTGCACTTGGAATTCTTGGAGATATAACAATTCCCATGATGAACCAGTGCAAAATTCCAACATTGCCAGGTCAATTCCGACAAGTTCCCAGGTATGGCCATTTGTCGCACTACCATGAGATAGATTTCTAAGGAGAATTTATGACACTCTTAATGAATTCCAGGAATTACGTTTACCCTGTTCAGAAATCATATTTGTAGTACCAAACAGCAGTGGAAGGTAACAATAGACCATATTCTGGACATTTTAAGCATAACATTTCTTCAATTCCTTGTCAGGAGTAGCTACTGTAGATAGTTGTTAGAGATCCTTTGATTTCTCCCTAAGTTTGGCCTTGTTGTACTTTTCTCTTCTGCCACTAGGTGGCCGGGCCCTTGGTGGCATTAAATGTGAGAAGGACATTTGAAGGTCAAGTTATGGGTATATGGGATATCCCAGCCAATGGGCAGGGGTTTTCTTGAATCCCTTAGCCTGCTGAGGGGAACCTATATATTCGGGTGGAGTCGGGTGATCTGTGTTCTGTGTCACCCGGACTGCCATCTGGGTGGACGTGTGTCATCTGCCCCGGGCTGCTAGGCCAGAGATTGGGCCTATCCTGGGGGCATCTGGCTGCCAGGCTGTGTGAGGGCCTATCCAGAAGTATAAGGGCAACGCAGGGTTGGGACTGCGGCCTGCAGTCCAACCAGAAGTGGCGGGTCTACCGGCCGGAGAACCTGTCATGGTCAGAGGTAGAAGGGAAGCTGTCGCCACTAGAGGACCAACCACCTTTGCCAGGGACCACAGTGAGTAACTGAAGCAAGTACCAGAGCAACATTCTCACCAAATGGGCACGGTGGAGAATCGGGAAACTTCAGGTGGTGATCAACCAGCGGAGGTGACGCTTGCAGAGCAGCCTTGTGTGTCAAGCCAGGGACTGAGCCAGTCAGCAGGGGTGAAGCTTGAAAGGTATCTGGAGTGCCAAGCTAGGGACCCGGCAGGGAAGCGTGGGTGACGCTTGAGGGAGATACCACCGCAAAAGCCTAGAGGAGGTCATGGGATTCAGAGTCAGTGAATCAGAGAGTCCAGTGAGAGACCAGGAGCTGAAGGGGCTAAGGAGCTACAAGTGGACATTGTAGTGAAGCTGAGAGAACTGTTGAACTTTGCATTAGGAACTGTTAAACACTGTTGCCATAGGAGACAGCAAACCTGCGCGTGCAGAAGTGGCACCTTACTGGGGCCTTTCCCTGTATGGCTGTCCTCCTATTGAAGTCTCGGCGTCTGCCTATTGAAATTGTAACTACAGTACTTAAGGGTGTCCTGGCCCTAACCCTCTTTCCCTTGCAAAATATAAAAAAGGACTGTCAAAATGTTGAAATAAAACCTCTTTTGCTTCCAAGAGGTGTCTGGCGCCCAATGACTTTCACCATTGTTGCACCCACTATGCCTCACAACCCACTATATATTGAGGGATGTCATCGGTCTGTGGCCTCAAAGGTTCTCATTAGACTGGAAGAGTTTAGAGATTCTGCTACAGAACCAATAAAATAAAACCATGTGATGAAAATCCTAAATTGGGGCCCCTCCTGTTCCAATCATGTCGCAGAATGTAACTGATGGCTAATTGTTCAGTGGCTCACATGCCTTTGTCTCTCCATATAAACTGCCAGCATTGTGCAGTTCAGGAATAAAATGAACGGCATTTATACAGCATTGATTTTCTGTGTCATATACAAAATATCAGGTTTATAAAGCATGACTGAAATCTCTTTGATGGAACGGTTAGTATCGCCCTAGGCACTTTGGATTAGTGTAAAGTAGAAAATAGCATCTTGAGATGGGGATTTGAACACTTGTCAATTGTTAATTCTAGCCGTGGAGCCGCACACAACTTTTCGGTTTCTCTTCTACGGTTAAATGTAACAGGATGTAATTGCGGCAATTGTGGTTTTAATTACTAACAGGTGTTTTTTGTTCATGAGCAGGATGCATAATATCACAGTAGTTTCTCATTATTTCCACATCAGCATATCATCCAGTATAAAATAAACATCTCTTTTTTTCTAAAACGAAACTTCAGGTAAGAAGCTAAATACAAAGTTGAAATACAAATAGAGGAAATGTTTTACCTGGGAAAGGATTTGTATTTCTGCCCAGCCAATCTTCATGATGCAGATCTCCTGCCAACAGCATAGCAAGGCCGCAGACCTTCACTACAGCAGCACAGATGAAAAAAAAAAATGTTATCCGATTGGACAGTAAAGCCTCGTACACACGATCGGATTGTTGGCCAACAAAACCATGGAATTTTGTCCGAAGGGCGTTGGCCCAAACTTGTCTTGCATACACACGGCCACACAATTGTTGGCCAACAATTGTGAACATAGTGACGTACTACGTTGTGTTTCAGCTCTTTAGCGCCACCCTTTGGGCTCCTTCTGCTAATTTCGTGTTAGTAGAAGTTTGGTGAGTGTTGATTCGCGCTTTTCATTTCACACTTTTCATTTCGCACTTTTCATTTCATGCTTTTCAGTTTGTTTCTGAACAGCCGTTCGTCAACCAGGCATGTTGCGGAATCAGTGGAGATAACGTGTTATTTATTATTGGCCTTGGAGTTATTGCTTTCACATTATTTTTTTCTTTGAATAATGATTTGATTTGGTATATTCTCTATATTTTTGGATGCATAGAATGCACTTTTTGGTTAGGTTCTATTGGCAGCATGTCTAATTTTATTTGTTTTCTTTTTTTAATGCACAATAAAAAAAATATTGTGTAGAATAATACTTGGCTATGTGTTTTACTTCAAATGACAGTTTGGGAGTAGGCAGTTACATTTAAAAAAATACAATGTAAAATTGACAAGGGACACCAACATAGTTGTATCTTTGATGTTAAAAACTATGGGATAATGGTGTTGTGGTAACTTGACCAAAAAAATAAAAATAATAATAATATTATTCTTGATATCAGTAGAAAATAAAAGCCTTTTTAAATATGTCTGGCAGAACTCCATCAGTATCACCAGCAAAGCAGCTTCATTATTATCCCATTAAAGAAGAAGAGAATTGTGCGCTGCATATCGAGATTTCATAATTTGCCACGTCACGAATGTTAATTCTCCATTACGAACGCTAGTTTACAAGACCGACCGCTTCGGGCTCATCCTTGCTTCGGAGCATGTGTGTTTGTACTTTGGACTTTTGTCCGACGGACTTGTGTACACACGCTCGGAAAATCTGACATCACACATTTGTCCGGGGAAAATTTGAAAACATGCTAGCCAACAGTCCGACAACAATTGTCCAATGGAGCATACACAAGGTCGGATTTACCGACAACAGCCTGACATCGAACATTTCCAGTCGGAAAGTCCGATCGTGTGTACGGGGCTTTAAAGAACAACAGCAGAGTGATTAGGTCTCTGCTCAACCCTCTCGCCTTCTGTCAGCATATTCACCATCAGTACATGTGCACAGCAGCCAACCTTGGTTGGCTGCTACTACTGCCCCTCCCTCTCCCAGTTGAGCTCTACTGTGTAGCAGTGGCGGCCCGTAACGCAGGATGCAGGGGCGCCGCCCCCCAATCCATGCTTCTGGCCCCCACATCTACCTTGGAGTATACCACTGATAACCTTAGACCATTCAGAGTAAGAATCATTAACCACTACTCTCTGAATTCTGTCTTTTAGCCAGTTTTCTATCCATTTACAAACTGATCTTTCCAAGCCTGTAGACTTTACCTTACACATGAGCCGTGTGTGGGGAACTGTGTCGAACGCTTTTGCAAAATCCAAGTATACCACGTCCACAGCCACCCCTCTCTCTAAGGTTTTACTTACCTCTTCATAAAAAGAAATCAGGTTTGTTTGACAACTTCTGTCTTTCATGAATCCATGCTGTCCGTTGATTACTGTATATACTCGAGTATAAGTCGAGTTTTTCAGCACATTTTTTTGTGCTGAAAGTGCCCCCCTCGACTTATACTCGAGTCAAGTACTTTTCTGCAGCAAAAAATTTCATTTTCTGAACCAAATTTGGGGCCCTGTATCTCAGGGCCACTTTGTGCTAGGAACCCCAAATATGGTGCGCAAACCCAGTGGAACTGGTACCACAACATATCCAAAGCTGGGGCTCCTAGCTCTAAATGGCCCCGAGATACAGGGCCCCAAAGCTGGTTCAGAAAATGTCATTCTCTGCTGCAGAAAAGTGCTTGACATTTTCTGAACCGATTTTTGGGGCCCTGTATCTCGGGAACACTTGGTGCTATAAACACCCTCTTTGGATATTTTATGGAGCTAGTTCCACTGAGTTTGGACACCAAATTTGGGGTTCCTAGCACTAAGTGGCCCCGAGATATGGGGCCCCAAAGTCTGTCAACTGTGTCCATCTGCAGCAATGTCATTTCGGGACCATTTGGGTTCAGAGACCCCAAATTTTGGCTGCAGCTAGGGGGCATCTAGGAACCCTTAACTACCGTGTTTGAAGTTCAGGGAACCTATGGCTGCAAATGGGCACAGTGAGGCATGCTAATGGGCACTGTGAGGCTGCAAATGGGCATTGTTGACCCTCTTTTCCACTTACAGTAGCTGTGCATTTCTCACCCTCGTCTTATACTCGGGTCACTAAGTTTTTCCCATTTTTTTGTGGTAAATTAGGGCCTCGACTTATACTCGGAACGACTTATACTCGAGTATATACGGTAATTTTTTTTTTTTCTAGCAAGAACTCATCTGTGTGGTCTTTTATTAAACTCTCCAGTATCTTCCCGACTAAAGAAGTTAAACTAACACATCTATAGTTACTTGGTAAAGACTTTGTTCCCTTTTTAAATATAGGCACCACATTGGCCCTACGCCAATCCAGTGGTACTATTCCCGTCATTAATGAGTCCCTAAAAATTAGATACAATGGCTTTAAAATTACAGAGCTCAATTCTTTTAGGATCCGTGGGTGGATGCCAACAGGTCCAGGTGCTTTATCCACCTTTATTCTGTTTAAATATTTCTGAACCATATCCCTTTTAAGCCATTGTGGATCATTTGGGGCTGTGTCACTACCACCCCCATTATGGACATGCGCTCCCCCATGCTCCATTGTATACACAGAGCTGAAGAAATTATTTAATAAATTTGCCTTCTCTTTGTCCCCAGTCACCCACTCTAGATTATTTTGTAAAAGGCCTACATGCTCAGACCTGACCTTTTTACTATTAATATATTTGAAGATTTTTTTGGGGTTTGTCCTACTATCTTTTGCAATCTGTCATTCATTTTGAGTTTTTGCGCCCTCGATTTCCTTTTTACATATTCTGTTATATTCTTTGTAACATTTAAACGACACTAGTGTTCCTTCATTTTTATATTTTTTTAAAGCTCTTTTCTTATTGTTTATAACTTTTTAGGTTTTATTTTTAGCCTTTTAAACGTATTGACCATGGGAATATACTTTACAGTGAGTTCACAAACAGTCACTTTGAAGAATTCCCATTTCTGTTCTGTGCCCATTGATGTCAATATTCCCTCCCAGTCCAAGTCCTGGAGAACAGCCATCATCCTTGGAAAATTTGCTCTCTTGAAGTTAAGTGTTTTTATCTTTCCCGTATGTGTTTTATGCTTACAGCTAACATCAAATGAAATCATGTTATGGTCGCTGCTACCAAGATGTTCCTTTATCTGAACATTAGTAATAAGCTCTGCATGGTTTGAGATTACCAGGTCCAACAGAGCATCATTTCTAGTTGGGGCCTCAATAAACTGGACCATAAAATTGTCCTGTTATAGGTTTATAAATTTTTGCCCTTTAACTGTCCCAGCAGTGCCATTACTCCAGTCAATTTCTGAGTAGTTAAAATGCCCCATTATTATCACCGTCCCAGCCCTTGCAGCCCTTTACATCTGTGCAAGAAGCTGAGTCTCCACCTCCTCCTTAACATTGGGTGGTCTATAACAAACTCCAATGATTAACTTATAATGTAATAATGCTTCATACTCATCACACTCTCCATCAACCAGGTCCTCTTTCACGCTCGCTTTGAGATCACTTAGTACTTAGTACTCTGCCACCTTTCCTTTTTACCCTGTCTCTCCGAAAGAGTGCATAGCCAGGAATATTAATAGCCCAGTCATGTGAGGAAGGAAGCCAAGTTTCAGCAATACCGATTACATTATAGCTCTCCTTGTGCACCAGAGCTTCCAACTCGCCTATTTTGCTTGGCAGACTTCTGGCATTGGTGAACAAACACTTGCTTTATTACATTTTGCTCTGGTGTTTTTCATAGTTCGTTTAGTAGTACAAATGGCACTATAATTTCCAATGGTTGATTGCAGCATGGGAACTTTCTTGTCACCTATCATAACCTTCCCCCCATCTATCCCCATTCCACCCTCCTTTAATGTCTGACCCTTAACTGACCTGTCTGCCCGATGGAATTCTAGTTCACCCTCCCCCCTTAATCTCAGATTAAATACTCCTACAGCCTTCCCATAAACTTCTCCCCCAGCACAGCAGACCCCCTTCCATTCAGGTACAAACCCTATTTAGCATATAGGTTGCACCCCAATGAAAAGTCAGCCCAGTCCTCTAGAAACCCAAATCCCTCCTCCCTACACCAGTTCTTTAGCCATGCATTCAGCTCTCTAATCTCCCCATGCCTTTCCTGTGTTGCTTATGGCACAGGCAATATTTCAGAGAATATCACCTTGGAGGTCCTTCCCTTCAACTTGCAGCCTAGTTCATTAAATTGATTCATAAGGAGCCTCCACCTTCCATGTATTCTGTCATTGGTTCCAACGTTAACAAAGACAGCTGGGTCATGCCCAGCCCCTCCCAGTAATTTATCAACCCGGTCCACCACATGCCGAACCCTAGCACCAGGGAGACAGCAAAACATTTGGTTGAGGCGATCCTGGAGACAAATTATTCTATTAGTCCTTCTGATTATAGAATCCCCTATTACCAACAACTGTCTAGGCCTACCTGCACTCCCCTCATCACCTTTACTAGATGGGCTGCTCTCCCGGCTGTTAGGGGTAGCAGTGACATCTAGGGCTGCCACCTCTGTGTTTGCCACCTCCACAACTTCACCCAACTTGGCAAATTTGTTTTTATGCACAAATACAGGACTGGCCTTCTTTTTCTGTGAGCCCCTTCCACTCCCTCTAACTACATTAACCCATCTTCCTATCTGATAATCCTGACTTGCAGGCAGTGGAAGGTAACAATAGGCCAGATACTGGACATTTTAAGCATAACATAATTATATAATTAGTCTGGGTGAAAAAAGACACAAGCCCATCTAGTTCAACTGTAGCACCCTGGGGTTTAGTCAGGGAGCTCCTCACCAAATTCCTTGTCAGGAGTAGCTACTGTAGATAGTTGTTAGAGATCCATTGATTTCCCCCCTAAGTTTGGCCTTGTTGTACTTTTCTGTTCTGCCCTTAGGTGGCCGGGCACTTGGTGGCATTAGATGTGAGAAGGACATTTCAAGGTCAAGTTATGGGTATATGGGATATCTCAGCCAATGGGCAGGGGTTTTCTTGAATCCCTTAGCCTGCTGGGAGAACCTATATATTCAGGTGGAGTCAGGTGATCTGTGTTATGTGTCACCTGGACTTCCGTCTGGGTGGACAGGTGTCATCAGCCCCTGGCTGCTAGCCCAGGGAATGGGCCTATCCTGGGGGCATCTGGCTGCCAGGCTGTGTGAGAGCCTATCCAGAAGTAAGAGGGCAGCGCAGGGTTGGGACTGTGGCTTGCAGTCCAACCAAAAGAAGGGAAAGTGTCGCCACTAAGGGACCAACCAACTTTAACAGGGACTACAGTGAGTAACCGAACCAAGTACTGGAGCAACAGTCTCACCGAACGGGCACAGTGGAGAATCGGGAAACTTCAGGCGGTGATCAAGTCAGGGACCCAACCAGTGGAGGTGACGCTTGCAGAGTAGCCTTGTGTGTCAAGCCAGGGACCGAGCCGGTCAGCAGGAGTGAAGCTTGAAAGGTATCTGGAGTGCCAAGCTAGGGACCCAGCAGGGAAACGTGGGTGCTGCTTGAGGGAGATACCACTGCAAAAGCCTTGGGGAGCTCACGGGATTCAGAGTCAGTGAATCAGAGAGTCCAGTGAGAGACCAGGAGCTCAAGGAGCTGAGGAGCTACAAGCACACATTGTAGTGAAGCTAAGAGAACTGTTGAACTTTGCGTTAGGAACTGTTAAACACTGTTGCCATAGGAGACAGCAAACCTGCGCGTGCAGAAGTGGCACCTTGCTGGGGCCTTTCCCTGTACGGCTGTCTTCCTATTGAAGTCTCGGGGTCTGCCGATTGAAATTGCAACTACAGTACTTAAGGTTGTCCTGGCCCTAACCCTCTTTCTTATTTCCTATTGGAGCCAGAGGCTCTAATGCTTCAAAGAAGTGCAGGCTCGGGGCACAGAGCACTGTGCCCTGAGCCTACCCAGTTGTGTGACAATAGCGAATTAATATTCACTATTGTCTTACTGATTCACCTCCCGGCCAATCAGGAAGCGAGTCCTGAGACCCTTAAACTGATTGGTCAAGAGGAGAAGCGATCCTATTGGCCGCCAAGGAGGAGGAGGGAGGAGATGCAGGGGAAGCCGCCAGGAAGCACCAGGAGGAGGCACTGTCCGCGACCTAGATGGGGTAAGTTTCGGGCTGGTGATTAACCGACCAGCCGCCACTGCTTTGCAAGAAGGTAGGCTGATATCAATGCACATTTACGTGCATTGATTTTTTAAATCTATAGCCAACTGAATTAATTGATTTAAGGTGTTACAACAGTGGCACAACAGTAAAATCAGTCTGTATATGCAGTAAACATGGGTGTGCCAGGTGTGCCTAGGCACACCCTAATCACCCTGCTGGTGCAGATTCCCCTTGCTGGCACCCTGCTACAGAGCTGCTGGCTTCCCTCCTCTCCTCTCCAGCTGGCTGCTGCTGCAGACACAAAGGGGGATGTTTCAGGATTGAGAGCAGGGGAAGGGGCCAGTAAGCATAGCTCCCAGCTGTCCCTGATTTTGAGGGACAGTCCTTGATTTGGAATAAAGTCCCTCTGTCCCTACTTCCTCCTCCTTTGTCCCTCGTTTTGGTCTGATCCATATAGTTGTATATAAAATGCCCTTTTTTTCTATTAAAAAGTATTTTCCAGCACTAAATCTTTCATCTGATTTCTAAATTGCTGCATTAGTAAATTCCAAACACCAATATAAAGGGATAGTAGTGGTAAAAAAAAAGCACTTGTGGGTTTAACCAATCTTGTTTTTTTTTATACAATGCTCCGTTAAGGGGGCGTGGCCAGGGTTGTGTCCTATGCCTGCATACTTTTGCTGATAGGTGTCCCTCATTCCAATTTCAAAAAGTTAGGTGGTATGCAGTAAGTATGACATTTACAGGCCCCTTCCTTTTCTGAATGAATACAGTAAGTGTTCTAAAGCAATCATGCATAAAAATGCCCATGAAGACCGCTGGGATGTATGACATTATTGTGGCCTAGGCCAAAAACCAGGAAGCAACTGAAGAAATGTAAAAAAAAAAAAAAAAGTATACTTTTATATTTATTTACTAAGGGTAGCCGTATAAGGATTAAAAATAGTTAATGTTGATTGAGAGAGTTTAGCTCTGCTTTTTAGCTCTCTGTGAATCTGACATTTTCTTTATGTTGCTTGCAGTTTTCCTTCTTCATTGTTCTGTTCTATGGACAGACTGTTTACAGTATGGCACAAAGCTATAATACAATGCCAAAGGCCAAAGTGTAAATTCCTGTCATATCTAAAACTAAAACGGCAATCTTCACTTTGTTTAAATAGAAGGGCTAGGCCACCTTTAGTTGAATGAAACAGAACAAGAAACCTACTCATGTCTTTTGAATGACTTAAAGCGGGAGTCCGGCGACCAATCTTTTTTTTTTTTTTTAGGTAATTGAGACACTTTGCTAATCCCAAAATAATACTCACAGTTTCGGTGTAATATTTCCGCCTCTGTTTTCGTACTGAAGAATTACTTAAAAAATGTGATGCTGGCTGTTTCCATCTTGCTTGTGGGCATGTGAAGCCCAGAAGCATTGATTTCCTGGATGCGGTGAATGCTGTTCATTCACAGCTTGTTCACAAGCATGATCATTGTTTCCGCACTGAATCTTGGGAAGCCTGACACTAAGCTCCCAGGAGACAGTGCGGCGCCGGGGAAAGGCAATAAACACGCCTACTCCCATGGAAGGGAAGACAGGAAGTGCCACAATAAAGTACAATATAAAGGTAATTACAGCGATAAAAAAATTTTTCGTGCGGCATTTGAACATCTATGCAATTAACTGAAGGGGGTAAGATTAAGTTAAAAATTTGAGTGGAACCCCGCTTTAAGGAACAAAGGTTTGTACCACGGTGCCTGATTTTCAAATTGTAATATATGCTGGGAAATAAACCCCTCACAGCAGCTGACCACAAGATGGGCCCAAAGTACCGTCCTTTATCTTCTAGGTGTTAAATATCTGAATATCGCCTCACAGAACCCGCTATGCAGTTCCTCTATAGGCCAATGAGAAGGGCTGGATTTACATCTCAGGGGCCTATTGGCATAAACAACCTGAAGGCCTAAAGGGGATTTACACTTTTGCAGTCAAATTTGAGAACACCCTACCTTTATGTTTGTTATGTGTTCCCATTCACACAGCATACCTGAAAAATAAATAAATATTTATTATCTTTTGGGCCCTGTTCAGAGATTGCGTTGTGGGAACAAGTGTTCCAGCTTGCGATTTTCAAAGTACGATTTACATGCATTTCCACATGTCCTGCATAGGGCAACCCATTCACTTCAATAGGCTGCCCTATCTGCGTTTGTCACCCAAAAGAAGCTCCTGCTCCTTTTTGGACGACAAGCTTAGCACAATTTTTAAACGCGCGCTTTGCTGCGATTGCAGCATGATTCTGTCAAGCGACAATTGCGACAGAATCGCACGTGTTTGGAATGAAATTAAAGTGATACTAAAGTCTTGTTTTTTTTTTATTTCGTTAAACATAACAAACATGTTATACTTACCTGCTCTGTGAAGTGGTTTTGCACAGGGCAGCCCAGATCCTTCTCTTCTCTGGCCCTTTTTGGCGCTCCTGGCCCCTCCCTCGTGTTGAGTGCCCCCACAGCAAGCAGCTTGTTATGGGGGCACCCGAGCTGAGTCACAGCTCCCTGTGTCTATTCAAACATGGAGCCGTTGCCCGGCCCCGCCCCCTTTCTCTCATTATTGGCTCACTGACTTTGATTGACAGTGGGAGCCAATGGCGCAATGCTGCTGTCTCAGACAAATGAGGAGGCGAGTCCCGGACAGCTGAGTCTCTCGTGCAACATCGCTGGATCTTCAGACGAAATTTCCAAAGGGACATGTTGGAAAATGTTTCTCATTAGTTATGAGAATGAGCAATTTTCATTTCAATATTTGTCCTTAAAAAACTGGATGAGCAAGACCGCTCATGATCAGAAACAAAGCACAACCCAGAAGAAGATAGCAGCGAAAAGAATTCTCGTATACAGGATAATGCAAAAATATTTTTAAGGGGTTACAAACTAAAATTTCTGTGATAGGTGAATAGAAGTATAAAGTTTAAAAATATACAGCGATGTTATTACAGCGATCTCCCCTGCTGAGCTATTATATTCTGAACGGGAGATGCCCCCTCCCCCGCCACCCCCACGCCAGAACTCACCGGTCAGCGCTCTTAATGTGGTTGTAAACCTGCAGGGCATGTAACATAAAACAAAGTAATGTGCCCACATCTCTAAATTGAATCTATGGATTTTTACCTTCAAGCTGTTTTCCCCTGCGCCTGTATGAGCCCTGTCAATATCGGATATGGGTAGGCAGGTCTCAATGCTGGCGCTCGGGAGTCGTGACGTCACGAGACTCCCCTCCCATCTCTATACTCCCCACGGCAAGCAGAGTCGCGGGGCTTAGCCTCGTGCATGGACATAGAATGACAGCATGACGGCGTGAATCCACTTTGGCTGGCCACACCCCCTCACGAGTACCATTCAATCATAACTCAGGGAAGGCACCACATGACTTCAGCATGCCCAATCCTGCTGAGGCGCGGAGCAACCAATCCTGGAAGAGCTTAGGGAGAAATGGGGAGTGATCTGCTGCTGGAATGCTAGACACACATTTTCCCCTGCTCTATTGCTTGTGCAAGAGAGAAATACATCAGTCACAGCAGTGGGGGGTGTGGTGACACAAATTTTTCGAATGTGTCGGCTTTTAACCCAGCAAAAAAGCAGAGATGATTTCTCAGTGCTGGATTACCTATTCGTGGCAAGACTGGGCACAGATGACTTGTGATCCTTTACTGTACCAGTTGGAAGGCTTAAAAGATAAGTATGGGATTCATTTTTATTATGGAATCATACTTACATAGGTGGATGCTACATCTGTCCCCCGCCTACTCTAAATCGTCCGTTTTTTGTTTTTTTTTTGCGTGCTAGTCGTATATCGAACCTGAAGAGTTTACTAAAGTAACAAAAATTCTCGTACGACAGAATAAAAATATCGGAAGTGATGTCGTGTGTTGTAGTGTATTTGTATTTTATTTGTATTTTCGGACAACAACTGTACTGATTAAACAAAAATCGTACGACCTGGTACTAGAAAAATTTTCGTGTTTGTCCGATCGGGTAATATCAGATGAACTGTGGTGATCAGCTCACAAAAGCTGTGTACTAACGATCTGATTATGGCTGGGAACCGAGCGATCAAACACCGTCAATCGCTTGGTTCTCACAGCTCCATGAGCAGAGAGCCGGTAATTGTCAGTCACCAATTCTCTGCTCTTCCCCCTCTGCCCCCCCCGCGATCAATGGAGCGCTGGGCTGTGGAAGGGGCGGGAGCAGCTGGCTCAGGCTCTCAGCGAGCTGGGTGCCGGTCCAGGCTCTTGGGAGGGTCCCGACCATATGGTCGGGATCTTTCCCGAGCCTGGACTGGCTCTGACATCTGCCGACAGTGGGCTTCAGAATGCTGTCTGCTGAAAATGGGTCACAAGAGTGCAAAACAAACTGCATCCCTGTGATCCACAGGAGAAGTATAGCCAAGTGAGCTTTGGCTGCACTTCTCCTTTTAATTTTTTTTTTTTCAGGTTTACAACCACTTTAATGCCAGTAATATGGAGATAAACTTTGCCCTGTGTGGAAAGAACATTGATTGATGATTGATATCACTTTTTTTACAGCTAGAAGCCAACACTGTGTACAGTTCCTGCCTATCACCCGGGGCTGTCATTGCTAGCTCTGATCCCCACTAATGATTGTGAATCAATCAGAGTGATTCCCCATCATGTGATCACTATGTCAGCTATGGCATAGCGATCCCATGCAGGTGGGAGACTTTATTTACAAAATAGGTCTTCAGCCTGCAAATCCCGCTGTAGTCTGAGGAGGGATGTGTGCTGTTGATAAATGATGTAATTGTCAGATACAATTACAGTATAAAAAAAAATTAAGAAAAACGTCCTATGTCATATGATTATATGAGATATTGGTGATTGAGCTCTGCTACGTGCCACATCCCTAAAGTTAAAGTGCAGAAAAACACAAATCCCCTGTTGGTGGGACTTTTTAGGAACTGGGATCATATAATAATAGAAAATCGATTCGTAAAAACTAATTTTTATTTATACATTACTGGGTAAAACAGCAAACAGTGTATACATGGTATGAACAACTGATGATACACCAACTTGTGCGAGATGATGATACAATAAGGTTTCCTCCACCTCATATGTCATATGATTATAGGCAGGTAAAATTTTCCTTGGGCATCTAGGTTTCAAAAACCTGATCATAGAAAAGTTAACTATTTGCATTGAGGGATTTGGGAAAGGGGGGGAGGGCAGAGATCCAGCTTTGATGCTTTAAGACACAGCTTGGGGTGTGTTCTTACTATTTTAGATTAGCACTACTTTTTCCATATGACTTTTCCTTTTACAGTAAAAGTCACAAACATTGGCAATTTAAGGCAATATATGATGAAAAAATACCCAAAATGAGCTTATCAATAAATACCGCTTATCAAAGTGATCATCAGATCCAGGGGTATAGGCGGCTACAGTTTGTGAACACTAACCTCATTATGTTTTACCTTAATACACGGAAGGGAGCTTAAAAAACAGCCGTTACTAAGTAACATAATTCACTCTTTTAAACATTTTAATTACAATACAGTTTATGTAGTGCAAAATATTTTAACAGTGCCTAATGTGAAAAGATCACTCGCTTGCGTTTTCTAATTCTGTAGCGTGTATGTCATGTAAAAGCTAAACACAAATACTGTATCCCGTTGTCACATTACTACATGAGAACAATATGTCAGAATGTCAGGAATTATATTCTTTTTGGAGAAAAATAGTGATAGTGACACCTGCAGGCTACATTACAAAATCAAGTACAGATGCTGCAAAACATTGTATACAATGACCAAGGGGACTGGGATTGATACCTGCTGAAATTGGTTTAGTTGATTGGTGCTCAGGTCACATTCCATTGGGCGGCAATGGACTTTGAGAGCTAATTGCCCATCGTGGGTTTGGTAAAAGCCAGTCAGTTCACCAGGAGGTCTTTTTCAGCTGAGGGCCTGAGTCACTTTCTACAGAGGATCTACCGATATCCACCAAACTTGTTTTTTTGATTGGTGCTAAGGTCCCGTTACAGACCTTACTGCATTGCTAGCAGGCTAGGGTGAGGGAAAATCGTGGTTCCCTAGTACATGTGTTCTTCTGACTGATGGATACTAAGAGGGAGATACTAAGAAACAACTGAAGGCCATTAGCTAGTCAAAGCACAACATGTTATCTGATTCTTGAGGCTGTTTACTTAAATCAACACAAACGCTGGAGACTGAATTTTAACTTAATACAAGTGCTGGAAAATGTTTAATCGGGCAGCAATGAACTTTGGATCGGACTTTCAGAGCTGATTTTCCATTTTGGATTTGGTATAGGCAGGTCAGTCCACCAAGTCCTCTGTGATGACCATAAAGTGAATAACTCACCACCATGTTCACTATATGGACCCCTTATGTATCTATACATGTTGATCGTATCCCCCTTAACCTCCCTAGCGGTAATCCCAAGTGTGGCTTGGGGTTCGATTTCAGTACCAAAAGCAGTAACCCCGAGCCACACTCGGGATTACACCACAGTATCCTGGTACAGGTTACTTACCTTGTCCTCAGGATCCTGCAATGTCCTCCACCAGATTCATTAATGTTCCGGGCTCCATTCCCTGTGAGTGTCATGACGCATGGGGGCGGAGCCCGGTGGCAAATTCAAAAAGTACTCAAAACATAACACATAAAAGACTTTAATCTGTAAGATAACATTACTGTATCAAATCATTTCACCTCCCTTTTGTCCCTAGTGCTTTGTCCAGTGCCCTGCCTGCACTTTTATATTATATATGCCATTCTTGCTGCCTGGAAACTTGAGAATGTCCATGGCATCCAAAAAGCGTCCCTTTACATCAAAAGCGATTTTAGACCAGCTAGAAAACAGTGATAGTAAATAAGAATCACTTGCAGAATTGAGCGATGGTGATTCGTGTGGAAATTCATCATCAGACACTGAAAGTGACGACAGCGACAATTCTGCGACTGAGTAAATTTCTGTGTTTTTGATTTGATTACATTATTGAATAAAATGTATTATTATTATTATTATTATTATATTATTTTTTTTATAAATATTTATAGTTTATTATATTATCATTTATGATTTCGTGTTTCAAACTTTATCATACCCAGGATGTCTACTAGACTCTTGTTTGGACAGATTTAAGTGAGTTATTCCTAAGAATTACAGGCCTACAACATAAAAAAGCCAAATTTGAGATTCAAAAATCAGACATAATCATACCGCCAGGGAGGATAATCTCCTCTTCTCAAGAGAGAATGAATTCACTTCCTCTAATCTTTCCTCATAGCTGAGCTCCTCCATGCCTCTTATCAGTTTGATTGCCCTTCTCTGCACTTTCTCCAGTTCCCTGATATCCTTTCTGAGAACTGGTGCCCAAAACTGAACTGCATATTCCACATGAGGTGTTACCAATGATTTGTACAGGGGCAAAATGATATCTCTCTCTCTGGAGTCCATACCTCTCTTAATATAAGAAAGGACTTTGCTTGTTTTGGAAACCACAGCTTGGAATTGCATGCTATTATTAAGCTTATGATTTACCAAAACCCCCAGATCCTTCTCCAATATGGATTCCCCCAGTTGTACTCCCCTAGTATTTATGATGCATGTATATTCCTAGCCCCCAAGTGCATTACTTTACATTTATCAACATTAAACCTCATTTGCCAAATAGTTGCTCAATTAGACAGAGCATTGAGGTCGGCTTGTAAATTGGAGACATCCTGTAAGGACGTTATTCCACTGCATAACTTAGTGTCATCTGCAAAGACAGAAATGGTACTTTTAATCCCAGACCCAATATAATTTATAAAGTTATTAAAAAGTAAGGGTCCCAACCCTGAACCTTGGGGTACACTACTGACAACCTTAGACTATTCAGAGTAAGAATCATTAACCACTACTCTCTGAATTCTGTCTTTTAGCCAGTTTTCTATCCATTTACAAACTGATATTTCCAAGCCTGTAAACTTTACCTTACAAATGAGCCGTGTGTGGGGAACTGTGTCAAACGCTTTTGCAAAATCCAAGTATTCTACATCCACAGCTGCAGCAAGAATAATAACCCCTGTCGCTTTCAGCGGGCACAATCGCCCACAAATCTCAACCCATTCTAGTGATTGAGGGCCACACTGTAAACGCCCCGCAACCGCGTGCAATGCACGCAGTTGAGGTACGGTAGCACGGCATTTAGGGGGTTAAAATAGACAGTAAGGAGGTGATACAACTGTTCTTCAGTGGGGATCACAACGAGACCTATCTACGGGACATTGAGGTATATTTTACTGTGTGATACAGAATTTTGTATGCTTTTCTGAATCATTTAACATGGCAAAATATGTTCAGAACACATTATAATGCACAAAAACACAGCAAGATGTACATTAAAGAGGAGTGCCAGTCAAAAAAAAAAAAAAATTAAAAGCCAGCAGCTACAAATACTGCAGCTGCTGACTTTTAATTGGACACTTACCTGTCCCAGGGTCCAGCGATGCGGGGGATCGAAGCCCCGCTCGTCTCCCCCTCCGTTCAGCGGCGCCGGCATTGCAACTGTCGGAGCTGGACTGTGGCTTCACAGCCTGGCTCCCACTGCGCATGTGCGAGCGGCACCATGCGCCGTGATTGGCCGCTCAGTCACCTGGGACCTGTAATGGGTCCCAGATGATTGACAGGAGGGAGGGAGCAGAGCTGAGCCCTTCCTGTGCCGAGACAGAAGTGATGTCACCAACCCAGGCACTGAAAGAGGCAGACTATGAGGGACCCCTTAGCAACAGGCATTTAAAGGTGAGTAAAAAAAAAAAAAATATCCAATTGTTTTTTTGTAATTTTTTTTTAGGATTTTTCATGTAGTTTTTTTTTTTTTTGGGTGGAACCCCACTTTAAAGCCAAATGTGCTAAAACACACATTAAGGATTCACAATAAAATGCATTTTTATTGCACTATTGTATGAACCCAGCATGACCAGCTTATCCCATTAAATATTAAAAGATAGAGAAAAAATTATTGTTCAAATAATGAAATCATAAAACTATTATGCCCATTCTTCTCAAATAAGGACAAATCCAACAAAAGAAAAAGTCACTGATATCAGAAAAGGGATTTTTTTCTGTAATATTTACATAATATAGAAGACCTCAGCCCTATGGTTATGTCCATTTTAATCAAAATAATTACACATTTGCATTTCTCATATCATTGCTTAGACTGATAAGGCAGGAGATCGGCCATCTGGTAAAAGGACAGTAACCCCCAATAACCCATTCACCTTTCACTCTGGAAGAACAATAGATCGAGATTGCTGATTGATTGATACCGGTTCTGAAACAAATCCTTTGTCTTAAAGGACACCTGCTGTGAAATATGCATTTCTTTCTTTTCCATAGAATGATATTCCATTCACATGCTGCATACGTTGTTTTTTCTTTTTTTTTTTTTAACCTTACTGGGTTTTTTCAATATAATTAAACTGCACCTTTCCGTAACTTTACAGTAAATAAATTCCTGACATGCCTTACGGCAACAGTATCATCTTAATTTAGAAAAACTGTATTATTTACAATCAAAAAGCAGTGATTAAAGTGATTGTAAAGGATTGTTTTTTTTTATAACAAACAAGTTATACTTACCTGCTCTGTGTAATGGTTTTACACAGAGTAGCCGCAATCCTCCTCTTCTCAGGTCCCTCACTGGTACTCCTGGTTTCTCCCCCCTGCCGAGTGCCCCCGTAGCAAGACGCTTGCTATGGGGGCACTGGTGTGTGCTTGCTCCCGAGCCCCACTCTCTGTGTCTCCATAGACACACAGAGCATGGCTCGGTCCCACCCCCCACTTCCTTGTCATTGATTGGTAGATAGACTTCTGTTCTGCTGCTATCGTGCACATCTCTGAATCGGGTAAACCTCAAAGAAATCCTGGACAGCCGCACTCTTATTTGCCTTTATTCAATAAAGTGCCATCCAAAATACAGGTCACACCAGATTAGAACAAAGCTTACGCATTTCGCACTACACAGAGTGCTTAGTCAAAGCTCAGCTATGACTAAGCACCGTGTAGTGCGAAACACGTAAGCTTTGTTCCACTCTGCTGTGACCTGTATTTTGTATGACACTTTTTTGAATAAAGGCAAATATTTTTGGAGTTTGGCTGTCCAGGATTTCTTTGATGTTTAACTGCTACAGCATTGCCACCACCTGGACTTCTAGACTGAAGGAGATGCCTTTTACTTTGATCTGACCCCTGGAGCGGTGATATTCTCTCTCTCTATCTCTGAATCAGGATTGGGATCAAGTAAGTATTTAATGGGGGGGGGGGGGCAGGGGGAGCTGCATGCAGAAGGTTTATTACCCAAATGCATTAGGGTAAAAAATTCTGAGTTTTGATCCACTTTAAAGTGGGGCTAAACCACTCGAGATTTATGTCCCGCCACTCCTCTTCCACGCCGCCATTTTTTAAAAAAGTGATCAGTCTCTATCAGGCATTTAGGAGCTGGAAGAGATGGGCCACACATCTGTACATGGGGGGGGCGAAAATTCCATGTAGCTCCTGCTCCTTTTTGGACGACAAGCTTAGCACGATTTTTAAACGCGCGCTTTGCTGCGATTGCAGCATGATTCTGTCAAGCGACAATTGCGACAGAATCGCACGTGTTTGGAATGAAATTAAAGTGATACTAAAGTCTTGTTTTTTTTTTATTTCGTTAAACATAACAAACATGTTATACTTACCTGCTCTGTGAAGTGGTTTTGCACAGGGCAGCCCAGATCCTTCTCTTCTCTGGCCCTTTTTGGCGCTCCTGGCCCCTCCCTCGTGTTGAGTGCCCCCACAGCAAGCAGCTTGTTATGGGGGCACCCGAGCTGAGTCACAGCTCCCTGTGTCTATTCAAACATGGAGCCGTTGCCCGGCCCCGCCCCCTTTCTCTCATTATTGGCTCACTGACTTTGATTGACAGTGGGAGCCAATGGCGCAATGCTGCTGTCTCAGACAAATGAGGAGGCGAGTCCCGGACAGCTGAGTCTCTCGTGCAACATCGCTGGATCTTCAGACGAAATTTCCAAAGGGACATGTTGGAAAATGTTTCTCATTAGTTATGAGAATGAGCAATTTTCATTTCAATATTTGTCCTTAAAAAACTGGATGAGCAAGACCGCTCATGATCAGAAACAAAGCACAACCCAGAAGAAGATAGCAGCGAAAAGAATTCTCGTATACAGGATAATGCAAAAATATTTTTAAGGGGTTACAAACTAAAATTTCTGTGATAGGTGAATAGAAGTATAAAGTTTAAAAATATACAGCGATGTTATTACAGCGATCTCCCCTGCTGAGCTATTATATTCTGAACGGGAGATGCCCCCTCCCCCGCCACCCCCACGCCAGAACTCACCGGTCAGCGCTCTTAATGTGGTTGTAAACCTGCAGGGCATGTAACATAAAACAAAGTAATGTGCCCACATCTCTAAATTGAATCTATGGATTTTTACCTTCAAGCTGTTTTCCCCTGCGCCTGTATGAGCCCTGTCAATATCGGATATGGGTAGGCAGGTCTCAATGCTGGCGCTCGGGAGTCGTGACGTCACGAGACTCCCCTCCCATCTCTATACTCCCCACGGCAAGCAGAGTCGCGGGGCTTAGCCTCGTGCATGG
Organism: Lithobates septentrionalis; assembly: GCA_037952835.1. Taxonomy (NCBI): domain Eukaryota; kingdom Metazoa; phylum Chordata; class Amphibia; order Anura; family Ranidae; genus Lithobates; species Lithobates septentrionalis. The sequence goes on along the minus strand of JBBDGP010000653.1, from coordinate 1,550,227 downwards.
ACATAGAATGACAGCATGACGGCGTGAATCCACTTTGGCTGGCCACACCCCCTCACGAGTACCATTCAATCATAACTCAGGGAAGGCACCACATGACTTCAGCATGCCCAATCCTGCTGAGGCGCGGAGCAACCAATCCTGGAAGAGCTTAGGGAGAAATGGGGAGTGATCTGCTGCTGGAATGCTAGACACACATTTTCCCCTGCTCTATTGCTTGTGCAAGAGAGAAATACATCAGTCACAGCAGTGGGGGGTGTGGTGACACAAATTTTTCGAATGTGTCGGCTTTTAACCCAGCAAAAAAGCAGAGATGATTTCTCAGTGCTGGATTACCTATTCGTGGCAAGACTGGGCACAGATGACTTGTGATCCTTTACTGTACCAGTTGGAAGGCTTAAAAGATAAGTATGGGATTCATTTTTATTATGGAATCATACTTACATAGGTGGATGCTACATCTGTCCCCCGCCTACTCTAAATCGTCCGTTTTTTGTTTTTTTTTTGCGTGCTAGTCGTATATCGAACCTGAAGAGTTTACTAAAGTAACAAAAATTCTCGTACGACAGAATAAAAATATCGGAAGTGATGTCGTGTGTTGTAGTGTATTTGTATTTTATTTGTATTTTCGGACAACAACTGTACTGATTAAACAAAAATCGTACGACCTGGTACTAGAAAAATTTTCGTGTTTGTCCGATCGGGTAATATCAGATGAACTGTGGTGATCAGCTCACAAAAGCTGTGTACTAACGATCTGATTATGGCTGGGAACCGAGCGATCAAACACCGTCAATCGCTTGGTTCTCACAGCTCCATGAGCAGAGAGCCGGTAATTGTCAGTCACCAATTCTCTGCTCTTCCCCCTCTGCCCCCCCCGCGATCAATGGAGCGCTGGGCTGTGGAAGGGGCGGGAGCAGCTGGCTCAGGCTCTCAGCGAGCTGGGTGCCGGTCCAGGCTCTTGGGAGGGTCCCGACCATATGGTCGGGATCTTTCCCGAGCCTGGACTGGCTCTGACATCTGCCGACAGTGGGCTTCAGAATGCTGTCTGCTGAAAATGGGTCACAAGAGTGCAAAACAAACTGCATCCCTGTGATCCACAGGAGAAGTATAGCCAAGTGAGCTTTGGCTGCACTTCTCCTTTTAATTTTTTTTTTTTCAGGTTTACAACCACTTTAATGCCAGTAATATGGAGATAAACTTTGCCCTGTGTGGAAAGAACATTGATTGATGATTGATATCACTTTTTTTACAGCTAGAAGCCAACACTGTGTACAGTTCCTGCCTATCACCCGGGGCTGTCATTGCTAGCTCTGATCCCCACTAATGATTGTGAATCAATCAGAGTGATTCCCCATCATGTGATCACTATGTCAGCTATGGCATAGCGATCCCATGCAGGTGGGAGACTTTATTTACAAAATAGGTCTTCAGCCTGCAAATCCCGCTGTAGTCTGAGGAGGGATGTGTGCTGTTGATAAATGATGTAATTGTCAGATACAATTACAGTATAAAAAAAAATTAAGAAAAACGTCCTATGTCATATGATTATATGAGATATTGGTGATTGAGCTCTGCTACGTGCCACATCCCTAAAGTTAAAGTGCAGAAAAACACAAATCCCCTGTTGGTGGGACTTTTTAGGAACTGGGATCATATAATAATAGAAAATCGATTCGTAAAAACTAATTTTTATTTATACATTACTGGGTAAAACAGCAAACAGTGTATACATGGTATGAACAACTGATGATACACCAACTTGTGCGAGATGATGATACAATAAGGTTTCCTCCACCTCATATGTCATATGATTATAGGCAGGTAAAATTTTCCTTGGGCATCTAGGTTTCAAAAACCTGATCATAGAAAAGTTAACTATTTGCATTGAGGGATTTGGGAAAGGGGGGGAGGGCAGAGATCCAGCTTTGATGCTTTAAGACACAGCTTGGGGTGTGTTCTTACTATTTTAGATTAGCACTACTTTTTCCATATGACTTTTCCTTTTACAGTAAAAGTCACAAACATTGGCAATTTAAGGCAATATATGATGAAAAAATACCCAAAATGAGCTTATCAATAAATACCGCTTATCAAAGTGATCATCAGATCCAGGGGTATAGGCGGCTACAGTTTGTGAACACTAACCTCATTATGTTTTACCTTAATACACGGAAGGGAGCTTAAAAAACAGCCGTTACTAAGTAACATAATTCACTCTTTTAAACATTTTAATTACAATACAGTTTATGTAGTGCAAAATATTTTAACAGTGCCTAATGTGAAAAGATCACTCGCTTGCGTTTTCTAATTCTGTAGCGTGTATGTCATGTAAAAGCTAAACACAAATACTGTATCCCGTTGTCACATTACTACATGAGAACAATATGTCAGAATGTCAGGAATTATATTCTTTTTGGAGAAAAATAGTGATAGTGACACCTGCAGGCTACATTACAAAATCAAGTACAGATGCTGCAAAACATTGTATACAATGACCAAGGGGACTGGGATTGATACCTGCTGAAATTGGTTTAGTTGATTGGTGCTCAGGTCACATTCCATTGGGCGGCAATGGACTTTGAGAGCTAATTGCCCATCGTGGGTTTGGTAAAAGCCAGTCAGTTCACCAGGAGGTCTTTTTCAGCTGAGGGCCTGAGTCACTTTCTACAGAGGATCTACCGATATCCACCAAACTTGTTTTTTTGATTGGTGCTAAGGTCCCGTTACAGACCTTACTGCATTGCTAGCAGGCTAGGGTGAGGGAAAATCGTGGTTCCCTAGTACATGTGTTCTTCTGACTGATGGATACTAAGAGGGAGATACTAAGAAACAACTGAAGGCCATTAGCTAGTCAAAGCACAACATGTTATCTGATTCTTGAGGCTGTTTACTTAAATCAACACAAACGCTGGAGACTGAATTTTAACTTAATACAAGTGCTGGAAAATGTTTAATCGGGCAGCAATGAACTTTGGATCGGACTTTCAGAGCTGATTTTCCATTTTGGATTTGGTATAGGCAGGTCAGTCCACCAAGTCCTCTGTGATGACCATAAAGTGAATAACTCACCACCATGTTCACTATATGGACCCCTTATGTATCTATACATGTTGATCGTATCCCCCTTAACCTCCCTAGCGGTAATCCCAAGTGTGGCTTGGGGTTCGATTTCAGTACCAAAAGCAGTAACCCCGAGCCACACTCGGGATTACACCACAGTATCCTGGTACAGGTTACTTACCTTGTCCTCAGGATCCTGCAATGTCCTCCACCAGATTCATTAATGTTCCGGGCTCCATTCCCTGTGAGTGTCATGACGCATGGGGGCGGAGCCCGGTGGCAAATTCAAAAAGTACTCAAAACATAACACATAAAAGACTTTAATCTGTAAGATAACATTACTGTATCAAATCATTTCACCTCCCTTTTGTCCCTAGTGCTTTGTCCAGTGCCCTGCCTGCACTTTTATATTATATATGCCATTCTTGCTGCCTGGAAACTTGAGAATGTCCATGGCATCCAAAAAGCGTCCCTTTACATCAAAAGCGATTTTAGACCAGCTAGAAAACAGTGATAGTAAATAAGAATCACTTGCAGAATTGAGCGATGGTGATTCGTGTGGAAATTCATCATCAGACACTGAAAGTGACGACAGCGACAATTCTGCGACTGAGTAAATTTCTGTGTTTTTGATTTGATTACATTATTGAATAAAATGTATTATTATTATTATTATTATTATATTATTTTTTTTATAAATATTTATAGTTTATTATATTATCATTTATGATTTCGTGTTTCAAACTTTATCATACCCAGGATGTCTACTAGACTCTTGTTTGGACAGATTTAAGTGAGTTATTCCTAAGAATTACAGGCCTACAACATAAAAAAGCCAAATTTGAGATTCAAAAATCAGACATAATCATACCGCCAGGGAGGATAATCTCCTCTTCTCAAGAGAGAATGAATTCACTTCCTCTAATCTTTCCTCATAGCTGAGCTCCTCCATGCCTCTTATCAGTTTGATTGCCCTTCTCTGCACTTTCTCCAGTTCCCTGATATCCTTTCTGAGAACTGGTGCCCAAAACTGAACTGCATATTCCACATGAGGTGTTACCAATGATTTGTACAGGGGCAAAATGATATCTCTCTCTCTGGAGTCCATACCTCTCTTAATATAAGAAAGGACTTTGCTTGTTTTGGAAACCACAGCTTGGAATTGCATGCTATTATTAAGCTTATGATTTACCAAAACCCCCAGATCCTTCTCCAATATGGATTCCCCCAGTTGTACTCCCCTAGTATTTATGATGCATGTATATTCCTAGCCCCCAAGTGCATTACTTTACATTTATCAACATTAAACCTCATTTGCCAAATAGTTGCTCAATTAGACAGAGCATTGAGGTCGGCTTGTAAATTGGAGACATCCTGTAAGGACGTTATTCCACTGCATAACTTAGTGTCATCTGCAAAGACAGAAATGGTACTTTTAATCCCAGACCCAATATAATTTATAAAGTTATTAAAAAGTAAGGGTCCCAACCCTGAACCTTGGGGTACACTACTGACAACCTTAGACTATTCAGAGTAAGAATCATTAACCACTACTCTCTGAATTCTGTCTTTTAGCCAGTTTTCTATCCATTTACAAACTGATATTTCCAAGCCTGTAAACTTTACCTTACAAATGAGCCGTGTGTGGGGAACTGTGTCAAACGCTTTTGCAAAATCCAAGTATTCTACATCCACAGCTGCAGCAAGAATAATAACCCCTGTCGCTTTCAGCGGGCACAATCGCCCACAAATCTCAACCCATTCTAGTGATTGAGGGCCACACTGTAAACGCCCCGCAACCGCGTGCAATGCACGCAGTTGAGGTACGGTAGCACGGCATTTAGGGGGTTAAAATAGACAGTAAGGAGGTGATACAACTGTTCTTCAGTGGGGATCACAACGAGACCTATCTACGGGACATTGAGGTATATTTTACTGTGTGATACAGAATTTTGTATGCTTTTCTGAATCATTTAACATGGCAAAATATGTTCAGAACACATTAAAATGCACAAAAACACAGCAAGATGTACATTAAAGAGGAGTGCCAGTCAAAAAAAAAAAAAAATTAAAAGCCAGCAGCTACAAATACTGCAGCTGCTGACTTTTAATTGGACACTTACCTGTCCCAGGGTCCAGCGATGCGGGGGATCGAAGCCCCGCTCGTCTCCCCCTCCGTTCAGCGGCGCCGGCATTGCAACTGTCGGAGCTGGACTGTGGCTTCACAGCCTGGCTCCCACTGCGCATGTGCGAGCGGCACCATGCGCCGTGATTGGCCGCTCAGTCACCTGGGACCTGTAATGGGTCCCAGATGATTGACAGGAGGGAGGGAGCAGAGCTGAGCCCTTCCTGTGCCGAGACAGAAGTGATGTCACCAACCCAGGCACTGAAAGAGGCAGACTATGAGGGACCCCTTAGCAACAGGCATTTAAAGGTGAGTAAAAAAAAAAAAAAAATATCCAATTGTTTTTTTGTAATTTTTTTTTAGGATTTTTCATGTAGTTTTTTTTTTTTTTGGGTGGAACCCCACTTTAAAGCCAAATGTGCTAAAACACACATTAAGGATTCACAATAAAATGCATTTTTATTGCACTATTGTATGAACCCAGCATGACCAGCTTATCCCATTAAATATTAAAAGATAGAGAAAAAATTATTGTTCAAATAATGAAATCATAAAACTATTATGCCCATTCTTCTCAAATAAGGACAAATCCAACAAAAGAAAAAGTCACTGATATCAGAAAAGGGATTTTTTTCTGTAATATTTACATAATATAGAAGACCTCAGCCCTATGGTTATGTCCATTTTAATCAAAATAATTACACATTTGCATTTCTCATATCATTGCTTAGACTGATAAGGCAGGAGATCGGCCATCTGGTAAAAGGACAGTAACCCCCAATAACCCATTCACCTTTCACTCTGGAAGAACAATAGATCGAGATTGCTGATTGATTGATACCGGTTCTGAAACAAATCCTTTGTCTTAAAGGACACCTGCTGTGAAATATGCATTTCTTTCTTTTCCATAGAATGATATTCCATTCACATGCTGCATACGTTGTTTTTTCTTTTTTTTTTTTTAACCTTACTGGGTTTTTTCAATATAATTAAACTGCACCTTTCCGTAACTTTACAGTAAATAAATTCCTGACATGCCTTACGGCAACAGTATCATCTTAATTTAGAAAAACTGTATTATTTACAATCAAAAAGCAGTGATTAAAGTGATTGTAAAGGATTGTTTTTTTTTATAACAAACAAGTTATACTTACCTGCTCTGTGTAATGGTTTTACACAGAGTAGCCGCAATCCTCCTCTTCTCAGGTCCCTCACTGGTACTCCTGGTTTCTCCCCCCTGCCGAGTGCCCCCGTAGCAAGACGCTTGCTATGGGGGCACTGGTGTGTGCTTGCTCCCGAGCCCCACTCTCTGTGTCTCCATAGACACACAGAGCATGGCTCGGTCCCACCCCCCACTTCCTTGTCATTGATTGGTAGATAGACTTCTGTTCTGCTGCTATCGTGCACATCTCTGAATCGGGTAAACCTCAAAGAAATCCTGGACAGCCGCACTCTTATTTGCCTTTATTCAATAAAGTGCCATCCAAAATACAGGTCACACCAGATTAGAACAAAGCTTACGCATTTCGCACTACACAGAGTGCTTAGTCAAAGCTCAGCTATGACTAAGCACCGTGTAGTGCGAAACACGTAAGCTTTGTTCCACTCTGCTGTGACCTGTATTTTGTATGACACTTTTTTGAATAAAGGCAAATATTTTTGGAGTTTGGCTGTCCAGGATTTCTTTGATGTTTAACTGCTACAGCATTGCCACCACCTGGACTTCTAGACTGAAGGAGATGCCTTTTACTTTGATCTGACCCCTGGAGCGGTGATATTCTCTCTCTCTATCTCTGAATCAGGATTGGGATCAAGTAAGTATTTAATGGGGGGGGGGGGGCAGGGGGAGCTGCATGCAGAAGGTTTATTACCCAAATGCATTAGGGTAAAAAATTCTGAGTTTTGATCCACTTTAAAGTGGGGCTAAACCACTCGAGATTTATGTCCCGCCACTCCTCTTCCACGCCGCCATTTTTTAAAAAAGTGATCAGTCTCTATCAGGCATTTAGGAGCTGGAAGAGATGGGCCACACATCTGTACATGGGGGGGGCGAAAATTCCATGTATGCCCACAAATGCTGCCAGCTTCTGGTGGATGGGCAATATAGCACCCAGTGGCATGTTTGTGCAAACATGGAAAGCTGTTTTGCATGCACAAATGTGCCACAAAGTAACCCACTTCCTCCTGGGATAGCTGTGATGTAGCGATCCCAGGGTCCGTCCTAGGCCGGAAACGCAGAACTACTGTCTTTCAGTACAGAAAGCAACTGGTAAAAATTAGAAAGGATACCATTTGCATTTGTGTAATAGGGAGTGGGAATGGACACAATAAAAAACGTGTTGTTTTAGTTTAGTTCTGCTTTAAGGTGGCGGTTCACACCAGAACTCGGTGCTGGAACGACGCGTTTTATGCGTGCGAATGTGCTTCCTTTGCAATCTGCATGCGGGTGCAATGCAGACCTCACTCTCCTCCCCCTCAGTGAATGATAACACATAAATACACCGAGGGGTCAACTTATAAAAACGTTGCTTTGCAAAAGTCTGAAGCATTTGCGCAGTCATCATGAATAATCCCTTGCATCCCCGCAATTAGCCTAAAACGTTTATTTCATATGATTGTCAGCTCCATCTAGTGGCCATAATGTGGTGTTTTTCTGAAATACCTCAATCATGAAAATACAGCATTAAGTCGAAGATGACGATAATTTTTTTTTTAACGTATAACTCTTTATTCAAAGATTTTTCCAAATATAAACAATCATGTAGAAAAAGAAGACAAACAAAGAAATAAACCTATTACAAAACCAACTTCGCGAAGCATATACATCAAATAGGCCAACATTGGCACTTATTAAATTTATAAACTAAAGATATAAACTAAATATAGGAGATTAATGCAGAGTATAAATTAATACACCACCTTAATGCAAATTCACTTCAAATCAAATAATAACCTCCAAAATATGTCGATATGCATCGATTACTGCTATTGTTAACCTATATGCTTATACCTTAACTTAACTACTTTAAAATGAGAAACCTTTCTCCTGACCCCATCAATGGGGTCCGGAGACAAAATCTACTAAAAAACGGAGAAAAAGAGAGAGAGAAAAAAAAAAAAGAGGTGACGATCATAAGAAACAAACGTACTAGGCAAAATGCGGGGATAATTCATAATGGCTGTGCCAATGCTTGAGACATTTGCATAGATTTTTAATTTAATAGACCCCCCTTCAAGTCTTTATTTTGTACTAAATCACTTTTCACCCCCATGTTCATTCCCAACCCCAGCTGTCGAAGTGATCAGACAAGCACGCCTGGCCTCTAAGACCAAAAGAAACCAAACTTTTTATAGCAAAGGAACATTTTTTAAAGAACAGATAAAATAAATATGTTGCAGGCAAAATTAACTCCGGGGGTTTAGATTGAACTATAAGGAAGATCTTTTGTCTTTTCCATACATCTGTTCTCCCCTGTGCACCAACCTCCTTCCTTCACTTTTAAGATGCAGAACAGTGCAAGCCATCCGTCATGTTCCTGCCCAAACCTCCAGTTTATCCAAGTCCTTCTGTGGAGAAATCACTCTCTGATTTTATAACCTTGCATAATTGAGTCCCATCAGCAGGAATTAAACGTTTGCTTTCAATGACTAGCTCAAGGTCAAGACTAAACATGTTAAGAAGCTTCACCGGAACTTTAAATCCGACATTTCTGCTTTCACCGCTACAGCCTTTCTGCGCCTCCTAGTACAGGTAATCTTCTTGTAGATATTACACAGGCATCCAGTACTTAGACATGTATCATTGGGTTTATTGTCCATTTGTTATTAGCTGTGCCGCCGTGTAATGAGTACATTATATTTCAGACTGGGAATGGAATTTGCAGCCAAGCGTTTGCGTTTTGGGTAGCGAGGCAGAGCACTGGAACCTATTTGTTTATTTGAGTCTTTTTATCATTGGAGAGATTCCCCTCACTTCCTGTTACAAAGACACGACAGGAAGTGAAATGAAAGAAGCCGAATGAGTTTCTTATACTTACATGATGTATCCAAAATAAAAATAAAAAAGTTTTGATACAGACCCATTTTAAAGCTGCGTTTACAATGGAGCTGCTGAGTCTCTTTGAACAGGTGTTTTTGCAGACATCTGAGGATGAAGGTTTTTTTTTTTATTCTTTTTTTTTTTAATTATTTTAAGCCAAAGTAAAACTGGCCATACATGGATTGAAGTTCGGCCATTTTTTTTTTTGTGTGTGTGTGAATAGCTAGGACAACAGAGGTCAAAATCTATATTTTTATTGAAATATATAAAATAAGAATGATGACTTTAAAGATTTTGTATACCTACTTAAAAATAGAACCAAACTGTGATATGTTGTATTTTATGATGCACATGCAATTGAATTATGTTTGTTTGTATAAAATTGCATGAAAAAAATAAAATATAGAATAAAAAAAAAAAAAAAGGAAAAGAAATTCGGCCAGTTCAGCAGGAACCTGACGTATTTCGATTCATGTGTGCGCACTATGTCTATTGTAGCACCCTCTAGTGTGCTAGATGTAAATAGGTTTAGCTGTTAGTGTAGGATTGTAGGTAAATTGGCTTGGCTGAGAGCCAGGCCTGGGTTGTGAATCTGGGTCAGGGTTTAGTGACTCAGGGAGGCTGGATGACTCATCTGGCAGCTCTCGCTAACACTTCCGCCTGGTCTGGAAGTTTGTAGAAACTTTCAGAACTGGAGGGTAGGAGTGAGGAGGGGATGCCATGCATATTTATAAGGACCCTGGCCAATCCCCAGCAAAATAGGGCTGGAAGGGGGCATCTCACCTTATAAATAGAAATAGGTATGGGTCATGCCAGCAGGGTCAGTCATGTGAAAGATGGAGATGGAGTGCTGAGGAGGCTGTCCGTAGCCCTTAAGGGTGCCCCCCAGTCTGGTGGGGGGGGTGATCTTGGGCCTGGGGCTTGGGTGCTGGAAGGATCCCCAAAACACACGGAGGAAGCTTTACCTGGAGGCATGGGAGCGAAGATAGCAGGAGCAGGTCAGCACGTCTGGGAGATCTCCTGAGAGTCAGTGAGTGGACTGGTGAGTGTCAGTATGGAGGACTGTGGAGAGAGTGTCAGTCTGGAGGACTGTGGGGAGAAGTTATCCTGGAGGGCTAGTAAAAGGGGAAGATGCAGCTAGGTGGGTTGGCAGTGCCCAAAGAGGTGGTGCTGGGACCAGTAGCCACAGGAGTGATTAATGCTGGACACTGAACTTTGCTACACAACCAAAGGGCCTTGGGTTCCTGCCTATTATAGGCTTTTGCTTTATTCTGACAGAGTGCCTTGTCAGATCTGTATAGTGTGCCAGCTGAGTTCTGTAAGAAAGTGAGTGCTGGAGGAAGAAGTGGAGTTTATATAGGACTATATATAGGAAGAAATGTCCCTGAAGTTGTTTTGAAGTCAAGTGGGCATCCCATAATCTCCAATCCCTATCCAAGTTATTATCCCTCAATAAAAAACAAAGAAAAACAAAGTCACGGACTGTTCTCTGACTCTGGAGTGCCTCTGGAAATTTGGTGTGCCTGGCTGTGCAGGGTGGGGGATCCAATTCTACTTGCGACTCCTTAGAGGGTGCACTACACTATCTACCAATTAACTTCAGTTCAACTGCCCAGTGGGATTTTCACCGCTTGATCAGCACTGCAGGATAAAGACTACAGTGCTGTCTGATCAGTGTATTCTGACTTTGGGGAAGCCTCCCTGCTTTCAGAATACAAGAACACAGTAGGGTAGAATTCCCCCATCCACACATTCAGGGTCATTTTTTTCCCCTTTCAACCTGCTGGTTAAATTAAAAAACGAATGTATGGACAGCTAAAGGCTGGTCAATGGCCATAGTTGGAGTTCTCCAGCTACACAAGTGAGTCCTCAGGAAGGATGTACTGGAAATGGAGCGAGTACAAAGAAGGGCAGCAAAGCTAATAAAGGGTCTGGAGGATATTAGTTATGAGTAAAGGTTGCGAGCACTGAACTTATTCTCTCTGGAAAAGAGACTGTTGAGAGGGGATATGATTTCAATATACAAATATCATACTGGTGACCCCACAATAGGGATACAACTTTTTTGCGGAAGGGAGTTTAATAAAACACGTGGCCACTCATTAAATTTAGAAGAAAAGAGGTTTAACCTTAAACTACGTAGAGGGTTCTTTACTGTAATGCCCCGTACACACGGTCGGATTTTCCGACGGAAAATGTGTGATAGGACCTTGTTGTCGGAAATTCCGACCGTGTGTGGGCTCCATCACACATTTTCCATCGGATTTTCCGACACACAAAGTTTGAGAGCAGGATATAAAATTTTCCGACAACAAAATCCGTTGTCGGAAATTCCGATCGTGTGTACAGAAATCCGACGGACAAAGTGCCACGCATGCTCAGAATAAATAAAGAGATGAAAGCTATTGGCCACTGCCCCGTTTATAGTCCCGACGTACGTGTTTTACGTCACCGCGTTCAGAACGATCGGATTTTCCGACAACTTTGTGTGACCGAGTGTATGCAAGTTTGAGCCAACATCCGTCGGAAAAAATCCTAGGATTTTGTTGTCGGAATGTCCGAACAAAGTCCGACCGTGTGTACGGGACATTAGAGTGGCAAGTGTGTGGAATTCCCTTCCACAGGTGGTGGTCTCAGCGGGGGACATCGATAGTTTCCACAAAACTATTAGATAATCACCTGAACGACCGCAACATACAGGGATATACAATGTAATACTGACATATAATCACACACATAGGTTGGACTTGATGGACTTGTGTCTTTTTTAAACCTCACCTACTATGTAACTAAGTGAGGTGGATAGAGGGATACTCCTTTCTGTGCTATTGTGTTCTGACAGCAGGGACTACAGCAGAAATTGACTGTAGTAGCTGATCAAAGAAACTTTTTCCAACCATGCTGTTCAGCAAAATGTGATTGTTATGCCCCGTACACACGATCAGACTTTCCGACAACAAAAACCGTGGAATTTTGTTCGAAGGTTGTTGGCGCCAACTTGTCTTGCATACACACGGCCACACAAATGTTGGCCAACAATTACGAACGTAGTGACGTACAAGACGTACGGCAAGCCGATAAAAAGGAAGTTCAATAGTCATGTGATATCTCCATTACGAACACTAGTTTTACAAGACCGAGTGCTTCCGGCTCGTCCTTGATTCCGAGCATGCGTGTTTGTACTTTGGACTTTTGTCTGACGGTCTTGTGTACACACACTCGGAAAGTCCCACAACACACATTTGTTGGCTGAAAATTTGAGAGCATGCTAGCCAACATTTGTTGGCGGAAAGTCCGACAACAAATGTCTGATGGAGCATACACACAGTCGGACTTACCGCCAACAAGCTCACATCCAACATTTCCCGTCGGAAAATCCGATCGTGTGTATGCGGCATTAGATCGACTTCGATCCAGCGGGAATGTCCATAGATTCACCCAAATTTGGCCGGGGTCTGCTGAACCGTCCAAATCTATCTATCATATTTATCTAGGGATACACTGCACATTTTTTCACATTGAGGTTGAGCTCAGTCTGGTTTTTATGCCCTTTTTCTTTTCCTTATACGTATCAAAAAATATGTAAGGACATCCTATTTCCCCAGTATTACAGCCCAGATCACCATTACTCAGTTACCGTTTCTACTATCAAGAAATGTGCTGTAAGTCTAACGTGTTCTCGTTCCACACAATTTGGTCATGACCATTTACACAATGGCTTTGCGGTAGCACATGCTTTGTTACTTTACCGCAACCTGTGGCAAAGTACATTATATGTAATGGTGCAATGTGGCCTCATTCAATTGAATGGAACCACATGACACCAATGCAAGTAATGTGTGATGCCATAGATTTGGGTAAAGTGAGCAGTAGTAACACAAGCGTTACCCCAATTCCATAAAGCTTTTTGTAGCTCAGTTAAAGACACAATTTTTCAAACTCAGCATTCTCTTGCTCCCATTGGAACCCCAACACTACCTCTAATTGTTACCTTTTTGTGGCGAGTAGCCTCATACCGTATCGCCATTCTTACTGTATGATGTCATTAAATTGAAAGAAATCTTTGTCGCCAATAAAACAAATTTAACAACGCCCTTAAATAAAACCTATTAAAACATGGCAACCTTGACTTCTATTGGCTACCAATTTTTAAAGTCTAGAGGACTAACCTTTCAAGACCAGCCATTCTGTTCATGGCTGGATACTGCCCCCCTCTAACTTCTACCTTGTTCCTTTTCTTCCCCTCTTCTAATCCCTAAACCTTGCTATAAAGAAGCCTGATAGATAAACAAAATGCCAGTTTTAGTATCAATTGTCAGCACTTTAGAACATTCTTTCCCTAAACTCAAACTTTATCAGTTTACAGACTCAACTAGAGTTCAATCAGAAACATTCCAAGTAAATATAGATTATGTCCATAATCCATAGATTAAATGGCACAATAGACTCTTGCATTGGGGCAAACTGTTGGCTAATAACAGTAACTCATTCTGTCTATCTCTTTCTGATTATCTCTGTTTAGTTTAGCGTTGTAACGTTGACAACCATTATGTATATAGTAAATTATAAAACGCTTCCCACATTGTCCTTTTTCTTTGTGCTCTAATCTAACCTTTCTTTGCTGTATCCAAAACAAAATTAAAAGGTTGTGGCTGGGGTTGGACGTTAGGCTTTAATGAACAATTCCTTTAAAGGGGGCATGCCACCAAACCATTAATTTCAACAAAAATTATTGTGCATTTAACAAATTTTATACATGTTATTTATATGTAAAAGCCTCCCTTGTGTAGACATCTAAAAGCCCTGAGACTGCTGCTGGATGCCACCATGCCATGTGACATCAGCTGCCCCACCAGACTCATAGCTGTCACTCAAATGACATGCTATAGTATTCCCCTTCATTCCTCCCTCAGCTGCTATATAAAAGGTTATGTAGGAGGGTGAGAGGAGGGGCAGAGGAGCTGGAGCAGCGCAGACAGCAGTTAGACACTCCCAGAAGAGGACATGGCAATGACTTGCAAAAAAAGGAGGGGGTGGTGCTAGGTAATTGACCCGTCTTGGAGTAGTCACATTATTTGAGTTTTGAGTCGAATTTTAAGTTCAGATACATGTTGAAAGTGAATGTGGAATAATTTATGGAAAGAAAAAACACTGCAAGTAAGCATCTAAAATACTTATTTTAGATGCTAGGTGCTGGTCCAGGCTCCTGGGTGGATCCCGACCATATGGCTGCGATATTTCCCCAGCCTGGCTGGCTCTGTGATGTCAGCAAACAGCTGGATTCAGCTGAAAATGGGTCCCAGGAGTACAGAACGAACTGACCTCCTGTGATCCACAGGAGAAGTACAGCCAAACAAGCTTTGGCTGTACTTCTCCCTTAAGAAGAGATTTAATTACAATATACAAATATCTAAATGGTGATTCTGGCATAGGGAGAAAAATATTCAGTCTCAGGTCACTCAAGAAGACACGTCCACTCAATGAAGTTGGAAGAGAAGCGGTTTAGCCTTAAACTGCGTAAGGGGTTATTTCTATTAGAGCTGTAAGGATGTGGAATTCCCTTCCCCAGTTGGTGATGTCAGTGGGGAGTGTCAATAATTTTTAGATGGGCATCATAGCGAACGTAATATACAAGGATACTGGAAATGGTAGAGGCATAAACACACACACAGGCTGAACTGGATGGACCGATGAACTGGTGTCTTTATTCAACCTTACCAACTGTATCTGAATGTAACCAGAGAACACCGTACCAAAGATGGGTCCCTGCCGTCTTCCCAAAAACACCCGAATTAAACCACCTACAAGGACCCTATACAGCCAAAACTTCCGCTTCTACCCAAATCTAACCATAACGAACCAACAATTATTATTTTTTATTTTTTTATAACTTTACAATGTTTTATTGAAGATCAATAAAGTATAGTACATGTTAATCATATACAAAGTGTACATTCGTCAAAATAATAACGTTTTAAAACGAACCAACAATTGATGTGGACGTGAGGAACATTCCCCCCATCACCCTGCTTCTTCGACCAATTCAGTAATTACCGGATTACTTAATTA
This sequence comes from Lithobates septentrionalis, assembly GCA_037952835.1. Lineage (NCBI taxonomy): Eukaryota > Metazoa > Chordata > Amphibia > Anura > Ranidae > Lithobates > Lithobates septentrionalis. The sequence goes on along the minus strand of JBBDGP010000653.1, from coordinate 1,534,934 downwards.
TCCCCCACACTGCCTGCTTTCCTTTCCACCCAGTTATGTATGCCCTGCGCTTAATTCACTTCTTGCATTGCCTTTACTGCGCAAAATGATGTGGGTTAGTAGGCCTTTCTGAGGCTGTTACATTATACTTTGTCCCCTAGGAGTTCTGTATAGATGATTTATTTTGTTTACATGTAGTAAATGGCTAGTCGCAGTGGTCAGATTATAGCACCATCTCTCAAACTAGCATACATTTCTGTCTCTATGCATATTATCAATGCATTTACAAATATATTCCTACAGCAGACTTTTAATTAGGTGTAATGTATACATGTAATATGTATCCATGACACCGTTATAATCAATAGGTCTAGAGATTACTAGCCTACGCTGAGCATAATTACTGGGCCAAACCCACTTACTGCTATTTGTCAGCTTAAAATAATGTTATAAATAATTTCCATACCGGGCGGGAGGTCATTGTGTGGACACAGCAAGAAGCATTGTGGATCGCACCGTTCATGCCTTAATTGACTCCCCAGTTATTAAGCACTGCACAGTAATCTCACTTCTGGAATATGTTGGCTTGGCGGCTACTGCAATTACTCAAGGATGACATTTCCACTGCGTCTGCATACATAGTTGCTTAGAAAATGCTTTACAATATACTTGTGGTTTGGTGCCCCTTAGTACTTTGCTCTGACTGCAACAGTTATAAGCATAAAATAGATGGGATGCGTATGTAATGAATAAGTCACACGTGCCATACTTTGAGTGGGCTGAATATGTATTCTTAATGTGGAAGAAAGGCCTAATTCTAACTATTCCTAAAAATGTTCTCTTCCCCCTCCTCCTACATTGTATTACCAAAAGTATCGGGATGCCTGCATTTTTTTTTTTTTTATAATACATATTTATTTTTATCGAGACATATTTCATCATACAAAATCACAAAAGTGCATTGAATTATCTACTTACAACCCATATTAATGTACACCTATTGTTTAAGCAACATTTAAATACATCTTATTTATTCTTCTAAAGTATAATTTTAAAAGAACAAAAAAAACAAACAGACAAAAAAAAGGAGAGGAAGGGTGGTACTGCGTACCCTATCCAAGTCCATTTTCTCATTGTTTATAATATAAATACATATATCTTAATGTTCCTACAGGGACCCAACAATTCAAACTGGAACCTCAAAAAAAAAAAAAGAAAGTGGCAGTTCCTTACAATTCCAGAAAACTTGGTATTAAGTGCCAAATTCTGAAATCCAGTGCAAAAAATTGAAGTAAAAATTTGTGTAAAAATTCTAACCGTGCAATAAAATCTATAGAGTGTCAACCCCCCCCCTTAATCGACATTGTTGTAAGTGTCAAGTGCCTTGATTAAACCAATGTAAGGGGATAAGGGAAATTTCCACTTCTCCCTTTCTCTTCTCTCATTTCTTTTTCCACATCCCTAGTGATGTTAAAATCTCAATACTCAAAAGTATGTATTCCCATTTCATTATTTGTTCAGGTCCTCAGTAGGTAATCATTCCTTCCATCTGAGAAACACCCTCTTTAATATAAGTCCCACCCATCCTTTATAAAAAAAAAAAAAAAAAGGTGGGGGGGGGTTATTTCCTTCTTTCCTCTTTCCAAAACAACACATTTCTTATCCTGATCTTACCAGATACATCCAAACAAGAGACCCACCATATTCCAATCTTCAATGGAGTGGCAATACGCGGCAACAATGTCTAATCTGTAGATAGCTCTAAGGAGTAGCATAGCCATCCTGCCCATGTATCATTAAACTTATCATATTTTACTCTAACCAAGTGTACCCATCTCTCAGCCTCCAATATTTTATCTACTTCCCTTTTCCAATCCATCAGAGTAGGACATCTAGATTGTCTCCAATACCTCAGTATCAATACCTTAGCTGCATTCAATAGGTGTAGGGTAATACTTCTTTTATATAACTTAATTGAGGATGGCATCCCATGAAACAGAAAATGTAAGGGGGAAAATTCTATGGGTCTGGGAGTCATTTTCTTAATCCATGGGGCAACCGCCTCCCAAAATATTTTGATCTTAGGGCACGTCCACCATAAATGGAGAAAAGTGCCCCTTTGATCACATCCCCTCCAACAGCAAGCATCTGCCGTTGGGTACATCAGTGCCAGATGCACTGGGGAACGATACCATCTAGTCAAAAATGTATAAGACATCTCTTGAATGTGAGAGCTTATGGAAGTATAATGTGTTGCTTTAATCTTTTTATGACCTATTTCTCTTTCCCAATCTCTTATAAAATAAGAGATTGAGGTATGTTGAACCTTGAGTACCAGTTTATACATTCTGGATAACAGATATCTAGGGTCTGGGTTATTAATACACCATGACTACAAAAGTAGTGAGAGAATTCAAGGGCCTCACCTTGGACTTCCATTTGTTTAAAAAATCTGCTATTTGGTGGTATCTCCAAGTGGCCATTGGTATATTCTCCCAGGTCAATATAAGATCCGATAGGGGTAACAAAGTGCCTATTGAAGCAACCCTAGCACATGTAGCGCCCCCATCTGCTCCCCATAGATCTAAGAACCAAGGGTATCCCCCCAATGGGGTTAGTGGGGCTATTAAGGGGGCATACTTTCCCAAATTATTTAACTTATCCCACACCGATAGAGTTGTCCTAGTTATTGGTGATACCCACTCCGACAAGCCCCTGGACTTGGCCAGAATCCATGGGGCTCTTGCCAAGTTCCTACCCACCATTGTCTTCTCTAAAGACACCCAGAGTTTATTCGAAGAGTCATGGCATAAATTCATTATGTGTACCAAGGTCATAGCTTTATAATACAAATTTACATCTGGAAGTCCCACTCCACCCTCTAATTTATGCCTCCGTAGAGTATCATACGCTAACTTGTGATGTCTGTCCCCCCATAGAAAGGTCAAAAATGCCCTCCGTACCTGTTTAAAAAAGGATTGTGGAAGTGCTATGGGAATGTATATAAAATATAAATTATTCTAGGTAATACATTTATTTTAAGGGCATTTACTCTTCCAAACCAAGTCAGGAGGTGGCCCCTCCAACTCTGCAAATCCTTTAATGTACCTGTTAGTAAAGGACCATAATTAAGATTGTATAAGCGCTTTAAATCTGGGGTAATATGAGTCCCCAAATATGGTAGGGAGTCAAAACGCCAGATAAAAGGAAAGGAGTATTGTAGAGAGGAACCCCCCCCCCATCAATTGCAGCTTCACTGTGCCCATCAAACGCAGCCACTTGTGCCCATCATATGCAGCCATTGTGCCCATCAAACGCAGCCACTTGTGCCCATCAAACGCAGCCACTTGTGCCCATCAAACGCAGCCACTTGTGCCCATCAAACGCAGCTATTGTGCCCATCAAACGGATTCCATTGTGCCCATCAAATGCATCCACTTGTGCCCATCAAACGCAGCCACTTGTGCCCATCATATGCAGCCACTTGTGCCCATCAAATGCAGCCACCTGTGCCCATCATTTGCGGCCACTTGCCCATCAAATGCAGCCACTTGTGCCCATCAAACGCAGCCACTGTGCCCATCATATGCAGCCACTTGCCCATCAAATGCCGCCATTTGTGCCCATCAAATTCAGCCACCGTGCCCACCGCCCCCCCCCCCCTACTCGCGCGGTTCGTGGCTCTGGCACCCGAGGGGGGGTGGGGGGATGCAGCCAAATGCATGTACCTCCAGCTGCCCATTGGGATACATTGATGTCAGTTTTATTGAGGTCTATTGAGGTCTAATCACAGGTCAACAACAGAATGCCCTTGTGAAAAGCCGTGTTAATTTTTACATCAAATTTCAATTTAGTTTTAGTTATTGTCTTTTGACTAAAATGCCATTTTAGTTTTAGTCGTATTTTAGCCATCTGAATTGTTTTAGATTTAGTCGTATTTTAGTTGACTAAAATCTCCAGTACATTTTAGTAGTCTATCGAGTGGTTTTAATTAAATTTGAATGCATTATTTAAGCATTTCTTTAGAATTGCCAAACTTATTATATACTCCTGGAGTAAAAATCGAATAACTTTATTATTTATGGTATTAAGGTTTGAACATGCACTACAGACACAGATTTAGCCTTTGCAATATATGACGTCTTTATAAATAAAACCGAGTTTCATAAACAAGCAAATATATTGCTTTTTGACAAGCAGAAGTACAACTTGAAAATATAAAAACACATTAAAGCTTTCCTGCAGCTCTTGCATTTTCTTGCACTGCCTACTGGTGTAGTCTGGTATTGCAGTAGAACCTTAAAGTGGTATTAACCACTTGACCCCCGGAAGATTTACCCCCCCCCCCCCCTTCATGACAAAGCCATTTTTTGCGATACGGCACTGCGTTACTTTAACTGACAATTGCACGGTCGTGCAGTGCTGTACCCAAATAAAATATATGTCCTTTTTACAAATAGAGCTTTCTTTTGGTGGTATTTGATCTCTGTGTTTTTTATTTTTTTGTGCTATAAACAAAAAAAAGCGACAATTTTGAAAAAAATATCTATATTTTTTACTTTCTGCTATAAAACATGTTCAATAAAAAAATTTAAAAAATCTAATTTTTTCATCAATTTAGGCCAATATGTATTCTGCTACATATTTTTGTTAAAAAAAATCCCATTAAGCGTATATTGATTGGTTTGCGCAAATGTTATAGCGTCTACAAACTATGGGATTTTTTTTTTTTTTTTTTTTTTTTTTTTACTAGTAATGGTGGGGATCAGCGACTTATAGTGGGACTGCGATATTGCGGTGGACATATTGGACACTAACTGACGCTTTTGATGCTTTTTGGAGGCCAGTGACACTATTATGCCCTGTACACACGGTCAGGTTTTCCGACGGAAAAAGTGTGATCGGATTGTGTTGTCGGAAATTCCGATCGTGTGTGGGCTCCATCGGACTTTTTCCATCGTAATTTCCGACACACAAAGTTTGAGAGCTTGCTATAAAATTTTCCGACAACAAAATCCGATCGGTTAAATTCCGATCATGTGTGCACACAAATCCGACGCACAAAGTGGCACGCATGCTCAGAATAAATAAAAGAGACGAAAGCTATTGGCTACTGCCCCGTTTATAGTCCCGACGTACATGTTTTACGTCACCGCGTTCAGAACGATCAGATTTTCCGACAACTTTGTGCGACCGCGTGTATGCAAGACAAGTTTGAGCCAACATCCGTCAGAAAAAATCCATGGATTTTGTTGTCGGAATGTCCGATCAATGTCCGATCGTGTGTACAGGGCAATTCAGTGATCAATGCTAAAAAATATGCACTGTCACTGTACTAATGTAACTGGCTGGGAAGGGGTTAACATCAGGGGCGATCAAAGGGTTAACTGTGTACCCAGCTGGTGTTTTCTTACTGTGGGGGAGGTGCTCGTACTAGGGGAAGGCATGGATATGGATGTGGATGTGGATATGCTTTGCAGAGACACAGGATCTATGCCTTCTGTTCTGACAGCACAGCGATCTGCCTTGTGTACATAGGCAGACAGCTGTTTTCCCTCAGTACCGAAAGATCGGCTGGTGCCGGCGGACATCGAGTCTGTGGTACCCCTTGATTAGCTCCTGCTGTGTATAATCACAGCGGGAGTGGACGCATCCCAGACCCAGAAGTGTCGGATCATGTACAAGGTACCCGCGCATGCCACTTTGCCACCTATCTAAGTCATATGGTCGGCAAGTGGTTAAACCCAAAACCAAAAATGTAATATATGGAAAAGGCACACCCCCCACTCCCCGAGAAAAATGGGACTTTAGGCCTCATGCACACGAGACGCTGTTAAACGCGTGTTCAGAGGCAGTTGGACACTTTTTTTTAACTGCCCCCAAACTCATTCAATGTTATCCTATGTGACCATGTACACAGTCTCGTTTTTTGGCGTTTTTAGGCAGTTGTGTTTAACCTCGTTTTTCCAGAAGCAAAAAAAATGGGTTCAGATGCAAAAGTTGTTCACGTTTCAGACGCCAAACGCGGCTAAATGCCGGTACCGCGTTTAGCCGCGTTTGCGTTTATAAGTGTTTTTAAAGGAACCCTATTTTTTGGACCAGTAAATATCTCGGGGCCACTTAGGAACTAGCACTACAACATATCCAAATTTGGGGTTCCTATCACCAAGTGGCCCCGAGATACGGGGCCCCAAAGTCGGGTCGCAAAATGTCAAGCACTTCTGCAGCAGAGAATGACATTTTGCAACCCGAATTTGGGGCCCCGTATCTTGGGGCCACTTAGAGCTAGGAACCCCAAGTTTGGTATGCAAACACAGTGGAACTAGCACTACAGCATATCCAAATTTGGAGTTCCTAGCACCAAGTGGCCCTGAGATACGGGGCCCCAAATTCGGGTTGCAAAATGTCAAGCACGCGGCTAAATGCGGCATGCAAATGCGGCAAAACAGGCGTTTCTAAATGTCAGTTTCAGCTTTTAAAAACATGTGTTCAGCAGAGTTTGCACCGGCGTCTCGCGTGCATGAAGCCTTAAATTGTCAAAGACACTAGTAAATTAGTTTAAAAATTTTTTGTTGATTTATTACACAAAAAAGACAAGAAGACTATGCTAAAAAATCATCTACACATGATGATTGGTAAAACAAGGACTGACAATACCACAATTGCACATAAAAAACAATGGTATCTTGCAATAGAAATGTGACGATACATATACAGAGTAGTTTCACTCCAATGTCCGATAGTACTTTGCAGTGTCCAACATCCGGGATAAGTCCTAGCCGTACCTTGTTTACCTAAAAATTTAATATATTGCAGCCTATCAATCCTAATGCCGCGTACACACGATCAGAAATTCCGCCAAAAAAAGTCGGATGAGAGCTTTTGGTCAGAAATTCCGACCGTGTGTATGCTTCATCGGACTTTTGCTGGCAAAATTCCAGCCAGCAAAAGATTGAGAGCAGGTTCTCTATTTTTCGGTCGGAAAAAGTTCCTATCCGAAAATGCGTTCGTCTGTATGCAATTCGGACGCGCAAAAAAAGCATGCATGCTCGGAAACAATTCGACGCATGCTCGGAAAGCATTGAACTTCATTTTCTCGGCTCGTCGTAGTGTTGTACATCACCGCGTTCTTGATGGTCGAAAGTTCAGAGAACTTTTGTGTGACGGTGTGTATGCAAGGCAAACTTGAGCGGAATTCCGTTGGAAAAACCATCCAAGTTTTTTCTGACAGAATTTCTGATTGTGTGTATAGGGCTGCATTTGTTTTCTTTTTCTTTTTTAGCCTTCTTCCCCTTGTTTTCACCTGGTGATCTGGCCAGTATGACATCTCATGTATTAGAGTGTCCCCACTCTGGATGAAGGAGCACAGGAGGTGCCTTTGGACACAGCATTGTCAGTCTTGGGGGGGGGGGGAGTGTTAGATATACTAGCAGATTTAAAAACATTAACAAATTGAAGCCACTCCAGCTAATACCTCATAGGCAGTAACAGCAAACAGGGTTTTCTTCCTTTTGGGATAAAGGTTTTGCATAAATTAATAAATGATGACCATTGTAAGCATCCCTGCTATAGTTATATTGTTTGTCTCATCTCTGTAACTGATGCATTCTGCAGGAAAGCTTGTTCTTTTGAAGAGCAACAGACCTACTGGTCAGATCACCAGATGAAAACAGAAGAAAGAAAGAAAGCCTAAAAAAATTAAAATAAAACGAATGCAGCCATCACATCCAAGAAATGCTAAGCTGCAATATAGTAAATGTTTGTTTTTGGGTTTCATATCACTTTAACCACTTAAGGACTGAGCCCCTTTCTGAAATTTGTTGTTTACAAGTTTTTTTTTTGCTTGTTTTTTTGTTTGTTTTTTGCTAGAAAATTACTTAGAACCCCCAAACATTATATATTTGTTTCTAACACCCTAGAGAATAAAATGGCGGTCGTTGCAATACTTTCTGTCACACCGTATTTGCGCAGCGGTCTTACAAGCGCACTTTTTTGGGAAAAAATACACTTTTTTGAATTAAAAAATAAGACAACGGTAAAGTTAGCCCATTTTTTTATATTGCGAAAGATAATGTTATGCCGAGTAAATTGATACCCAACATGTCACGCTTCAAAATTGTACCTGCTTGTGGAATGGCGACAAACTTTTACCCTTAAAAATCTCCATGGGGGCGACTATAAAAAAATTCTACAGGTTGCATGTTTTGAGTTACAGAGGAGGTCTAATGCTAGAATTATTGCACTCGCTTTACCAATCGCGGCGATACCTCACATGTGTGGTTTGAACATCGTTTTCATATGCGGGCGCTACTCATGTATGCGTTTGCTTCTGCGCGCGAGCTCGGCGGGACGGGGCGCGTTTAAAAAAAATGTTTGTTTTCTTATTTATTTTACCTTTTATTTTATATTTTTATTCTGTTAAAAAAAAATTGTGCCATTTTTATTCCTATTACCAGTAATGTAAACTTCCCTTGTAATAGAAAAAAAGAAGCATGACAGGACCTCTTAAATATGAGATCTGGGGTCAAAAAGACCTCACATCTCATATTTACACTTAAATGCAATAAATAAAAAATGTTGTCATTTAAAAAAACTATTAAAAAAAAAATAGCCCTTTAATGCCGTGTACACACGACCGGACTTTTCGACAGCAAAGGTCCGATGGAACGAATCCGCCGGACAATCGGATCATGTGTGGGCTTCATCGGACCTTTGCTGTCGAAAAATCAGACCGACTTTAGATTTAGAACATGTTTCAAATCTTTGCGACGGACTCGAGACGAAAAATCTGTTCGTCTGTATGCTAGTCCGACGGACTAAAACCGACGCTAGAGCAGCTAATGGCTACTGGCTATAAACGTCCCTATTTTAGTCCGGTCGTGCGTCATCGCGTTCAAAAGGATCGGACTTTGGTGTGATCGTGTGTAGGCAAGTCCGATTCGTTGTAACTCCGTCGAAAAGTCCTCCAGAGTTCAGGCAGACGAGAAGTCCGCTCGGGTGTACACGGCATTAGTGCTATGGCAGGGAGCAATCCTAGGGTCACCGGCGCCTGGGTGCAGAAATATTTCTGGCGCCCCCATATGGGCGTGGTCATCTTACCAACTCGTCCCCTTTACAAATGTTTCTATGGCAACGACTCAAACACAGAGATGCTCCCCTAAGAAGTCTGTTACCCTGGGAACCTCCCATGATCTTTTAACAATAAAAAAATACAGGAAGAGCGTACACTAATGAGAACTGGAGGGGGTCTCTCTGATGCACACAGAGAGGGCTTCTGTTAGAGAGTCTGTTAGAAAAAGCCCCCAGATATAGTACAGGAGATGGTCAGAGACTGCAGACATGGTACAGGAGATGATCAGAGACTGCAGACATTGTACAGGAGATGATCAGAGACTGCAGACATAGTACAGGAGATGATCAGAGACTGCAGACATAGTACTGGAGATGGTCAGAGACAGCAGACATAGTACAGGAGATGATCAGAGACTGCAGATATAATACAGGAGATGGTCAGAGACTGCAGATATAATACAGGAGATGATCAGAGACTGCAGACAAGATACAGGAGATGGTCAGAGACTGCAGACATTGTACAGGAGATGATCAGAGACTGCAGACATGATACAGGAGATGGTCAGAGACTGCAGACATAGTACAGGAGATGGTCAGAGACGGAAGACATAGTACAGGAGATGATCAGAGACTGCAGACAGGATATAAGAGATGATCAGAGACTGCCGACATAGTACAGGAGATGATCAGAGACTGCAGACATAGTAGAGGAGATGATCAGAGACTGCAGACATAATACAGGAGATGATCAGAGACTGCAGACATAGTACAGGAGATGGTCAGAGACTGCAGACATAATACAGGAGATGATCAGAGACTGCAGACATAGTACAGGAGATGATCAGAGACTGCAGACATGGTACTGGAGATGGTCAGAGACTGCAGACATAGTACAGGAGATGATCAGAGACTGCAGATATAATACAGGAGATGGTCAGAGACTGCAGATATAATACAGGAGATGGTCAGAGACTGCAGTTCCTATGGACGTTAGTAGATAATGGCTGATCGGCCCTCTCACCTGACCCAGTGATACAGCAATGGTTCCTCTGATCAGAAGTCAGCTCACTCTGAATTGCTCGTGGCGACTCTGCTGGGTAGCACCCAGATCTGTATTCCTGCAATGACTCCATTCCTTTCTCTGCCAGGGCTGTGTGGCTTCCCCTCTGGTAGCGCAGGGCAGTGGGGTTCTCTCTCTGCTGGTGTTCTCTCAGCACTGTCCTCTCCCTCTGGAGTCCTGGTTGTACTTCCCTGAAAGCTTTCCCGGGCTCCTGGCTCTCTCTCTCTCCCATTCAGCTGATCATGCTGTGTGGGCTGCAGTTTCTGTGTTACAGTGGGGCTGCCAGTCCTCGGGACTATGTGTCCCACAATCCTCTTCTCTGCTCCTTTTTCTATTCTGTTTCTTCCCTGGGCATATGAAGGCGGGGGAAGAAACATAGTGGGCGGCTGTGCTGGCAAGCGCCGCTCACTAGTACAGCAGCACACGCGAGAGGGAGGGGGGAAAGAAGAGCCCGCAGCTGCATTGGCATCACTAGGGTTGGGGTCACCCCCCCTTCCACCAACTATAGTCGCCCCTCAGTACAGACCCCCCCTCCACTAAGTATAGACCCCCCTCCATCAGTGCAGAACCCGCACTAAGTATAAACCCCTACCTCAATACAGACCTTACTCAGTACAGACCCCCCCAGGAAACCCCCCCTCCATTAGTACAGACCCCCCCAGGACAGATCTCCCCCTCCATTAGTACAGACCCCCCCAGGACAGATCTCCCCCTCCATTAGGACAGACCCCCCCATTAGTACAGATCCCCCATTAGTACAGACCCCCCCTCCATTAGTACAGACCGCCCCAGGACAGACCCCCCCTCCATTAGTAACGATCCCCAGAACAGACCCCCCTCCATTAGTACAGACCCCCTAGGACAGACCCCCCATTAGTACAGACCCCCCAGGACAGACCCCCCTCCATTAGTACAGACCCCCCAGGAAAGACCCCCCTCTATTAGTACAGACCCCCCCTCAATTAGTATAGACCCCCCAGGACAGACCCCCCTCCATTAGTATAGACCCCCCCTCAATTAATATAGACCCCCCAGGACAGACCCCACCTCCATTTGTACAGACCCCCCCAAGACAGACCCCCCTCCATTAGTACAGACCCCCCCTCTATTAGTACAGACCCCCAGGACAGACCCCCCCCATTAGTACAGACCCCCCTCAATTAGTATAGACCCCCCAAGACAGACCCCCCTCCATTAGTACAGACCCCCCTCCATTAGTATAGACCCCCAGGACAGACCCCTCATTAGTACAGACCCCCCAGGACAGACCCCCCCATTAGTATAGACCCCCCAGGACAGACCCCCCTCCATTACTACAGACCCCCCAGGACAAGACCCCCCCATTAGTAGAGACCCCCCAGGACAGAGCCCCCCTCCATTAGTACAGACCCCCCCTCCATTAGTATAGACCCCCCAGGACAGACCCCCCCTCCATTAGTACAGACCCCCCCTCCATTAGGGTACGGTAAAAACACCCGGGCGGCAGCTGGAGAGGAGAGGACAGTTTGCAGCCGAGCTGCTCGGGTGGAGAACAGAGCAGTAACAGCAGGCAGGAGTGAGAGACACAGAGAGGAGAACGTGTCAGGCACGGACCGCCCAGCCCCCCCACAACATCACACAGAGACCAGCCGCTCTGCCTCCATTCTGACCTCCGGTTGGCTGTTCTCCTTCTCTGACAGGAGGAGGGAGGGGCTTGAGCAGTTAACACAGCGGCGCCTTTTCTTCTTAGAACACCGGCGCCGGACACAAACAAGAGGAGGAGGAGGAGGGAACGGAGCACTCTGGCGCTTCAGCGACCCCACCTCTCTGGCGCTCGGGTGCACTGCACCCTGTGCACCCTGTCTGGGATCGGCCCTGAGCTATGGGCAGACGTGAAACTTTTACGTCGCTTCCGCCCTGCAATGTTATGGAGACAGTTGGAGGGCATTTTCCCCTCACTCGTCTCCATACCCAGCAAGGGTGAAGATCCGATCGGCCCTCTCCCGCCGCCGATAAAAGTGATCTTGCGGCGAATCTGCAGCAGAGACCACTTTAATCTGAAACCGGACCGCTCACTGAAGAAGAGGATACCTGGCTGCTGCTGCCATATAAAAGATAATCCTCTTCAAAGTAGCGGCGTATAACGACGGAGGGCGGTCTGGAAGTGGTTAATGCTATATGTTGGAACCACTGTAGTTTACCAGTCAGGCTCCAGTCCCCCATATATTGGAATGGACAATGTTAGAGGGCTGTGGTTTTCAGTGTGATAAATGTGACCCGTTGTTCATGTTACAACTCTTGTACTTTTCCTTGTTATATAGATCCTGATTATATCATACTTTTATGAGACCAAAGTCCTTCAAAATGCTTAAAAAGAGATCCAGCCATCCAAAAACTTAATTCCTAGCCCTTCACTTCCCAGTGCCCAGTAATGGCAGCGAACACAATGTGTGTATTGATGATCTATCTGGGTCAGTAAGATGAATTATTCTTTCTGTATAAGTGGGAGTGAATTCTACAAGATGTATTGCTTGTTTTTTTTTTTTTACTGCAATTTCTGTTTGTTCAGGAATGTCCATCACACTAATTAGGTCACTACTGAAAATCTTTCATTAGAGATGGCTTCCTTTACATTTTAATTTGTCCAATCTAATTGTCATGTTGACATTTATACACAAACAAAATAAAACTGTTTTTTTGTTGTTGTTGTTGTTTTTTGGTACAGTGCATGTATAAATAAATACATATCCTTTTAAATTGGTATATCATGAATTTTTGAAGTTTAATGGAATCCAGTGCAATACCGACACTCATTCCACTCCTATGTAGTTATAGCAGCCTCTAGTGGACAAATCTGATAACACACAATGCTTTGGCTTATGTACAAAATGCCAATACTGTATATATTTCCATATATGTTTGTACTTTGTTTTTGAAGGTTTTGCTCACTTTTCTGTCTTTAAAATATGTTATCAGTTGGTATTAATGTGTATCTAAGCCCAAATTAAAGTGTATCTAAGCCCAAAACCAAAAATGTAATATGTTGCAACTTACTGGTCTTTGGCGGGGTGTCTGCATTCATTTTCTTTTTGTTCAAGCTTCTTTTCAGCTTTAATTTCACCTGGAAATAACACATTTGCTGTCCCTGGTTGGCTATGTCTCTTCTACACTGTATCTATGGTGGGGAGCCATAGTTGTCACCCTAGGCTGCTCTTATATGATATGGGGGGGGGGATATTTACGAAAGGCAAATCCACTTTGCACTACAAGTGCAAACTACAAGTGCAAAGTGCACTTGAAATTGCACTGAAAATGCACTTAGAAGTGCAGTCGCTGTAGATCTGAGGGGAGCATGCAAGGAAAATAAAAAAACAGCATTTTAGCTTGCACATGATTTGATGATAAAATCAGCAGAGCTTCCCCTGATTTCAGATCCACTCCTTAGATTTACAGCGACTGCACTTCCAAGTGTACTTTTAGTGCAATTTCAAGTGCACTTTGCCTTTGTAGTTTGCACTTGTAGTGCAAAGTGGATTTGCCTTTCGTAAATAACCCCCCATGGACTACAAACATGTCCCTATCTCCTCATCATCATTACATGGGGAGCAGGGCAATTGGTAGTTTTACAGAATATAATTAGAAGGGAAGATTTGCTTTGCTGTAGCTCACAGAAAATGACAAGGACATGGTATCTTTGGCAAGATCAATAGGAATTTTTTGTATTTGTTGAAAATATTCTTAGCTTGGAAAAAAAAAACAGAAAACGAATGCAGCCACCACATCTAAGGACTTTAACCACTTCCCGCCGCCGTATGCAGAATGACGTCCGGGAAGTGGTTCTGTTATCCTGACTGGGCGTCATATGACGTCCAGAAGGATAACATGCCGGTGTGCTCCCGCGGGGGGGGCACATCGCAGCGAGTGCGGCGTGTCAGTCTGACACCCCGCATCTCCGATCGTGATAAGAAGCCTCTGTCAGAGGCTTCTTACCACGTGATCAGCTGTGACCAATCACAGCTGATCATTGCGAGAACCAGGAAGTGCCAGTAAACGGCATTCCTTGGTTCGCGCTGACAGGGAGAGCCGATCGGCAGCTTTCCCTGTCAGAGGGGGGGGGGGGGTCTGTGCTGACAATCAGCACATTAATTATCAGTACAGCCCCCTCAGATGTGCCACAACACCTCAGATGTGCCCCCTCAGCTGTCAGCCAGTGCCCCAATCAAAGCACAGCTCACAGTGCCCATCAAAGTGCCAATCAGTGCCCATATCAGTGTTAATCAGTCCCCACCACAGTGCCCGTCAGTGCCCATCTCAGTGCCCAGCAGTAAAAGCTGTCAGTACCTCAACATCAGTGCTGCCCATCAGTGCCACCTGTCAGTGCCAATCATTACCGCCTATCTGCCAATCAGTGCCGCCTGTCAGTGCCCATCACAGCAGCCAGTCAGTGCCCATCAGTGCCACCAGTCAGTGCCCATCAGTGCTGCATATCAGTGCTGCATATCAGTGCCGCCTATTGGTGCCCATCAGTGCTGCTTATCATTGCCGCATATCAGTGCCCATCAATTCTACATATCAGTGCATCCTCATCAGTGCCACCTTATCAGTGCCAACTCATCAGTGTCCATCAGTGCTGCCTCATCAGTGCCCGTCAGTGAAGGAGAAAACCAAATTTTATAAACCGAAACGAAGAAAAACTTTTTTTTTTCAAAAATGTTGTTCTTTTTTAGTTTGTTTAGCAAAAAATAAAATACCACCAAAATAAAGCTCTATTTGTTGGAACAAAATGATAAATATTTTGTTTGGGTACAGTGTAGCATGACCGCGCAATTGTCATTCAAAGTGTGACAGCGCTGAAAGCTGAAAATTGTCCTGGGCGGGAAGGGGCAAGAGTGTCTGGTATTGAAGTGATTAAGCTGCAATATTGCATGTTTGTTCTTGGGTTTAAGTATCCTTTAATTATCATTTTAACTATCTGTTTTATTAATGGTTTAAGCCTCGTCCACATAGGTGTACTTAAGTGTACACCCCTGTGTAGACCGTGTTTGCCCGCACAGCATGCACAGGTGTTCTATGCAACAGCAAGCAGGCAGTCCAATTCATGACTTTTGAGAGCAGCTGATACTCAACACTGTTTGCATTCATGGACACGAACCCACAGCCACATGGGTGTCAAAATTAGAGCAGTGGCTGTGTTCGTGCAGCCGTTGCTCCCAATAGACGAGGCCTTATAGCCATGTACCCCAGAGTTCCTCCGGTAATCCATTAACCACTTAAGCCCTGGACCATTTGGCTGCCCAAAGACCAGAGCACTTTTTGCGATTCGGCACTGCGTCACTTAAACTGACAATTGCGCGGTCGTGCGAGGTGGCTCCCAAACAAAATTGACGTCCTTTTTTTCCCACAAATAGAGATTTCTTTTTGTGGTATTTGATCACCTCTGCGGTTTTTAATTTTTGCACTATAAACATAAAATAGCGACAATTGTGAAAAAAACGCATTATTTTTTACTTTTTGCTATAATAAATATCCCCCAAAAAAATATAAAAAAACAGTTTTTTCCCTCAGTTTAGGCCGATACGTATTCTTCTACATATTTTTGGTACAAAAAATAGCAATACGTGTTTATTGATTGGTTTGCGCAAAAGTTATGGCATCTACAAAATAGGGGATAGTTTTGTGGCATTTTTATTAATATTTTTTTTTTTTACTAGTAATGGCGGCGATCAGCGATTTTTATCGTGACTGCGACATTATGGCGGACAGATCAGACACTTTTGGTGCGATTTTGGGACCATTCACATTTATAAAGCAATCAGTGCAATTAAAAATGCATTGGTTACTGTGTAAATGTGACTGGCAGTGAAGGGGTTAACCACTAGGGGGCAGTGAAGGGGTTAAGTGTATCCTAGGGAGTGATTGAAACTGTGGGGGGGTGTTGCTCTGTGTGACACGACACTGATCATCGTTCCCGATTACAGGGAGCTGTGATCAGTGTCCTTTCACTGGGCAGAACGGGGAAATGCTTGTTTACATCAGCATTGCCCTGTTCTTCCTCTCTGTGAGACAATCACGGGTATCCCCGCAGACATCGGGTCTGCGGAACCCGCGATCACACTCACGGAGATCGCGGCTGGCGCGCGCCCGCAAACCGCTTCTTAAAGGGCAACGTACAGGTATGTTAATCTGCCTGTATGTGCCCTTCTGCCGACGTATATCGGTGTGAGCCGGTCGGCAAGCGGTTAAAGTGTCACTAAACCCACATTATAAAAAAAAAAAGATCAATAAATGGTGTATTACATGCTGTTCATACTCACTCAGTCACTATGAGGTTAGTTTTCTGTATTGTGCAAAAATCCTGGTTGATCCTGCTGCTCTCTATCTCCACCTTCTGTCAATGTCCCCAATCCATCTTGGGATTTTTCAGCTGTGGTGAGAACTCTGCACATGCTCAGTTTTCAGAGAGTTTCTATGCTGAGCGTGTCCTCCCTATCACATCTGAGCAGCCCATGTGACTATAGTTACACATGTGGGCGTATACACAGTGGTAAATGACAGTCCACTCCCTCCCTCCTCCTCCATGACCACTAACCAGCTAAACACAATGGGGGGGGGGGGGGGGGGGGGTATTACATGTAGATTAATGGTGGCTTCACCTCCCTACTATTCTAAGACACAGCCTGTGACAGGCAGAAATACGTTGATAGAAAACCGTTTATTGATATTAATTACAGGCGGTCCCCTAGTTACAAACATCCGACTTACATATGACTCCTACTTACAAACAGAGGGAGACAACAGGAAGTGAAAGGAAATTCACTCCTGAAAGGCTTAATGTACACGGGACCTTTTACAACCTCTCCTGAACGATTTAACTTGACAGATAGTAACCGACGTTTAAAAACTACAGTTTTGCCGCGTTTAGTCGCGCTTACATGCCGCGTTGGTGCTTGGAAGTGTTTTTTTTTTTAATAGTCAAAAAATGAAAACCACCTGTGAACGAAACGCGGCTAAACATGAGTTACCGCTTTTTCACGTGTTTACAAGCGTTTGGTGTTTCGAACGCCTCTGAACATCCGTCCTGAACGCATTTTTTTACGTTCCAAAAAATGCTTCTAAACTCAACTGCCTAGAAAGGACTATAAATGACCCTGTGTACATGTACTGATAAGATAACATTGGATGAGTTCAGGGATAGCTGAAAAAAAACGCCCAACTGCTCCTAAACGTCTGTTTACCAGAAGCAGTGTACATGAAGCGGCTTTATGTACACGGGACATTTCTCAACTTCTCCTGAATGCTGGAACATCACAGCTAGTAATCCACATTTAAAAACTTATGCTTAGCAGCGTTTACAAGCCATGTTTAGCGGTGTTTCGCCGCGCTTGCATTCAGAAGCGTTTACTAAATATAACCTCAGGAGACCCTCCCAAATGATTAGAAAGCACTAAAAACAAGTATTTATTAACTATTTCAGCCATTCTGTGAGAGAACAGTGTGAGCAGCAGCTGAGAAAGCAGTGTGCTTGTAGCTAGCTGTTATTTTATGCCATGATGAGCATGTGTGAGGAAATGTGTGAGGAAATGTGTGAGGAAATGCTCCTGATGTTGCTTTTGCTGAGACTCCAAAGATGTAGAAAATTACGTAAGAGGACCAGAGTCTGTCGCTACTGGACACATCCATGGATGGTTCAACGCATGTCCACAGGATACTATTCTAATATGTATGTTCAGCTGCGTAATTACCCAGAGAATTTTTTTACATTTTGCACGCATGTCAATTGCCACCTTTGATGTTCTCTTGGAAAAGGTTAAAACCCGTCTAATTCGCAAGGACACCAACATGAGGAAAAGCGTGCCACCAGAGGAACGTCTGTTGGTGACGCTAAACTTCAGCATCAAGTAATGCAAGTCGTGTATTGTACAGCATAATTGGCTGATGAGGGGAATATCACATGGTATATCAAGCTTGCAGGCAGTGATAATTGAGTTTTTGGTGTGTTTTTAGCATTTTCCAGGCTCAAAAGTAATAAATAAAATGTTTCCCATTAAAAACGCTTCTAGACGAAAACGCACCTAAATGCGGGTAGCCACAATTAGCCGCATTTAGCCGCGTTTAGCACTTGAAATGCCTCTAAACAAAGCTTCTGAACGCATTTTTTTGGGGTTCCAAAAAAAGCCTCTAATCTCAACTGCCTAGAAACTACTATAAAGCCTCGTACACACAATCTGACTTCAAACAAACTTTTCCGTGGTTTTCTGTCCAAAGGGCGTTGGCCGTGAACTTGGTATGCATACACACGGCAGGACTTTTTCTGCCAACTTTCACCAAATCACGTGGCTTTTTCAGCTCATTACCGCCACCCTTTGGACAACTTCTGTATTGTTGTCTGATCTTTTGCATTGGTTCTGAGCATGCGTGTTTGTACTTTGGACTAAAGTCCAATGGATTTGTGTACACACGATCGGACTAGCCGACGTAGGACTTTTGTTGCAGGAAAGTTTGTCTGTTCGCACAGCCAACATTTGTCCGATGAAAACGAAAAAGGTTTGTCCGATGGAGCGTACACACGGTCGGATGTTACCTTAAAACAGGTAATTTGCATGTTTGTTGTCAAAAAGTCAGATCGTGTGTATGGGCCTTAAATACCCAACTGCTCCTAAACGTCTGTTTACCAGCAGCATTGTACATGAAGCCTAATGACGCGTACACTTATGCCGCGTACACACGGTCGGACTTTCCGGCATACTTGGTCCGGCACACTTTCCGACGGACTTTGTCCGCCAGGTGCGCCGGACTTTAAAACGGACGGACTTGCCCACACACGCCGGGACTTTCCGGCGGGCTAAGTCCGCCCGTCTTTCCGACGGACTTTCGCCGGAGTTCCGGCGGACTTTCAGAATGAACGGACTTGCCCACACACGGCCAAGTCCGTTCATTTTGAACGTGACTCAGGTGCGACGGGACTAGCAAAGGATGTCAATCTTGCCGCTTTTATCGGCGAGATTGACACCTTGCGAGCCCCGTTGCGGGGCATACCAGGCCCTTAGGTCTGGTATGGATTATAAAGGGAAGCCGGACCAAGTATGCCGGAAAGTCCGACCGTGTGTACGCGGCATTAGTTACACTTAAAAAATGTACCTGTTCCAACTTACATACAAATTCAACTTAAAGAGGAGTTCCACCCAGGGGGGCCGTCAAAAAAAATAAATTAAAAGTCAGCAGCTACAAATACTGCAGTTGCTGACTTTAAATTGGACACTTACCTGTCCCTGGGTCCAGCGATGCAGGGGATCGAAGCCCCGCTCGTCCCCCCCCTCCGCTCGTCGGCGCCGGCATTTCGACTGTGGGCGCCGGGCTGTGGCTTCACAGCCTGGCACCCACTGCGCATGCGTGAGCGGCGCCGCGCGCCGTGATTGGCCGCTCAATCACCTGGGACCTGTAATGGGTCCCAGATGATTGACAGGAGGGAGGGAGCAGAGCGGAGCCCTTCCTGTGCCGAAGGGGAAGTGATGTCACCAGCCCAGGCAAAGGAAGGGGCAGACTACGAGGGACCACCTAGCAACAGGCATTTAGAAGTAAGTGAAAAAAAAAAATATTTAAATGTTTTTTTGGGGTTTTTTTTAGAATTTTTGAGGTATTTTTGTTTTTTTGGGTGGAACCCCACTTTAAGAACAAACCTACAGAACCCTGTATGAACCTTTCTTGTAACCAGGGGACTGCCGGGGAAGGTCCGACAGCAAATGTTCGATAGAGCATACACGTGGTCGGACTTTCCGACAACAAGCTCACATCCAACATTTCCCGTCAGAAAATCCGACCGTGTGTACGGGGCATAACAGTTACCCATGGCCTCCCTTCTTTATCTTGTTTTAGATTATCTTCACAGTCATTTATTTTTTTTCACGTCAGTTTGTTTGTACTATTTAGCACTTTTGCCCAGCAAATGATTGGAAAGGTTGCGTTTTTTTTTGGTAGGTTCTAAACTTTGAGGCTTTTCCAATTGTGCCTGCAGCATCGTGTTACCGGCCTTACTTGTATGTTATGTAACAAATACATTGCTGGAGGCACTGACTATCCAAATAAATCTTTGTGTGGATTGTTTGTTTTTGGCCAGCAGTCTACTATTCATGCCTTTAGGAGCTTGAGTTATGTTCTCTCTTTTAAATTCCTTTATGCATCTTAACAGTAGAGGCCTGTGGTTACAGATGTTTTAGTCTTCCTAATGGAATTACAGCCATGTGAAAAAGTAAGCACATCCCGTGGAAACTGACTTTTTCAACATATTTGCAAAGGCAAACATTAGATCTTGTTTGAAATAGTGCCTTCAGATAAAAGAGCTGGCTGTTTGATGCTAAAAGGGGTCTCCAAGTATCCCAAAATGTCATTGTGGGGTGTTTAGCTCTTGCATCTGTTGGCGTCAAAGTGCGTGCATCTACCATCGGAAAGAGATTGCACCAACGTATAAAGGGACAGGGTGGGAAGCAGTGTTGATCTTGTCTACTAAAATATTTTCATTGACTAAGTTAACACTATTTTAGTTGACTAAAATATGACTAAAACTAAAATGGCATTTTAGTCAAAAGACTATGACTAAAACTAAATTGAAAATTGACGTCAAAATTAACACTGGTGGGAAGGGATGAAGGGATGGATGAAGTAAAGAGAAGTGTGTTGAGGAAAAAACTTTGCTGTTCAAAAAAGAACAGGTTTGAATCCCGACCACGAATCTACCTGCACAGAGTTTGCATGTTCTCCCTGTGCCTGCGTGGGTTTCCTCCGACTACTCCAAGCACATTCTGATGTGCTGCTGAGTCCGGACAGAGAGGGCAAGACGAGGTACACCATTCCGGTCGGGAGTCTGGCTGGGATCGTAATACATCTGCCTTTTTGCTTTATTTGTCTGGTAAGGGGACAATCCCGAAGGTCCGTTTAATATCTGTTCTTTGGTGTATGGTTCCTGTTTTCACTATATCTGCATATGAGGGTCTGCCCTCTGGTAAGCAGCTCGTATTATTAGCTTTCTCAGCACCTGGTGGGAGTTCTCTCCACAATCTTTCACATATTCTTGCGGTGTTTTACACACGTCGACTGTCCAATTATATCTGGTAAGCAGATTTTGGAAGTCGTTGCATTTTTCACCCGTATAAAATTTACATTTATATTTAATTTTTTGATTCCACCTATTTCTGCATGATTGCATGATACTCACCATATTGTCCTAGCTATTCAGCATAGGATTTTATATGATCACACGTGATTTAAGGCTAATTGAGTGTCACTTCCTTTTCTGGTTTGGCGTGTGTTTTTTTAAAACAATATTACGCTATATTTTTGTTATATCTTTTTTTGAATTATATCTGTGGATACACGGGACGAGGGCGCCCTTCCTGCCTCATCTGGAGTGTACATCTAAAGGCCCAGGCTGGGTTTAAGCCACTCGCCCTTTTATGTCTTACTTCTGGTAAGCGCAATATATATTGGAGTGTTCTGCTAACTGTGTCCACCATTACTGTTTCCTTTGGAAGAAGTTTATATCACATACTTATCCTCCTTGCCTGGACTGTAATTGGGACCATTCATTTCATGTTATATGGGACTTCACAATTGGACTTTTGTGTATATCACTCATAGCGCGGTTTTCTCTTTTTTGATTTAATTTGGTGGGCCACACTTATGACCGCAGCTTGTTCTTTCTTCTTTTTCTAAGCGCAGTTTTTTTCATTATTTTGTATTTATTTTTTGATGACTGTAGGTCTTCACACAACAGCCGCAAGAAATAACCATAACACAGAGCCAAACATCACCTCCGCACAGTATAAACTGATATAAATTGTGGTCCTGGTGACTTTAGGATAGCTAGAGCTGTCTAGGTGATTTTTCGCAGCTCCTTTTTGGTGCCGTAATTGGCAGATAAACAGATGGAACAAATGGTTCCATATTTGTAAGCTACACAAGTAGCCTGCAGTAATGATTAACGCACAACTGGAAAATCATGAAGTCATGTCTAACTACTTTATAGTAGATTTAAACCCTAACTGAATGACATTTAGCTTGCTAAAGCATTTTATATCATAAACAATTGACATTCTTTTTCCCCATAAAATGCTGTTTTCACCTTCTTCTTTCCTTTGTTGCATATCCCTATGCTGGTACCTGGCTGCCTCTTTGCAGGAACTTCCTGTCTACTTGTATTATTGCCGGTTCCCACAGGGGCAACCCGACTTATAGGGCGTACACACGGTCGGACTTTGTTCGGACATTCTGACAACAAAATCCTAGGATTTTTTCCGACGGATGTTGGCTCAAACTTGTTTTGTCTACACACGGTCGCACAAAGTTGTCGGAAAATCCGATCGTTCTAAACACGGTGACGTAAAACACATACGTCGGAACTATAAACGGGGCAGTGGCCAATAGCTTTCATCTCTTTATTTATTCTAAGCATGCGTGGCACTTTGTCCGTCGGATTTGTGTACACACGATCGGAATTTCCGACAACGGATTTTGTTGTCGGAAAATTTTATCTCCTGCTCTCCAACTTTGTGTGTCGGAAAATCCGATGGAAAATGTCCGATGGAGCCCACACACGGTCGGAATTTCCGACAACACGCTCCGATCGGACATTTTCCATCGGAAAATCCGACCGTGTGTACGGGGCATTACAGCGTGACTATGCAAGGCGATCTGCACACGACTTCAGCGGCGGCTTGTAAAATGACTTCTGTATAGAAGTCAATGCAAGTCTCCCTGAAGTCATCCCAAAGTAGTACAAGAACCTTTTTCTAAGTCGGAGTAACTTGAGTCGCTCCTATTAGAACGGTTCCATAGTGCAGAACGGAGCGCGACTTGCCAGGCGGATAAGCCACCTGACAAGTCGCCCCTGTGTGAACCGGCAATGACAGTAATGCCTTTCTCAGAGCTATGACTAAGCACTCTGTGTAGTGCGAAACGCGTAAGTTTGTTCCACTTTGCCGTGACCTATATTTTGGATGACACTTTATTGAATAAAGGCAAATATTTTTGGAGTGCGGCTGTCCAGGATTTCTTTGATGTCTAACTGCTACAGCATTGCCAGAACCTGGACTTCTAGACTGAAGGAGATGCCTTTTACTTTGATCTGACCCACCTGGAGCGGTGATACTCTCTCTCGAACGCGTTTCTCAGGGCGGGTTTCATGACGGTCACAACAGTGGACCATGTCTGTGCAGTGATACAGGTACAGAATGTTGTCACCCTATGGCCTCTTACACACTACACACAAACACTACATTCAGACCCATACAGTTTTGTACAGATTGCTGTAGTATTATATGCTATGGACCATTTCACACAGCTGCGTTATGGTCAGTATTCCCTGTAATGTTAAGCTGTGTATACCAAAAAAAAGAAAAATTTGTTTCTGAAATCCACGATTTTAACTGTATTTTATATAGTATACATGTAAATATCTGTGCAAATGTTTACTTGTTCAGGGCCAGGGGAAGATGTAAAAGTAAACATTGTATAAGCAGCGGTGGTGGTGCAGAATGACCTTAACCTTTGCATAGCTCCCAACTGACTCTGATTTCGAGGGACTGTCCCTGATTTGGAGCAATGTCCCTCTGTCCCTCATTCCCCATCATTTTGGTCTGATCTATATAGTTGTATATAAAAATGCACTTTTTAACTTTCAAAAAGTGTTTCCCAGGGCTAAACCTTTCATCCAAATACTAAATTTCTGCATTTGTCAATTTTAATAGCCAATATAAAGGAATAGTAGTGGTAAAAATAAGCACTTGTGGATTTAATTAACCTTTTTTTTTCCGTTATGTCCCCTTTATGGGGGTGTGACAGGGGGCGTGTCCTATGCCTACATATGTTTGCTAGTATGTGTCCCTCATTCCCATCTCAGAATGTTGGGAGGTATGCCTTTGGTCACTTTGAATGACTGAAGGCTGAGAACATTCTGTGCCTGCACTGCTGCCTACACATTGTTAATGTCTGCATCTCCCCCTGCCTCTGAACAGTCATTCACTAGGCATTGGTGGTCCAGGCACACAATGACCATGACCTTCATTCATTCTGAATAAATTACTTTGTTCATAGGCTGCATTATAACCCCAACCCAATTCTCATTCACCCATTTGTATCAAAACAGAACAAAATGGGACTATGGAAACCCCACCTCTCTCTTATTCTCCAAAACAGTTCTCTCCAAACTGTGGCCTGTGGGCCAGATGCGGCCCTTTGCCTAACTTTACCTGGCGCTTGGGGCAATGTTCCTTCCTTCCTTCCTTCCTTTTATTTTTTTTTACCCCCCATTAACCACCAAAGCTAAGATGTTGTCTACTCTCACTGATGCTGGGGTATTTTCTTTTCTCGTTAGCCACATTCCAGTCCTCCTAAAGTTGTCTCCCCCCCCCCCCCCCCCGAATATACTGATCAGCGCTTGCAGCCATTGGCTGCAAGCGCTGATCAGATGCTGGTTCTTCAGCATGTCCCTTTGACAAAAGCCAGGTGTTAAACTGGCTTCTATTCGTGAGACAGCTGTACACGCTGACCAAAAGTCAGTTTTCGGTCAGTGTGTACCCAGCTTTAGGATGGTCATACTTTTTTTTTTTTATTCAACCAGAGGTTTGAATGAAAGAAAATGACTAGTTTCCCCCATCTACACACCTGATGTGGATGGGGGAATCCCTCCGGCTGTGTCATTGTATCCTGACAGTGGGGAGACTAAAAAGAGAGAACATTTTCCAACAGGCTTGTTGTATGGATCAAAATTTGGCCAGTTCCTGCTGAATCCGGACTAATTTAGGTCTATGTATGTCTGACTTAAGAGACTGTAAATTGATTTGTTTAAAACATTTGGAAACCCCTGCTCCAAAACATAGAGGGATGTGGCTTTGTAGCCCTCAGAAATAGCTGAGAACAATGTAATTGATAACAGTCAGCTTAGCTAGAGCACACAAGATTAACATATATATTTTTTGCACTTATCAAGGAGATATAACAAAACACTTTTAATTCTGTATATTACAGACCAAAAGGGAGCAGGTAAGAGTTTGGTACATTTATTATTGTTCTGGCAAATACACTTGAGACCTGAGTTTGCAGGGCGATTGGTCATTACGGCTGAAGTAAATGGAAATTCAAGAAATTTTTTCCTCTAGCTCTCTGCTGGCCAGTTATCCAGAAGGCGTCTAAGGATTAATCATACACCATGTGTTTTATATCAAACCTAAACTATCATCCCGTTGTGTTGAGGCTGTGTATTGCTTACAGTGCTGTGGAAGTTCTTCACCCTATACATATAATAAAAACCCGCAGGACCAGGTCTGTTAGTGTATGTACAAAACGAGTTCACGCTCAATCAGTAGCTTGCCTTGCCCTGTTTTCTCTTTCTACCATTATTTCTTGTTGGTAATTTATACCCTATCTACAATACAGTGTAGAACGACAGAGATACAGCCTGTGGAGACAGCCCCACTTGAAGATTCTGCTAATAAACTAGGTTGAGGGCTCTAGTAAGAGGTTAAACAAACTCCCTCATAATCTTTCCTGCTGGGAAATAGCAGGGGATAATAGCATTTGTTTTATTTGATGGATTTTGGTGCATTTATGCCATCTCGGAAAGGCTACAATTTCTGTATGCTATAACCTGCTGCCATCTAGTGATATTTTGTTTTGTTGCTGAAGGCGTATTAAGTTATATACATAAAGTTGACCATCGCCCTAAACTAACTTTAATTTTGCCCCCCTCACAATTATATATTGACTCTATTTTTTTTATTATTATTATTTAAAAGATTTTTTGTGCTGCAAAGTAGCATATCCACATTTCTATCCCCCCTCCCAGATTCTGCGTGTGTAGGGTTTTTGGGTCCTGACTGAGCCCTGTGGCCTATTTGCGCACATGGAGGTTTCCAGCAGGTCTGCACGCAAGCGGCTTCCCTGCATATTCGCAAAGACGACAGTTATGGAAGTTCAAAAACCTTGCCATGCGAGAAATCTCCTGCACATGGTCATTTGTGCCAAGGGCTCTGCCAGAAACCGTAGGCCAATCAGAGCCCTTAACAAACAGGGCCCTCTGAATCCTCCTGTATTGAATTGTATTGTAACTGTACTGGCTGTCCCCTTATGTTCTAAAGCGCTGCGCAAACTGTTGGCTCTATATAAATCCTGTGTAATAATAATAGGCACATCTGCGCATGTGCCGTATTAGGAAACAACATGGAGGGGGAGGGAGCCAAAGAAAAAGCCTGGTTGCCAAGACTCACGGATTTTCCCGGACATTCACAGGAAACTGACTGATGTCCCCTGGGAGTTTTTGTCCCGGGGAGAGTCCCGAAAAATATCCCGAGCAGCAGCGAGCCTAGACTCTGCACCGCAGCGCCGGGGTAACACACGGGTTAAAGAGAGAGATTTCTCAGATCCTCCCCCTGCCTCCTTCTCTCCAATGAATTAGCATGCGGGGAGGTCAGGTGACGCTTGCCTCTCAGTGATTGGCTGGAACTCAGAGAGGGGGCGTGGCCAGCCTCAGAGAGGTGAAAATGAACATGGCAGCCTGACCTGAGCTCAACTGCAGCATGTGAGCTTCCAAGCAGAGGTACGCTTGTACCCTGCAGTTTGGGCTCTCTCTGCAGCTGAATGTCTGTGGGAAATCGCACAATAGGCAAGCTTTTTGTCTCTGTTCTTTATTTTGTTTTGTGAGGGAGGACTAGGAGCAGGTTTTCAGGGACACACACATCTCTATCATGTCCACAATCTCTGACCCCATGTCCTGTATAATGTCTTCAGTCTCTGACCATCTCCTGTATCATGTCCAGAAGTCTCTGAACGTCTCCTGTATCATGTCTGCAGGCTCTGACCATCTCCTGTACCATGTCCACAGTCTCTGAACGTCTCCTGTAGTATGTCCGCAGTTTCTGGCCATGTATTGTATCATTTCCGCAGTCTCTGACATCTCCTGTACCATGTCTACAGTCAGGGCCGGACTGGGAATAAAAACCAGCCCTGGAAATGATTTCATACCAGCCCCATAGCATTATTATACCAGCCCAACAGCATAACGTCATTATTTTCTTGTTCATAAAAGGGAAAACCATGCATTTTAAAGCACATTTGAAGAGTGTATTACTCACCAGTGCCCATCAGCACATCCTCATCAGTGCCCATCAGCTCAGCCTCATCAGTGCCCATCAATGCAGCCTCACCAGTGCCCATCAGTGCAGCCTGATCAGTGCCCATCAATGCATCCTGATCATTTCCCATCAGCTCAGACTCACCAGTGCCCATCAGTGCAGCCTTGCCAGTGCCCATCAGTGCACCCTTGCCAGTGCATGGAGAGAGGAGAGCCGCCAGTTTACACAGAGCGGGGATCTCCCGCTTACCCGGCGCGGCTGCAGTGTCACACTAAGTCCTATGATGGATGTCACACATCCTGGCATTGAACCATTGTGACGTCCATCATAGGAGCCGGTCCAGGAAGCGGGTCTTCGTATGACACTGCGGCCGCAGCCTCTGACCATCATGTCTGCAGCCTCTGACCATCTCTTGTATCAGGTCTACAGTCTCTGACCATCTCCTGTATCATGTCGGCACTCTCTCTCTCCCCCCCCCTTTTCTCTCTCTCTCTCTCCCTTTCTCTCTCGCTCTCCCTTTCTTTCTCTCTCTCCCCCTTTCTCTCTCTTTCCCTCCATCCCTTTCTTCCTTCTCCCTCCATCCCTCTTTCATTTCAGACTCTATTTAAAGCGGAGTTCCACACAAAAATTAAACTTCCGCTTTTCGGAACCCTCCCCCCCTCCGGTGTCACATTTGGCACCTTTCAGGGGGGAGGGGGGTGCAGATACCTGTCTAAGACAGGTATTTGCACCCACTTCCGGCATAGACTCCCATGGGAGTCTATGCCTCTTCCTGTCCCTCCGCGCTGTCTCTTGGGAAACACACAACTCCCAGGAGATAGCGGGGACCACTGATGATGCGCAGCGCCACTCACGCATGCGCAGTAGGGAACCGGGAAGTGAAGCCGCAACGCTTCACTTTCTGATTCCCTCACCTAGGATGGTGGCGGCAGCTGCCGAGAACCGAGCGGGTTCTTGGCGTCGCCTGCCAACATCGCTGGACCCTGGGACAGGTAAGTGGCCATTTATTAAAAGTCAGCAGCTGCATTATTTGTAGCTGCTGGCTTTTAATATTTTTTTTTTTTTGGCGGTTTAGGTGGACTCACTCTCTTTAAGCCACGCCCTGTATTTAGCATAGTTTAAACCACGCCCATTTTCAGCTCACCACATTTTTTCACTCCATCTAGACCACGCCTACAAATGAATGTCCCCACCCGCTAATTAAAATAATACTCCGCCTACAGACAAACATGTGTCCCTATAAATTTTTGGAGAATGTTGGCAACTATGATAATGGGACTGAAGCATTTATTTATTACCCCATCAGACCAAAGTGCACATTTTCAATGCATCCATGCACATTTCAGTAATTGCCCATTCATTTAAATGGGGCTTTAATGTGTTTCAACTGGCTAAAAAAAAAAAAGCACCTGCCTCATTTACACTGCGTTGATGGGCAGGTGCATTCTTTTACAGTGCACTGTGTGACGGAACGTCCCACACTCCACTTGAGTGCTTCCGTCAGTATATCACTTCCTAAGTCCTGGAAAACAAGACCAATGGATCTGGCTATAGTAACCCCCAAGAACCAGACAACACCAGTCTTGGAGTACATCAGGAATAGCCTCCTTTATTTGAGATCTCACACAAATATATACACCAGGATGACAATAAACAAACTGTAACCAGAAACCTAATTAACATGAGCTAATTAACTAATCCTTTAACCAGACAGGTGACTCAGAGATATGACCTTTTAGGGCAGCCTTGACGTCTCCTAGCTCACCGACTATACAATACACAGTATCATAAATATCAACACAGAACTCTTTCATACAATTGCAAGGTTAATTAGCACAAACAACAATGGGTGAAAGACTCTTATGCCCCGTACACACGGTCGGACTTTCTGACGGAAAATGTGTGATAGGACCTTGTTGACGGAAATTCCTACCGTGTGTAGGCTCCATCACACATTTTCCATCGGATTTTCCGACACACAAAGTTGGAGAGCAGGATATAAAATTTTCCGACAACAAAATCCGTTGTCGGAAATTCCGATCGTGTGTACACAAATCCGACGGACAAAGTGCCACGCATGCTCAGAATAAATAAAGAGATGAAAGCTATTGGCCACTGCCCTGTTTATAGTCCCAACGTATATGTTTTACGTCACCGCGTTCAGAATGATCGGATTTTCCGACAACTTTGTGTGACCGTGTGTATGCAAGATAAGTTTGAGCCAACATCCGTCGGAAAAAATCCTAGGATTTTGTTGTCAGAATGTCCGAATAAAGTCCGACTGTGTGTACGGGGCATTAGAAGCCATGCTAGACTTATTTACATCATAGCATACAACAGACAGACAGGTGGCTGGAGTTGATGACATCAGCATCTTCTAACAGTATGTGTCCCAACAGAATGAATCAGTCACTATTTCTTATATGGCATATACAGTGTTCCCAGAGTCTGTGTGTCTTGGGCGGACATGGACCTGAATCCAAAGTAACACCACCTCAAGGGTCTCCAGGCATACAGCTCAAAAAGAGCACCGTTCCCCCAAAATCCAGGGTCCATAATCAGTAGGCAAGAGGCCAGCATTCAGTCCCCTCCAAAAGCCTCTGTCCCCGGTGAGTCCATCACACACTGCAATTATTTACTCTGTGTATGTGCATTAGGGTGCCACAAAAATTAATAACAAAAAACCGCAACATGCTTGGGGCTCATTCACATGGACAGCCAGGGGGCAGTAAAAACAGCGAGTAGATGTGCATTTTTACCACCAGTCTGACCACCTACCTACAAGCGGACAAAGCAGCCGGAGATGATTATACATATTCCGCTGCTGTGAATCTTTGACGAGTTTGCTTATGCCAAGTTTGACAGGCACCACCTATTTTTATAAATCAGTAAATGATGCCTCCCATGCGAAAGAAGCCTTACACGGTACATTGTAGTGCACATAAACAGTGCGGTGTGGTGCATGCATGTTAACACACTTAATAACATGCATTAATATATACTTGAGTGCTTGCATTGATGTGTACCTATCCCCTTTCCTTGTAGGCCTTGTTCATAAAGGCACTGATGACCGTACATGGTGAATGGGCCATTTGATTATCGATCCCTAGCCGGTAGGTGCTGTGTCCAGGCACTGCTCAGCATTGTAGTGAACGATAGCAAGACAAGGAATGTGCCAATGCCACATTTATGAAATCCTAACATTTCAAGAGCACCAGGGAGGGTGGCACTTGGCAGCCATAGCAGAGAAGTGCAGGAATTGAGATATGCACAGTGTGCTAGACACATCGTCATAGCTGAGAGCACTGAGATTCCTTATATTTTTCAAACATCTTTGAAATGTAACACTAAACCCTGATGATGCAAAAGCTGAGAGCAGGGGCGTAACTACAGATAATAGGGCCCCTGGGTGACCTCCCTACTGTCATGATGATATGTCTAAATCAAGGCGAGGTAGCAGGAGAGCTGTCAGAATAGTCAGTACATTATTAGGCCTCATTTACATAGGGCATATGAATCCAGACCCCCTGTGAGGGCCATGTTTACCCACATGGGGATGCACTGTGTTCTGTGCATTCCCTTGCAAGCAGTCCCATTGCTGTCAATTGGGATGCAGCCACTACTTGGACACAGCCGCCGCTCCCAATGTGGCATCTATGTGGGTGCAAAGCCCCAAATGTCACAACCCTGTCTTCCATTGTGCACATATGTGTTACTTATACATCTAGATACTAAATACGGTTTATATATATATATATATACACAGTGGGGACGGAAAGTATTCAGACCTCCTTAAATTTTTCACTCTTTGTTATATTGCAGCCATTTGCTAAAATCATTTAAGTTAATTTTTTTTCCTCATTAATGTACACACAGCACCCCATATTGACAGAAAAACACAGAATTGTTGACATTTTTGCAGATTTTTAAAAAAGAAAAACTGAAATATCACATGGTCCTAAGTATTCAGACCCTTTGCTCAATATTTAGTAGAAGCACCCTTTTGATCTAATACAGCCATGAGTCTTTTTGGGAAAGATGCAACAAGTTTTTCACACCTGGATTTGGGGATCCTCTGCCATTCCTCCTTGCAGATCCTCTCCAGTTCTGTCAGGTTGGATGGTAAACGTTGGTGGACAGCCATTTTTAGGTCTCTCCAGAGATGCTCAATTGGGTTTATGTCAGGGCTCTGGCTGGACCATTCAAGAACAGTCACGGAGTTGTTGTGAAGCCACTCCTTCGTTATTTTAGCTGTGTGCTTAGGGTCATTGTCTTGTTGGAAGGTAAACCTTCAGCCCAGTCTGAGGTCCTGAGCACTCTGGAGAAGGTTTTTGTCCAGGATATCCCTGTACTTGGCCGCATTCATCTTGAACTTAAATGAATTTAGCAAATGGCTGCGATATAACAAAGAGTGAAAAATTTAAGGGGGTCTGAATACTTTCCGTCCCCACTGTGTATATATATATATATATACACACACACACACACAATATACAGTATATTACATTTAACCTAAACATATGTATTTATATTTATATAGGTACATATATTGTATATGTATGCTTTAACATTTAAAATAATGTACAGTAATAATAATACAATAAAATAATACAATATAATAGTGCTCCTGTTAACTTGTACATTTCTAGATATGCAAATTTCTGAAAAAATCCACCCAGGGTATTCTGTTTTCTGTCTTCCTCTTGACAAATGCGTGTTGTTTTCCAGCGTGCCAGCTTTTACAACTCACAGATAACCAATATGTCCTCCACCGCTGAGGACGAGCGATATTTATGGTTCACAATTACAGGCTTAACAAAATCTTGTAATCTAACCAGTGAGCACTTGAAATAATTTATTTGCGGATGGCTGCTGAGGTGAAATGTTGAATTATAACATTCGTTTTTCTTTGCAGTCGAAATCATGGATTTAAGGACACTTTCCCTATGGAATGAATTGCCGGCTACTCATCTTCATGCCAAAGTCATATTTAACTTTTCTTCCCCCTTCTTAATTGAACCTTGAATCCGACTTCTTTTAAAACGAATGATATACCATTAATTGCAAGTGGCTGTTTATCTGTAGTAAATCTGAGGCTCTGCTGTTTACCTTATCCAGTCTGGAGTATTCATTGCCTGTTCTTTTTCTTTTTCTTTTTTACCTTTGCAGCTTCTGGCGTTCCTCCAGGGTCTCTTTACCTTCTATCATGAGGGATACGAGCTGGCCAGAGAATTTACACCGTACAAAGAGCAGCTGCAATTCAATTTGCAAAACGTAAGTTCCTGAATAATTGAACCTTTGAAATTTATATTGACGTTAGCCTTTTGTTCTTTAAAGGAGGACTCCAATTAAAAAGTAGGTTTGAAAATGATAATTAAAATAGGTAAGGAGAAAGCACCCGTGTACTGTATAATAAACATTATGACAAAAAGGAGGGGTTAGGCTGGAGGTGAAGGAGGGAGGAAGCCTTGTTTCCATCCAATTGTTCCTTTTTCTGGACAGCTATCTAATTTTTAGGGCAAAGTGACAGGTCCTCCTCTAAGAAGGTCCATTAATGCACTTACCTTCCCATTGCTTCTATCCTCCATAGTCAGGAGTCTTAACCCAGGTTAAACCTTTGGAGCCCTAGGTAAACATGAAGAACCTCTGGGGGAATCTAGGATGGAAAAGGAGCTAGGGGTCCTAGTAGATGACGGGCTCAGCAATGGCATGCAATGCCAAGCTGCTGCTAACAAAGTAAACAGAATATTGGCATGCATTAAAAAGGGGATCAACTCCAGAGATAAAACAATAATTCTCCCGCTCTACAAGACTCTGGTCCGGCTGCACCTAGAGTATGCTGTCCAGTTCTGGGCACCAGTCCTCAGGAAGGATGTACTGGAAATGGAGCGAGTACAAAGAAGGGCAACAAAGCTAATAAAGGAAGCAACATATACACTGACACTGATACATATCTGAAACTACAGTCTGATCCTCTTCCAGAATTCCAACTAAAATTAAAGTCGCTTGTCCAAGAAGCGTGGCATAATGGAGTACTTACCAATAAAGAAAGACAATTCTTATTACCATCTGAATGCAGTACCCCCTACTTCTACCATCTCCCAAAGGTCCACAAATCCTTGGTGGACCCCCCTGGGAGACCAATTGTAGCTAGTACAAATAGCTTCAGTAATGGTTTGTCAATGTACATCGACTATTGTCTCCAACCCCTTGTGTGCCAGTTACCGTCCTATATTAAAGACTCTAATGATGTAATCACTGCCCTTCAGAACTATTCATGGGAAGAGGGCTACTGGTGGGCATCTCTCGATGTGTCCTCTCTATATACCTCAATACCCCATGATATAGGTTTGAGAGCTGTTCAACATTTCTTGACCAAGAGTGGCGATTTCAATTCGTTACAGTCACAATTCCTGGTACAAGCCACCGAGTTTTGCCTAAGACGGAATTACTTTACGTTTGGAGAACAATTCTATCTGCAGCGTAGAGGTACCGCCATGGGAGCGAATTTTGCTCCGGTTTACGCAAATCTTACTATGGGCTACTGGGAGGAACATAACATCTGGGCTAACAATCCTTTTGCTGAACACATTGTCTTTTTTGGGCGCTACATTGATGACATTGTGGTCATTTGGAGTGGGAGCCCAGAGTTGTTTTTCTCCTTCGTGGCCCATTGTAACTCCAATACACTTGGTCTGGCTTTCACCCATGTTATAGATTCCCGGGAGCTTGTATTCCTAGATTTGGTCCTATTCCATGACCAACAGAGGATTCTCACTAGAAATCATGTTAAGCCAACAAGTGGCAACTCCTATCTTCATTTTAGAAGTTGCCACCACCCAGCATGGAAACACAATATCCCTAGTGGCCAATTTTAT
The DNA here is from genome assembly GCA_037952835.1 of Lithobates septentrionalis. NCBI lineage: Eukaryota > Metazoa > Chordata > Amphibia > Anura > Ranidae > Lithobates > Lithobates septentrionalis. The sequence goes on along the minus strand of JBBDGP010000653.1, from coordinate 1,500,846 downwards.
AGACTTAGACGCAATTGCTCGAAATTGGAAGACTATGTTGAACAGGGAACAGTGATGACTAAGAAATTCCAAGAGAAAGGTTATCCACCTGATCTTATTAATGACGCTTTCCTGTCTCATCTGAATCCCCCTATTAGAGACAAGCATTCAAGTGACAATTTAAGAACTAATCAGACAGTCAGATTTATTTCGACTTTTAATGAGAATTACAAATCCATCTCTAATATAGTTAGAAAACACTTTGGTATTCTTCATCTGGACCAACGCCTTGCCCCGGTGCTACCCGAGATCCCACAAGTGACGTTCCGTAAAGCACGCACCATAAAAAACTTGCTAGCACCCAGTAAAATAACAAATAAACCGTCCAAATCTTTCCTTGATATCAGGTCCTATTTTCATGACAGAAAGGGCATATTCCAGTGCAAAAAGAAGGGGTGCCTTACTTGCCAATTTATCACTCATGGCACTAATATCATCACAACCAATACAGGCAAAAAATATGAGATTAGACAATTCATTACCTGTTCTACAGATTTTGTTGTATATGTTTTGCGTTGCCCCTGTGGGTTGGTCTACGTTGGCCGGACTATTCGTGCCTTACGGGCTAGAGTAGGTGACCACCGGAGACTAATTTCGAAGGGGTGCGATGAACATAGTGTACCCCGTCATTTCTTGCGTTTCCATGACAAGGACATTAGACTCTTGGAGGTCTTTGTTATCGAAACTATCCCCAAGGGCACGCTAACCAATAATGAAAGATTCTCCCTGTTGTGCAAGCGTGAGGTTTTTTGGATCTACATGTTTGACTCGCTTGCCCCCAAGGGGTTGAACGAAGAACTAGAAACATGTAGTTTTGTGTAATTTTAGTCTATATATATACACCTTTTAGATCATCTCTGGGTTAATATTGATTTTAATAGGTTTTTAAAATGTTTTTAATATGTTTGATTATGTTTTTTATAGAAAAATGTTATTTTTTTATGTTGAAGTATAAACTATGTGTTCCTTGGTTATATATTGTGTTTATTTTCATACTTTTATGTGAAGTAAGGCACGTATACCCATTGGTAAATTGCTTGGAGCTGAGGGGGTTAACATTGGAGATCTTTGTTTCTTCCCTGTGCCTACTTCATTTTTTTTTTTTGTTTGCCCACTAAGCCCCTCCCCTTTCCCCTCCCCTTAATCCCCACTTACCTATTGAAACCCTGCGAGTTGCCTATTATCCTTGACTATGACAAAGCGCTCATGCGCGAAACGCGTCGTCAAGGCAACCTCTCTCCCCCCCCCTATATGGCAGAGGCCCCAGCTTGAGTTCTTCACTGCGATTTTTCATCCATTCACATTTTTTTATCCATTTTTTTTTTTTTTTTTTGTGAAGCCGCTTTTTTCACCAGCAAGCGTTTCCTGCAAATTCACCATCTCCACTACCCCATCTGGGTGGGGCAGCTTCGTTTTTACATCCATTGATTCAATTATTTTATTTTTATTATATATTTTTTTACCCATTGCAATATCCATTTTTTCATATGACTGTTGGCTATCTCCCCAGGCAGGTCAGGCTGATGTGAGCTCCATCAGCCTGCCGCCACCAATTCCCCCGTCAGATGGCCTCTCAGTGTCAGTTTTGACCTCAGCGCAGTGTCACCAGGTCTCACTGATGAGACTTCACCTCTGTGGAGACACGTCCCAGCCTAGCAGCGGTTCCGTTTTACTTCTCAGACGCTACAGCGGCTCCCCCGTGCTGACGTCATCCTCCATCGACACACAGCTCCGGCCAGACTGTTCTCCGCACGGCGGAGCTACACATCTCCACACGGCGGCCACTTCACTTCTACTTCAGCCCGGTTATTCCTTATGGCGCCAAGGTCTTCACCATATGAGGCAGCTCTGAGCCCTCTTACCTGCCTGTGAGTACTTTGACATATCTCCACCACCCTGCCTTCATTCACCTGCTTTGAGCCCATATGTTTGCTTTCACACTTTACACAGCAGTCTCCGTATACTTTCATTAGATGGATCTCCGGTGGTAACCTCCTGCTGTTTGATGCCTCTGTCACCTTTTTGATGTCTATTTGATCACTTACAACATCACCAAAAGTCTGTAATTTTTTAATAGCTTTTATCGTGTGCTTTTTTGTTTTTAAACAGAGCCTCTGAACCTGTTTTTTTGCAGTAAATATTGTTACTTTGGACTAGTGCTAACCACTGGCTCATTATTGGTTCATTAAAAATCATAAACTTTTATACTTGTTGTATTTTGTTTTCCAACAATAGCCTGAGCGCTGGACATTTTATATGTTGCTTCCTGGTATGATCTGTTTTCACCAATTACAGTTTGTCTAGCAGCACGGGATATTACTATTATGTTTATTGTAGTTTCTAGTTTTCTGTTTCATCCCTGTATATGCATTAACAATTTTTGAATGGATGGTACAGGCTTTACATCTATTTTATATGTTTGTTACATTCTCTGGGTGACCTACCACTGGCGCTAGGTTACTCTTCTCTGTGTTTTTCAAAGCTAATAAAGGGTCTGGAGGATATTAGTTATGAGGAAAGGATGTGAGCACTGAACTTATTCTCTCTGGAGAAGAGGCACTTGAGAGGGGATATGATTTCAATATACAAATACTGTACTGGTGGACCCATAATAGAGATAAAACTTTTTCGCAGAAGGGATTTTAACAAGACTCGTTGCCACTCATTAAAATTAGAAGAGAAGAGATTTAACCTTAAACTACGTAGAGGGTTCTTTACTGTAAGAGCGGCAAGGGTGTGGAATTTCCTTCCACAGGCGGTGGTCTCAACGGGGGGCATCGATGGTTTCAAGAAACTATTAGATAAGCACCTGAACGACCGCAACATACAGGGATATACAATGTAATACTGACATATAATGACACACATGGGTTGGACTTGATGGACGTGTGTCTTTTTTCAACCTCACCTACTATATGTAAATACCTGACCCTTCCTGGTATGGAGGATGACCTCCTCCCAGGATTTAGTGTTTAGGGCCTGATAGGCCAATCACTAGCCCTAAAACATTGTCACAGGAGGAGAAGGAAAAAGCTGACCCTGCTTAAGCTTCAACACCAGCTAACACAAAGCTTTCAGTGGGTCCAGACTCCCGGCTAAGATGGAGTAATAAAGTGGGGGAACACAGGGAAAGTGAGTATCAGTAAGTTAAGGTTTCTTCTTACTAGTTGATAATCCAGGGCAAAGTGAATAGGTCTCTTCATGCAGCACAAATGACCCATCACTCATACAGAGTCCACCCCTTTCTTTTCCAGCCATGTCAATGATTTATTATTTTGAGTATTAAACATCAATATCCTATTAAAATAGTCATGTTTTACCTTTATATGATTATAGACACCCAACAGATTGTCCAATATGCCCCCTTGGCTAAACTGTAAAAACCATCTTCAACACCAGCCCTATTAGGCACTAGTATGGCTTTAGATATGAATAGCGGTGAAAAGCTGAAAAAAAATTAATAAGGATTAAATCATATTTATATAAAAATGGCAAATCACAAATATACAAGCTAGCTACAATGAGTCAGATTTTTGTGATTGTTTCTGTGCCACTAAAACATGGAATTGAGGTCCAGTTACTGACAATGTTGTTTGCATGTCATTTCACACATTAAGTTTATTTCCATATTGATTTTAGGCTGAATTTGAATTTGTTAATTATTTAGCAATCCAGTCCAATAACCACATCATTTGGTCCTCTCGCCTACAAGAATCATGAATACCCCCAGTAAGGAACCCTTGTTTTAGATCAACGGTCCCCAAACTACTACCCTTGTGTCAAATGCAGCCCTTTGCTAGCCTAAATCCGGCCCTTGGTGCACTATTTTTCCCACTGACACCAGGAGTGGGGCATAGTTCCTGCCACTGACACCAAGGATGGGGCACTATTCCTCCAACATGATATCAGTGATGGGGCACTATTCCTTCTACTGACCACAGGCACTATGAAATTTTGATACTCCCATTGACCACAAAGCCTGAGGCATTGTATAGTCCCACTGAATCCAGGATATTTTCTACTAGGGTTGAACCGTTACTGGTATCGGTGCTGATACTAAGCATCTGCACGAGTATCTGTACTTGTGCAAATGCACTGATACCTGAAACCTATACTTTCAGGCTTAGCTCTTTCAGCTGTCAGCGGGATTCCCCCACTGACAGCTGAAATGTAAAAAAAAAAAAAGCGCTGGCAATTATCAGTTGTTAAGGAGCGGGGACGCTGCATCCCTAACAACCAATGACTCATTCAACTGTCAGTGGGGTTCCCCTGTTGACAGCTGAAGTGTTAAAGAAGTCCGGCAATTGGATCTTTAAAAAATAAGCAGCAGGGCAATGTTTATCAACAACATTGCTCAGCCCTGAAACACTAATGCCGTGTACACACGACCAGACTTTTCAACAGCCAAGGTCCGACGGAACGAATCCGCCGGACAATTCGATCGTGTGTGGACTTCATTGGACCTTTGCTGTCGAAAAATCAGACGGACTTTAGAAATAGAACATGTTTCAAATATTTCCGACGGACTCGAGTCCGGTCGAAAAATGCATTTGTCTGTATGCTAGTCCGACGAACGAACAACGATGCAAGGGCAGCTATTGGCTACTGGCTATGAACTTCCTTATTCTAGTCCGGTCGTACGTCATCACGTTAGAATCAGTCGGACTTTGGTGTGATCGTGTGTAGGCAAGTCCATTGCGTTGGAACTCTGTCAGAACTCCGTTGAAAGTCCGTCAAAAAGTCCTTCGGAGTTCAGTCCGTCGAAAGTCCGCTTGTGTGTACACGGCATTAGATAAAAAGAAACATTGTTTCTTTTTGCTTCTTAATCTACAGATCAAAGGGATGAACTTCGATCTGCAGATGAAGTCAGTTCCTCTGTTTAACCCTTTATTAACCCTTAATTTACTCTAAATAGCCTTAATTAACTTCTAATGCCCCGTACACACGGTCGGATTTTCCGATGGAAAATGTGTGATAGGACCTTGTTGTCGGAAATTCCGACCGTGTGTGGGCTCCATCACACATTTTCCATCGGATTTTCCGACACACAAAGTTTGAGAGCAGGCTATAAAATTTTCCGACAACAAAATTCGTTGTCGGAATTTCCGATCGTGTGTACACAAATCCGATGCACAAAGTGCCATGCATGCTTAGAATAAATAAAGAGATGAAAGCTGTTGGCTACTGCCCCGTTTATAGTCCCGACGTACGTGTTTTACGTCACCGCGTTCAAAATGATCGGATTTTCCGACAACTTTGTGCGACCGTGTGTATGCAAGACAAGTTTGAGCCAACATCCGTCTGAAAAAATCCTAGGATTTTGTTGTCGGAATGTCCGATCAATGTCCGACTGTGTGTACGGGGCATAATTCTCCTCCATTTAATTATTATTTTCCTGCTGATTTTTTTTGTTCATTTCTATTTTATAAACTTTTAATAACTAAAACTTTTTTTTTGTTTGATTTGATCGTTAAAATTTTTACATCTTTAACATATATTTACACGATTCACATTGAAAAAAGCGTAAAATGTAAACAAAATACATTTATTTAATTTGTAAATAACTTTTCAATGCTTTGTACCATTGCTGACAGCTGAAGTGTAAACAACACAGTTGCGGTAGGTATCGGTAATTGGTATTGGCGAGTACTAAAAAAAGTGTCGGTACTCGTACTCATTGTAAAAGAAATTGTATCGGTACATCCCTATTTTTCTACCCCTACTGGCCACAATCAGGCCCCCCTAAAGTCTGAAGGATGGTAAACTGGCCCTACATTTAGAAAGTTTAGAGACCTCTGTATTAGATGGAAAGTAGCCTGCTTTTGTATGTAGTTCTATCATTATATTGAATTGTATAGCCAACCAATGCAGAGAAATAGTAAAGAGAAGACAGCTGACTATAACTACAACTGCAGAGAGTCTTGCAGCTCTTCTCAGTAAACCTTGTACTCTCTTTCTGCTTAAGCCCCATACACACTATTAGATTTTCTGCAGATTTTTGTAAAACCATATAAACCATATAATATGAGGTCAAACCTTAATGCCGCGTACACACGGTCGGACTTTTCACCTGCAAAAGTCCGACGGACGCCGCCGGACAAAGTCCGGCGGAAAGTCCGACCATGTGTGGTCTCCATCGGACTTCCGACGGACCGTTTCGGTCGGATTTTTGCGGAAATCCGACGTACTTTAGATTTGAAGCCTGCTTCAAATCTTTACGTCGTACCTCCGCCGGACTCAGTTCCTGACGGAAAGCCCGTTCGTCTGTATGCTAGTCCGAAGGACCAGATACGACGGAGGAGCAGGTTACTGCATCTCGCGCTCGCTGCAATAGGAAAAACAAATCTTCCTATTGCGGCGAGCGCGGGGCATACCAGGCCCTTAGGTCTGGTATGGATTATAAAGGGGAACCCCTACGCCGAAAAAACGGCGTGGGGTCCCCCTAAAATCCATACCAGACCCCGATCCGAGCACGCAGCCTGGCCGGTCAGGAAAGGGGGTGGGGACGAGCGAGCGCCCCCCCCCCCCCTCCTGAACCGTACCAGGCCGCATGCCCTCAACATGGGGGGGTGGGTGCTTTGGGGGAGGGGGGCGCCCTGCGCCCCCCCCCCCAAAGCACCTTGTCCCCATGTTGATGAGGACAAGGGCCTCTTCCCGACAACCCTGGCCGTTGGTTGTCGGGGTCTGCGGGCGGGGGCTTATCGGAATCTGGGAGCCCCCTTTAATAAGGGGGCCCCCAGATCCCGGCCCCCCACCCTATGTAAATGAGTATGGGGTACTAAAACGTCACAGTCCCAGCATGCCCAGGGACTGTGACATCATATGGGGGCGGGGTCTCCGCCTATATAAGTCACAACGCAGCCCTCAGAGACCAGTCCAGCCGGAGAGAGCGTCGTGTCAACATCTGGGGGAAGAGAAGAGAAGAGAACACAAGAAGCCAAGAAGCCCAGAAGTCCGGACCTCCGCTGGCAATAGAGCTACCTGAAGAAAGCGGAGGGGCCGGCCGAAGACCTGGGACACCGGGGGAAGAGGCCGGAGAGCGGAGAAGAACCAACCGGATGCCGGGAGAAGATGAACCGGAGGGACCCCCGAAGACGGAAGAAGACCCCCCCCCCCCGGAGCTGTTTAATAAATTATTTTAAAAACCTGTGTTGTGTTTTATTACTGACACTTTTTACCTAGGTAAATGGGTAGGGGTACCATGTACCCCATACTCATTTACATAGGGTGGGGGGCCGGGATCTGGGGGCCCCCTTATTAAAGGGGGCTCCCAGATTCCGATAAGCCCCCGCCCGCAGACCCCGACAACCAACGGCCAGGGTTGTCGGGAAGAGGCCCTTGTCCTCATCAACATGGGGCGCCCCCCTCCCCCAAAGCACCCACCCCCCCATGTTGAGGGCATGCGGCCTGGTACGGTTCAGGAGGGGGGGGGGGGGCTCGCTCGTCCCCACCCCCTTTCCTGACCGGCCAGGCTGCGTGCTCGGATCGGGGTCTGGTATGGATTTTAGGGGGACCCCACGCCGTTTTTTCGGCGTAGGGGTTCCCCTTTATAATCCATACCAGACCTAAGGGCCTGCGACGGGGCTCGCAAGGTTTCAATCTCGCCAAAAAAAGCGGCGAGATTGAATTCCTTTTCTAGTCCCGTCGTACCAAAGTCACGTTCAAAATGAACGGACTTGTCCGTGTGTGGGAAAGTCCGTTCGTTCTGAAAGTCCGGCGGAAGTCCGTCGGGAAGACCGGATTCCGGAAAGTCCGGCCGTGTGTAGGCAAGTCCGGCCGTTCAGAAAGTCCGGCGGTAGTCCGCCGGAAGTCTGGCGGCAAGTACGTCGGACCTAGCTTTCTAGAAAGTCCGACCGTGTGTACGCGGCATAAGAGTTACAATTTGTATGCAGTCAGGCAGGCCCTTGCACTACATGGTTTTGGTAAATCTGACGACAAAAATCTGCAGAAAATGAAATAGTGTGTACAATAAAACTTTGCGCCTAATTCGTTCCAGAAACATGCTTGTAATCCAAAGCACTTGTATATCAAAGCACATTTCCCCATAAGAAATAATGGAAACTCAAATGATTCGTTCCACAACCATTTATTCATAGGTCCTTCAGTTTATAGTCCATATAAAAAGATTATAGTAATGTGATCAGGTTGTGTAACCATAAAATGTCCATCCACAAATGGAAGCCTCCACAAGGGGATTAGAAGCAAAATCCAGCAGGAGCTACAAAGTATAAAAGAGAAGGCGCCTCTGATGCCCTGTACACACGGTCGGACATTGATCGGACATTCCGACAACAAAATCCATGGATTTTTTTCGACGGATGTTGGCTCAAACTTGTCTTGCATACACACGGTCACACAAAGTTGTCGGAAAATCTGATCGTTCTGAACGCGGTGACGTAAAACACGTACGTCGGGACTATAAACGAGGCAGTAGCCAATAGCTTTTGTCTCTTAATTTATTCTGAGCATGCGTGGCACTTTGTGTGTCGGATTTGTGTACACACGATCGGAATTTCCGACAACGGATTTTGTTTCGGAAAATTTTATAGCAAGCTCTCAAACTTTGTGTGTCGGAAATTCCGATGGAAAATGTGTGATGGAGCCCACACACGGTCGGAATTTCCGACAACAAGGTCCTATCACACATTTTCCATCGGAAAATCCGACCGTGTGTACAGGGCATAAGTGTAGCAATATGTTTCTAAATGTTGTACCTTCATTAAATGTAACCATATTGCTACAATTAGAGGCGCTCTCTTCTCTTTTATACTCGGTTGTGACATGGCGCTACTTGTATATCAAGACATCGCTTGTAGATCAAGTCAAAATTTATTTAAAAAGTTTGCTTGTCTTGCAAAACGCTCTCAAACCAAGTTACTCTCAAACCAAGGTTTTACTGTATGGGGCTTTACATGAGGACTTGACAGTAGAATAAATAAAAAAAGTGAAATATAATTACATATGTGATTTGGTGCTGAGAAATAGTTTGAAACAATTGAATCAGCCGATCAAAAACATCTCTCCAACAGCATCACTTCAAATCATTTATATTACTATAACTATGCATAAATGTACAGTACTGCATGTAAGTACACCACGATTCGTTTTTTTGTTTTTTTTGTTTAATAATGCAAAGGATACTTGCATTTAATGTGTGTTGGTCATTTAGTCCAGAAAGAATTCCAAAGTTGCCTTTGCCAAAAAATAAGTTTGTCTTAATGCAAGTCTTCAACCTCTAGGTGATCTGGTGCACAGCCAACATGATTTGTCTTTGTAGTAATGGTGTGAGACCTAGAAATCACCAGGTAAAACTTCTCTTTTACAGACAAGGAATAACTTTGAAAGCACTCGGCAGGAAATGGATCGACTATTGCAAAGGATGAAAGCTGCAGACCAAGATTACCGAGCGCCCAGTCAGCGGACAATGGAAGGATATTTATACGTCCAGGAAAAAAGTGAGTCTCACAGGTGTAGATCTGTGGCTTCCTTTAGGAGCTTGGTTTTTCATTTCTGCCAAAGTTTACAAAAGGGGCCTGACGTTTCTGAGCCCCTCTGTTTGCTCAACAGAAAATGGTTTAGTGACTTGCATTTTTACTTTTTATTATTTCTGATTTGGTGTTTTGGACTTTTTGATTTATATTCATGTATCTCTTTGCACTGTGGATTTAAATAGCACAAATTTGGGGTTACAATATTGTTTATTTGTTTCACAGCATTATGTTTTATATCATTTTGACACTGTGGACGTTATTTATCTGTCTATTTATCATGTGCTTATATTGCACATTTGATTTGCACTCACACAGCTACAAAAAAATAATAAAAAAAAAATACTTCCATTACCCCCAGGATTTTGGCAGGTCCACCTAGACTAGGGTGATGTCACTGGTTCTTCTCACTGGATCCTGAGAAAGCTGAGGAATCCAGACAATGCACTCCTGCAAAGCGCTGGAAGAGGGATGAGCTCAGGTGTGTTTGGATTCTAGTCTTAACCCACCTGAACAAACCTACCAGGAAGCTGTCACTGTACTGGGCACCCCCCACCCTCTTGCCACACGTGTACTCACCCCTGCAGCTGCAGGGAATGACCCAGCACAGATGATTGGCCCATTCCAGATGACAGCTTCTTGGTGGGCTGGTTCAAGTGGACTCAGACTAGAATCTGAATATACATATATAAAATCTATGCTGCGCTTATGATAAATAGACAGATAAAAACTTCCACAGTGTCAAAATGATCTAAACACAATGCTGTGGACTAAAATAAACAATATAAATAAAAAAAATGTGCTATATAAATGCACAGTGCAAAGAGATGTGTCCCCGATGATGTCATTTCTGACAAAACATGTAGGGCATGACTGAAAAGTCATTATGTGACCACGCATGCACGTAAGCAAACAGCATTGTGGGATGTGTAGTTGCCTGGATGAAGATTGCTGTTTGTTTCTGTAATTGCGTTTTAATCTGGAATAAAGTACTCCTTAAGGAAATTATACTATGGGAGCATGGCGCTCTTTTTTTCTTTCTTCCCTGAGCATCTAGAGCCTGAGTGGGGAGAGACAGAGAGGCCTGGAGTGTGATGGTCTTCCTACCATTATATACAAGTGCTTTCTGACTCTTTTTTTATACTATGAGTCACATGCGATCTGTTAAGCTGATGTCTGTGTGAAGCACTAGGTGTCTTTTCTTTAAACATCTGATCTGATACAGCCATGGGAGCATTTCTGAAGTGGAAGAACTTGGTGTTTGGATATCCTTTTTTTGATTTTTACTTTTTATTATTTCTGATTTGGTGTATTGGATTTTTTGATTTATATACATGTATCTCTTTGCACTGTGGATTTATATAGCACAATTTTTGGGTTACAATATTGTTTATTTGGTTCACAGCATTATGTTTTAGATAATTTTGACACTATGAATGTTATTTATCTGTCTATTTATCTAAAGTGTAGCATAGATTTTATATACTGTATGTACACTTATTATGTGCTTATAGTCACATCTGATTTGCCGCTGCTCACTTAAGTTAGAATTACCATTTGTGCAGTAATTTTATGTTTAATTTGTTAGGATCTGAATATGCCAAAGCTCATCCCTACTCCTGAGCTTTCCAAGGATTGCATGGTGAGGCCCATGGTTAAAGCCCTGCCATGCTGTCCATATAGGCATGTTAAAGTTGAAATTTACTGTATCTGAGCACCCCAAACTGAAAAAGCTATTTTTCATTCATGTTGAATAATTTTGAAAAAAACACCCCCCTAGCATTTCTAACTGCGGCCATGTTGAGTAAGGGCAGATGATTAAGCTCAGGCATACAAGCAGGAGGGTGTGCTTAGCTTAGAAAGCCACTCTTCTCATCCTCTAGATGAAAGAAAAAATGCCCATGAAGACTCCTAGGATGTATGACCTCATTTTAGCCTAGGTCAGAAACAGGAAGCAATTGAAGAAATGTAAAAAAACAAGTAAATATAATATACTTTCCTATCTATCTAGCAGCATAATGCCTAGTACCCACGATGATAAAATTGGACAAAAAACACCCCTTTCAAAGCGATTGATAATCTGATCGTTACCACACAGCTTTTGAGAGGCGATCACGATAGTTCATACAACATGCAATTTTTGTTTAATCAATACAGTATTCATCTGAAAAAAAAAATTGAGTGACCAAGACTGCACATGCTCCGAAACGAAACAATACATTACAATACATCACATCATTTCCGAAGTTGTATTCTGCCGTACGAGAGTTTTCGTAACTTGAGTAACCTGTTAATTTTCGATATGAAACTAGAATGCAAAAAAAGCAGACGATCCTTTGTCCGATATTCTCATTGTGTGTACCAGGCTTACGGTGAATGTAAACCCTATTTATGAAATCTGACCTGGGCACATATATCTGTAGTGTTTACTTATCTCTCTCTAAAGTCCTAAGTCCTGTGTCTTTCTGCTGCTCCGTTCTTCTGTTATTAGCATGATAACTTCTGACAAGCTCTCTGACACAGGACATAAAAGCAGCTGGAAATTTGTGTCGTGGAGGTAACTTAGAGAGCTTATTTTTTTAAACAACAAGCCTGTTATACTTACCTGCTCTGTGCAGCGGTTTTGCACAGAGCAGCCCGGATCCTCCTCTACTCGGCTCCTGGCCTCTATATCGTGACGAGTGCCCCCACAGCAAGCAGCTTGCAATGTTGGCACCCAAGCAGGCACGCTTCCGAGCTGCTGCTCTACGTGTTGATTCAGACATAGAGCTGCGGTTTGGCCCGCCCCCTCTCTCTCCTCATTCCCGGGAGCCAATGGCTGTCTCAGCCAATGAAGAACAAGAGTCCCTGCAGAGCCGATGTTCTTGTGCAGCTAGATGGAACTCAGGTAACTATTAGGGGGCTTGGGGTGGGGGGGACTGCTGCACACAAAAGGTTTTTACCTTCTTGCATAGAATGCATGAAGGTAAAAAAAAACTTCAGCTTTTAGAACCACTTTAAGGATTAAAAATAGTTATTGTTGATTGAGAGAGTTATTTTCCTCTTTAAAGTCAACCTGTGCACACCTTTTGCATTCATCAGTTAGGTGTCTCTCAATCTGTGTCTTTCATCCCTTTAATTACAGACAGGTAAATAGTACTTACATGGCTGGTTGATGTTCGCTGTAATCTGTGGAACCTGAACGGCACGAGGAAACATTGCCTTTTACCAGTACAGCTCAGCATGATCTGCTCCAGGCTTTGCAGAGGGTGTTCAGCATGTTAACACATTCCTTTTATTTTTTGGTGTCTCATTTACATCTTACAAGCCATGCAATTACTGCGTCCTCTGCTCCCATTAATGGCTTACTGTGTTTTCTGATGGCATGCATTACTGGATGTTAAGCTTCCTTGTGAAATAGCTGTAACATTTTTTCAATTAAAATTCATCACAATCTTTTCTTGTTAAAAAAAAATTAAAATTCATCACAATCTAATGCCAGTAGAGTAAACCATGACCAAAAGAACAGGAGATAAACATACTGTTATTTATTACTCTGAGCTAGAGCAAAAATCCAACCAAACACTGAAATACACATTTAAAAATGCTATATGGGAATGGGTGTGCCTGAGAAAATAGATGCATCTTTGTATAGCTAACCCTGATATAATTACCTTAGTGACAAGGTGACACCACTATTCATAGCTGACAGCTCTGCAGCTTCCTGTGTCAGCTCCCTGACCCTGGTGGTGGTCTCCCTGTGCTCTGTCTTCCTGTAAGCTTACTTAGCCTACCTACCCACACCTCATACTTAGCCTTACTTAGCCTACCTACCCACACCTCATACTTAGCCTTACTTAGCCTACCTACCCACACCTCTTACTTAGCCATAATTAGCCTACCTACTCACACTTCTTACTTAGCCTTACTTAGCCTACCTACTCACACCTTTTACTTAGCCTACCTACCCACACCTCTTACTTATCCTTACTTAGCCTACCTACCAACACCTCTTACTTAGCCTTACTTAGCCTACCTACCAACACCTCTTAATTATCCTTACTTAGCCTACCTACCAACACCTCTTACTTAGCCTTACTTAGCCTACCTACCAACACCTCTTACTTAGGCTTACTTAGCCTACCTACCCACACCTCTTACTTAGACTTCCTTAGCCTAGTGAAGAGAGAAAGGGCAGGCGGGACATTTAAGGTACCAAAATGTAGAATAGACAATCAGTTTGAAAAAAATAAAAAATTTGTTTAAACAATTCTTTAAAACTACAGTAAGCATATACAAGAGTCACGTAATATTTCTTTTAAACTTGTACAACCACTTCTTACTCTACATGTTTCCCTTAGAGGAGCTTCTTCAGGAATTTGGAAGTGTTGCATGAAGTATTATATACTATAAAGAAAACAACAATTGTAAATGGGTATGCTTAAAAATTGCTGTAAGTAAAATCGCATGGCATGTAAATAGGACATACCTATATATATTTTATAAAGAAAAAAATTATACATTTTATAGAATATATTTTATACAAAATAATGATAAACTGAAGAGGAATGCCTACCGGATGCTTGTATTCATAAAACATTATTTATTAGATGCATAGACCGAAGCCAAGGTTTACAAGAACTGGAAGGACCTTATTGTAACCAAAGAGAGAGAATAAATTAAACCATATTTGCGTAGTCTTAAATAATATTGGATAGTCCTATAATGTATATGGTTGTGATTAAGGAATAACATTTACCTCAATTCTAGACAAAAAATAGAACCAATGGGATCTGCCGTCCAATCAGGGAGGGATGATCTTATACCACGGACCAAACAATGCAAAGGGACTGGAAATAGGGAATTCCACCCCTTGTCTTGTCCCACAACACCCAAAGACGCACCAAGGGTTTGCCTAATAAAGGGTGATATTGTTGGGGAAAACAGCCTGGAGTTGTGCTAAAAAATGACGACAAAAAAGAGAAAATAGAGTCATTTAGTATAGTACTGATATTTCTGTATAGGGTAATTAAGTATATTCCAAAACTTCCAAACTGTTGTGGGCGATTAGCCACAGAATCAGTGAAAATGAAAAGAGGGGTGGACTGGGGTTGGGAGAAAAGATGGAAAAGAGAAGGAAAAGGGGGGAGGAAAAGATGAGATTCGGAGTCCACAGGGACCAGATGGTATTCAATTCTCAGAGGCTCTGTACAGACCACCCCTCTCTTACCTGCGTAAGCAGGTCACTGAACAGCCAAGGCAATCAACCCAGTCAACATGCCTGTTAGAGCAAGGAAGAATGTTTTCCCCAAAGAATGCTTACTCACAGAAGGTCACAATAAAGATGGACTGAAGGGGGAAGAAGAGAGATAAAGAACCAATCTCTCTCTCTTACGGATCTCATTACCCTGTCAGTATAGGGTGCTCGAGTGGCACCGTTTATATCTCCCTCCGTCCTGCCGGTGTCTGACATAGCCGGCGGGGCATGGACGCATTAGACGGCACCATTGCGCATGTCCGGAAACCAAGCGGTGGAAGTGACCTCACACGCATCAGCACATCTGGTCACCCTCTGCCATCTTGGAACCTCCACATCCACCCGGTTCACCCCCTGACAGGAATCAACCTATCCGAACGCTGCAACAGGTAGGTGGGCTCTCATTGGGCATGATACTAGAGTTGACACGCAGCCCATGGTGACAGCGTTTGAAATAGGAGAGGAAGCTGAAAAATGGCGCCTGCGGGCCCGAATAAAAGACGCAGTGATTGGTTGAACACTGTGTTTACAAGTGCCCGGGGCGTCCATCTGGTTACTGATTCCTTCCTCGATCTGGCAAATTCAATTATAAACAGTAGAAAACAGTAATTGAATCAATCTTTTAAATAACATCTAAATAACATCTAAACAGGAGGCATCCATAATCAGTTACACATGTACATATGAGTCACAGAGAAATGTAAATAAACTTCACAGTGCATTTTCATCAAACAAAGAAAAAAGGGAAAAGAAAGAAAACAGAAACAATAAATATGGTACACATCTTTTTAAAAAAATAATAAGCCACAGAAGTAAAATAATGGCTCATACAGTGAAATGTTTTATCTCAACTGTCTTTTCAAAATCGCATCAGGCAAGTAAAGTTGGAATTCCATTATTGTGGCTAGAGCCCATGCAAAAGAGTTCGATATGGAGGGAAATCAAAGAGAGGGGAAGGATGGGAAAAGGGAAAAAAGGGGAAGAGGGAGGGAGGAGAAAGGGAAAAAAAAACCTACCCACGCCTCTTACTTAGCCTACCTACCCGCACCTCCACCTCTTTCTAGCCCCCCCCACCCCCCCATGCTTCAAACATGTTAACATCATAGCACTGTGTAATACAGTATTAAGGGACTGTTGCACAGGAAGGGTGGGCACTGGGCAACCCTTAAAAGTTTAGTCCTACATTTTTTTAGCATGATAAGATGGAGCCAAGAATGTGATACAGGTAGCTGCGGAGCTGCAAGTTCTGAATATCACCCTCTTGCTTTGCAATATGAAAAGTTTGGCGATACTGAAAAGCAATTATTTTGTTAGGCAAAATAGTTCCCATACACACCGATTAGCCATACCTTTATGACCCCTGACAGGTTAAGTGAATACCATTGATTATCTCATTACAATGGCATCTTAAAGTCAATAGGATACATTAGGCAGCAAGTGAACATGTTGTCCATGAAGCTGATGTGTTGAAAGCAGAAAAAATGGATGTTGCAGTTTGATGTATATGGGGCTGTGTAGGATGCCCATGCAGACCACAGTCCACAGCCTAAAGCGACTACAATGGACACGTGAACATCAGAACTGGACCATGGAGCAATGGAAGCAGGTGGCCTGGTCTGAATAATCATGTGGATAGCCGGGATTGTGTGCCTTGGTTACCTGTGCAATAGATAGCACCAATACACAGTATGGGAAGAATTGCCCTGGTGGAGGTAGTGTGATGCTGGGAAACAAAACATTGTTGCTGACCAAGTACGATCTTTCATGGAAACCGTATTCCCTGATGGCAGTGGCCTCTTTCAGCGGCATAATGTGCCCTGCCACATTGCAAAAATGGCTCAAGAATGGTTTGTGGAACACAATGAGTTTAAGGTGTGTATGATTTTGCCCCCAAATTCTCCAGATCTCAATCCAATTGAGCATCTGTGGGATGTGCTGAAAAAACAAGTCCGATCCATGGAGGCCTCACCTTACAACTTACAGGACTTAAAGGGTCTGCTACTGACATCTCTTGGTGCCAGATACCACAGCATACCTTCAGAGGTCTAGTGGCATCCATGCCACAATGGGTAAGGGCTGTTTTGGTGGCAAAAGGGGGACCTTCTCAGTATTAGGTGGATGTCATAAAGTTTTGGCTGATCAGTGTATATATATATTACCAAGAATAATAGAACAGTGGTGATACTAGTGGCAATAATTCTTTGACAGTGAAACTGTAATGCACCAAAGGAAATACTACTTATATCATATATGCTGCAGTATACCATAGATGAAGCTTAGTGCATAATATCATGTGGCAAATTATCGACAATGAAAAACCTGACCCATAGGGGGTTAATTACGAAAGGCAAATCCACTTTGAACTGCAAGTGCACTTGGAAGTGCAGTCACTCTAAATCTAAGGGGAAGATCTGAAATGAGGGGAAGCTCTGCTGATTTTATCATCCAATCATGTGCAAGCTGTTTTTTATGTTCCTTACATGTCCCCCTCGGATCTACAGCGAATTTACTTCCAAGTGCACTTGCCGTGCAAAGTGGATTTTCCTTTAGTAAATAACCCCCTCTGTATGTACTTATTTTGTTTATGAATAGAGTACTGGGACATATTTGGTTAAAATGCATGTGAACCCAAAAATGTAAATGCAATATTCCACTTTATACATTGACATACCTCTTTAGACCCAGACTGTCCGGATGCTAGGGTCACTTGCTGACTTGGCATCATTCACAGGCAGCTTAACTCTTCAGTAAGACACAGAAGTTGAATCCAATGCAGTACAGAGCATGTTTAGAGTTTTTTGAAGTGTAAGAAGACAATGACCTTCTCTCTGTGAAGTACATGGAAGAACATGGAACATGATAGAAACTGGAAGGGTCTAGGTGGGACTAAACTAACTAGCCTTATAGTGGAACTAAAGTCTGAAATACTTACCTTCCTTTAATAGTGCAAAGTGCCATGGTGGTGCCAGCATCTTGTACCTGGCTTCTTCCAGATGCTGGGTTGCAGCTGTCTTCATTGGCCAGAGTGGGATGATGTCACTCCTGTGCCGGAGTTCAGTAATGCCAGCACACAGGAATTGTGCAGGAAAGTAAACTGTGGAAACAGTGTACTGTACATTCTTTAGAAGACTGTGAGCAGGCAAGTATGTTTATCCGATGGCAGAAGAAACATGCAATAACTAAAAAAAAAAAAAAAAAACCCTGCTTGCTTGCATTTTTTTAACCACTTAAGGACCAGCCTAGTTTTGGATTTTAGGTGTACATTTTTAAAACAGGTTTTTTTGCTAGAAAATTACTTAAAACCCCCAAACATTTTATATGTTTTTTTTTTCTAACACCCTAGATAATAAAATGACGGTCGTTGCAATACTTTTTTTTGCACCATATTTGCGCAGCGGTCTTATAAGCGCACTTTTTTTGGAAAAAATTCACTTTTTTGAATAAAAAAATAAGACAACAGTAAAGTTAGCCCAATTTTTTATATTGTGAAAGATAATGTTATGCCGAGTAAATTGATACCCAACATGTCACGCTTCAAAATTGGGCCTGCTCGTGGAATGACGTCAAACTTTTACCCTCAAAAATCTCCATAGGCGACGTATAAAAAATTCTACAGGTTGCATGTTTTGCGTTACAGAGGAGGTCTAGGGCTAGAATTATTGCTCTCGCTCTAACAATCGCAATGATACCTCACATGTTTGGTTTGACCACCGTTTACATATGCAGGCGCTACTCGCGTATGCGTACGCTTCTGCGCGCGCGCTCGTCGGGACGGGGGTTTTTAAATTTTTTTTTTCATTTTTATTATTTATTTTACATTATTTTATTTTTTTTACACTGTTTTAAAAAAAAAAATTGTGTCACTTTTATTCCTATTACAAGGAATGTAAACATCCCTTGTAATAGAAAAAAGCATGACAGGATCTCTTAAATATGAGATCTGGGGTCAAAAAGACATCAGATCTCATATTTACACTAAAATGCAATAAAAAAAAAAAAATTCATTTAAAAAAATGACATTGAAAAAAATATGCCTTTAAAAGGCGTGGGCGCCGCACGAAATCGGGGATACCGGGGTTATGGCAGCTAGCTGCTGCCATAACAACAGTATCCCCCTTCAAAGTTTGGACGTATATAGTTGTGCGGCGGCCTGGAAGTGGTTAAATTTACACTTTAGTTCTGTTTTAACAGGGTAGGGGGAACAGAGGGAGATTACCGATCACCTAAAGTGGTTGTAAAGGTAAAAGGTTTCTTAACCTGATGCATTCTCTGCATTAAGGTAAAAAAAAACTTTCCATGTCAGCCCCCCCCCCCCCCCCCCCCAGCCCTCCTTTAAATACTTACTTGTGCCTGATTCCGATCCAGCGCTGTGCCCATCTGCAGCAGTGCTGCAAATCTCTCCCCTCTTCTCACAGGAGGCTAGGCAGCAGGGAGAGCCATTGGCTCTTGCTGCTGTCAATCAAATCCTGTGAGCGGGGGGGGAGGGGCTGAGCCGCACTGTCTGTGTCAATAGACACAGATAGTGCGGCTCGGGATCAATCCTGCATGATTGCCTCCACAAGCAAGCGGCTTGTTATGGGAGCACTTGGAAGGCGCGAGGAGCCATGAGCACTAGTGGGAGCCCCCAGAAGAAGAGGATTGGGTCTGCTCTGTATAAAACCATTGCACAGAGCAAGTAAGTAGAACATGTTTATTTTAGAAAAATAGAAAAACTAAACCTTACAGTAATCAAGTTGTAGTGTCCCAAAACCTCCACTAAATGTCAGCATAATACAGAACAATACAACACAGAAAACATACATATAAGTGGGCAGAACACATGTGTGTAAATATATGGCAGTATAACCATACAGGTTACGATGAGAAGGAACTAAAGCAATTCAAATTCCTCCAATCCGTGCATAGCACAGTAAAGCCTTCTTGGAAAACAAGACATTCATATGTCTCGTTCCATCAAATATCCCAAAAATAAGAGAACTATTCTTCATTTCAGAATAGAGGGTGGAGCCACGCAAATAATTCCTTTACATACCATTGGCCAGAACCACATCCCAGATTGCTGGTGAAGAGTGCAAATATAGCCTAAAATTCTAGCTCTATATTTTGGCTGTTTAATGTTAGTAGTGTAATTATAATATTTTGTTCTATAATATTACGGCTCTACTGTGTTTGCGCTTTAGACCAGCGGTTCTGAATGTGCACTTGGCTAATGGATTGTAAAGGAGCGAGTTGGATGGTGCTGCCCATTGTCCTGAAATGAAGAATAATCCTCTTATTTTTGGAATACTGTATGTGTTGGAATGAAGCATGTTAATACCTTCTTACCTTCTGTTATATTGTTATATGAAGGATTTATGAAGGATTTACTGTGCATAGTGTGTGTGTGTGTATATATAATAAAATTAAAATTATAAAAAAAATACACTATATTACCAAAATTATTGGGATCCCTGTCCTTACAGGCACATGAACTTTAATGGCATCCCAGTCTTAGTCCGTAGGGTTCAATATTGAGTTGGCCCATCCTTTGCAGCTATAACATCTTCAACTCTTCTGGGAAGGCTGTCCACAAGGTTTAGGAGTGTGTCTATGGGAATGTTTGACCATTCTTCCAAAAGTGCATTTGTGAGGTCAGGCACTGATGTTGGACGAGAAGGCCTGGCTCGCAGTTTCCGCTCTAATTCATCCCAAAGGTGTTCTATCGGGTTGAGGTTAGGACTCTGTGCAGGCCAGTCAAGTTCCTCCACTCCAAACTCGCTCATTCATGTCTTTATGGACCTTGCTTTGTGCACTGGTCCAAATCATTTGGTGGAGGGGGGATTATGGTGAGGGGTTGTTTATCAGGGGTTGGGCTTGGCCCCTTAGTTCCAGTAAAGGGAACTCTTAAGGCGTCAGCATACCAAGACATTTTGGACAATTTCATGCTCCCATCTTTGTGGGAACAGTTTGGGGATGGCCCCTTCCTGTTCCAACATGACTGTGTACCAGTGCACAAAGCAAGATCCATAAAGACATGGATGAACGAGTTTTGGGTGGAGGAACTTGACTGGCCTGCACAGAGTCCTGACCTCAACCTGATAGAACACCTTTGTTATGAATTAGAGCGGAGATTGCGAGCCAGGCCTTCTCGTCCAACATCAGTGCCTGACCTCACAAATGTGCTTCTGGAAGAATGGTCAAACATTCCTATAGACACACTCCTAAACCTTGTGGACGACCTTCCCAGAAGAGTTGAAGCTGTTATAGCTGCAAAGGGTGGGCCAAGTCAATATTGAACCCTACAGACTAGTGCCCCGTACACACGGTCGGACATTGATCGGACATTCCCACATCAAAATCCTAGGATTTTTTCCAACGGATGTTGGCTCAAACTTGTCTTGCATACACACGGTCACACAAAGTTGTCGGAAAATCCGATCGTTCTGAACGTGGTGACGTAAAACACGTACGTCGGGACTATAAACGGGGCAGTAGCCAATAGCTTTCATCTCTTTATTTATTCTGAGCATGCGTGGCACTTTGTGCGTTGGATTTGTGTACACACGATCGGAAATTCCGACAACGGATTTTGTTGTCGGAAAATTTTATATCCTGCTCTCAAACTTTGTGTGTCGGAAAATCCGATGGAAAATGTGTGATGGAGCCCACACACGGTCGGAATTTCCGACAACAAGGTCCTATCACACATTTTCCGTTGGAAAATCCGACCGTGTGTACGGGGCATAAGACTGGGATAACATTAAAGTTCATGTGCGTGTAAAGGCAGGCATCGCAATACTTTTGGTAATATATATTGTGTGTGTATATATATATATATACATACACACACAGTATATATGAGAGACAATGCGGAAAGGAAAGGGGAAAAGCGGTCACTTGGTTTACACAGTACAGGAGAGAGTAACAAAAGGGGAGAAGCAGCGGTAGAGAGATTATTGCGGTGCCGAATAAATGGTAGTACAACTAATATTAAAAAAGTAACAATTTTTATTACAAAAAGTTAAAAATACCAACAATACAGTATATAGAAACACATGTGTGAACATAAAAAAATATATATAAATGTAGAGGAGCAAGTAGGCCTAATAGGCCAGTATGGTGGTGACCAGAATGGAGAAATAGGTCACTTCTTCCCTACTAGTTTCGCCAAAGCATTGGCTTCTTCAGGGGAATAGAATACAACGGAAAGCATACATTGCTCTAAAAAAGAAATGAAAAACACTGGTTCAGAAATAAATAGTAACAAACCAGAGGTGGGGGACTCGTGTCACATGACTTGACTCGAGTCAGACTCGAGTCACCTGTTTGAGGACTTGCGACTTGCTTGACAAAATTAAATAAATGACTCGACTTGACATTGACTTGTCACTAATGACTTGCGACTTGACTTTGACTTGGGCTATTTGACTTGCAATGACTTGGCACCACCAGTGCTGTGTCTTGGCCTAGGCAAAAGCTGCCCCCCCCCCCCCCAAAAGAAAGCTCCCCCCGAGTCCCGGCTTCGGAGTAGATCAGTATTTTGACTTAATTTGTGACTTGACCAAAATAAATGACTTGACTTGACTTGCTTGACTTCTAGCAGGGACTCGACTTGACTTGCTTGCTTTTTGCCACAGTAACTTGGGACTTGCTTGTGACTTGAAGGTTAAGACTTGAGACTTGCTTGTGACTTGCACATGTGTGACTTACTCCCATCACTGTAACAAAAAGATGCATGTAGGTAAACGGTCACACAACATGATAATGTCAGGCAACATGATTTGGACTGACATTATCATGTTGCCTGACCGTTTAATTACATGCATCTGTTTGTTACTATTTATTTCTGAACCAGTGTTTTTCATTTTTCTTTAGAGCAATGTATGCTTTCTGTTGTATTCTATTCCCCTGAAGAAGCCAATGCTTTGGCGAAACTAGCAGGATAGAAGTGACCTATTTCTCCATTCTGGTCACCACCATACTGGACTATTAGGCCTACTTGCTCCTCTACATTTATATATATATATATTTTTTGTGTGTTCATACATGTGTTTCTATATACCGTATTGTTGGTATTTTTAACTTTTTGTAATAAAAATTGTTACTTTTATAATAGTTGTACTACCAATTTTTCGGCACCGCAATAATCCCTCTACCGCTGCTTCTCCCCTTTTGTTATCCAATTTCGGGATGAGGTGCCTTATCTATTAGGGACATTACAGCCAGTACCACTTTTTTCAGTACAAGAGAAGGGTTGCTGCTGGTAAACTTGTTTGCAGTGTAAGTATAGAGAAAATCCCCAAAGTAAAAGCGGAATTATTTCAGAATTCGGAGACAAGTGTAGAAACCTTTTGGATATTTGTGGTTACACAGCTGGTCTGCCTTAACCTGCGATTGTGTCACTTTCGAGCGTCTTTAGAGCATGATTTATGGTCTGGACAGACAGGACGTGTTTTAGTAGAGTTGGAATCAATATGCGGACACCTGTAACCTGCACGCCGCCCATCACATCCGCTCTCAGCTCCAGCTAATGAGCCCCGATGGGGGGGAAACAGCTGTGTGCCGCTTGTGTTGTGTGTATGCTGTCCTACTTGTGTCTTGGAACTGAGGACAGGGATGCCATTATTACACATCTGTGGCTGGGAAGATAGCTCATTAGGCTGCCACTTTTCTCGTACTGATGAGATTCGTGCAGATGGAGGTCAAGATGGC
The DNA here is from genome assembly GCA_037952835.1 of Lithobates septentrionalis. Classification (NCBI taxonomy): domain Eukaryota; kingdom Metazoa; phylum Chordata; class Amphibia; order Anura; family Ranidae; genus Lithobates; species Lithobates septentrionalis. Next base: position 1,477,392 of record JBBDGP010000653.1, on the reverse strand, counting down.
TGGGATCCATAGCCAAATGACTGCATTCAAGGGAAGCAATAGACTAATACAGAGATATCATCTTTATAGCTTTTGGAAGAACCATGGTCCAATTAAATAACATTAGAGATTCTTTTTTTTATATATATGAAAAGAAAAACGGTTACATGTAAAAAAAAAAAAAAAAAAGACAACTTGACTATAATTTAGTTACTGAACAGCCAAGGAGCACTGGTCCCACATCCATCACTTCAGTTAGGCTGATGTCAGACAGGTGATTTTGCCACTAGGACGGATGTGACGTCACCCGCAGCCATCGTAGATTGTTTACACACACACGCTGTTTCACCAGGCACTTGGTTTTAAGTGCCATTCCTGTGAGTTTTATTCATTTTTATCAACATTAGATTTTATATATATGCAGAGAGCACTATGTATTGCTTTTTATTACCATGATATTTGTGGCTTTTGGAGTGGACATTGCGGATTGGTATTCCTAACCAAGAAGGGATTTTCTTGCACACGCTTGCTGATTTACCATCTGATACCCCTAGTGGGAAGGCGTGGCAGACCTATAATCAAAGGGTCCACTCAGTGAGGTGAGCTGCCATCTTTACCATTGGTGGAGGTTCTGATTTTCCCACAAAGTCACCTGCATGTATTACCTGTAGTTCATCACTGAAGACTTCACGGATTGTCTTTCATCTGATCTATGGACTAGTTGTTTGTTTTTTCTTAGCGCTGCACTGTCTTTCTATGATTTTACTTCAGGGTTTTGAATTTTGACCCTTGGTGTTCAGCAGCTATTACAAAATTGGGTTATTGCGCTGATTTGTCTTCTCTTTATATTGATTTTGCCACTAGGGCAGGATCATTAAAGGGGCCATCTGTGTGTCCCTATGGAATCGCTCCCTCTATAGTCACACGCAGCAAGATGTGGCTTTGTCACTGACATGAGCACGATTCCATAGGGACAAGCAGGCAGTCTCTTAACGGTCCTGCCGCTGGCGACTTTGTCAAACTTCTAGCGCAAAGTTGCCCGTCTGACATCAACCAAAGGTGTATACTGCACCAAAGGGTATTTCAGCCCTAGCTATTTACGTGTCAGATATGTGCAGTGGCAAAGAGGGTGGGCTTTAATGCCCACACGCCCCACATTATGGTTGCCACCTCATCCCTTTAAACCCAAACACATATTAATTACAAAGGTTCTGTGGCTGATTAAGGTGGTAATTAAACTCACTCGGTGCCTTATTTGCATTTAATTAGCCTCAGAACCTGTGTAATTCAAAGGCGTTCGGGTTTAAAGGGATGAGGTGGCAAATCTACCCCACATACAGTACTGTATATGTTCATGGGCAGCCCAGGTTTCTGCGATTAGATCACAGTGATCACTAACTATATAAAAATTCTGCTTGCTAGAAGAGAAGTACAGTGCTGTGCAAAAGTTTTAGGCAGGTGTGAAGAAATGCTGTAAAGTAAGAATACTTTAAAAAATATATATTTTAATTGTTTATTTTTATCATTTTACAAAACGCAAAGTGAACGAACTGAAGAAAAATCTAAATCAAATCAATATTTGGTGTGACTACTCTTTGGCTTCAAACCAGCATCAATTCTTACACCTGCACACTTTGTACACTTGCACAAAATCTGGGATTTTGTAGGATTAGAGTCAGGTGATGATTAACCAATCATACCAAGCAAGTGCTAAGGATTATCAATTTCATAGGTAGGTTGAAACACAGTCATTAACTGAAACAGAAACAGCTGTGTACGAGGCTTAAAACTGGGTGAGGAACAGTCAAACCCTGCAACTAAGGTGAGGTTGTGGAAGACGGCTTCATGCCACAGGTCATAAACCATGGCAAGACTGAGCACAGCAACAAGACACAAGGTAGTTATTCTGCATCAGCAAGGTCTCTCCCAGGCAAAGATTTCAAAGCAAACTGGGGTTTCAAGATGTGCTGTTCAAGCTTTTTTTAAGAAGCACAATGTAACGGGCAACGTTGAGGACTGTAGACGCAGTGGTCAGCCAAGGAAACAATGCAGCAGATGAAAGACACACCATGCTTACTTGCTTTTGACATTTGAAGATGTCCAACAGTGCCATCAGCACAGAACTGGCGGAAACTAGTGGGACCCAGGTGCACCCATCTACTGTCTGGCAAAGTCTGGCTAAAAGTGGTCTTCATTGAAGAATTGTGGCCAAAAATCCTTATGTGGAATCAAGGCTAGGTTACTCAACATAACTCAACAAACATAGGAACTGGGGTGCAGAAAAATGGACGTTCTGGACCGATGAGTCAAAAATTTGAAATACAATAATGAGCATCTGCAGGCAACAGTGAAGCATGGTGGTTGTTCCTTGTAAGTTTGGGGATGCATTTCTGCAAATGGAGGTGGAGATTTGGTCAGGATTAAGTTGATCATTCAGCTGCTGGGCTTCACACTTCCCGTAGTGCACTCAAAGGAGGAGAGGGGCGGGAAGAGAAGGAGCAAATTGTCTCTCTGCTCTCCCATTTGTGCGAGGGAGGAGGAAATGTCAGTGCAGACTTTGGGCTGTATGAGACAGACACTCTCAGCTTAGAGTCCCACTGAAAAGGCACTGGGGAGGAGGCACTGATAGGCAGTAGGGATGAGCCGAACACCCCCCGGTTCGGTTCGCACCAGAACCCGCGAACGGACCGAAAGTTTCGCACGAACGTTAGAACCCCATTGACGTCTATGGGACTCAAACGTTCGAAATCAAAAGTGCTCATTTTAAAGGCTAATTTGCATGGTATTGTCCTAAAAAGGGTTTGGGGACCCGGGTCCTACCCCAGGGGACATGTATCAATGCAAAAAAACTTTTAAAAACGGCCGTTTTTTCGGGAGCAGTGATTTTAATGATGCTTAAAGTAAAAAAAAAAAAAAAGTGAAATATTCCTTTAAATATCGTACCTGGGGGGTGTCTATAGTATGCCTGTAAAGTGACGCGTGTTTCCCATGTTTAGAACAGTCCCTGCACCAAATGTCATTTTTAAAGGAAAAAATCTCATTTAAAACTGCTTGCGGGTCTTGGGTCCTTTGGGTCTTGTATGGATATTAAGGGGAACCCCGCACCCAAATTAAAATAAGGAAAGGTCTGGGGCCACCAGGCCCTATATACTCTGAACAGCAGTATACAGGCGGTGCAAACAAGACAGGGACTGTAGGTTTGTTGTTAAGTAGAATCTGTTTGTAATTTTGAACATTTTTAACGTGTTTAGCTCCAGCCAAAAAATCTTTTCTAAGCTTTTTGGAAAACATAGGGAAGGGTTATCACCCCTGTGACATTTGTTTTGCTGTCTTTCCTCCTCTTCAGAAGATTTCACCTCACTTTTTTGTCCCAATGAAAAATGTTTTTTGAAAATTTGGGTTTTTTTGTGGAACAAGGATTGGAAAGCATCAGTGGAAAGGAGAAATTGTTTTCCCATATTAACTCTTACAGGAGAGAATTTCCCTTCCTAGGGGTAGATTTCATCTCACTTCCTGTTGTCTCCTTCCGTTTGCAAGTAGGAGTCGTTTGTAAGTTAGATGTTTGAAAGTAGGGTCCTGCCCTATATACTCAGCAGAAATTTGGGCCTTAGGTGTTGCTGTGGCCACAACACTGTAAGCCCTCACAGGGCCCTGCTGTGAAATATTAGATCAAGAATTGTAATTACATGCCCCTGTTGAACAGGAGCTGAAAAATTAGGCCTTAGGCACTGGTGCTGGTGCCACAACACTGCAACTCCTCACAGACACTCTAGTTGGAACGCAGGAACGAGCCCTGCTGCAAAGTATTGCTTCAAAAATTGTAATTACACGCCCCTGTTAGACAGGGGCAGAAAAATTGGGCCTTAGGCACTGGTGCTGGTGCCACAACACTGCAACCCCTCACAGACACTCTAGTTGGAATGCAGGAACGAGCCCTGCTGCAAAGTATTACATCAAAAATTGTAATTACACGCCCCTGTTAAACAGGGGCTGAAAAATTGTGCCTTAGGCACTGGTGGTGGCGCCCAGAACCAAAAATGTTCTTACAAGCTATCAGCGTGATGATTGAGGAGGAAGAGGATAATTACTCAGGGATAGTCACTCAGCATCAGCATAGGCAGTCTTAGAAGGGATCTGAGATTTCAAAAAAAATTATTCGGTTACATCAGCATCAGGTGCTTGGTAGCTGGTGGTGATCCAAGACTGATTCATTTTTATGAAGGTCAGCCGATCGACCGAGTCGGTGGACAGACGCACCCTGTGATCGGTTACCACGCCTCCAGCAGCACTGAATGTGCGTTCCGAAAGAACGCTGGATGCAGGACAGGCCAGTAGCTCAATTGCATACTGTGCAAGCTCTGGCCAGTGATCCATCCTCAAGACCCAGTAACCCAGAGGATTTTCGGTGGGAAAGGTGTCCAAGTCTGATCTTGCCCCTAGGTATTCCTGCACCATGTAAAACAGACGCTGGCGATGGTTGCTGGAACCGATCATACCTTGGGGCTGCGGACCAAAAAATTGTCTGAACGCATCGGTCAGACGGCCACCTTCTCCACCGCTCCTTCTTTGACTGACCGAAGCCTCAGCAACACGTTGTCCAGAAACAGGAGTTTGTAACCTCCCAGTCTCTGGGAACGCGTTGCACAGACCTTTCTGCAAGGCCTCCCGAAGATGTTTCATCCTCTGCTCCCTCTGCGATGGCAAGATAAGGTCCGCAACCTTACCCTTGTAACGTGGATCAAGGAGGGTTGCCAGCCAGTATTGGTCCTTCTCCTTGATACCACAAATACGAGGATCCTTACGCAGGCTTTGCAGGATCAGGGAGGCCATGCAGCGTAGGTTTGCTGAGGCATTCGGTCCGGAGTCCTCTGGGTCACTAAGGACAACAACGTCCGCAGCCACCTCCTCCCAGCCACGTACAAGTCCATGTGTTCCTTGGGACTGATCCCTTAAAGACTGCTGCTGATGCTGAGTGCCAGGCTCCACCTCCATACTGACACAATCTTCCTCCTCCTCCTCCTCCTCCTCGTCCTCTTCCTGTGTGATCGGCGGGCACGCAGGAACACTGTCTGGATAAAGGGGGCCTTGAGAGCTAAGGAAGTCCTCCTCTTCCTGCCTCTGTTCTGCCTCAAGTGCCCTGTCCATTATTCCACGCAGCGTGTGCTCCAACAGGTGGACAAGGGGGACAGTGTCACTGATGCATGCACTGTCAGTGCTCACCATCCTCGTGGCCTCCTCGAATGGTGACAGGACAGTGCATGCATCCCTGATCATGGCCCACTGGCGTGGGGAAAAAAAAACAAGCTCCCCTGACCCTGTCCTGGTGCCATAGTCGCACAGGTACTCATTGATGGCCCTCTGCTGCGTGTGCAGCCGCTGCAGCATGGCCAACGTTGAGTTCCACCTGGTGGGCATGTCAAAGATTAGGCGGTTCTTGGGCAGGTTAAACTCCTTTTGGAGGTCCGTCAGCCGAGCACTGGCATTATATGACCGGCGGAAATGCACACAGACTTTCCTGGCCTGCCTCAGGACATCCTGTAAGCCCGGGTACCTGCCCAAGAACCGCTGCACCACCAAGTTAAGGACGTGAGCCAAACAGGGCACATGGGTCAGTTGTCCCTGTCGGAGGGCAGAGAGGAGGTTGGTGCCATTGTCGCAAACCACCATTCCTGCCTTAAGTTGGCGTGGCGTCAACCACCTCTGAACCTGCCCCTGCAGAGCTGACAGAACCTCTGCCCCAGTGTGGCTCCTGTCCCCCAAGCACACCAGCTCAAGCACCGCATGGCATCTTTTGGCCTGCGTACTTGCGTAGCCCCTTAAACGCCTACGGAGCACCGCTGGTTCCGAGGAAGAGGCCATGGAGGAAGAAGAAGAGGAGGGGGTGGAGGAGAGAGGTGTGTCACAATCAGCATTTTGGAGGCGTGGTGGCGGAACAACCTCCAACACTACTGCACCTTGTCCTGCATCCTTCCCAGCTGCCAGCAGAGTCACCCAATGCGCCGTGAAACTTAGGTAACGTCCCTGTCCATGCCTGCTGGACCATGAGTCAGCGGTAATATGCACCTTACCGCTGACCGCCCTGTCCAGCGAGGCATGGACATTGCCTTCCACATGCCGGTAGAGAGCCGGAATCGCCTTCCGTGAGAAAAAGTGGCGTTTGGGTACCTGCCACTGAGGAACCGCACATTCCACAAACTCACGGAAGGGGGCAGAGTCTACCAACTGAAAAGGCAGCAGTTGAAGTGCTAGCAATTTTGCCAAGCTAGCATTCAACCGCTGGGCATGTGGATGGCTGGGAGCAAACTTCTTTCGGTGGTGCAGCAGCTGGGGCAGGGAAATTTGCCTGGTACAATCTGACGTCGGTGTACCAAAAGCAGATTGCCCACAAGTACTTGGCTGTGACACACCTAATTCTACACCTTCATTCCTCTCACTGCAGGTCTCAGAGAGGACTGAAGGTCTAGTGGGGTTGGAAATCTCAGCTGATGAGGAGCAAGGAGAGATCCTCTTTGTTCTTTGGTGTGGGTCTTTTAGATACGCTTGCCAACGAACTGCATGGCAGGTCAACATATGTCTGGTCAAGCATGTGGTACCCAAGCGGGAGATGTTTTGGCCACGCGAGATACGCTTGAGACATATGTTGCAAATAGCAGCGGTGCGATCTGATGCACTCGTCTCAAAAAAGGCCCACACCAAAGAACTTTTTGAATAAAGCGCAGAGACTGCAGCGCCCTGCACATGTGGAGCTTTGGGGTGTGATGCAGTCAATGTGCTGCCCTTAGGCTGGCCCCTGGAGGGCATCCTGCCTCGTTGGTGATGTGCCGCCTCCTCCTCCTCCTCCTCCTCCTCCTCTCTCCTATCAGGCACCCACGTTGAGTCAGTGACCTCATCATCCCCTCCCTCCTCATCACTGGAGCAAACCTGGCAGTATGCTGCAGCAGGGGGAGCATGACTGCCAGATTGCTGTCCTTCTTGGGCACCCCCTCTGTCCGTGCTCATGTTACTGCCTTCATCGAGCTCAGTATCATCATCAGAGTCTTCCAAACGCTGGGCATCCTCCTGGAGCATGTACCCAACACTGTGGTCAAACAGTTCGAGGGAATCCTCAGGAGGACATGGTGGAGCTAGGGAAGGAGTCACTGATGACATTGAGCTGAGGGAAGAGGCCGCTGCTTTGCCAGACAAAGCACCCTGGGCATGGGTGAGAGAGGATGAGGAGGATGAGGACGGCTTGGTCATCCACTCGACCAAGTCTTCCGCATGTTGCGGCTCAACACGGCCAGTTGCCGAAAAAAAGGCCAAGCGTGTCCCATGGCCACGTGCTGATGAGGATGCACCGTCTCCACGACCAGCACTAGACACAGAGCCTGCTTGCCCTCTCTTATTGGCTTGTGACTGTCTGCCTCTCCTTCTTGGCCTTCCAGACATACTAATGGCCTGTAGCTGCACTAAGCTGGGATAGAACACCTGTAATTTTCTTCAGGTAGCTTTATATACTGTAACCAGACAAGCCTGCCTGTCAGTAGGAAGATAACAGGAACGGATCTAGCTGAACACTGTGAGCAGGACGCACTGCACTAAATGTAAATAGCAGGAACGGATCTAGCTGAACACTGTGAGCAGGACGCACTGCACTAAATGTAAATAGCAGGAACGGATCTAGCTGAACACTGTGAGCAGGACGCACTGCACTAAATGTAAATAGCAGGAACGGATCTAGCTGAACACTGTGAGCAGGACGCACTGACTGCACTAAATGTAAATAGCAGGAACAGATCTAGCTGAACACTGTGAGCAGGACGCACTGCACTAAATGTAAATAGCAGGAACAGATCTAGCTGAACACTGTGAGCAGGACGCACTGCACTAAATGTAAATAGCAGGAACGGATCTAGCTGAACACTGTGAGCAGGACGCACTGCACTAAATGTAAATAGCAGGAACGGATCTAGCTGAACACTGTGAGCAGGACGCACTGCACTAAATGTAAATAGCAGGAACAGATCTAGCTGAACACTGTGAGCAGGACGCACTGCACTAAATGTAAATAGCAGGAACGGATCTAGCTGAACACTGTGAGCAGGACGCACTGCACTAAATGTAAATAGCAGGAACGGATCTAGCTGAACACTGTGAGCAGGACGCACTGCACTAAATGTAAATAGCAGGAACGGATCTAGCTGAACACTGTGAGCAGGACGCACTGCACTAAATGTAAATAGCAGGAACGGATCTAGCTGAACACTGTGAGCAGGACGCACTGCACTAAATGTAAATAGCAGGAACGGATCTAGCTGAACACTGTGAGCAGGACGCACTGCACTAAATGTAAATAGCAGGAACGGATCTAGCTGAACACTGTGAGCAGGACGCACTGCACTAAATGTAAATAGCAGGAACGGATCTAGCTGAACACTGTGAGCAGGACGCACTGCACTAAATGTAAATAGCAGGAACGGATCTAGCTGAACACTGTGAGCAGGACGCACTGCACTAAATGTAAATAGCAGGAACAGATCTAGCTGAACACTGTGAGCAGGACGCACTGCGCTAAATGTAAATAGCAGGAACGGATCTAGCTGAACACTGTGAGCAGGACGCACTGCACTAAATGTAAATAGCAGGAACAGATCTAGCTGAACACTGTGAGCAGGACGCACTGCACTAAATGTAAATAGCAGGAACGGATCTAGCTGAACACTGTGAGCAGGACGCACTGCACTAAATGTAAATAGCAGGAACGGATCTAGCTGAACACTGTGAGCAGGACGCACTGCACTAAATGTAAATAGCAGGAACGGATCTAGCTGAACACTGTGAGCAGGACGCACTGACTGCACTAAATGTAAATAGCAGGAACAGATCTAGCTGAACACTGTGAGCAGGACGCACTGACTGCACTAAATGTAAATAGCAGGAACAGATCTAGCTGAACACTGTGAGCAGGACGCACTGCACTAAATGTAAATAGCAGGAACGGATCTAGCTGAACACTGTGAGCAGGACGCACTGCACTAAATGTAAATAGCAGGAACGGATCTAGCTGAACACTGTGAGCAGGACGCACTGCACTAAATGTAAATAGCAGGAACGGATCTAGCTGAACACTGTGAGCAGGACGCACTGCACTAAATGTAAATAGCAGGAACGGATCTAGCTGAACACTGTGAGCAGGACGCACTGCACTAAATGTAAATAGCAGGAACAGATCTAGCTGAACACTGTGAGCAGGACGCACTGACTGCACTAAATGTAAATAGTCTAGATAGAAGATAACAGGAACGGATCTAGCTAAACTGAATACAGTGTATATATATATATGCAACACCTGGGATGCATATATATACACAATACACTGTAAGTGCAGCTAACTGACTGACTGTTCTGCCTAATCTATCTAACTCAAATCAAATGACACTGTCTGTCTCTCTCTCTATCTAGCACACCGGAACACACTACACAGGGCCGCCGTGCAGGCGGCCTTATATAGTGTGGGGCGTGTACTAAATCCCCTGAGCCATAATTGGCCAAAGCCACCCTGGCTTTGGCCAATTACAGCTCTCTCTACTGACGGCGCTGTGATTGGCCAAGCATGCGGGTCATAGTGCATGCTTGGCCAATCATCAGCCAGCAATGCACTGCGATGCCGCAGTGAATTATGGGCCGTGACGCGCCACACGAATTTGGCGCGAACGGCCCATATCGTTCGCAATTAGACGGACGGTCGAACAGCTGATGTTCGAGTCGAACATGGGTTCGACTCGAACACGAAGCTCATCCCTAATAGGCAGCACTGATGGGCACTAATAGGTGGCACTGATAGGAAGCACTGATGGACACTGATAGGCGGCACCACTGATAGGCAGCACTGATAGGCTGCACTGATGGGCACTGATCGGCGGTATTAATGAGCACTGACAGGTGGCACGGATAGGCAGCACTGATGGGCACTGATAGGTGACATTGATGAGCACTGATAGGCGGCACAGATAGGCTGCACTGTTGGGGCTGCAATGATGGTTAGTGCCATGATTATCAGTGTAAAGAATATACTAACAGTCTTGCTGGTTAACGGCTCTCCTATGCTCACACAGACATGAGGAAAGGACTGCTGATAACTAGCAAGTCGGTTTACATATGATCAGCTGATCACATGGTAAAGGGGCACTGTAATTGGCCCTTTACCATGATCAGCTGTGGAAGTACACAGCAGTCACAGAGTGCACTGGATGCTGAGACAGGATTCTGGGAGGATGTTCATGGACACCCTCCCAAAACTGGAAGCCCGGGGATCGGATGGGGGGGGGGGGTGGAAGTCAGGGCCCTTCATGGTTTCTTGCACTGGGGCCCTGAAGGTTCTAGTAATTCCTCTGTATCAGCATAAAGAAGAACAAATCTGTTGACCGGCTCGGTCACGCGGTCATGGGCGCCCCCCCCGGTCAGTCAGTCAGTAGTCAGGGCCCCGCACTTACCCCATCTCGCGGGCGATGTCGGCTTCACTCCTCGCTGTTCTCTCCGGCTGCTTTCTCGCTTCCCCTGCATCTCCTCCTTCCTTCTCCTGGGGGCCAATCCGATCTAATCTCTATTCAGCCAATCGAGTGACCTGCTTCCTGATTGGCCGTGAGGAGAATCAGTGTTACAATAGCAAATATTAATTTGCTATTGTCAAACAACTGGGTGGGCCGAGCCCACTCTTTTTTGAAGCCTATTAGAGCTTCTGGCTCTAATCACGTACTTCAAAAAAAAAAAAAAACCCTGATTGGAATTCATGCCTCTGGTGCCCTGCATGTACATTAGGGGACGGATGCATGGATAGGGTGGGGGCGGCATCCGTGTGCCCCTAATGGACAGGCCACCACTGACAAGAAGTCCTGGAAGTTACATAGTTACACAGTAGGTGAGGTTGAAAAAAGACACAAGTCCATCAAGTCCAACCTATGTGTGTGATTATGTGTCAGTATTGCATTGTATATCCCTGTATGTTGTGGTCATTCAGGTGCTTATCTAATAGTTTCTTGAAGCTATCAATGCTCCCCGCTGAGACCACCGCCTGTGGAAGGGAATTCCACATCCTTGCCGCTCTTACAGTAAAGAACCCTCCACGTAGTTTAAGATTAAACCTCTTTTCTTCTAATTTTAATGAGTGGCCACGAGTCTTGGTAAACTCTCTTCTGCGAAAAAGTTTTATCCCTATTGAGGGGTCACCAGTCCGGTATTTGTAAATTGAAATCATATCCCCTCTCAAGCGTCTCTTCTCCAGAGAGAATAAGTTCAGTGCTCGCAACCTTTCCTCATAACTAATATCCTCCAGACCCTTTATTAGCTTTGTTGCCCTTCTTTGTACTCACTCCATTTCCAGTACATCCTTCCTGAGGACTGGTGCCCAGAACTGGACCGCATACTCTAGGTGCGGCCGGACCAGAGTCTTGTAGAGCGGGAGAATTATGGTTTTATCTCTGGAGTTGATCCCCCTTTTAATGCATGCCAATATTCTGTTTGCTTTGTTAGCAGCAGCTTGGCATTGCCTGCCATTGCTGAGCCTATCATCTACTAGGACCCCCAGGTCCTTTTCCATCCTAGATTCCCCCAGAGGTTCTCCCCCCAGTGTATAGATTGCATTCATATTTTTGCCACCCAAATGCATTATTTTACATTTTTCTACATTGAACCTCATTTGCCATGTAGTCGCCCACCCCATTAATTTGTTCAGATCTTTTTGCAAGGTTTCCACATCCTGCGGAGAAGTTATTGCCCTGCTTAGCTTAGTATCGTCTGCAAATATAGAGATTGAACTGTTTATCCCATCCTCCAGATCGTTTATGAACAAATTAAATAGGATTGGTCCCAGCACAGAACCCTGGGGAACCCCACTACCCACCCCTGACCATTCTGAGTACTCCCCATTTATCACCACCCTCTGAACTCGCCCTTGTAGCCAGTTTTCAATCCATGTACTCACCCTATGGTCCATGCCAACAGACCTTATTTTGTACAGTAAACAAAGTGATGGTTTGGCCCCCACAGAGCCCTGATCTCAACATCATCGAGTCTGTCTGGGATTACAGGAAGAGACAGAAGGATTTGAAGCAGCCTACATCCACAGAAGATCTGTGGTTAGTTCTCCAAGATGTTTGGAACAACCTACATGCTAAGTTCCTTTAAAAACTGTGTGTTATGCCCTGTACACATGACCGGTTTTGCCGTCAGAATAAACTCTGAAGGTATTTCCGACGGAGTTCCAATGGAATTCTGCTCAAGCTGTCTTGCATACACACGGTCACACCAAATTCCGACCGTCCAGAACGCGGTGACGTACAACGCGTACGACGGGACTAGAAAACGGAAGTTCAATAGCCAGTAGCCAATAGCTTCCGTCTCGTACTTGCTTCAGAGCATGCGTCATTTTTGGTGTGTCGGAACAGCATACAGACGAGCGTTTTTTCCGACAGTGATTTGTTCCGTCTGAATTTTCGACAGAAAAGTCCGAAGGGGCATACACACGGTCGGAATATACGATGAAAACTCCCATCGAACTCTTTCTGTCGGAAATTCCGCTCGTGTGTACGCAGCATCAGTCTACCTACAAGAATTGATGCTGGTTTGAAGGGATCACACCAAATATTGATTTGATTTGGATTTCTCTTCTGTTCATTTACTTTCCATTTTGTTAACTCATAAAAATGAACAAACACTTTTATTTCTGAAAACATTCCTAATTTACAGCATGTTCGACCGTCCGTCTAATTGCGAACGATATGGGCCGTTCGCGCCAAATTCGTGTGGCGCGTCACGGCCCATAATTCACTGCGGCATCGCAGTGCATTGCTGGCTGATGATTGGCCAAGCATGCACTATGACCCGCATGCTTGGCCAATCACAGCGCCGTCAGTAGAGAGAGCTGTAATTGGCCAAAGCCAGGGTGGCTTTGGCCAATTATGGCTCAGGGGATTTAGTACACGCCCCACACTATATAAGGCCGCCTGCACGGCGGCCCTGTGTAGTGTGTGTTCCGGTGTGCTAGATAGAGAGAGAGACAGACAGTGTCATTTGATTTGAGTTAGATAGATTAGGCAGAACAGTCAGTCAGTTAGCTGCACTTACAGTGTATTGTGTATATATATGCATCCCAGGTGTTGCATATATATATATACACTGTATTCAGTTTAGCTAGATCCGTTCCTGTTATCTTCTATCTAGACTATTTACATTTAGTGCAGTGCATCCTGCTCACAGTGTTCAGCTAGATCTGTTCCTGCTATTTACATTTAGTGCAGTGCGTCCTGCTCACAGTGTTCAGCTAGATCCGTTCCTGCTATTTACACTGCACTAAATGTAAATAGCAGGAACGGATCTAGCTGAACACTGTGAGCAGGACGCACTGCACTAAATGTAAATAGCAGGAACAGATCTAGCTGAACACTGTGAGCAGGACGCACTGCACTAAATGTAAATAGCAGGAACGGATCTAGCTGAACACTGTGAGCAGGACGCACTGCACTAAATGTAAATAGCAGGAACGGATCTAGCTGAACACTGTGAGCAGGACGCACTGCACTAAATGTAAATAGCAGGAACGGATCTAGCTGAACACTGTGAGCAGGACGCACTGCACTAAATGTAAATAGCAGGAACGGATCTAGCTGAACACTGTGAGCAGGACGCTCACAGTGTTCAGCTAGATCCGTTCCTGCTATTTACATTTAGTGCAGTGCGTCCTGCTCACAGTGTTCAGCTAGATCCGTTCCTGCTATTTACATTTAGTGCAGTGCGTCCTGCTCACAGTGTTCAGCTAGATCCGTTCCTGCTATTTACATTTAGTGCAGTGCGTCCTGCTCACAGTGTTCAGCTAGATCCGTTTCCTGCCTAAAACTGCCAACAAAATGAAAAAAAAAAAATACAAATAAAATAAAGTTAATATTGCTAGAGCATCTAGGTCGGGTCATGGTCAAGGTTTAAGCGGTTGTATACTCAAATTTCTCAAATTTCAAACTTTCAATCCAATCATGGCTCCTAACATCCCCAAGCTATTGCTATCATCAATTTTTTGCCTACCTGCTTCCTTCCTGTATTATTGCAATATTTCCGTCGAATGACGTCACAAGCGCATGCGCCGTAACATCGCTAAAATCCGGCAACTCGAGACCCTGCCGGACAGATACCTGTGTATGTCGGGGCTGCGTCATTTCCTGTTGTAGACGTCAGCCCCGACCTCCCGCGATGGTTCCTGATCTTTTTCGTTTACCTTGACTATTTTGTTACTGCGCATGCGCGGGATTAACAGGACAATTAGGTACTGTGGGCGGAAGCTTTTATCACAGCAGACGCTGAAGACCCACAGTACAGATGGCGCCGGCGAAGACAGAAAATAAACGGAGAAAGAAGAACATTTTTATACAGTAAGAGAAACGTTTTCTAAACGCACAGAGTGATCAATCGTTTCATTTATGATGTCTTTTGGAATATTGGTAAATTTTAAGTATTTTTTGAGGGTTTACTACCGCTTTAAAGTTGATAATTAAAAAAAAAATCAGGAGATATCTATTAACCTTTACCACCAAATGAAGGCCCAGTATTCCTGTAAAAACAAGGTCCAATTATTCTGAATATATTAAGGCTGACCCTACACTATACAATCTGATTGCACATTGTCTGTTTAATCTACTTTAGTGTAGCACCCTCTAGTTAGGTAGGTGCTAGAGTGAGGATTTTTTTCTGGAGAGTAGGAAAATTTAGGTAGGCCTAGCTGGTGGCTAGGCCTGTTTGTTTTCATTCTGGGCTGGGAGTGGCTTAGGGTAGCAGCTGGTGACTCACATGTAGCATCACTGTCACCTCCCTTTTCTTTCTAGAAGGTACTAGAAAGAGAGGAGGAGAGGAGTGGTGGAGCTGCCTGGGGTATTTTAAGGAGCCCTGACCAATCTCCAACTTGGATTGGCAGGAGGCAGGCCTCCTTAAATGCCTAGGGTCAGCCCAGCTGTGGAGGAATTGTCGGGTGCAAGAGCTGGAGGGAGAGAGTGTGGAGGCTGTCGGAGCCCATGGGGAACTCCCCAGTCTGGGGTGGGTGTGACCCTGGACCGGGGCTCGGGTGCATCCAGGTGGAGAGAAGACATCCTGGAAGAGAGGCACATGTGAGAGCAAGGAGAGGACAGCGGGAGAGAGCCCTGCTAAGAGACTCCAGGGAGGACAACTGGTCGCAGCCGGGAGGGCTGGTGAGTGGAGCACAGTTGGGGGGACTGGGGAGGCACACCTGGGAGAACTGGGAGTTTGAAGTTTGTGATGGTTGCAGAACCAGAAGAGAGGGCAGTGGAAAGAGGCCAGGCTGGCTGGCAGGGCCTGAAGAGAGCTATCTGAGATTGGTAGCTGTGCAGAGGATAGTTGGCACCGGAACTATTACCACACTACAGGGGCCCGGGGGGCCTGCCCGCAAAAGGCAGTTCACTGAGGCCTAGCTGATTTATTGTTAGGCCTAACCATGTGGTGCTAGCTAGTCTGAAGGAGTAATAGTCTGCAGCAAGTTAAGTGCTGGAGGAGAGAGAGATAAGAGGTCTTAAGCAAGAGTTTGCTGAGAAAGAGACTGCTGAGAGAAGACTGGAGTCTATATACTGGAGTTTATATAGAAGTCCCAAACAATTTGCACTGAATATTCCTGGGCATCCCATAATTCCCTATTTCCCATCCAAGTTCAATCCCCTCAAATAAAAAAACAAAAAAACGAAACAAAGTTTATGGACTGTTCTATGTCTCTGAGAGATGAATGTCTGGCTGGGCAGGGTGACAGGTGAACCACTACATTCAGCAACCCCTACAGGGCCATGGCTACATTAGGTTTGCCAAAACTATGTATTATAAGGACAAACCTAAACAATCCATTCCAATTGTATTCAGTTAGGCAGGCCTGTACTGCATAGTCAATGGTAGATCTAAAGGAGGAGATTGTACAATTAGATTGTAGAGTGTAGAGCCAGCTTAAGTCATTGCAGAGATAGTTTTACTAAAACATGCCAAAGTTGCAAAACTGGTTTAACCGCTTGCCGACCAGCCGCTGTCAATATACTGCGGCAGGTCGGCACAATCCCATGAATCGTTGTAGCTGTACGTCGGCTCCCTTAAGCGGGATAGCAGGCGCCCGCTGCACTGCAGGGGTGCCGATGCTCATGGCCTACGGTCGCGATGACCGCCGGCCACGCGCGATCGCGGGCACGAGAGACAGAACAGGGACGTGTGTGTGTAAACACACAAATCCCTGTTCTGTGAGGACAGGAGAGGTAGATCGTAAGTTCCTAATAGCTAGAAACCACAATCTGCCATCTCCTATAGTCAGTACCCTCCCCCCACAGTTAGAACACACACTAGGGAACACAGTTAACCCCTTGATCGCACCCCATTGTTAACCCCTTCCCTGCCAGCGACATTTACACAGTAATCAGTGCATTTTTATAGCACTCATCGTCAATGGTCACAAACATGTGTCAAAAGTGTCCGATCTGTCAGCCATAATGTCACAGTCCCGATAAAAATCGCAGATCACCGTCATTACTAGTAAAAAAAAAATAATAATAATAATAAAAATGCCATAAATCTGTCCCCTATTTTGTAGACGCTATAACTTTTGCGCAAACCAATCAATCAGCGCTTATTGTGATTTTTATTACCAAAAATATGTAGAAGAATACATATCAGCCTAAACTGAGGAAAAAAATAGCTTTTTTTGAAAAAAATGTGGGATATTTATTATAGAAAAAAGTACAAAATATTGTGTTCTTCTCAAAATTGTCGATCTTTTTTTGTTTATAGCGCAAAAAATAAAATCTGCAGTAGTACAGAAGTTGATGAACCGATTAACTTCTGTACAACCAGCCTGTTGTATTTTCCCCACTCGATCAACACTGCAGGCTATAGTTGGCAGTGCTGATCAGTGTATTCTGATGGAGGGGAAGTCTACCCGCTGTCAGAATAAAATATCTCAGCTGGGAGGATTCCCCTATCCATAACGAGTGTGTGCATTAGGGAATCAAGTAATATTTTTTTTTTAACCCACTGGTTGAATGATAAAAAAAGTGACTCATCTATGGATTTACATAGTTAGTAAGGTTGAATAAAGACACCAGTCCATCCAGTTCAACCTGAGTGAGTGTGTGTCTACAACCCTGACCCTTGTCCCTAACCCTGTACATCGCACACTCACATCAGTCCTTACCCTCAATCCAAGGTCCCCATTCATATACTAGGGCCAATTTTGGACAGAAGCCAATTAACCTACCAGCATGTCTTTGGAGTGTGGGAGGAAACCAGAGTACCCGGAGGAAACCCACGCCGGCACAGGGAGAACATGCAAACTCCAGGCAGGTAGTGTCGTGGTTGGGATTGCGAACCAGCGACCCTTTTTTACTGCTAGGTGAGAGTGCTAACCACTGCACCACTGTGCCGCCCAGGATTGCTTTGTTTTATCTTGCAGTTATATTTTTAATTACATTTCTAAAACAAGGTGGAGGTACACTTTAAATTTAAGGGTTAAAGGTTAAACCTCTAGGTCCCCAGTCCCCAACCTGCAGCCTGGGGCCGTATGCAGGCCCTTTGGTATAGGATGTGTGGCCCTCAGACTTCAGCAGTCTATAGTGGGAACATTGATTAGGGTAATAGCATTGCCCTCTACTAGCCTAATGTAACATGTTCCCAGTTTCATATTGTCTTCTGCAGAATATCCCCAGCCAAGAATGTGGCATGTCCACACCCTTTGACCCTCATTTCCTCTATTAGGTCTGCAGTTTCTGATAGTCCTCTCAAGCATTACATATATTGAACATTATGTGTTTGCTCTTTGGTGATGTCAGGGGCCGCTTTTGGGGCCCCCTTTAGTTCACAGGTTGACAACCAGTCCATTAGTAGCGCACGGGCTCCGCCCCCTTTGTCACGCCACCCCCTTCTATGAATAATGGATAGATTAATGCATTGTATGAAACTATCCATGGCCTCTGCTACCTCCCCCTATTCAGACGTCTGGCCCCTTTTCGGACTCCGGGGGCCTGAGTTCCAGTGGCCGGGGGTGTTTTTTTGAAGCATCTGATTAGAGCCTTAGGCGGGTGGACTGCGAGCTCAGAGCATTGGGTTCGCAGTCCACCCAGATGTGTTAGAAAAGCAAGTGAATATTTGCTTTTCTAACACTCGCCTCTCCGCCAATCAGGGAGTGCAGGTCTAATACCCGTCACCTGATTGGCTGAAGGCACAGGTACCCCTATTGGAAGCCTATCAGAACGAGAAGAGAGGCATGGAGGACAGCATGGAGGACACAGGAGCCATCCCACAGTTTGCTGTCGTCACCCGCTGCCTGACCTGCCACCAAGATGGGGTAAGTGCCTGGCAGACAGCAGGCTGGCGGGGGGCATAGTGGCGGCATTTGTTGGGCACAATTGGCTGCATATGATGGGCACAAGTGGCTGCTTTTGATGGGCACAAGTGGCTGCATATGATGGGCACAAGTGGCTGCATATGATGGGGCATAAGTGGCTGCATTTGATGGGGTACAACTGGCTACATATGATGGGGCACAGTGGCTGCATTTGATGGGCACAGTGGCTGCAATTGATGGGCGCAGTGGCTACATTTGATGGGCACAGTGGCTGCATTTGATCGGCACAGTGGCTGCATTTGATCGGCACAGTGGCTGCATTTGATGGGCACAAGTGGCTGCATATGATGGGGACCAGTGGTTGCATTTGATGGGCACAAGTGGCTGCATATTAGACTTGTGCACAACAGAAGAATTAGTTTAGTTTCGATTTGTTTTCATTCATAAAATACATAATTTCGTTATACTCGTTATGTTACGTTAATACGTTTTCGGATAATTCGTTATTTATGTAGTGTCAATATTCGTTATACTGAATCTCGAATCATGTCGAATTCGTATTCGTTGAAATTCAATATCCATGTATGTATATATATTCATGATAATGATTCATAGTTTGGAATGTCGTTTGTTTATTGAATCTATTAACACACACAATGACAATATCTCTTCTCCTCTGCTCAAATACAATACAACACCCTTCTCACTGAGTTCTCAGGAATGCACTTTGCCAGTAATCCAACCTCCAGCACAAAATTAATCACCTGATTGGGCTGTAAGATTTACTTTGAGTTGACCTGTTGTTTCATTAGATCTTTACCGAATTACCGAATCATGTCAAATAATTTGTTATATCTGCTAAATTTCTTTCACATTAGTTGAAATTCGTTATTTTTTTATTTGGACATTCGGATGCATCCGGATGTCCGAAAGAAGCAAAATTTGGCCGAATTTCAATTCTTTACGAAACTAATTGCAAAAGCTTACTGCATATGATGGGGCACAAGTGGCTGCATTTGATGGGGCACAGTGACTGCATTTGATGGCACAAGTGGCTGCATTGATGGGCACAATAGCTGCAATTGATGGACACAGTGGCTGCATTTGATGGACACAGTGGCTGCAATTGATGGCACAGTGGCTGCATTTGATGGACACAGTGGCTGCAATTGATGGCACAGTGGCTGCATTTGATGGGCACAGTGAGGCTGCAATTGATGATTTTTTTTCCATTATTTTTAGTTTGTTTGTGCCCCCCCCCCAAAAAAAAAATTTTTGAGCATCATCCACCACTGTTGACAACCACTGCCCTAGGTTCTAGGTGGGTGTGCTACTAGTTGAGGCTCATTCATTGAGTGCTCAGTAAAGACATACCATGCATGGAGGTCCTGCATTTCACAAGCTAAGAAGCTAAGATATCAGATGCCAACCATCCCAGATTTACTGGGACATTCCTACAGCTAGGTGCTCTCCATCGATAATGCTATGTCTTGCTCTGTGTCCTAAGATTACAGCATCATCCTTATTTGAGTTACTTAGCATGTGGGTGGGTGCAGCGTGGTGTGGCGGCCATAACACACACTCAGTCCAGATGCAATTTTAAAGAACTTGTATTGAAGTCAAGGGAAAAACATTCACAGCAAGCCCAGCGGAAAAAAGCCTAACTGGGCACACTCGCGGATGACAACAGCGTGTAGCGGAGCTGGTCTCTGCTGAGCTGACAGCATCTGTCTGGAGGGGCAGAAGTCGACCAGGCTGGTCGGAGCCCAAGTGTGTAGGTTTCCAGAAAGAGATGTGGAACCCTACGCTTTTCCTACTCGTCTGGAACCTTTCTGTCCCACTAATACTATCCCTGACAGATGGATGACCTCTCCCTAAACTAACCACACACTAAAAGGGCGCCAAACACAGGAACCGGGGTCTTAAATAGATTCTGCCTGACCCAAGATGGCCACCAGAGTCATATAGGCCGTCAGCATCACACTGGATCGCTACCCCAGTGACCCAGGAAACAATAGAGGAACTATGTTCCTCCTGACTTCCTCTACCTCTGCACTGCCGCTGCGGTTGAGCTCCACCTGCAGTGGAGAAAAATAGACTGCACATGCCTACAAGCATGTGCAGTAACTCAAAGAAGTTTATTAGTTGAGGGGATCGCGGCGGCAAGTGGGTGGTTCCCGCGTAATAGGCGGGCCACCTGGAAAGTGTAACCACTGTGAGAGTGGGTTACTTGTGGGCTGTGTGTGGGGGGTGACAGTGTCCTGGGTGCTAGGACAAATGTGTTGGCAGTTATGAGATATGTTTACACTGACAGCAATATCTACATATAATATGTGCAGATCATCAATGTGACTCTTCCTCTCTCATTTTTTGTTTTTAATTAAGGGCCTCTTGGATTTACATGGACGCGGCATTACTGTACTTATGACAAAAGCAGCAAAACATTTACTATGAGTGTATCAGAAACCAAATCAGGAGGAAAAGTGGTAAGTAATTGCTTCCTTTTTTGTGAAAAACGAGAGCTCCATCATAAACCTAGAACAATGCAAAAGACAATCAATGTAAAGCAGGCCTGTACTGCAGGAGGCTGACCAACCTCCTGAACTCTCCCTCTGAAAATGTAAAGCCCTATACACACTATCAGATTTTCTGCTGATTTTTTTCCTTCAGATTTACCAAAACCATATAATATGAGGTCAAACCTTAGGAGTTTCAATTTGTATGCAATCAGGCAGGCCCTTGCACTACATGGTTTTGGTAAATCTGAAGACAAAAATCAGCAGAAAATCTGATAGTGTGTATGGGGCTTTAGTCCTTTTGATCCAGGACCTTGAGTATTTTCTGAGCCAGTAACCCAGAGCCAGTATATGCTGTAAATCAGGAGGTTCTGATTCCACTCTGATTTTTTCTGATCTATGTGTTGCTTCCGGTGCCAATGGCTCAGAAAGTATTGCAGGTAGCAGGGTGCCCGCAATGTTATTATCCAAAGCCGGATCCATCCCTCGGTTCCGGGTGGAGGGGCCGGCATCTTCAGTAGGGGAATCAGGAAGTGAAGCCTTGCGGCCTCACAGCCTGGCTCCCTACTGCGAATGCGCGAGTTGCTCTGTGCAATCTCACAGGTCCCTAGTGTCTTCAGGGACCTGTGTGTCTCCCAGAAGACAGCGGGAGGGGGCAAGGAGGGGCCGGATATGGCGTAGATTGACACGAATACAGCAGTGATCTTTTGCCGGAAGTGGGAGTAAATACCTGGATTATACAGGTATCTGCTCCCCCCTGAAAGGTGCCAAATGTGCCAAATGTGACAACGGAGGGGGGGGATCCGAACAGCGGAAGTTCCATTTTTGGGTGGAACTCCACTTTAACATTCTTGATCTTACTGGAACTTTAACCTGCTAGCTGCACCAACCTATGGCATATGTCAATGGGGGGGGGGGGGGGGTTGGTTACACACACTGGTAGCTGCTGGGAATGTCTGTAAGGCCCCATGCACACGAGAAGCGGCAAACTCTGTTGAAAGCATGTTTTTAAAAGCTGAAACAGGTGTTTAGAAATGCCCGCTTTGCCGCGTTTGCATGCCGCGTTTAGCTGCGTTTTACCGCGTTTGCATCTAGAAGCATTTAGTTAAGATAACATCAAGACCCTCCCCAAGCTCAAAAAACAGTATTATTTAACTCTTTCAACCATTTTGTGAGACCAGAGTGAGTAGCAACAGCTGAGAGAGCAGCAGTGTACTTGTATTTAGCATGTCACTTGCCACAAGTTGGGGATTGTCATTTGCCACGTCACCTGCCACAAGTTGTGGATTGTCACTTGCCACATCATCTGCCACAAGTTGTGGATTGTCAACTTGCCACCTCATCTGCCACAGGTTGGTAATTGTCCATTTACCACGTCACTTGCCACGTCATCTGCCACAAGTTGTGGATTGTCCACTTGCCAAGTCACTTGCCACGTCACCTGCCACATCACCTGCCACAAGTTGTGGATTGTCCACTTGCCACGTCACCTGCCACGTCACTTGCCACAAGTTGGATTGTCATTTGCCACGTCACCTGCCACAAGTTGTGGATTGTCATTTGCCACATCACCTGTCACAAGTTGCTTGTTCAAATCTAACAACATATGGGTCAAATTTCAATTATACTTCGGATAACAGCAATGCTAGTGGTGTATTGGATTGGATGAAGGGCTCTTTAGGGTATGTAAATGGTTTATGAATCATTGCAAGGAATTACAATTGTTTAAAATATTTTTTTAATGGTTTTTCATCATTTGCCATAAATTTAGAGATTTTTAATGTTAAAAAATAGGGCACCTTTAAAAGCGCTTATAAACGCAAACACGGCTAAACGTGGTACTGACGTTTAGCCGCATTTAGCTGCGTTTGGCGTCTGAAACATGGGAAACGTTTGCGTCTGAACCCATTTTTTTGCTTCTGGAAAAACGAGGTTAAACGCAACTGCCTAAAAACACCAAAAAACAAGACCGCGTACATGGCCACATAGGATAACATTGAATGAGTTCGGGGGGCAGTTGAAAAAAGCGTCCAACTGCCTCTGAACGCGCGTTTAACAGCGTCTTGTGTGCATGAGGCCTAAATCTGACAAGCCAACTATCAGCTGTCAGATGGAGTCAATCGCGCAGTGGTCCAGCCGCCTGATCACTTCCGCACACCTCCGGTATATTCATCCCTACCAGTGCATGGGGACACATATATCAGAGCTGCATGAAAGCGATCCGGCAGGTGTACAGCTGCCCAGTGAACTCCATCTGATAGTCGGAAGACAAAAAGACCTCTGATGACTCATTAAAGAGAGCCTTTCACAACAAAATTGGATCCCATAGGAGACTTGTGTCTGTTGTATTATATTTTGGTTCCCTTTGCCTGCACACCTGTTTTTGTTAAAAAAATTCAAACATATTAAAATACATTTAAAAAAAATGTAAAGCTACCCTGTGCCTGCATGCACAGAAGTGTGAAGGCAAATACACACTTAAAGTGCACACATAAAGTCAAAGGAAAGCAAAGACCCAGTGGCCGCACACCAACAAGGCCTGAATGTACTATGAATGAAAGCAGGTTCAGCCTGGCTCTGTCCCGGCCCACGGCACTGACGCATTTCGCCCTGGCCTTAGTCATGAGCTGGGCTGAAGCCGCTTTCATTCATAGTACTTTCGGGACTTGTTGGGGCGCAGTGATTTGGGTCTTTTCTTTCTTTTGCATGCATCAAGCTGGGAAGGGCGCTTTCCATGCCAGCGCCCCCTTTTGTGTGAGCCGCAAGAGCTGAAGATGGGAACCTTGAGCGGCACCTGAAGTTTTCTTAGTTTATGGTCACACATAAATGAAACAAATACATAAAAGATACATATATTTGGTATCACCACGCACACAGTAGTAAGAGGAATAATTCTAGGGCATTATTTACAATTAGCTCTAAATTGATGAGTTGCAAAGGTTTTAAAGTAACATCTTTGATAAAATTTGGGGTACTTTAGTTTGTTAGTGTTTGCAGCCAGATGAAATTTTAAGTCTTGACATATTTGGCGTCTACTTACTTGACTGTCTCTTTGAAAGAATATGTGGAAATGTTATTGTGTTTGTGTGCATAAAATGATTTTCTAATACTGAAAATCAGGGCTTTTTTTAGGGAATAGGTGCAGGAACTGCACCCTTCTGAGTCACTTCTTATCTCCGCCCCCTACCCACCTCCGAGCACCGTTCCTTGGTTTCATCCCCTACCCACCTCTCAGTACTGCCCCTTTTAAGGCTCTTTCACACTGGCGCCTTTGCAGGCGCTATTGCGCTAATAATAGTGCCTGCAAACCAACCGGAAAGTGCCGCTGCTTTGTCTCCAGTGTGAAAGCCCTGAGGGTTTTTAACCCTTTCTCGGCCGCTAGCGGGGGTAAAACCCCACTTGCGGCCACATACCGACGGTAAAGCGCCGCTTACAATAGCGGCACTTTACCGCCGACGCCGCCCCCGCCCCAGTGTGAAAGGGCCCTTAGAGAGTACAGAGCCAAGTATAATTTTGTGGTGCTAAGTAATTTGTATGAAATGTGTTAATGATAGCAAGAAAAGTAGTCAAATAGCTTCCCTACAGCCAGTAGCAAAAGACCCCCCCAGCAACAATAGATTCACTCAGAAACAATAGACCCCCCTAGCAACAATGGACCCCCACAACAAAATACCACCCCGCAGCAACAACAGATCTCCCAGCAACCAGCATCAATAGAGTATCCAGCAGCCAGCAACAATAGACCCACTTCAGCAGTGGTATATCTCTTCCAGCAATAATTGACCCACCAGCAACAATAGACCGCCACTCAAAAATAGATCCGCTCCAGCAACAATAGACCCTCCAGCCCACCTCAGCACCCCTTGCCATTACATACATTCAGTGCTGGAGTTGCCGGAACTGCGTTCCCCCCCCCCCCCCACGTTCCCGCTGAAAAAATGCCCTGCTGAAAATATAGACTTGATATACACTTGCAACAATATCATGCAACATAAAAAAAGACCTTGTTTTTATTCTTTTTTCCAAAATCGTATAATGTTTTGGGGTTTTAAGTGTGTTTTCAGGTTAAAAAAAAAATGTTTTAAAATGTACAAAAAAAAAGAGAAATGCCAGCAGTGATATAGTTAATGACTGCTAATATGCTAAGTGGTGCCACCCAGTGGCAAACCCCCAGTATCACACCCATGGACTCGTCCCTTTTTTTTTTTTTATTCTTCACTTTTACACATACAGCTTATAAACTAAAAACGTATTTGGAGCTCTTTGGTAAATAAAACAGCACTATGTGCGTTATGTGAAATTGCTCAGTAAAAGAGTATCTGTTTAATCATTTGGTGATCTAATTAATTCATTGATTAATCATTTATTAAGTTGAGCAATTAGCGGAATAAAAAAGACCTGGAATTGGGTACATAAAACACAGTCATATCTTTTCTTCGCTATCTTTAATTCCTATTAGCGTCTTGGTGCTGCAGTAAAGAATACCATTAAACAGACTAATTGTGTGTGTAAATTAGCAGCAAAGTGAGATAAAATGTAATATTGAATGAATAAATCACATCTGCATGAGTTGTGTATTTTGTATCCTGTGAATACTAAAACTAACAAAATGCATAATGCAAAAAAAAAAATGCTTTAATGCCTTATTTACATTTCAATATTAAAAGGCCAGTTTATAAAAGGTCAGCTATCAACAGGCTTCTACATGTG
This sequence comes from Lithobates septentrionalis, assembly GCA_037952835.1. NCBI lineage: Eukaryota > Metazoa > Chordata > Amphibia > Anura > Ranidae > Lithobates > Lithobates septentrionalis. The sequence goes on along the minus strand of JBBDGP010000653.1, from coordinate 1,451,844 downwards.
TCACCTATATAAAGCAAACCTATCAACATTTGTAAACTATCACCGGTCTGCCTAGGGTGAACCATGGCCAAGTTTAACATGAACTATCATTGCTGCACCATGACAGAGACAGCAAGGTATCATATCATAACAGCGCACCATGTACAGCATGCAGAGTATTGCTATAGAATATGGGCAGATAGGTTTGTGCAAATAACAGGGAGCAGAAAAGAACAGCTTAGTAGTTAGTATGTATGCCTTGCAGCATTGGGGTCCTTGGTTCAAATCATGGCCAGGATACTATCTGCATGGAGTTTGCATGCGTTTCCTCAAACACTCCAAATACATTGGGGGTTATTTACGAAAGGCAAATCCACTTTGCACTGCAAATGCACTTGGAAGTGCAGTCGCTCTAAATCTAAGGGGAAGATCTGAAATGAGGGGAAGCTCTGCTGATTTTATCATCCAATCATGTGCAAGCTAAAATGCTGTTTTTTTATTTTCCTTGCATGTGCCCCTCGGATCTACAGCGACTTTAATTTCAAGTGCACTTGCAGTGCAAAGTGGATTTTCTTTTAGTAAATAACCCCCAATATGTTGCTTAGTTGACTTCTGTGGAATCAGTTAACCAGCAAAAATGTCCTTATTGGCATTATGTGTGTTCAGATTCGCTATGCACATACGTATGCGACCCTATTCTGCAATTTGGGAAGGGGGCTTGAGGAAAGACTTGATGACTTTCCCTAAAGAGAAAAAAATCAATGAGAGAGTTCTATGGAAAAGGCTTTTAAGTATATCAGACATGGCATCCAGATTGCTGACTCATAGGGGGTTATTTACTAAAACTGGAGCATGCAAAATCTGGTGCAACTTTGCATAGAGACCAATCAGCTTCCAGGTTATATTATCAAAGCTTATTGAAGAATCTAAAGTTAGAAGCTGATTGGCTACCATATATAGCTGCACCAGATTCTGAGTGCTCCACTTTTAGTAAATCTCCCCCGTAAATTCACTGAGAGTCAGATACTAACTAAAGGGATATACGGCCACTTTATTAGGGGCACTTGTTCAATTGGTTGGTAACACAAGTTGCTTATCAGCCAATCACATGGCAGCAACTCAACGCATTTAGGCATCTAGACGTGGTGAAGACGTCTTGCTGAAGTTCAAACCGAGCATCAGAATGGGGAAGAAAGGGGATTTAAGTGACATTGAACGTGGCATGGTTGTTGGTGCCAGACGGGATGGTCTGAGTATTTTCAAAACTGCTGATCTGCTGGGATTTTCACACACAACCATCTTTAGGGTTTACAGAGAATGGCCAGAAAAAGAGAAAATATTCAGTGAGTGGCAGTTGTGTGGAGGAAAATGCCTTGTTGATGTCAGAGGAGAATGGGCAGACTTGTTTGGGATGATAGAAAGGCAACAGTAACTCAAATAACCACTCGTTACAACCAAGGTATGCAGAATAACATCTCTGAACACACAACGCCTCGAACTTTGAAGCAGATGGGCTACAGCAGCAGAAGTCCACCCCGGGTGCCACTCCTGTCAGCTGAGAACAGGAAACTGAGGCTACAATTCGCACAGGCTCACCAAAATTGGACAATAGAAGATTGGAAAAACGTTGCTTCGTCTGATGAGTCTCGATTTCAGCTGCAGCATTCAGATGGAAGGGTCAGAATTTGGTGTAAACAACATGAAATCATGGGTCCATCCTGCCTTGTTGTATCAGAGGTTCAGGCTGGTGGTGGTGTAATGGTGTGGGGGATATTTTCTTGGCACACTTTGGGCCCCTTAGTACCAATTGAGCATCATTTAAATGCCACGGCCTACCTGAATATTGTTTCTGACCATGTCCTTAACCTATATGTTTACAAACGGTACATAGAAGCAAGGCATTTCAAATTTTAAGAAAAATTTATAACTTTTTTCATATAAAATAGATTATTGTGTGTTCCCATGCACATGTACTGCATATCCATGAAAACCAACTTTAAAATGTTGTCAATTCCTTCTAACGTTCAAGCTCACCTATGTGACCCGTGTCAAGGCACAACTAAGCTGAAATAAAAAAAACTCTTGAAACTTAGCGTGGGGAAAAATATAATATTGCACATATACTGCATATGCAATGATGATTGGTATTGGTCTTCCCTTAAAGTGTTATCTATTGCCAGCACTAGTTTTGGATAGAGTAGGGAAGGGTCAGCACCCTGGGCTGTCTTATTCTCTGTGGAGGTCATTTCTTTCAATTCCTGTCCTGGAGACACAAAATAAAGTGAGAGGAAATCTCTCCAAAGTGAGAGTGAAGTCTCCTCTTAGTTGCCATTGGAACAGGTGTCGCAATATGATTATTTTCCTTCACCACTTATAACAGGATAAGGAGGATGAATCTCCCCGGTGAGGACTGGTGGAGGTTCTAACTCATCTCTACTCTATGCAAAGTAGAACGTTTTTTAGCTATAGACACACGTTCATCCTTTCTTCTTTCCTTTCATCAGAATGGACTGGTCCCCAGTGCTCCAGAGATGTTCAAGCTGAAGTTGTGCATACGACGGAAGACAGATTCTATAGACAAGCGTTTTTGCTTTGACATAGAAGTCATAGAAAGGTTTGTATAAATGTTCCATGCACTGTGTCAGTACTTACATTTCTCACTGCTCTAATGTAGTTTTTTTATGAGAAGCTTTTGATATCACCAGATAGAACCATTTATCAATTTCACTTCCTTCCTAAAACAGGAGAGCTATGCATATTCAGGATCCAGCACCATCACAACCTAGGACAGTGATGGCGAACCTTGGCACCCCAGATGTTTTGGAACTACATTTCCCATGATGCTCATGCACTCTGCAGTGTAGTTGAGCATCATGGGAAATGTAGTTCCAAAATATCTGGGGTGCCAAGGTTCGCCATCACTGACCTAGGTTGTTGCGCCTTTCTTCTACATCCAGCTTATTAGTGTGACAGCTCATGTAGGATCAGAGCAGGAAAAGCTAACATTGCATCATAGGAGTTGCTGTTTTCAAAGGATTAATAAACTATAATATTTTGCAGCTTAAAAGAGAAGTGCAGCCAAAGTTTGTTTTCTTTACTTCTCCTGTGAATCACAGGCGCACAGTCCATTCTGCACTCCTGTGAACCATTTTCCGCAGACAGCAGACGTCACAGAAGCGGTATGGCCAGGATCCATATGGTCAGGATCCATCCAGATGCCTGGACCGGCACCCAGCTCAGCTTCTCAGAGAGCTGCTGAGAGCTTGAGCCAGCCGCTCCCATCCCCTCCACAGCCTGGCGCTGTAAAAGGATTCGTTTATGCCTACCTCCGATCCAAATCCAGTCTGCTAAAAACAAGCAGAAGGGGATCTGCTCTCCTCTATGTAGGTGGATCGGATCAGAAGTAGTTTGGTGTAACCGGACAGCCGGTCAGTTTACACCCAACTGCCCATAGAGCAGAGTCTGTCCATGTCACCTCTGCAAAAAATGAGTAGACACAGATCCGTCATCTGCCCGCTCTGCTCAGCAGAGGATTAGTGGACAGATCCCCTGCTGAGTAAATCATATCTGCCCCATGTGAAAGAGGTCTTATTAAACCCAAAAAATGTATTATATTGCAGTTAGATGTAATGGCTGTATTAGTTTTCCTTTTTTTTTCTTGGCTTTTGTTGCTTTAGTTTTTATATAGTTATCCGGCTAGTAAGTCTGGTATGGTTCAACTTCTTTTAACAGACAAAGCTGTCCAGCAAACATAGCAGTTAGAAGGTTGAGACAAACAATTTGACACTGACAGGGGTGCTTATAATGATCCATTGTATATAATTGTATACTGTGATTGGTCACAGTAATCACATGGTACAGACAGGGCCAATCACAGCCCATCTGTACCAATTGATTAGCTTTGGCCAATCACAGCTAATCACAACAAAAGACACTGAGGCTGGGTTCACACTGCAGCACGTTCCAGCTCACAGCAGGAGTCCGGTGTGTCTCCATTCACCGCTTCAGGTCCAAGTTCAGCCTGAATTTTTGGCTGAATTCGGACCTGAAACGGACCAAAAGACGCACAGGACTCCTGTGCAATTCGCACTGGAGTCACTGCTGAGATGTGTGAACCGACTCCATAGAGAGTTGGTCACAATCTCCTGTTATGCGAATTGGATGCAGGGAAAACCCTCCTCCAATTCGCACTGGTGTGAACCCAGCCTCAATGAATCTGTTTCATTCAGTAAAAATGGTTGCTTATACCAATGAAATTCACTGATATAAGCAATCATATTGTGTAAAAAAAAAAAATCCTGATCACTTCCCCAGAGTAGTACAATGTTACTATGATAACACTGTATTGCTCTGGTCACAGTGTATTAAAACAAAAAGTAAAAAAAGAAAAGAAATGCAATAAAAAAAGAAATGTGAAAAAAAAGTATGATTTTTTTTTGTTAACATACTGTCACCAATCAGTGTCCCAGATCACCGCCACACCAGTTATATGATAACACTGTACTGCACTGGTGACAGTTTGCAAATAAATAAAAAAATTGTGAAAGAAATCAAAAATACAACTTCAAAAATCTCGCCCTGCCTCTTACTAAATACCTTGGACTGCCTACTTTCCAAAAAGGGGTCATTTGTGGGATATTTGATTAAATTGGTGTGTTTTTAACAATATTTTTTGTAATTAAACATTTGCCAGGATGGGATATTCTGATATTTCTTTTAATAAATAAATCTTTTATATACATGCATGCAGATTTGCCCTATATACACATAATCATGAAGTCCAGGAGCATTGATTGCCTGGATTCCTCCATTATGTAATTCTCTCAGGATTGGATCATTTTGCATTCACATATTCAGTAGGACGGGGACATCAAAATTCACAGGAAAGATCAGATTTACACAAATCCGTCTCATCTCTGTACATCTCCGTAGAACCTCTTGTTTTAGGAATCTCTGCTGAAAGACAGTAATGAGAGAGATGATGGATATAACAGATGGCTGACCTCCTGTAGAATGTATGTCGCCTATGCATTTATGTGACAATGCAACTATTTCTTTTGCGTCCTTTTCGTCTCCTAACATTTTTTTGTATTTTTTTTTCTTACAGACAGGGGATTATTACACTTCAGGCTTTGTCTGAGGCCAACAGAAAACAATGGCTTGAAGCAATGGATGGAAAAGAGCCAGTAAGAACCTTTTCTTAAAACCTTCAGGCCAACTCTACCAAACAAATGTGTTAATTGTTTGAAGCCACCAGCATGTTGAATCGTGAATCGACAGCTTATATATAAAAATTGTGAATTATGGAGAAAGTTTCCCACAGTAATTGGTGTCTACAAAACCATATTAAGAGTGTCACTGTCTCACAGCTAGTTCCCCAATTATATATCCATTAAAGATTATGGAGACACAATTGAGGAGCGTGACATCAATAATTTATTTCGTAGCAGCTGGGCCGACAAGAAAGTTCCAATAAATATATCTCGCCTCGAGTGGGCAGGAGCTATGAAGTCTCAATTCCTACTAAAGTGTATATACCTATATAGGGATGAGAATAAGATTTTCCATCACTTTCTGATAATAATGGTCACATGGCAAATAAAAAAAAGGGAATCTCCCTAGTGGGAACAAAGAGCCTGACAGAGGTTCTAAACACTCACCACACTATCCAATAACAAGAGTTCATATCTCCCAATCTTCTAAGATGGAAAACGGGACCCCTTTTAGCATGCAATAGTTTGGCAATGGACACACCCACACAAATATGGGTGCCGCTCAGGCTCCTAGAGGATCCCAATCAATCGCCAACTGCTGAGAGTGCCGGCCAGGAATAGAGCTCATCTCGGCTCAAAACATCAGCATGTAGCATTGTCACCCCCATGATTAAGCTCTGGGGGTGGCGCAAAACATGTTGGGGGCATGGTCTGGCTAGAGCCCAGGCTGAGACTGCTACATGCCTCTCCATTAGTGGATTTGCAGCGATGTGCGGCTTGAGGAACCTCTCCTTCACTAAAATGGGCACACACTTGCTAACCCCTCAGTCCTAATGAATTAAAGTGCAAGAATGGTCACTTAACCCCACTGGCACTTTTTTACCTCCTATTTTTCCCAATATTACCTTTAAAAATAAGCCATGCAGACCTCCTGAACAGCCATTCAGTGTTGGCTTCTATGTGTTATATTGTACTTTTTCATAGGACATTTATTTTTATCATTAAAAGATAATTGATTTATTTGCCACTGAGCAGTATGACAGAATGGCCCCATAGACCATGCTATTACTCTTTTTATGCTCTTCACTGGTCTTGAAAATACAACAGTCATCCAGGCCAGCAGGAGAAGGCATCTAATATGGGTAGGCATAATTCAGTGGAATTTTCTCCTTCCAGTTTTTCATAACATTCATTTCACCTGTGATGAAGAAAAAAAAGAACGCTGTTATGTATAATTATAAAAATGTAATTATAAGGTTATAGGTCTATTAAACCTATTTAAAAACTTAATTTTTGCCCAGAGTAAATATTAATTATGGAAAGTAGGGATGGGCCGAATGGACCACTGTTCGGGTTTGCACCAGAACTTTCGAACACCGCGAAAGTTCGGACCCGAATAACGAACCCCATTAAAGTCAATGGGACCTGAACGTCAAAAATCAAAAGTGCACATTTTGAAGGCTTATATGCAAGTAATTGGGCATACAATGGTTATAGGGGTCCGGGGGACATGTATCAATAAAAAAAAAAGTTTGTGAAAAAACGTCATTTTTAAATGAGCAGTGATTTTTTGATTTTTAAAGTGAAAGCATAGAAAATGAAAAATTCCTTCCAATATAGTGCCTGGGGGGGTCCCCTTAGTCTACCTGTAAAGTGGCAGATACCATGTCTAGAATATGCTGCAGCAATAATTGCATTTATAAAGTAAAAAAAAAAGACATTTTCCCTGCAAGCTGCCTTTATTTTGCTCAGCAACAGCTGGGGAGCCAGTGTGTATGATGGGGCCACAATGTAGTGCATTGGGAACAAGATTAGAGATGTTTTGGATGCATTCTGGTGTCATTTTGACTTTGGATAGAAGTAACGGGTGCATAAAAATTGGTCTTTGGGTGTTGGTGATGCCTTCCCACCATAACCCTATAGAGGTAATCTTGATGAAAGCAAGAATTGGCCTTGGTGTAAAAAAATGTAATGATATGCACCTGTCAAACAGGTGCAGAAAAATTGGTCTTTGGGTGTCAGTGGCGCCTTCCCACCATAACCCTATAGAGGTACTCTTGATGAAAGCAAGAATTGGCCTTTCTGTAAAAAATTGCACTGATATGCACCTGTCAAACAGGTGTTGAAAAATTGGGTGTTAATATGGGTGTTAATTGTGCCCATGAAACCTATACCAAAAACATTCTTCCAGATGAAATGATTAAACACCCTCAAAGCTAGGCAACCTCAAAGTCCTGCAGAGCTTCCACATCCCAAAAAGATTTAATCAGTGACATCAGGGGCTTCATAGCTGGTAATCCAGGACTGGTTCTTTTTTATAAAAGTCAAGCGGTCCACGGAGTCTGTGAACAGACGCGTTCTATGATCATTAACGAAACCTCCTGCAGCACTGAATGCCTGTTCTGAAAGCATGCTGGATGCAGGGCAGCCCAACAACTCAATAGCATACTGGGCAAGTTCTGGCCAGCGGTCTAGTCTCATGACCCAGTAAGTCAGTGCATCGTCAGCTGGAAAGCTCTCCATTTCTGTTTTGGCCCCGAGGTAATAATTCACCATGTGATGCAGATGCTGCCGATGGGATGTGGAAGCTGACAGCCCTGGGCGGCGAGGACTAAAAAAATTCAGAAATGCCTCACTTAGGCGGACGCCTTCTCCAACGCTCATCTCTTGACCAACAGAAGACTCAAAACGACGTTCTCCACGACACTGTAACCTACTGGAGTCAGGAAAAACGTTCAATAAAATCCTCTTAAACATGTCCTCAAAAGATCTTCTGCACTCTCTGTGGGGACAGGATGAGTTCTGAAACCTTCCCCTTATACTGCAACAGAGGTCAAGGAGGGTTGCCAACCAGTAATCATCCTTCTCCTTTATGCTACATATTCTTGGGTCCTTTCGCAGGCTTTGAAGCATGAGGTTGCCCATGCGCCTCAAATTTCCAAAGGCAGACTCCTCGGGGTCACTCAGGATGACAGCATCTGGAACTTTCTCCTCCCAGCCACGTACTACTCCCAAGGGTCCTGGGCTTGGAAAGCCATCTCTTACAGATTGATGCATGTCTTCCTCTTCTTCAAAGCCTATGAAAGTGCCAGAATCCTCCTCCTTATCCTCCTCCCCTCTCTCCTATTGTGTGTTCTGTGACATAGGAATGATGGTGTCTGGATAAAGTGGGCCTTGAAAGGAAAGAAAGTCCTCCTCTTCCTCCTGCTGCTCTGCCTCCAGTGCCCTGTCCATAATGCCATGCAGAGTCTGCTCCAGCAGGAACAGGGATTGTGTCTCCAATGCATGCACTGTCACTGCTTACCATCCTTGTGGCCTCCTCAAATGGTGACAATACAGTGCTAGCATCCTTAATGATCAGCCATTGGCATGGGGGAAAAAAAAGCAGAGGCGGCCTGAGCCTGTCGTCATGCCGTACTGGCACAAGTACTCGTTGACGGCCCTCTGCTGCATGTATAGCTGCTGCAGCATTCCTAATGTTGAGTTCCACCTGGTGGGCATGTCACAAATCAGGCGGTTTATGGGCAGGTGGAATTCCCACTGAATTTCAGCCAACTGAGCACTGGCTGTGTATGACCGCCTGAAATGGCTACAGACTCTTCTGGCCTGCTTTAGTACATCTTGCAACCCTGGGTGTGTACAGTACTTGGGAAACGCTGCACCACCAAATTCAGGATATGTGCCAGGCATGGCACATGTGTCAACTTTCCCTGTCTAAGGGTGGACAGGAGGTTTGAGCCATTATTGGACACCACCATTCCTGGCTCCAGTTGGTGTGGTGTGAACCAACTCTGGGCCTGTCCCTGCAGAGCCGCAAGAATCTCTGCTCCGGTGTGGTTCCTGTCCCCTAAACACACCAGCTGAAGCACTGCATGGCAACTTTTAGCCTGACTCTGGGAATAGCCCTTTGAACGCTTAGGGTGTACCTGATGTTTATAGGACAATTCTGCAGAGGAGGGCATGGCGGTGGTGGAGGAGGAGGAGGATGAGGAGGGGGTAGAGCTCACAGGTCTGGCATCATCACCACCTGCTGATTGGAGATGTGGGGGCACAACAAGCTGCAGCACTGAGCCCTGTCCTGCATTGTTTAGAGTTAAGCAGCGTTACCCAGTGTGCTGTGAATGAAACATATCGTCCTTGCCCATGCTTGCTGGACCACGTGTCAGCAGTAAGGTGGATTTTATGGCTGACTGCCTTGCCCAACGATGCCAGAACATTCCCGTCCACGTGATGGTAGAGAGATGGAACAGCCTTACGTGAAAAGTAGTAGTGACTGGTAACCTGCCATTGTGGTACAGCACATTGTGCAAATTCATGGAAGGGGGCAGAATCCACCAGGCTGAAAGGCAGAAGTTGGAGAGCCAACAGCTTTGACAAGCTTGCATTTAGACGCTGGGCATGTGGGTGGCAGGGACAGTATTTTTTTTTCCGCTGCAGCAGATGGGGCAGAGAAATTTTCAGGCTACAGTCTACAGCTGGTGGTGTGCTGCTGGCAGATGTGCTGCTAGGACCTGGGACACCCTGTGCTATACCGTCATCCCTGTCAGTGGAGGCTGCTGAGAGGTAATGACTCGATATCGCAGGGGCAGACTGAAGTGGGTAGGGAGGAGGAGGAGGGACAGATTTGTGCCCCTTTTGTGTGGCTTTTAGGTGCTCTTGGACATTAACCTAAGAACCAACATCTGAACCCAGTAATGGCTGGGCATCTTCAAGGAGCAAGTGGCTGAAGCTGTGGTCAAATAACTCAGCTGACTACTCAATGGCTGATGTTGGGGCTATGGCAGGAGAAGATGTGGACAAAGAGGCATGTTTATCCACCCTGGCAACTGCAGGGGACTGCACACTTGTTTCTGTTTACTTGCTTGCATGACAGAGGATGAGGAGGATGAGGAAGGTTTAGTAAGCCAGTCCACCACCTCCTCTGCATGCTGTGGCTGGATAGCACGGCAAACTCACTAAACAGAGGAAATTATGCCCTGCCTGAGGACTGACCACCACGTCCACCTTTGCCTGTGGACACATTTGTTGCTGGCCCCCTTACAGTGCCAAGGGAACATCTACCTCTCCTTGTTGTCCTCCCAGACATTATTGGGAGGGAGGGGTGGTGCTTATAGACAAATGTAAAGAAGAAGTTGAAATCTGTACGTAGATGCACTTTAATCAATGTAAAGAGGTGTTTGGTGCACTTTAATTTGAGTACTCACACTACACAGACACACTCCACAGATACACTATAATATACTGCAATATAATGCGCCAAACGTACAGTGACGCACAGAACTATATGGCGTTAAACTGGCAGTAACGCACACAAAACTATATGGCGTTAAACTGGCAGTAATGTACATAGAAGTAAATGGCGTTAAACTGGTAGTAATGCACACAAAACGATACAGCGTTAAACTGGCAGTAACGCACACAGAACTATATGGCGTAAAACTAGAAGTCAGGCACACAAACTATATGACGTTAAACTGGCAGTAACGCACACAAAACGATATGGCGTTAAACTGGCAGTAACGCGCACAGAACTATATGGCGTTAAACTGGCCATAAGGCACACAGAACTATATGGCATTAAACTGGCAGTAATGCACACAGAACTATATGGCGTTAAACTGGCAGTAACGCACACAGAAGTAAATGGCTTTAAACTGGCAGTAATGCACACAGAAGTAAATGGCGTTAAACTGGCAGTAACGCACAAAACTTTATGGCGTTAAGCTGGACGTAACGCACACAGAAGTAAAAAGCGTTAAACTGGTAGTTAAGCATTTAAATAGACGGTGTTCCACTGTGACTACACTGATGCTATCTGAACTGTCCCTACTCTAGCTATACACGAATATAAAGATTACTGACACGGACTCACTACACTACAGTAAAAACTATCTGAGCTGTCCCTACTCTAGCTGTACACTATGCAAAGCTGAATGATGGTCCTCCTCACTACACTCACACTATCCCTAGACTGACACTAAACTAATATTCTACACTGACAAATGAAGCAAAATAGCACAGTATAGCACACTAACTAACTAATAGCACTGAACAGAGCCCTGTTTTATCTCTCTCCACGCCAAAATCACACTGAAAATGGCTGCCATTGAAAGAATACTTTTATACTGTGGGGCAGAAATGAGCCATGATTGGATAAAGTCATGATGACACTGTCCATGACACTGTCCATGTTCATGACTCTGACAGTGCTCTGTGCCCTGATTAGCTGAAGCTTTCATTGCTTCAGCCAATCAGGGCTTGCAATGCACTGTTCAGCACCGCAATGCATTGTGGTTGGTTCAGGGGGGCCAACAAACGGTCGAACGATCCGTTTGTTCGGCTATTCGCCGAACGACCGAACAACGAATGTTCGGCTCTAACTTATGCCTCGGGCCCAACCATTCGCCCATCCCTAATGGAAAGACATTGTGTATATATATATATATATATATTGTGGAGGTGGAGTCTGGTGTCAAGAACTGCAGCAAAGAAGCCACTTTTCTACAGGAAAAACTTTGGGGACAGACTGATATTCTGCAAAAGGTACAGGGATTGGACTGCTGAGGACTGGGGTAAAGTAATTTTGTCTGATGAATCCCCTTTCCGATTGTTTGGGGCATCAGGAGAAAACCTTGTCCAGAGAAGAAATGGTGAGCGCTACCATCAGTCCTGTGTCATGGCAAACAGTAAAGCATCCTGAGACCATTCATGTGTAAGGTTGCTTCTCAGCCAAGGGAGTGGGCTCACTCACAATTTTGTCTAAGAACACAGCCAAGAATAAAGAATGGTACAAAAATTTCCTCCGAGAGCAACTTCTCCCAACCATCCAAGAACAGTTTGGTGACGAACAATGCCTTTTCCAGCATGGAGCACCTTGCCATAAGGCAAAAGTGATAACTAATTGGCTTGGGGAACAAAACATCAATTTTTTGGGTCCATGGCCAGAAAACTCCCCAAATCTTAATCCCATCGAGAACTTGTGGTCAATCCTCAAGAGGCAGGTGAAAAAAGAAAAAAAAAAAAAACAAATTCTGACAAACTCCAAGCATTGATTATGCAAAAATGGGCTGCCATATAGTTAATTGACAGCATGCCAGGGGCGAATTGCAGAGGTCTTGAAAAAGAAGGGTCAACATGCAAATATTGACTTATTGCATAAACTTAATGTAATTGTCAATAAAAGCCTTTGACACTTATGAAATGCTTGTAATTATATTTTAGTATACCATAGTAACATCTGACAAAAATATCTAAAAACACTGAAGCAGCAGACTGTGAAAATGAATATTTGTGTCATTCTCAAAACTTTTGGCCATGGCTGTACATGTACACTGTATTTAAATAGTATATATGTATGATTAATCAAAGGAAAACCCAGTAAGTGAGAGGAAGAAAACATTGGCTTCCTTTTCACCTCCTGTGCTATAGTTGGATGGAAACTGGGTTTGTGACTCTCAGCCACCTATAACAGCCTTATTTTTCTCAGAATGGTCTGCAAATTTGACCTATTATCTACTATAAGGAATGTGTGTTTTCTCGTAAAAAAAGAATAGTGTATTTATTAAAAGACTGTACATTTTGGTAAGAGCCCTTTAATCGAGTGGGAGAAATCCGAGAATATCTTTGAGGCTCCCTGCTGTGTTCCGTTATGTAATCAGTGCACAAGACACAGCAATGCTGTCCAGATTAATAGCGCTCTGTTTATTTTCCACTAAACCAAAAAAAAAAAATGCTTTAGTTCAAACTTTTCAGACAGAAAGTTTGATAAAAGTATTGTGCATTGTCTGTACCAATATTCAATCTGCATAACCAATTATTAAGTGAAAAAAACAAAACAAATTAGTGCTAAATCAGTTGCTGGCCAACACCTATAAGTGATTCTAAACTTACTAAACTAAATTGATACCCCAAAATGTTGTAGCACAACTCTCAAAAAATATATAAACAAAAAAACTGTGCATACAAAAATGATATAAATATACAAATAAAGTCCAATGAGTAACTAAACATGAAAAAATGTAAAAAAACGATATCCAGCTTGAATCCACTTCAATCACCACTGTGACATGTCATACGCAAAGTGAATCCACCGCCCAAGTAGATGAGCCTCTCACCTCACTGACATGACATTACCAGTAGGTCTCACCAGGAATTTTTCCCTCTCCGGGGATGAAGAAAACAGCTACTTTTTCCAATGTTTCTCTGCCTCTTATTCAGGTGGATGGGTAGATAGATCTCAAATCTCCACAGCATACATGCATGCAGAAAGAAAAAGCACACAGACCTAGTGCTCTCCGTTTAAAACACATTTATTAAAATAATAAAATATTGCACTTAGCCCCTACTGAGGAAGTCCCGATGATTGGACGTAACGTGCTTATAGGACGAGGAATCACTTGTATGACATCATCCCACGGCCATCTCTGCATCTAGCTGCTTTACAATCGTGTATGAGAGACAAGCGATCCACGGTTAGCACTGCCTATAGTGCCATTTTTGTAAGAGCAATATTTTATTCTTTTAATAAATGTGAGTTTTAAATGGAGAGCACTAGGTCTGTATGCTTTTTCTTCCTGCATGCATGCAGTGGGGATTTGAAATCTATCTACCCATCCATCCACCTAAATAAAAGGCAGGAGCATTGGAGACAGTAGCTGTTTTCTTCATCCCCAGAGAGGGAAAAATGCGTGGTGAGACCTACTGGTAATGCATGGGTCATGTCAGTGAGGTGAGAGGCTCATCTACTTGGGTGGTGGATTCACTTTGCGTATGACATGTCACAGTGGTGATTGAAGTGGATTCAAGCTGGATATCGTTTTTTACTGTTTTTTACATTTGGATACTCGGACTTTATTTGAATATTTTATATATTTTTGTATGCACGATTTTTTTGTACATGTTGTTTTGTACATGTTGTACATGATGTTTTTGTTTATATATTTTTTGCGTTGAGTTGCGCTACATCATTTTGGGGTATCAATTTATTGTGTTTTATCAACTACTGCTGTAACATTTATTCTGTTTTTTTTTTCTTACTTTTTTATGTTTTTGGTATATCTTTTTTGATCATAATGCAATGAGTTTTTAATGGTACCCTCTAGTGACTGTGTTTAAAGTGACACGGTCATCACCGAAAAACAAATCCCAAAGCAGTTCCCTGTTAAAAGACTGAAGAACAACAGCCTTCATTAAGATTTTCAGGATTTGACCCTTCTGTTTGTGTCAGGTGCCTATGTACCCCGGTAGTGACATGCAGTCAGCAAATGGAACCACGTCATTCTTCTGGGTGCCCAGGTATCCTGCAAGTTCACTTCTAGTCTCCACCAGAATTGCGTTAACAGGGTGGCAATGCAAGAAAGAAACCTAGAGACAGGGACAGCGGGTTGTCACCCATAACAAGTAGTTCTAACCATTACCGTCATGACATGAACATTACCAGGAATAATTTAAATAGAAGTTGCAGAGTTTGAAAAACAATGTAACATGACTTTTCGATTGGCATCAATATGTTAAAGATTATATGAGATTTTAGTGATTTTTAAATACTACTTTAAAAATAGTAAACTAATGAATACTTATTTTCCTCTTTTAGATTTACACACTTCCAGCAATTATAAGCAAAAAAGAAGAAAGTAAGTATGAATGGCTGATGAATTACGTGATTGATTTTACGGTTTATGTGCTATTTTCTACTGAAAACTGACACAGAATATAGAAGTGTTGTATCACTGGCCCTCTAGTGGATTCTTCATGGAACTACATAAAAAATACAACTTATGAGCTGACACCAGTGGTCTTTGCTAGAAAGCCAAAGCCTGTACTGTCAAAGCTGTGCAGGACAGTATTCGTTTTGCTCTTTATAGGGGTTGATTTACTAAAGACAAATAGACTGTGCAGTTGCAGTCTGCAAGTACAGTTGCTCCAGAGCTTAGTAGATGAGTTAAGGCTTCACTTTGCACAGAATATCCAATAACGTACAGGGAAAAAAAAAAAAAAAACAGCACGTTTCCTTGCACATGATTGGATGATGGAAGTCAGCAGAACTTCTGCTCATGTACTAACCTCTGGAGCAACTGCACTTTGCAAAGTGCACAGTCTATTTTCCCTTCAACCCCATAGTCTGCACTGCTTGGAAACACTTACAACTATATAGAGTAATGATATCATAATGTAAATCCACCTAAAAATGTAAATGCTTTGCAGCATTACAGCAACCCTTTAGGAAACTCTCCTTCCTCTGATCAATAACTCAGACCACATGTGTATTTAACCGCTTCAGCCCCGCAAGATTTTACCCCCTTCCTGACCAGAACACTTTTTGCGATTTGGCACTGCGTCGCTTTAACTGACAATTGCGCGGTCATGCGACATGGCTCTCAAACAAAATTGACATCCTTTTTTTCCCACAAATAGAGCTTTCTTTTGGTGGTATTTGATCACCTCTGCGTTTTTTTTTTTTTTTTGCGTTATAAACAAAATAAGCGACAATTTTGAAAAAAACGCATTATTTTTCACATTTTGCTATAATAAATATCCCCCAAAAATATATAAAAAAACATTTTTTTTCCTCAGTTTCGGCTGATCATATTCTTCTACATATTTTTGGTAAAGAAAAATCCCAATAAGCGTTTATTGATTGGTTTGCGCAAAAGTTATAGCGTTTACAAAATAGGGGATAGTTTTATGGCATTTTTATTAATTTTTTTTTTTTACTAGTAATGGCGGCGATCAGCGATTTTTATTGTGACTGCGACGTTATGGCGAACATGTCGGACATTTTTGACACATTTTTGGGACCATTGTCATTTATACAGCGATCAGTGCGATTAAAAATGCACTGATTACTGTGTAAATGACACTGGCAGTGAAGGGGTTGACCACTAGGGGGCGGGGAGGGGTTAAGTGTGTCCTAGGGAGTGATTCTAACTGTTGGGGGATGGGCTCTGTGTGTCACTACGCTGATCACTGCTCCCGATGACAGGGAGCTGTGATCAGTGAAACTTGTCACTAGGCAGAACGGGGAGATGCTGTTTACATCAGCATCTCCCCGTTCGTCCTCTCCGTGAGGCGATCGTGGGTATCCCCACGGCGATCGAGTCTGCGGGACCCGCGACCCGACTCACGGAGCTCCCGGCCGGCGCGCACGCAATGGCACGGCGGTGAATTCAAATGGACGTAGCTGTAAGTCCATTTGCCCAGCCGTGCCATTCTGCCGACATACATCGGCGTGTGCCGGTCAGGAAGTGGTTAACTGACAATTGCGAAGTTGCACCCAAACAAAATTGACATCCTTTTTTTCCCACAAATAGAGCTTTCTTTTGGTGGTATTTGATCACCTCTGCGTTTTTTATTTTTTGCGCTATAAACAAAAAAAAGCGACAATTTTGAAAAAAAAAATTATTTATTATTATTTTTTATTTTTTGCTATAATAAATATCACCCAAAAATATATAAAAACAAAAAATTTTCCCTCAGTTTAGGCCGATATGTATTCTTCTACATATTTTTGGTAAAAAAAATCACAATAAGCTTATATTGATTTTTTATTGGACTGCGACATTATGGCGGACACATCGGACAATTTTGACACATTTTTGGGACCATTGGCATTAATACAGCGATCGATGCTATAAAAATGCACTGATTACTGTAAAAATGTCACTAGCAATGAAGGGGTTAACACTAGGGGTCAATCAAGGGGTTAATGTGTTCCCTAGTGTGTGGTCTAACTGAAGGGGCGAGGGGATTGTGTAGGGGAGATTACAGATCGCTGTTCATACTCTGTATGAACAGACGATCTGTCTGTTCTCCCCTCAGAGAACCGGATACTGTGTGTTTACACACACAGATCCCGGTTCCCTGTGTGTTAGTAGGGGTCACGGTAGCCCGGCGGTGATCCCGACCGCAGGGCACTCGCATCGGCTCGGGGGCCGATGCGAGTGGCCACAGGGCGAAGCGACGTTATATAATGTTGTTTCGCCCAGCCGTGCCATTCTGCCGCAGTACAACTGCGGCGGCTGGTCAGCAAGTGGTTAAGTGATATCTTCATTTATTTCTTCTGAGGAAGAGTTCCCAAACGTTTAGGCTGGGTTCCCCGCATCCAATTTTCAATAGCAGGAGATTTTGCCCGGCTCTCTATGGAGCCGGTTCACATATCTCTGCTACGGCTCTGGTGCGAATTTGCCCTGTGCGTCTTTTAATCGATTTCAGGTTCGAATTCAGCCAAAAATTTGGGCTGAAATTGGACCTGAAACAGTGAACGGGGACGCACCGGACCCCTGCTGTGAGCCGCATGCGGCGATAGTGTGAACCCTGCCTCAAAGTGAACTTGTTTTCTGTTTTAAACTTTAAGCCCTCGTTCACACTGAGGGCGGGTTTGTAATCGTTCATCTAAACTCACACGATTTCAAACCTACATTTCAGTGCGAGTTCGGGGACGAGTTGAAGACATCTATGCGGGTTCATGCACAGATGTCTATTGAAATTGCCCCCGAAGTTGCTAAAAGTAGTGCAGGAACTACTTTTGGGAATCTGTGCAGCGTCACAAAGTCGGCGTTGCACCGATTCAGATGGTGCCATTGCCGGCAATAGGCTCCGATTTGGCATGCGATTTGACATGTCATATTTTGGCATGCGGTGGATGGCAGTTGGCAAGTCATAACCAGGAAGTTAGGAGAGGTCAGGCTACAGTAGCTAAAAGTGTAACTCCTCCTTTTTCTCTTCTGAAGAAATTGCTGTTTGTTTCACCATGTCCTTTCCAAACTAATTCCTAAATGGGGGCTCAGCCTTTATTATAGCCACCTGATTAGATCTCAGTGTTCTAATAAGGGAAACTAATGTCTGCCTCCCTTCAGTAGACAACACGCAGGTTGGGTTCACACCTATTCGAATTGGATGTGGGTTTCCGCAATTCGCATGGTAGGAGATTGTGAGCGGCTCTCTATGGACCGGACCCCTGCTGTGAGCCACATGCAGCAATAGTGTGAAACCAGCCTTAAGGAGTATCGCACCAAAAATTAAAACTCAAACAGTTGTAGAGGATGCCTAAAATATTACTTGTATGTTAGTGGGTGGCCCTGTTGCCCCCCTCCCATCTGATATCCTTTGATTGAAAAATTGAAAAAACAGGGCAGGAACAGCTGCTGTATCCAATCAGATGCAGCCACTGTTTGGGTATCCTGACAGCCGCAGCTGTGAAAAATACAATAGCCCAACAGGGGTGAATGACGGAAGTGTAAATAGAGGAATCTTAATTTTTTTGCTTATAGCTAAAAAAATAAGAAAACCCAGTGGTGATCAAATACCAACAGAAGAAAGCTCTATTTGTGGGGGAAAAAAATGATGTGAATTTTATTTAGCTATGGCGTTGCATTACCGCGCAATTGTCAGTTAAAGTAATACAGTGCCGTATCGCAAACAATATCCTGTTCAGGAGGGGGGGGGGTGTTAAATCATTTTGAGGGCAAGTGGTTAATATTGCACTTATAACTGGAAGCTACGTTTTAACACTACCTTTTCATTTTTCTATACAGTGTTCCTAAATGAAGCTGGCTTCAACTTTGTGAAGAAATGTATTGATTCTGTGGAGACGCGAGGTGAGGGTTTAATATGTGGCTTCCTTCACATCAGGGGTGTCCAACCTGCAGCCTACAAGCTGCATGCGGTCCAAGATGGCTATGAGTGCAACCCAACACAAAATCGTAAACTTACTTAAAAATGTTGATTTCTTTGGGGGGGGGGGGGGATTTTTAAAAAAAATGTGTTTACAGTCAGCGAGTACATGCGGCCAAAGAATAATTTGACAGTGTCTCTTTACTGGACTTTTACAAGTTTTATGTTCCCAAAGAAAAATACCCCACTCTTCACAATCACGCCTTATTCATGTCAATGGTTTTAGACAGCACCTATAGTTGTGAGCAACTATTTGATGTTGGATGAAGCACACAAAGGGCAAAATTGGAACCAAAATATCTGATGAGCGCCTTGAGAATTCATTGAGAATTGCTTCTACATCTTTCCAACCAGATATTGATGCGTTCGTTTATCAAAAACAGTGTCAAATATCGCATTTGTTCTATGTTGCCCTCTTTTACTTTTATAAGCCATCGTATTGCCAGCTTAAAGTGGTAGTAAACCGCAAAAAAAAAAAAAAAATCCCAAAAATTGGGCTCCTGCAGGATAATAGTAATGTTCTAGTATGAATCACATACTGGCACATTATGAAAGACTTACCATAGAATGAAGCCCTCCAGCGGTGCACTATCACGGCTTCCCAGCACTTCCAACTTCACCCGGTCTTCTTTCCGGGTTCGCTGGCTTTTGGCTGTTTGACTGGCTGAGCCGCAATGATATCACTCCCACACATGCGCAAGGAGGTCACGGCCGCAGCACAGCTCTCTCAATGGACGGCACGCATTCAATTAAGAGCGCGGTACGCATTCGCCGGTAATGTCACCAGCTCCTACTATAGTATATATCTTCTAAACGGTGCACTTTTAGGAGATATTTACTGTACCTACATGTGAGCCTAAAATAAGGTAAACCAAAGGGACTTTACTGCCACTTTAAGATACATTTTTATCGGAAAATCCACTTTAAGGGGCTTTTCTGGAATGCCAGGACTCTGCCAACTGCTAGTAATAGCCTGTGTTTGGGTATAATGAAGTATTTCAGACCAGGCTTACTTATATTACCAAAAGCTGTAGGGCTCCTGATTGTTAAAACCTTTTTTGTAAGTGTTGGTCAAAATAGCATCTTGACATTGTTTAGCCCTTGTCTGTAAATACCAGTAAGAAGAGCATCTTGACATTGTTTAAACCCTATCGGTAAATGCTAGTCAGAGAAGCATGTTCAGCAGACCTTTAATAAGCATTTCGAAAGTTCCATGTAGCTTTCTCAAATCCTTTTAGATGCACTACGGCTCCAGTCTGGGTGTGCTGCATAGGGAACTCAACAAGGAGTCCTGGCTGTAGCTCTAAACAAGCTTTTAATAGGCATTTAAGAAGTTTCAGTAGGGCTTACATATCTCCACATTTTTGGGTATTTTGCTTACAGAGCTGAGAAGTATCATAAAAAGAGAAAATGGAATGATCTGACCGTGAAATGTTTCACAAGACGTGTTCTGAGATTTCCAGGAACTACAGATCCTGGAAATAAATTGTATTAAAATATTTTTTATTCAAGTCATTCAGATGTTTTTATTTAGTGTTCATGTTTTGCTACACAAAATGAATTGCAAACAGGCCCATACTATTTAGAATGCACAACAGTTATCTAAAGCAGCTTCTTGAGCACAGTGTTATTCCAAATTAAAGAATAATTCCAGTCCTATGGACGATATATTTGGATCCACTTCTCTTCCTCTAATGCTCTCACCTCCTGGGGGTGTACCTCCATCCCTTTCATAACTCAAGCCTACCATAGTGCAGTCATGTGGCACAATTTCCTACCCTCCCTTTCCCTCGCTTATTCTCTAACCATATTTGTTGGCCTTCAAGCCCTACATCTCTCTCCTCCCATTCTAGTTCCCCCTTTTTTTCTTCGCCTTCTTCTCCTTTCCTTTCCACCCTCTCTTTTCCTCTCCCCCTATTCTTTTTATTCAGATTTTACTGTTGTGGGTTAAGTAACTCTTTAAATTCAACTTTGCTCCAGCAATTCATCCCCTAGCTGTCTCTAGCAACTCATGTTATAGCTTTGCTCTAGCAACTCATCTTTTAGTTCTGCTGTAACAACTCACTTGCTCTAGCAACTCTGTTCCTAGCTCTACTCCAACAACTCATCTTCTAGTTCTGCTCCAGTTACTCATCTTCTAGTTCTGCTGTAACAACTCATCTGCTCCAGCAACTCATCTCCTAGCTCTACTAGAGCAACTCATCTCCTACCTCCAGGGGGGTACAACCGTTACAACTGTAAGGGGCCCGGGGCCCGAGGGGGCCCGCCCGGGCCAGAAGAAGGCAGGACGGGTGAAGGGGTTAGTGCTGTGCAGTACAGAAACGATCTCACAGTTTCTGCTGTTCTCGTTTCATTGACTCAGACATTGACTGGCACCTCTGGCTACTATGTGCATGTGCACCCCTCGTGTGACAGTGATCTGCCTGTACTATGCTTCTCAGCAACATGCACCTCTGGACCCCTTTACATTACACAGCACCCTGCAACTCTGGACCCCTTTACATTACACAGCCACCTGCACCTCTGGACCCCTTTACATTACACAGCACCCTGCACCTCTGGACCCCTTTACATTACACAGCCCCCTGCACCTCTGAACCCCTTTACATTACACAGCCCCCTGCACCTCTGAACCCCTTTACATTACACAGCACCCTGCACCTCTGGACACCTTTACATTACACAGCACCCTGCACCTCTGGACCCCTAACATTACACAGTACTCTGCATCACTGGACCCCTTTACATTACACAGCACCTTAAACATCTGGACCCTTTTACATTACACAGCCCCCTGCACCTCTGGACCACTTTACATTACACAGCACCTTGCACCTCTGGACCCTTTTACAATACACAGCACCCTGCACCTCTTTACATTACGCTGCACCCTGCACCTCGGGACCCCTTTACATTACACAGCACCCTGCACCTCTGGACACCTTTACATTACACAGCACCCTGCACCTCCTGACCCCTTAACATTACACAGTACTCTGCATCACTGGACCCCTTTACATTACACAGTCCCCCGCACCTCTGGACCCTTTTACATTACACAGCACCTTGCACCTCTGGACACCTTTACATTAAACAGCACCCTGCACCTCCTGACCCCTTAACATTACACAGTACTCTGCATCACTGGACCCCTTTACATTACACAACCCCCTGCACCTCTGGACCACTTTACATTAAACAGCACCTTGCACCTCTGGACACCTTTACAATACACAGCACCCTGCACCTCTTTACATTACACAGCACCCTGCACCTCGGGACCCCTTTACATTACACAGCACCCTGGACTTCTGGACACCTTTACATTACACAGCACCCTGCACCTCCTGACCCCTTAACATTACACAGCACTCTGCATCACTGGACCCCTTTACATTACACATTCCCCTGCACCTCTGGACCCCTTTACATTACACATCCCCCTGCACCTCTGGACCCTTAACATTACACAGCACCCTGCACCTCTTTACATTACACAGCACCCTGCACCTCTGGACCCCTTTACATTACACAGCACCCTGCACCTCTGGACCCCTTTTCATTACACAGCACCCTGTATCTCTGGACCCCTTTACATTACACAGCACCCTACATCTCTGGACCCCTTTACATTACACAGCACCCTGCATCTCTGGACCTCTTTACATTACACAGCACTCTGCATCTCTGGACCCCTTTACATTACACAACACCCTGCATCTCTGGACCCCTTTACATTACACAGCACCCTGCATCTCTAGACCCCTTTACATTACACAGCACCCTGCACCTCCTGACCCCTTAACATTACATAGCACTCTGCATCACTGGACCCCTTTACATTACACATCCCCCTGCACCTCTGGACCCCTTTACATTACACATCCCCCTGCACCTCTGGACCCTTACACAGCACCCTGCACCTCTTTACATTACACAGCACCCTGCTCCTCTGGACCCCTTTACATTACACAGCACCCTGCACCTCTGGACCCCTTTTCATTACACAGCACCCTGCATCTCTGGGCCCCTTTACATTACACAGCACCCTGCATCTCTGGACCCCTTTACATTACACAGCACCCTGCATCTCTGGACCCCTTTACATTACGCAGCACTCTGCATCTTTGGACCCCTTTACATTACACAACACCCT
Source organism: Lithobates septentrionalis (assembly GCA_037952835.1). Lineage (NCBI taxonomy): Eukaryota > Metazoa > Chordata > Amphibia > Anura > Ranidae > Lithobates > Lithobates septentrionalis. Next base: position 1,428,825 of record JBBDGP010000653.1, on the reverse strand, counting down.
GCATCTCTGGACCCCTTTACATTACACAGCACCCTGCATCTCTAGACCCCTTTACATTACACATCACCCTGCACCTCTGGACCCCTTTACATTGTACAGCCCCCACAGCTCTGGACCCCCTGCATGTTACACAGACCCATTCTACAGTACAGACCCCCCATTCACTGCAGACCCCCCCATTCAGTGCAGACCTCCCCCCTTCAGTGCAGACCCTCCATTCAGTGCAGACCCCCCCCTTCAGTTAAGACCCCCATTCAGTGCAGACCCCCTCTTCAGTGCAGACCCCCATGATTCAGTGCAGACCCCCATTCAGTGCAGACCCCCCCTATTCAGTGCAGGCCCCCCCAATTCAGTGCATACCCCCCATTCAGTGCAGACCCCAACATTCAGTGCAGACCCCCCCCCCCCATTCAGTACAGTCAGACAGACCCATAATGTACCTGAGATCAGTGCAGGACATGCACAGCAGGTCCCCTCCTCCTGTAGAAAAAAGAAAAAAAGGACTCCGCACTAAAGGTGAAATGTGCAAATAAATTAGGTTGAAAAAATAAAAGAAATACTGCTCCCCTCAAAGTGCTTGGTGAGCAAACTTTGAGCCTGTGGGGAATGTATAGTAATAAGGAGGCGCTAATATTATATAGGTATAACAATAAAGTGCTTGTGCTCAGTATTTCCTAGCCAATGTATACAGTAACATACAAAATGTAATTATAAATATATGGAAAATAGTGCCAAATTAATTAGGAATATGTGCATCAGTAAACAGCCAGTAGATATATGGTGTTCCTAGCAGACATACCACACACCTGTCTGCAGAAATAACAAACCAAGCATCCACAGATTGTGTGGGGTTAACTGGACTGCTAAACCATCATATGCATCATTTTTGAGCATAAATAAACACTAGACACAAACAATTCAAAAGTGTAATATGCATCATTGAACAGGCAGAAAAAGTGCCAGGACAGCGTCCATAAATTAAGTGAGGTAATTTAATCTTTCACACCGTCACCGCTGCCAATTGGCGATAATGGATAAGACAACAACCAGTGAGTAGAGGTAAGTATCCTACTTACCAGATCACCATGACCTCTTTAATTAAAAAGATAGGTCAGGTGGGACTTTATGTGACCGTGGTCTGTGGTCTTTAATGGTATCAGGTGGATATTCCAGGAACAGCTCCGCCAGAATAGTATTTCAGAAAAAAGGTGGAAAAAGGCAATACCATAGTCTGATTCCGTTTATTAAGAAACGTATAAAAACAACAGGCCAAGTGTCCATTTACTTTATAAGTGCCTTTCCTTGGCACTGGAGGTGACAGGCTCAGCAAATGCCAGGTGAAGTATGAAGCAGCAGTCCTACTTGCTCCCGCTTGTAGCGAGTGGCGTGCATTCCACCGCCTGATCAGCCAAAACCGGAAGTGGCCGGAAAAGATTGTGTGACCGGGTTATGCCCTTTGGTACGTTTCGTTTTAATGACGTCAGCAGGAAGCGTGACAACGTCATTACGACGAAACGTACGTCGAGGCATAACCCGGTCACGCAATTTTTCCACTTTTTTTCTGAAATACTATTCTGGCGGAACTGTTCCTGGAATATCCACCTGATACCATTAAAGACCACAGACCACGGTCACATAAAGTCCCACCTGACCTATCTTTTTAATTAAAGAGGTCATGGTGGTCTGGTAAGTAGGATACTTACCTCTACTCACCGGGTGTTGTCTTATCCATTATCGCCAATTGGCAGCGGTGAAGGTGTGAAAGATTAAATTACCTCACTTAATTTATGGACGCTGTCCTGGCACTTTTTCTGCCTGTTCATTGATGCACATTACACTTTCGAATTGTTTGTGTCTAGTGTTTATTTATGCTCAAAAATGATGCATATGATGGTTTAGCAGTCCAGTTAACTTCACACAATCTGTGGATGCTTGGTTTGTTATTTCTGCAGACAGGTGTGTGGTATGTCTGCTAGGAACATCATATACCTACTGGCTGTTTACTGATGCATATTATATTCCTAATTAATTTGGCACTATTTTCCATATATTTATGATCGCATTTTGTATGTTACTGTATACATTGGCTATGAAATACTGAGCACAAGCACTTTATTGTTATACCTATATAATATTAGCGCTTCCTTATTACTATACATCCCCCTCCTCCTGTGTAGACATAAACAGAGAGAAGGGGGTGGCGGCTTCACACTGCTCAGAGCTGCTCAGACAGCCCGTGGCCGCGAGAGAAGGGAATCATTGGTGCAGTGGTGTTGCCCTGGGCCCTGTCGAGGGGTGTCACCCCTCTGGCGGGTGTCACCCGGGTGCGAACCGCACCCCCCTTGTAAGGCCACTTGCAGCTCGCCTCTCCCTGCTCTAACCTGCACCACTGCCTAAACCCACCCCGCTGTCACCGCTTCAGTCGCGGAGGGGGGCCCTGGTGCCACACCTCCCCAGTGTGTGGCACCAGGCGGCCTGCCCCCCCCCCCCCGACCCCTTATGTGGTACGCCACTGCTGCTACCCCTCTCTGTCAATCCCTCCATTGGCTTTCGCTCACCCAATGAATTAAATTCAAAATACTAACAACAACTTACAAAACCATAGACAACTCAGCCCCCAGCTACATTACTAACCTAGTCTCAAAATACCAACCTACTCTTCATTCCTACCAAGAACTCCTGCTCTCTAGCTCACTCGTCACCTCCGCCCACTCGCCTCCAGGACTTTTCCCAAGCTTCTCCTATCCTATGGAGCTCCCTACTCCAATCTGTCTGACTATCTCCTACTCTGTTTGCTTTTAGACAATCCCTGAAAATCCTTCTCTTCAGAGAAGCCTATTCTACCCAAATCTAATAACTGTACTTTTATTTTCTCCATCAGTTAATCCTCCACAGTTATTACCCTTTGTATCACTTGGCCCTCCCTCCTAGGTTATAAGCTCTAATGATTTCTCCTGTATTGAATTGTATTGTAACTGTACTGTCTGCCCTCATATTGTAAAGCGCTGCACAAACTGTTGGCGCTATATAAATCCTGTATAATAATAATTGTTTTATGTGTACCTAGGGAAGCATGAATTTTATGTTCGGTCCTGGTGGTAGAACATAGTATTGACTTTGAGTATGCAAAACAAAAAAAAAGTCTTTGCTCTTTAGCACTTTTATAGCATTTGCGTGTTTTATGTCTTCATTTGTAGGTATCACTATTTTGGGACTCTACAGAATTGGAGGTGTGAACTCTAAAGTTCAGAAGCTGATGAATACAGTTTTCTGTAAGTATTTTTTTTGCTCTAGGTATAAGATGACATGTGAATGTTTCTGGCACACATCCCAAAATAATAGCAATGATATAGATTAAACTTTTCTATTTTTTATAAAAAAGCAAGCCTGCATAATATAAAACAAGTAAAGGACATAGTACACAGTTAAATAAGCCCAATTCAGCCTTTTACAAAGCTGAAAGACAGATACATTTTTTACATGCAGAGTTCAGGAGTGTGTTACGTACAGAGTGCAGGGTTCAGGGGTGTGCTGTGTACAGAGTGCAGGGTTCAGGGTGTGCTGTGTACAGAGTGCAGGGTTCAGGGTGTGCTGTTTACAGAGTGCAGGGTTTAGAGGTGTGCTGTGTACAGAGTGCAGGGTTTAGAGGTGTGCTGTGTACAGAGTGCACGGTTCAGGGGTGTTCTGTGTACAGAGTGCAGGGTTTAGAGGTGTGTTGTGTACAGAGTGCAGGGTTCAGGGGTGTGCAGTGCAGGTAAGACATAGTACACAGTTAAATAAGCCCAATTCAGCTTTTTACAAAGCAGAAAGACAAATACATTTTTTACATGCAGAGTTCAGGAGTGTGTTACGTACAGAGTGCAGGGTTCAGGGGTGTGCTGTGTACAGAGTGCAGGGTTCAGGGTGTGCTGTGTACAGAGTGCAGGGTTTAGAGATGTGCTGTGTACAGAGTGCAGGGTTTAGGGGTGTGCTGTGTACAGAGTGCAGTGTTTAGGGCTGTGCTGTGTACAGAGTGCACGGTTCAGGGGTGTTCTGTGTACAGAGTGCAGGGTTTAGAGGTGTGTTGTGTACAGAGTGCAGGGTTCAGGGGGTGTGCTGTGTACAGAGTGCAGGGTTGAGGGGTGTGCTGTGTACAGAGTGCAGGGTTTAGGGGTGTGCTGTGTACAGAGTGCAGTGTTTAGGGGTGTGCTGTGTAGAGAGTGTAGGGTTCAGGGGTGTTCTGTGTACAGAGTGCAGTTTTTAGGGGTGCACTATGCATGGTGTGCAACCCCAACCGACCAACCCCCCCTAAAAAAAAGTCCTTGCATTTCTCTCTACTACCCGTGTATTCTACTCTAGTACCTCCCTGTGTAGGTGGCTTTGCCTCGCCTTGCAGGGAGATGGTTCTCCCTCTCAGATTCTGGAGATCTGTCCCTGCCATGAGCACGTGCAGGGATCTGTTAGATCCAGGAGCTGCTAAGAGTAAAGCTGTCCCTTGTAAACAGAGAGAGCTTCTGTGTTTACAAGTGACAGTGGGAGCGGAGGGTGAGAGCCCGAGGTAAGACTTTGTCTCTGTGAAGGAGCTTCCTGTCGTAAAGACCAGTCACTGCTGCTCTCTCATCTTGTGCAGGGTGACTGGTCTTGTCTCTGCCCCTCCTATTTTTTTTTTTCAGGCAGCCTGTGGTGGGTGGGGCCTGCTGGACCTCTCCCACAGCTCTGCCTTCTGCACAGGCTATGTGCAGCACAGTAATGATGGCACTGCTACGTTCACAAGGTAGTATCTGGACATTTTTGTGGAGTTCAGCTTTAAAGGGGTTGTAAACTTTCTGAATGTATTCCCTCTTGAGAAGAGGAGATTAAGGAGGGATATGATCAACATGTACAAATACATAAGTGGTCCATATAGTGAACTTGGTGTTGAGTTATTCACTTTAAGGTCATCACAGAGGACAAGGGGGCACTCTTTACATCTAGAGGAAAAAAAGATTTAATCTCCAAATATGGAAAGGCTCCTTCACAGTAAGAGCTGTGAAAATGTGGAATAGACTCCCTCCAGAGGTGGTTCTGGCCAGCTAGGTAGATTGCTTTAGGAAAGTCCTGGATTCTTTCCTAAATGTACATAATATAACTGGATACTGACATTTATAGGTAAAGTTGATCCAGGGAAAATCCGATTGCCTCTTGGGGGATCAGGAAGGAATTTTTTACCCCTGCTATAGCAAATTGGATCATGCTTTGCTGGGGTTTTTCGCCTTCCTCTGGATGAACTGTGGTTCAAGGATTGTGTATATGGGATTGTATTTTTTTTTTTTTTATGGTTGAACTGGATGGACTTGTGTCTTTTTTCAACCTGACTAACTATGTAACTATGTAATTGGTTTTGCACAGAGCAGCCCCGATCCTCTTCTTCTGGGGTCTCACGCCAGTGCTCCAGGCCCCCCCTCTTCATCGTGTGCCCCCCACAGAAAGCCACTTTCCCTGGGGGCACCCATACAGGCTTGCTCCCGAGTCCTGCTGTTGCGTCCATTGACACAGACAGCGGGACTTGGCCCCACCCTCCACTACTATCAGTCTGTCCAATGAGGAGAGTGACAGCGGCTGGAGCCGCTGCGCTTGTGCGCATCGCTGGATCAGATTGGCCTCAGATAAGGAAAAGGGGGGGTCTGGGGGGAGCTGCAGCGCAGAAGGTTTTTCACCTTAATGCATTAAGGTGAAAAACCTTGAGGCTTTACAACCACTTTAATTCACACAAAACTTTTATCATGTTATGGATAGTTGCTGCTGCACTGAATCCACACCTGCTTCTTATAACAGCAGCAGAGATCTTACCATTGGAAATATAAGAGGTTCAGAGATGAAATAACCTTTTTTTAGGTGGATTGAACTATTAAGCTACACTACTAGTGGGTTGGGGTTCTTCTATTTCTCATCAGCTCTAGAAAAAAATAAAAAATAAATGTAATTCTTTTGCTCAATGCATTTGCTTCCATGGAACAACTGTTATATTTAAAAAAAAAAAAAAATTCTTGAAGAAAACTGGAAGATAATCTCACTATGAATGAGAGTAAAATATGAATCTGTGTTTCATTTAGGACATTTGGGTAAAAAAAAAAAGAAAAAAAAAGGTCTACATACCTGACATTGTTACACTTGGCTAGCTAAAGCAAAGGGGCTACTATACACATCTAATTAGATAAAAATGGTGCACTCATGTACGCTGTAAAAGCACAAAATAATATCCAGGGCAAGCTGACATTGTCATATCTCAGAACAAGCCTCTTCTTGCAGGATATGGGTTTTGTAATCATGGCTTTTATGAATAGACTATTCAAAAACATCTTCAAAATTTTTGAAGCAAGAGTCGCTTTTAAATGTAATGCTGAAAAAGGTGGGCATCATGAAGGGTGATGCGGGAATCAGATTGATGAATATTACATCTAATATTTCAAGTGCACATGTACTCCTAATGAAGCTTCTCAGTTGAGCACCCCTCCCGTATACATTATAGTTGCCATCAGGGCCAGATTTATAATGGGCAAAAGGAGCAATTGCCTCAAGCCCCCCTCTATACAAAAGTTATATAAAACAATATTAAAAAATGATATATAATGTAATTAAAAAAAAAATAATAATATAAAATGTATAACAAAAAACATACTTTCTTTTATGAAATGTATCTTGGGAAGTAATATTTTGCCAACCATCATCTGTAAAACTTGGGACTGGTATATTGTATCCTTTTTCAAAAATGAGTTTTGGAGGCTCATAGAGCACTATGACTGTGTGTGTGTGGGTATGTGAGACCTCAGAATGACGTTGTGTCATGCAATTTAAAAATATGCGACTGTCATTGAAAATGTAAACCATCTTTTTGTATAAGGGCCCCCATCCATGGCTCTGGGTGCCATACGGTGACAAATGGTATCTTGTGACTTTTCTGACATTTTTTTTTTTTAGTCCAGCAGGAGCCCAGAGAGCCTCCTGTACAAATACTAACTTTCTCATATAGGGTATGCTCCCCTATATAGCAGTGCTCTGATAGGCTGATCAGGTACCAAGTCCTATTTAAAGGGTCCAGCAGCACTGACAAAAGGATGCTTGAGAAGTTGCTTAATTGGTAGGTTTTAGGGAGAGTACAGGTTTTCTTTTCTTGATCTTTGAACTTGCTGTTACCATATAGGTAAATTGCCAGTATTCACAATATTTATAACTGCAGTTTAGGTCATTTTGGATTTTGATGTCCTGTGTGTGCAACAGATTGCACTTGTGTACTTTTTTTGACTGATTAAATGGTCAACATGGTAAATGTAGGAAGTTAGGAAGTGGCCTTAACCTAAAAAAGTTTTCCAACAGTCCTGTTCGACAGAAATTGATTGTTATACCGACTTCGGTGGAGCAGGAATGGCCATAGATGAAGCGGAATTCAGCCGGTTCAGCAAAGGCTGTCCAAATTTCAATCCATCTATGGCTACTCCTGCCCAACAGAACTTGATATAACAATCAACTTCTGTTGAACAGGACGGTTGGAAAACATTTTTACATCAGTGACCGCAGCCAGTCGACTGCAGCCGCTGATCAGTTTATACTGACAGCGGAGGATTCCCACTGTCAGAATACAATGGTACAGCAGGGAGGATTCCATCATCCACTTCGCATGTGTGGATGGGGGAATCTCTTCTTCTTTTTTTTTCCCATCAACCCACTGGCTGATCTAAAAAATTGAGGCATCTAGTGTATTACCAGCCTTAATATGTGTGTGAGTGTAGTGGAGACCTTTGATTGTAAGCTCCTAGAAGGGAGAGTGACTTGTGTGGTAATATGCCACTGCTATATAAGTACAAAAATTAAATGAAGAAAAAATGTTGGATTGTAGGGACAGTTCTGTTAAAAATGATACATCTTTACGCTTCCCCCACTCCCCCTTTTTTTTGAGAACTTCCCCTTAAATACCTTAAATTCAGGTGATACATACCTTAAATTCAGCTGTCTTCTGGCAGGTCATGTTACATTCTCCTGCACCAGTTGGCAGTTTTTAATACTCTAAGAAGTGGTGCTGATGTAAGTACTTCAACACTGCACCCCCTTCCCACAGGTGGTGGGTTAAATGACACTGGCCGTGACACTGGAGTTGCTGTGGGTGCCATTTATTTTCTCTGGTCACTGAGAAGAAGGAAGAAAGATTTTAAACATCTGTGTGTTGCTTCTGTCCATCTAGGAACACTTATGTGAACCAGGAATACTGCCAGATTCTGGCTCTACAGAACTAGGGATGTCCTCCTGCCTGTCATTCTCAGGGAGACATCTGATTGTCCATGGCCAGCCTGACTTAACAGAAGAACTTATTTACAACCTGTATCTTATTGGCTTCTACAGGACAGCCAAGAGCCGTCTGTAGTAAAACCTCCATTAACAGCTAGTTTCATTTCTAATTTTTAACAAACATTTTAAATTTACTATTTTGTTTCATTTAAAAAAAAAATTAAAATTGAATAAATTTTTTCAGCAGATACATTTTATTAAAGACAGTATTTATGTAATATGCCTGTGTATACAGTGCTTTGCAAAAGTATTCACCTCCTTGGCATTTTTTGTGTTTTGTTGTCTCACAACCTGGAATTAACATGGATTGTTTGAGGATTTGCATCATTTAATTTACAGAACATGCCCACAACTTTGAAGATGCTTTTTTTTTTATTGTGAAGCAAACAACAAATAGGACAAAATAACAGAAAAAGTCAATGTGCATAACTATTCACCCCCTAAAGTCAATACTTTGTAGAGCCACCTTTTGCGACAATTACAGCTCCAAGTCACTTTGGCTAAGTCTCTATGAGCTTGCCAAATCTTAGCACTGGGATTTTTGCCCATTCCTCCTTGCAAAACTGCTCCAGCTCCTTCAAGTTGGATGGTTTGCACTTGCATTTTCTATTGGATTGAGGTCTGGGCTTTGACTAGGCCATTCCAACACATTTACATGTTTCCCCCTAAACCACTCAAATGTTGCTTTAGCAGTGTGTTTGGGGTCATTGTCCTGCTGGAAGGTGAGCCTCCATCCTAGCCTCAAATCACACACAGAGTGGTACAGGTTTTGCTCAAGAATATCCCTGTATTTAGCACCAACCATCTTCCCCTCAACTCTGACCAGTTTCCCAGTCCCGACTGCTGAAAAACATCCCCACAGCATGATGCTGCCACCACCATGTTTCACTGTGGGGATGGTGTTCGTTGGGTGATGCGTTGGGTATGCGCCAAATATAGCGTTTTCTTTGATGGTCAAAAAGTTAAATTTTAGTCCCAGACCAGAGCACCTTCCTCCATACATTTTGGGAGTCTCCCACAAGCCTTTTCGCAAACTCAAAACATGCCATTTTGTTTTTTGCTGAAAGTAATGGCTCTCTTCTGGCCACTCTGCCATAAAGTCCAACTCTATGGAGTGTACGGCTTATTGTCATCCTATATACAGATACTCCAGTCTCTGCTGTGGAACTCTGCAGCTCCTCCAGGGTTATCTTAGGTCTCTGTGCTGCCTCTCTGATTAATGCCCTCCTTGCCCGGTCCGTGAGTTTTGGTTTGCGGCCGTCTCTTGGCAGGTTTGCTGTTGTGCCATGTTCTTTCCATTTGGTTATGATAGATTTGATGGTGCTCCTAGGGATCATCAAAAATGTGGATATTTTTTTATAACTCAACCCTGACTTGTACTTCTCAACAACATTGCAGTGTTCGGTTAGTAGTGCCACTTGCTTAGGTGTTGCAGCCTCTGGGGCCTTTCAAAAAGTTACAGATCATGTGACACTTAGATTGCACACAGGTGGACATCATTTCACTAATTATGTGACTTCTGAAGGTAATTGGTTGCAGCAGAGCTTTTTATGGGCTTCATAACAAAGGGGGTGAATACATACACACATGCCAATTATCATTTTTTTACTTCTGCAAAATAGATTTATGTATATATTTTTCTAATTTTACTTCACCAATTTAGACTATTGTGTTCTGATCCATCACATATAATTCAGATTTAAAAAAATTGAACTAAAGGTTATAATGTAACAAAATAGGTAAAAAACCAAGGGGGGGGGGGGGTGAATACTTTTGCAAGGCACTGTATGCACTGTAAGTACACCGATCAGCCATAACTTTATGACCACCCACCTAATATGGAGTAGGTCCCCCTTTTGCTGCCAAAACAGCCCTGACCAATGGAGGCATGGACACCACTAAACCTCTGAAGGTATGCTGCGGTATTTGGTACCAAGCCTCCAGTAGCAGATCCTTTAAGTCCTGTAAATTGCAAGGTGGGGCCTCCATGAAGTTTCTCCAGCACATCCCACAGATGCTCAATTGGACCAAGATCTGGAGAATTTGGAGGCCAAATCAAAACCTTGACCTCAAACTTATTGTTGTGTTTCTCAAACCATTTTTTGCAGTGTGGCAGGATGCATTATCCTGCTGAAAGAGGCCACTGCCATCAGGGAATACCGTTTCCATGAAATGGTGTACTTGTTCATCAACAATGTTTAGGTAGGTTGTGTGTGTCAAAGTAGCATCCACAATTGCAAAGGCAGGGCCCAAGGTTTCCCAGCAGAACATTGCCTAAAGCATCACACTGCCTCCGCCGGCTTGCCTTCTTCCCATATGGCATCCTAGTGCCATCCTTTCCCCAGGTACTGTAAGTGACACACACACACCTGGTCATCCATATGATAACATAAAAAATGATTTATAAGACCAGGGCTCCCTTTTTCATGGCTCCGTGGCCTCTGCTGCTCACGTGCCCATTGTATTAGCTTTTGGCTGTGGACACGGTTTAGCAGGGGAACCCTGACCGGCCTGCGGCTTGGCAGCCCCATACACAACAAACTGTGATGCCCATTTTTATGCTTTCAACACATCAACTTCAAGAACAACATGTTTACTTGCTGCCTAATATATTTCACTAACTTTCAAATACCATTGTAATGAGATAATCAGTGTTATTTCTGTTATTCCCATGTGAGTGGTCATACATTTTTGGCTGATCATTATATTACTGTATATCTTTGTCCGCATGTACTAGGAAGTTGTTAAACATCACAATGTACTTTTTCTATGCCAGCCATCAGGAGGATGAAGGTCAGACTTGGCTGGACTCACGGATCCCTGTGGAGGATTTGTACGGTTTAGGAACATGTTTGTGGTTTATATTTCAGGTTTAATAGACTTGCTGACAGCACCAGCCATAAATCTAAATTGTTTTTATTATTTTGTTTTAATTTTAAAGCTCCTAAAGCACCTCCTGATATGGATCTTGATTTAGAGCTATGGGACAATAAAACGATAACCAGCGCTCTGAAAAACTACCTCAGGTGAGTAAATTCCTTGTAGACTTTTTGCTTTACAGTTTAGTGTATAAGCAATAATAGTATATTATACATTGTGCTGCTACACTTCAAATGCAATTACGTTCCAGTTTATTGTTAATAAGAGAAGTATGTTTTTTTTTTTTTTTTTCATTCATACTTAACTAGGTGCATGCTGCATCTGTCCCCCGCCACCTGTTCACTGAGAACCGAGCCACTGAACACCGCCGATGGCTCGTTTTTCACAGATCCCCGAGAGGAGAGCTGCTGACTGTCAGTCAGCGTCTCTCCTCTCTGCTTCTCCAAGCTCATTGGAGCGCTGAGCTGTTGGGGGGGGGGCAGGGAGAGGCCATCTCAGCAGCTCGCTGAGACTCTGAGACTGCCATCAATTAAGGCAGCTGGCGGATCCAGACTTGGAAGTCAGGCTGACATGCTGCCTCGGCTGATGGCAGTGACTGTGATCTCCGCTGAAACGGGTCACAGGAGTGCAAAACGAATTGCACTCCTTTGACCCAGAGGAGAAGCCCAGCCTAAATAGCTCAGGCTTGACTTCTCCTTTAAAGGATCAGTGAATTGTGATTGGTTGAGGAGAGCTATAAAAGTTAAAGCCTTTCTTTATAGGCCATTTAATCTGGCAGCCAATCACAGTGAACAAGTTGGGCTTTATCAGTTCTCAATTCAGTTTTGTTACTAATTAGAATCCTACCCATGTGTGTCCCTCTATTAGTTCCAGTTGGGTAGAATGATGGAAAATTCAAAGGAATATGTTTATGCTTTACATCAGATCTCATTATCACCTGAGACCTGCTTGTACATATTTTTTTCTGCTTACTTGAAAAGTCATCTGCAGACACAGGGATTTCTGCAAACAGAGTTATATCAAATAATGCATCGGTGGCATCCATGAATAGAGATTTCCGGAAATTTTGAAACCATTCTGGAAAAATTTAGGAAAAATCAATGTGGAGTAGTTTTACAAATTGAAAGTTGTTTTGTTACACTGGGAATGTTGCAGTTGCTTTTTAAATCTTTATTTTTTATTACAAATGGAATAACAAGGACTGTAAATGTTAAGAACATTTCAACAGGTAACCACCATCCTTCCCTCGTAATAATGTGAAAGCTTCCTGCCAATATGCATTTTCAGTTATTGACAATGCTTATCCAAAAGCATATATTGCTCTTGCAAGGGCTTGATAAATGTTCTCCTGATTTGCAGGTGTCATTTTATCTGTAAATGAAGGTATTGTGTATTTCTGGGAGGCCGTGGTTTGTAACACTTCCTTACTTGAAGAAGCTGCTGGTGAAGAAACACTTTGTGATGATCCAGAAGCAGCAGAAAGAGTGTTTCTAGAATGAGAACTCTGGAGAAAAAAGCTCCTCGCACTTTCACTCTGGTCCTCCTCATTTCATTCCATAAAGTTTTTTAGAGTCTTTAGGGCACCTCTGCCATGCCAGGATGTTTTGTCATCCTTGTAGCATTTGGGAAATAATATTTCTTCTCATAGTATTTGCAAATTGCAGCTTTGCTCTCAGCAGAAATTGTGCTGTGGAAATGTTTCCAAACTCTAGATGTTGGTGTCACCATTTCACTGAGAGGAAAAGAAACAAACAATTTACTGAGCAGATTATAGGGAAACATTATTCTGTGATGGTGGAGAACATTAATAGGAATCATTTAAAGGTTATAAAGATAATCAAATTTGTCAGACAAATTTACCCTCTTACCTGTCATTTAAAGCCTGAGAGGACGAGCATACAACTACAGCCTGAAGAAACGTAATCCTTAGAGAAACCAGCGTTCCATACACTGTGTGTTACAAATGCACTGGGTGTGCGATCTGCTGCGGGTGTCAATGTATTTGTAACAACACCCCAAGCACAGATCACAAATGCAGTGTGTTTGCCTGCACTATATCGTATAGTACCGCAGTACCATGCCATCCGTTGCAGTGCATCTTTGAAAAGTAGTGCATGAACCTTGATCCTTTAATGCATCATATACATGATTACAAGTTAAAACTTTTGTTCAGCCCCTGGGTGGTTTTAGAAAAGACACTCTGATATGCTCCAACCATTGCTGTATCTAATATGGTATGATCCTGCCTGTGAGGAGGTATTTCTCATATTGTGGAAAAGCTGTATATCTTCCGGAAGCTTGTATGTTGATCCCTTTGAACAAGAAAAGTAGTGCTTGTACAACTTTTGGTGCAATTCAGTGCACCACACTGAATCGCACAGGAACGCAGACCATGTTTCTGTGCAATTGAACCGGACAAATCCAGGCTGTACTAATGAACAAATCTCAACTTTTGCAAAAAAAAGGTCAAGAGCTTGCCTGCTCCCTCTCACCACCTGCAACTCACCATTGATTGATCAAATGATGGCCACCAGTTTCAGGGCTCCCAGCGTGCTGAACACACAGGGGAAGGTTGGGAGCAGACACCTAAGGAAGACTGCATTGCGTTTAGGCAGCCACATCATTTGATTTTAGCAGAGGAAAGGCTTCCTTTAAATGCTACTTTTTCTAATAAATATGAATCGGCCCCACTGAGATATATTGAATCTGAAAGCTCTTCATGAAATGTATGTCTTTGATGTAATTTGTTTTATCTTTTAACAGATGTCTAACTGAACCTCTCATGACGTACAAATTACACAAGGATTTTATTCTTGCAGTCAGTAAGTACATCGACTTTTAGTAACTACAGCAAAATCTAGTCACAGTTTGAATGAGATGTGTGACTTTCAGTAACACAGAGAACCCAATCTGCTTTTGGATTTTTGCAGGCAGATTAGGAGATGATCTCCAATTGGTTAGTGTGGGTTACTGCACTTTATACATCCTCACAGCCAGGGCTTTTTTTTCAGCAGAAACGCAGGGGGGCACAGTTCCGGCACCTCCAGCAATGAATGTATGTAATGGCAAGGATTCAGGGCCATTTTTAACGCAGGGCAAAAGGGGAAGCTGCCCTGGGTCCAGTCATTGTTGTGGGGCCCAAAGCAGCTGCCCCTTGAGCCCCCACTGCCCGCAAATTGTTAATAAGTGGATTTGGGAGGGCCCGAGAAAATGTTTGCCCAGGGTCTGATCCAATCAATATTAAAGACGGCCCTGCAAGGATTGCTGGGGTGTGTTGGAGGGTCTATTGATGCTTGCTGCTGGGGGATCTATTTTTGTGTTGAGGTCTTTTGTTTCTGTGTCAATTGTTGCTGGGAGGGATCTACTGTTGAGAGAGAGTTCTATTGTTGATGGCTCTTGGAGGGTCTATTGATGCAGTCTGCTGGGACATCTGTTGTTGCTGCTGGGGGGTCTATTGTTGCTGGGGCAGTATTTTTTGCAGGGGTCATCTATTGTTGTGTGGGGGATCTATTTTTGCTAGGATGAGTTCTATCATTGCTGGGGGTGGGTCTACTGTTGCTGGGGTGGGTCTATTGTTGCTCACTGCAAGGGATCTATTTTACTGTCTTTCTTGTTATTATTAACAAATTCCATGCAAATGACTTAGTAGTAAAAATGATACTTGGTTCTGTATTCTCTAAAAGGGGCGGTACTGGGAGGTTGGTAGGAGGTGGAACCAAGGAACAGTGCTCAGAGGCGGGTAGGGATCAGAAACAAAGGGTGAAGGTCGGAGTTCCTGCACCAATTATCTGAGAAAAAAAGCCCTCCTCATAGCTCTTTTCATTGTCTGACCAGTAAAATCTGTATTTTTTATTTGTATTTTTTTGTATACTATATACTGTATTTTCTAGAATCTTGTTTCCTATTTACTTTATGCCCACATTTTTATTTCTGTCTTCAACTGTCTCACTTCACATAGTTCAGTGAGAGATGCTATAGACTAGTAGATGTATTCACACTCCCATGGAACGCATTCTGCTGACTCTTATGGCCAGTTTCACATGGGGGTCAGTTTGTATAAGAGCAGTGTGAACAGAAAGCTTTGACAAAGCATTTGCAAAGCTTTTAGCAAGTTTTGTTGAAGTGTTTAAAGTACCATTCAACTCCAGTTTGTAAATGTTGAACACAGATCCTAATGGGAATGCTGAGTGTCACTTTAAGCAAGCTGCTAGCAGGCTTCAGCAGGCTTTCAACAAGCTTCAAAAAGTGCTGAAGCCTACTAGCAGCTTGTTTAACCACCTCCCACCCGCCGTATTGTAAAATGACAGGCCCAAGGTGGCTCTCATCAGTGGCTCCCATTGGTGCCCATCAGTGCCGCCAACCAGTGCCTATAAGTGCCGCCTATCAGTGCCCATCAGTGCCACCTATCAATGCCCATCAGTGCCTTCTATCGGTGCCGCCTATTAGTGTCCATTAGTGTTGCATATTAGTGCCTCCTCATCAGTGCCCTTCGGTGCCGTCTCATCAGTGCCCATTAGTGCCACCTCATCACCGCCCATCAGTGCAGCCTATCAGCGCACATCAGTGAAGGAGAAAAAATACTTATTTACAAAATTTTATAACATAAACTAAGAAAAACTTTTTTTGTTATTCAAACTTTTCAGTTTTTTTTCGTTTTTTTTAAGCAAAAAACAAAACAAAAAACCCAGCAGTAATTAAATACCACCAAAAGAAAGCTCTATCTGTCTCAGAAAAAAAAGATACAAATTTAGTTTGGGTACAGCGTTGCATGACCGAGCAATTGTTATTCAAAATGCAACAGCATTGAAAGCTGAAAATTGGTCTGGGCAGGAAGGGGGTGAAAGTGCATTGAAGTGGTTAAAGTGGCAATCAACACTCCCGTTAAGATTTGCGTTCAACATTTACAAACTGATTCATATGACGTCTTTCAGGATAACAGCCGGTGCGCACCCATGGTGGAGCGTATCGCGGCGATCGAGCGTGCGACGTGTTAGTCTGGCACACCTCAACACCAAACTCAGCAAAGAGCCTCTGATGGAGGCTCTTTACCACGTGATCAGCCGTGTCCAATCACGGCTGATCACAGTGTAAACAGGAAAAGCCATGTATCGGCTTTTCCTCACTTGCGTCTGATAAACACGAGTAGAGGAGAGCCGTTTGGCTGCTCTCCTGACAGGGGGGTCTGCGCTGATTGATTACCAGCGCAGCCCCCCCAAAGATGCCCACTTCAGACCACCAGGGATGCCACCAGGGCCACCAGGGATTGCCACCACTGATGACCACCAGGTATGCCACCCATGGCCACCAGGGATGCCAATCTGTGCCCAAAATCAATGCCCACAAATGGTGCCAGTCAGTTCCCATCACTACAGTCAGTGCCTCCTTATCAGTGATGCCCATCAGTGCCATCTATCAATGTCTATCAGTGCCACCTATCAGTGCCCGCCTATCAGTGACCATCAGTGCCCCTATCAGTGCCACCCATAGGTACCCATCAGTGCAGCCTTTCAGTGCCCATCAGTGCCACCTATGAATGCCCATCAGTGCTGCATACCAGTGCCATCTATCAGTGCCCATCAGTACCGCCTATCAGTGCTGCATATTAGTGACCATCATCAGTGCCCATCACCCAATTATGCTTTTACTTTGCAGGGGAATAAAGAGGAAGTAAAACCCATCAGGGTTTACTTCCTCTTTATAGCTTCAACAAAGCTTTTTGAAAGCTCTGCAAATGCTTTATCAATGCTTGCTGTTCACATTGTTCTTATACAAGCTGAAGCCCGTGTGAAACAGACCTAGGAGTTTTTGGTCCTTCTGGGTCTCCATTTAATTGCAGCACACATATGGTGACAGCTCATTCCTTTAAAGAAAATTAGTCATAAGTCACCATAAGGTCACCATACTGTTAGAAAGAAATCTCTGGATCTCTGAAGTTGAGTGTTGCAGCAAAAGCTGCTGGTTTTATTATATTATCTTTAAATGGCTATTCATTTGCATCTTTCTGCTTAAAGCCTAAATTCAGGGAAAGTTGAAGGAACCAGTACATGTTTTTCTATTGGATGGGATAACACAGAGCAATATTAACCTTAACCCCCTGTCCTGCAATAGCCATTGGTTAGGTCCTTTTTTTTTGTCCAGTGCTGGTATTTGGGTGGGCATTTATACCAGCAGTCACATCCTATCCTGCGGCTATGGCCACTGGTCCTGAATTGTATGTCCTGATGTTGGTGAGAGCGGTGATGACAGGACTAGTCAGAGGGCCATAAAATAGTGCCTTTTGGGACCAGTCGTCACTATTGGAACCAGCAGGTAGGAAGATTTCAGGACAGTGGATTAAGGTGACCGATTCTCTTTGTTATTCCATCCCCTAGGTAAATTAAATACTGGGTTCCTCATCCACCGAGGGTGAAGAGTTATATATGTGCCAGTTTGGAGGAAAGTATTAAAGAATAGAGGAGCCCTAGCCATTGATAACTATGACAATCTGAGGAGGAGGAGTGGACATGGGCAGTTCTTCCTATTTTAAAGTCTTTTCCCAATGTATCAGTGTACAAAGTGTTCTTGTTTCTGATAACCAAATTGGAGTTAACATATTGGGGTAGTTGTGAAAATTGCTTAGCGGAGTCCTTTTTTCCTCACAGAATCAGATGATCAGAACTACAGAGTTCAAGCGGTTCACGCCTTGGTTCACAAACTGCCCGAGAAACACCGAGAGATGTTGGACATCCTAATCAAGCATCTTGTCAAGTACTGTGATGTTCATATATGTATAGCTTATCCCAGATTTAAATGACCGGGAATGCATATTTCCTGCTAATACACTGATACTCTTTGGATAATTCTTGTTTTTGAATTCTACGCGTGCATTAAATGTGAAAACCTAGGTTTAATTACCGGTAATAAAAAAGAAAACAACCAGCACAAGGGACGGTACTTACATTTAAAGAGGAGTGTCCCTTGTGCTGGTGCCACCTGTCCTAGTTGAATTTTAAAATGTTCTGCCCCCCCCCCCCCTTTCCCTATACCCCCACAGTTGTAATTTTCATGTGCTGCAGGGGATAATACAAGCACTGGACCTGTGATAGGCGCTCATCAAAAGTGCCAACTATGCCCGCCTTTTCCACCCCCTCCTCCAGTCATAGAAGTTATACTATAACTTCCATCAGTGAAAAGCACTCTATGAATGAAGGAGGCAGACCTTTCATTCATCTGCCTGTCCTCTATTCATACAGCTCTTTCCATTCATACAAGCTATAGTACAGCGTGCCTGGATGTGTGGGGTAATAGGCGCAGGGGTGGTAACTACTCCACATTGGATTCCTTAGAAATGACCTAGAGAATCTAAAACAGGAATGTTCAATACAGTATATATCACCTGCTCCAGATTAACCCATATGCAGGCAGCCGAGCAGAACATTGGTGCAGATTTGTCCAAGTCCCAATAACATCCAAATAAAGAAAATTAGCACAGGATAAAAGATAAAGTGCTGACGAATTTTCCCGCTGTAATCAGCGTTTTGTCAGTGTAGCGGCATCCCCGACATCCAAAGGCCTAATGGTGACCTACAGAGTCAGGGAGAGCTGACATCCTTCCTTGTAGTGTGGGTTATTAGGCATGGTGGGTGTATTGCAAGTTGGAAACATGGGTGCCAGTCACTTTTTGGAATGCAAGAAAAAGGAGATTTATTGTCTCTTAAACAGAACTGGGGGAGAGAGGATTAGGGCCAGGACACCCTTATGCCGCGTACACACGACCTGTTTTGCCGTTGGAATAAACTCCGAAGGTTTCTCAGACGGAATTCCATTCAAGCGGTCTTGCCTACACACGGTCAAACCAAAGTCCGACCGTCCAGAATGCGGTGACGTACAACACGTATGACGGGACTAGAAAAAGGACGTTCAATAGCCAGTAGCCAATAGCTTCCGTCTCATACTTGCTTCAGAGTAAGCGTTGTTTTTGGTCCGTCAAAACAGCATACAGATGATCGGTTTTCCCAATAGGAATTGGTTCCGTCAGAAATATTTAGAACATGTTCTATTTCTAGGTCCGTCAGAATTTTCAAAAAAAAAAAAAATCCGATGAGGCATACACACGATCGGAATAGACGATGAAAAGCTTCCGTCTGACTTTTTCTGTCGGACATTCCGCTCGTGTGTACGCGGCTTTAGGCAGATGCAATAGTTATTGGCAGACTCCAAGACAAAATAATAGGCAGACAGCTATACAGATAGAGGGCCTTTAAGCTGGATGCAGCAACTGTATTTGTAGAACTGCTGTCTCCTATGGCAACTGAACTTTGAACAGTAAATAGAGATCCATACGCGTAACTCACAGGGACCCATTATAGATCTTTTCTCACATCTCACAGTATCCTACTATAGATCTTCACTCACTGAGCTCCCAGTCTCTCTTTAGACCCCAGACGTCACTGGATTCCCTGAGCTCTTCCACAGCTAACCCGCTGTATACTCCTCACACTTTACCCCTGCTAACCCGCTGGGTCCCTGGCTTGGCACTCTACTGAAGCTGGTGAAAAGGCTGTTCTGGTACTTCCATACACTGGCCTCTGATAACAGCAATGGTTGGCCCTTTCTGGCAACTATTCCTCACTTTACCTCTGGCCTTGGTCATCACTTGCCCCTGGCGACAGGAGTGGTCATCCCTTGTTGCAACTGCTTCTCCCTCACTGCTGGCAATGATCCAGTTCCCCCGTCCGGCAGAACCTCTGCAACTTGGTTGGGCTTCCTACCTGAAGCCCCAACCCCGCGCTGCCTCTCTCAAACATGGATAGGCCTCAGACAGCCTAGCAGCCAGCTGCTCCCGGGATAGGCCTCAGGCTCCTGGCCTAGCATCCCGGAGCCTTGTGACACACGTCCACCCAGACAGCCATCCAGGTGGCACAGAACCCTGATCGACTGACTCCTCCCAAATAAATAGGTATTCCCAGCAGGCCAAGGGACCAAACAGACCCCTGCCAATAGGCTGGGTCAACCTATTAACTCCTAGTCTGGATCCCTATGCCCTTATCATTTTACTATCTCAGGCAACAATGCCACCTAGTGACAGAAGAGAGAGGTGCATCAAATCCAGAGTTAGGGAAAAAGCCAGTGAATCCCCTATCAATCAGACAGGCTAGTTACCACCTAGCAAGCTAAATTTGTTAGCAACCCTGCCTACTATGAGGGTGCTACATCAGTATAAAGCCTAGCAAAAGTTTCATGGCAGGGAAACAACATAGAAGTGTAGATCTTGTCCTCAAATACCAATCAGATTTTTCTGAATTATTCTTTATTTTTCTCTTAAAAAACTGCTGGCAGGCAGGGCTAATAAAAATCCTTAGGTGGGGGGGGGGAAGGAGGGGCAAGGCTTGACACAATTAGGAAGACTTTCTTAAAGGATATTAAGAGCATGCATTCGGTTGTAATCAAACCTGAAAAAAGGTAACAAAAAAGAAAAAAACATAAAAGCACTTTTGTGCTGTTTTTCTCATTTAGTTCAAGTCTCACCAATTTGATCAATTACTTTAGGCCCAATATATTATGTTGTGACAATTATATTTTATCCCATAGGGTTTCACTGCATAGCCAACAGAATCTTATGACTGTTTCTAACCTGGGGGTGATCTTTGGGCCGACCCTGATGAGAGCTCAAGAGGAAACCGTAGCAGCTATGATGAATATCAAGTTCCAGAATATTGTGGTGGAAATTTTAATAGAGCATTATGAAAAGGTATAGTCAGCACAGCGAAAGATTTGTAGCTGTATGTGTGGTTTATGATTTTGAAAGCCCAGGAACAAACATTTTATAAATTGCAGCTTACCAGTTCTTACTTACCAGCCGCTATTGATGAGAAATCACTCCAACAGAAACACCGACAAAAGGAAAAAAACAAATTTTTAATAGAGAGAAAGCAGTAGACCCTATGACAGTCATTTTATTGCACTACTTGGTGTGTACTTTTGAAACTGGAACATTCTGCATATAAAAGCACTGCATTTCAATGCACTACAATACATCACAGCGTGCTGAAATGCATGTTCAGCAAAGAAAATTAGTGTAAGATGGCTTCTGCTGTGTACAAAAACCCACACAATAATAATGCACATCAAGGCAATGCATGAAAAAAACTGATTACAATACCTGTCAGCTCAGGTGCATTTAAAGTGGTTCTAAAGCCTTAAGGTTTTTCACCTTTAATGCATTCTATGCATTAAAGTGATACTAAAGTCTCATTTTTTCTCTTTAAAAATAACAAACATGTCATACTTACCTGCTCTGTACATCTTTTTTTTTACGGAGCAGCCCTGATCCTCCTCTTCTCGGGTCCCTGGCTGGAGCTCCTGGCCCCACCCTCTTGTCGAGTGCCCCCACAGCAAGCTCTGTGTGTCCATTCAGACACAGAGCAGCGGTTTGGTCCCACCCCCTTACTCTCCTCATTGGCTAACTGACTTTGACAGCTGCGGGAGCCAATGGCGCCACTGCTGTGTCTCAACCAATCAGGAGAGAGAGTCCCAGATGGGCGAGGCACTGGACATCGCTGGATCGAGATGGGACTCAGATAGGTATAAGAGGGGCTGAGGGGGGCTGCTGCACACTGAAGGCTTTTTATCTTAATGCACAGAATGTTTTATCGTAATGCATAGAATGTATGAGCCCGATCCGATCCAGCGATGTGTATGAACGCAGTGGCTCCAGCTGCTGTTTCGCTCCTCATTGGACAGATTGATAGCAGGGGGAAACATTGGCTCCTGCTGCTGTCAGTCAAATCCGGTGACACGGGAGTCGGGGGGGCGAGTCTCGCTGTCTGTGTCAATGGACGCAGCACCGGGACTGTGCGAAGAAGCTTACACCAGTAATAAACAGTAGCAGGAAGCTGCTGCCATTCACACCATGGCAAAATGTCCGTGCAATTGTAGCCATATTCATATTCACCTTTAAAAGAAAGCAAAAAAAAAAAAAATATTTTTATTATACATTTCCTTTAACTGCTGGAACAAAACTTGTCATACCGGCAATTTTGTCCTTTGTTTTCTGAATTATAAACATTTTAGTCACAGCATAATTAAATACTTGAAGGCAGAAGTCACAGAAATCTTTTATAACAGTTCCAAATTAAACAAATCCTTATTTTTATACAAAAAAAAAAAAATTAAACAAATCCTTATTTTTATACAAAAAAAAAAAAAAAGACAGAACCAGCCTAATTTCACAGCTGGTGTCCACTGTCTTCATGAAGAATTTGTTTTGTAATTCCTAAAGAAAAAAGAGTGCATGCTGCTTCCATAATAGCAATAAAGTACAAAGCTTGTTACCAAAAACTTCTTTTTGAATTTTTTACTAGTGTGGCCCTGCAGCTCGGAGGGTGCACAGCAGTGATATAGCGGCTGTGGGTGGGAAAGGGCAGATCGGGGGGTGCAGGCATTTGGCATACCCTAATGCTTGCTTGCTTCCCCCTGTGGACCGATGCAACTGCGTTCAAAGGGAACACAGGCGTCCAAAACTCCCCCATGTGTCAAATTCTGAAGATATTGTGAAAAGCTGAGCTTCAATGGATTGAAAATTGATGGCACAGGTTAGAAAAAACGATTAGAGGAACAGACCCACACAGGGTACATGAAGATATCATGTGTGTGCCAAATATAACAGTCTGTATTTGTATCATCCAGTGCACTGTTATAGCCATAGATATTATGGGTGCTATAGTGAAGAGACGGGTGGTACCATCCAAAGCAAAGTCCAAACAGAGGTCTCACGGCACACCATTAAGGGTCGTCTCACGCCACAATTTCTGCGTTCCAGATGCAGTTCTGCATGTGCATCTTTGGTCCGTTCCAATGTGTCCCCCCCCCATTTATTTTTTTCCTCTCGATTGAGCACTGTTAAAGTGGTTGTAAAGGCAGAAGGTTTTTTATCTTAATGCATTCTTTGCATTAAATTACTTGCCGACCGCCCACTGCAGATATACTGTGGCAAGGAGGCTCAGCTGCGTGAACTGACGTACCTGTCCGTGCATGTGATCATGTGGGCGCTGCACGTGGGGGGAGCGCGTGGGTCTGGCGGTCTCGATGCCCGTCGGCCACCGGCGATCGCTCCTCACAGAGGCAGAATGGGGATCTGCCAATGTAAACAGGGCGAATCCCTGTTCTGACAGGGGAGGCGAGAGAGATCTGCTGTTCCTAGTGATCAGGAAGCGATCTCTCTCTACTCCCTGTCAGTCCACTCCCCCCCCCCCACAGTAAGAAACACCTCCCCAGGGAACACTTAACCCCTTGATCGCCCCCTAGTGTTAACCCCTTCCCTGCCAGTGTAATTTATACAGTGAACAGTGCATTTTTATAGCACTGATCGCTGTATTGGTGTCACTGGTCACCAAAAAGTGTCACTTAGGGTCAGACTTGTCTGCCGCAATTTCGCAATCCCGCTAAAAATCACAGATCGCCGCCATTACCAGTAAAAACAATAAAATATTTAAGAGTCCCTAAATCGATCCCCTATTTTGTAGACGCAATAACTTTTGCACAAACCCATTAATATACGCTTCTTGGGATTTTTTTACCTAGCAGAATACATATTGGCCTAAACTGATGAATAAATTAGTTTTTTTACATTTTTTGGGGGGATATGTATTATAGCAAAATTGTCCTTTTTTTAATGTTTATAGCGCAAAAAAAAAAACCCACAGGGGTGATCAAATACCACCAAAAGAAAGCTTTATTTATGGGAAAAAAATTTGTTTCTGCACAACGTCGCACGACCGCGCAATTGTCAGTTAAAGAGACGCAGTGCAGTGTCGCAAAAAATGGCCTGGTCATTAAGGGGGTACATCCTTCCAAGGCTGAAGTGGTTAAGATAAAAATCCTTCTGTGTGCAGCAGCCCCCCTCATACTTACCTGAGGTCCATTTAGATCCAGCAATGTTGCATGAGAGAGTCCGGGACTCCCCTCCTCATTGGCTGAGACAGCAGTGCAGTACTATTGGCTCCCGCTGCTGTCAATCAAAGTCATTGAGCCAATGAGGAGAGAAAGGGGGCAGGGCAAGGCTGCGGCTTCGTATCTGAATGGACACAGGGAGCTGCGGTTTGGCTCAGGTGCCCCCATAGCAAGCTGCTTGCTGTGGGGGCACTCAACAGGAGGGAGGAGCCAAGTGTGATGGCCAGGGACCTGAGAATAGGAGGATCTGGGCAGCTCTGTGCAAAACCACTACACAGAGCAGGTAAGTATGACATGTTTGTTATTTTTAACAAAAAAAACCATGACTTTAGTAGCACTTTAATTTTTAACGAAAATATTTTCATCAACAAAATTAACACTATTTGAGTTGACTAAAGTACAGCGAAAACTAAAACAATTCAGATGACTAAAATACGACTACAACTAAATTTGACGTCAAAATTAACACTGGTTGTATATCACAACAGCTCAATCTGTGTCTGTAGTGTATGTTCAAACCTTAATACCATAAATAATAACGTTATTAGATTTTTATTCCAGGAGTATATAATGAGTTCAGAAATTCTAGAGAAATGCTTAAATACATTACAATTTAACTAAACCCATTAGATTTTAGTTGACTGAAATGTTCAGGAGATTATGGTAGACTAAAATGCAACTAAAACTAAAATGGCATTTTATTTAAAAGATTATGACTGAAACTAAATCGACATTTGACGTCAAAATTAACACTGCAATTGAAGACATGTTCAGTTTTGATGCCTTTTGCCACGTTCCAGATGCGTTGCAAACAAAAAAAAAATGTTCTACTTTTCTACTTTTTTTTAACTAAAATGTGAAAGGTTGTGGCTTAAAATTGTCAAGTTTGCGTTCTTTTTTTAATAATGAATCTTACTCTGCACAGATCTTTCACACAGCTCCGGACCCCAATGTTCCTCTCCCCCAGGCACAACAACGTTCAATCTCCAGGAGAACCAGAGCCATTTGTCTTTCCACTGGACCAAGAAAGCCCAAGGGGAGATACACACCGTGTCTGGCTGATCAAGACAGTGAGTCTTACAAGAATAGCTGATTTAATAGGGATACCCCACTGTTTACAAATCTAACATTATGTCATACAGTGCATCTCTTGCTTGGGGACAATTTTATTTTCATTTTTAAACTTGCATAGTTTCAAAACTGTCCTATATCTGTTTTTTACCTATGTATAATATTTGTTTTACAAAAAATATTCAATGTAGGGTGAACTTATGACAGATTTAGCACTTCGCAGAGTATTATGGGTTTTATAAAGATTTAGCATAAAAAAAGCTGATTGCCTTCAGACTCTCTGATTGAACCTTCCATGGGAGGAAATGAAAGAGTGAGAAATCATTGCTCTGGCTTTCATTTGTGTAAAATTCAACTTCAGATATTGAGTTCTGTAAACTAAAGGCCTTTAACCAATTGACGACCGCCCTATAACAGATTTACTGCTACATGGCGGCCGTTCTGTGCAGAATCACGCATATATATGCGGTCTCCTGCACTTCCGTATAGGGGGCGCGGTAAGTCCCATTGTGATTAGTCACAGCAGAAGCTGATCCGCGGTTGCCGGAAAATGGATGTCCATTTGCACCCGAGAGGCTGGATGGGGCTCTGCATATATTAACAAGGCATAGCTCAGTCCTGTCAGCAGGGGAAGAAAATCCATCACATCCCTTAGTGAAAGCAGCACACACAGTACACAAAAACACTGGTTAGGCACACATTTAACCCTTTGATCGCTCTAGATGTTTAACCTCTTCCCAGCCAGTGTCATTAGTACAGTGGCAGTGTATATTTTTAGCACTGACTACTGTATTAGGCTCCATGCACACTGGAGCTCAAAAAAGCTTTTTTTGGATGCCAGATTGCTGGCAGAAAACATTGGTTGAAAAACACGTTCTTAACAGCGTTTTGTACTAGTCTTTATGTGCGTTTAGGGTTTATGGGCGTTTTTAAAAAAAATACACAGAGGACACTCCAAAAATCCCACAATACATTCCCAAACTCCCACAATGCATTGAAAAATAGAATGCCGAATGCTACTTAACGCGCGTTTATGCGTGTTTACCGGCGTTTTGCGTTTTTTTAGGGTCAGAAAAACGGCACTTTGAACGCGATTTTATGGCGTTCAGAGAACAGCCCATAAACTCCACTGCTGATAGAAGCTAAAAAAACTCCATGTGTGCATGGACACATAGGATAACATAGAGTGGAGTTTATGGGCTGTTAAAAAAAACACCCAAACTCCAAAAAAACTGTCATTTATGAGCTCCAGTGTGCATGGAGCCTAAGTGTTACTGGTTCCCACAAAGTGGCAAAAGTGTCAGTTAGTGTCAGATTGACTGCCACAATGTCGCTATCCCACTATAAGTCGCTGATCACCGCCATTACTAGTATTAAAAAAATAAAATAAATAAAAATTCCATGAATATATTCCATAGTTTGTAGGCTTTTTAACTTTAGCGCAAACCAATCAATATAGGCTTATTGTGATTTTTTTTTTTTACCAGACATCTGTGTGATAAACATTTAAAAAACAATATGAAAAGAAAATTTGTACAAAACCACTATAGATTCTTTTTATATAAACAAATCTACTCGGAAGACTTTCCAAATACAGATTACACACAATACCAAAAAATGTCAGCATTTTGAAAACTAATTTAGATACATTGTAGATGTAATATATATCTATACACAATTATGTGAAAAAGTAAGTACATCCTATGGAAATTGTTGACTTTTTCAACATGTTTGAACAGGCAAACATTAGATCTTTATTCAGACGGTGCCCGCAACTAAGAGTAATATATTTGACCAAGTAACACACGGTGTATTCATTTTTATTAACTAAATGGTCAAAATACAAATTTGTCAAAGAAAAAGAAAGTAAGTGTACCCCTACAGTTACCACCACTTCATATCCATGAAATGAATCTGGGGTTCCAGATTAGGTTCCAATGATTAGAACCTTATTAGGGAGTATGTAAGTGGAATCTGTCTTATTTAAACCTCAGACATCTAGGGTTTGGTGTTCTCTTTGCTATTGGCATGTGTGATGTCATCATGCCAAGATTAATAGAACTCTCTAAGACCCTAAAAAAAAAAAATGTGGATGTGTATAAGTCTGGCATGGGATTTAAATGGATTGCCTGCAATAAAATTTAAGGTGACAATGCTCAGTTCCTGTCTTCTAATTGGGCTTCTACATTGTCACCCTGTCACATAGGCTTCTGATAGAGACTACAGGTGGCCATGTTACTGCACATTACACAGGCATTGTTCACTGTTCTCACAATCAGGAAATTCTATGCAGCCATTGCGGAAGTGTATGCATGTCTAGATATGGAGGGATGATATAAACTTTAATGTTTTGTTTTTTTTCCTGCAGGTGACTCTTATAGTAGCAGTCCAACCAGCACTCCAATGGGCAGTGTTGAATCACTGTCTTCACATTCCTCAGAACTGAATGTAAATTCAAGGTCAGCTTCTTCGCCACAAAGAGACAAGAAAGGGGGTAGCATCCCATGGGTGACCTCCACTCCTTCCTCTAATGGCCAGAAAAGCTCTAGCCTTTGGACCACAAGTCCCGAGTCGAGCTCCAAAGAGGATGCCTCAAAAACCGACGTAGAGTCAGATTGTCATAGTGTGTCTTCTGTGACCAGCCCTGGTAATGTCTCTCCACCGATTGACCTCAACAAGAAAGGACATTATGAGCTTTCTGGACTCAAGCGCTCTGCAGCCCCCTCACTTCGCTCCTTACCTTCCACAGAAGGTAGGTGGTTGATGATTTTTGAGCTGTTGGTTCTGGGTAAACTAGCATTATAGGAACACTCCACTTGTAACTTTATTTTCCACAACCCCCTGATATCTGACAGCTACTGCGTCAACTGCCTTAGGTCACAAACTGCACATTCAGAACTTGAGAGATGGTATATGGCAAGGATGTTGACAGCAAGTGCCATACTCCAGGTGACCTCTGACCGTCTGCTACCGAAAATACACATAAATGTGTCAGTGGAAGATCACACTCCCCATATTTCTATCCAACTGGGTTCCTTTTAAATCGTAAGGCTTTGCATCTATTATTAAGTAGTGTGCAATGCTTAGGGGTCTGTGTATAAAAGCAATTGCTGTGTGAATGCCGCAGCATTTTCACAGCCATTTCAAATAATCCCCATAATTTGTCTAATGTGTGTATTATCTGTGATCATCAGCTCCACCTAATGGTCATAATGCAGTATTTTCATGAAATACCGAAACCAGGAAAATACAGCATTATGGTCACTCGATGGAGTTGATGATCATAGGAAATAAGCATA
The DNA here is from genome assembly GCA_037952835.1 of Lithobates septentrionalis. Taxonomy (NCBI): domain Eukaryota; kingdom Metazoa; phylum Chordata; class Amphibia; order Anura; family Ranidae; genus Lithobates; species Lithobates septentrionalis. The sequence continues at coordinate 1,400,347 of JBBDGP010000653.1, read as the reverse complement.
GGAAATGCTGAGACGTTCACAAAGCAATGTTTTTGTAAATAGACCCCTAAATGTCAGGTAACAGACAAGCAGTGCATTACTAGGAAAGAGACAGAGAGAGAGAGCAGTGTGTTCACATGTGCAACAAAGAAAAAACTGTGAAAAACCTGAATAAATAGAGGAACGCAATGTAAAAATGGGCATGTTCAGACCATTCCTTATGTTTCATTCACAAGCATTATACTTCTATAAATTCTATATAAATACTGTATAACAATTATAATCTAACAACAAAATGTATTTTGCATAATACAATACTGAATTCTGATAAGACAGTCTATTTTTCTAGCATTACATTTTGTATCAGGTCAGTATTCAGTTCTGTTATATTTTTACTGTTTACACTGTTTATTGATTTGGCTTCAATGATTTGCAATAATTTATCTTTATTTAGTCACTGAAATAATTTTCTGTAATTTGATGCTGAATGCAACACAGAAGATAGTGACAGCACATGATTTAGGTGACACCATACATTGTCTTTTATTGATAAGCAAATGTGTTGATGAAAATGATCATGAGGAATAAATGAGTAAAGTTGGCCAAACACATATAGATTTTTTTCTGTTCAGCCTGGTGGCTGAACAGAAAAGAATTTAACAGGTTCCTCCATCCACACTACACACTGCAAATGGATGAGTCTCCCACTGCGGCTACTGTATTTTCACAGTCGACCCTGCTAGCTGTCAAAATACCCAAACAGCAGCTGCATCTAGTTGCACAGTTTTCCACTGGGATCCATCGATTTTGCAATTGAGGGATGTCGGGTGGGAGATGGCCAACAGGGCCACCCAAAGAGCAAAATTCTTCCATTTTCTGGAGCTTTTTCTGTGCACAATAAGCTGCCTTGCAAGAAACATACTGTACAAGTTATAAACATTGCATGCAGTATAGAGATCCTACAGGCTCAAATGCAGTCTGCGCCAAAACCACTTGAAGACCAGGCCTTTTTTTTGACACTTTTTGTAAGTTAAACCTGTATTTTTTGCAAGAAAATGACTTAGAACCCCTCAAACATTCTATATTTTTTAGCAAAGGCCCTAGAGAATAAAATGAGGGGTTTAGCAATTTGTTATGTCACACGGTATTTGTGCAACGGTTTTTTGAATGCAAATGTTTTGGAAAAAATACACTATAATGAATCGCAGACAAACAGGAGATGTAATACCCAATTTTTTGGTAAAATATAAAAGATGGTGTTAGGCCGAGTAAATAGATACCTAACATGTCGTGCTTTAAAATTTCACACGCAACAAAGTACGGTATTTAAAAATCTCCATAGGTGACCCTTTATAAGTCTTTACAGGTTACCAGATTAGAGTTACTGAGGAGGTCTGGTGCTAGAATTATTGATCTCTCTCTGACATTCAGGACAATACCTTACATGTGGTGTGATCGCCATTTACAAATGCGTGCGTTCGTCTTTGCATACAAGCACGGGGAGACGAGGGAGTTTAATTGTTTTTTTTTTTTTTCATTTCATTATTTATTTTATTTTGACAATGTTTATTTCTTTTTTTTATTTCTTTTTTTTTTTTTTAATGTAAACATCCCTTGTGACAACAATAGGCAGTGACAGGTACTCTTTATGGAAAGATTGGGGGTCTATTAGTCCCTAGGTGTCTCCTCTGCCCTTAAAAGCATCTGATCACTCCAAGATCGGTGTGTTCAGATGCTTTCTCAATTTAAAAATGGTGCTGTTTACATATGGGGAAACTGGAAGTGAAGACAATACTTGTTGCTTCCACTTTCCTATACCATAGAACTCATCGGCTTTCATTCTGGGCTCACTAATTAGCCACTAGGATGGCTTTTACATAGGAGCCGATTGCCTCCTATAAAAAACAATACCGGGATGATGCCTGTAGCTGTAGGCATCATCCCAGTATAACCACTTAAGGTCAAATGACGTACATGTATGTGATTTGGTGTTAGGAGGTTAAATCTGGGTATGCCAATCAATACCACTATAGAGCAGTATTCTCACAGTAAGAGCTTAGTAAAGAAAGCACACCTTCAGCTTTTTTTAAACATATCCAGGGGTACCTGATAGCTATGCTAATTATTAACCTCTTACCTCTGCTATAAATTATGATTTAAATACTACTCTGCACTCATGTAATCATTGGAGATCACAAACTGCTAGGAGTAGGCAGCCCATTCATGTATTAAACCACAGTGTAGTGAGTACATATCTACATATTAGAACTACAAGGAAGGCATCAGATATTGATATGGCTGTGGACTCTGGTTTCCACGATTGTCTGTCTGGAATAACGTGTAATATGGGGATGGGCAGGACTTGGCTAAAGTTATGCAGGGATTACCTTTTTTTTAGCAGTTTGTGCTCTCCATTCCCAGTCTGCATTTGCAGTGCAGATGCCGACAAGGCTACGTAAATAAAGAAATATTTACACTGTGATTACAGCTATGTAAGCACAGGGATGAAAGTAAATAAGTGCCCTCACAGGGTATTTTGATTCAACTGAGGGCTGGCTCTTGACAGAACTTCTTTCCTCCTCTCTATTCTTATGATTGGTTGCCTCAGTTGACAGACAGATGAGGTTGTCATAGGTCAACTCAGCAATAATAGAAGAATGAGCAACAATAGAAGGGTGAACTATTACTCCATTGAAACAATTGTCAAGGGATACTTTTTTTAGGAGACTAGCTGGTCATTATGAAGATGATTTGGCCAAAAGCTATTAAAGCTTAGTGCTAGGAGGTAAAATCCTTAGAAATAAAATGTAATGAAGGTGTTATATTTCCTTTAGGTATTAAGAGCAGAAGTCCATCTACTCAGAGCCTAACATCTGTAGAGCTAAAAGACATTGGATTTCCAGAATTACCGCCAAAGGTGATGAGACGAAGGTTGGACACCGGCTCCAGTAATGGCTACCAGAGGCCAGGATCAGTGTAAGCACTCAGTTTCCTGTTTGTTGTTATACAGTTTATGCATAAGCTATTAGAGCCATGACATTGTGATCTCATGTGCAGTCTGTGGGCTTAAGCTGGCCATACATGGATTGAAATTCAGCCGGTTCAGCAGGGACTGGCTGAATTTCTATCCATATGTGGCCACTGTGGTCGTTTTACCAATCTACCTCTGTTCAACCTCCCTGTTTGTATAGTTCTGCTCGCAATAAGCTACAGCACTGATCAATGTATTCTGATGTTGGGAGAGTCTCCCTGCTGTCAGGATACTCAGCAGGGAGGATTCCCACAACCACATTGAATGTGTGGATAGGTGAATTGGTTCAGTTTTTTTTTTGTTCAACCAGTGGGTTGGTCATACATGGGGCAGTTTTTTTTCCTTTTAACTAGTGAATTGATAAGTAAAAATTGACCCATGTATGGCCAGCTTCAGCCACAGTAGAACTGCAACCTGAAGATGGCAATGTGCTTCTGTTTAATACTGTAATTGCCAGAAACAGTAGTAGTACAATAAATAATACAGTAATTTAAACATTACATATCCAAAAGTGTTATACAGGCACTCATGGGTCTTGCAGAGGAAATGGTTCTCCTCTTTCTCAAGGACTGAGCTTCATTGAAACGTGGACAATAAAACCGCTGCTGTCTTGATCTATCTCCTCTGCAAGACCCGTGAGTGCCTCTATACTAGTTTTGGATTTGTATGGATTTCTTTGCGGGTGAAAACCTGGGCATTTACCTCAAACATAGAGTGCAGTGACTACCCTTGGGACTGTTTAATTGGTGTCATGGCGATGGCATCATGTTCTTCACCTTGTCCAATTAGAGAACGCCTTTTATTGCTTGAAAAGTACTGAATGAGTGACCCCCCCATATGGTTACTATGTAGAAGGAAAGCTGCTTGGCACAGATCCTCCATTTCCTTCTTGAGTGCCCTAGAGCCCCTAAAGTAGGGGGAAATCTAATATGCATATATTAAATCACAGTCAAATATTAATCAGTGAGGCTATCTTTCAAATTAGGGACGTATAGTGAGAGGTGGGGACAGCCCTTATTTTTCAGTATTTGCATAATAGCGCACCCCACGTTTAAGGCCTCCCAGGTGCTCTAGACGCAGGGCCCCCAAAACTTTGGTCCTCCCTCCAGTTGTTCAGGAACTACAACTCCCACCATGCCTAGTTATGTCTGTGAATGTCAAAGTTTTACAATGCATCATGGGCCGTGTAGTTCTGCAACAGCTGGAGGGCCATAGTTTGGAGATCCCTGCTCTAGAAGATAATAGTGGATATCATCATGCACCCCTTAGTTTTCATTGGCTCCCTGATATGAGTAAATGCACAGTTGTCCTTTCCACAGCTGCAGCTTTGATTTCACAAAAAAAGCCTAAAAACAAAAACTAAATTTTATTGAACCAATACTTTTAAAATATTATAATTGAATACAAGTTCTTCCTTTCTTTTTTTTTCTCATCTAGAGTGGCAGCCAGAGCACAGCTCTTTGAAAGTGCGGGGTCACTGAAACAGGCCACAATCGGGCGGTAAGGATTATATACTATTAGATTGTACAGTCTGAAGTCATTTCATAGAAGTTGTTTGTCTCTGATAAACCCTTGTGCATGAGGCCTTAGAAGCTCTGGATATGATTCTGTGTATATGGAATTCCAGTCATTGGCTGTGAATTGAATGTTACCTGTGGCAACCATCCAGAATCTTTGTCAAACCTGCCTTGAGAGAGTGACAGTTAAGGTAAATATTTTATTTGTACTTTTGTTTAGATGTGTAAAACTATAACATTTAGGGCCCATTAACAACTATGTATTTCAATGCACGCCAATTCAAAAACACTGGTTAGCCATTGTTTTAAATGGTGCCAGTTCATATCTGAATAATTTGCTGGTGTTTTTTGATGCGTTAATGAATATTATTGGGTCAGTTGATTGTAGTGGAATTTTTTAAAAATACACAATTGTTGGTAACTCATGAACATGTGCATAGAAAGGTGTGCATCTAGTCTAATCTTCATCTAAGTGTATTTCTGCTTTTGCAGCCAAATTGGGACATTACCTACCAGGGGCGGACTGACCATTCGGGCACTCGGGCACTGCCCGAGGGCCCCATGCCACGAAGGGGCCCCATCAGGGTTGCCATCCTCAATAAAACCAGGGACTGTATGTAAAAATGTGTGTGTATGTGTATTCTGTGTGTGTATACTGTATGTGTGTGTGTGTGTATACTGTGTGGCCCCATAATCTATTGCCTGGGGGCCCCATAATCTTCTACTGCCCGGGGGCCCCATAATCTTCTCCTATTGCCTGGGGGCCACATAATCTCCTATTGCCCGGGGGCCCCATGAGTTGTCAGTCCGCCCCTGTTACCTACTTTATATTTGTTACATGTTCCCATTTGCATAGCATAACTTAAAAAAAGAAAAAATCATTTTTTTTTATTATTACCTAAACAATTCTGCCTAGCTTTCCCCTTCTATGTATTGCAGGAGTTATGATTTCGAAGATTAATCTGGTCTGTATTGTGCAAACAGATCTCATTATCAGTTAAACTTGGTGTGCACATTGCCTGCCCTAACAGAGGGTGACCTCAAACCTTGGGTGGTACATTGTATAAAAATGCACTTTTAAAGCCCCTTTTGAAGAAACATAAATCTACTTTTGCTGTGGGGCTCCCAAACACTGCAAAAGTTGAATGCTTGTTAAAGCGGAAGTAACCCCATCAATTTAAGACCCCTTTCACACTGGGTCGTTTTGCTAAAAATAGCGCCTGCAAATCGACCTGAAACAGCCGCTGCTGTGTCTCCAGTGTGAAAGCCCCGAGGGCTTTCACACTGGAGCAGTGCGCTTGCAGGACAGAAAATAAACTCCTGCAAGCAGCATCTTTGGAGCGGTGAATGTATTCACTGCTCCTAAACCGCTCCTGCCCATTGAAATCAATGGGGCAGCGTGGCTATACCGCCGGCGAAGTGCCGCTGAAGTGGCGCTTTGCAGGCGGTTTTAACCCTTTTTCGGCCACTAGTGGGGGTTAAAACCACCCCGCTAACGGCCGAATAGCGCCGCTAAAATGACGGTAAAGCGCCGCTAAAAATCTCGGCGTTTTACTGCCGACGCACCCACCGCCCCAGTGTGAAACCGGCCTAACAGTTTTAAAAAGCAGTTCCATTCCCAGCATGTGGGGAATGCTAACTGTCACATTGGTTGTGCTCTCAACCAAACTGTCAAACCATCCAATGGCTGGTGTCATAACTGATCACATGTGCAGCATCTAGGCAGTTGAAAATTAAACAGAGGCCAAGATGGCAGCTTCCTTGGCTGGAAATGATAGGAGGGTTTACTTCCACTTTAAGTCTAGGGGTACAATAACAAGCATTACTTACCATACACCCCTACTTTGGCCATCTTCAACACTCTCGTATTCTCACTGAAGCTCCTGGTCTGTGGGAGGCCCCTCAGCATCAGTATGTGCAATTCAGGGCTATATTTTATGTTTAGCAGGCAGGGGTGCCACCATAGCCAGGAGTGGCTTACAAGGGAGGTGGTGGGGATTGGTTGCACTGTTAAAGGGGACCTGCTGGAATAAAGTAAGCATTTCTCTTAAGTCCAGACATTAAGAATTTAAGATTTTTTTTTTTCTTACTGTATGTATGGAGTTGGGCTTTGAAACGGTCTTAAATATGTCCCCTAATTGAAAGCTATTCTGAGCAATAGAAGCTCCTTTTAGAGTACTATCTATAATCCTGCTCCAAAGAAACAACTTGAAAGATGAGATTTTTTTTTTCTTTTTCATTTTTTATAGGTATGTGAATGCCATGTGAATGTGAATGCAGCATACACACGGTCAGAATTTCCGACAACAAATGTTCGATGCGAGCTTGTTGCCGGACATTCCGACCACATGTAGGCTCCATCGGACATTTCCGACAACAAAAAATTTGAGAGCTGGTTCTCAAATTTTCCGACAACAAAATTCCGATCGTGTGTACACAATTCCAACGCACAAAATTCCACGCATGCTCGGAATCAAGCAGAAGAGCCGCACTGGCTTTTGAACTTCATTTTTCTCGGCTCGTCGTACGTGTTGTAAGTCACCGCGTTCTTGACGTTCGGAATTTCCAACAACATTTGTGCGACCGTGTGTGTGCAAGACAAGTTTGAGACAACATACGTCGTAAATAAATCCAGGATTTTGTTGTCGGAATGTCCGATCGTGTGTACGCGGCTGAATAGTTATATATAACAAACATATAGTGGGGGTTTCCCAAACTTGACTGCAAAAGTTGAACTATGCTGCATTAACTATGTTACTGAAATAAAATAGTTAACGGAAAATGACTCTGACATAAATTACACAGCCCAGAATGGGTCTGACCACAGGAGGTCAGAGAGGCGTGGGAAATCATTTCTGTGAATGCCAGATATTCCATGAATTATTAATATGTGTTTATTCTCACAATTAATTATGTCTTCTGGGGGTAATTATATTTGGCTACTAGAGTAGCATGTTCCCTATGAAAGAGGAGAAAGGGCTTTTTTTATTTAGTATAGAGGTAGATGGCCAAAGCTCCACATAATCACTTGTCATTTGCTTGCTGGAACTTGCAGCTCCACAGCATTTGGCGGGCACATAGAGTACTTACATCTGTCAGCCTGATGAGTGTTTCCTGATTAGTGTTAGGAAGCTAGTTGTTAGGTAATTTGGACAGGGTATAATCCCCAATCCTCATTAAATTAGTAGGTATGATGCCCGGTGGGTGTGAAGATGCGACTCGGTGTATATCTTGCAGCATGTATGCGTTCCTTGGTCATCCGATCGAGGGCAAATACTGCTGTGTAGAATGTAAGCACATTGTTTCCCTGGAAGCCCGGGTTCTGAATCTGGGGAAGCAACTGTCAGCACTGAGAAGACCCTCCATATTAAAGGTGAGCCAGGAACATACACGGCAGATGCAGGGGGGGGCCAGCACAGAGGCGGGTGGAGACAAAGAGGTGCAGGCACTAGCAAAGCACCTAAATGAGGAAGGTGCAGATCAGCTGGGAGTAAAGATGGCCAAAAAGTTAGAGGGGTTTTTAAACTAGGCGACGGGGGGGGGGGGGGGGGGGGGGGCAGAGGTAGACATAGTCAGCATGGAACATATTCCAGAGGGTAGTATTGGGGACATTAGTGGTAGGTTGACTAAAGCACATAAACCCAAGGTAAGTATAGTAACAAGTCCTGGTTGCAATCTCGGAACACCCAATGAGAGGATAGTATGTGACCGGTCTAAACTACGTGGCATGTTCACCAATGCCAGGAGCCTGGCAGACAAGATGGGTGAAGTAGAGATACTGTTGTAGGAGGAGGATTTGGATTTTGTGGGAATTTCAGAGACCTGGTTCAACAGTTCTCATGATTGGCTGGAAAACAAGCTCAGCAATGGCATGCAATGCAAAGCTGCTGCTAACAAAGCAAACAGAATATTGGCATGCATTAAAAAGTGGATCAACTCCAGAGATAAAACAATAATTTTCCCGCTCTACAAGACTCTGGTCCGGCCGCACCTAGAGTATTCTGTCCAGTTCGGGGCACCAGTCCTCAGGAAGGATGTACTGGAAATGGAGCGAGTACAAACAAGGGCAACAAAGCTAATAAGGGGTCTGGAGGATATTAGTTATGAGGAAAGGTTGTGAGCACTGAACTTATTCTCTCTGGAGAACAGACGCTTGAGAGGGGATATGATTTCAATTTATAAATACCGTACTGGTGACCCCACAATAGGGTCACAACTTTTTTTGTGGAAGGGAGTTTAACAAGACACGTGGCCACTCATTAAAATTAGAAGAAAAGAGGTTTAACCTAAACTACGTAGAGGGTTCTTTACTGTAAGAGCGGTAAGGATGTGGCATTCCCTTCCACAGGCGGTGGTCTCAGTGGGAAGCATCGATAGTTTCAAAAAACTATTAGATAAGCACCTGAATGACCATAACATACAGGGATCTACAATGTAATACTGACATATAATCACACACATAGGTTGTACTTGATGGACTTATGTCTTTTTTCAACATCTCCTACTATGTAACTACTATGTAAGTAATATTGATTTAAGTTGTATAGCTCCTCCTTAGTTGCAATTAATTCAAAATAATTTCCAGGCTCACATTGCTGCCTAGCTGGGGTAACACAGTCCAACATGCACAATAAGGATGATTTACTGAAGGTAAATAAATTGTGCACTTTACAAACACGCCTTTTCCACAAAGCTTAGTAAATTTGGTGTAGCTTCACATTGAAAAGAATACCCAATCAGATGCAAGGGAAATTAAAAACTAGCATTTTTCTTGCACATGATTGGATGATGGAAATCAACAGAGCTTTACCCCAGTTACTAAGCTCTGTGGAAAATGACTGCAACTGACCTTGCAAAGTGCACAGTCTATTTGCCTTTATTAAACCAACTCCAGTGATTTCTATCAGGAGCACAGAACACTATATGCCCAGGAAATGTCTTTTACATGGGAACATTAGCTCATTTCTGTATTTTCAATGTCATGTTTATTAATAAATATTGTAAAAAGTGTTCTGTTATAAGGTAGCAGTAATTGAGCCAACAACATAAGGGACTTTGTAGCTGAACCTACTGAAAGTTTAGGCCATTTCTAGGGGCATAACAAAGATGCTTCATTTACTATCTAGCTCTAGAAAAGCTTGTGGGCTAAATGGTTATTACCTTTGTCTTGAGTTCAAATCCTACCAGAGATAGCATCTGCATGGAGTCTGAATGGTCTGCTCGTGTCTGTGTGGGTTTTGATTCTGTTGCTCTTTATTTGTTCAGTATCATACTGATATGTTAATTGGTACCTGACCCTGGAGTATGTGACCAAACTGACCCTGGAGTGAGTGTGTGACCAAACTGACCCTGGAGTGAGTATGTGACCAAACTGACCCTGAAGTGGATGTGTGACCAAACTGACCCTGGAGTGGGTATATGACCAAACTGACCCTGGAGTGGGTATATGACCAAACTGACCCTGGAGTGGGTGTGTGTGACCAAACTGACCCTGGAGTGGGTGTGTGTGACCAAACTGACCCTGGAGTGGGTGTGTGTGACCAAACTGACCCTGGAGTGGGTGTGTGTGACCAAACTGACCCTGGAGTGGGTGTGTGTGACCAAACTGACCCTGGAGTGGGTGTGTGACCAAACTGACCCTGGAGTGGGTATATGACCAAACTGACCCTGGAGTGGGTGTGTGTGACCAAACTGACCCTGGAGTGGGTATATGACCAAACTGACCCTGGAGTGGGTATATGACCAAACTGACCCTGGAGTGGGTATATGACCAAACTGACCCTGGAGTGGGTGTGTGTGACCAAACTGACCCTGGAGTGGGTGTGTGTGACCAAACTGACCCTGGAGTGGGTATATGACCAAACTGACCCTGGAGTGGGTATATGACCAAACTGACCCTGGAGTGGGTGTGTGTGACCAAACTGACCCTGGAGTGGGTGTGTGACCAAACTGACCCTGGAGTGGGTGTATGTGACCAAACTGACCCTGGAGTGGGTGTATGACCAAACTGACCCTGGAGTGAGTATGTGACCAAACTGACCCTGGAGTGGGTATATGACCAAACTGACCCTGGAGTGGGTATATGACCAAACTGACCCTGGAGTGGGTATGTGACCAAACTGACCCTGGAGTGGGTATATGACCAAACTGACCCTGGAGTGGGTGTGTGTGACCAAACTGACCCTGGAGTGGGTGTGTGACCAAACTGACCCTGGAGTGGGTGTGTGACCAAACTGACCCTGGAGTGGGTGTGTGTGACCAAACAGACCCTGGAGTGAGTATGTGACCAAACTGACCCTGGAGTGGGTGTGTGTGACCAAACTGACCCTGGAGTGAGTATGTGACCAAACTGACCCTGGAGTGGGTGTGTGTGACCAAACTGACCCTGGAGTGGCTCTATGACCAAACTGACCCTGGAGTGGCTCTATGACCAAACTGACCCTGGAGTGGGTGTGTGTGACCAAACTGACCCTGGAGTGGCTCTATGACCAAACTGACCCTGGAGTGGCTCTATGACCAAACTGACCCTGGAGTGGCTCTATGACCAAACTGACCCTGGAGTGGGTGTGTGTGACCAAACTGACCCTGGAGTGGGTGTGTGTGACCAAACTGACCCTGGAGTGGGTGTGTGTGACCAAACTGACCCTGGAGTGGCTCTATGACCAAACTGACCTTGGAGTGGCTCTATGACCAAACTGACCCTGGAGTGGCTCTATGACCAAACTGACCCTGAAGTAGGTGTATGGCCAGACTGACCCTGAAGTGGGTATGTGAACTGCATTTGGCAGCCTCATATTTCTTTCAATACAAATTTACTTCACAAAGCAGGCAGACAGAGGGGCAGCACCACATTAAAAATGTTGCCACCCTCTTTATAATATACAGTATGATACAATGCAGGTTTTAGGATCCCACGTACAAATCAAATCTTTTGCAAGGTTTCTATGTATGGGTTGTAGTTGTGTTTCTGTCTGTTTGTCTAGAGTTGCTCTTTATGCAGCCAGTTTTATTTTCTTATCTGCTGTAAAAAATGACAGACTGTATCTTTCTTTTTTTATTATTGTAGAAATGCTCACAGTAGTGTATGTACAGAGCAATATTTCCATTCAGATTTGCTGAAGATGAACAGCAGTGTTTTACACTTTAAATATAAAATGTTATTGTGCATGTGAATTACTTTATTGTATACTTTCATCTTTTAACTACATTTTTTTTTACCTAACATTTTTAAGGCAAGCAAAAGCAATGTACTCATGTAAAGCAGAACACAGCCATGAGCTCTCCTTCCCCCAGGGGGCGATATTCTCCAACGGTAAGTCTGTGCTCTAATACTGGATCACTTGGGCTCTCTGTAATTCTGCATTTTATTCAGGGTATTACACAGCCAACACTTTTTTTTTTCAGATCTGTTCTGTTACATCCCATCTTCAACTACATAATTTTCTTCTTCATTTCAGTCAAATTATGAGCACCTCACATATTCCTTTAGTTCCCGTTCTGATCTATTCTCCTTCAATTGGGGCTGATTGTACAGTTTTTGTCTTTTGTTTTATAGTGAAGGAGCACTCAGGATAAAACACACAGTTGGGTAATAGTAATCACAATGAATAGCAGCTACCTTGCTATTGTTTTGGATGAACTGTTTGAAAATAGTATAATAAATATTAAATGAAATATAAATAATTAAAATTTAAATTTAGTTAAAAAACATTTTTTTCTTTACAGCTTTACTTGCATTACTTACCTCTAATGAAGGCTGTCCCACAATGTGCAGGCTGCTGGATTCTGTGGAAATCTTCATTGCGGGGCTGTCCTATCCTCTTCCTGCTGCTGAACTTTCAACCCTGCAAGGTTTAACACCTTTAGGTTTCCAGGCTCAGCTGCACTAAAGATGATCTGACAGGGACACACACACACACTGTCCTGCCCTCTCCTCCATTGAGAAAAGTTCTTTCACGAATTACACTGCTTATAACACGATCTGTAGATGGGGGAAAGAATACTGTGACTGATCAGATTTACACCCATTTACAGATCGTGTTTCGTCTTTTCTCAGTAGAGGAGAGGGCAGGAGGAAATGTTTCCTGATCAAATCATCTTTAGTACAGCTGAGTCTAGAGACCCAAAACTGTCGACATCACACTACAGGTCACATACTTTACCCCCACTTCCGCCTAGAGCCCTTATAAGGCACTCAAATGCTTCCTCTTTGCTACAGGATGGTCGACACCTGGGTTGTTGTGTACTCCTTCTGGACATGCTTATTACCCTATTAGTTCGCACCCTACCCCATGAGTACCTAACAGGGGAATACCCTCACCATTGGCTGTGGCAGATAGCAGGCAAAAGGGAGCCACAGCAAAAACTCACTCAAACTGGCTTTGTCGAAGGTCCTCAAAACAACCTTAGAGTGACAATGTTTCCCTTGCACCAGAGCAGGAACCAATATTAACACTGGTCTCTCTTCCCAATTCATGTTCTATTTTAGGCATGCAACCAGTGGCCCACCTGACAAAAGCAGAATTTTATGCATCCATGTGACAATTCTTTGGACAACTAACAGCCCCCTCTGCACACAGGCGTTAACAGTGCTCTCTCCCTCCTGTGGCACAGGATCGCTCAGATCGGGCTGTTGCCACAGCACCCCAGGGTGCCAAGGAACCCCGTTTGAGAAACACTGTCCTAAAACATGTGATAAGATGAATTTTCAGAATGGCTCTAACCTCCATTACCATGTATAGAATTTTGTGGCTGCTAAGAGTGGAGGGGATTTCTGTTACAGTTTTCCTCCCTTTCTGGGTCACAGACACCCCAGACCTGTGGGTTCAATTTGTGGTTTCAAGGGGTACAAAATAGAGTTTCAAAACTTCATCCCCTCACCAACAGTGAGATTTTTGGAATACCCTAAACCATCTACTGTCCCAGGGAGTAGTTGTGTCAGTACCCCCTCAAGGCAGGTTAATAGGTTTCTAATTCAAACCTGTTCAATGTACCAAAGCCTAACGGGGTATTCATCCCATTCCCTCAACAAATGCCTTACAATTTCACATGGAATTCACTAGGTCAGTTATTGCCTCTCTGAAACAAGGTCAGTATCTAGCATCTGTAGTCCTCCAAGATGCCTAGCTGCATATCCACATTTATTCACCTCATTAGCACTTTCAGCACTTTGCAGTAGCAGTCATTTTCAGTTTTCCCCTCTTCTTGCCCTTCTAAGAATTCAGGGCATCCAGGACTCATTTTGCCTCCAGTTGTTAAAAAACATCCACAGGACAATTCAGCTGCTCCTGGCCTTCGGTTGGATGATCAGTTTTTACAAATCTAACCTCCAACCTTCTTTTTGCCTGGAATACTATCGCTTCTAATTTTCATGTGATTTTTATTATTAGGTAGATCATTGGTTTCTAGGAGAGGGTTGATTTTTTTTCAATAATAATGTGTTTAGCGCGGAGTGGCTATATTATTATCATTACCACCAAATATAAGAGATGATTCTCATTACACCAAACGGGCCCAGAAGAAGCTGGTACACAAACATCTGGGAGACGACCCCTGGCCTATTCTCAAAAGGCCAGACCTGCTGTCTCATGGCCCTCTGTTCCATGCTGCTTCTCGGTCTCTGGCTTTATTGGCATGCTCATGGAGCCCAGATCTTAAGAATTAGAGAGATCTCAGTGTCTCTCATTCCTACCTTGCTAAAAGCAAGAAAAAACATTTCTAGAAATATCTAATATTGTACGTAGAAATCCTTCTTTGCCTGGTGTGAGCACAAGTACTTCAATTTCAGAGGTTACTTTGTGCTTCACATTCTGGCCTTCCTACAATCAGACCTTGACCAGTACTTGGCTTAAGAACTCTGAAAGGACAGGCTTTGGCCTAGTTCACTCTTTTTTCAAAAACCTCTGGTCTCGCTTTTCCTTGTCAAAATCTTTATTCAAGGTGTATCTTGGATCAGGCCCCCCCTTACAGCATCCAGCACTTCCCTGGGACCTCAACTTGGTTCCCTCTGCCCTGCAGAGACCATCATTTAAACCTATCAGGTATATTCCCTTAGATCAGAGGTTTCAAACTGGTGGCCCTCTAGCTGTTGCAAAACTACAAGTCCAATGAGACATTGCAAGGCTGACAGTTACAAGCATGACTCCCACAGGCAGAGGCATAATGGGACTTGTAGTTTCGCAACAGCTGGAGGGCCACCAGTTTGAGACCCCTGCCTTAGATGACCTGTCCTGCAAAGTGGCATTTTTACCAAAGACAAAGTAGTCTTTCACCTAAGACGATCCTTCCTTTCCAAGATGGTATCAGTTTTCCACCTAAATGAAAACAAAGGGGTTGATTTACTAAAGGCAAATAGACTGTGCACTTTGAAAAGTGCATTTGTACTCTGCAAGTGCAGTTGCTCCAGAGCTTAGTAAAAGAGCAGAAGCTATGCTGACATCCATTATCCAATTGTGTACAAGCAAAAATGCTTTTTTTTTTCACTTTTCTTTGCAAAGTGAAGCCTTACCTCATTTACTAAGCTCTGGAGCAACTGCACTTGCAAAGTGCACAGTGTATTTGCCTTTAGTAAATCAACCCCATAGTCTTATCATCCTTATGGCCTGCTCCAAAAGCATGAAAATAGAATTTCTCTTCAATGCCTCGATGTAGACAGAGCCATAAGCATCTACCTCAAAGCAACAGCTTGAATCAGGTAAACAGATTCTCCATTTGTCCTGTTGTCAGGATCTTGCAAGGGACACTCGCTTCCAAGTCCATCATCACTCGAAAGATAAGAAATCTGATCGCAAGAGCTTACACTCTCAAGGACAAATCTCCTCCTGCACTTTTACATGCCCATTCCAACAGATCAGTGAGTTTTCTGGGCATTCTGGGCCTTTATAGCCCAGCTGTGTAAGGTAGACATGTGCAGAACGAAAACATTTTGTTTAGTTTCAGATAGATTTGTTATGTTACTAACTTTGTTTTGTTGATTTGTTTCGGAATTCGTTTGGTTTCGTTTATTCATTTTCTAACGTCCTTACTAACCAATGATCCATCAGCTTTCAGCGGGCTTCCCCTGGACCAGTGGTTGTAGAGGTGTGTGGGGTGACTTATCAGAATCTGGAAGCCCCCTTTAACAAGGGGACCCCCAGATCCCACCCCCCCATGTGAATAAGTAGGGGTACATGGATACATAGTACCCCTACTCATTCACCACCAAAAAAGTGTAAAAAGTGAGTAAAAACACAACAGTTTTTGACAAGTCCTTTATTAAAAAATAGATAAATGTCCCCTAAAGTAGATCCAACGACAGTCACAATGAATACCGACCGCCGAGCTGAAAAAAACCCAATGATGGCTCCTGCCATCTAACAGCTTCCCCGTCTGACAGTTCTTAAATAGCTAAGGGGTGGGGCCACCAGATGACATCACTGGGTGACCCCACCCTTTTTGACATCATAAACCCAGCATGCCCCTTATTAAAGGGGGCTTCCAGATTCCAATAAGTCACTCCTAGAACCCCCACAACCACCGGGCCGGGGTTGTGGGGAAGAGGCCTTTGTCCCTTTCAACATGGGGGACAAGGTACTTTGGGAGGGGCAGAGCCCCCTCTACCCCAAAGCACCCCCCCCCCTTGCTCATACCCCCTCCTTTTCTGGCCTGCTGGGCTGCATGCTCGGATAAGGGTCTGGTATAGATTTTGGGGGGATCCCATGCCACTTTTTTCTTTAATTTGGGGAGCCCCACGCTGTTTTTTTCTGAATTCTTAATTGCTGGCAGTTTTGTTTACATTCGGCTAACATTATTATTATTATTATTTTATTATTATTATTATTATACAGGATTTATAAAGCACCAACAGTTTACGCAGCTCTTTACAACTTGAGGGTAGACAGTACAAATACAATACACTTTAATACAGTAGGAATCAGAGGGCCCTGCTCCTTAGAGCTTACAATCTAAGAGGGAAGGTCAAGAGATACAAGAGGTAATAACTGTGGGGAATGTGCTGCAAGATAAATGTACAGTTGTTAGGTGGGGGCTAGATAGGCTTCTCTGAAAAGTTTTCAGGGATCGTCTGAAAGTGGATAAAGTAGGAGAAAATCAGTCAGATTGGGGTAGAGCATTCCAGAGAATGAGAGAGGCTCTGGAGAAGTCCTGAAGTCGAGCATGGGATGAGGTGACAAGGGAGTTTAAGAGCAGGAGGTCTTGGGAGGAGCGAAGAGAACGATTAGGTTTTTTATTTTGAGACTAAGTTAGTGATGTAGCTGGGGGCCAGGTTGTGGATGGCTTTGTAAGTTATAGTTAGTATCTTGAATTTAATTTGTTGGCTGAGTGGCAGGGAGGGATTGGCAGCGGGGTATAGCAGACGCTGAGCGGTTTGTGAGGTGCATGAGCCTGGCAGCAGCATTCATGATGGACTGAGTTGGGATAAAATATTTAGAGATAAGCCAATGAGGAGGGAGTTGCAGTAGTTGAGGCAGGAGATGACCAGGGAGTGAATTAGAAGCTTTGTGGTGACATTGGTTAGAAAGGGGCGTATCTTGGAGATGTTGCCGAGGTTGAGGCAGCAAATTTTGGATAGCGATAGGATGTGGGGCCAAAAGGTTAGTTTAGAGTCCAGAATTACACCTAGGACCTTGGTGTGGGGGGACAAGTTGATACTTGAACCGTTGATATTGACAGAGAAATCAGGGAAAGTGGCAACTGGGGGAGGAAATATCATGAGCTCGGTTTTGGATAGGTTGAGTTTGAGGAAGTGATGTGAAATCCAGGCTGATATGTCTGCTAGTAAGTTGGTGATGTGTGAGCACACAGATGGAGAGAGCTGGAGGGTGAAGAGATAGATTTGGGTGTCATCAGCATAGAGATGATATTGAAAGCCATGGGAGGCAATCAATTGACCCAGGGAGGTGGTGTAGATTGAGAAAAGGAGAGGTCCAAGAACAGAACCTTGGGGGACCCCAATGGAGAAAGGAAGAGGAGAGGGGGAAGTAGAGTTGTAAGTGACACTGAAGGAGTGGTGGGATAGGTGGGATGAGAACCAGCGAAGAGTACAGTCATGGAGACCAAAGGAGTGGAGTTTATTGAGGAGGAGGGGGTGGTCCACTGTGTCAAAGGCAGAAGAGAGATCCAGGAGAAGTAGTACAGAATAGTGTCCGCTGGTTTTAGCCACTAGTAGGTAATTTGAGAGTTTAAGGAGAGC
Organism: Lithobates septentrionalis; assembly: GCA_037952835.1. Lineage (NCBI taxonomy): Eukaryota > Metazoa > Chordata > Amphibia > Anura > Ranidae > Lithobates > Lithobates septentrionalis. The sequence goes on along the minus strand of JBBDGP010000653.1, from coordinate 1,382,631 downwards.
AGTTTCCGTGGAGTGTTGAGAGCAAAATCCGGACTGAAGGGGATCAAGAAGTTTGTTCATGGTCAGATGGTAGCTCAGTCGGTTGTAGACCAGTCTTTCAAGAAGTTTGGAGGAGAAGGCGAGTAAGGAGATGGGACGTAGGTGGTTAAGATTGGTGGGGTCCAGTGAGGGATTTTTAAGTATGGGGATGACTAGCGCATGTCTTAGAGAGTTTGGGAAGATGCCACAAGAGAGGGAGAGGTTGAAAATGTGAGTTAGACAGTGTAGAATCGAGTCAGAGGGTGAGTGTAGCATTTGCGAGGGAGCAGGATCCAGGGGGCAGGTGGTTAGATGAGTGTTATATAAAAGTTTAGAAACCTCATTAATACCAGCAGGGTTGAGTGAGGGAAGTAATGATTGTATCTGTGGACATGGGGTGTTTAGCGGGGGAGGTTTCTGTGTGTTGGAGATCTCCTCATAATCCTAATAAACCATCGGTTGTTGTTAAGGACACGGCGGCCAGCTTCCCAGCCCGCTCCTTAACAACCACCTATTCATCACACAGAATTCGAATCGGTCGATTATTTTTTTGATTGTCCGAATTAGAATTGTTCCGAAAATTTGGAATTTATTACAAAACAAATAAACGAAACAAAACAAATTTCAACTAAATTCGTTACTACTTCAATCGGAGATTCGGATACATCCGAATCTCGGAATATCCAAAAATGTGTCCGAATTTATATTCGGACCGAAACAAATTGCACATGTCTAGTGTAAGACCGCTACCTGGCTCTCTGCTCATACCTTTTCTACCAGTCCTAAAGTTCTCAAGTTCTACCAGGTGGAAGTCCAGTCTTCTGCGGCTTTTGGCCACAAGGATCTTGCAGCAGCACTCTGAAGTTGGGCCCTTTGACCCTTGTTGTTGCATCTGTTGACACAGTTCTGTTTGCGTAGTTGTTGCCCAATTTTCTCATTCATTGCTTGAGGTTGTCCAAGGGTCTATGCATGTTTTGCTGGTGTCCTGTACTGTACAATTATGATAAGAAAAATTTTGACTTACCAGGAAATTCCATATATTGGAGTACATTACAGGACATGGGACACCTTAGTTACTCTGCATCACCTGAAGGTATTAGCCTATAACCCAGGGTTTATTAATACTTCCATGTGTCCTGTACTGTATTCCAAGATATAGAATGTACAGGTAAGTCAAAATTCCTCTTTTTAAAGCCTTTCCTACCAAAAACCGACAACTATAAAGACACAAAAAATATAAACCTGATTTTGAACTTTAACTTGGTTGTGTTGGCCAATTTCACATGTCAAATCGTATTAATCTCAATCTTTTTTATGTTACCCAGTGCACAGATCTGTGGAGCCAGGCTGGTTAAAGGCGACCTACGAGGGCAAAACCGGATTAGTTCCAGAGAATTATGTTGTCTACCTCTGATGATGTTAGTGGATAGCCATATTTTCATGGTATCCATGGTGACAAATAAGAAGAAAATATAGCGAAGAGCCAGATGAAGGAGAATGTAGGCTTTTGTAGGCCTCTTTGGTTGAAGGATGCTTTGGACGGGTGGTCCACCAAGACTTGTTAAAAAAGACTTTACTTTTACATGGATACTGTATACAATCGTATGGTCATGTTCCTACGTATGTGTTCAAAAGTGACCAGAAGCTTAAGAGATTCGGTACTTAATTCAGGGTGGAATTGCACTGATCCCATTATCCGGTACCCGACCCACTCAGATGTTGTCTTCTGAATGAAATGGATTGTTTGGGTAGATTGTTGACCTAAGTGCATATTCTTTGCATTAGTCATTTACTTTTTTAATAACTATATTTTATCTTCATGTTGTAAGTGCAAGTGGGTATTTAAATGTGATTTAATTTGCCAACAAATCACTAACTTTGCCCTCCATGAAGGCTATAGGTATTGATGTGTATGAGATTTCATTTTAATGCAAATATCTTGTCTCTCTGTAGAAGACTCCATGACCAGTTATGTTTTCTGCAAATTATATATACCAGCACATGTCACAGACTATACCTTGGTTTTCTAATATGCAAATAGTGACAGCTTTTGTGGTTGCTGGCTCAAGCCTGTTACCCCCAAGTGCCTTACTACTGGGGCATTATTGCAGCTGGCAGCCTCATCAAACCAGTATATGAGGAGCAGAAGAACTGGGCCAAAGCCTAAACGACATGTGATCATTTTCCTATGCCTTCTATACATTCTATAATTTGCATATCTACATTATACCCAGAGGTTTAGCCAGTTCACCTGAATAAGTAAGGATTTGTGCCAGTTAAGACCAGAACCATAGAACAAATGGCCCTAGTGCTGAAGGGCTGAAAAGGCCCTACATACACACCCCATATCACAGACTTAGCTATCTGGTATAGTGTGTGTGAGATAACACCAAGGGAATAAATATACTTCTGTCACCAGTCTTTAAATATTATATACAGGTATACCCAGAAGCTGTAGTCAACAGTAGTAAACTGTTAAACAAGAAGCACTTGCCTAAACAAAAACCTGGATTCAGCAGCAGCTTTTCCATGGACAGAAAATGTGGTCTCAACTTATCTCTTTCTCTCTCCACTTCCTTCTTCTGGGGTTTCTAACCCAACTGGCAGGGATAAGAAATGTCTGTCTATACCCAACCAACTCTGTGGTAATTAACAAACAGCTATTTAAAAACACAAACAGTTGAGGGCAGCAGGTCCCTACAATACAAATGTAAGATCATATCACTTATCTGCTTCATGTGCAAAGATATGTTTTACATTTTTTCCAGTGTTATTCTGTGCCTCAGTCAGTTGTCTGTGCAGCTTTTAGCCAATATTATGGAGCAGTCACCCCAGTCAGAGGCTCACCAAGCCATTTATGGCTCTGAGTTGCCTCTGGTGTTGCTTGTAGCAGTTTGTCAGTAATCGCTTGTCTTTTTTCTTGAATCCATCCAGACAATAACAATTTTGTTATTTTATTGAAGTTGCTAACAATATTGTTGACAAAGGTTTTGAGGTGCTATTTTTTTTTATACTTGCGGTTCACCGCTATTTGGTGGTTTTGAATGTCTTGAATTTTCTTTTTTACAACATTGCAAAGGAATAAAGGAGAATGCTTTCTAAGTCACTGACCATGAATGAGCATATTTGAATGGTCATGTGATTGGGCTCTCCTCCCAGCTTTTTTCTCATTAAATTTTACTGCAGTCTAATGCACATCTGTGGTGGTTCTTTTTCTTTTAAAAAGCAGGGGTATGCCCCCCCCCCCCCCCCCCTTGTGAATGTACCCCTTTGTGATATACAATATATTTAAAAAAATAAAAATTAATCAACTGTTGGATACAATGTGGCTGAATTTTAACGTGCCCATGCCATGTCCAGATGTGCTTCACATCATGCTGCACGTGGCTGCAAACCTGAAATGAGGGCTGAATTTATAATTCCTTCCCAGTTAGGCTACTATCTCCGGCCATATCTTCCTACCCCAGTCAATAATTTCCCTGTAGTATTATCGAAATATAAAGATCAGCAGTCATCATTTTCTCACTTGTGTCAGTAAATCTAGAACCAATGACTTAGGGCCCATTCACACTATTGCATTGAGTTGCCCTTCAGGAAGTGGTACATGCATCTTTTTGGTGCATTAGGCAAGTCCATTCTCTCCCATTAATGTACCGCTGTGCAGTTTAAAAGTTTACTAAGAGGTATATGGAGCCAAAGTGGGTGAAATGTAATACTAGACTATCATAATCATATTAGACTACTCCACCAACTTCCCGGGATTAACTGTGCAGGGATGGCAACACTGAAGACCCAGCTAGATGGTACTGGCACACAGGGGGATGTCTGGAACCTTTTATTATACTCAAGATTTTGTTCAACAGCATGATGTATGGGTGGCTGCCACCCCTGGTAGCCATTACGCCCTAGGCCATGGCTTATGTTGACTATGTAGAAAAGCCAGCCCTGTCCAAATGTTGAAGTGTAAGTCCAGTAAAGAGAGAGTTTTGCTTATATACAGTCATGGTGAAAATGGTTTCATGGGACAGAACAGCAATAAAAAGTGTCAGGGGTTCTGAGCCTTCCTAAATCTATCCAAAACAAAATAAAGAATGTTTTAGTAGGACTTATGCTTTAATAAGTATGGATCTCAGAAATTGGTGAACATAATAAAACCCAAAATTTAAGTAAATTATTATTTTGTAGGGGGGGGGGGGGGGGGGGCTACGTCAAGTCTCAAGTGGATGTACCCATAAAAAATCATGGAGGACAAAATTAGACTTTGTTGGACAATGTTGCCACCTGCAGGATGGGAGGTGTAATATTAATTAAAAATAAGTATTCAAATCAACACAGTTTTTATTGTATAAACCACTGAGGATTTTTTTTAATGCAGCCTTTGTTCACATACAGTAGAAAATTATTACTTCCATGTTTTCAGATTTAGGGCCCTCAAAATTTTGATTTCCTTTAACCCACACATACAATTCAATTTTATATAAATATAAATAGCTATCGTTGTAAATAATTGCACCTGAAAACACGCTGTACATATATTCCTATGTATAAAATGTTATGTATAAGTTGTTGAATAAAACCATATTTATAAACAGGAAAGTTGTGATGGTGAAATTTGTAACATATTGTTGTACCTGTCAGCGCACAAAGCCTAAAAAAGGTTTTTATCTTAGGGTAAAAACAGATTTTTGCTTCATACATTTGCAATTAAATGTAAAGCTACACTGCTGCATGAAGGCAAAACATACAGATTGGTCTGGATCTGACCAGGCTCTCAGCGGTATGTTGAGAAGCTAATCTAGCTGCCAGTGAGGAATCTGGGTGAATCCCAACATTATTGTTAGGATCCTCTCTAGAATGGCTCTGTGACGTCAACTGACAGCAGACATTAGCCCACTGTTGGCTAATTCTAGGTCACAGGAGTGCAAAAGTAAGTGCTTTCTGGTGATCCACATGAGAAGTATGACCAAACAAACTTTGGCCATACTACTCCTTTAAATTGTGCTTCTTCTCATATTATGAACAGAATAATATAATCCTCAGAGACTAATGCATTGCGCTGCATTGTTGTGAAAGGGCCTCATTGAAAATAATGTGATTTCCACTGTCCTGCAATTCTGTGCGACCGCAGTCTCATCTGAAATCGCACTGGTGGGAACCAGGCCTTAATATGAACAATCCAATGTGATAGTCAATCACCTGTCAACCTTTTTTCTAGTTGTGTCCCGGGTTACTTGGGATCCCATCACTAAAAATACTCCTTTTTTCTACCAAGTGTTTTGTAAAAATCCAGTGTGAGAATGAAGCATGATACTGTTTACTTTCAGTGTTCGCTGCAGATAAGTTTACACTCCAGTGAGGTGGCGTGTCAGAGGGATAAGCCATGCATGCCTCTGGAATTTGATGTCAAATTCCTGAGGAAGGGGGACGTCTACCCCTGAAACGTGTAGAGTGACAAACTGGGAAGTCCTACATCATTCACTGCATGCACAGCTTGTCCTGAGTGCGAACCCCGAGTGCGAGCGTGTCTTCAGCGATTGCTAAAAGTGCAAAGCATCACCCTTCACTCTCTCCTGCTGGATTTTACCAACTACTTAGGAGAAAACAGGAGTATATTTAGAGACGGGACCCTCCATAACCCAGGACACAACCAGCTAAAGTCTGACAGGTAATTAACTATTATATGGGGTTGTTTACATAATTCTCTGAGGTTTATATTATCCTGTTCATAGTGTGAGCTGTGCGCCAGATGAAATGAACTTCCCTGTTCCAAAACAGATTTCTCAAGGAAGTCTTACCACTTTACCAAGTGACACTAAACTTACATTATTTAAAACTAAAATAAGTGCAATATGCCTAAATATAAGACAAATTTAGCTTCTATCTCTCTCTTCCTTTATTTCATCTCTCAATAACAAGATGTGTTCTGCTCTTGTCCTTCTTCAATGCCCCCTTGAGATGGACTACACATCTACTGCAGATCACCGGCTGGATTCATGTGAACTGAGTTATTTTTTTATGGTACTTATCAAGAGCCCCCTAAATGGACTATTCACTATATTACCAAAAGTATTGGGATGCCTGCCTTTACACGCACATGAACTATAATGGCATCCCAGTCTTATGCCCCGTACACACGGTCGGATTTTCCGATGGAAAATGTCCGATCGGAGCTTGTTGTCGGAAATTCCGACCGTGTGTGGGCTCCATCGGACATTTTCCATCGGATTTTCCGACACACAAAGTTGGAGAGCAGGAGATAAAATTTTCCGACAACAAAATCCGTTGTCGGAAATTCCGATCGTGTGTACACAAATCCGACGGACAAAGTGCCACGCATGCTCAGAATAAATAAAGAGATGAAAGCTATTGGCCACTGCCCCGTTTATAGTCCCGACGTACGTGTTTTACGTCACCGCGTTCAGAACGATCGGATTTTCCGACAACTTTGTGTGACCGTGTGTATGCAAGACAAGTTTGAGCCAACATCCGTCGGAAAAAATCCTAGGATTTTGTTGTCGGAATGTCCGAACAAAGTCTGACCGTGTGTACGGGGCATACGACTGGGATGCCATTAAAGTTGATGTGTGTGTGTGTAATGGCAGGAGTCTCAATACTTTTGGTAATATAGTGAATGTGTGTTTATGGACTGCGCCAACTATTAAAATAAATTTGTGTACCACCACTGCTATTTACAACCATAAACCTTAATGATGTATATCAGTGTCAAAATGTCCTCACAGTGTGCTCTTTAGAGAACTATATGTCCAGTGATTAATAAGCCCTCAAGTACTATTGATTATGCCCTTCAAAAAAATTAATATATAAGTGCTCATGTGCCCAAAAAACATATAGAAACATATAAAAGGATGTGTCCTAAACCATAAGATTCAAAAGCATATGTACAATACCAAAGTGAAAAACAAACATAGATAAAAAGATAAAGCTGCTGCTGCTGTGAAATAAAAGAAGAACATTCAATGTATATCTTTGGTAAAAAGTTCAAACTCAGTATAGTGGACGATTCCAAGTAGCTAATAAATCCCAGATGAGTCGCCTCAGTGAGTGATCAGCCAGCTCCTATAGATTCATCTCTTAATTTTGCAACTAAATACCACCATTTTGTGATTCCACCACCACTTATAGATTGGCCACTCACCAGATACAGGTGAACGTGCTCCTTTGGTTCATTAGTTGAATAACCACTCCATACCATGGATCAATCTGCACCCTCTTCATACTACCAGTTCTCATGGAAAATAAATGGCCATTATGGTATAGTATTAGACATGTTCACACTGAAATATTTCATTTCGGAATTTCGTTTTCGTCCGAAAAATAAATTTATTTAGTTACTCCCGAAATTCGTTTTTATTTATTTTGTTTCGTTAAAAAATGCATTCGTCCGAAAATCCGAAATAATTAAGGTTGAATCTGTCATTGAAGGCTTATGGTGTCTGTCGAATGTTCTAAGAAGATTCGACGGAACAGCTAAACTGTACGACGCCGCAATCGTACATTTCCGGTTGAATGTTCCGCCTACAAGCTATAGTAGTATTCTAATGTTGTATGACACTAGTAATAATTATATTTAATAATTATTATTACTAGTCAACCAACATTATAATTCTTCTATAGCCTATGGGCGGAGCATTTGGCTATAAATGTCCACTCGCGGTGACTGCTTCGTCGAATCTTCATGTCGAATAATCTTGGACTAATAGAGTTAGGTTAGGCACATTCAACCTTTTTTGGTATTGTCTCTATAATGTCAAATCTTTTCTCTCTATGTAGAATAAACTTGAACTAATAGAGCGAAGGTTAGGCACAGGTTCGATGGACACAGATCGCTATTGTCAGCGCCATGTCGAATCTCCTATCTATATCGAACTGTTGTCACAACGAAAACAAAAATAAAGCATTTGTTTATGTCGGATCTTTCGGTTTTCGGATTCTGCAAGTTCGTTATCGTTTGTTAAAACGATAATAAAAATACCCAAAAGTCTGACGAAAATGCATTCGGACATAAACAAATGCACATGTCTATATAGTATATCTAAACATGTTTATTTAAAAAGGTATAAAAGACTATTGCACTTACATGTTGATGTGCCCATAAGCCGGCACCAAGCTGTTCCAGCTGTGTATGTGGGGTCCGAAATGCCGGTTCCCCTGTACGTCTCCTACTCCGTGTGTGTTCCAGGCCTCGCTCTCACTAGGCAGGAAGTGACGTCAAAATCGTCACTTACTGCCTAGTGGGAGCGAGGCCTGGAACACACACGGAGTAGGAGATGTACAGGGGAATACACACCGGCATTTTGGACCCCACATACACGGCTTGAACAGCTTGGTGCCGGCTTATGGGCACATCAATATGTGAGTGCAATAGTCTTTTATACCTTTTTAAATAAGTTTAGATATACTATACCATGAGGGCCATTTATTTTCCATGAGAACTGAAGAGGGTGCAGATTGATCCATGGTATGGAGTGGTTATCCAACTAATGAACCAAAGGAGCACATTCACCTGTATCTGGTGAGTGGCCAATCTTTAAGTGGTGGTGGAATCACAAAATGGTGGTATTTAGCTGCACAATTAAGAGATGAATCTATAGGAGCTGGCTGATCACTCACTGAGGCGACTCATCTGGGATTTATTAGCTACTTGGAATCGTCCACTATACTGAGTTTGAACTTTTTACCAAAGTTATACATTGATTGTTCTTATTTTATTTCACAGCAGCAGCTTTATCTTTTTAGCTTTGTTTGTTTTTCACTTTGGTATTGTACATATGCTTTTGAATCTGATGGTTTAGGACACATCCTTTTATATGTTTCTATATGTTTTTTGGGCACAGTAGCATATATATATTAATTTTTTTGAAGGGCATAATCAATAGTACTTGAGGGCTTATTAATCACAGGACATATAGTTTTCTAAAGAGCACACTGTGAGGACATTTTGACACTAATATACATTTTTAAGGTTTATGGTTATAAATAGCAGTGGTGGTACACAAATTTATTTTAATAGTTGGCGCAGTCCATAAACACATTTTATTCGTCATAACCGAACCAGAGAGTGGGGAGGGTCTTTTCTGACTGCAGCAGACATAAACGATTGGCATAATAGATTTTTGGTTCCCTGCGCCGGTACCCTGTATAAATATAGTGAATGTGCCTTGACTACTTTGACTACCATGCTGTCTCTATGGTGACTTACTCACATTGGGTCTGGATGGTTCCCCATTGAGAAGTTGGTCCTTTTATTTTAAGAATGTGCACAAGACCATTAGCGGTTTACTTAATGTACCCAAATTTTCCATGTGTGAGGCATTGGCTTCACCTTGGCTCACTCATTTGGACTTCTATGGGCAACATACACATGCTATGAATTCCAGTCTATCCTACTGGTTGATATTACTCTATTAAAGATTAGGAGTGGGTTTCAGTATACTGATTCTGTCACATGTGCTCCTGAAGGATTCCCAAAATGCACCAAGTCCACATGTGAACTGTAACCGGAATCTTCGCATGTTGTGAACCCATATGTGGAGAGTAATTTTTAATGTTGTGTAATCGTTTTTTAATGGTACCAAATAAAGTTGTTTTTGTGGTACTCAGTTTCTCTTCTATATGTCCACACAAAGTCCATGACTACATATTCTGTCCATAGTTGTACTTGATTTGCTAGGATGTGGACATATAGCACACACAGTCTGGGCTTCTCTCCCGCTAAGATACACGTCTACTGCAGATCATGTGATCAGAAATAACGGCACTGCTTGCTCTACACAATTAGTAGTGGTGAGGTGCATCAGTGGAGGATTAGGAGCATGCACAGGACAAAAAAAAAAACTAAAAAAACCCAGAAAGAGACCTAAAAAGAAAACAGAGCCATGGTATACTTGATATTTTAGAACGTTTGGTGTATTAAAAAAAATTGATTTTTTTTCTTACATCTTTTTGTCTATAGGGTCCATAGAAAAATGAATTATTTTACAAACAATATTGCCAAAAGGAAGCCTAGTTTGTCCAAAATAATAACAATGTACCTATTACTTTGTTATATTAAATAATGGCAATGTTTTCGCTGAACGAACAGACCCTTTTCTGTCTGTTTTGTACTTCTGTTTAGTAGATGTCAGTAGATGTCAGGCTTTTTATTTATAACGAAACCAGAAAGTGATACTGCGCAAATGATAAAGTACAATAAATCAATATGAATAAGCTGTGGCAGGCATCATGAATAGGATAACATACACAAGGATTAACTCTATAACAACAGCATGCTGCGCTAACGGAAACATTATAAGTACAAATAAGTGAATACGTACAGTATCTCACAAATGTGAGTACTCCCCTCACATTTTTGTAAATATTTTATTATATCTTTTCATGTGACAACACTGAAGAAATGACACTTTGCTACAATGTAAAGCAGTGAGTGTACAGCTTGTATAACAGTGTAAATTTGCTGTCCCCTCAAAAAAACTCAACACACAGCCATTAATGTCTAAACCGCTCAGCTGTTGATGATATCCTGCTCGTCAGTTCTGCCTACTTAAGCTGTCCAGTCCAGAGGATCTCTGTCTTCGCCTTGGTTGACATCACAAGAAACATCTCCTGCAATCCTGTTTAAAGACTGGCTTTGCTGACATCCCTTCTGGCTCCAGATTCTGCTTGCTGTTCCACTACATTGATCCCTGACTTCTGGCTTGGCTGATTATCCATCCCAGTTACTGAACTTTGGCTATGTTTTGACTACGTTTGTTCTTTTTACTTTTATTATTAAACAAGTGTGATTTAACTGTACTTCTGTCTCGGTCTGATTTCATGGTTTCTGACAGTAGGCGAAGGCCATGAATTCAGAAGATGCAGTCATTCCACTCGTTGGTAATATTTTTTCCCGATTGAATGAACTGGATCACTGCATGGATCAGTTCGCCATGAGGTTACAAACACTCCTGAGTCGCACTGCTCACCTGGAATCTCCCACTGTGGCTGCTCCGGTACAACCTATGTTGTAGGCCGACCCTGCTGCTGCTCCAGACTCTGTGCAGGCACCTGCCTCGAGTATTACCTCTATAAGAGGTATGTCTGGTTCCGCTCTGCTTCCCCAGCGATTTGGGGGTGATCCAGTCCAATGCAGATGTTTTCTCAACCAGGTTGAGATGTACTTTGAGATGCTGCCCCAGGAGTTTCCCACGGACAGAAGCAAAGTAGGTTTTGTGATATCTTTGCTTTCTGAGAGAGCCTTGGCCTGCGCAAACCCTCTATGGGAGACGCAAAAACCTGTTGTCTTGAGCTACCCTGCGTTTGTGGCTTTGTTTAAAAGGGTATTTGATATTCCCGCATGCTCCGCTTCTGCTGCCAAGTGCCTCATGTCCATCGAACAGAGTACGAGAACTGTTGCCGACTATGCCATTGAATTCCGTACTCTGGCAGCAGAGGCTGTGTGGAACAATGAGGCCCTCATGGCTGCTTTTTCTCATGGTCTCTCAGATACCATCAAGCATGAGATAGCAGTCTGAGATATACCCACTGAGCTGGAAAAGTTGATCACGTTTGCCATCCTCATTGACTCCAGACTCAGAGAAAGACTCTTTTAAGGAACGCTTGCGGAAGCCTCCTGTATGTTTGTCTCTGAGCTTTGCAGTTCCACCCATGCCTCCCTCACCTCCCATGCCTCCTGGTACCGAGACGGTCAGTGAAGGTGAACCCATATACTTGGGTTTCACACGTCTCTCTGCGGATGAGAGAACCTTTATGAGGAGGGCATAGATTGTGCCTTTATTGTGGACAGGCAGGTCAATTTTTGAAGTCTTGTCCTACCCGTCCAGGAAACGCCTGAACCTTGAAGTCCTGTCATGGACAGACCTTAGGTGACGTTGTTTCATCCCCAGTTATCCAGAAGGATGAGCCCCTGCTTTTGGTTACCCTTTTTTGGGCTGAGTCGTCCATCAAGATACAGGCTCTAATCGACTCTGGGGCTGCAGGCCTGTTCATTGATACTGCCTTTGTATCAAAGCACTCGATTCCACTGCAGCTGCGTGACACTCCACTTGCCATTGAGGATCTTGACGGGAGACCTCTACAGCCTGCCCATGTGACTCATGAGACGGTTCCATTGTCCATGGCCGTAGGGGCTCTTCACCATAAGATAATCCAATTCCAAGTTATTTCCTCACCCAAGTTTCCGCTGGGTATTGGTTATCCTTGGTTACAGAGGCACAACCCCTGTTTTGATTGGCTCCGTGCTGAGGTTCTCTCCTGGTCACCACAGTGCAGTGAGACATGCTTCCAGAAGGTAGCCAGGGTTCTGTGCACCTCTTCACACTCCTCCCTGCCTGAGGAGTACTGCAATTTTAGCGATGTCTTTGACAAAGGTCAAGCTGGTAGTTTGCCTTCACACCGGCCATATGATTGCGCAATTGACCTTCAACCTGATGCCATACCCCCTCGTGGCCGGGTTTAGCCCTTGTCAGTCTTGGAGGATAAGGCCATGGAGGAGTATGTTGCAGACGCACTTTCTCGAGGTTTCATCCGCAAATCCTCGTCTCCTGCTGATGCTGGTTTCTTCTTCATGAACAAGAAGAGTGGTGAACTGAGACCTTGTATTGTGTATAGGGGTCTCAATCATTTCAAGATTAAGAATACCTATGCAATTCTATTGATTATGGAGTTATTTGACCGCCTCAAGGGAGCAACGGTGTTCACAAAGCTTCATTTGAGAGGGGCATACAATCTTGTGAGAATTAAGGAGGGCGACGAGTGGAAAACTGCGTTTAATACCAGAACATGCCATTATGAGTACCTCGTAATGCCTTTTGGCCTTTGTAACGCCCCGGCAGTTTTCCAGGAATTTATTAACGATGTCCTCTGATATTTGATGCAGTTATGGTGGTTTATCTCGATGATATCCTCATATTTTCCAAGTCCCTGGAGAGCCACCACACAGACATCTGTCATGTGCTTCAGAAACTAAGAGGGAACAATCTCTATTGTAAACTGGAGAAGTTCCTAGGCTGTCATTTCCACTGCTGGTTTTTCGATGGACCCAGAGAAACTTTCAGCAGTCCTACAGTGGCCCAGACCCGTGGGTTTACGTCCTCTGCAGCGTTTCCTGGGCTTTGCCAACTATTTCGGGAAGTTTATTATGGTCAAGCCCCTGACTGATATGACCAGAAAGGACGGTAACTCACAGAGTTGGTCTCTAGAATCCATTATGACCTTTGAGAGTCTTAAGGCTGCCTTTGTTTCTGCTCCTGTGTTGGCACATCCTGAGCCTACATTACCTTGTATCCTTGAGGTTGATGCTTCTGAGACTGGTGTTGGCTCAACATCCTACCTCTAAAAGCACTGTGCATCCTTGTGGTTACTTTTCCAAGAAATTGGCACCTGCGGATTGCAATCAGAGATTGGTAACAGAGAACTGTTGGCGATCATTTTAGCCCTGAAAGAATGGAGACATCTCCTCAAAGGTACCACTGTACCGGTTCTCATTCTTACTGACCGTAAGAATCTCACATTCTTGTCTGAGGCTAAATGCCTCTCTCCCAGAAGGGCGCGATGGGCTCTTTTCTTGTCAAGTTTCAATTACGTAGTCTCATTCTTACACAGTACTAAGAATATAAGGGCAGACGCCTTGTCACAACAATTTTCCTCCACTTCCAAGTTGGACTCGGTTCCGCTTCCTTTGATTCCTCCTGATCGTATTCTGGCTACGGTTCGCACTAGTCTCACTTCTCCTTTGGGTGACAAAATTCTTGCTCCTCAGGTCCATGCTCCGCCGGAGAAACCTTGTGACCGCTGCTTTGTCCCAGAGAGTCTCCCTACTTCCGTGCTCCAGACTTACCATTCTCCCAAAGTTGCTGGCCACCCTGGGAAGAATCAGCTTGTTTAGGCCATTTCCCAACAATTTTGGTGGCCTAGTCAATGTGCTGATGTAACTGTCTTCGTAGCTGCCTGTTCCGTGTGTGCTCAGAGTAAGACTCCACGACACCTTCCAGTGGGCCTCCTACAACCCATACCCAATGGTGAGAGGCCCTGGACCCACCTGTCTATGGATTTCATTGTGGAGTTACCCAACTCCCAGGGCAACACAGTTATCCTTATGGTGGTTGAACGGTTCGCAAAGATGTGTCATTGTATTCCAAATAAGAAGTTGCCCACTTCTAAGGAACTGGCTTCCATTTTTGCTCAGGAGATCTTTCGCTTACATGGGCTACCCAAGGTGATTGTCTCGGACAGGGGTAGTCAGTTTGTGTCCCGGTTCTGGCGAGCCTTTTGTGCACAGTTGGGAATTCAGCTTGCTTTCTCCTTTACGTATCACCCACACTCTAATGGAGCCGCAGAACGAGCCAATCAGACCTTGGAGCAATTCCTACGTTGCTATATTTCTGACCATCATAACAACTGGTCAGACCTATTACCGTGGGCAGAGTTTGCTCACAACAGTGCCTTGAATTCTGCTTCCCGATTGTCTCCGTTTATGTCGAATTATGGTTTCCAACCTTCCATGTTGCCTGACTCGTTTGTTCCGCAGAGTATTCCTACTTTAGAGGAGCATTTCCGTACAGGAGGCTTTGCGTCATGCTAATGATAGGTACAGACTCCATGCTGACCGCGGACGCCTGCCTGCGCCTTCCTGCCAGGTTGGGGACAAGGTCTGGCTGTCATCTCGCAACCTCCGACTTTGTGTTCCCTCACTGAAGTTTGCACCTCAGTTTATTTGGCCTTTCGATATTCTTTGCAGGATTAACCAAGTGGCTTACGCATTAGACCTTCCGTCTAATATGCGTATTTCAAATGTATTTCATGTCTCCTTATTAAAACCTTTGGTCTGCAACCGCTTTACTACCTCAGTGCCACGTCCTCACCCTTTACAGGTTGGGAACCATGAGGATTATGAAGTACAGTCCATTGTTGACTGCCGTAGGTTCCGTGGGCGCATACAGTACCTGGTGCATTGGAAGGGGTATGGTCCGTGATTTCCATAGACGTTTTCCCCTCAAGCCTGGTGGTCCTCCGAGAAGGAAGGGGTCGTTGAGGAGGGGGTACTGTCAGGGCTGGGCTCAGCCCTTCCTTCTCTAGCTGGCCGCTCAGCTGTTGGGTAATTGCCAGCTACCATCTCTCTCCACAGTTACTCAGCTGTTGATGATATCTTGCTCGTTAGTCCTGCCTACTTAAGCCGTCCTGTCCAGAGGATCTCTGCCTTCGCCTTGGTCAACATCACAAGAAACATCTCCTGCGTTTCTCTTTAAAGTCTGGCTTTGCTGACATCCCTTCTGGCTCCAGATTCTGCTTGCTGTTCCACTACATTGATCCATGACTTCTGGCTTGGCTGACTATCTGTTCCGGTTACTGAGCATTGGCTATGTTTTCACTATGTTTGTTCTTTCTATTTTTATTATTAAACAAGTGTGATTTAACTGTACTTCTGTCTCGGTCTGATTTCATGGATTCTGACAGGCACACAGAGCAGCTATGCCCGCACCTCCCTTCTGCTGCCCATCCAGAGAAGCCTTTGTATTTTGTGAATTTGTTCACATAATACAAAGGCTTCTGTGAATGGGCAGGAGGAGGTGAGGGGCAGGCATAGCAGCTGCAGCTTATATCTCCTGTGCAAGATGAATAGCTCAAAAGTATCAGTGCTACTCTCCTGGAACTACAGTGACAGCTGTCTTCTCAAGAGTACTATAAAGCTCATTACAAATAATAAAGCTAAGCCCAGGAGGTGTAATGCACCTCACTGGACTTTATTATTATTATTATATGAGATTTATATAGCGCCAACCAGAGGCGGCTCTAGACTTTGTGAGGCCTTAGGCAAAACTTAGACATGAGGCCCCACTCACTCCCATAATGGGAAAAAAAATTCAAGGGATGAAAATGAACTGTATTAGGAGGGTACAGTATAGGGGAGTGGACAGTACAGGGGGTAGGGGAGTGGGCATAATAAAGATATATTTTCCTCAAGCAGAGCTGCACAGGGAAGCTGCTCTCACAGATCCTACCTATTCTGGTAGGCTGTCACAAAGAGAGAAATAAAAGGGGGATGGGTGGAGAAGGAAAGAAAGGAAAGAAAGGAAAGAAAGGAAAGAAAGGAAAGAAAGGAAAGAAAGGAAAGAAAGGAAAGAAAGGAAAGAAAGGAAAGAAAGGAAAGAAAGGAAAGAAAGGAAAGAAAGGAAAGAAAGATAGATGATAGATAGATAGATAGATAGAAAGAGAAGGGGGTGGAGACGGAAGGGAAGGAAGAGCATCCCCTACATCAGTGTACTCACTGGGAGGCAGGAGGGACTGGATGGATCAGGACTCCCCTTGTCCTTTTCTCTTTGCTGGGCTTCAGCTTGAATCTTCCCGCCCACACATCCCCTTCTCTGAGACAGAACAGAGAACACTGCGGAGGAGAGTGGGCGGGGCAGACACAGGAGGAGAGGGCAGGAGGAGCAGAAGCTCTCTCTCCTCTTCTGTCTGGCTGTGCGGGCAGCAGGGGGAGGGGGGAGATCTGTCAGAGCTCTACTGAGCGGCTCTCCCTGTCTGTGATCCGGAGCTCCGATCACACATCTCACTCGCAGCCCGTATCTCTCCCTGTAGCAAAGTGAGGGGATACAGGAGGACTGTGTGATGGCGGAGATCTCTGCTGCTGGAAGGGGCGGCTCTCTAATTAGGTAAACTAGCCAGCTGTGCGAGGCCCCTATGACTGCGAGGCCTGAGGCCACCGCCTATTTCGCCTAATTAGAGAGCCGCCTCTGGCGCCAACAGTTTACAGCGCTTTACAATGTATAAGGGGGACAACACAATTACAGTACAGTTCATTACAAAAGGTACAGGAGGGCCCTGCTCGTAGAGCTTACATTCCAAAGGGAGGGGGTGGTGGTACAAAAGGTAATAGCTGCAAAGAATGATTTGATGGGGGTGGCTCAGGGACAGTTATGTGGGTGTGGGATAGGCTTCCCTGAATAAATGAGTTTTCAGGGATCTCCTAAAGGTGGACAGGGTAGGGGCTGATCGGACCTACAGGGGCAGGGAATTCCAGAGGATGGGAGAGGCTCTGGAGAAGTCCTGAAGGTGAGCATGGGAGGAGGTAACAAGGGAGCTAGAGAGCAGGAGGTCCTGGGAGGAGCGGAGGGGGCGATTTGGGCGATATCTGCAGATGAGGTTGGTGATATAGATGGGGGCGATGTTGTGAATGGCCTTGTATGTTATGGTTAGCATTTTAAATTTTACACGGTGGGGTAGGGGAAGCCAGTGAAGGGATTGGCAGAGAGGAGCAGCAGTCACGGATTGATTAGTGAGGTGTATTAGTCTAGCAGCAGCATTAATAATAGACTGAAGGGGGGATAGCCTGCTTAAAGGTAGGCCTTAATTTATAGTATGCCTTCATTTTTTATAAAGGAGCTCAATTCCTGGAATTCAGCTTTAAATTACATTAACCTAAAATATAAACACATATCAGACTAGTTTGTTTAACTAGTTCAGCTCTTGTACCATTATGCCCCTTATAGACCAGAGCAATTCTTACATTTCTGTCAGTGTTTCTGTTGGAATGTTCCCCTCACTTCATGTATGGTATTTTGTTGTCAGCAAGACAGGAGGTTAAAAAGGAAATCTCTCTAATGACACCATTGGCAGCAGTTAAAAACTTTGCAGGGCACCTTAGAGTAAGACAAATAATTGAAACCATAAGATCATGATTTTTTGCTGAAGTTTAATATGGACATGAGGGGCTAGTGCCTCCCCAAGAAAGCAATTAATTTTCTATGTCCTCTCTGTTGCTGGGCCCTGCTGTTGTTTGTCATGAAAATTGCATGACCAATTAAGGGATTAGCCTCAGGTTGCATTAAGATTTTCTGCCAAGGTTAAAAATTAAAGTGAACTATGAGTACTCTAGGTTTTTGGGAAGCCCTCATTTTTTGCCCCCTATCATGGCACTAAATAATCCTATAATCACTCAAGTGTTTTCCTGCTCCATTCAAACTGAAGAAAAAAGTTTTAGCAAATGAAGCTTTAAGCTCCCTTTTCAAGTGTTTTCCTCTGTCTCCTTTGTTGTTTACAGAGTTCAGTAGTTCAAGTTGAAATTTACACATACAGGTAAGCGAGTCAGAAAAATGTCTGATGTTTCAATCAAAGTACGCCTGAAGGCAGGCTACTACTGTGCTGTGCTGTTTCTTTAGATAACTAGTAGTGTTCTGGAAAGCCACTGTATATATTAACCCCTTCTTCTAAATACCAGGAGGCGGGCATTCCGATTGGCAGTCACAGCGATCACATGGTCAGAAAGTTCCAAATCGCAAGTATGCATCGGGAGCTTTCTGGTACCTGCTGGTTACTGTTCTGAGTGCACACAAAGAGTGCGCTCTCAGCACAGAAACATGTTTACATAGGACTGCATATATGTAGCCTCTTGGCATTAAAGCCCACCAGTCAAGAGGGCGCATATTTGTGTATAGCCGACATTGAGAGGTTAAAGCAGAGTTCCAGTGTTTTATTTTTATTTTTTTCTTGAAAAACACTCCCATGTTGTTCGCACCAAAACCTATAGCAAGCGGCATTAGTATCTAATGTAGGTTTTGTTATGTTAGTTATTGTTAGTTATTTTTAAAAAATTACTTAGCAGTCCCCGCCGAGCACATTTCCATCTTGAGCGTGGGCAGCCAAAGCCCACTGGTATGTCCTTCCGGGATATGGTGCTTCTGGATATCCTGCATGTACCTCCCGATCGCATGCATGCACATAAACACCATGCAACAAGTGGCGGCGCATTGTCTCCTGGGATTGAGGACAATCATGCACACGGAGCCACTGCGTGGCTGTACATGATGTACCTTGCGAAAGCAAGGATAACAACAAAAACAAAAAAGGTATTTTCACAGTTTGAAAAAAAATTAAAAATACCTCAATGAGAATACAGGAGCTTGTCACGAACGCGCGGGGGGTTGGGTGTTGGGATGGATTTATAAAATGCCTGGAACTCCGCTTTAAAGCTGACTACATTTTTCTGTTGCAATTCAATAACATTCACAGATCTCCTCCACACCTCCACTCTGTGACTGAACAGTGAAAGGAGAAGCAGCACATTGACAAGCTCATCTCTCCCATTTTGCCTTATCCTCCTGCCAGCATACCTCTTGCACTGCAGCAAAACTGATTGGCTCCTTGTGCAGCCTCTCCCTCTCCCAGTCTTATCTCTACAGTATAGACAACTGCAAGAAGCTGACAGCAGCTCAAATTCAGGTACTTACACCACTTGAATTAAAAAAAGTATTTAATGATGTAAAGTTTGTGTAATTAAGGTTAAAAACCTTTAGGCTTTAGAACCACTTTGAGAATGAAGCAGGTAAAAACATCATAGCATACCACCAATATATAAAATAACTTTAAAAACACTCACATTGGTCAGTGCCTGAAATACATTCATAAGATCACAGACTCTTATTGTTGCCACCTTCACAATACAGCATATGCAGTGATGTCACTGACTCCTGTTCCCTACGCGTTCCCTATATTTCATCAACTTCTACCACGATGTAATGTTTTCCAAGTACCAGATATCCAATCTCCATAGCAACATGCAAATACAGCTACAGCATACGCCATAACTCAATGAATGAAAACTCTGTCTTGCAGACTTTTTCCCCCCATTTATAACCATTAGGTTCATTTTTGCCCATGGGAGACGTTGTGCTTGTATAACTTCAGAAGTAAATAAAAAAAAATAAAATACAAAGATTACATTTTCTACAGCTGGAAGACAAATATGAAATTTTATCTCCTGCGACACAGGTTTATTTACTACAATACCCATGTGGCAAATAATACGTTGGTTAGACTACAAGGAATATGCGGCTGGTAGTAAGATTAACAAGCAATGTTGTGAGTGTGATTCATGCATTGATCAATATGAGTGCTATCTTTTGTTTTTAAAGCAGAACTACACCGCATCTGAGCTCCACAAAGCAAAGACCGCTATTTAACCACTTCAGCCCCAGACCATTTGGCTGGCCAACGACCAGAGCACTTTTTTGCGATTCGGGACTGCGTTGTTTAACTGACAATTGCGCGGTCGTGCGACGTGGCTCCCAAACAAAATTGACATCCTTTTTTCCCCACAAATAGAGCTTTCTTTTGGTGGTATTTGATCACCTCTGCGGTTTTTATTTTTTGCGCTATAAACAAAAAAAGAGCGACAATTTTGAAAATAAAGCAATTTTTGCTATAATAAATATCCCCAAAAAATATATAAAAAAAAACATTTTTTTTCCTCAGTTTAGGCCAATATGTATTCTTCTACATATTTTTGGTAAAAAAAATTGCAATAAGCGTTTATTGATTGGTTTGCGCAAAAGTTATAGTGTCTACAAAATAGGGGATAGTTTTATGGCATTTTTATTAATAATTTTTTTTTTTTTACTATAATGGCAGCGATCAGCGATTTTTATCGTGACTGCGACATTATGGCGGACACATCGGACACTTTTGGCGCTATTTTGGGACCCTACACATTTATACAGCGATCAGTGCGATTAAAAATGCATTGATTACTGTTTAAATGTGACTGGCAGTGAAGGGGTTAACCAGAAGCGGGCGCTGTAGGTGTTAAGTGTGTCCTACGGAGTGATTCTAACTGTGGGGGGGATGGGCTATGTGTGACACGACACTGATCACCGCTCCCGATCACAGGGAGCTGTGATCAGTGTCCTGTCACTAGGCAGAACAGGGAAATGCTTGTTTACATCAGCATTTCCCTGCTCTTCCTCTCCGTGAGACGATCGCGGGTATCCCCGCGGACATCGAATCCACGGGACCCGCGGACAGACTCACGGAGATCGCGGTGGGCGCGCACGTGCGCCTGCTAGCCGGACCTCGCAAGATCACATACAATAACGTGATTTCACGCAGCGGAGCCAACCTGTCACAGTAAAACTGCGGCGGCTGGTCCGCAAGCGGTTAATCCATTTGTAAAGAATTCAAAGCCAACGCACCCATTAATCCACGTCTCCATGCTTTTGATGAGTAATCCCTCTGAAAAACATCCCCCTAGCATCTCTAGCTGCAGCCATCTTGAGTAAGGGCAGATAACTCATGTACTTCCTGGAATCCACCTGCCCTTAGCTCAGACAGGAGGGTGTGTTTAGCTAGGAAAGCCCATCCTCCCCTCTTGAAGACTCCTGGGATGAATGACATCATTTTCCTAGGCTTGGAAACCAGGAAGTAACTGAACAAAGACATTTTTTAGTTGGTGATGGGTGAGCTAAAAATTAAATATACCTAGCAGCCTAACTAGGAGGGTGCTATATACACTAACAAATTGAAGCTGAACTCCAGCTAATACTTTTTGGCTCCTTTTATAGTCAAGGGAGCAGTGATTGTTTGCTCTGGTCTGTTCAGGGTTTCACATGCTGGGAGTTTAATTTCTTCCCCTGACTCTAGAAGAAGTTACTAGAGTTTAGGGAGGGAGAATTCAAATAACCAGCCTGAATATTGATCATCAGTTCCTGGCCTGGTGAGGTGTGCCAAGATGGTGGTTGGGGAAGCTGATAAATAGTCTGAAGTCCCGGAGAGATTGTATTTCCCAGCAAGGAGAAGTTCCTAGTCCCTCTGAGGCAAGCCTTTTGGTATGCTGTTGTTCTCTGAGCAGGAGGGACCTGAAACTGACTACAGGACTCCATACCTCCCAACCGTCCCGGATTGGGCGGGACTTTCCCGCATGCAGATGTTTGTCCCGCTATCCCGCTGTAAGGGTTGTTTGTCCCGCATAATCACATAATTATGTTGCTTATGTTGTATATCAACTTGTGACTAGATAGGACCTGCAGCAGTGTAAACAGCCAGGGATTGGGAAACCAGCTGGATGTGCAGTGTGCAGTTCCGATGACAGACTTCACCTGTCAGATCCAAGATGTGATGTCGGGTATGGGCGGGACTGCAACTCAGACCCGCCCCCTCTCTCAAATAACCAGTGTAATGAAAGAGCGGCTCCTATTGTACATCATAAGCATGGAGTGCTCCTCCCCCTCCTTATCACATCCGCACACTACACTTCCCCATTCATCGCTTATAGACAGAACACAGCGGCCCCTCCCCTCTAGCACATTTTATCTCAGCCCCGCCCCTCCCCCTAGGTCCTTTCCAGCATGAGCAGCTTCTGTTAGTACTATGCACAGGGAGAACACTGGAGGTGAATGTGAGGTGAGAGGAGGCTAAACTCTGATTGGTTGGTGGGATATCTGAGCCATTCACAGGAGGGAATACAGGTCCCAGCATGTCAGCTGCTTTCTGAGGAGGTTTGTGTGTCTGCAGCCTTGATGTTTGTGATTGTGCTATCACTATGTGCAGTGCTAAGGATATCACTTCCTGGGTATTACATGCTGTGTGAGGTTCCATCTACTCACTGTGCTGGTGGGGGGGAAATGATGTGTCAGGCTGGCCTCCCCCTCAGCTCTCTGTATGTATTGGTGAGATCTCTCTCTCTGATTGGATCTGTCCAGTGTGTGGGCTCTGGGGCCCCCTACAGGAGATCTGAGAGGAGGTTTAGTCACCTAGGGGTGTCTGGCAGTAAAGAGAACCTGTCATCGTCCATTCGGATCAAAGTGGAAGGTAAGTACTACAGCTGAGCCCCTCCATTGCTGACACCATCCCTGCACTCTCCTGCCATCTGTCTGTCTTGCTGTTTAAATAATAGTACTGGGGTTTGCATGTGTCCGTGAGACTCTATCTTGTGGCACAGCAATCAAAGCATATTTTAGAGGTACAAGGAAACCTGGGTTTTGTTTAACCACACCCATTAAACCTCTCCCACTGTTAAGAGTTTGACCACACCCACTTTTGCCACAGTGCACGTTGTGCGCTGTTGGTCGCTTCCTCCCTAAAGTGTCCCTCATTCTGAAGTTCAAAAGTTGGGAGGTATGAGGACTCCACCAAAGGGATCTGGTCTAGAGAATGACTGTTTCACCCACTGTGAGGTGTCTGGAGGAAGCTGGAATGTGGCAGCTGTCCTGGGGACTTGTTAGTAATGGCCCTGAGTTGATTCCTGGTGACTGTGTGCTTTGGGGATATAAGTGCCAGACGTTGCTCTGACTAAGACTGCTCTCATGAGATTTCATATACTGGCCATTCCCCTGTCCTCAGTAGTGTCCTGGACTGTAAACTTAGTGAAGAGTGTCCTCCTGTACTGTGCAGTGTTCCTGAAGGTGCATTGGTAACCTACAGCTGTACAATTGTGCAGGGTAACCAGTTTCCACAGAGATTTGCCTCATGATCCCCAGCTGTGAGGCTAAGACTGTTCAGTATCCACCTATTACTAAAGAGAAGATTGCTTGTTAAAGAGACTGGCCTCTGGTAGTACCTCAGTGCTCTCTAAAGTTTCTGGGGCCTGGTATCTCCCAGCAGGACTCTGACCACTCTCTGCTTGAAATATGTCTCAGGTTGGGTAGACGGAAAGATCACAAGCACCTGGAGGCTAGCTCCCAGATGGATTAACAATGACAGTGTAGCTGAACTTATATCTCCACAACTAGGAAGACTACTCATAACATGGACACAGCTTCCCCTGGGGTGGTGTGGGATGCCTTCAAGGCCACGGCCCAAGGCTATTACATTTTGGCCATTAAAGCTACCAGATCTGATTGTGCTGCTGAAACCTCTAGATTAGAGGGCCTGGAGACAGACGCTTCTGCTTCCTTTGCTGAACATCCCACACCATCCAATTATCTACAACTAGCCCAAGCCAGGAGGAATATAGCTCTACATTATACCTCTCTAACCCAAACCGATGTTGCTGTCCGGTAAAATATTTGAATCGGGCGATAAAAATGGCGGCCTGCTAGCCAATCTGGTGTCCGACCCGCATCTCCAAACTATAATCCCGAATTGTTGTCGGAGACTGGGACCAGTGTCACTGACCCTGACGCAATCCTCCATGAATTTCTTGCCTTCTTTAGAAACTTATATCGCCAACCCAAATGCCCTGCTCCTGAAACTACATTGACTCAGCACTACAAAAATGACAGCTCCCCAGCCTGCCAGTCACAGAGATCGAGGCCCTAGAGGCCCCAATAACAACCCATGAGATAGAGTTGGCCACCGCCTCACTCCCCCCCTCCAAAACCCCAAAACCCCGGGACCAAGTGGCCTCCCGGGTGACTGGTACAAAAGATACACCAAGCTTATAGCCCACAAAAAGACTGGGAGAGCGGTGCAGGCTTCAGGAACAGCCCAGGATTCAGTGACCCATGGCAAATCATCATTTGACCCCCGAGGGGGTCCCGACCCCCAGGTTGAGAACCACTGGTCTAGAGGATTTGTTCTCTAAATACCAGGGCGTGATCCCTGATCTTGACTCGGAGGACTGGGAAGATGCCTGGCAGTATCCTTTTCTTCAACTTATCCCCGTAAGAGATCGGTTGAGGCAATTTAAACTGATCCGCAGCGTTTACTTGCCACCCCAGAGGCTATCCAAAATTTACCCAAATTCTTCCTCCAACTGTTGGAAGTGTGGTATAGCTGAAGCTGACTTCGACAATATGTTATGGTCCTGTCCCAAGATCCAGTTCTTTTGGACGGAGGTCACAAAATTCATAGAAACTCTGCTCATGATCCATGTTCCCCTGAAGGTGTCGTTCTGCCTGCTGGGTCTGGTGAGAAATCTATTATATTATATATTATAGGACTCCTATTATGTTATGCTAGGAAGGCTTTACTCATAAAATGGAAACAACCAGAGGTACCCACCTTGAATTCATGGAAATTGTTGATTAACCCAGCGGTGCCATTATACAAAGCGGCTTATCTCGCTAGATGCTGCCCAGCCAAGTTTGACAACATTTGGAAAGTGTGGTTAGATTCAGACATCTCAAAACGCGACACAGTAAGATCTAGATCCCATTTTTTGTTTACTTTGACCAACTGCCTTGTAGTGTGATGACCTAATTTTGCTGATATGATGGTACGCCTCCCAACCTAAGCACCCCTCTCTGAAGTGGTCATCTACAGTACATGACCCATTATCCTCCCCAATATCCCTTCAAACTGATAGTACGAGCAGTTTAAGTTGTTGCAGTTACATTAGATATATTAATACTTATAGGACTGTTATATTGTGTGCTGTTTAAGCCGGGGTATGCCCAAAGGCTTTATTCTGTAATTTCCTATTTCTTTTCTCTTCCCTTTTTCTTTTCCTTCCACAAAACTCAATAAAAAGTATTTTCAAAAAAAAAAAAAAAAGAGACTGGCCTCATGGCCTTTGGCTGTGAGGTCAGACTGCTGCGAGATTTGTTATGGACTTCAGCTATAAGACCTTAGACTGTCCCATTTCTCAACAAGTGCTAAGGGGAAGATCACATATACCAAAGAGACTTTGGTCCTCAGCCATGAGATTTTAGCCTGCTCAGAAAGTCAGCTTATGGTCTTCAGCTGTGTAGAGTTGAGATTCAGAGAAAAGACCATCCTCCAACTGTTAAGTGCTAACCATTTTGGTGTTCCATAATCCCCGACCCCTCTCCTGTTACAAGTTTTATCAGCAATACATCAC
This sequence comes from Lithobates septentrionalis, assembly GCA_037952835.1. Taxonomy (NCBI): domain Eukaryota; kingdom Metazoa; phylum Chordata; class Amphibia; order Anura; family Ranidae; genus Lithobates; species Lithobates septentrionalis. The sequence continues at coordinate 1,357,082 of JBBDGP010000653.1, read as the reverse complement.
AAAAAGACACCCTTAGACGGTTTATTAGAGCCGGAGTGAATGAACTGTTGCTTGGGTGGCTGTTGGCCTCTGTACTGTTTGGAGAAGAACCAGTTGAAATCAGCGCCCCCTGCGGGGGGTAGTGCTACATGTATTTAAACATTTTCCCCCCAGACTGACAATGATGCTGTCCAAAGGTGCCCCCTGTGCTCATTCATCCAGAGTGGTGTCTGTTTAATACAGGGGATGTGTTACTGGCCAGATCAGTGTTTTTCAACTGAGGTGCCGCGAAGAGTCCTCAGGAGTGATGCTGCAACTTCCCGTTCTGAGTATGACCCTGTGTAAACTCCCGTGCACAGAGAGGAGAGAGAACATGCCCCCACATCTCCTCCCGGCTCTCTCCTCCTCTCTCTTCTGCTATGTGTACTATTGCCAGCAAAACAGAAAGCCACTCGCCTGTGTCCAACCAACCCATGACATCATCGGTTGCTAAGGACATGCAGGGCGGCACACACAGCTTTCTGTTTTAGGGGATTGGGGGAATTTGTGCTAGGAGGGACAATTTATGGAGGGTTGTGCTGGGAGGGGGGATTTGGGGGGTTTGTAGAATTTAGGGAGAGAAGAAATCACTGAATTCTGCCTCACAGATGACATTTTAGGGCTTTTTTACAGCAAAAATAGTGCTGCTTTTATGCAACTAGCAAAATGTGGGTATGTTCGTGTCCATTAAAAAAGCAATGTGCGGGAACACGCAAAAAAGCGTACTTGCTTGGTAGCACATCCTAGTGTGAATGAGCCCTCAGACTGGTGTGCCTCAGGATTGTGCACAGTTCTAAAGGGTGCCTTGACTAAAAAAAGGTTGAAAAACACAGAGCCAGATCACCAGGGGGAAAAAGGCTAAAAAAAGAAAACAAATACAGCCACTACATTTAATGATTGGTTAGCAAATGAAATGAATTAAGCTCTGTAATCATTACTACACCAATAAATGTATTTTTTTCATGTAAGCCGGGTAAGTACCTGAGTATGTGTTGGGGTTGACCCTCCTAGCAGGAGACATGGGCTTGCTCAAGGTGCAGAGTTAGTCTAGGTGCCAAGCTTGGTTTTCATCAGAGCACCACAAAGAGTGATTGGCTGGTGACCCTAGTGACCCTCAGGCTGCTTTTCTCGAATACGACATCAGGTTTCAGCCCTTAGAGCCCCACCATGCAATTACAGGAGCAGGGTGGCTACGCTGTAAAGATAAGGTAACAATATAGTGGAAAGTCCTAGTCAGAGCAGAGTTCAAGGCAAGTGGCAGGGTCCAGGCAAAGGATGAGGCACTTACACATAGTAAAGCAGGTGCAGTGACCAGTCGCCATAAAAGCACTACTGGTGATCATGTGAATACCACTTTACTGTAGGTTAAAAACTGGGGGTGCTGCAATGTTTACTTTTAAAATTTGAATAGGAGGGAGCTTGCAGGCTGCTGGTATGTGCAGTGAATGGGACTGATAGCATGTATACTTTTTCTTTATAAATATTCTGCAGGACTAAGTTGCAGCTATACAAAACACTGTTATTTTAGTAGTTGCATTTTGTTAAAGGTTTTTGAAAATTCCTGATAGAAAAATTCATTTTAGAAGTAGCTCATCGCGTTTCTTGGACATAGTCCACTTCTTCAGGAGCTGAGCCATATATGCATTGTTGTTTAGAATAACATTCTCTAAATAAATACAAAAATAATAAGTAAATAACAAGGCACATGTCATCCACTGTGAATAATTATAAACAGACAAGGTTGCATTTACCCCAGGCCAGGTGAGAAGAGTGTAGCACTACTTCCACAGGAGCCGCAGGAATAATGCCCAGGTCTTCCCCAGAAGTTTTACCCCTCATCCAGCCAGACAAGCTCAGTTACACATTTCTTCAATGACCAGTCTAGGGGTGTTGTTTTTGTTGTTTTTTTTTTTTTTTAGAGAACTTGGATAGGATTGAGGGAATTTAGTGGGATACTCCAAAAACAAGAACTATGTACAACTTAAGGACTATGAATTCTTTTTGGTATAGTCTAGTCTGTGCTTGCAACTAGGGATGAGCCGAACACCCCCCCGGTTCGGGTCGCAGCAGAACATGCGAACAGGCAAAAAATTTGTGGGAACACGCGAACATCGTTAAAGTGTATGGGACATGAACTTTAAAAATCAAAAGTGCTAATTTTAAAGGCTTATATGCAAGTTATTGCCATAAAAAGTGTTCGGGGACCTGGGTCCTGCCCCAGGGGATATCTATCAATGCAAAAAAAGTATTTAAAACAGACAGGAGCAGTGATTTCGGATCCTGCAATATAGATAAAAATCATTGAAAGAAACGGCGTGGGTTCCCTCCCAGTCCATTACCAGGCCCTTTGGGTCCGGTATGAATATTAAGGGGAATCCCACGCCAAAAAAAATGGTGGAAACCCCCCCCCCCCAAAATCCATACCAGGCCCTTCAGGAAGACATGCGTCAATCTGTAAGCGATTGCTTTTACCAACCCCAGGACCCCTGGGAGTAGTACCAAAATCAAAGTGACACCAGAATGTATCCAAAAAATCTCTAATCGTGTTCCTAGTACACTACATTGTGGCCTCATCGTGCACACTGGCTCCCCAGCTCTTACTGAGCAAAATAAAGGCAGCTTGCAGGGAAAATGTAATTTTTTTAGCTTTATAAATGCAATTATTGCTGCGGCAGATTCTAGACATGGTACAGTTCTACCACTTTACAGGTAGACTAAGGGGACCCCCCAGGCACTATATTGGAAGGAATTTTTCATTTTTATGCTTTTCACTTTAAAAATCAAGTTTTTACAAACTTTTTTTTATTGATACATTTCCCCCATGGCAGGACCCAGACCCCTATAACCATTGCATGCCCAATTACTTGCATATAAGCCTTCAAAATGGGCACTTTTGATTATTGATGTTCGGGTACCATTGACTTTAATGGGGTTCGTTTGGCCCATTCTCTTGTTCCAAACAAATGGAAGCGAGTGGGGAAAAGGAGAGGTTTGGTAGCTCGCGGAGGACATTACAAGGAGGCAGAAAAACACAGTAAGAAACTATTTCATAAAAAATATATTACAGGGCCATTAAAGTGTTTGTTACCCTTAAAAAAATGGATCCTGCTCCTTTAAAGCATGAATAACAGCACAGTGCTTGTGCTGTGTAATTTGGTCCATTCTATCACCTGAAATACCTGGATGATCCTGCCTGGCTATGTCTTCCCCCTGTAAACTGACCACGGTTCATCATGGCTGCTGAGCGCCAGTTTATGTGCCTCCATCATCCGCAGCTATCTACAGCTCTCCTGTGTCTCTCCTCTGTCCTCTTTCCCTCCACCCCCTCCCTGCCTGTCAGCTCTGTGTCCGGGCCTGCCCCCCTGCTCCTGCTGCTGAAATAACTTAGCAATAATCACCCAATCCCCTGTGTTTCATAATATTAAGTGCCCTGTATATGTGCCTTATTAAAAATATGCTGTTCTATACCTTAGTTTATAGCACCGCTCAGCGCTCACGTGACTGGACGTCTCTCTTCTCCTCTCTTCTCCTCCTCCGGGGGATTCTCAGCCCCTCTATAAGGGATTACCTTGGTTGGAGTCCATAGTGCAGAGATGTATGCTCACCCTTGCAAATACACACAGCCCACTGTAACAAGGTAAAAGGCTACCTGGGCTGTGAATCTGTGCACGGGGGCTTGACAGGGAATTTACCAAAGCATTGTCGAGGTGAAGCCATAGTCGGGGATTCCAGAAATCAGAGTTAACGATGAACAGAGCCAGGGTCAGAAGCCGGGGTCAGTCTTGGAACACTGAAACTTGAAAATAAGAACACAGGAAACCAGGAACCTTTGGCAATACAAGAGACAATGAACTGAACAGCCCTCAGAGTGAGGCCGTGTTTTATACCCAGCTGATTAGATAAACTGCCACAGCTGAACCAGGAGTGACAGGTGCTAATTGCAAAGCAAGATCCAGAGTATAGCCCTCAGTGCTGCATGCAGGACAAGGCATAGCTGGAAACCAGGCTGAATAATGAGCTGAGGTGTGGCTCAGAGGCAATTCAGCAGGAGCAGTACACAGAAAGTCATGGGTTCAATACCTCCTTGAGCCACCGGGGAGGTGGCCACGCCTGTCTGTCTGCATGGCACGGTGGGAACTGTGACACCCTCCTGCTCTAGCTGTCAAATCGGGAGAGGAGACAGACGGTCACGAGAGCACCACTATAAAATAAGGTATAGAACAGTATATTTTTAATAAACCACATATACAGGGCACTTAGTATTATGAAAGACAGGGGATTGCGTGATATTTACTAATTGGGTTTACAACCACTTCATCCAGTTATCAACCGGCCCATAGCCAAATGACGGCTGCAGGGCGGTTGGATAACTCTGGGAGGGCGTACTATGACGTCCTCCCAGGATCCCGCTCTCGCGCCCCCCCTGGGGCACGCACCCGAGAACATCCATGACCGCCGGGTCCTGCATCACGGATCACGGTAAACGGCCGCTGATCGCGGCCGTTTACCATGTGATCGCTCCGTCAAATGACGGAGCGATCACATGTAAACAAACCGCCGTCATTTCATGACGCCGGTTCCTCTCTCCCCTATGCGTACCGATCGGTACAGTGTGAGAGGAGAGGGGGAGGGATCGGATGGCAGCAGCGCTGTGGGCTGGATCTATAGTGCCCACAGCGCTGCTCTGTAACAATTGCAGTCACATCCAGCCAACCTTTCATCCATGCTTAGCCATCCCTCCATGCTTAGCAATACCCTGCACTACTCTGCAATACTCTGCAATGCCCTGCAATACCCTGCAATACCCTGCAATACTCAGCAATGCCCTGCAATACTCTGCAATGCCCCGCAATACTCTGCAATATTCTGCAATACTCTGCAATACTCTGCAATGCCCTGTAATACCCCACAATACTCTGCGATACTCTGCGATACCTTGCAATACCCTGCAATACTCTGCAATACTTTGTAATACCCTGCAATACCCCACAATACTCTGCAATACCCTGCACTACCCTGCAATACTCCGCAATACCCTGCAATACCCTGCAATACTCTGCACTACTCTGCAATGCCCCGCAATACTCTGCAATATTCTGCAATGCCCTGCAATACACCACAATACTCTGCGATACCCTGCAATACTCTGCAATACTCCGCAATACCCTGCAATACCCCGCAATACTCTGCAATACCCTGCACTACCCTGCAATACTCCGCAATACCCTGCAATACTCTGCAATACCCTGCAATACCCTGCAATACTCTGCTATACTCTGCAATACCCCGCAATACTCTACACTACCCTGCAATACTCCGCAATACCCTGCAATACTCTACAATACCCTGCAATACCCTGCAATACCCAAACCGATCAGTTCAGTGTGAGAGGAGAGGGGGAGGGATCGGATGGCAGCAGCGCTGTGGGCTGGATCTGTAGTGCCCACAGCGCTGCTCTGTAACAATTGCAGTCACATCCAGTCAACCATCCATCCATGCTTAGCCATCCCTCCATGCTCAGCAATACCCTGCACTTCTCTGCAATAATCTGCAATGCCCCACAATACTCTGCAATACTCTGCAATACCCTGCAATGCTCTGCAATACCCTGCAATACTCTGCAATACCCTGCAATACTCTGAAATGCCCCGCAATACTCTGCAATATTCTGCAATACTCTGCAATACTCTGCAATGCCCTGCAATACTCTGCAATGCCCTGCAATACCCCACAATACTCTGCGATACTCTGCAATACCCTGCAATACTCTGCAATACCTTGCAATACCCTGCAATACTCTGCAATACCCTGTAATACTCTGCAATACCCTGCAATACTCTGCAATACCCTGCAATACCCCGTAATACCCTGCAATACTCTGCAATACCCTGCAATACTCTGAAATGCCCCGCAATACTCTGCAATATTCTGCAATACTCTGCAATACTCTGCAATGCCCTGCAATACTCTGCAATGCCCTGCAATACCCCACAATACTCTGCGATACTCTGCAATACCCTGCAATACTCTGCAATACCTTGCAATACCCTGCAATACTCTGCAATACCCTGTAATACTCTGCAATACCCTGCAATACTCTGCAATACCCTGCAATACCCCGTAATACCCTGCAATACTCTGCAATACCCTGCAATACCCTGCAATACTCTGCACTACTCTGCAATGCCCCGCAATACTCTGCAATATTCTGCAATACTCTGCTATGCCCTGCAATACCCCACAATACTCTGCGATACTCTGCAATACCTTGCAATACCCTGCAATACTCTGCAATACTCCGCAATACCCTGCAATACCCTGCAATACTCTGCAATACCCTGCACTACCCTGCAATACTCTGCAATACCCTGCAATACTCTGCAATACCCTGCAATACCCTGCAATACTCTGCAATACTCTGCAATACCCCGCAATACTCTGCAATACCCCGCAATACTCTGCAATACTCTACACTACCCTGCAATACTCCGCAATACCCTGCAATACTCTACAGTACCCTGCAATACCCTGCAATACCCAAACCGATCGGTACAGTGTGAGAGGAGAGGGGGAGGGATCGAATGGCAGCAGCGCTGTGGGCTGGATCTGTAGTGCCCACAGCGCTGCTCTGTAACAATTGCAGTCACATCCAGCCAACCATCCATCCATGCTTAGCCATCCCTCCATGCTCAGCAATACCCTGCACTACTCTGCAATACTCTGCAATGCCCCGCAATACTCTGCAATACTCTGCAATACCCTGCAATGCTCAGCAATACCCTGCAATGCTCTGCAATACCCTGCAATACTCTGCAATACCCTGCAATACTCTGCAATGCCCCGCAATACTCTACAATATTCTGCGATACTCTGCAATACCCTGCAATACTCTGCAATACCTTGCAATACCTTGCAATACCCTGCAATACCCTGTAATACTCTGCAATACCCTGCAATACCCCACAATACCCTGCAATACCCTGCAATACTCTGCACTACTCTGCAATGCCCCGCAATACTCTGCAATATTCTGCAATACTCTGCAATACTCTGCAATGCCCTGCAATACCCCACAATACTCTGCGATACTCTGCAATATCTTGCAATACCCTGCAATACTCTGCAATACTCCGCAATACCCTGCAATACCCCGCAATACTCTGCAATACCCTGCACTACCCTGCAATACTCCGCAATACCCTGCAATACTCTGCAATACCCTGCAATACCCTGCAATACTCTGCAATACTCTACACTACCCTGCAATACTCCGCAATACCCTGCAATACTCTACAATACCCTGCAATACCCTGCAATACCAAAACCGATCGGTAGAGTGTGAGAGGAGAGGGGGAGCGATCGGATGGCAGCAGCGCTGTGGGCTGGATCTGTAGTGCCCACAGCGCTGCTCTGTAACAATTGCAGTCACATCCAGCCAACCATCCATCCATGCTTAGCCATCCCTCCATGCTCAGAAATACCCTGCACTACTCTGCAATACTCTGCAATGCCCCGCAATACTCTGCAATACTCTGCAATACCCTGCAATGCTCAGCAATACCCTGCAATGCTCTGCAATACCCTGCAATACTCTGCAATACCCTGCAATACTCTGCAATGCCCCGCAATACTCTGCAATATTCTGCAATACTCTGCAATACTCTGCAATGCCCTGCAATACTCTGCAATGCCCTGCAATACCCCACAATACTCTGCGATACTCTGCAATACCCTGCAATACTCTGCAATAGCTTGCAATACCTTGCAATACCCTGCAATACTCTGCAATACCCTGTAATACTCTGCAATACCCTGCAATACCCTGCAATACTCTGCAATACCCTGCAATACCCCACAATACTCTGCAATACCTTGCAATACCCTGCAATACTCTGCAATACCCCGCAATACCCTGCAATACCCCGCAATAATCTGCAATACCCTGCAATACTCTGCCATACCCAGCCATACTCTGCCATACCCAGCCATAATCTGCAATACCCAGCCATACTCTGCAATACTCGGTGATACCCAGCCATGCTCAGCCATACCCAGCCATGCGCAGCCATGCTCAGCCATACTCGGTCATGCTCAGCCATACTCGGCTGTACTCGGCCTCTGTATGTGGCCAGGCTGTGGAAGTCTTACACATGTGGTATCGCCGTACTCCAGAGGAGTAGGAGAATCTATTTTGATGTGTCATTTTTGGTATGTATATGTTATATGTTAGAAATATTGTATAAATGGTCAACTTTGTGTTAAAAAAAAATGCGTTTTAACCACTTCCCGCCCGCCGGACGTCATACGACTTCCTTGACCTTGTGCGGGGATATCTGAATGATGCCTACAGCTACAGGCATCATTCAGATATCAGCTTTTTCAGCCAGCGATTCCCTACACCATAAGAATGATCATAGTGGCTGTTCCACTGCTTGATCGTTCTTACGGGAGGTGAGAGGGGACACCCCCCCCCCTCCCGCTGCCCTCAGGTGCTTCTACCGACTCACCGCTACGATCGAAGCCAGGATCTTTTTTATTTTTTTTATTTCAGGCTTCCCAGGCTTGCCTAGAGGTGAGATGTGGGGTCTTATTGACCCCATATCTCACTGTAAAGAGGACCTGTCATGCCATATTCTTATTACAAGGGATGTTTACATTCCTTGTAATAGAAATAAAAGTGATCAAAAATTTATTTTTTGGAAAAAAGCATCAAACTAAAATAAATAAAGTAAAATGAACAATAAAAAAATAGAAATAATTTTTTTCCCCCGTGTGCTCGCATGCAGAAGCGAACGCATACGTAAGTCCAACCCACATATGAAAATGGTGTTCAAACCACACATGTGAGGTATCGCTGCGATCGGTAGAGCGAGAGCAATAATTTTGGCCCCAGACCTCCTCTGTAACTCAAAACATGTAACCAGTAAAAAAATTTAAAGCGTCGCCTATGGGGATTTTTAAGTAGCGAAGTTTGGCACCATTCCACAATTTTGAAGAGTGTCATGTTAGGTATCTATTTACTCAGCATAACTTCATCTTTCATTATTACATTATGCAAAAACATTGGGCTAACTTTACTGTTTTGTTTTTTTTAAGTCACAAAACAGTTTTTTTTCCCAAAAAAAACGTTAGAAAAATTGCTGTGCAAATACCGTGTGAGAATTAAAGTTGCAACGACCGCCATTGTATTCTCTAGGGTCTTTGCTAAAAAAACATATATAATGTTTTGGGGTTCTATGTAATTTTCTAGCAAATAAATTATGATTTTTACATGTAGGAGAGAAATGTCAGAATTGGCCTGGGTGCTCCAGAACGCCTGAAGGTGCTCCGTGCATGTTGGGCCTCTGTATGTGGCCACGCTGTGTAAAAGTCTCACACATGTGATATCGCCGTACTCGGGAGTAATAGCAGAATGTGTTTTGGGGTGTAATTTGTGGTATACATATGCTGTGTGTGAGAAATAACCTGCTAATATGACAATTTTGTGAAAAAAAAATCTTGATTTTGCAAAGAATTGTGGGAAAAAATGACAACTTCAAAAAACTCATAATGCATCTTTCTAAATACCTTGGAATGTCTTTTTTCCAAAAAGGGGTCATTTGGGGGGTATTTGTACTTTTCTGGCATGTTAGGGTCTCAAGATTTTAGATAGGCCGTCAGTAATTCAGGTGTGATCAATTTTCAGATATTGGCACCATAGCTTTTGGACTCTATAACTTTCACAAAGACAAAATAATATACACCGATTTGGGTTATTTTTACCAAAGATATGTAGCGGTATACATTTTGGCCAAAATATATGAAGAAAAATTACTAATTTGCTAAATTTTATAACAGAAACGAAGAAAAATGCATTTTTTTTACAGAATTTTCAGTCTTTTTTCTTTTATAGAGCAAAAAATAAAGAACCCAGCTGTGATTAAATACCACCAAAAGAAAGCTCTATTTGTGTGAAAAAAAAGGACAAAAATTTCATATAGGTACAGTGTTGGATGCCTGAGTAATTGTCATTCAAAATGTGAGAGCACCGAAAGCTGAAAATTGGTCTGGTTATTAAGGGGGTTTAAGTGCCCAGTGGTCAAGTGGTTAAGTAGTGGATATGTATGGATTATATTTAGAGAATAAGGATATAATTTAGGGGTAGATTTACTAAAACTGGTGCACACAGAATCTGATGCAGCTGTGCAGAGTAACCAATCAGCTTCTAACTTTAGCATGCTGAATTAAGCTTTGACAATACAACCTAGAAGCTGATTGACTACCAAGCTTAGCTGCATCCGATTCTGTGTGCACCAGTTGTAGTAAATCTCCCCCATAGTGTCACTTTAAGTACCTGCTGGTGATGCATTTTGTCACAAGTCTATTCCGCTATGGATTTATTTAATTGGATTGCACTTCTGCCCCACTGTCAGTGGAGGGTTGAAGAAAGGATGGCACAGTAGTTTAAAGTAAGGACCCATTTGTTACTTATTAAATTGTGTCTTCTTCTTCATTTAGGAAATCGGATATGGACAGCTCATCACACAAAGATTACCACGATGATCTATATGACCCTGTAGCACTTATGGACACGTATAATGATCCTGAAAATAAAGAGTTTGTTGATGCTTTGGTAATACACCCAGGTCGGATGCTGACGAGAATATTTAGCTCCGGTATTTTCAAAATAATTTTATTTCCATCATCAGCACCTTGCATAGTTGTTCACTCTCGTTGTGGGACAGATGGTGTACTGTACCAAAGAGCCATAAAATAATGACAATGGTTTCCAGCTGCTAAGTGCTCATTTACACCAAATGCAGTCGTGCATGCTTTTAAATGCAGTACTATTACATCTGCAAGGAAAATAAATGGATTTTAACGAGCCCTGCTTACACTATTGTAGGCCATTAAAAAAAATGCATTTTTTTGCATGGATGCAACTCATAAAAAATCATAAATAGTGCCAAAAACGTACCACAAACCCACCACAAATGTAAATGCACTGCAAACAAATCGAAAAAGTATGTAAAAGCGCATTGCGTAACTGCAAACTGATCATAGGGTTTGCAGTGTAAACGAGCCCTAAATCACAGGTTTAGCAATGAAATGCCCAAGTATAAAAAACTTTCTATGCCATACTGTCATAGGAAAAAAGGAAGGGTATGTGCAGTTATTTAACTGAAGTCTGGGTTCTTACATAATACAATACCCCTCCATGTAAGGTTTATTAATGCTTGACATGTGAACATCTATCCAACTTTACATTTATTCAGGAGCTAATCAGTTGTGCTAAAGTCACAATATCAAAGCCAGCAAAATACAGTATATTTTTATATATAGTTGTTCAATCTTAGTGTGTCCCTACTAGACATGTGCGATTCATTCCATTTAGATCTGTTATGCAGAAAGAAATTTTGTTTTCCGAGATTCGGAGGTAAACGAATCTCTGAATGGGCAAGAAATGAATGCATTTATTTCATTTGTATGGCGTCCCATTTTCAATTTCGTTCAATACACAAACAAATTCATTGTGAATAGCTGGTTGTTAGGGAGTGGGCGGCTCCATATAATGTCCTCCCCAGAATGCACCTAGTGCGGGCCCCACTGGCTGCACCGCAGCACAATCTGTCACCCACTGTGTCCACTGGACACAGCCAAAGACAGATCAGTGTACCGGCACAATGCCGGTACCATGTAATCACTGTTATCAATCAGAGAAGATCACATGACAATTGTACGCGATAGAAGGCTTCCATTCATGCCATTCATTGTGTATATTTGTGTTGCTCACTGTGATTGGGCACAGTGATCACATGGTACAGACATGGCCACTCACAGCCCTAATCACAATAGTAAACACTGAATGAATGCATTTAATTCAGAAAAAATGTTTGCTTATTACAGTGAAATTCACTGTTATAAGCAATCATAGTGTGTAAACAAAATCCCGATCACCTCCCCAGAGTAGTACAGTGTTACTATGGTCACAGTATGTAAAAAAAAAAAAAAAAAAAAAAAATTAAAAAAAGAATAATAATGTAGCAAGGTCTCGGGCCTCCTTCAGTCTAATGAGAACCTCCAGGGCCAGAGATAGCTGGCAACCTTCTGTATGTAGTGGGTTGTGAGGCATACTGGGTGCAAGGTGGATAAAGTTATTGGGTGCCAGACACTTCTTGAATGCAAAAGAGATATTTATTTCTCTTAAAAAACTTTTTGGGGGAAAGAGGGTTAGGGTCAGGACACCCTTGAGTAGTTGCAAGTTCAATTAGCAAATTCAGAGACTTCAATAGGAGGACAGCCATGCTATGAGAAGCCACATCTGCATGTGCAGGAATGCTGTCTCCTATGGCATCAGTCTTTAACAGTTCCTAACACAAAGCGTAACAGTTCTTTCACCTTCACTACAACTTATAGTTCTTCAGCCCCTCTGAGCTCCCGGTCTCTCACTAGACCCACTGATTTACTGCCACTGAATCCCTTAAGCTCCTCCAATCTTCACGGTGGTATCTTCCTCGAACGCCACCCCCGCTTCTCTGCTGAGTCCCTAGCTTGGCACTCCCGATACTTCTCAAGCTTCACCCCACTGGCCTGCTTGGTCCCTGGCTTGACACACAAGGCTGCTCTGCAAGCATCACCCCCGCTGGCTGGGTCCCTGACTTGATCACCGCCTGAAGTTTTCCGATTCTCCATCGTGCCTGTTCGTTGAGAATACTGCTCTGGTACTTGCTTCAGTTACTCACTGTGGTCCCTGGTAATAAGGTGGTTGGGCCCTTAGTGGCGACAGCTTCCCTTCTACCTCCGACCATTGACAGGTTCTCCGGCCGGCAGAACCGTCACTTCTGGTTGGACTTCAAGCCACAATCCCAACCCCGTGCTGTTCTCTTGCTTCTGGATAGGCCCTCAGACAGCCTAGCAGCCAGATGCCCCCAGGATAGGTCCAATCTCTGGCCTTGCAGCTCAGGGCAACACGACACACGTCCACCCAGACAGCCGTCCAGGTGGCACAGAACACAGATCACCTGACTCCACCCGAATATGTTGGCTCTCCCATCAGGCCAAGGGATTTAAGAAAACTCCTGCTCTTTGGCTGGTATACCCCATATACCCATAACCTGACCTTGAGTTGCCCTTCTCATATCTAGTATCACCAAGTGCCCGGCTGCCTAGTGGTATAAGAGAAAAGTGCAACAAGGCCAAACTTTGGGAGGAATCAATAGATCTCTAACAAACAACCAGGATTCCTGGTAAGTAAATTTGTGAGGAGCAACCCTGCCTAAACTCCAGGGTGCTACAATAATATTTTCAAAATTGAAAAAAATGATTACACTTTTTCGCCCCCATGTTTACCTGTCATCCAGTTAGTGTCCCTGGACGGTTAAGGATGTGGCGGACACTGGCTCCTTAACAACCAGCTGTTCTTCACGATGAATTCGGATTGGATTAGAAAATATTCAATCCTTATGATGCAAACAAATATATGAAATGAATGCTGAAGCTACAAAACAAATCCCGAAAACGAATCTGTTCAACATAACGAATATGACGAAAAAAAATGATTGAATTCACGAATGAGATGACATGGAAACAAAACAAAAATTTTGTCGTGCCCATGTCTAGTCAGGAGTTTGAAAATGCCATGCACAGCTGCTCCAGTTTTAATAAATTTCCCTAAGTGTCTATAGTGCGGGGGTCAGGATTGCAGCACAGACCAACCCCCCCAAGCACAGACCCCTCAGTACAGACTCCCCTTGTGACACAGACCCATCAGAACAGACTGATTTCCCCTCCAGCAAAAACTCCCCAGTACAGCTTCCTTATTCCCCAAAGCACAGACTGACTTCCCCAGCACAGACCCCCCCCCCCCCCCCAATACAGACTGACCCCCTCCATGCACAAACCCCTCAGTACAGACTCCCCTTCCAACATAGACCCATCAACACAGACTGATTCCCCACAGTAAAGACTGACTTTCCCAGCACAGACCCCTCAGTACAGATGCACCCTCCCCCCAGCACAAACTCCCAAGTACAGATTCCTTATTTCTCAAAGCACAGACTGACTGCCAAAGCACAAACCCCTCAGTACAGACTCCCCTTCCAACATAGACCCATCAGCACAGACTGATTTCCCCCCAGCACAAACTCCCCAGTACTGATTCCTTATTCCCCACAGCACAGACTTATTTCCCCAGCACAGACTGACTTCCCCAGCACAGACTGACCCCCCGTGCACAACCCCTCAGTACAGACTGCCGTTCCAACATTGACCCATCAGCACAGACTGAATTCCCCAGCACAGACCCCTCAGTACAGATGCACCCCCCCCCCCCCCAGCACAAACTCCCCAGTAAAGATTCCTTATTTCCAACAGCACAGAAAGACTTCCCCAGCACAGACCCCTCAGTACAGATGCAACCCCGCAGCACAAACTCCCCAGTACAGATTCCTTATTTCCCAAAGCCCAGACTGACTTCCCCAGCACAAACCCATCAGTACAGACTCCCATTCCAACATAGACCCATCAGTACAGACTGATTTCCCCCAGCACAAACTCCCCAGTACAGATTCCTTATTCCCCAAAACACAGACTGACTTCCCTAGCACAGACCCTTCAGTACAGACTGACCTCCTTACCCCACGGCACTGACCAACTTCCTCAGCACAGACTGCCCCACAGCACAAATCGACCCACAAGTGCAGACGGACTCTCCCTCCCAGCACAGGCCCCTCAGTACAGACTGACTACCCCAGCACAGACTGACTTCCCCAGCACAGACACCCCAGTACAGACTGCCCTTCCAACATAGACCCATCAGCACAGACTGACTACCCCCATCATTCCAAATCCCCCCCAGTGCAGACCACTCAGTATAGACACTCCTAGCCCCAGTACACACCCCTCTGTAAAGACCCCCCCTTCAGTAAGGAAACCCTCCCAGGGTACTGAATCCTAAGGACAGACACCAGCCTGTCTGCACTCACTCACAAGATGATATACAGTGGGAGCTCAGAGTGAGGTGGAGAAGGGGAGGAGAATGAGGTGGAGCAGTGGGAGGAAACATCCTCTTACACTGAGCTCCTGCTGTCACTGAAGTAGCAGGCGCTGACTCACTGGAGGTGCTGCGGCTGTCTGAAATGTATTTATTAGTGCTGCCCACGGGGCAGCGCTGTGCCACACACAAATAAAAAAGTCAGGAGGTCACAGCACCTCCAGTGAGTCCACATCCTGTGTGCACCGCACCTCCCCTCCCCTTAGTATGCCATTAGGTTGCCCGATGCTGAACCACAGCTTGTTAGGGCCCCGTTAGGGCCCCATTACACCAATGTGTTGAAAGTTGGCACAATGTGGTAAGATTCACCACTCCAAGGGTTGCTGCATAGCGTATAGAACTATTCAATGTTGGCAATGTAAATATAATAAGAATTAATCAAACATATGGCTGACTGGATGTCTCTTTTTTTTTTTTACAAATATTGATTATTTGTCACATTTTTTTAAAGATAACCCTGCTTAGCACAATATGGGGGAGGGTGGCTAGGGGTAACTGTGCCATACACATGGGTGGAGCCCAATAACCCTGAAATAATTACCCATAGAATATTATATTTCCTCAATGGCATTTTCAGTTTGCTGATTTATTGAATTGCTTAAAACTGATCAGAACAAATGCTCTGTTTTTACAAATATTCATATCAACTGATTGTAGGTATTCTGAAGGGAGGCACGATGATCGACTTAGTCTCTGGCCCGACCCTTGCCCATTTATTTGTGTTCACTGATTACTTCAAGGAGATCATTGTACTGGATTCAGCGGACGCCAGTATATCTGAAATAAAGAAGTGGCTGAAAAATGACCCGGACGCTGTTTACTGGTCTCATGCAGCCAAGCATATGAGTGTGCAAAAGGGGGGAAGGTAAGATCTGTTAACCCCTGTTTTATTTCTATAGCTGCCAACCTAACATTGTCATTTTATAACATTTTTAACTCTTGCGTCTGCAAGCACCTTTAGACCATGAGATCGAAACTGGCTTCGTTGGGTGATTTTCATATCTATTCCCATCTGCATTGGAGGCCAGAGGAGAGAGGCCTTTGGTGCTAGCTGTCCTCTCCTGTGGCTACTGTTCCCAGCACCACCTCTTCAGGCACTGCCAGCCATCTGGCTGCAGCTGCCCCTTTCCCCTCTTGGCTACTTCTCCATAGTCCTCCCAGACTGACTCTATTCCAGACTGCTTGCACCCATTCCTTTTAGGCACGCCTCTCAGTGCTCTGTGCTCTGACTGTAACACTCACCAGCCCACGTGGCTGTCTTCCTCCCTGGATATTTGCCCAGCAGTGTCCTCCTGCTGTCCTCTCCTTGCTCCCATGCCTCCTGGTCAGGATCCCTCTGTGTGTCATGAAGAGGGGACCTTTCCGCACCCGAGCCCAGGCATGACTGCACCCCCCCCCCCACGCTACTCTTAAAGGCCTCTGACAGCCTAACACTCCATCTCCATATTCCAACCGAACTCCACAATGCCCCTGCTGGGCTGAACCTGAGTATTTGAGGGGGCCTGCCCCCTGTCAACTCTTCTGTTGGGGATTGGTCAAGGCCCTCAGAACACTCCAGCTAGCTCCCCTTAGACTCCTCCCAACTGCTTCTGGAATTTTCTCCTTGCTTACAGATAGCAGGGGGAGTCACCAGAGAAGCTGCTGCTGAGTCATCCAGCCTACCTGAGTCACTCACCCGACCCAGAAAAACACACAGGCTTGGCTGCCAGCCTGAAAATTTACCTTAACTAACTCAAACAAAAATCCTATCACTAGCACTCTAGCAATGCAAGAGGGTGCTACACATATATGTGATAAGTGTCAGAATTGGTAGTTAAGTACTTAAAGAAAAGAAGAGTTATGGCCGCACAACACCGCAAGACTTGGTCCAAAAAATCTTTTATTTTGTCCAATGTCAAAGAGACAGCACACAGGACAAACAAGCTGTTGGCGCGTTTCACACAGTTTAGTGCTTAATCATAACAAAAAGATTTTTTGGACCAAGTCTTGCAAAGGTGTGCGGCCATAATCCTTCTTTTCTTCAAGTGTATATGGTGACGAGCCAGGGTGGGCGCCTGCACGGGCATCTTCCGTTTGGATAGGTAGTTAAGTAGGCCCATGTGAACGAGGCCTTAAGCCCAATGCTCAGTGCATTAACATGTTAATGTATTTTGAAAAATTGTTTTCAATCTTTTCAAATGTGCAGCTTTCATTAAAATAATACTTGCCGATCCTGCCATGAAGGTCCTTTCTTGTTCTGGCCCTTCCTATTATGGGGTGACAACTGTCTTCGAACTGCGCTCGTGCATTGTCACCCTGCCACATGCACCTCTGGTAGAGACAAGGGAGTGTATTGACAAACGTTGTACAGGCTTGGTCCACTGGTGTCACTAGCTAGAAGCTCACCCTGAAACAATCAATGTAGTCGATCCTGGAACATATGCATCTAGACAGGAAGTAGCTGCCAAACATCAGCATCACTGAAATGTAGATATCTTCAATTCATTTCATTCTGAATTTAGACAAAATTCGACAAATTTGTTAATTCGGAAATATTTTAATTAACGACAACCCGTTTAACTAATTTTTCCAAAATTCAAAAATCTGAGAGATCCAAAATTCCAAAATTTTCGATTTTCGGATTTCCGAATTTTTGAATTTCCGATTTTCGGATTTTCAAATTTCCAAATTTTTGTATGTTCGAAATTTTCTGAAATTCTGAAATTCGAAAATCCGAAAATTTGAAAATAAGAACGAAAATCCGAAATTTCAAAAAATGGAAAACCTGAAGATAAGAACAAAAATACAAAGATTAGAAAACCTAAAAATTCAAAAATCTAAAATAATAACTAAATAATAATAACTATTACTAGCTATTAAATTATTGGTATTGCAATTTCCTTTTAAATTTGGCTGTTAGTGAACGTAATGAATACAAATTTAACCAAAGTTATCCTAAATAACGAATGCTGCATCTAAACGAATGTAACGTAACAAATTAATATTAATAAATAATAATAAAAGCATTTTATTATTATTAATTTGTAACGTTACATTCGTTTAGATTTGCTATTCGCGTTAATTCGTAACTTCGGATAAATTCGTATTCATTACGTTCACTAACAGCCAGATTTGAAAGGAAATTCCAATACATATAATTTAATAGTTAGTTATTATTAGTTAGTTAGTTATTATTTCTGATTTTTGAATTTTCGGAATTTTCGTTCTTTCGAATTTTCTGATTTTCTTTCTTATTTTCGAATTTCTGAATTCTGAATTGTCTAATTTTCTGATTTCTGAATTCTCTGATTTCGAATTCCCGAATTTTCAGATCTTTTCGAATTCCCGAATTTTCAGATTTTTTCGAATTTACGAATTTATTAGAAATAATGAATTTCTATCATAATGAATGACCCGAAACACGAAAAACAAAACAAAAAACGAATGAAACGTAAACGAGCAAATTATTTGGTAGTACACATGTCTACTGAAATGCAACAAATGATGCAAAAATGGCAAAAATCTTATTTTATGATTTTAATCACTTCCGGACCAGCCGCCGTAGTTTTACTGTGGCCGGTTGGCTCGGCTGGGCAAATCGACGTTACCTTACTTCGCTTTCCCTTTTGGCATGTGCCAGGAGCCGATGCGAGTGCCAGGCGGGAGGGATGACCGCCGGGCACCCACGATCGCTCATGACAGAGCGAGAATGGGGATCTGTGTGTGTAAATACACAAATATCCGGTTCTTTTAGGGGAGTAGACAGATCGTCTGTTCATACAAAGTATGAACACCGATCTCTCTCTCCTCCTAGTCAGTCCCATCCCCCCTACAGTTAGAGCACACTTAGGGAACACAATTAACCCCTTGAGCGCCCCCCTAATGATAATCCCTTCCATGCCAGTGACATCTATACAGTAAATAGTGCATTTTTTTAGCACTGATCGCTGTATAATTGTCAATGGTCCCAAAAACATGTGAAAAGTGTCCAATTTGTCTGCCGCAATCTCGCAGTCCCGATAAAAATCGCAGATCACCGCCATTACTAGTAAAAAAAAATGCCATAAATCTATCCCCTATTTTGTAGACACTATAACTTTTGGGCAAACCAATCCATGTACGCTTATTGCAATTTTTTTTTACCAAAAATATGTCGAATAATACATATCGGCCTAAACTGAGGAAAAATAGTTTTTTGGGGTTTTTTTTTAAATCTGGGATATTTATTATAGCAAAAAGTAAAAGCTATAGGGGTTGATTTACTAAAGGCAAATAGACTGTGCACTTTGCAGAGGGCAGTTGCTCTCTGCAAGTGCAATTGCTCCAGAGCTTAGTAAATGAGGTAAGGCTTGACTTTGCAAAGAGTACCCAATCCTGTGCAAGGAAAATAAAAAAAACTGCATTTTTGCTTGCACATGATTGGATGATGGAAGTCAGCAGAGCTTCTGCTCATTTATTAAGCTCTGGAGCAACTACACTTTGCAAAGTGCACAGTCTTTTTCCCTTTAGTAAATCAACCCCATTGTGTTTATTTCAAAATTGTTGCTCTTCTTTTGTTTATAACTCAAAAAATAAAAACCGTAGAGATGATCAAATACCACCGTAAGAAAGCTCTATTTGTGGGGAAAAAGGACGTCAGTTTTGTTTGGGTACAACGTCGCACGACAGCGCAATTGTCAGTTAAATCAACGCAGTGCCGTATCGCAAAAAATGGCCTGGTTAATTGAGCAGTCAAATCTTCCAGGTCTGAAGTGGTTAAAAAAACAACAGAATTGTTTTTGATACACTGTGCTTTAGCAAACTAAATGTCATGAAGCTGAAGTTTAGATCCACTTTTACCTTTTGCAGGAGTACATGGGAAGAGGAGGAGGAAAAATTGAGAAAAGCTGTTACACAAGTCTTAAAATGTGATTTCTCCAAAGACAACCCTGTAGAGCCGGTGGTACTGAATCCTGTGAACTGTGTGTTCTCCTCCTTCTACCTGGAGTCTGTCAGCAAAGATCGTGAGACTTATATCACTAACTTGAGAAAGGTGGGGTCACTCCTGAATGTCGGAGGTCACCTTGTCCTATTTGTCCCCATTAACATGACCTTCTACAAGATCGACTGCCACAAGTACTCTGTTCTGTCTGTGGATAGCGACTTTGTGATAAAATCGATCATGGAGGCAGGATTTTCTATCGTCCATTCTGAGCAGTACCAGTCTGCTATGAGAAGTCATTTGTGTGACCAATCACACATACTCTATGTTGTTGCAGTCAAAAAAGAATAAGAGGTTTAATCATGGAAAAAAAAAAAAAAAGTGTCCTCTGAAACTGTATGTACATTTGTTCTGTAAGAATGCTGGCAAAAGTCGTAACTAGACTTTTTTCTGTTTAGGTCAAATGTTCTTTATCTATTGGAATAGCGTATTCTGGAAAATACCCCATTACAGCCACTAGATGTAGCTGATGTTCATAGCAAATAAGTATTTTTTTCCTATGATCTTCTCTCTCTATAATAAAGTTTCACTCTTATTCACACTAATCTTATGAGTGAAGAACATCCTAAATGGAGAGAAAATAGCCTAGTAACATTCAATTTTGCCACAGAATGATTGTACATGCAGTTTCACATGGCTCTGCATATCTTTTTTTTTATACACTGATCTATGAGTTATGCAACACTAAAAAAAAATATCTAAATGTAAGCAAATCTTTCTCTAAAAACACAACTTACTGATAAAACATTAAATAACTATAGGAAAGCATATGAAACAGCCACTGAGTTTCATTAGGACTTATCTGAAGAGCTATAGAGATTTTGCATGGCTGCAGAAAGTTGAAATTAGACTTGCAATGAGGGTTTTTGCAATCTGGTCAGCAGGTAAGGGAGACACTTGCATGTTGTTGCAAGGGGAGGGTTGGTGCTATGCAGAATGCAGAATGCATCCTTAAATGCAGGCCAATGTTCTGATCTTTTGTTGGAGAATAGTCCATTGTGATGAATGGAGACAAGGGCCTGACTTCATACTAGACCACATTGAGGATGGCCTAGGGTGCTAGAGCTGCCAGTGTGGAAGATGTTGTCATCCTCTGTTTGCTATGTAGACATACAGGCAGGGCTATATTTAACCACTTAAATTGATTGTAAGATTTTTTTTTTTTTTTTAAATAACAAACATATAATACTTACCTCCACTGTGCAGCTCGTTTTGCACAGAGTGGCCCCGACCCTCGTCTTCTGGGGTTCCTTGGGAGGCTCTCGCAGCTCCTCCCCACATCAGATAACCCCCTAGGAGAAACGCTCTCCTGGGGGGGTCACCTTGCGGGCGCGCTCCCGAGTCCAGCATTTGCGTCCATAGACACGAATGGCGGACTCGGCCCCGCCCCCTTGGTGCTCGCATCATTGGATTTGATTGACAGCAGCGGGAGCCAATGGCTGCGCTGCTATCAATCTATCCAATCAAGAGCCAGGACCCTGTGGAGAGAGGGAGAGCGCGTCTCCGGCGACAGAAATACGGGGCTCAGGTAAGTAAAACGGGGGGGGGGGGGGTCACTGCCAGGTGTTTTTTCACCTTAATGATCAGGCCATTTTTTGCGATACGGCACTGCGTTGCTTTAACTGACAATTGCACGGTCGTGCGACGTTGTACTTAAATACGTCCTTTTTTTCCCAAAAGGCTTTCTTTTGATAGTATTTGATCACCTCTATGGTTTTTATTTTTTGCGCTATAAACAAAAAAAAGACCGACAATTTTGAAAAAAAAAAAAAAAGTTTACTTTTTGCTATAATAAATATCCTAACAAAAAAAAAAAAAAAAAAAAAGTCTTCATCAATTTAGGCCAATATGTATTCTTCTACATATTTTTGGTAAAAAAAATTGCAATAAGCGTATATTGATTGGTTTGCGCAAAAGTTATCGCGTCTACAAAATAGGGGATAGTTTTATGGCATTTTTATTATTTTTTTTTTTTACTAGTACTGGCGGTGATCAGCGATTTGTAGTGGCACTGCGACATTGCGGCAGATAGATTGGACCTTTTTGACACTTTTCTGGGACCAGTGACATTTATACAGTGATATAAAAATGCACTGATTACTGTATAAATGACACTGGCAGAGAAGGGGTTAACACTAGTGGTGATCAAGGGGTTAAATGTGTTCCCTGGGAGGTGTTTCTAACTGTGGGGGGAGGGGACTGACTGGGAGTACAGGGAGATCGCTTTTCCTGATCACTACGAACAGACGATCACTTTGTACTTCCCGGTCAGAACAGGAATCTGTTTGTTTACATTGACAGATCCCTGTTCTGGCTCTCTGTGGAGCGATCGCAGGTGGCCGACGGACATCATGGCCCCTGCCTTGCAACGGGCGCGCGCACGCGCCTGCTATAGCTGTAAAACAGACCGACGTACAGCTACGGCAATTTGCGGGAATGAGCTGACCTGCCGCAGTATAATGACGGTGGCTGGTCATCAAGTTGTAAAGTGTTACTAAACCTACAGTAAAATCAGTCTGAATATGCAGTAAAGCATGCTTGTTATACTCACTGCGGAACCTATGGGGTTAGTCATCCGCATTGTGTAAAAAGGCTGTTTGATCCTGCCTTCTCTAATCCTCCCCTCCTTTTACTGTCCCCAATCCATCTTCTGGCAGTACAGAGCCTTGGGGGGAAAGCTGCACATGCTAAGTTTAGTGTTTATTGCTAGAGAGTTTTTTTTTTTTCTTGGGAGAGTGCATGTGATCAGCACAGGGCCAATCAGCACTGCCCAGACTGAGGGTCAGGGGTCCTGCAGTCTCACAGGACAATCAGGGGAGAATGAAAGCTCCTCCTACAATGCTTTAACCAGATACTGATAGGAGTCACAAGACTGATTTAACTGCTAGTGAGAAAAGGTATTTAGCAGTTTTTATTTACTAAAATAATCGAATTTCCATGTTCTGTGTACTGTGGGAGACCAGATATAGTGAATGCAGGCTCCTGGGTTTAGTAACACTTTAAAGCTAATGTCCATGTTTCATATCACTTTAAATAGTTTGTTTGGACCAAGCTGGTCCAAAAAGAACTATTTCCTTCACTAAGTGCTGCAGCAGCTCTAATCATTGTATGTACTGCATGTAGCTTCAACTACATACAGAAAACAGTGCTGAGTTCCGGCTGAAGAGAAGACCGTTGCTCCTAGCTAGGGCATTTCTCAACCTATTCTCCATCGTGGCACCCTTTGCAAATATGTAAAATCCTCATTCTAAAATCTTAAATTCTTACTTATCAATGGCAAACCTGAGCCTGGGATTATGCACACAACTGCCTTGATTCGCCTACATTTTCCTGGTGACACAAAGGGTTCACCACCTCAATGATATGTGAGTAACAGGGACAGATAGAAAGGCCAGTGGAATCTGATCATGGACCAGTAGGAGAATTGGTTAAACGGTTAGAATTATGGATTGGAGGAGGAAGTGGGGTGAAACAGGAGATCACCCCTGTTTAACCCCTTCCCAGCCACTGTCATTAGTACAGCGACAGTGCATATTTTTAGCAATGATCACTGTATTAGTGTCACTGGTCCTCAAAAAGTGTCAAACGTGTCAGTTAATGTCAGAATGTCCGCCACAATATTGCAGTTCTGCTATAAGTCGCTAATCGATTACTAGTAAAAAAAATAAAATGGAAAAAAAAAACATAAATAAAAATATCCCATCGTTTGTAGGCGCTATAACTTTTGCGCAAACCAATCAATATACGCTTGTTGGGATTTTTTTTTTTTTTACCAAAAATATGTAGCAGAATACATATTGCCCTAAATTGATGAAGAAATTCGATTTTTCCATTTTTTTTATTAGCTATGTTTTATAGCAGGAAAGTAAAAAAATATTGTTTTTTTTTTTTCAAAATTATCCTTGGTCCTTGTTTGTTTATAGAGCAAAAAAAAACCAAAAACCAAAAAAACAAACAAACGCAGAGGTGATCAAATACCACCAAAAAAAACAATTTGTGGGAAAAAAGGACATAAATGTTATAAAATAGGAAAAGTCCACCAAGGGGGTTTTAAAGCAGCAAAGTAAAGTAGTTAAAGGAATACATGGGTTTAGAAAAATAGATCCTTTATTAGAAAATTACTGATAATGGTTAAAATATGAGTTTTGATGGGAGTATACCCATACCAAATACAAAAAGTTGCAAAAAAATAAAAATATATAGGAATATAAGTACTGCGGCATATGTGTACAAACAAAAAGTTGCAATATTCAATAATAAAAATGTGAGAAAAATGGAAATTGAAAAATCAGTGCAAAGTAACCCATTTCAAAAAATGTATTAGATAATTATCTATAAATAATTGATTAACAGATACCGTATTTATCGGCATATAACACGCACCTTCATTTTAAGAGGGAAGTTTCAGGAAAAAAACTTATTTAAGCAAATTAAGGGTCAGTGCTCATGAATGCTGCCCGATCAGTGCCCATCTTCAGCCTGATCAATGCCCATCTGCAGCCTGATCAATGTCCATCTGCAGCCTGATCAATGTCCATCTGCAGCCTGATCAATGTCCATCTGCAGCCTGATCAATGTCCATCTGCAGCCCATCTCCCATCAATGCAGCCTGATTAATGCAGTTTTTTTTAGCCTCAATGCCCATTTGCAGCCTCACCATCTCTCATTAAAGCAGCCTGAACCATGCAGGAAATCACTGAGCCGTCATCTCCTGTTTACTCGGCTCTCACTCGGCTCTTACTCGGCTCTCACACACACACACACACAGTCCCGCCTCCACCATCGGCATTGGACCAGCTCCTGTGATAGACAGAACACTGGTCTAATGCAGGGGACGGAGGCGGGACCGTGTGTGTGATGTGAGAGCCGAGTGGGAGAGTAAACAGGAGATGACGGCTCAGTGAATTCCGGCAGCGTTCATCCCCCTCCTTCCACTCCAAGGTACACTATTGGCGTATAACATGCACACGTGATTTGCCCCTATTTTCAGGGGAAAAAAGTGTGTGTTATAGGCTGATAAATATGGTATACAGACATAGTATAGTATAGATAATATTTATTATAATATGGATATATACAGAGTATCTCACAAAATTAGCCATTTTCCCTCCCCGGTGTCATGTGACTCATTAGTGTTACAAGGTTTCAGGTGTGAATGGGGAGCAGGTGTGTTAAATTTGGTGTTATCACTCTCACTCTCTCATACTGGTCACTGGAAGCTGAACATGGCACTTCATTGCAAAGAACTCTCTGAGGATCTGAGAAAAAGAATTGTTTCTCTACATAAAGATGGTCTAGGCCCTAAAAACTGAACTTCAGTAAGGTGGTCAAGACCATACAGCGGTTTAACAGGACAGGTTCCACTAAGAACAGACCTCGCCATGGTCGACCAAAGAGTGGAAGAGGACACCAGTGGCAATCTGGGAAGCTCTGGTGAACTCCATACCCAAGAGGGTTAAGGCAGTGCTGGAAAATAATGGTGGCCACACAAAATATTGACACTTTGGGCCCAATTTGGACATTTTCACTTTGGGGTGTACTCACTTTTGTTGCCAGCGGTTTTCTCCACACATACTGCTTAGAATTCAGGCCAAAAAGTTCTATCGCGGTCTCATCAGACCAGAGAATCTTATTTCTCACCATCTTGGAGTCCTTCAGGTGTTTTTTTAGCAAACTCCATGCGGGCTTTCATGTGTCTTGCACTGAGGAGAGGCTTCCGTCGGGCCACTCTGCCATAAAGCCCGGACTGGTGGAGGGCTGCAGTGATGGTTGACTTTCTACAACTTTCTCCCATCTCCCGACTGCATCTCTGGAGCTCAGCCACAGTGATCTTTGGGTTCTTCTTTACCTCTCTCACCAAGGCTCTTCTCCCCCGATAGCTCAGTTTGGCCAGACGGCCAGCTCTAGGAAGGGTTCTGGTCGTCCCAAACGTCTTACATTTAAGGATTATGGAGGCCACTGTACTCTTAGGAACCTTAAGTGCAGCAGAAATTTATTTGGAACCTTGGCCAGATCTTTGCCTTGCCACAATTCTGTCTCTGAGCTCTTCAGGCAGTTCCTTTGACCTCATGATTCTCATTTGCTCTGACATGCACTGTGAGCTGTAAGGTCTTATATAGACAGGAGTGTGGCTTTCCTAATCAAGTCCAATCAGTATAATCAAACACAGCTGGACTCAAATGAAGGTGTAGAACCATCTCAAGGATGATCAGAAGAAATGGACAGCACCTGAGTTAAATATATGAGCATCACAGCAAAGGGTCTGAATACTTAGGACCATGTGATATTTCAGTTTTTCTATTTTAATAAATCTGCAAAAATGTCAACAATTCTTTGTTTTTCTGTCAATACTTTCCGTCCCCACTGTATATATAGCACTTACCCCCGAAGGAGCTGCTTGTAATTAATTGGGCCTGTACTCTGCCTTTGCTCCCCTTGAGAAATTTCCCAACCCTCTTGACACAGCTATGTAATGGTGTTGGTGTGAAACCCAATAGCAACAACAACCCAATAATAACATCAGATATTGTATCTTTTACCGTTACCTGGGTATCCGCCTGTTATGGGAATCAAAAACAGTCTCACACCAATTGTATTTTACCAACGGTAATTTTACTGGAACTGGTTCTAGAAAATGTAAACACAACAATGAATGTAATAAACAAAGTTAGAACATGTGATAATCAAAAGGCATTCAAATATTCAGACCCAATGATATAATGAATATACATACGGGTGACCGTGACACTGGGCACTTTCCCACTTCCAGTACAGCCACGCACACGCAACCTGCAATCTTTTATACAGCACTGAAAATTAGTATATTACAGTACATATGCTCAAGGGCTCCCCCTAGATTGCAATACCTCCCCCTGTGCACATTGCAGGATAAAAGGCCTTTTAATAGATGATAAGTCTCTTGTCTTCTGTCTTCAGCTAGCTTGTTTCACTGCAGTATTTATAATCCAGTTGGGTCATCAAATGGCAAAGTAACATAAACTGATATATAACTGTGACTTGGTTATGCGACACACTTGTAAACTTTTCTCTTCTATAATAGCTTGCGGCCGGGCTGTCACTCGGTATTTAGTGGAGTGCAGGCTTTGGGCCTGGTTAAGTACAGTTCATTTAAGTGAAACCGCTCTGTAGAACTACCAGTCCCAGCAGTACTCTCAAACAGTCTGCACCATGTGGTTAAATGACACATAAATTTTGGGCGTCATCCCTCTCACCACACCAGGCCTGGACAGTTGGATTGTTCAGCTCCAGTGATCTCAGTCCCATTCCGGCCACACCGTCACACCGTGCCGCATCGCACGATGCCCGGGAACCCTCGGATGGCTCTGTCAGATGTCCTGGATCCTCCGGTTAGATCACACCGCTGCTCCAGCACTCTGTAGTAAGAATATCTCCGGTGGTTGCAGTTCCGTTCCGCGCCAAGCAGGCCGCGCTCTTCGGGGCACCCCCACACAGGTCCCTGCACGCAGGTCACACGTCCCAGCAAGAAGAGAGAGAACATGGCCGTGCTGGGCCTTTTATTACCTACCCAGCATGCAGTTCATTCACTCTGTGTTTATGGGTAGGTGAGTGAGCACTGTGGGTAAGTGAGTCTTTTCCTAAAAACAATTAAGTTACTTCCTGCTTAGGCTTTCCTTCTTCTTCTTATGTGAAAAATAAACAAGTCATTCATATTGTATGGGAGCCAACACCAATCTAATAATATTATAGCATTGCATAACATTAGATGGCAAAAATCCCAGCGCTACATATATATATATATAGATCAGTGTTTCTCAACTCCAGTCCTCAAGGCGCCCCAACAGGTCATGTTTTCAGGATTTCCCTCAGATGAAATGGCTGTGGTAATTACTAAGGCAGTGAAACTGATCAAATCACCTGTGCAAAATAATGGAAATTCTGAAAACATGACCTGTTGGGGCGCCTTGAGGACTGGAGTTGAGAAACACTGATATAGATAATAATCAGTCAATTTGAAAATCAATATCCGTGAGCTTACACAAAAACAATCAAATGTAATGACAATATATGTGAAAAGAAAAAATACAATTCTGAAAAATGTATAGAATGTTAGTCCACGTGATGTACATATAGAAAGTTCCAAGCACAAAATTCCTTCAGGGGGGTTCCACTACCAAAAAAACTGCAGATCCTCCTGTGATATCAATCACCCTATTAATGGGGATGCTTACTAGATAGCGTGGACTACCTAAGTTCCTCCAAGGGTATCCAACTCACATCCAGAAGTCCCATCAGCCAAGACCAAAGGGCATGTATATATGGAAGAGAGCCAGGACGGGCAGCTCCGCCTCTCTCTCTGGCTGGGTCCCCGGCTGTAGTCGGCGCTCTGTCCGATCTCTGCTCTCTACTCTCCTGAGCTCCTCTCTGTTCTGCAGAGAGCTGTCTGCAGAACAGCGGGATCTTCTACTGCAAAGCTGGGGGCACTCACTTGTGGAGCCGGTGATCTAGGGCATATGTGTGCCTTGTATACAGTGAGTAGGCCCAGTTCTATTTGACTATGGTCCTGTGAGCTCCTCCCACTGTTAGTGCAATGCATCCACACCCACTGCTTACTGCAGAGCGCAGTGCACTCTAGACATGTGCACTGCCAAAAAATGTGTTCATTTTCGTTTCATTCGTTTTTTTTTTGTTTTTTCTTCGGGTCATTCGTTATGAAATTCATTATTTTGAATAAGATTGTATCTTTGGAAAAAATAGAATTTCGAAAATCAGAAAATTTGAAAATCCAAAAATAAGAACGCAAATTCGAAAGACTGAAAATAAGAAGGAAAATCTGAAAATTCGAAAATCCGAAATAACAACTATTTCCTTTCAAATTTGGCTGTTAGTGAACATAACGAATATGAATTTATCTGAAATAACGAATGTCGCATCTAAACGAATGGAATGTATCGAATTAATAATAATAAATAAATATAATAAAAAGTTTTCATTACTATTATTATCTAAATGAATGGAATGTAACAAATTAACAATAATAAATAATAATAATATTAAAACGTTTTTATTACTATTATTATTTACTATTATGAATTCATTATGTTCCATTCTTTTAAATGCGGCATTTGTTTTTTCGGATAATTTATAACCTCAAATAAATTTGTATTCGTTATGTTTACTAACAGCCAAATTTGAAAGGAAATTTGAATACTTATAATTTAATAGTTAGTAATAGTTATTATTAGTTAGTTAGTTATTATTTCGGATTTTAAAATTTTCGGGCTTTCGAATTTTCGTTCTTTCAAATTTTTGGGATTTTCGTTCTTATTTTAGGATTTTCAAATTTTTGAATTTCTGAATTTTAGAGTTTTCAAATTTTCGGATTTCGGATCTTCATTCTTTTTCAAATTTTCATTTTCGGAAAAATTTGTTAAATGGGTTTTTGTTAATTTGAAAATTTCCGAATTAACGAATTTGTCAAATTTCCTCGAAAAATGAATTCAGAACTAAAGGAATTGCACATGTCTAGTCATTCCACATAAATGTTCTCCCTTGAGCGCCCAGGTGTGCCCTAAGTATTTCACAATCCTAGTAATGCTGTACAATGTCGTTGTGTACTTCTGGGTCAATGTGCAACCCGACTTGCAGATCCAATGCTTCACAGTAATGAAGAGACAAGCATGGAGGCAGATAGGAGTGGGACCCTAGCTACAAAAGGTGACCGAATACACACTGACCCTGACTTGTGCATAATACATTTGCGGCGAGGGGGGTGCAGTTTTGCATCTTCGCCATGGGCACAGGATGACCTTGTCATGGAACTGAGCAGAGAGAACTCTGTGGGACCCCACAAATTTAACACTGTGGCCTGCATTTTAAAAATGGGCCATAAATGCAGACTGTGGTGTGGACCAACAGGGTAGACAGCAGATAATGATGTCCACTTCCTCTATTAGAGTCAGCCAAAAATTGAGGACACCTAGTCATCACACCTACAGTCATGGCCGAAACTATTGGCACCCCAGAAATTTTTCCAGAAAATCAAGTATTTCTCACAGAAAAGTATTGCAGTAACACATGTTTTGCTATACACATGTTTATTCCCTTTGTGTGTATTGGAACAAAACAAAAAAAAGGGAGGAAAAAAAGCTAATTGGACATAATGTCACGCAAAATTCCAAAAATGGGCTGGTCAAAATTCTTGGCATCCTTTCAAAATTGTGGATAAATAAGATTGTTTCAAGCATGTGATGCTCCATTAAACTCACCTGGGGCAAGTAACAGGTGTGGGCAATATAAAAATCACACCTGAAAGCAGATAAAAAGGAGAGAAGCTCACTTAGTCTTTGCATTGTGTGTCTGTGTGTGCCACACTAAGCATGGACAACAGAAAGAGGAGAAGAGAACTGTCTGAGGACTTGAGAACCAAAATTGTGGGAAAATATCAACAATCTCAAGGTTACAAGTCCATCTCCAGAGATCTAGATTTGCCTTTGTCCACAGTGCGCAACATTATTACAGAAGTTGCAAACCCATGGCACTGTAGCTAATCCTCATGGGCGTGGACGGAAGAGAAAAATTGATGAAAGGTTGCAACGCAGGATAGTCCGGATGGTGGATAAGCAGCCCCAAAGAAGTTCCAAAGAAATTCAAGCTGTCCTGCAAGCTCAGGGAGCATCAGTGTCAGCGCGAACTATCCGTCAACATTTAAATGAAATGAAACGCTATGGCAGGAGACCCAGGAGGACCCCACTGCTGACACAGAGACATAAAAAAGCAAGACTAAAGCTTGCCAAAATGTACTTGAGTAGGCCAAAATCCTTCTGGGAAAACGTCTTGTGGATGAGACCAAGATAGAGTTTTTTGGTAAAGCACATCATTCTACTGTTTACCGAAAATGGAATGAGGCATACAAAGAAAAGAACACAGTACCTACAGTGCAATATGGTGGAGGTTCAATGATGTTTTGGGGTTGTTTTGCTGCCTCTGGCACTGGGTGCCTTGAATGTGTGCAAGGCATCATGAAATCTGAGGATTACCAAAGGATTTTGGGTCGCACTGTAGAGCCCAGTGTCAGAAAACTGGGTTTGCATCCGAGATCTTGGGTCTTCCAGCAGGACAATGACCCCAAACATACATCAAAAAGCACCCAGAAATGGATGGCAACAAAGCGCTGGAGAGTTCTAAAGTGGCCAGCAATGGGTCTAGATCTAAATCCCATTGAACACCTGTAGAGAGATCTTAAAATTGCTGTTGGGAAAAGGCGCCCTTCCAGTTTGCAAAGGAAGAGTGGTCCAAAATTCCGGGTGAGAGGTGTAAGAAGCTTATTGATGGTTATAGGAAGTAACTGATTTCAGTTATTTTTTCCAAAGGGTGTGCAACCAAATATTAAGTTAAGGGTGCCAAGAATTTTGACCAGCCCATTTTTGGAATTTTGTGTGACATTATGTCCAATTTGCTTTTTTTCTACCTTTTTTTGTTTTGTTCCAATACACACAAAGTGTTACTGCAATACTTTTCTGTGAGAAATACTTGCTTTTCTGGAAAAATTTCTGGGGTTCCAACAATTTCAGCCATGACTGTATATACTGTAAGCTTGGGACACCCCATTCCAAACTATAAACATTATTATGAAGTTGACCCTCCCACTCCTTGCAGCTATACCAGCCTTACTCTTATGGAAAAGCTTTCTACAAGATTTTGAGATGTGTTGGTGGGAATGTGTGCCAATTCATCCAAAAAAGCATTTGTCAGTACTGATGTTGGATGAGAAAACTTGATTGCATATGGTTTTCTAATGGGGCGTACACACGGTCGGACTTTCTAGCAAGCTAGGTCCGACGTACTTGCCGCCAGACTTCCGGCGGACTACCGCCGGACTTTCTGAACGGCCGGACTTGCCTACACATGGCCGGACTTTCCGGAATCCGGTCTTCCCGACGGACTTCCGCCGGACTTTCAGAATGAACGGACTTACCCACACACGGACAAGTCCGTTCATTTTGAACGTGACTCGGGTACGACGGGACTAGAAAAGGAATTCAATCTCGCCGCTTTTTTTTGGTGAGATTGAAACCTTGCGAGCCCCGTCGCAGGCATCCCAGGCCCTTAGGTCTGGTATGGAACTTTAAGGGGAACCCCCTACGCCGAAAAACCGGCGTGGGGGTCCCCCCAAAATCCATACCAGACCCCGATCCGAGCACGCAGCCCGGCTGGTCAGGAAAGGGGGTGGGGACGAGCGAGCCCCCCCCCCTCCTGAACCGTACCAGGGCGCATGCCCTCAACATGGGGGGTGCTTTGGGGGAGGGGGCACCTTGCGGTGCCCCCCCACCACAAAGCACCTTGTCCCCATGTTGATGAGGACAAGGGCCTCTTCCCGACAACCCTGGCCGTTGGTTGTCGGGGTCTGCGGGCGGGGGGCTTATCGGAATCCGGGAGCCCCCTATAATAAGAGGGCCCCCAGATCCCGGCCCCCCCCACCCTATGTGAATGAGTATGGGGTACATGGTACCCCTACCCATTCACCTAGGTAAAAAGTGTCAATAATAAAACACAACACAGGTTTTTAAAATAATTTATTAAACAGCTCCGGGGGGGGTCTTCTTCCATCTTCGGGGGTCCCTCCGGTTCATCTTCTCCCGGCGTCCGGTTGGTTCTTCTCCGCTCTCCGGCCTCTTCTCCCGGTGTCCCAGGTCTTCGGCCGGCCCCTCCGCTGTCTTCAGGTAGCTCTATTGCCAGCGGAGGTCCGGACTTCTGGGCTTCTGGGCTTCTTGTCTTCTCTTCTCTTCCCCCAGATGTTGACACGACGCTCTCTCCGGCTGGACTGGTCTCTGAGAGCTCCGTTGTGACTTATATAGGCGGAGACCCCGCCCCCATATGATGTCACAGTCCCTGGGCATGCTATAGAGCAATAGAGCTACCTGAAGACAGCGGAGGGGCCGGCCGAGCGGAGAAGAACCAACCGGACGCCGGGAGAAGATGAACCGGAGGGACCCCCGAAGACGGAAGAAGACCCCCCCGGAGCTGTTTAATAAATTATTTTAAAAACCTGTGTTGTGTTTTATTATTGACACTTTTTACCTAGGCGAATGGGTAGGGGTACCATGTACCCCATACTCATTCACATAGGGTGGGGGGGCCGGGATCTGGGGGCCCTCTTATTATAGGGGGCTCCCGGATTCCGATAAGCCCCCCGCCCGCAGACCCCGACAACCAACGGCCAGGGTTGTCGGGAAGAGGCCCTTGTCCTCATCAACATGGGGACAAGGTGCTTTGTGGTGGGGGGCACCGCAAGGCCCCCCCCCAAAGCACCCCCCCATGTTGAGGGCATGCCGCCTGGTACGGTTCAGGAGGGGGGGGGGGGCTCGCTCGTCCCCACCCCCTTTCCTGACCGGCCGGGCTGCGTGCTCGGATCGGGGTCTGGTATGGATTTTGGGGGGACCCCCACGCCGGTTTTTCGGCGTAGGGGGTTCCCCTTAAAGTTCCATACCAGACCTAAGGGCCTGGGATGCCCCCCGCGCTCGCCGCAATGGGAACATTTGTTTTTCCCATTGCAGCGAGCGCGAGATGCAGTAACCTGCTCCTCCGTCGTATCTGGTCCGTCGGATCAGCATACAGACGAACGGGCTTTCCGTCAGGAACTGAGTCCGGCGGAGTTACGACGTAAAGATTTGAAGCAAGTTTCAAATCTAAAGTACGTCGGATTTCCGACCGAAACGGTCTGTCGGAAGTCCGATGGAGACCACACACGGTCGGATTGTCCGCCGGACTTGGTCCGGCGGCGTCCGTCGGACTTTTGCAGGTGAAAAGTCCGACCGTGTGTACACCCCATAGTTCATCCCAAAAGTGTTCAGCAAAGTTGAGGTCAAGACCAGCTAAGTTCCTCCATGCCAAACTTGTCAAACAATGTCTTTATGGACCTAGCTCTGGGCATAAGCTCACAGTAATGTTGAAACACAAAGGGGCATCCCCCAAACGGTTACCACAGTTAGAAGCACGCAATCTTCTAAAATGTCTTAGTATGCTATAGTATTAAAAATACCCTTCACTGGAAACTCCTAAATGCCATCATTAGTGGGGTGCTCACATAGTGTTGACTAAATAGTAGGTATGATGGTCAGGTATGCAAAATTGTTTAACCATCTTGTTTACTTAAAAGATGAGAACAATCTCAAATCCTTTTCACAAAGTCCAGTCCAGTATGTAGCTTTCCACAATCTTCCATAAATCTTCTGCTAAAATCCTTATATGTCTCTAATTTATTTGAAAGTCTTTAGGAATTTACAGCACATATCGCTGAAAAAAAATCTCAGGTCAAATGAGTGTCATGGATTTATTTTCAAATTTATGATTGTCCTAAATGTTCTGGCAGTCAAGGAAAGTCTGCCATAAAAAGTCATTTAAAAAAGATTATACGCCAGGTACTTTATACTTCTTGTTTACATTCTAAGTCACAGGAGATATAATTTAGTAAGCATATCCTGTCTGTGGTTGTTGACCTATTTTATCAAGTTGAATGAATTTGCTCCAAATGTACTTCTTATTTTGTAAGAAACCACATTTCCTGAAGTGCATTCAGACCTTTTATCTAGTAAGAAGTATATTTTATGTATCACAATTATTATTCCAAAACACAAGGTCACTTCTTGGTGGAATCAACACAGATTCAGAACTGTGAGGTCATGGAGCCCTTTCTCCTCTTCCAATAAGAGTACTGCCCAGATGTCATTGCTTTTGACTTAATCATTTTAAAACTTTTGCTTTTTACACCGCAGTTCATTCAGAGTTGATTATGTTCATTAGGTACATTTTTCATTTACTAACAGACAAGGCACATTAGTAAATCTTGAATCACACCAATCTAAATTTTAGAAAGGAGCAACTTAGAAGCAAGACCCCAGTATGATGGCCATGATCATATCAGTACTGTTGTGCAGTGTTAATTTTGACATCATATTTCAATTTAGGTTTAGCCATAGTCTTAAAATGCCATTTTAGTTGTAGTCATATTTTATCTGAATTTTTTAGTTTAAGTCACATTTAAGTGGAGTGGACTAAAATCTCTAGTACATTTTAGTTGACTAAAAATATTTTAGTTGACT
Organism: Lithobates septentrionalis; assembly: GCA_037952835.1. NCBI lineage: Eukaryota > Metazoa > Chordata > Amphibia > Anura > Ranidae > Lithobates > Lithobates septentrionalis. The sequence continues at coordinate 1,321,993 of JBBDGP010000653.1, read as the reverse complement.
AAAATCTACTTGGTTTAGTTAAATTGTAATGCATTATATACAGTGCCTTGCAAAAGCATTCACCCCCCTTGGCATTTTTCGTGTTTTGTTGCCTCACAACCTGGAATTAACATGGATTGTTTGAGGATTTGCATCATTTAATTTAAAAAAATCATGCCAACAACTTTGAAAAAGTCAATGTGCATAACCATTCACCCCCCTAAAGTCAATACTTTGTAGAGCCACCTTTTGCGGCTATAACAGCTCCAAGTCGCTTTGGATAAGTCTCTATGAGTTTGCCACATCTTACCATTGGGATTTTTGCCCATTCCTCTTTGCAAAACTGCTCCAGCTCCTTCAAGTTGGATGGTTTGCGCTTGTGAACAGCAATCTTTAAGTCTGACCACAGATTTTCTATTGGATTGAGATCTGGGCTTTGACTAGACCATTCCAACACATTTACATGTTTCCCCTTAAACCACTCAAATGTTGCTTTAGCAGTGTGTTTGGGGTCATTGTCCTGCTGGAAGGTGAACCTCCATCCTAGCCTCAAATCACACACAGAGTGGTACAGGTTTTGCTCAAGAATATCCCTGTATTTAGCACCAACCATCTTCCCCTCAACTCTGACCAGTTTCCCAGTCCCGACTGCTGAAAAACATCCCCACAGCATGATGCTGCCACCACCATGTTTCACTGTGGGGATGGTCTTCTTTGGGTGATGTGTTGGGTTTGCGCCAGACAGAGTTTTCTTTGATGGCCAAAAAGTTCAAATTAAAAAAAGTTCAAAAGACCAGAGCACCTTCCTCCATACATTTTGGGAGGCTTTTGCCATTTTGTTTTTTGCTGAAAGTAATGGCTTTCTTCTGGCCACTCTGCCATAAAGCCCAACTCTATGGAGCGTACGGGTTATTGTCGTTCTATGTACAGGTACTCCAATCTCTGCTGTGGAACTCTACAGCTCCTCCAGGGTTACCTTAGGTCTCTGTGCTGCCTCTCTGATTAATGCCCTCCTTGCCCGGTCCGTGAGTTTTGGTGTGCGGCCGTCTCTTGGCAGGTTTGCTGTTGTGCCATGTTCTTTCCATTTGGTTATGACAGATTTGATGGTGCTCCTAGGGATCATCAAAGATTTGGATATTTTTTTATAACCTAACCCTGACTTGTACTTCTCAACAACATTGTCCCTTACTTGTTTGGAGAGTTCCTTGGTCTTCATGGCTGTGTTTGGTTAGTGGTGCCTCTTGCTTAGGTGTTGCAGCCTCTGGGGCCTTTCAAAAAGGTGTGTAATGTAATGACAGATTATGTGACACTTAGATTGCACACAGGTGGACATCATTTCACTAATTATGTGACTTCTGAAGGTAATTGGTTGTATGAGAGCTTTTTATGGGCTTCATAACAAAGGGGGTGAATACATACGCACATGTCAATTATCAGTTTTTTATTTCTGAAAAATAGTTTTATGTATATATTTTTCTAATTTTACTTCATCAACTTAGACTATTGTGTTCTAATCCATCACATATAATTCAGATTAAAAAAAATCATAAAAGAACTAAAGGCTGTAATGTAACAAAATTGGTAAAAAGCCAAGGGGGGGGGGGGGGGGGTGAATACGTTTGCAAGGCACTGTAAGCATTTCTCTAGAATTGCCAAACTTATTATATACTCCTGGAGTAAAAATCGAATTACATTATTATTTACGGAATTAAGGTTGGAATATGCACTACAGACACAGATTTAGCCATTGGGGGTTATTTACGAAAGGCAAATCCACTTTGCACTACAAGTGCACTGCAAGTGCAGTCGCCGTAAATCTGAGGGGTAGATCTGAAATGAGGGGAAGCTCTGCTGATTTTATCATCCAATCATGTGCAAGCTAAAATGCTGTTTTTTTATTTTCCTTGCAAGTCCCCCTCAGATCTACAGCGACTTTACTTCCAAGTGCACTCTCAGTGCAAAGTGAAAGTGCAAAGTGGATTTGCCTTTAGTAAATAACCCCCATTGTGATATACACTCACCAGCCACTTTATTAGGTACACCTTGCGAGTACCGAGTTGGACCCCCTTTTGCCTTCAAAACTGCCTTAATTCTTCGTGGCATAGATTCTACAAGGTGTTGGAAACATTCCTCAGAGATTTTGGTCCATATTGACATGATAGTATCACGCAGTTGCTGCAGATTTGTCGGCTGCACATCCATGATGCAAATCTCCCATTACACCACATCCCAAAGGTGCTCTATTGGATTGAGATCTGGTGACTGTGGAGGCCATTGGAGTACAGTGACCTCATTGTCATATTCAAGAAACCAGTGGTGAGATGATTGGAGCTTTGTGACATGGTGCATTATCCTGATTTAAGTAGCCATCAGAAGATAGGTACACTGTAGTCATAAAGGGATGGACATGGTCAGCAACAATACTAAGAGAAAAAATATTTTAGTCACTACTGAATTAAAGAAAATGTATGTAGTGTACCTTCATCCTAGCAAAAAATTGGAAGACACCTTGGGCTTTCATGGTACGGTATAGACTCACACTGCTCAAAAAGCATCTGAGCATTGTGAGTCATTACCGTACCAGGAAAGTCCAAGGTTGCCTCCAATTTTCCCCTTTTTTGAACAATACTCAGGTAGGCCGTGGTGTTTAAACAATGCTCAGTTGGTACTAAGGGGCCCAAGGTGTGCCAAGAATATATCCCCCACACCATTACATCACCACCACCAGCCGTTGATACAAGGCAGGATGGATCCATGCTTTCATGTTGTTTACGTCAAATTCTGACCCTACCATCTGAACGTCATAGCTGAAATCGAGACTCATCAGACCAGACAACATTTTTTTCCAATCTTCTATTGTCCAATTCTGGTGAGCCTGTGCGAATTGTAGCGACAGCTTCCTGTTCTTAGCTGACAGGAGTGGCACCCGGTGTGGTCTTCTGCTGCTGTAGCCCATCTGCTTCAAGGTTTGATGTGTTGTGCATTTAGAGATAGTATTCTGCATACTTTGGTTGTAACGAGTGGTTATTTGAGTTACTGTTGCCTTTCTATCATCTGCCCATTCTCCTCTGACCTCTGACATCAACAGGGGCGGACTGACCATCGGGCAATTCGGACAGGGACCGAGGGCCCGTGGCCAGTAGGGGGCCCCATGACAGCTTCCACTTCAATCTACCCGTCAATCACAGCTAGCTGACGGGTAGATCGGGTCCCGAATCACTGCTCCCTGCTAAGAGACTGCTGCAGTGTAAACGGACCTCTTGTGATGTGCTCCTCCCCGCCAGCCCCTCCTTCCCTCCCGTCCACCCCAGGTGCTTGTATTTGTCATCACCTCGGACGGACGAGAAGAGAGGAGGGGCCGGCGGGGAGGAGCACATCATGAGAGGTATGTTTACAGCCGCTTCCCGCGCTACTCTGCATCTAGGAAGGAAAGTGCAGCAGCTGCTGTCCTGTGTCCCTCTATGTGCCCAGCATCCTGCTCTCTGCCCAAAAGCCCTGCTATCTGCCCCATGCCCTGATGTCTGCCCATACCCTGCTATCTGCCCCATGCCCTGATGTCTGCCCATACCCTGCTATCTGCCCCATACCCTGCTATCTGCCCCATGCCCTGATGTCTGCCCATACCCTGCTATCTGCCCCATGCCCTGATGTCTGCCCATGCCCTACTCTTTGCCCCATGCCCTGCTGTCTGCCCATGCCCTGCTTTGTGCCCCCATTCCCTGATGTCTGCCCCATGCTCTAATGTTTACCCGATGTCATGCTCTGTGCCCCCTTGCCCTGCTCTGTGCCCCCATGCCCTGCTGTCTACCCTATGTCCCGCTCCGTGCCCCCATGCCCTGCTGTCTGCCCCCATGCCCCGCTGTCTACCCCCATGCCCTGCTCTGTGCCCCCATGCCCCGCTCTGTGCCCCCATGCCCCGCTCTGTGCCGCCATGCCCCGCTCTGTGCCCCCATGCCCTGCTCTTTGCCCCTATGCCCTGCTCTGTGCCCCCATGCCCTGCTGTCTGCCCCATGCACTATAGTCTGCCAATACCGTGCTATCTGCCCCATGACCTGATGTCTGCCCATGCCCTGCTCTGTGCCCCCATGCCCTGCTGTCTGCCCCCTCGCCTTGCTCTTTGCCGCATGCCCTGCTGTCTGCCCATGCCCTGCTCTGTGTCCCCATTCCCTGATGTCTGCCCCATGCTCTGATGTCTACCCCATGTCGTGCTCTGTGCCCCCTTGCCCTGCTCTGTGCCCCATGCCCTGCTGTCTACCCTATGCCCCGCTCCGTGCCCCCATGCCCTGCTGTCTGCCCCCATGCCCCGCTCTGTGTCCCCATGCCCTGCTCTGTGCTCCCATGCCCTGATGTCTGCCCCTTGCCCTATAGTCTGCCCATACCCTGCTATCTGCCCCATGCCCTGATGTCTGCCCATGCCCTGCTCTGTGCCCCCATGCCTTGCTCTTTGCCCCATGCCCTGCCGTCTGCCCCATGCCCTGCTTTGTAACCCCATTCCCTGATGTCTGCGCCATGCTCTTATATCTACCCCATGCCATGCTCCGTGCCCCCTTGCCCTGCTCCATGCCTCCATGCCCCGCTGTCTGCCCCCATGCCCCACTCTGTGCCCCCATGCCCTGCTCTGTGCCCCCATGCCCTGATGTCTGCCTCATGCCCTATAGTCTGCCCATACCCTGCTCTGTGCCCCCATGCCCTGCTGTCTGCCCCCATGCCTTGCTCTTTGCCCAATGCCCTGCTGTCTGCCCCATGCCCTGCTCTGTGCCCCCATTCCCTGATGTCTGCCCCATGCAGTGCTCTGTGCCCCCTTGCCCTGCTGTCTACCCTATGCCCTGCTCTGTGCCCCCATGCCCCTCTGTCTGCCTCCATGCCCCGCTGTGTGCCCCCATGCCCTGCTCTGTGCCCCCATGCCCTGCTCTTTGCCCCATGCCCTGCTCTTTGCCCCATGCCCTGCTGTCTGCCCATGCCCTGCTCTGTGGCCCCATTCCCTGATGTCTGCCCCATGCTCTGATGTCTACACCATGTCGTGCTCTGTGCCCCCTTGCCCTGCTCTGTGCCCCATGCCCTGCTGTCTACCCTATGCCCTGCTCCGTGCCCCCATGCCCTGCTGTCTGCCCCCCCCATGCCCCGCTCTGTGTCCCCATGCCCTGCTCTGTGCCCCCATGCCCTGATGTCTGCCCATACCCTGCTATCTGCCCCATGCCCTGATGTCTGCCCACGCCCTGCTCTGTGCCCCCATGCCTTGCTCTTTGCCCCATGCCCTGCTGTTTGCCCCATGCCCTGCTTTGTAACCCCATTCCCTGATGTCTGCGCCATGCTCTTATGTCTACCCCATGCCATGCTCCGTGCCCCCTTGCCCTGCTCCGTGCCCCCATGCCCCGCTGTCTGCCCCCATGCCCCACTCTGTGCCCCCATGCCCTGCTCTGTGCCCCCATGCCCTGATGTCTGCCTCATGCCCTATAGTCTGCCCATACCCTGCTATCTGCCCCCATGCCTTGCTCTTTGCCCAATGCCCTGCTGTCTGCCCCATGCCCTGCTCTGTGCCCCCATTCCCTGATGTCTGCCCCATGCAGTGCTCTGTGCCCCCTTTCCCTGCTGTCTACCCTATGCCCTGCTCTGTGCCCCCATGCCCCGCTGTGTGCCCCCATGCCCTGCTCTGTGCCCCCATGCCCGGCTCTGTGCCCCCCATGCCCTGATGTCTGCCCCATGCTCTGATGTCTACCCCATGCCATGCTCTGTGCCCCCTTGCCCTGTGTCCCCATGCCCTACTGTCTACCCTATGCCCTGCTCCGTGCCCCCCTGCCCTGCTTTGTGCCCCCATGCCCTGCTTTGTGCCCCCATGCCCTGCTCTGTGCCCCCATGCCCTAATGTGTGTGCCCCCATGCCCTGGTCTGTGCCCCCATACCCTGATGCCTGCCCCACACCCTGCTCGGTGCCCCATGGCCTGCTCTCTGCCCCATGCCCATGCTCTGATGTGTGCCCCCATGCTCTAATGTGTGCCCCCATGCCCTGCTGCCTGCCCCCATGCCCTGCTGCCTGCCCCCATTCCCTGTTGCCTGCCCCCATGACCTGCTGCCTGCCCCCATGATGTGCCCTGTGATGTGTCCCATGACCTACTGTGTGCCCTGTGATATGCCCTACTGTGTGCCCCATGATGTGCTCTACTGTGTGCCCTTGTGGTGTGCCCCATGTTGTGTCCTACTGTGTGCCCCATTCCCTACTATGTGCCCCACTGTGTGCCCAATTCCCTCCTGTGGGCCTTGTGATGTGCCCTGAGCCCTACTGTATGCCCCATGATGTGCCCTGTACCCTGCCGTGTGCCATATGATGTGCCCTGCTGTGTGCCCCTTGATGCATCATTCAGTGCCCCATAGTGTGCTTTTCTGTGTGCACCATACAGTGCCCTATATGTGCCCTCTTGCTTCATGTAATATACCCTGCTGTACCCCATAATGTATCCTCTTGCCCCCACGTAATATGTCCTGCTATGCCTCATAATGTGCCCTGCTGTGCCCCATAATATGAGATTGTATCCCTTCTAATGTGCTCTGCTGTGCCCCTTAATATGCCCTCATGCCCCCATGTAATATGCCCTGCTGTGTCCTATTATGTGCCCTCTTGTCCCCATGTAATATGCCCCATAATGTGCTCTGTTGTGCCCCATAATGTGCCCTCATGTCCCTATGTAATATACTCTGCTGTACCCCATAATGTGCCCTCCTGCCCCATGTAATGTTCCATGCTGTGCCCCTCTGTTTACCCATATGTAATGTGCCCTATAATGTTCCCTGCTGCCCCCCCCCCCATGTAATTTGTCCTACTGTTCCCCCCCCCCCCCCACCTGTAATGTTCCCTGGTGTGCCCCATAATGTGCCCTGCTGCTATCCATGTAGTGTGCCCTCCTGCCGTCCACACACACATATTGTGCCCTCCTGACCCCCTGTGCTATGACCTGCTGACTATACTTCGCCATGGTTCCTCCATGCTCTACCCTGCTGCCCCCTGTGTTCTGTGCTTGCTTGACATCCAATGCTCTGCCCTGCTGCCCCCTGTGCACTGTTTATCTCAGGTTCAACCCAGAATTGAGGCGTCCACGCAGTGCAAGATGGAGGGTGGGGCTTTGTGTGGGTGTGGCTTGAGTGTGGGCAGGGACACAGGGGGCCCCATGATCTCCTGTTGCCCGGGGGCCCCATGAGTTGTCAGTCCGCCCCTGGACATCAACAAGGCATTTTCCTCCACACAACTGCCACTCACTGGATATTTTCTATTTTTCGGACCATTCTCTGTAAACCCGAGAGATGATTGTGCATTAAAATCCCAGTAGATCAGCAGTTTTGGAAATACTCAGACCAGCCCGTCTGGCACCAACAACCATGCCATGTTCAAAGTAACTTAAATCCCCTTTCTTCCCCATTCTGATGCTCTGTTTGACCTTCAGCAAGTCATCTTCACCACGTCTAGATGCCTAAATGCATTGAGTTGCTGCTATGTGTTTGGCTGATTAGCAATTTGTGTTACCAAGCAATTGAACAGTTGTACCTAATAAAGTGGCCAGTGAGTGTATTATAACCATTGTTAATTTTGGTGGCAAATTTTGATTCAGTTTTAGTCATAGCCTTTTGGCTAAAATAGCATTTTAGTTTTAGTTGTATTTTAGTCATCTGAACAGTTTTAGTTTTGTTTTAGTTTTAGATGTATTTTAATAGACTAAAATAGAGTTAAAAAGTGTTAAAATATTTTCAACGACAAAATTAACACTGCTGCTGTGTTAGGAGACGCTGAGCCTTCTACAATGATCAGTTAAAGTGCAACTCGTTTTTCCATATGTATCCTGTATAGGGCACACACACTTTTTTTTCACTATGTCACTCTTTTTTCCCCTAATGAAGCCATTTATGGGAAAACATGTTGGGTTTTGTTCTTTTTTCTTTACGGAGTGAGCACTTTCTTTAATATTTGTTTATTTATCGGTGAATGCAAGGACTCTTGAAAAATGACTATAGTGAGAGGAGAGGGTGCACCCTAAATGTTTTTTGGTCCATCTGAAACAATTTGATAGCTGTATGCTCAAGACGGTCCTGGTGGTCCTCTTCCATATTCACTTTGATAGGATATTCCTTTGCATTGCGCTGTAAGTAAAATGGTGCTCTAATATACCCGAATTACATTCTAATTTCAGTCAAATCACTATTTATATATTTTATGAGTTGACAGAACAAAAGTTAAAGTGGTTGTAAACCCTCACATATACCCAGTGGAGTGAATATCCTCAGATGATACACAGTAATGAAACAAATCCTCCTACGTAAGTTTTACTTGTTTAACTGCAGTCTTCCCCTCTCTACACCCTTACAAAAGTGCAGGTCCTGTTTAAAATATTTCTTTATATGTCAGCAGCAGAGAAAAGGCTGCAGTTACACTGTGTGAGAGCTGATTGGATGAAAGGGACACACCCCCTTCTACATAGACAGAGGAACGAAGGAACATGCAGAGCTGTATTATGAATTGACAAGCTCCCTGCTTATCTCCCTCCCTGACACAATTTTTAGCTAATGCTATCTCATGTGTTGGGGAACACTTCTCAGAAGTGACTCACGCTGATAACAGAGGAACGAAGCACCAGCGAGAAACGACACTCAGAGCTTTGGAGCGAGATAAGTAAACACAACAGATATATGTGCTTAGTATGGATGAGCTTGATGTTGGGGTCGAACATAAGTTTCACTCAAATATCGGGTGTTTGACCTGCATGCTTTGGCCAATCATAGCGCCCTCTGTTAAGAGAGCCAGAATTGGCCAAAGGCAGGGTGTCTTTGGCCAACCATGGCTCAGGGGGACTAAGTCCACGCCCCACACTATATAAGGCTGCTTACACGGTGGCCGTGTGTAGGACAGAGAGATAAGATATCTTGATAAAGATTAAGCAGGCAGTTTATTCAGTTAGTGGCAGTGTATTTGATATATATATATATATATATTCTGCATTTAGCATAGACTATATAGACTATATATTCAATGTTTACTCTATATTCAGTCAGTGCAGGCAGTGTATTAATATATCTATATCTATATATACAGTGGCTTGCGAAAATATTCGGCCCCCTTGAACTTTTCAACCTTTTGCCACATTTCAGGCTTCAAACATAAAGATATAAAGTTTTAATTTTTTGTGAAGAATCACCAACAAGTGGGACACAATTGTGAAGTGGAACGAAATCTATTGGATATTTTAAACTTTTTTAGCAATTAAAAAACTGAAAAGTGGTGCGTGCAAAATTATTCGGCCCCTTTACTTTCAGTGCAGCAAACTCACTCCAGAAGTTCAGCGAGGATCTCTGAATGATCCAATGTTGTCCTAAATGACTGATGGTGATAAATAGAATCCACCTGTGTGTAATCAAGTCTCTGTATAAATGCACCTGCTCTGTGATAGTCTCAGGGTTCTGTTGAAAGCGCAGAGAGCACCATGAAGACCAAGGAACACACCAGGCAGGTCCGTAATACTGTTGTGGAGAAGTTTAAAGCCGGATTTGGATACAAAAAGATTTCCCAAGCTTTAAACATCCCAAGGAGCACTGTGCAAGCGATCATTTTGAAATGGAAGGAGTATCAGACCACTGCAAATCTACCAAGACCTGGCTGTCCCTCTAAACTTTCAGCTCAGACAAGGAGAAGACTGATCAGAGATGCAGCCAAGAGGCCCATGATCACTCTGGATGAACTGCAGAGAACTACAGCTGAGGTGGGAGAGTCTGTCCATAGGACAACAATTAGTCGTACACTGCACAAATCTGGCCTTTATGGAAGAGTGGCAAGAAGAAAGGCATTTCTCAAAGATATCCATAAAAAGTCTCGTCTAAAGTTTGCCACAAGCCACCTGGGAGACACACCAAACATGTGGAAGAAGGTGCTCTGGTCCGATTAAACCAAAATCGAACTTTTTGGCCACAATGCAAAACGATATGTTTGGCGTAAAAGCAACACAGCTCATCACACTCAACACACCATCCCCACTGTCAAACATGGTGGTGGCAGCATCATGGTTTGGGCCTGCTTTTCTTCAGCAGGGACAGGGAAGATGGTTAAAATTGAGGGGAAGATGGATGCAGCCAAATACAGGACCATTCTGGATGAAAACCTGTTGGAGTCTGCAAAAGACCTGAAACTGGGACGGAGATTTATCTTCAAACAAGACAATGATCCCAAACATACAGCAAAATCTACAAAGGAATGGTTCACAAATAAACGTATCTAGGTGTTAGAATGGCCAAGTCAAAGTCCAGACCTGAATCCAATCGAGAATCTGTGGAAAGAGCTGAAAACTGCTGTTCACAAACGCTCTCCATCCAACCTCACTTAGCTCGAGCCGTTTTGCAAGGAAGAATGGGCAAGAATTTCAGTCTCTCGATGTGCAAAACTGATAGAGACATACCCCAAGAGACTTGCAGCTGTAATCGCAGCAAAAGGTGGCTCTACAAAGTATTAACGCAAGGGGGCCGAATAATTTTGCACGCCCCACTTTTCATTTTTTTATTAGTTAAAAAAGTTTCAAAAATCCAAAAGATTTCGTTCCACTTCACAATTGTGTCCCACTTGTTGGTGATTCTTCACAAAAAATAAAAATGTTATATCTTTATGGTTGAAGCCTGAAATGTGGCAAAAGGTTGAAAAGTTCAAGGGGGCCGAATACTTTCGCAAGCCACTGTATATATATATATCTATATCTATCTATATCTATCTATCTATATCTATATCTATCTATCTATCTATCTCTATCTATCTATCTATCTATCTATCTATCTATCTATCTATCTATCTATCTATCTATCTATCTATCTATCTATCTATCTATCTATCTATAGATAGATAGATATAGATATATATATATATACCTATCTATATATATATATATATATATACTCTGCATCCAGTGTAGTCTATATCTACTGTGCATTTCGTGGTGTACTGTTTCTAATACACTTCAGGAGGTGTACACAGTATCTAATACAGTGTGTACAGTCTCTACTACACTTCTGGTGGTGTACACAGTACACAATACAGTGCAGCCATAGTACAGTTGCTAATACAGTGCAGGCAGTGTACACAGTATCTAATACAGTGTGTACAGTTTCTACTACACTTCTGGTGGTGTACACAGTACACAATGCAGTGCAGCCATAGTACAGTTGCTAATACAGTGCAGGCGGTGTACACAGTATCTAATACAGTGTGTACAGTTTCTACTACACTTCTGGTGGTGTACACAGTACACAATACAGTGCAGCCGTAGTACAGTTGCTAATACAGTGCATATGGTGCACAGTATCTAATACAGTGTGTACAGTTTCTACTACACACTACTAGATAGTATCTAATACAGTGTAGTGTGGTGTTGCAAAACAAAATATACATCATGTCCGGAAGGCCACCAAGAAGAGGCAGATGTTCACACACTAAACGAGGGCAAGCAGCCTCTGGGTTTACAGTCAACAGTGCTGGTCGCGGACATGGTGCATCCTCTGCAGGTGGCCGTGGGACAAGCTTGTTTCTACTGCTGGCCGTGTTATTGAGCCAGAACATGCAGAAGAGTTGGTGGAGTGGATAATAAAGCCGTCCTCATCCTCCTTATCCTCTGTCACCCAGGCTCAGAGTAGTTTGCCTTCCAACGCAGTTGCCAAAGCAGCCTATTCAACTGGCTCCTTGTCCACAGTCACTCTTTCCGTAGCCCCACCATCATGCACGGAGGAGTCCCCAAAATTATTCAACCACAGTGTCGAGTACATGCTGCTTTGAAGGCTCCGATGTTGGTTCTCAGGTTGAGGAACGGAACGGAGTAACGTGAGCCTAGAGAGAGTGGGTGCCCAAGAAGGACAAGAAACTGGCAGTCATATTCTCCCAGCTGCAGCATACTGCCAAGTTTGCTCCAGTGATGAGGAGGGAGGGGATAATGAGGTGACTGACTGTACTTGGGTGCCTGAGAGAAGAGAGGGGGGGGGAGGCACAACTCCAACAAGGCAGGATGTCCTCTAGGGCGCAGCCTAAGGGCAGCCACCCTAATGCATCACACCACAGAGCTCCACAGGTGCAGGGCGCTGCCGACTCCCCGCTAAGTTCCTTGGTGTGGGCCTTTTTTGACACGTGTGCAGCAGATTGCAGTGTTGCTGTTTGCAACCTATGTCTGAAGCGGATCAAGCGTGGCCAGAACAGCAGTCGCTTGGGTACCACATGCTTGACAAGACATATGATGACCTGGCATGCAGTCCATTGGCAAGAGCACTTAAAAGTCCCACATCAAAGAAAAGGCCGACTTCTCCTTGCTCCTCATCTGGGATCTCCAACCCTACTATACTTCCAGTGTTCTCAAAACCCTGCACTGCTGATTTTAGCAGGCAAATTTCCCTACCCCAGTTGAACCATAAAAAGAAATTTGGTCCCAGCCATCCACAAGCTCAGTGTCTAAATGCTAGCTTAGCCAAATTGCTAGCACTACCACTGCTGCCTTTTCAGCTGGTAGACTCTGCCCCCTTTTCGTCAATTTGTGGAATATGCTGTACCTCAGTGGCAGGTTCCAAAATGCCATTTCATTTCACGGAAGGCAATTCCGGCTCTCTACCAGCATGTGGAAGGCAATGTTTTGGCCTCGTTGGTCAGGGCGGTCAGCAGTAAGGTGCATATTACCGCTGACTCATGGTCCAGCAGGCATGGGCAGGGGCGTTACCTTTCCTTTACGGCGCACTGGGTAACTCTGCTGGCAGCTGGGAAGGATGCAGGACAGGGTTCAGTGTTGTTGGAGCTTGTTCCGCCACCACGCCTCCAAAATGCTAGTGGTGATTTTGCCACAGCTCTCTCCTCCACCCCCTCCTGTTCTTCTTCCTCTATGGCCTCTTCTGCAGATTTGTTCTCTGAACCAGTGGTGTTCTGTAAGCGTTCAAGGGGCTACTCCAGCAGTCAGGCTAAAAGATGCCATGCGGTGCTTGAGTTTGTCTGCCTAGGGGACAGCAGCCACACTGGGGCAGAGATTCTGTCAGCTCTGCAGGGGCAGGCTTTAGAGGTGGTTGACTCCACGCCAGCTTCAGCCCTGAAATGGTTGTATGTGACAATGGCACCAACCTTCTCTCCGCCCTCTGACAGGGACACTTGACCCATGTTCCATGTTTGCCACACATCCTGAATTTGGTGGTGCAGCAGTTCTTGAGCAGGAACCCAGGCTCACAGGATCTCCTGAGGCAGGCCAGAAAAGTCTGTGGTCATTTCCCCCAGTCATACAATGCCAGTGCTCGGCTAGCTGACATTCAAACCTGCCCACCAACCGCCTCATTTGTGAGATGCCCACCAGGTGGAACTCAACGTTGTTAATGCTGCAGCGGCTGCACACACAGCAGAGGGCCATCAATGAGTACCTGTGCGAGTATTGCACCAGGACAGGGTTAGGGGGGCTTGGCTTCTTTTCGCCACTCCAGTGGCTACTGATCAAGGATGCATGCACTGTCCTGTCACCATTTGAGGAGGCCACAAGGATGGTGAGCAGCGACAATGCATGCATCAGTGACACTGTCCCTCTAGTCCTCCTGTTGGAGCACACACTTTGTGAAATCATGGACAGGGCACTTGAGGCAGAACAACGGAAGGAAGAGGAGGACTTCGTTACCTCTCAAGGCCCCCTTTATCCAGATAGCATTCCTGTGGGCCCGCCAAACACACAGGAAGAAGAGGAGGAGGATTGTGTCAGCATTAGGGATGAGCTTCGTGTTCGAGTCGAACCCATGTTCGACTCGAACATCGGCTGTTCGACCGTCCGTCGAATTGCGAACGTTATGGGCCGTTCGCGCCAAATTCGTGTGGCGCATCACGGCCCATAATTCACTGCGGCATCGCAGTGCATTGCTGGCTGATGATTGGCCAAGCATGCACTATGACCCGCATGCTTGGCCAATCACAGCGCCGTCAGTAGAGAGAGCTGTAATTGGCCAAAGCCAGGGTGGCTTTGGCCAATTATGGCTCAGGGGATTTAGTACACGCCCCACACTATATAAGGCCGCCTGCACGGCGGCCCTGTGTAGTGTGTTCCGGTGTGCTGATAGAGAGAGAGACAGACAGTGTCATTTGATTTGAGTTAGATAGATTAGGCTAGATCTGTTCCTGCTATTTACATTTAGTGCAGTGCGTCCTGCTCACAGTGTTCAGCTAGATCCATTCCTGCTATTTACATTTAGTGCAGTCAGTGCGTCCTGCTCACAGTGTTCAGCTAGATCCGTTCCTGCTATTTACATTTAGTGCAGTGCGTCCTGCTCACAGTGTTCAGCTAGATCTGTTCCTGCTATTTACATTTAGTGCAGTGCGTCCTGCTCACAGTGTTCAGCTAGATCCGTTCCTGCTATTTACATTTAGTGCAGTGCGTCCTGCTCACAGTGTTCAGCTAGATCTGTTCCTGCTATTTACATTTAGTGCAGTGCATCCTGCTCACAGTGTTCAGCTAGATCTGTTCCTGCTATTTACATTTAGTGCAGTGCGTCCTGCTCACAGTGTTCAGCTAGATCCGTTCCTGCTATTTACATTTAGTGCAGTAAGTGCGTCCTGCTCACAGTGTTCAGCTAGATCCGTTCCTGCTATTTGCATTTAGTGCAGTGCGTCCTGCTCACAGTGTTCAGCTAGATCTGTTCCTGCTATTTACATTTAGTGCAGTGCGTCCTGCTCACAGTGTTCAGCTAGATCTGTTCCTGCTATTTACATTTAGTGCAGTGCGTCCTGCTCACAGTGTTCAGCTAGATCCATTCCTGCTATTTACATTTAGTGCAGTGCGTCCTGCTCACAGTGTTCAGCTAGATCTGTTCCTGCTATTTACATTTAGTGCAGTGCGTCCTGCTCACAGTGTTCAGCTAGATCCGTTCCTGCTATTTACATTTAGTGCAGTCAGTGCGTCCTGCTCACAGTGTTCAGCTAGATCCGTTCCTGCTATTTACATTTAGTGCAGTGCGCCCTGCTCACAGTGTTCAGCTAGATCTGTTCCTGCTATTTACATTTAGTGCAGTGCGTCCTGCTCACAGTGTTCAGCTAGATCTGTTCCTGCTATTTACATTTAGTGCAGTGCGTCCTGCTCACAGTGTTCAGCTAGATCCGTTCCTGCTATTTACATTTAGTGCAGTGCGTCCTGCTCACAGTGTTCAGCTAGATCTGTTCCTGCTATTTACATTTAGTGCAGTGCGTCCTGCTCACAGTGTTCAGCTAGATCTGTTCCTGCTATTTACATTTAGTGCAGTGCGTCCTGCTCACAGTGTTCAGCTAGATCCGTTCCTGCTATTTACATTTAGTGCAGTCAGTGCGTCCTGCTCACAGTGTTCAGCTAGATCCGTTCCTGCTATTTACATTTAGTGCAGTCAGTGCGTCCTGCTCACAGTGTTCAGCTAGATCTGTTCCTGCTATTTACATTTAGTGCAGTCAGTGCGTCCTGCTCACAGTGTTTATCTAGATCCGTTCCTGCTATTTACATTTAGTGCAGTGCGTCCTGCTCACAGTGTTCAGCTAGATCCGTTCCTGTTATCTTCCTACTGACAGGCAGGCTTGTCTGGTTACAGTATATAAAGCTACCTGAAGAAAATTACAGGTGTTCTATCCCAGCTTAGTGCAGCTACAGGCCATTAGTATGTCTGGAAGGCCAAGAAGGAGAGGCAGACAGTCACAAGCCAATAAGAGAGGGCAAGCAGGCTCTGTGTCTAGTGCTGGTCGTGGAGACGGTGCATCCTCATCAGCACGTGGCCATGGGACACGCTTGGCCTTTTTTTCGGCAGCTGGCCGTGTTGAGCCGCAACATGCGGAAGACTTGGTCGAGTGGATGACCAAGCCGTCCTCATCCTCCTCATCCTCTCTCACCCATGCCCAGGGTGCTTTGTCTGGCAAAGCAGCGGCCTCTTCCCTCAGCTCAATGTCATCAGTGACTCCTTCCCTAGCTCCACCATGTCCTCCTGAGGATTCCCTCGAACTGTTTGACCACAGTGTTGGGTACATGCTCCAGGAGGATGCCCAGCGTTTGGAAGGCTCTGATGATGATACTGAGCTCGATGAAGGCAGTAACATGAGCACGGACAGAGGGGGTGCCCAAGAAGGACAGCAATCTGGCAGTCATGCTCCCCCTGCTGCAGCATACTGCCAGGTTTGCTCCAGTGATGAGGAGGGAGGGGATGATGAGGTCACTGACTCAACGTGGGTGCCTGATAGGAGAGAGGAGGAGGAGGAGGAGGAGGAGGAGGCGGCACATCACCAACGAGGCAGGATGCCCTCCAGGGGCCAGCCTAAGGGCAGCACATTGACTGCATCACACCCCAAAGCTCCACATGTGCAGGGCGCTGCAGTCTCTGCGCGTTATTCAAAAAGTTCTTTGGTGTGGGCCTTTTTTGAGACGAGTGCATCAGATCGCACCGCTGCTATTTGCAACATATGTCTCAAGCGTATCTCGCGTGGCCAAAACATCTCCCGCTTGGGTACCACATGCTTGACCAGACATATGTTGACCTGCCATGCAGTTCGTTGGCAAGCATATCTAAAAGACCCACACCAAAGAACAAAGAGGATCTCTCCTTGCTCCTCATCAGCTGAGATTTCCAACCCCACTAGACCTTCAGTCCTCTCTGAGACCTGCAGTGAGAGGAATGAAGGTGTAGAATTAGGTGTGTCACAGCCAAGTACTTGTGGGCAATCTGCTTTTGGTACACCGACGTCAGATTGTACCAGGCAAATTTCCCTGCCCCAGCTGCTGCACCGCCGAAAGAAGTTTGCTCCCAGCCATCCACATGCCCAGCGGTTGAATGCTAGCTTGGCAAAATTGCTAGCACTTCAACTGCTGCCTTTTCAGTTGGTAGACTCTGCCCCCTTCCGTGAGTTTGTGGAATGTGCGGTTCCTCAGTGGCAGGTACCCAAACGCCACTTTTTCTCACGGAAGGCGATTCCGGCTCTCTACCGGCATGTGGAAGGCAATGTCCATGCCTGGCTGGACAGGGCGGTCAGCGGTAAGGTGCATATTACCGCTGACTCATGGTCCAGCAGGCATGGACAGGGACGTTACTTAAGTTTCACGGCGCATTGGGTGACTCTGCTGGCAGCTGGGAAGGATGCAGGACAAGGTGCAGTAGTGTTGGAGGTTGTTCCGCCACCACGCCTCCAAAATGCTGATTGTGACACACCTCTCTCCTCCACCCCCTCCTCTTCTTCTTCCTCCATGGCCTCTTCCTCGGAACCAGCGGTGCTCCGTAGGCGTTCAAGGGGCTACGCAAATACGCAGGCCAAAAGATGCCATGCGGTGCTTGAGCTGGTGTGCTTGGGGGACAGGAGCCACACTGGGGCAGAGGTTCTGTCAGCTCTGCAGGGGCAGGTTCAGAGGTGGTTGACGCCACGCCAACTTAAGGCAGGAATGGTGGTTTGCGACAATGGCACCAACCTCCTCTCTGCCCTCCGACAGGGACAACTGACCCATGTGCCCTGTTTGGCTCACGTCCTTAACTTGGTGGTGCAGCGGTTCTTGGGCAGGTACCCGGGCTTACAGGATGTCCTGAGGCAGGCCAGGAAAGTCTGTGTGCATTTCCGCCGGTCATATAATGCCAGTGCTCGGCTGACGGACCTCCAAAAGGAGTTTAACCTGCCCAAGAACCGCCTAATCTGTGACATGCCCACCAGGTGGAACTCAACGTTGGCCATGCTGCAGCGGCTGCACACGCAGCAGAGGGCCATCAATGAGTACCTGTGCGACTATGGCACCAGGACAGGGTCAGGGGACCTTGGTTTTTTTTCCCCACGCCAGTGGGCCATGATCAGGGATGCATGCACTGTCCTGTCACCATTCGAGGAGGCCACGAGGATGGTGAGCACTGACAGTGCATGCATCAGTGACACTGTCCCCCTTGTCCACCTGTTGGAGCACACGCTGCGTGGAATAATGGACAGGGCACTTGAGGCAGAACAGAGGCAGGAAGAGGAGGACTTCCTTAGCTCTCAAGGCCCCCTTTATCCAGACAGTGTTCCTGCGTGCCCGCCGATCACACAGGAAGAGGACGAGGAGGAGGAGGAGGAGGAGGAAGATTGTGTCAGTATGGAGGTGGAGCCTGGCACTCAGCATCAGCAGTCTTTAAGGGATCAGTCCCAAGGAACACATGGACTTGTACGTGGCTGGGAGGAGGTGGCTGCAGACGTTGTTGTCCTTAGTGACCCAGAGGACTCCGGACCGAATGCCTCAGCAAACCTACGCTGCATGGCCTCCCTGATCCTGCAAAGCCTGCGTAAGGATCCTCGTATTCGTGGTATCAAGGAGAAGGACCAATACTGGCTGGCAACCCTCCTTGATCCACGTTACAAGGGTAAGGTTGCGGACCTTATCTTGCCATCGCAGAGGGAGCAGAGGATGAAACATCTTCGGGAGGCCTTGCAGAAAGGTCTGTGCAACGCGTTCCCAGAGACTGGGAGGTTACAAACTCCTGTTTCTGGACAACGTGTTGCTGAGGCTTCGGTCAGTCAAAGAAGGAGCGGTGGAGAAGGTGGCCGTCTGACCGATGCGTTCAGACAATTTTTTGGTCCGCAGCCCCAAGGTATGATCGGTTCCAGCAACCATCGCCAGCGTCTGTTTTACATGGTGCAGGAATACCTAGGGGCAAGATCAGACTTGGACACCTTTCCCACCGAAAATCCTCTGGGTTACTGGGTCTTGAGGATGGATCACTGGCCAGAGCTTGCACAGTATGCAATTGAGCTACTGGCCTGTCCTGCATCCAGCGTTCTTTCGGAACGCACATTCAGTGCTGCTGGAGGCGTGGTAACCGATCACAGGGTGCGTCTGTCCACTGACTCGGTCGATCGGCTGACCTTCATAAAAATGAATCAGTCTTGGATCACCACCAGCTACCAAGCACCTGATGCTGATGTAACTGAATAATTTTTTTCAGATCCCTTCAAAGACTGCCTATGCTGATGCTGAGTGACTATCCCTGAGTAATTATCCTCTTCCTCCTCAATCATCACGCTGATAGCTTGTAAGAACATTTTTGGTTCTGGGCGCCACCACCAGTGCCTAAGGCACAATTTTTCAGCCCCTGTTTAACAGGGGCGTGTAATTACAATTTTTGATGTAATACTTTGCAGCAGGGCTCGTTCCTGCATTCCAACTAGAGTGTCTGTGAGGGGTTGCAGTGTTGTGGCACCAGCACCAGTGCCTAAGGCCCAATTTTTCTGCCCCTGTCTAACAGGGGCGTGTAATTACAATTTTTGATGCAATACTTTGCAGCAGGGCTCGTTCCTGCATTCCAACTAGAGTGTCTGTGAGGGGTTGCAGTGTTGTGGCACCAGCACCAGTGCCTAAGGCCCAATTTTTCTGCCCCTGTCTAACAGGGGCGTGTAATTACAATTTTTGATGCAATACTTTGCAGCAGGGCTCGTTCCTGCGTTCCAACTAGAGTGTCTGTGAGGGGTTGCAGTGTTGTGGCACCAGCACCAGTGCCTAAGGACCAATTTTTCTGCCCCTGTCTAACAGGGGCGTGTAATTACAATTTTTGATGCAATACTTTGCAGCAGGGCTCGTTCCTGCGTTCCAACTAGAGTGTCTGTGAGGGGTTGCAGTGTTGTGGCACCAGCACCAGTGCCTAAGGCCTAATTTTTCAGCTCCTGTTCAACAGGGGCATGTAATTACAATTCTTGATCTAATATTTCACAGCAGGGCCCTGTGAGGGCTTACAGTGTTGTGGCCACAGCAACACCTAAGGCCCAAATTTCTGCTGAGTATATAGGGCAGGACCCTACTTTCAAACATCTAACTTACAAACGACTCCTACTTGCAAACGGAAGGAGACAACAGGAAGTGAGATGAAATCTACCCCTAGGAAGGGAAATTCTCTCCTGTAAGAGTTAATATGGGAAAACAATTTCTCCTTTCCACTGATGCTTTCCAATCCTTGTTCCACAAAAAAACCCAAATTTTCAAAAAACATTTTTCATTGGGACAAAAAAGTGAGGTGAAATCTTCTGAAGAGGAGGAAAGACAGCAAAACAAATGTCACAGGGGTGATAACCCTTCCCTATGTTTTCCAAAAAGCTTAAAAAAGATTTTTTGGCTGGAGCTAAACACGTTAAAAATGTACCCGTTCAAAATTACAAAGAGATTCTACTTAACAACAAACCTACAGTCCCTGTCTTGTTTGCACCGCCTGTATACTGCTGTTCAGAGTATATAGGGCCTTTCCTTATTTTAATTTGGGTGCGGGGTTCCCCTTAATATCCATACAGGACCCAAAGGGCCTGGTAATGGACTGGGGGGGTACCCATGCCGTTTGTCTCACTGATTTTCATCCATATTGCCATGACCCGACATGACATTAAACCCGCAAGCAGTTTTAAATGAGATTTTTTCCTTTAAAAATGACATTTGGTGCAGGGACTGTTCTAAACATGGGAAACACGCGTCACTTTACAGGCATACTATAGACACCCCCCAGGTACGATATTTAAAGGAATATTTCACTTTTTTTTTTTTACTTTAAGCATCATTAAAATCACTGCTCCCGAAAAAACGGCCGTTTTTAAAAGTTTTTTTTGCATTGATACATGTCCCCTGGGGTAGGACCCGGGTCCCCAAACCCTTTTTCGGACAATACCATGCAAATTAGCCTTTAAAATGAGCACTTTTGATTTCGAACGTTCGAGTCCCATAGACGTCAATGGGGTTCTAACGTTCGTGCGAACTTTCGGTCCGTTCGCGGGTTCTGGTGCGAACCGAACCGGGGGGTGTTCGGCTCATCCCTAGTCAGCATGGATGTAGCAGCAGCAGTCTTCAAGGGATGGTTTTCAGTCCCTGGAAACCCAAGGAGTTGTACATGGCTGAGAGGAGGTAGTTATGGATCATGTGATCCTTAGTGACCTAGAGGAATCAGAATCGAATGCCTCTGCAAACTTATGCTGCATAGCCTCGTTAATTTAACAGGAACATGTAATTACAGTTTTGATCTAATATTTCCCAGCAGGGCCGTTCCTGCACCCAACAAGAGCATCTGTGAGGGCTTACAGTGTTGTGGCACCACCACCCAAGGCCCAATTTTTCTGCCCCTGTTTAACAGGGGCATGTAATTACAATTCTTGATATAATATTTCACAGCAAGGCCTGTTCCTACGCCCACCAAAAGTAACTGTGAGGGCTTAAGGTGTTCTGGTACCACCAACACCTAAGGCCCAATTTTCTGCAGAGTATGTAGGGCAGGCCGTATAGTATATATACTGCTGTTCAGAGTATAAAGTGCCTGGGGGACCCCCACGCCATTTAAAAAAAAAATTGGGTCTGGGCAGTGGCGGCCTGTCTATAGGGGGTGCCCGGGCGCCCCCCCCCCCCCATGCAATCACAAAAAAAAAAATTAAACATGGCCCTTAAAAAAAAAGTCCTTAAGTGCACTGTGTTCAGGCGGCAATCACGAGATTGCAGACGCGGCGCTTCAATGGCAGGGTTTGGAAGTAAAAGTACCCCCAACAGTCAATGGGACTTTAACGGCAACACTGAGAATTTTTTTGTAAAAAAAAATTTATTGGTATAAACTAAACTATACAAAAACAGCAATATGTTATAACCCTTCCTTACTCTAAAGAAAATGAAAAAAAACCAAAAAAACATTTTTGCCTATAGTTCTACTTAAATTATTGCAGCTATTTTCCCAGACACAAGCACAAGGCAACATTACAAAAAAAAAAGAAAATCTTGGAGCTTTTTATTAACTACTCAAGAGTCTTTCCCTGCGTAAAAACACATTTGAGTCAAAGAGATTGCAATTCAATTAAAACAGCATTAAAACAGCATACAGACTCTGCCTATTGACAAAGACAGAATGTTGAAATGCGTCTAGGGGAGACCACACGGCTTGCTGCACTTGGGATTTGTTCTGAGTCTCTCCCGGGAACCACCACGAACGATCTGCTGTTCTTTGAGGTGGTGAGATTATCGTAACTGCTATGACCATTGCTGTATGAGTTACCTGAATGCTGTTTTAAGTGAATTTGTGTAAGGGTTGGGTGTTTTTTGGGACAATAAAAGTTTTACAGTATCACACTATGTGGATTCCTTTACTCCTATATGCCTGAGTGATTGAGAGGATTGCGGGTGTGTTCAGTCTGGATGGTTCAGGATCAGGACGCCATTCATCTGTTGGGTTGATCGTTACTGAATTCCCATGCTGATGTCTTGCAGTTGCTGAGCTTAAAACACCCCTAAGTGAAAAAGTCCAAACTGGGCCCAAAGTGTCAATATTTTATGTGGCCACCATTATTTTCCAGCACTACCTTAACCCTCTTGGGCATGGAGTTCATCAGAGCTTCACAGGTTGCCACTGGAGTCCTCTTCCACTCCTCCATGACGACATCATGGAGCTGGTGGATGTTAGAGACCATGAACTCCTCCACCTTCCATTTGAGGATGCCCCACAGATGCTCAATAAGGTTTAGGTCTGGAGACATGCTTGGCCAGTCCATCATCTTTACCCTCAGCTTCTTTAGCAAGGCAGTGGTCTTCTTGGAGGTGTGTTTGGGGTCATTATTATGTTGGAATACTGCCCTGCGGCCCAGTCTCCGAAAGGAGGGGATCATGCTCTGCTTCAGTATGTCACAGTACATGTTGGCATTAATGGTTTCCTCAATGAACTGTAACTCCCCAGTGCTGGCAGCACTCATGCAGCCCCAGACCATGACATTCCCACCACCATGCTTGACTGTAGACAAGACACACTTGTCTTTATACTCCTCATCTGGTTGCCGCCACACACGCTTGACACCATCTAAACCAAATAAGTTTATCTTGGTCTCATCAGACCACAGGACATGGTTCCAGTAATCAATGTCCTTAGTCTGCTTGTCTTCAGCAAACTGTTTGCGGGCTTTCTTGTGCAACATCTTTAGAAGAGGCTTCCTTCTGGGATGACAGCCACGCAGACCAATTTGATGCAGTGTGTGGCGTATGGTCTGAGCACTGACAGGCTGACCCCCCACCCCTTCAACCTCTGCAGCAATGCTGGCAGCACTCATATGTCTATTTCCCAAAGACAACCTCTAGATATGATTCTGAGCATGTGTACTCAACTTCTTTGGTCGACCATGGTGAGGCCTATTCTAAGTGGAACCTGTCCTGTTAAACCACTGTATGGTCTTGGCCACCGTGCTGCAGTTCAATTTCAGGGTCTTGGCAATCTTCTTATAGCCTAGGCCAGTGAAGGCAAACCTTGGCATCCCAGATGTTTTGGAACTACATTTCCCATGATGCTCATGCACTCTGCAGTGTAGTGGAGCATCATGGGAAATGTAGTTCCAAAACATATGGGGTGCCAAGGTTCGCCATCACTGGCCTAGGCCATCTCTATGTAGAACAACAATTCTTTTTTTCAGATCCTTAGAGAGTTCTGTGCCATGAGGTGTCATGTTGAACTTCCAGTGATCAGTATGAAAGAGTGAGAGCGATAACACCAAGTTTAACACACCTGCTCCCCATTCACACCTGAGACCTTGTAACACTAACAAGTCACATGACACTGGGGAGGGAAAATTGCTAATTGGGCCCAATTTGCACATTATCACTTAGGGGTGTACTCACTTTTGTTGCCAGTGGTTTAGACATTAATGGCTGTGTGTTGAGTTATTTTGCGGGGACAACAAATTTACACTGTTATACAAGTTGTACACTCACTACTTTACATTGTAGCAAAGTGACATTTCTTCAGTGTTGTCACATGAAAAGATATAATTAAATATTTACAAAAATGTGAGGGGTGTACTCACTTTTGTGAGATACTGTATATATGTATAATGGCATAAGTGACAACAGACCAGGTTGGGCTTGTGAGTGTCTTCCACCTGGGTTCAATATAGACAAAAAGAAAGGTCTGGTGTCACCAGTGACACACCTCCATCCCTATATACAACAAAAGCAACATAAATTTGCTCTGGGACTTTGAGTGAGGTGAGCACAGTTTAGCCATTAAACATAACAGAGTTAAGTACAATCTGAAATGTATTCAAAAAGGAGTATACATACATAATGGCATGAATGGATGCCAAGCCGGTGGAATGATACATATAACATAGGTAATACAAGTAGAATGGCAGATAAAAAAAAACAGAAGCATCTAGAAAATCCAATGCGTTTCGCGAGGCACAGCTTGCTGTCTCAGGGGTGGATGCGTGTATGATGTATCTAGAATAGAACAAAAAGAATGTATAGCAGTAGCTGTAGCTGTATTAGCACATTGTAAAAGGGGCCTTGGATAGATGAACCCCATACTCACCATTTAGCAAAACCAGAATGCTAGATGCACAATTCCCTGAGGGTGGCAGCTATCAGTCTCGCCCGTGAGCCGAAGGGGTGGAACCAGACAGAACCCCACCAGAGGGCAACCGGAGGGCAGATATGGCGAGGATGAAAGGTGTGTATCCCTAAGAGTTTCATTATGATGGGAGGGTGCTTATTAAAAAATATATTAAAGATGTGTAAATGTGTACGTGGATGCACTGTAATCAATGAAAAGTGGTGTTTGGTGCACTTTATTTTGAGTATTCACTACACAGACACACTCCACGGATACACTATAATATACTGCAAAATACTGCGTCAAACGTGCAGTAAAGCACAGAACTATATGGCGTTAAACTTGCAGTAATGCAATGAAATATGTGGCATTAAACTTGCAGTAACACAATGAAATATACAGCGTTCAACTTGCAGTAACGCAATGAGATATACGGCGTTAAACTTGTAGTAATGCAATAAAATATATAGCGTTCAACTTGCAGTAATGCAATGAAATATATGACGTTAAAGTTGCAGTAAGGCCATAAAATATACGGCGTTAAACTTGCAGTAATGCAATGAACTATAGGGGGTTAAACTTGCAGTAACGCAATTTAATATACAGCGTTAAACTTGCAGTAACGCAAAGAAATATATGGTGATAAACTTGCAGTAACGCAATGCAATATAGGGCGTTAAACTTGCGGGCAGTAACGCAGTAAAATATACAGCGTTAAACTTGCAGTAATGCACAAAACTTTATGGTGTTAAACTTGCAGTAACGCAATGAAATTTAGGGAGTTGAACTTGTAGTAACGCACAGAACTATAAAGCGTTAAACTTGCAGTAACATAATGAAATATATGGCGTTAAACTTACAGTAACGCAATGAGATATATGGCGTTAAACTTGCAGTAACGTAATGAAATATATGGCGTTAAACTTGCAGTAACACAGTGAAATATACAGCGCTAAACTTGCAGTAACGAACAGAACTATATGGCGTTAAACTTGCAGTAACGCAATGAAATATATGGTGTTAAAGCTGCAGTAACGCGATGAAATATATGGAGTTAAACTTGCAGTAATGCACAGGACTATATGGCGTTAAACTTGCACGCAATGAAATATATAGTGTTAAACTTGCAGTAATGCAATGAAATATATGACGTTAAACTTGCAGTAAGGCCATAAAATATACAGCGTTAAACTTGCAGTAATGCAATGAAATATACAGCGTTAAACTTGCAGTAACGCAATGAAATATATGGCGTTGAACTTGCAGTAATGCAATGAAATATAGGGTAATAAACTTGCAGTAATGCAATTTAATATACGGCATTAAACTTGCAGTAGCACAATGAAATATACAGCGTTAAACTTGCAGTAACGCGGTAAAATATACAGTGTTAAACTTGCAGTAATGCACAGAACTTTATGGCATTGAACTTGCAGTAACGCAATGAAATATATGGCGTTAAACTTACAGTAATGCAATGAAATATATGGCGTTAAACTTGCAGTAACACAGTGAAATATACAGCATTAAACTTGCAGTAACGCATAGAACTATATGGCGTTAAACATGCAGTAATGCACAGAACTATATGGCATTAAACTTGTAATGCAATGAAATATATGGCTTTAAACTTGCAGAAGCATAATGAAATATACAGCGTTAAACTTGCAGTAATGCAATGAAATATATGGCATTAAACTTGCAGTAACGCACAGAACTATAAGGCGTTAAACTTGCAGTAACGCACAGAACTATATGGCGTTAAACTTGCAGTAATGCAATGAAATATATGGCGTTAAACTTGCAGTAACGCACTGAACTGTACAGCAGTAAACTTGCAGTAACGCAATGAAATATACAGCGTTAAATTTGCAGTAATGCACAGAACTATATGGCATTAAACTTCCAGTAACACAATGAAATATATGGCGTTAAACTTGCAGTAATGCACAGAACTATATGGTATTAAACTTGTAATGCAATGAAATATATGGCGTTAAACTTGCAGTAACACAATGAAATATAGGGCGTTAAACTTGCAGTAACGCAATTTAATATACTGCATTAAACTTGCAGTAGCACAATGAAATATACAGCGTTAAACTTGCAGTAATGCAATGAAATATATGGCGTTAAACTTGCAGTAACGCAATGAAATATACAGCGTTAAATTTGCAGTAACGCAATGAAATATAAGTCATTAAACTTGCAGTAATGCAATTAAATATACAGTGTTAAACTTGCAGTAACGCACAGAACTTATGGCGTTAAACTTGCAGTAACGCAATGAAATATACGGGGTTAAACTTGCAGTATCTCAATGAAATATACAGCGTTAAACTTGCAGTAACGCACAGAACTATATGATGTTAAACTTGCAGTAACGCAAAGAAATATATGGTGTTAAACTTGCAGTAATGCAATGAAATATATGGCGTTAAACTTGCAGTAATGCAATGCAATATAGAGCGTTAAACTTGAAGTAACGCAGTGAAATATACAACGTTAAACGTGTAGTAATGCACAGAACTTTATGGCGTTAAACTTGCAGTAACGCAATGAAATATAGGGAGTTGAACTTGCAGTAACACACAGAACTATAAACCGTTAAACTTGCAGTAATGCAATGAAATATATGGCATTAAACTTGCAGTAACGCACAGAAGTATATGGCGTTAAACTTGCAGTAACGCAATGAAATAAAGGGCGTTAAACTTGCAGTAACGCCATTTAATATATGGCTTTAAACTTGCAGAAGCATAATGAAATATACAGCGTTAAACTTGCAGTAATGCAATGAAATATATGGCATTAAACTTGCAGTAACGCACAGAACTATAAGGCGTTAAACTTGCAGTAACGCACAGAACTATATGGCGTTAAACTTGCAGTAATGCAATGAAATATATGGCGTTAAACTTGCAGTAACGCACTGAACTGTACAGCAGTAAACTTGCAGTAACGCAATGAAATATACAGCGTTAAATTTGCAGTAATGCACAGAACTATATGGCATTAAACTTCCAGTAACACAATGAAATATATGGCGTTAAACTTGCAGTAATGCACAGAACTATATGGCATTAAACTTGTAATGCAATGAAATATATGGCGTTAAACTTGCAGTAACACAATGAAATATAGGGCGTTAAACTTGCAGTAACGCAATTTAATATACTGCATTAAACTTGCAGTAGCACAATGAAATATACAGCGTTAAACTTGCAGTAATGCAATGAAATATATGGCGTTAAACTTGCAGTAACGCAATGAAATATACAGCGTTAAATTTGCAGTAACGCAATGAAATATAAGTCATTAAACTTGCAGTAATGCAATTAAATATACAGTGTTAAACTTGCAGTAACGCACAGAACTTATGGCGTTAAACTTGCAGTAACGCAATGAAATATACGGGGTTAAACTTGCAGTATCTCAATGAAATATACAGCGTTAAACTTGCAGTAACGCACAGAACTATATGGTGTTAAACTTGCAGTAACGCAAAGAAATATATGGTGTTAAACTTGCAGTAATGCAATGAAATATATGGCGTTAAATTTGCAGTAATGCAATGCAATATAGAGCATTAAACTTGCAGTAACGCAGTGAAATATACAACGTTAAACGTGAAGTAATGCACAGAACTTTATGGCGTTAAACTTGCAGTAACGCAATGAAATATAGGGAGTTGAACTTGCAGTAACACACAGAACTATAAACCGTTAAACTTGCAGTAATGCAATGAAATATATGGCATTAAACTTGCAGTAACGCACAGAAGTATATGGCGTTAAACTTGCAGTAACGCAATGAAATAAAGGGCGTTAAACTTGCAGTAACGCCATTTAATATATGGCTTTAAACTTGCAGAAGCATAATGAAATATACAGCGTTAAACTTGCAGTAATGCAATGAAATATATGGCATTAAACTTGCAGTAACGCACAGAACTATAAGGCGTTAAACTTGCAGTAACGCACAGAACTATATGGCGTTAAACTTGCAGTAATGCAATGAAATATATGGCGTTAAACTTGCAGTAACGCACTGAACTGTACAGCAGTAAACTTGCAGTAACGCAATGAAATATACAGCGTTAAATTTGCAGTAATGCACAGAACTATATGGCATTAAACTTCCAGTAACACAATGAAATATATGGCGTTAAACTTGCAGTAATGCACAGAACTATATGGTATTAAACTTGTAATGCAATGAAATATATGGCGTTAAACTTGCAGTAACACAATGAAATATAGGGCGTTAAACTTGCAGTAACGCAATTTAATATACTGCATTAAACTTGCAGTAGCACAATGAAATATACAGCGTTAAACTTGTAGTAATGCAATGAAATATATGGCGTTAAACTTGCAGTAACGCAATGAAATATACAGCGTTAAATTTGCAGTAACGCAATGAAATATAAGTCATTAAACTTGCAGTAATGCAATTAAATATACAGTGTTAAACTTGCAGTAACGCACAGAACTTATGGCGTTAAACTTGCAGTAACGCAATGAAATATACGGGGTTAAACTTGCAGTATCTCAATGAAATATACAGCGTTAAACTTGCAGTAACGCACAGAACTATATGGTGTTAAACTTGCAGTAACGCAAAGAAATATATGGTGTTAAACTTGCAGTAATGCAATGAAATATATGGCGTTAAACTTGCAGTAATGCAATGCAATATAGAGCGTTAAACTTGCAGTAACGCAGTGAAATATACAACGTTAAACGTGTAGTAATGCACAGAACTTTATGGCGTTAAACTTGCAGTAACGCAATGAAATATAGGGAGTTGAACTTGCAGTAACACACAGAACTATAAACCGTTAAACTTGCAGTAATGCAATGAAATATATGGCATTAAACTTGCAGTAACGCACAGAAGTATATGGCGTTAAACTTGCAGTAACGCAATGAAATAAAGGGCGTTAAACTTGCAGTAACGCCATTTAATATATGGCTTTAAACTTGCAGAAGCATAATGAAATATACAGCGTTAAACTTGCAGTAATGCAATGAAATATATGGCATTAAACTTGCAGTAACGCACAGAACTATAAGGCGTTAAACTTGCAGTAACGCACAGAACTATATGGCGTTAAACTTGCAGTAATGCAATGAAATATATGGCGTTAAACTTGCAGTAACGCACTGAACTGTACAGCAGTAAACTTGCAGTAACGCAATGAAATATACAGCGTTAAATTTGCAGTAATGCACAGAACTATATGGCATTAAACTTCCAGTAACACAATGAAATATATGGCGTTAAACTTGCAGTAATGCACAGAACTATATGGCATTAAACTTGTAATGCAATGAAATATATGGCGTTAAACTTGCAGTAACACAATGAAATATAGGGCGTTAAACTTGCAGTAACGCAATTTAATATACTGCATTAAACTTGCAGTAGCACAATGAAATATACAGCGTTAAACTTGCAGTAATGCAATGAAATATATGGCGTTAAACTTGCAGTAACGCAATGAAATATACAGCGTTAAATTTGCAGTAACGCAATGAAATATAAGTCATTAAACTTGCAGTAATGCAATTAAATATACAGTGTTAAACTTGCAGTAACGCACAGAACTTATGGCGTTAAACTTGCAGTAACGCAATGAAATATACGGGGTTAAACTTGCAGTATCTCAATGAAATATACAGCGTTAAACTTGCAGTAACGCACAGAACTATATGGTGTTAAACTTGCAGTAACGCAAAGAAATATATGGTGTTAAACTTGCAGTAATGCAATGAAATATATGGCGTTAAACTTGCAGTAATGCAATGCAATATAGAGCGTTAAACTTGCAGTAACGCAGTGAAATATACAACGTTAAACGTGTAGTAATGCACAGAACTTTATGGCGTTAAACTTGCAGTAACGCAATGAAATATAGGGAGTTGAACTTGCAGTAACACACAGAACTATAAACCGTTAAACTTGCAGTAATGCAATGAAATATATGGCATTAAACTTGCAGTAACGCACAGAAGTATATGGCGTTAAACTTGCAGTAACGCAATGAAATAAAGGGCGTTAAACTTGCAGTAACGCCATTTAATATATGGCTTTAAACTTGCAGAAGCATAATGAAATATACAGCGTTAAACTTGCAGTAATGCAATGAAATATATGGCATTAAACTTGCAGTAACGCACAGAACTATAAGGCGTTAAACTTGCAGTAACGCACAGAACTATATGGCGTTAAACTTGCAGTAATGCAATGAAATATATGGCGTTAAACTTGCAGTAACGCACTGAACTGTACAGCAGTAAACTTGCAGTAACGCAATGAAATATACAGCGTTAAATTTGCAGTAATGCACAGAACTATATGGCATTAAACTTGCAGTAACACAATGAAATATATGGCGTTAAACTTGCAATAACGCAATTAAATATATGGCATTAAACCTGCAGTAATGCAATGAAATATACGGTGTTAAACTTGCAGTAACACAAAGAACTATATGACGTTAAACTTGCAGTAACGCACTGAACTGTACAGCATTAAACTTGCAGTAATGCAATAAAATATATAGCGTTAAACTTGCAGTAACACAATGAAATATATGGCGTTAAACTTGCAAAAACACAATTAAATATATGGCGTTAAACTTGCAGTAATGCAATGAAATATACAACGTTAAACCTGCAGTAACGCACAGAACTATATGGCGTTAAACTTGCAGTAACGCACTGAACTGTACAGCATTAAACTTGCAGTAACGCAACTGAAATATACTGCGTTAACCTCCCTGGCGGTATGATTCTTTCTGATTTTAGGTGCTGAAAGCGGTACAATTATTTTGCAATGAAATTTGGC
This sequence comes from Lithobates septentrionalis, assembly GCA_037952835.1. NCBI lineage: Eukaryota > Metazoa > Chordata > Amphibia > Anura > Ranidae > Lithobates > Lithobates septentrionalis. The sequence goes on along the minus strand of JBBDGP010000653.1, from coordinate 1,290,863 downwards.
GTTTTATATTGTAGGTATTTAATTATTAACAATAACACACTTAAATCTGTCCAAACAAGAGTCTAGTAGATATCCCGGGTATGATAAAGTTTGAAACACAAAAACATAAATTATAATATAATAAAAAAAAAATAATAATTAAAAAAAATAAAAATAAATAGTAATAAAATAAATTTCCACACGATTCACTATCGCTCAATTCTGCAAGTGTTCTAATTTACTATCGCAGTTTTCTAGCTGGTCTAAAGCCATTTTTGACGTAAAGGGACACTTTTTGGTTGCTATGGACAATCTCCAGTTTCCAGGCAGAAAGAACAGTATATGCAATATAAAACTGCATGCAGGGCATGGACCAGAGCACTGGGGACAAATGGGATGTGAAATGATTTCATACAGTACTGTAATCTGTAAGATTACAGTACTGTATGTGTTATGATTTTTACATTTTTTTGAATTTGCCGCCAGGCTCCGCCCCCGTGCGTCGCGACGCTCGCAGGGAACGGAGCCTGGCACGGAGAGGCTTCGGAGGAGGACGGAGCCCTCGGACAGTGCGGGGGACATCGCAGGATCCCGGGGACAAGGTAAGTAAGGAGGCACCAGGATCCTGCGATGTAATCCCGAGTGTGGCTCGGGGTTACCGCTAATGGTCCTGAAATGTAACCCCGAGCCACACTCGGGAAAACCGCCAGGGAGGTTAAGTGTGCATTAACACACAGAAATGTACTGCGTTAAATGGCACGTAACATACTAAAATATACGGCATTAAACTTGCAGTAATGCAATAAAATATACTGTGTTAAACGGTCACTACACTCCACTGACTGAACTAGCCCTACATTCACACTAATTTAAAGATAAATGGTGAACGCACTACACTCACACTGACAGAACTATCCCTACATTCACACTAATGTAAAGATGAATGGTCCCTACACTCACACTGACTGAACTATCCCTACATTCACACTAATATAAAGATGAATGGTCGCACTACACTCACACTGAACTATCCCTAGATGCACACTAAAGAGCCCTGTTCTATCTCCCTCTGTGCTGCTATCACACTACAAATGGCTGCTAAGGAAAGAATACTTTTATAGTGTGGGGCGGAATTAAGAGCAATGAGCCATGATTGGATACAGTCATCATGACAGCATCCAATCATGGCTCTGACAGTGCTCTGTGCCCTGATTGGGCAAAGCTTTCATTGCTTTTATTACCTGCTGTCCCAGCACTGGTATAAAACTGCACATGGAACTCAACAATTTTGATAAGCTTCTAATCCTATCCACTAATCACTGCCACTGTGGTAAGAAAATCAAGATTTTTCTAGAAGTTTCCAAGTTTTTTTCAGAGTTTCAAGAGCATGTGGGAATAGCTGCTGCTGTGCTACATTACACCTTCCAAATTAGAGTGCCCTACAAATTGCTCCTACAGTTATTTCTGTAGGACATACCTAGGATTTCTGGATGGTGTTTTTAAAAATAATCAATAACAAATAATAAACAACTAGATAACACATGTACTGTATATTAAAATATATTCTGCAGTGTTTTCAGATTGGCAGATATTCGAGTTGGTCTTGCAGGACTGGGAAGGGTTGTTCTAACAGAATGACAATTACTATTTACATGTCTTTCAACTTTCTGAGAACAAAATTACCACAACCCCAATCACATGAAAAATAAATAATTATTGCGCAAAAAATGATCAGTTAAATGGAATTTATAGTGCTTTTTTATACATTTAATTTATTTTTAAAAAAGTTTTAACCACTTCCGAACCGCCGCACGCCAATTTACGTCTTAACTTTGAATCAGCGGCAGGAGAGGGGCCCCCCTCCCGCCGCGTTCTGGTGCCCTCCGCTGCTTACCGGAGCCGTTGGCAGCGGCGGAGACGATCGGGTCCTTCTGCTGGCTGGGTATGGAGACGAGTGAGGGGAAGATGGCCCCCACCCGTCTCCATACCATTGCAGAGCGGAAGTGACGTCAAAACGTCACTTCTGCCCATAACTCTTAAAGGGCCATTTTTTAAAATTTTTCTTTTTCAAATGACATTTTTTTTTTTTATTGAATTTTAGTGTAAATATGAGATCTGATGTCTTTTTGACCCCAGGTTTCATATTTAAGAGGTCCTGTCATGCTTTTTTTCTATTACAAGGGATGTTTACATTCCTTGTAACAGGAATAAAAGTGACACGTTTTTTTAAAAAGAACAGTGCAAAAATAAAAAATCAAAGGAAAAATAAATAAGAAAAAAAAATTTTTAAACGCGCCCCGTCCTGCAGAAGCGAACGCATATGTAAGTAGCGCCGCATATGAAAACGGTATTCAAACCGCACAGGTATCGCCGTGATCGGTAGAGCGATAGCAATAATCTAACCTCTGTAACTCAAAACATGCAACCTGTAGAATTTTTTAAACGTCGCCTATGGAGATTTTTAAGGGTAAAAGTTTGTTGCCATTCCACGCAATTTTGAAGAGTGACATGTTGGGTATCAATTTACTCGACATAACATTATCTTTCACAATATAACAAAAATTGGGCTAACTTTATTGTTGTGTTATTTTCAAAAAGTGTATTTTTTCCAAAAAAAGTGCGCTTGTAAGACTTCTGCACAAATACGGTGTGACAGAAAGTATTGCAAAGGCCGCCATTTTATTCTCTAGGATGTTAGAAAAAAAGTATAATGTTTGGGGGTTCTAAGTAATTTTCTAGCATAAAAACCTGTTTTTAACTTGTGAACAACAAATTTTAGAAACAGGCTTAGTCCTTAAGTGGTTAAATAAAAAAATGAATATAAATTGTGTAGTTATTTATTCAGCCAGTAGGTGGAGCTTTTAGTCTCCATTTCACGTTTCCTCTCTAGCTAACCCACAGTCCTCTCAGAATTCTTTGTTGTGTAATAAAGGTTTTTGTCTAAAACAAATACTTTGTAGTACCAAAAACAGATAAAACAGCTTAGAAATGTACAAACTTTAAAACACTGACCCCCCCCCAAAAAAACTATAGTCTACCAGTGTTTCATAACACCACTTTAATCATTTTCAATAACATAATGACTGGATAAAAAGTAGATATAATCCCTAACTAAAAAACATTTATTTTGTAAAAACGATGTGCTGATTAGGGATGAGCTTCGAGTTCGAGTCGAACTCATGTTCTACTCGAACATTGGCTGTTCGCAAGTTCGCCGAACAGCGAACAATTTGGGGTGTTCGCGGCAAATTCGAATGCTGCGGAACACCCTTTAAAAGTCTATGGGAGAAATCAAAAGTGCTAATTTTAAAGGCTTATATGCAAGTTATTGTCATAAAAAGTGTTTGGGGACCCGGGTCCTGCCCCAGGGGACATGGATCAATGCAAAAAAAAGTTTTAAAAACGGACGTTTTTTCAGGAGCAGTGATTTTATTAATGCTTAAAGTCAAACAATAAAAGTGTAATATCCCTTTAAATTTCGTACCTGGGGGGTGTCTATAGTATGCCTGTAAAGGGGCGCATGTTTCCCGTGTTTAGAACAGTCTGACAGCAAAATGACATTTGGAAGGAAAAAACTCATTTAAAACTACCCGCGGCTATTGCATTGCCGACAATACACATAGAAGTTCATTGATAAAAACGGCATGGGAATTCCCCACAGGGGAACCCCGAACCAAAAAAAAAAAAAAAAAAATGATGTGGGGGTCCCCCTAAATTCCATACAAGGCCCTTCAGGTCTGGTATGGATATTAAGGGGAACCCCAGCCAAAATTTAAAAAAAAAATTGACGTGGGGTTCCCCCTAAATTCCATACCAGACCCTTCAGGTCTGGTATGGATTTTAAGGGGAACCCCGCGCCAAAAAAAAAAAAAAAAACGGCGTGGGGTCCCCCTAAAAATCCATACCAGACCCTTATCCGAGCACGCAACCTGGCAGGCCGCAGGAAAAGAGGGGGGGACGAGAGTGCGGCCCCCCCCCCCTCCTGAACCGTACCAGGCCACATGCCCTCAACATTGGGAGGGTGCTTTGGGGTAGCCCCCCAAAACACCTTGTCCCCATGTTGATGAGGACAAGGGCCTCATCCTCACAACCGTGGCCGGTGGTTGTGAGGGTCTGCGGGCGGGGGGCTTATCGGAATCTGGAAGCCCCCTTTAACAAGGGGACCCCCAGATCCCGGCCCCCCCCCTGTGTGAAATGGTAAGGGGGTACTTACCCCTACCATTTCACTAAAAAACTGTCAAAAATGTTAAAAATGACAAGAGACAGTTTTTGACAATTCCTTTATTTAAATGCTTCTTCTTTCTTCCTTCATCTTCTTCTTCTTCTGGTTCTTCTGGCTCTTCTGGTTCTTCCTCCGGCGTTCTCGTCCAGCATCTTCTCCGCGGCGTCTTCTATCTTCTTCTCCTCGGGCCGCTCCGCACCCATGGCATGAGGGGGGAGGCTCCCGCTCTTCTCTTCATCTTCTTCTCTTCTTCATCTTCTTCTTCATCTTCTTCTTCTTCTTTTTCTTCTTCTTCTTCTTCCTTCTTCTCTTCTTCTCTTCTTCCTGTCTTCTCCGGGCCGCTCCGCAATCCATGCTGTGGCATGGAGGGAGGCTCCCGCTGTGTGACGGCGTCTCTTCGTCTGACGGTTCTTAAATAACGGGGGGCGGGGCCACCCGGTGACCCCGCCCCCCTCTGACGCACGGTGACATGACGGGACTTCCCTGTGGCATTCCCCGTGACGTCACAGGGAAGTCCCTCAAGTCACCGTGCGTCAGAGGGGGGCGGGGTCACCGGATGGCCCCGCCCCCCGTTATTTAAGAACCGTCAGACGAAGAGACGCCGTCACACAGCGGGAGCCTCCCTCCATGCCAGCATGGCTGCGGAGCGGCCCGGAGAAGACAGGAAGAAGAGAAGAAGGAAGAAGAAGAAGAAGAAGAAGATGAAGAAGAAGATGAAGAAGAGAAGAAGATGAAGAGAAGAGCGGGAGCCTCCCCCCTCATGCCATGGGTGCGGAGCGGCCCGAGGAGAAGAAGATAGAAGACGCCGCGGAGAAGATGCTGGACGAGAACGCCGGAGGAAGAACCAGAAGAGCCAGAAGAACCAGAAGAAGAAGAAGATGAAGGAAGAAAGAAGAAGCATTTAAATAAAGGAATTGTCAAAAACTGTCTCTTGTCATTTTTAACATTTTTGACAGTTTTTTAGTGAAATGGTAGGGGTAAGTACCCCCTTACCATTTCACACAGGGGGGGGGCCGGGATCTGGGGGTCCCCTTGTTAAAGGGGGCTTCCAGATTCCGATAAGCCCCCCGCCCGCAGACCCTCACAACCACCGGCCACGGTTGTGAGGATGAGGCCCTTGTCCTCATCAACATGGGGACAAGGTGTTTTGGGGGGCTAACCCAAAGCACCCTCCCAATGTTGAGGGCATGTGGCCTGGTACGGTTCAGGAGGGGGGGGGGCCGCACTCTCGTCCCCCCCTCTTTTCCTGCGGCCTGCCAGGTTGCGTGCTCGGATAAGGGTCTGGTATGGATTTTTAGGGGGACCCCACGCCGTTTTTTTTTTTTTTTTGGCGCGGGGTTCCCCTTAAAATCCATACCAGACCTGAAGGGTCTGGTATGGAATTTAGGGGGAACCCCACGTCAATTTTTTTTTTTAAATTTTGGCTGGGGTTCCCCTTAATATCCATACCAGACCTGAAGGGCCTTGTATGGAATTTAGGGGGACTCCCACATCATTTTTTTTTTTAAATTTTGGTTCGGGGTTGCCCTGTGGGGAATTCCCATGCCGTTTTTATCAATGAACTTCTATGTGTATTGTCGGCAATGCAATAGCCGCGGTAGTTTTAAATGTGTTTTTTCCTTCAAAATGTCACTTTGCTGTCAGACTGTTCTAAACACGGGAAACATGCGCCCCTTTACAGGCATACTATAGACACCCCCCAGGTATGAAATTTAAAGGGATATTACACTTTTATTGTTTGACTTTAAGCATTATTAAAATCACTGCTCCTGAAAAAACGGCCGTTTTTAAAACTTTTTTTTGCATTGATTCATGTCCCCTGGGGGAGGACCCGGGTCCCCAAACACTTTTTATGACAATAACTTGCATATTAGCCTTTAAAATTAGCACTTTTGATTATTCATGTTCGTGTCCCATAGACTTTAACGGCGTTCGCGTGTTCGAACGAATTTTTTTCCTGTTCGCATGTTCTGGTGCGAACCGAACAGGGGGGTGTTCGGCTCATCCCTAGTGCTGATGATATGCATTTGCCATTTTTTAAAATAAAGAATTGTTTTAAGTTTTTTCATCCTTTGTTACAACTCAGTGCTGTTGATCTACTACAGTCTCTTTGCAGCCAATTCCTTTCTCATACACTTCAGGGATGGTTGCATGGCATTTTTCAGTTGTTTCCCGATGGTGGCAACAGTAGACCATGCTTGTGTATTAAAACAGCCACTGTCAGTGTCTATGGGAAGCCTATCAGACTGGTTGGTAACACAAAAGCACAACTGGAAGAGAGGGACAGACAGTTGTCAACCAATAACAGGAAGTGCCTGAACAAGGACCTGGCATGATCGCCAGGTGGTATTTTAATGAAAGCTGCATTTTTTTTTTTTGAATATCCGTTTTTATTAATTTTCAAAAAAACAGACAACAAACAAAAATGAATATTTGCAGCAATTAAAGAAACTATATACATAGAAAACCAAACACACAAAAAAAAACAAAAAAAACAAAAACAAACCCCACATACATACATACATACATACATACATTGGTCATACCTGGTTCCTATGCCAGTTTAATTTTAGAGAAAGGTGTCATCCCGTGTTACATATGTACACCTAGAGCCCAATAACTAATGGAGAGATTGCAAAGAGTCATATTCCTCTAGGAGGCTATTGAGGCTGTAGAGGGGTCCGTGAGCCATTTGGACCAAACCTTTTCATATTTGAGGAGACAACCCCTATTTATATATGTTTCTTTGTATAATGGTAAGCTATTATTAATGAGTTGTTTCCACAAAGTCAGCGATGGGGGGGGGTGGTTTTCTTCCAGCTGAGAGCTATGGCTTTACGAGCATAGAACAAAAGCAGCCCCACCAAAGTGCGCCCTGCTGTCGTAGGAATAAATTGCTCTGTCAGACCTAGAATACATATTGGCATTGATCGTTGCAGTGGGATATATGTTATTTTGAATATAAAAGCTAGTATTTCTTCCCAATACCTTCCAATAGCTTGACAAGTCCAGAATATATGGATAAAGTCTCCAGGAATCTCCCCACATCGCCAACAGCCAGGAGCAGAGTCTGAATTAATTTTATTTAATATATGGGGGGTGTAATATGCCCTGTGGACTATCTTAAACTGAATAAGTCTGTCTCTCAAGGAGACAAGAGAGTTGAAGGGAGAGTCCCATATATTATCCCAATCATCCTCATTAAGTTCAGGGATATCCTTAGACCATTTTGATCTTAATTTCTCTAAATCAGGGAGAGAGGCAGTTGTTAAGTGAAGATACAATTTAGATGCAGCATTCTTTGTGCAATCCAACTTAAGAATCTTCTCTAAGGCAGATTGGACTAGTTGTAGAGGAGAGCCAGAGAATTGACAGCTGAAGGCATGGGAGAGTTGAAGGAAACGAAAAGAATACGACTGAGGGATATTGAAATCAGAGATTAATTGGGAAAAAGAAATCAAAGATTTATCCAAAATGATCTGTGTCACTGTTTTTATCTTAAAATTAGTCCAAGCATAGGGGTCAGGTAGTGAATAGAAATGCTCCAGAGTGGGATTTAACCAGAGGGGAGCATAAGGTGATATTGCCTGTAGGGGATATTGTTCAATTTTGAGGCCCTCTCCCCATACACATAGCGTGGTAAGCATAGATGGTGTCAATGAATATGGAGCACGAGGGCCCCGAAAGATCAAAAATTTCAGCGCCTCTAGGGATACCAGCACTGCTGCTTCTACCTGAGTAGCGGAATTTGAGGTATCTGGGTTAAGCCACCAGGCCGTAGTTACTAGCTGAGAAGCCAAGTAATATTTATGGAAATCTGGACATGCCAGGCCACCTTGGGAGGTCGGGCGTACCAATGTTGCCCAGCTATACCTAGGGGGCTTTGATCTCCATATGAATGCTGAGAAAATACGATGTAGCCTTGCAAAGAAAGATTTAGGGATCCACTGGGGAGAGTGTCGAAATAAATATGTGAATTTAGGTAATACATTCATTTTTATTAAATTTATGCGTCCTAACAATGAAAGGGGTAATGACTCCCATGCCTTCAGCCGTTGTTGAGTCTCCTGGATCACAGGTTTTAAATTTAGGGATATATAGTCTGAAACCTGTCTGGAAAACACCACCCCTAGATATTTAAAATTCTCCACCCATCTTAGGGGGGTATCCATATCAGCAGTAGCACGAGCCGCAAAGTCTATAGGAAATAGAAGTGACTTTTCCCAGTTTACTTTAAGGCCTGTGACTGCGGAGAAAGAATTGAGGACCTGTAGGGCCCCCCTAAGTGATGGTCCTGCATCATTAAGAAAGAGGAGTAGGTCGTCCGTATACAAGGCGACCCTTTCCTCCAGCCAGCCAACGCGCAATCCCTTAACATGAAGGGAAGTACGGAGAGCCTCCGCCAGCGGTTCCATCGCTATGGCGAAAAGGGCTGACAGAGAAAAAGACTGTGATAAGCTACCTCCCAACTTGATAGCTGAGGTGGGGTTTTGATAAATTATCTGTATCCATTTAATAAAGATCAGGGGGAACCCCATCCTTCTAAGGACCTCCCAAAGAAAAAGCCATTCGATAGTATCAAAGGCCTTTTCAATATCTAAGGAGGCCACCACCCTAGTACCTTCATTCAAATGCTTTGCATGCATATTAGTAAACAAACGTCTCAAATTTACATCGGTTGACCTGTTGGCCATGAAGCCAGTTTGATCAATATCTACAACAGATGGTAATAGTGGCTGTAGTCTGATGGTAAGTAATTTAGTCAAAATTTTAAAATCTGTATTAGGTAGGGCAATTGGCCTATAGGAGGCACACAATGAGGGATCTTTTAGATCTTTATGAATTAGTATAACATGGACATGGCTCATGGAAGTTGGAAGGGCTCCATCTTTCAGGCATTGAGAATAAAGTTGTGCTAGCTTGGGAGCTAATATATTCCCATGTGTCTTATAAAACTCTATGGGGAGGCCATCCGGCTCTCAGTACCTTCTCCGGGGTTATTGGCCCCACCAGAGATTCTCTTTCTTTATCTGAAAGCCAGCCTAATGCCAATGGGTCTAGCCAGGATGCCAAATCCTTGGGCTGAAAGTCAGAAGGCAACACAGAGGTATAAAGAGAACTATAATATTGGCGAAAGACCTCTAATATATCTGGTAATAAAGAAACTGATGCACCTGAGGCAGACACCACATTGGAAGTCACTGTTGGAGGATAATCCGGCTGTGCCAACATCGCTAGAAGACGACCATTACGGTCCCCCTGTTCAAAGAACATTTGCTTATTCCGATGTAGATCTAATCTGGTGATCTCAGTAAGATGGAGATGTAGCTTACGTTTTGCAGCATTCAGGAGGTCAAAATGGATATTAGTAGGGTCAGTAGTATAAATATCAGACTGACGTTGCACAGCTTGCTGTAGCGCTGTTGCAACGGCTGCCTGTTCCCTGCGAATCCCAGCAATAGAGGAGATATATTGTCCCCTGGAAAAGGCTTTGAAGGCGTCCCATATCATTGCAACAGAGGAGGATCCCTCATTAAACTCCCAATATTCTGCCAATCGTGGTGAGATATTGGTCGTCAGGTCTACATGAGAAAGCCAGTGGGTCCCCAAGCGCCATAGGGCTGCAGTTATATAGGATGGGGCATGAATTTTAAGAAGTAATGGCGAGTGATCTTAGAGTCCGCTGGTTAGATATGATACATCTAATACATCAGACAGCATAGTCGGATTAGCAAAGGCGAGGTCAATACAAGAAGAGGTTTTATATGTGGCAGAAAAACAAGAGTAGGCTCTAGTCTCAGGATGTTTCCACCTCCAGACCTCAGTTATGCCCATTACTTGAGCCCAGGTAAGTAAATCTGTAGAAAATTGTTTTGGGGGAACAGGTCTGTCCAGGTCAGGGGCCATAATGGCATTGAAAACACCCATCAACAACAGTTTTGCCGGATAATACGAAATTACTTTCTCCAAGATTGAGTATAGGGTGGACGAAGAAAAAGGAGGGGGAATATACACCCCTACTACTATATATCGCGTACCCCACACCGTAAATACTATTATTACATATTTGCCTTGGGGATCAGTATAGACCTGTTCCATTATACATGGAAGAGATTTACTGATTAATATCGATACTCCTCTTGCATATGTAGAATAGGAAGAATGAAAGGCTTGCTGAATCCATGGCTTTTTTAGTGCCAAACACTTGCTGCCCCTGAGATGCGTCTCCTGTAAAAGCACCATATGTGGAGAATGTAGTTTAAGGTATCTAAAAAGTATCGCCCTCTTAAACTTAGAATTAAGTCCCCGAACATTCCAGGATAATATCCTGAAAACGGAGACATCACGTGTCGTCATTATACATCAAATTATAAATGAAAGAAGGAGAAGTAGAAAACAAATTTAATCTAGGTGTACACCCTAATGTACATCTCAGGGGCAGCACCAATCCAGGGAGTCTATACCTGGTAATAGCATAACCAATGCATAACCAATCATTCCAAACAAAAACATATATACATACAACACCAATAAACAATACCCAAGATGACAAAAGGGTATCTATCCTGCCCTCATCTGGTAGCCAGATCAGGCTTTTACCCAAAAAAACAAAAAAGGAAACCCTAAAAAAATTTAGTTAGCAACAGTTTGTTAGTAACCACTTGGTGCTGTAGTGCAGCACCTAGGTAGGGGAAATCTGGTTCAGAAATCGGGGGGAAAAAAATAAACAAATAAAAAAAAAAATAAATAAAACAGAGAAAAAAAAAACAAACAGCTCCGAGCATCAATTGAAGCAGCTTTCCCAATACCTATGGGGTAAAAAAAGGTGATTGCTTGTCGGCCATGGCCAACACTAAAAAAGGGTCTAGGAAGGGGGGAGGGGAAAAGAGGGGAAGAGGGAAAGGAGGGAGGGGAGGGGAATTTTTTATTACCTATTGCCATTGATTTCAGCTAGTCCCTAAAAAAAAAAGAGAAAGCGGAAGGGGGGGCTTCTATACTGAAACAGACACAAGCCGACTTAGAATGCAAGATAATATGATATAGTAATAATTGAAATTGATACAATTGATACAAATTTAATACAAGGGAAAGACAAAAAACAAAACAAAAAACAAAACAAAAAAAACAGCAGCATTACCCAAGAAAAAGAAAGAAAAAAAAATAGAATAGAATAGAATATATATGAAGCATGTATATCCCTATATATGTATATATATATATATCCATACACATATATACGCCTACATACGCATACTCACCCACCCCCACTCCAACCCATGTCTATATAAAATACACTGCCTAAGAAAAAAAAAAAGAAAAAAGGGGGGGGGGGTATGATAGGCAAACATTTAGCAACCATACATATCAGAGTAATAAAACAGTAATGCAACAATAATGAAACAATAATTGAGCCATAATGAAACCCCCCCCCCCCAAAAAAAATATATATAATAATAATACAATACAAAAAACAAAACAAAACAAAAACAAAACAAAAAACCCCCCCAAAAAAAACATTTTTCCCTTTTCCTTTTCTTTTTTCCCCTCTAGCAAATTAATAATTTATTAGTATGTAACAAAAAAAGAAAACAAGGAGAGAACCAAAAAAAGGGGTTGTGCAGTCATCAACGAGTGTCCAACCAGGCTAAAACAGCTTCTGGTTTATCAAAAAAAAGTGTGTTGTCACCATCAATAACTCTCATCGTGCTTGGATATAGAAGACTAAATTTTAAGCCTTTGTCTTTCAGCCTTCTGCGAGCCTCTGTAAAGGATTTACGCCTTTGTTGTACTTCCTGGGAATAATCAGAAAAAAAAAAAAAGCTGCATATTTAGAAATAGAAAATGATTACTCAAATTATATCAACACTAAGACACAATAAGACTAATAAGTGGTGTTAGTAATTGAGTTAACATCTACTTTAAAGTGGAGTTCCACCAGGGCTGGACTGGGACAAAAATGTGGCCCTGGACTTCATCCAGACCGGCCCAGGGCACAACACATCAGGGCACAGTACATCAGGCCACATCAGGGTACAGAGCCCAGCACATCAGGGCACAAGGCACATCAGGGCACAACACATCAGGGCACAAGGCACATCAGGGCACAGCACATCAGGCCACATCAGGGTACAGAGCCCAGCACATCAGGGCACAAGGCACATCAGGGCACAGCACATCAGGGTACAGCACATCAGGGTACAGCACATCAGGGTACAGGGCACAGCACATCAGGGTACAGAGCCCAGTACATCAGCGTACAGGGCACAACATATCAGGGTACAGTGCCCAGTACATCAGCGTAGAGGGCACAACATATCAGGGTACAGTGCCCAGTACATCAGCGTACAGGGCACAACATATCAGGGTAATAGCATTGATCTCTACTAGCCTCATGTAACATCTTCCCAATTTGGTATTGTCTTCTGCAGCATATCCCCAGCTGGTATTGTCTTCTGCAGCATATCCCCAGCATACTTGCCCAATTTGGTATTGTCTTCTGCAGCATATCCCCAGCTGATGTACAGTGCCCAGTACATCAGCATACAGGGCACAACATATCAGGGTACAGTGCCCAGCACATCAGCGTACAGGGCACAACATATCAGGGTACAGTGCCCAGTACATCAGCGTACAGGGCACAACATATCAGGGCACAGTGCCCAGTACATCAGCGTACAGGGCACAACATATCAGGGTACAGTGCACAGCACATCAGGGTACAGAACCCAGCACATCAGCTAATAGGGCACAACACGTCAGGGCACAGTACATTAGGGTATAGCACATCAGGGCACAGAACATCAGAGCACACGACATTGAGGCACAGCACACCGGGGCACAGGACATCAGGGAACAGGACATCAGGGCAAAGCACATCGGGGCACAAGGCACATCAGGGCATAGGACATCAGGGCACAGCACATCCGGGCACATAGCACATCAGGGCGCATCAGGGCACATAGCACATCAGGGCACGGGGCACATCGGGGCACATAGCACATCAGGGCACGGGGCACATCAGGGCACATGGCACATCATGGCACATCAGGACACATGGCACATCAGGGCACGGGGCACATCAGGCCACATGGCACATCAGGGTACGGGGCACATCAGGGCACATTATGGCACATCAGGGCACATGGCAAAACAGGCCACATGGCACATCGGGGCACATGGCACATCAGGGCACAGGGCACATCAGGGCACGGGGCACATCAGGGCACATTATGGCACATCAGGGCACATGATGGGGCACATGGCACATTATGGTGCACATCGCACATCAGGGCATGGGGCACATCAGGCCACATGGTACATCAGGGCACGGGGCACATGGCACATCAGGGCACATGATGGGGCACATTATGGGGCACATGGCACATCAGGCCACATGGCACATTAGGGCACGGGGCACATGGCACATCAGGGCACATTATGGCACATCAGGGCACATGATGGGGCACATCAGGGCACATTATGGGGCACATTAGGGCACATCAGGCTACATGGCACATTAGGGCACGTGGCACATGGCACATCAGGGCACGGGGCACATAGCACATTAGGGCACATCAGGCTACATGGCACATTAGGGCACGGGGCACATCAGGGCATGGGGCACATCAGGGCTCTGGGCACATGATGGGGCACATAGCACATCGGGGCACATGATGGGGAACATAGCACATCGGGGCACATGATGGGGAACATAGCACATCGGGGCACATGATGGGGAACATAGCACATCGGGGCACATGATGGGGCACATGATGGGGCACATGATGGGGCACATGATGGGGCACATAGCACATCGGGGCACATGATGGGGAACATAGCACATTGGGGCACATGATGGGGCACATGATGGGGCACATAATGGGGCACATGATGGGGCACATGATGAGGCACATAATGGGGCACATAGCGGGGCACATGATGGGGAACATAGCACATCGGGGCACATGATGGGGAACATAGCACATCGGGGCACATGATGGGGAACATAGCACATCGGGGCACATGATGGGGCACATGATGGGGCACATAATGGGGCACATAGCGGGGCACATGATGGGGCACATGATGGGGCACATAATGGGGCACATAGCGGGGCACATGATGGGGCACATAGCACATCGGGGCACATGATGGGGAACATAGCACATCGGGGCACATGATGGGGAACATGATGGGGCACATGATGGGGCACATGATGGGGCACATAATGGGGCACATAGCGGGGCACATGATGGGGCACATGATGGGGCACATGATGGGGCACATAGCGGGCCACATGATGGGGCACATGATGGGGCACATAGCGGGGCACATAGCGGGGCACATGATGGGGCACATAGCGGGGCACATGATGGGGCACATGATGGGGCACATAGCGGGGCACATGATGGGGCACATAGAGGGGCACATGATGGGGCACATAGCGGGGCACATGATGGGGCACATGATGGGGCACATAGCGGGGCACATGATAGGGCACATAGAGGGGCACATGATGGGGCACATAGCGGGGCACATGATGGGACACATGATGGGGCACATAGCGGGGCACATAGCGGGGCACATGATGGGGCACATGATGGGGCACATAGCGGGGCACATAGCGGGGCACATGATGGGGCACATGATGGGGCACATAGCGAGGCACATAGCGGGGCACATGATGGGGCACATAGCACATCATTAGGGCACATTGTGGGGTCTTACTAGCCAGCATGCAGAGTTGCGCAGGGAGCTTCTGTAGTAATAAGTTCTCTCTCGTGTCATCACGCTGCTCTCCGGCGGCCCCGCCCCCTCCTCTCTTCTTGTCTATACCAGATGATCCTACAAGCCAATTAGTATAGACGAGAAGAGAGGAGGGGGCGGGGCGGGGCCGCCGGGGAACAGCGTGATGACACGAGAGAGAACTTATTACTACAGAAGCTCCCTGCGCTACTCTGCATGCTGGCTAATCTCGATCTACCCGTCAGGCGCCAGCTGTTGGCGGTTGACGGGTAGATCGCCGGGCACCGCAGATGCGGCTGAAAGTGAGACTGGCCCAGACTGAGCCATCGGCCCACCGGGAATCTCCCGGTAGTCCCGATGGCCAGTCCATCCCTGAGTTCCACCCAAAAATGGAACTTCCGCTTTAAGGGAAGGTGACCCCCTGACATGCCACATTTGGCATGTCATTTTTTTTGGGGGGGGGGGAGTATAACACTCTTTTTAGAGGGTTCCAGCTCCCACTTCCTCCCAGGGCACTGCGGTGTCGGAAGTAAGTTCACCTCTCCCCCCTCCCTCTCGGCAATCATCTGGGACACGTCACAGGTCCCAGATGATTGCTCGGCCAGTCACAGCGCGCAGCGCGGCTCATGCACGCGCAGTGCATGCCTGGCTGTGATGCCACAGCCGGGCGCCCACAGTGACCAAGCCGGTGCCACAGAGAGGAGGGGGAGACGAGCGGGGCTTCATTCCCCCCGCATCGCTGGACCCTGGGACAGGTAAGTGTCCGATTATTAAAAGTCAGCAGCTGCAGTATTTGTAGCTGCTGACTTTTTTTTTTTTTTAAATCTTTATTTAAGTTATATATATCCATACAAAAAAAATCACATTTAATCATACTCCAATACAATAATAACTCCCCTCATATCCCTTGACCTCCCCCCTCCCACCCGCCCCAACCAATGACCCCCCCCTCTCTCCCCTGCAGACCCCGGTCCTGTGTTTCAGACCAGGTAAAACACCTACTTGCCCCACTAGTGTCAAGTTAACTCAGCCTCTTCTCGGCATACTTAGCAGACTTCTTGAAGGCCACCCAACTTGCCCATCTTCCTCCCACTGTCACATGCTCCTTGATTGACGAATCTTTCTCCCTTTTCTCTAAATTATATGTTTCCTGCACTCTTAGAAACCAATTGCTAATCTTGGGGCCTTCAACCTTCTGCCATTTCTTAGGGATTTCACTTTTTGCTGAATTCAATAACACGGGGATATTGGACACGTTATACTCCCGTTTTCCTCCCTCCAAGCTATGAAACAGGCATATCCAGGGGTCATAAGGGATTGATTTGCCCGTTATCTCCTCTATAATTTGGATTACTTCCAGCCAGAACTTTTTAACCACCGGGCAGCTCCACCAAATATGTGCCATAGTCCCCAGCACCCTACACCCCCTCCAACAGTTCGGCGACCTATCGGGTTGGTATTTATTAATTTTCTCCGGAGTTGCATACCATCTGGATAAACACTTGTAATTTGTCTCTATCATTTTTATATCAATTGCCGAGCTGTGTGTTGCCTTTATAATGTTTCCTATTTGTTTTCCTCTAGTGTTACCCCCAAATCCTTCTCCCATTTTTTAATGAATGGCGGCATTTCCATCTCTCCACTGTTTAACAGCATTTTGTATATCGCCGAAATATACCCTCTGGTCTTGTTACTGCAGAATATTTTCTCTATTGGTAAGAGGTCATTTTCCTCTCTTATAAACCCAGAGAGACTTTTAACAAAGTGCGAGAGTTGTGCGTACCGCCAGCCATTTAATTTCATTAAATCTCTACATGTGTCTAAGTGCTTAAAAGTGCCTATTTTCCCTTTTTTCACAATATCTTTTAATTGTATTTCATTGCTTATGATTCAGTTACCCCCAACTTCCTCCATCCCCGGGGGAAACAGCTCATTATTTTTTAAATATATCAGTGGTGAATTATATTCCCAACTATTTAATGTGTGCATCAGGTCCCAGCTGCTGACTTTTAATACTCTTTTTTTTTAGTCGGAACTCTGCTTTAAGTGGAATATAAAATTGTTAGCCATTTAAATGGTGCTTCTGCATACACACAGTGTAAATCTCAAATATGGGAAAAAGGATCAGGGGATTTGGTTCTAAAGGAGGAACTGTCCCTTTAAATGATCTTTTCTAAGACCTTCTTCAGTATTATACAAGAAAAGTATGTGCATAGACTTTATTACCTTTGTACAAATAAAAGCAGAGCTCAAGCCAAGTTCACAATGTACTCTATAATACAAATATGTGGCAATTCATGAAAACATGGTGACCTTCATGGAAGACATATTTTGGTAAATGGAATATAATCAGCAGTAATTTTAAGCAAAGATGAATGAAAATAGGCAGCATGTTTCCTGCAGCTTTTGTTGTATCCTTGTAAAGATGGCTTTCTGAACTCTAGATAGACCTTTTGCAGCTTCTTATGTACAACAAAACTTAAACTGGTGTTCTGGCCGAAATTATACTTTTTAAATAAAAATACCCCTATAATACACAAGCTTAATGTATTCAAGTAAAGTTAGTCTGTAAACTACGGTCTGTTTTGTTAGTTTATAGCAGTAGTTTGTTATGTTATAAACTTACAGCAGGCCGTGGCCATCTTAAGTGTGGGCATCTGAAGCCAGACTGCATTTCTTCCTGGATCTCATCCTTGCAGATCTCGCAAATGCTCAGTGCAGTACAAGCAGTGTAATAGGTTTCAGGTCAGGTTTCCATAGCAGCGGCAGTGTCAGAGGAAGTTGCCGCCCCTTCCCAGAAGGCATTGCAAATAGGAAATGATGCGATGGGCCACGGCCAGGGAGGAGGAAATGAAAAATGAATACAGCAGATATACAGTAGGTGCTGAGAATTTTTTTTTTTAAATATCCAATTCGTTTACAGTGCACAGTTTAGTAAGGGATGCTGAAGAGTTGTAAAAGTGGGTGGAACTCCACTTTAAGCCTCGTACACATGATTGGATTGTTGTCAGACAAAGCATCAGACTTTTGTTCAAAGGGCGTGTGTCGTGAACTTGTCTTGCATACAAACGGTACACAATTGTCAGCTAACAAACAGGAACGTAGTGATGTACTAGACGTACTACGAGCCGATAAAGAGGAAGTTCAATTGTCATGCACCACCCTTTGGGCTCCTTCTGCTAATTTTGTGTTAGTAGAAGTTTGGTGAGTGTTGATTCGCACTTTTCAGTTCGTGCTTGTTAGTTTCTGAATGGCCGTAGGTCAACCAGTCATGTTGCGGAAACGGAGGAGAGAACATGCTATTATTGGCCTTGGAGTTATTGCTTAGACCCAAGTCCAGGAACAGGAACAGGAAGAGGAGGAGTTCTTGGACCAAAAATTGGTTGCTTAATCGTGACCAATTATGTCATATGCCTTTGCTGCGGGAGCTTCAGAAGAATAATCTGGATGATTTTCGGAATTATCTCCGGATGACGGTTCCCTGCTTTCACCAACTCTTGGCATTGGTGACCCCCTATATTACAGAGCAGGACACATGCATGAGGCTTGCCATCACTCCTGAGAAAAGGCTCATAGCCACCTTGTGCTACTTGGCGACGGGGAGAAGTCTCCAGGACCTCAAGTTTACCACTGTGATCTCCCCCCAGGCTCTGGGACTCATTATTCCAGACACCTGCTCAGCCATTATTCAAGTACTGCAGATAGACTATATTCGGGTAAGTTTTTCCCTTCAAGATCACATTCTATGTATTAATGTTTGCTAATGTATTGTCTTAATTTGTTGATTACATAATTTTCAATATTGTAATATGCTGTGAATGTCCTCGTTGTCCTCATGCATGCTGTAAGCTTTTCCTGCTCCTTTGTTGGCCTACATGCATATTTTCCATAACTAATCTCCCCAGCATGCTATCCTGGGCCTAATGGGCCACCAGAGGGAGAGATGAATCAGATAAGTTGACCTTACCTATTTGTCTTTAAATACTCGTTTAAGTTTTCTCCTTATGTTGGCTAAGCATGTTTGTGTCAAATCTGTTTGCAATGTTATGTTACATAGTTACATAGTAGGTGAGGTTGAAAAAAGACACAAGTCCATCAAGTCCAACCTATGTGTGTGATTATGTGTCAGTATTACATTACATATCCCTGTATATTGCGGTCATTCAGGTGATTATCTAATAGTTTCTTGAAGCTATCAATGCTCCCCGCTGAGACCACCGCCTGTGGAAGGGAATTCCACATCCTTGCCGCTCTTACAGTAAAGAACCCTCTACGTAGTTTAAGGTTAAACCTCTTTTCTTCTAATTGTATTGAGTGGCCACGAGTCTTATTAAACTCTCTTCTGCGAAAAAGTTTTATCCCTATTGTGGGGTCACCAGTACAGTATTTGTAAATTGAAATCATATCCCCTCTCAAGCGTCTCTTCTCCAGAGAGAATAAGTTCAGTGCTCGCAACCTTTCCTCATAACTAAGATCCTCCAGACCCTTTATTAGCTTTGTTGCCTTTCTTTGTACTCGCTCCATTTCCAGTACGTCCCTCCTAAGGACTGGTGCCCAGAACTGGACAGCATACTCCAGGTGCGGGCGGACCAGAGTCTTGTAGAGCGGGAGAATTATCGTTTTATCTCTGCAGTTGATCCCCCTTTTAATGCATGCCAATATTCTGTTTGCTTTATTAGCAGCAGCTTGGCATTGCATGCCATTGCTGAGCCTATCATCCACTAGGACCCCCAAGTCCTTTTCCATCCTAGATTCCCCCAGAGGTTCTCCCCCCAGTGTATAGATTGCATTCATATTTTTGCCACCCAAATGCATTATTTTACATTTTTCTACATTGAACCTCATTTGCCATGTAGTTGCCCACCCCATTAATTTGTTCAGGTCTTTTTGCAAGATTTCCACATCCTGCGGAGAAGTTATTGCCCTGCTTAGCTTAGTATCGTCTGCAACTACAGAGATTGAACTGTTTATCCCATCCTCCAGGTCGTTTATGAACAAATTAAATAGGATTGGTCCCAGCGCAGAACCCTGGGGGACCCCACTACCCACCCCTGACCATTCTGAGTACTCCCCATTTATCACCACCCTCTGAACACGCCCTTGTAGCCAGTTTTCAATCCATGTACTCACCCTATGGTCCATGCCAACGCACCTTATTTTGTACAGTAAACGTTTATGGGGAACTGTGTCAAATGCTTTTGCAAAATCCAGATACACCACGTCTACGGGCCTTCCTTTATCTAGATGGCAACTCACCTCCTCATAGAAGGTTAATAGATTGGTTTGGCAAGAACGATTCTTCATGAATCCATGCTGATTACTGCTAATGATATCATTCTTATTACTAAAATCTTGTATATAGTCCCTTATCATCCCCTCCAAGAGTTTACATGCTATTGATGTTAGGCTAACTGGCCTATAATTCCCAGGGATGTTTTTTGGGCCCTTTTTAAATATTGGTGCTACATTGGCTTTTCTCCAATCAGCTGGTACCATTCCAGTCAATAGACTGTCTGTAAAAATTAGGAACAACGGTCTGGCAATCACCTGACTGAGTTCCCTAAGTACCCTCGGATGCAAGCCATCTGGTCCCGGTGATTTATTAATGTTAAGTTTCTCAAGTCTAATTTTAATTCCGTCCTCTGTTAACCATGTAGGTGCTTCCTGTGTTGTGTCATGAGGATAAACACTGCAGTTTTGGTTACTGAAGCCCCCCGATTCACTCGTGAAGACTGAGGAGAAGAATAAATTCAATACCTCTGCCATCTCCCCATCCTTTGTAACCAGATGTCCTTCCTCATTCTTTATGGGGCCAATATGGTCTGTCCTCCCTTTTTTACTGTTTACATACTTAAAGAATTTCTTGGGATTTTTTTTGCTCTCCTCCGCTATGTGTCTTTCATGTTCTATCTTAGCCATCCTAATTGCACCCTTACATTTCTTATTGCATTCTTTATAAATTCTGAATGCTGTGGATGATCCCTCAACCTTGTATTTTTTGAAGGCCTTCTCCTTTGCTTTTATATGCATTTTTACATTGGAGTTAAGCCATCCAGGATGTTTGTTCGCTCTTTTAAATTTATTACCCAATGGGATACATTGGCTAATGCCCTTATTTAATATGTTCTTAAAGCAAACCCATCTCTCCTCCGTATTCTTTGTTCCTAATATTTTATCCCAATTTATGTCTTTTAGCAAGGTTTGTAGTTTAGGGAAGTTGGCTCTTTTGAAATTCAGTGTCTTTGTGTTCCCTTCATGTCTCCTATTTGTGTGATCTATACTGAAACTAATTGACCTGTGATCGCTGTTACCTAAATTGCCCCGTATTTCCACATCTGTTATCAGGTCTGTATTGTTGGTAATCAGTAGATCTAGTAATGTTTTATTTCTAGTTGGTGCGTCTACCATCTGACCCATAAAATTGTCCTGCAAGACATTAAGGAACTGGCGAGCCTTAAATGAATGCGCGGTTCCCTACGCCCAGTCTATGTCTGGATAATTAAAATCCCCCATTATGATAACACTTCCCATCCTTGCTGCTAATCCAATTTGTGATAGGAGATCCGTCTCCACTTCCTCCCTCAGGTTAGGGGGCCTATAGCATACTCCCAGTATTATTTTCCCCTTAGCTTCATCCCTTTGGAGCTCTACCCATAAAGATTCCACCTCCTCCCTAGCCCCCTCAGTGATGTCATCTCTCACATTCACTTGTACATTATTCTTGATATATAGGCATACCCCTCCCCCTTTTTTACCCTCTCTATCCTTGCGGTATAGGGTATACCCTTGAATGTTTGCCAGCCAATCATGAGAGCTGTTGAACCAGGTCTCTGAAATTCCCACAAAATCCAAATCCTCCTTGTACAACAGTATCTCTAGTTCTCCCATCTTGTCCGCCAGGCTCCTGGCATTGGTGAACATGCCACATAGTTTAGACCGGAAGTGCAGAAGTAGTAATTTTTTTTTTTTTAATCCACAGTTTCCTTCCAACCCACAGCAATGGCAGGATATTGCAGCCCAGTTCCACCATCAGTGGGATTTTCCCAACTGTGGTGGTGCTATTGATGGAAAACATGTCCAGATTGTCCCACCACCCAACTCTGGCTCATATTTTTTTAATTATAAGGGCTTTTGCAGCATAGTCCTGCTAGCTGTAGTGTCTACCACATATGAGTTCTTGTATCTTGATGTTGGGAAGAACGGCCGCAACTCTGATGGAGTCATTATGCAGACAGAGTTCTACAAGCGGCTCCAGAATGGCACCTAAAACTTACCACCTGCTGAGGAGAATGTTGAGGGCCTCAATTTAGTTTTGTTAAAGATGAGGCCTTTGCTCTGGGAGAACATCTTATGAAGCTGTTTCCTATGAGGAACCTCACCCCAGAGCAGAGAATATTTAATTACAGACTCTCTCGTGCCAGAAGAGTGGTTGCAAACGCCTTTGGCAACCTCTCCAGTCTGTTCAGGCTGTTTTTAACATCAATTAACCTGGCACTATCAAAATTAACCATGTGGTATTGTGCTGCTGTATACTCCATAATTTTTTTTACGGAGGAATGCTAGCAGCTACCTTGCCTCAGTGCCAACTGATGCGGACCCTGCAGTGGCAGGCCCAGCTGAAGAGGCTGCAGCTCGGCCGTCTGTGGGCGTGATGGCGGCTTTAGAAACTGGCCGTGCTGGATTGCCCTCCCAAAATGCCTGAGATATACATCCAAAATACCTTGATTATTTTGTGGGTAGAGGGGCAATGTCTTGGCAGCAAATTGGAGCTGATCCTGAATTATATTTTTATTTGATCATAAACGTATATTTTATTTGAACTACTGTTGTCTATGTTTCTTATCTGTATAATATGTTCTCAAATGGCCTTTTTTTGGCCACTTGCTACAATAGTGCAAACCTACCTTATTTGCTACATGAGGTGACAATCTCTTCATCAGCTAACTATTATGTTGTGCTGTGGGTCTGCTAGACACACACAATGTTTTTGTTCTTAATGGATCTAATGCATGAATTTCAAAATCATTATGCCTTTTCAACTTTTTGTGAGGACTAAAAATTGCAGGAATTGGTCACATTTTAGAGCACATTGCCACTGTAACTACAACAACTTAAACACACTGGTATTGAGCTTTGAAATAATACCACACATTGTTTAGTAAAAAACGATTTACTCCAAGCCAGTGTACCCCAGGACAGACATCAGCTATGTCAAGACAAAAATATCAAACCTGAGGAGTACTTTTAAAAGGGAGCTCAACAAGGTGATAGACTCACAGAGATCTGGAGCATCAGCCGATGACATATATGTCCCCAGGCTATGGTATTACAACAGCCGGCGGTTTTTGTCTGACCAGACAGAACCCAGGCCGTCGCTGTCTACACTCCCTTCAACTTCTGCTGAGGCCACAGCTCCAGAGGTCCACCCAGGTCCTGCTGCACAGGATGAAGATGTGGAGGAAGCCAGCTTGACCCAGGTATAGCATTGTTGAACATATTTGTATCCAAAAATACAATGATGATAACTAGACGTTATTGTTAAAATATTTCTGCCTTAACAAAGTGGTTTCCATATTAATAGACAGTAGTGACCAAAAATGATTTGTACAAGAATAAAAAATGCTGGGGTCAGAATGATAGCCTTTTCTATTTGTCCACATTCAATTTGCAACATTGAGGAGATCAAAATTGTGTGTGATTGATGACCAAACCTTAAAAAAGATTCTAATTATGTCCAATTTTCATACACAGGAAAGTGTCAGTCAGGAGGAGCCCATGGCCAGCAGCCAGACAGAGTCCCAGATCCCTCCCCTATGCCCTCCTGCTAAAAGGGCCAGGAAGAGCAGGAATCTGGACGAGGCCACAGCTGCCTTCCTCAGCCAGGCCACTACTGCCATCAGGACAGACCCAGATGAGGTTGAGGGAGTTGCCGTGGTGACTGCCAATAAATTAAGGAAGATGGATGGTGAGCAAAGGAGCAGGTGTGAGGAACTAATCCTGCAGCTCCTTAACAAGGGGGTGAGGGGCCAAATTAAAGAAAACACACACCTGTGGGATTTTGTGGCCCCACATCCACCACCTCCACAGCCTTTGTCTGATGGAGCGTACTAACAGTCGGATTTTAGGCCAACAGTCTGTCATCACACAATTCCCAGACGAAAATCCGATCATGTGTACGAGACTTTAGAGATCGACATTCATTGTTTTTAAAAGTTTGAAATCCATTTTAATTTTTTATTTTATTTAGTTGTTTTCCATTAGTCTTTGCACACTGCTAATAAAAAAACTGACCCTAATGGGGTGTACACACGGTCAGACTTTTCGTCTACAAAAGTCCGACAACCTGTCCGACAGACTTTCGGCGGACTTTTGGCGGACTAGCGGCGGACTTGCGGCAGACTTTCTTACGAACGGACTTGCCTACATACAATCACACAAAAAGTCCGACGGATTCGTACGTGATGACGTACACCGGACTAAAATAAGGAAGTTGATAGCCAGTAGCCAATAGCTGCCCTAGCGTGGGTTTTTGTCCGTCGGACTAGCACACAGACGAGCGGATTTCTGGGTCCGGCGTAGTTACGATGTAAAGATTTGAAGCATGTTTCAAATCTAAAGTCCGTCAGATTTGAGGCTGGAAAAGTCTGCTGAAAGTCCGGGGAAGCCCACACACGATCGGATTGTCAGCCAGCTTTAGTCCGTCGGCGTCCGTCGGACTTTTGTAGACGAAAAGTCCGACCATGTGTACGCGGCATTATTTTTTCACAATCAAAATGTTTGTTCTTTGTTAAAGTTTAAATGCAAACAATATAATAAATATGTTTTATAATGTTAAAACATTTTATTTTAATAATTATCACCTTAATTTTTATACACATGGGCACTGACTGGATTTGTTAAATGAAGTGGAACTTCCACTTTAAATACTCCTCGCCCCCTTACATGCCACATTTGTCATGTAATTTTTTTTTTGGGGGGAGGGAGTGGGTACCTAGTTTTGAGAGGGACTTCCTGTCCCACTTCCTGCTTTTGTCTCTTGGCTGCCTAGGCGACTCCTCTTCTCTCACTAGGCTGCCCCTCCCTCTCTGAAATCTTCTGGGACACGTCACAGGTCCCAGAAGATTGCCTGGCCACTAGAAGAGCGCAGCGCGACTTGCACATGCGCAGTGCACCCCCAGCTGTGAAGCCACAAGCTGGGGGGCACTAAAGCAGGCTCCCTCTAGAGCCGTGTTCCTGTGAATGGACATTGGGCGGCTCAAACCCACCCTTGCTCTCTCCTCATTGGCTGACTTGTTGTGATTTGCAGCAGCTCCGGCTGCTGTGTGAGCCAGTGAAAAGAGAGAGACCGGGGAGGGCCGCTGTTTTATGCAGGAACGGGATGGAGCTCAGGTAAGTATAAGAGGGGGGCTAGGGAGAGGAGCTACACCCAGAAGGTTTTTTACCTTAATGCATAAAATGCATTCGTTTAGATAGGTAAGAAAACCCTCTGCCTTTAGAACCACTTTAATATAGCAATGACAATACAAACAATCCTTGAAAGTATAAATACACTTTTATCCCCTTCCCGCCGAGCGTACGCAGATGTGCGTACTCGGCTTTCCGGGGTTATACCGGGATGATGCCTGCAGCTGCAGGCATCATCCCGGTACCATGTTGTAGAGCGGGCGATCGTCTATCCATGTATAACAACCGATGCGGCTAAAAGCCGCTCGGCTGTTATACCGGAGGAGCGGGAGGGGACGTCCCCCCTCCCGCCGCCTCCCGCCGCTCTTACCGGGCCTCCCGATCCACCGGGAGGCCCGATTGATGATCCGCCGCCTCCGGCGGCTGCTGACAGTCTGGAACGAAGCCGTGTACAGCTTCGTTCCAGCCTTCTAATTGTACACGCAGAAGCGACGTCATGACGTCACTTCCCATTTACTCGGCTGCCAATGGTGCCGGTTTTAAAAAAATATACAGTGTTCAGAATCGCCGTTTTCGGCGATCTGAATACTGTGAAGTGCAAAGGTCTTTTAGACCCCCGATCCCTCCATAAAGAGGACCTGTCACCACCTATCAGACCCCTTTCACACCAAGGGCGTTTTGCGGGCGTTATAGCGTTAAAAATAGCGCCTGCAATCTGCCCTAAAAAAAAAGTCCTGCCAGCAGCTTCTTTGGAGCGGTGAAGGAGCGGTGTGTTTACCGCTCCTCCACCGCTGCTCCCCATTGAAATCAATGGGGCAGTGCTGGGATACCGCCGGCAAAACGCCGCTATAGCGGCGCATTGCGGGCGGTTTTAACCCTTTCTCGGCCGCTAGCAGGGGGTAAAAGCGCCCCGCTAGCGGCCGAAATGCGCCGCTAATCCGACAGTAAAACGCCGCTAAAAATGGCGCTGTTTTACCGCCGACGCTATGGGCGGCCCGGTGTGAAAGGGCTCTTACTGTCACAAGGGATGTTTACATTCCTTGTGACAGCAATAAAAGTGATCAAAAAATTTTTTTTTAAAAAAAAAACACAATTTCTAAAATTAAAAATAAATAAAATAAATAAGAAAAGAAATTTTTTTTTTTAAAGCGCCCCCGTCCCCGCGAGCTCGCGCAGCAAAGAAAATGCATACGGAAGTCGCGCCCGCATATGTAAACGGTGTTCAAATCACACATGTGAGGTATCGCCGCGATCATCAGAGCAAGAGCAATAATTCTAGCACTAGACCTCCTCTGTAACTCTAACCTGGTAACCGTAAAAAATTTTTAAAGCGTCGCCTATGGAGATTTTTAGGTACCATAGTTTGTCGCCATTCCACGAGTGCGTGCAATTATAAAGCGTGACATGTTTGATATCTATTTACTCGGCGTAACATCATCTTTCACATTATACAAAAAAATTGGGCTAACTTTACTGTTTTTTTTTTTAAAATTCATGAAAGTGTCCCTTTTCCCAAATATTTGCGTTTAAAACACCGCTTCACAAATACCGTGTGATAAAAAATATTGCAACAATCGCCATTTTATTCTCTAGATTCTCTGCTAAAAATATATATATATATAATGTTTGGGGGCTCTAAGTAATTTTCTAGCAAAAAATACGGATTTTAACTTGTAAACACCAAATGTAAAAAATAGGCTTAGTCATGAAAGGGTTATACTCCCACTCCCAAGTACCCCTTATCACTATTACTCCTGAACTGTATCTCACATTAGCAGTCTAACCCAGGCAGAGATTTAGAGTGGATGGATCTATTCTCTTACATACTTTAACCCCATATTTTACACCCTACTTCTACAGGGAGTAAGGGTATCTGTACTCCAAACTGCACCTGGCTTACATAGGATGTAATGGTCACTGCAATGTTGACTGTACTGAACTGTATTTCTAACTGCACCTGGCTTTCACAGGGAGTATTCTTACCTATAAGACAGTACTAGGCTGGTAGCTGTACGTGCAGTATACGTGGAAGGCCTACAAGCCTAGGCTCTAATGAGTGAAGGATTAACTTATTTGGTTTGTTTCAAAAGAAAAAGAGCCTTACCTTATTGGTGGAGTGTAGGGTGTGGCAGGGCATGGCCCTGGTGGTCTGAGGGAGGCAGGTGCTGCCTCTAGGATCAGTTGTAGCAGAGACAGAGTTGGAAAAGCTTCTCCCTCCCCTCCCCTTCACGCTTTCTGTTGTGTGCTTTTCCTTTTTCCTCGTTTATTTTCTTCACTCCTTCTATGCCAGAGCATTTGGTCGGTGTAGGGGAATTTTGTTTTTTCTGACTGGTTTTGTATGGGGGGACTGGTGACAACATGGCAGCGTGCAGAGGTCTCAGGGTTTTTTAAAGCATGGGTGGTTAAAAGCTTTTTGAGAAAGATGGGTTGGGCCCATCTCAGGTAACGGTGTACCTTCCCTACTAAGTGTCGGCAGTAATATGGTATTGGTTAGTGGGCTGTATCGGGTGGTAAATAGGTAAGCATTTGTTCCCGAGGTGGTGTAATTGCGGCTGGGAGCCTTGATATGCAAGTTGGTGGCAGATACAGCCGGTGGTTCGATCACATGTGCCTTTAAAGACCTAAGAGAAGGTCAGTTATTTATATTATTGCTGTTATATTTGTTTATATGGAAAGTATTATAAATCTGTATTGTTACATAGTTACATAGTTACATAGCAGGTGAGGTCGAAAAAAGACACAAGTCCATCAAGTCCAACCTATGTATGTGATTATATGTCAGTATTACATTGTATATCCCTGTTTGTTGTGGTCGTTCAGGTGCTTATCTAATCGTTTTTTCAAACTATCGATGCTCCCCGCTGAAACCACCGCCTGTGGAAGGGAATTCCACATCCTTGCTGCTCTTACAGTAAAGAACCCTCTATGCAGTTTAAGGTTAAACCTCTTTTCTTCTAATTGTAATGGGTGGCCACGTGCCTTATTAAACTCCCTTCTGTGGAAAAGTTTTATCCCTATTATGGGGTCACCAGTATGGTATTTTTAAATTGAAATCATATCCCCTCTCAAGCGACTCTTCTCCAGAGAGAATAAGTTCCGTGCTCGTAACCTTTCTTTATAACTAAT
The DNA here is from genome assembly GCA_037952835.1 of Lithobates septentrionalis. Lineage (NCBI taxonomy): Eukaryota > Metazoa > Chordata > Amphibia > Anura > Ranidae > Lithobates > Lithobates septentrionalis. Next base: position 1,262,386 of record JBBDGP010000653.1, on the reverse strand, counting down.
ATCCTCAAGTCCCTTTATTAGCTTTGTTGCCCTTCTCTGTACTCACTCCATTTCCAGTACATCCTTCCTGAGGACTGGTGCCCAGAACTGGACAGCATACTCCAGGTGAGAGCGGACCAGAGTCCTGCAGAGTGGAAGAATTATCACTTTATCTCTTGAGTTAATCCCTATTTTAATGCATGCCAAATATTCTGTTTGCTTTGTTAGGCTCAGTAATGGCATGCAATGCCAAGCTGCTTCTATCATCTACCAGGACGCCCAGGTCCTTTTCCATCCTTGATTCCCCCAGAGGTTCTCCCCCCAGTGTATAGATTGCATTCATATTTTGGCCACCCAAATGCATTATTTTACATTTTTCCACATTAAACCTCATTTGCCATGTAGTTGCCCACCCCATTAATTTATTCAGATCTTCTTGCAAGGTTTCCACATCCTGCGGAGAAGTTATTGCCCTGCTTAGCTTAGTATCGTCCGCAAATATAGAGATTGAACTGTTTATCCCATCCTCCAGGTCGTTTATAAACAAATTAAATAGGATTGGCCCCAGCACAGAACCCTGGGGGACTCCACTTTCCATCCCTGACCATTCTGAGTACTCCCCATTTATCACTACCCTCTGAACTCGCCCTTGTAGCCAGTTTTCAATCCATGTACTCACCCTATGGTCCATGCTAATGGACCTTATTTTCTACAGTAAACGTTTATGGGGAACTGTGTCAAATGCTTTTGCAAAATCCAGATATACCAAGTCTACGGGCCTTCCTTTATCTAGCAACTCACCTCCTCATAGAAGGTTAATAGATTAAAAAAGAGGGTAATATCCGCGCTTGGTAAAAAACAGCATGCAGCAGCTGAACACTATAACCCAGATATAAGGTATATATTAAATGTGTAGAAAAAAGTGCAGCGCTAAAATATATGAAGAAAGTTGTTGGGCACAACTTACAAAAAAGTGCAAATTAGTGACCATATAATGTGAACAGTGTTGCCATAAAACACATACAGTATCTCACAAAAGTGAGTACACCCCTCACATTTTTGTAAATATTTTATTATATCTTTTTATGTGCAACACTGAGGAAATGACACTTTGCTACAATGTAAAGTAGTGAGTGTACAGCTTGTATAACAATGTAAATTTGCTGTCCCCTCAAAATAACTCAACACACAGCTATTAATGTCTAAACTGCTGGCAACAAAAGTGAGTACACCCCTAAGTGAAAATGTCCAAATTGGGCACAATTAGCCATTTTCCCACCCTGATATCATGTGACTCATTAGTGTTACAAGGTTTCAGGTGTGAATGGGGTGCAGGTGTGTTAAATTTGGTGTTATCGCTCTGACTCTCTCATACTGGTCAGTGGAAGTTCAACATGGCACCGCATGGCAAAGAACTCTCTGAAGAACTGAAAAAAAAGAATTGTTGCTCTACATAAAGATGGTCAAGGCTATAAGAAAATTGCCAAGACCCTGAAACTGAGCTGCAGCAGTGGCCAGGAGCATACAGTGGTTTAATAGGACAGGTTCCACTCAGAACAGGCCTTGCCATGGTCGACTAAAGAAGTTGAGTGCACATGCTCAGAGTCATATCCAGAGGTTGTCTTTGGGAAATAGACGTATGAGTGCTGCCAACATTGCTGTAGAGGTTGAAGGGGTGGATGGTCAGCCTGTCAGTGCTCAGACCATACGCCGCACACTGCATCAAATATGTCTGCATGGCTGTTGTCCCAGAGGGAAGCCACTTCTAAAGATGATGCACAAGAAGGCCCGCAAACAGTTTGCTGAAGACAAGAATACTAAGGACATGGATTACTGCAACCATGTCCTCTGGTCTGATGAGAACAACATAAACTTATTTGGTTCAGATGGTTTTAAGTGTGTGTGCCGGCAACCAGGTGAGGAGTATAAAGACAAGTGTGTCTTGCCTACAGTCAAGCATGGTGGTGGGAGTGTCATGGTCTGGGGCTGCATGAGTGCTGCCGGCACTGGGGAGCTACAGTTCATTGAGGGAACCATGAATGCCAACATGTACTGTGACATACTGAAGCAGACCATGATCCCCTCCCTTCGGAGACTGGGCCGCAGGGCAGTATTCCAACATTAAAACGACCCCAAACACACCTCCAAGATGACCACTGCCTTGGTAAAGAAGCTGAGGGTAAAGGTGATGGACTGACCAAGCATGTCTCCAGACCTAAACCCTATCTGTGAGGCATCCTCAAACGGAAGGTGGAGGAGCGCAAGGTCTCTAACATCAATCAGCTCCATGATGTTGTCATGGAGGAGTGGAAGAGGACTCCAGTGGCAACCTGTGAAGCTCTGGTGAACTCCATGCCTCTTTCACACGGACGATCCGTATGTCCGTTTTTCATCCTTCCATTTTCGGATGAAAAACGGACATACATTCATCCCTATGGAGCGTCGGATGTCAGCGGTGACATGTCCGCTGACATCCGACCCGCTCCGATCTGAAAAGTGTAACGGAGGAAATACCTACTTTTCCATCCGTTTTCGGATCGGATCGGGTGACGACGGACACTACGGACCGTCATCATCCGATCCCCCCATAGGGGAGAGCGGCGCTCTGACAGGTCCGTCGCTGCACAGTGTGCAGCGATGCACCTGTCATCTTCCTGCTCAGCGGGGATCGGCGGAGCGATCCCCGCTGAGCCAGCGGATGTTCACGGGGCGGATCATGACTGATCTGCCCCGTGTGAAAGAGCCCTAAGAGGGTTAAGGCAGTGCTGGAAAATAATGGTGGCCACACAAAATATTGACACTTTGGGCACAGTTTGGACTTTTTCACTTAGGGGTGTACTCACTTTTGTTGCCAGCGGTTTAGACATTAATGGCTGTGTGTTGAGTTATTTTGAGGGGACAGCAAATTTACACTGTTATACAAGCTGTACACTCACTACTTTACATTGTAGCAAATTGTAATTTCTTCAGTGTTGTCACATGAAAAGATAGAATAAAATATTTACAAAAATGTGAGGGGTGTACTTGTGAGATACTGTATAAAATGCTAAATACTGCAAAAAACTTCCATAAATTGCATATAAAATCGCATATAAACCAGGAAATTGCTAAATATTGCAAATAAATAAAACTTGCATAGATCAAGCAAAACTGAGGAATATACAAGACCAAAAGATCAGCTATATATGGAGAGTGCTACAATAAAAGTGCAAAAAATATGGTGAAAAATATTTAGTTAATATCTAAAGGAAGCCCATAAAAGTGACTAAAAAATCTTCATATGAATATGTGACTTGGTGTGATTGCTTGACCTTGTGATACCCGTCACCTCTAGTATAAGGAAGGCTTACTGGACCGCCAGCGACCCCTTTACTCAGGGAGGTCAAAGAGCGCAAATTGGATCACAGATCCCCAGAAATGAACTCCAGATCTCCTGGTCCTCCTTGATCTCCCGGGCGTCTCTTGTCAATAACCTCTGTGTCCCGGACTGTCTCTCAATCATGGTAAGTATCCCAAGTGTTCAAAAGATTGTGCACATCTTGCAAAAAAGATATGATACTCCAAATAGTGTGATATTGTCTCATCAAGAAGATTTATTGGAGTAAATGATACAATGCTGTTTGGGAGCTTCCACAAGTCTCCAATTAGCATAAAAACAGGTTTAAAACAGAGAGTTGCTAGCAAGTAAAAAAGTCCTGTATACAGACATTTAAAAAGCGATCGCTCATGCGCAGAGGGTGTGGGCGTGACTACCCGACAATCGTTTTGTCAACAACTGACGTCATCAGGAATACCCTGAGTTCCCTAAGGACCCTCGAGTACAGGCCATCTGGTCCTGACTTATCTGACTTATTAATGTTAAGTTTTCCAAGTCTATTTCCAATTCTGTCCTCTGTTAGCCAAGAGGGTACTTCCTGAGATGTGTCATGATGATAAATATTGCAGTTTTGGTTACTGAAGCCCCCCTATTCCCTCATGAAGACTGATTAGAAGAATAAATTCAATACCTTCGCCATCTCTCCATTCTTTGTAACCAGATTTCCTTCCTCATTCTTTATGGGGCCAATATGGTCTGTCCTCCCTCTTTTACTGTTTATATACTTAAAGAATTTCTTGGGATTTTTTTGCTCTCCTCCGCTATGTGTCTTTCGTGTTCTATCTTAGCCGCCCTAATTGCACCCTTACTTTCCTTGTTGCATTCTTTGTAAAGTCTGAACACTGATGATGATCCCTCAGCCTTGTATTTTTTGAAGGCCTTCTCCTTTGCTTTTATATGCATTTTTACATTGGAGTTAAGCCATCCAGGACTTTTATTCACTCTTTTAAATGTATTTTCCAATGGGATGCACTGGCTAATGCTCTTATTTAATATGCTCTTAAAGCAAACCCATCTCTCCTCCGTGTTCTTTGTTCCTAAGTGTCACGTACCTGGTAGGAGTCTGAAATGACGAGGTCAGCCTCTCTTGTATCTCCAATCCAAGCCCCACTGGAGATGGAACAGATGGTGGCAAGGATCAGGAGGAACACGAGTGCCTGTGAATGCTGTGTGCAGGACTTGCCAGAAGTGTTGCAGACTGGGAAGTGCAGGCAGGGTTTCTGGTGAAGAGCTGGAACCAGCACAGCTGAGAGGATGGACGGCCAGCACAGGTACTCAGAAACAGCGTGGAGCCAAACAGGAGACAGAAGCGAGGTCAACAGGTAAGCCGGGTTCAGTAACGGGCGGGCAGCGAGGTACCAAGGTATAAACAGGAGCAAGGTCAAACAGGAAGCCAGGATCATGAACCAGTAATCAGAGTCCAGAAACAGGGTCAGGAAGGCCAGGGTTTCAGCAACAGGAAGTCAAGACAAACAGGGTTTCAGAATCTCAGGACACAGCTGAAGATCAAGCAGCACCTGACAGAAATCAGAGCAACCCTTAAATAGGCTGTCAGGTGCCAATTGTGGTCAGATGTGTGTTCCTGCGCAAGGAAATCTGCTGATGCCCGTGAATGCGTGCATGCGCACGTGTGCGTGCCGGGCGCATCCTGACAGTTCTCTTACATTGCCCCCCCCTTAAGGGCAGCCTCCGGATGCCCTTCAAGTGTCTTTTCTCTGGGTGGCGTTGAAAAAAGGCTTGCACTAGTTTGGGAGCATGCACATCTGAAGCTGGTTCCCAGGAATTTTCTTCCGACCCATAGCCTTTCCATTTAATGAGGAACTGTGTTTGGTTATGCCTTCTTCTACAGTCCAACACGGCTTCCACCTCAAATTCCTCATTCCCTTCGATGAGCAGTGGAGGAGGAATTTCAGAAACCCGATCTGGAAATGGATTTGGTACAGCTGGTTTCAACAAAGAGACATGGAATACAGGGTGGATCTTTAGATTCTTGGGTAACACCAACTCGAATGCCACTGCATTAATTTTCCTCTTGACTGGGAAGGGTCCCAAAAATTTTGGGCCAAGTTTTCTTGAAGGACAGCTCAGTTTCAAGTTTGTTGTGGAAAGCCAGACCTTGTCTCCAGGTTTAAGGTTCAGATTACCTCTCTTCTTCTTGTCGAAGAACTTTTTATTGCTTGCTTGAGTCTTGGAGATTGTATCTTGCAGTAATTGGTTATTAGTACTGAGGAAGTTTAATCTGTTTTGTACAGCAGGTACAGATGATTCAATGGCCAGCTCAGGTAAGAAAGAGGGGTGGTACCCATAATTGGCAAAAAAGGGTGATTGCTTGGTTGCAGAGTGGATGGAATTATTGTATGAAAATTCTGCCAGTGGGAGAAGTGATAGCCAGTCATCTTGTGCAAAAGAGGAAAAACACCGTAAGTACTGCTCAAGGGTTTGATTGGTTCTTTCAGTTTGTCCATTAGTTTGTGGATGGTAGGCTGTGGAGAGGCGGAGTTCAATGTTCAGTGCTTGGCATAATGCCCTCCAAAATCTAGACGTAAACTGCACCCCACGATCAGAGATGATGCTATCAGGGACACCATGTAATCTTACAATCTCCTTGATGAAAGCTGAGGCGGTCTCTGTGGCTGAAGGAGTTCCTTGTAAGGGTACAAAATGGGCCATCTTGGTCAGGCGATCCACCACAACAAACACGGTGGTGAAGTTTTCAGATGGGGGGAGTTCCACAATGAAATCCATGGAGATCATGCTCCATGGTTTCTCAGGTACAGGGAGTGGCTCAAGTAGGCCCCAAGTTTTGGCTCTGTCCGTCTTATTCCGAAGGCATGTCACACACGAATTAACATATCTTTTGCAGTCTTGCATCAAGTCTGGCCACCAGAATGTACGAGAGATCAGATCGGCCGTTTTGCGAATTCCAAAGTGGCCCGCTAATGGGTGGTCATGACATCGCCTCAGGACAGAAACTCTGAATTGCTCAGGGATAAAGATTTGCTTCTTATGAAAGTACAGACCATCCCTCAATTGAAGAGCCAGATCTTTGGAAGGTGGTTGGTTTATCACATCTGCTTTTATCTGAGACATCAAATCCGCCTGAAGAAGCAAAAAATTTTTGGCTGGTAGAATAGTATCAGGTTCTGAGGATACCACTGGGTCGCTGAACATGCGGGACAAGGCATCCGGTTTACCATTCTTTGAGCCAGGACGATAAGTTATATGGAACATAAAACGAGAGAAGAAAAGTGCCCACCTTGCCTGCCGGGGTCTTAGTCGTCTAGCCGTCCTCAAGTATTCGAGATTTTTATGGTCCGTGAATATGAGGATGGGGTGAGCTGCTCCTTCCAGGAGGTAGCGCCATTCTTCAAGCGCAGCCTTGATAGCCAGCAATTCTCGGTCTCCAACATCATAGTTCCTTTCAGAAGGATTTAATTTCTTAGAGAAAAAGGCCACAGGATGGAGCAAAGATTTGGGACCTTGGCGTTGAGACAAAATAGCGCCTAGTGCACTCTCAGAGGCATCCACCTCCAAAACGTAGGCTAAGGATGGATCAGGATGTTTCAAGATAGGAGCTGACGTAAATAAAGTTTTTAACTGTTCAAAAGCTGTTTGAGCTTCAGGGGTCCATCGGAAAGGAACATGCTGCTTTGTTAACTGAGTGATGGGAGTGATGATACCAGAAAAGTTCTTGATAAATTTTCTGTAAAAGTTGGCGAATCCCACAAATCTCTGAACAGCTTTCCTGTCAACAGGGGCAGGCCATTCCAGGACGGAAGTGACTTTCTGTGGGTCCATGGAGATACCGTCAGCAGAGATGACAAGTCCCAGGAAATGTATGGTTGGTCTTTCAAAGTCACATTTCTCAGCCTTTGCGTAAAGGCGGTGTTCCCTCAGCCGACCCAGTACTTTTTTTACATGAGTCCTATGGGATTCTAAAGTTTCAGAGAATATAAGGATGTCATCCAGATACACGATGACGAATAAATCAAGGAAGTCCCGAAAAACGTCATTAACCAGATGTTGGAATGTGGCAGGGGCGTTGCAGAGTCCGAATGGCATGACTTGATATTCAAAATGCCCGAAGCGTGTTCGGAAGGCCGTCTTCCATTCATCTCCCTCCCTGATTCTGACAAGATTATAAGCACCTCTCAGATCCAATTTGGAGAACACTCGTGCCCCACGCAGCCTTTGAAAAAGTTCAGGGATCAGAGGCAGAGGGTACCGGTTTTTAACAGTGACCCTGTTAAGGTCACGATAGTCCACACAGGGCCTAAGGGTATGGTCTTTCTTTTCCACAAAGAAAATACCGGCTCCTGCTGGTGAAGTGGAGGGCCGGATGAACTGTTTTTCAAGGCTTTCATCTATATAAATCCGCAGGGCTTCTAGTTCAGGCTCAGAGAGAGGATAAATTCGCCCAAATGGGATCTCGGCCCCTGGTAAAAGTTCAATAGGACAATCATATGTTCTATGGGGAGGAAGAGTGTCTGCTCCTTTCTTGTTAAATACATCCAGATACTCGTGGTAGGCAGCAGGGACCAGATTAGAGGTTTCATGGTCAGGGAGGATACCCAGGAGGGGTGTGGTATTGAAAATCTTTTCAGGTAGGCAGTGAATTTGGCAGTAGTCAGAGGAAAAGGAGATGTCTCCGGTAAGCCAGTTAATGTGAGGATTATGTGCCTTCAACCATGGAATGCCAAGGATGACCGGGAACATGGGCGAAGCTATGATATCCAAACGGAGGAATTCATGGTGGCCGGAAGAAGTACGGCAGGAAATAGGTAAAGTCTCTTGGGTAACTGGGCCTGATTTAATGCCGGAACCGTCAGCCAGATGAACATGGAATTCCTGCTTCTTGGCACATACAGGCAGCTGGTGGAGAGAAGCAAATGCAGAGTCCATAAAACAACTACAGGCCCCAGAGTCTATGATTGCAAGTACAGGAACAGTCTTTTCAGAAAACTGGAGCACAATGGAAAGAGAGACATGAGACTGGTACCTCCCTGAGAGATGCATCATGTGAGGCTGACGGGAGAAAGACCTGCGGGTCTTTGCGGGGCAAGTCTGTATAAAGTGACCTGCCTCCCCGCAATAGAGACACAGATTGTCCTGTAATCGATGAAGGCGTTCATCAGGAGAAAGGGGTGGTCTTCGAAAACTTCTATGAGGAGTCTTATGCAGTTCCCTCCTTCTGGGGGATGCAACGCATGAGGATGCAGGAATGTCAGACCTTGAAGCCACAGAAAGGGTTCCTTTGGACCTTTCGAATTGCCTTTCACGTAATCGCCGATCGATCTGAATGGTTAGATCGATCAGGTCTTCCAGGGATGCTGGAACTCCCACTCTGGCAAGCTCATCCTTTAAGGTGTCAGACAGTCCTAGTCGAAACTGGTGGCGAAGTGCGGAATGATTCCATTGGGTATCTGCACTCCATACACGGAAATCAGTTACATATTCCTCAGCAGGCCTTGGACCTTGCTGTAATTTGCCAAGCATGAATTCGGCAGTCTGCTGGTAGAAGGGGTCTGCATAAAGCTGAGCCATGGCTGAGAAGAAAGAATCCGTGGTTGTCAGGACAGGGTCATGTTGTTCCCGGAGATGATGAGCCCAGGAAAGTGGTTCATCCAATAGTAATGTAATAATAAACCCCACCTTGATGTTTTCAGACGTGAAGGTCCGGGGTAACAGGGAGAAATATAGTTCACAGGAATTCCGGAATGTGCGAAACTTCTTGCGATTTCCGGAGAATCGCTCAGGCATAGGCACCCTGGGTTCAGGAGCAGAAGCAACCTCATGGAACAAGCCGGGCTCTGTTTGGGTATATGAATCAGAGACCAAAAGCGGAGCACAGGCCAATGCGACATTCTCATTGTGGGGAAATCGCTCTTCCATGCGACTCAGATTTTCTTGTAACTTCTGCACAATATTGGATAGCACAGAAATAGATCTGTAAATGTTCTCTGGTGGAGAGGCCTCCCTTTCAGACTCCATTTGTGGCTGCTTGATACTGTCACGTACCTGGTAGGAGTCTGAAATGACGAGGTCAGCCTCTCTTGTATCTCCAATCCAAGCCCCACTGGAGATGGAACAGATGGTGGCAAGGATCAGGAGGAACACGAGTGCCTGTGAATGCTGTGTGCAGGACTTGCCAGAAGTGTTGCAGACTGGGAAGTGCAGGCAGGGTTTCTGGTGAAGAGCTGGAACCAGCACAGCTGAGAGGATGGACGGCCAGCACAGGTACTCGGAAACAGCGTGGAGCCAAACAGGAGACAGAAGCGAGGTCAACAGGTAAGCCGGGTTCAGTAACGGGCGGGCAGCGAGGTACCAAGGTATAAACAGGAGCAAGGTCAAACAGGAAGCCAGGATCATGAACCAGTAATCAGAGTCCAGAAACAGGGTCAGGAAGGCCAGGGTTTCAGCAACAGGAAGTCAAGACAAACAGGGTTTCAGAATCTCAGGACACAGCTGAAGATCAAGCAGCACCTGACAGAAATCAGAGCAACCCTTAAATAGGCTGTCAGGTGCCAATTGTGGTCAGATGTGTGTTCCTGCGCAAGGAAATCTGCTGATGCCCGTGAATGCGTGCATGCGCACGTGTGCGTGCCGGGCGCATCCTGACAGTTCTCTTACACTAAGATTTTATTCCAATTTATATCTTCTAGCAAGGTTCATGGTTTATGGAAGTTGGCTCTTCTGAAATTCAGTGTCTTTCTATTCCCCTTAGGTTTCCTATTTGTGTGATTTATACTGAAGCTAATTGACCTGTGATCACTGTTTTATAAATTGCCCCTTCATGTCTCCGTTCCCAGTGGAAGCCTGTTGAGGGGAAACGCGCGTCGGATGGAGCAAGTGGCTGTGATGCCATCACGTTTTATTCATTTTTTCCCTATGCAGTGAGAAGGCTCAACCCTCTGCTGCCTGTGAAACATTTTTTATCCAGTTCCCTTTGCTGTGCACTATTTGCGGTGATGTTGCTGTGCAATTTGATTCGACTTTTTGGCTTGCAGTTTCCGAAATGCTGTGTTCTTAGTGCTGTGTGCAGTTGCTGTGGAATTACAAGTGACTTTTAATAAATTTTTACATCTACACTATGGAGTTTCCCCCGTTTTGTTTTCATTGAGGGGTCTGGGTGTGTGGAGGATTGAGGGAAGATAATTGACCTTCCCTCCCACAGCTGTGGAAGTTTAACACCTGAACCCAAAGAAAGTGTCTGTTGGTTATTCCATTGAAGAAAAACAGAAAAAACTTTCTGGATTACTACCCAGGTGGAGATCACAGATGCCGGCAGGCGAATGCAACAAGCCTTTAAGATCTCTATAATTTGAGATCCTACAGGTTCGGTAAGTGAGCATTTCTACTTTACCTATAGCGGGAAGATCATTTATTTGTTTGTTCCAAAGCATAAGATTCATGATTGATCTACAATACAAGATATCCTCATATGGACTTTATCTTTTATGGCACATCACAAGGGTGTTTATTTTTGCTATTTTTTTAAAGAGGAACAAGTAATAATTTAATTGGTGTGTTGAAAGATTATGAACGCATAGATCTATACAATTGATTTTTTTTTCACATAAGCACCAGTTTTAATAGGCACTTGGTAACTTTTTACTTATATTTCACCATTTGAATAGTTATTCGTTTAACCTATTGGTATAAGTAAAAGTAAATGGAGTAAATTAGTTGTTCCTTATTTATGACATATAAACACTTTGCATAAGCAAGATATTTCAGCTAGTTTGAAAAATATTTTTTTAAAACATTTCTTCACGAGAATAGTGGTGAATCACGGAAATGTAGTTGTATACATTGTATTCAGATACATAGTTATTGGTGGCGCGCTTGTAAATTTTTTTGTTAGTGGGCCGTGGCAGCCAGAGGTTGAACCAGCGGCACTGGGTCTCAGCTGGGACTAGTACTGTGAGTGAAGAGGCTGCCTTTTTTTGGTTGCGATCCTGCCCCAGTCTGCCCCTGACATGTGGCCCTGGCCCACTGTGCAAATGCCTGGTGTGCCCTATGGCCATTCCAGGCCTGTGTGTCCCTGCTCTTTGCAAATATCCGTGGCCAAGGGGAATGGCTAGAGGTGTACATGAGGGCCTAACAGTTGACTTTTGAGAAAGTGTTGAAATCTGCAGATCCAAGTTACTGTACAGAACCAATAGGTCTGCTCAGGCTGCATGTTTCTGGGAAAGAAGGAGTGCAAATAAAATAGCTAATGAAGGGGGTGCCTGTATGCTTGTAGAATGGAAAGGCTCATCTTCAGGTACAAGACAAAGGGGTGTATTCCTTATTTAAAATAAACTCATCGTGCAAGAAAAATATGAGGTAATTGCAATTGCTGACGTTTTATAAATGGCTCCCCTGGCTTCCAGAATTAACCCCTCCTATAAATAACATGCAGCAACTGAAGTGTGAATTGCCAACGTGCTTGCTTGCTTTGGGTCAGTGACCCAACAAATAGTGAAGCCATGGAAAAGCCATGATACAGAACTAACAATTTATTGAAATAAAGTCAGAAGCGGCAGGAGGAGTGGTGCAGACAATGAAATGAGAATATTTCAGTTATCCAGCTGCGTATTTGTGTTATCCTGTATTAATAATAACTCACAGCACTCCCTGATTCAGGACAAGGCAACGCTGCCTGCCAGGCATGTAATAACTCTTGGTGTTTTTGTTCTGTCACTTTGTTCTGCTCTTTTCCTGGGAAACTATGGACGCCTGACGTGCTGGAACTCTTCCTGGGATGTCTGAAGTTCCCAGTATTTTTTAGTTTGACACATTGAGCACAATAAAATAAACGTTACCCAGTAAACGAATTGTTAAAGTTCCTACCCAAGCACTTGCAGTTTACAACTTTCAATTCTTCTGGTTCCTGCTCTCTCAGTGTTGCTTCCGTGAACTTCTGGTCTTCACAGGAAAAGGTTGACGGTGGACAGTGCAGTCTGCAGGCAGTTTGATAGCTTGAAGAAGGGAGTTGGGAGGAAGGGGAGGAGCAGGGAAATGCCTTGTCAGCTTAGGGTATGTAGCTGTGCATTTCTCTTACTGCACAAAGTGTAGGGAGGCATCTCTAGTCCCTGCATGCAATCTAGTCCCTGCATGCCACCCAGTAAACCTGTGGTAGTGGTCATGGCACCAACTTAAACTGGAACATAGGCAAAGATTAAAAGATAAAGAAGCTGCATACTCATTAAGAGATTAAATCAGCTGCTGAAAGTGCTTATCATGAAGAGCACTTTGTTTGTACCTGCTCTCCCCCTAGGTGGCTTCCCCCTCCCTGCAATCTTCTGGGACACGTCACAGGTCCCATAAGATTGCCTGGCCAATAGAAAAGCACAGCGCAACTCACGCATGCGCAGTGCGCGCCCAGCTGTGAAGTCACAAGCTGTCAGGGCCGGGTGCCCACATTTGCTATGACGGCGCCGCGGAGAGGAGGGGCAGAGGAGCAAGGCTCCGGGTGGCCGCATCGCTGGACCATGGGTCAGGTGACTGTATTTAGCTGCTGAATTTTAATAAACTAAAAAACAGGTGGAACTCCGTTTTAAGCAAAATGTATTGCATATCTTAATATCATGACTTGAAAGGGCATAAGTCTATCAACAAGTGGTTGGAGAGGTAACGGGAGCACAGTCAGTGTACTATAGAAATAAACTTAAAGTCTGTTAATCCAAGCTGTTATGCATCACACATGCACTGTGTAAGTTGGTGAACATTGCTCTCCATATGTTAACTGGCCATAGTAATCAATAACATTTAAAAAAAAATCTGTTTCAGGTTTAACCATAAATAAAAAAATAACTTTCAATAGTTGAAATATGAACAATATGAAAAATGATTAATATGATGCAGTCTGTCTAATGCATAAATACATATGTTTTGTTTTTACAGGCTGTAACATAGTTTTTACTTGTTGATCCTTCCAGTGGATCCATTATTTCTCCACTTCCTTAGACCTAGGTAGACCATGGAGTGAGTACCTCCCCCCTGTGAGCCTGGGGGGGGGGGGGGGGGGGGGTCAGGGGTTTCAAGGCCCTTTATTTTTGGAGGTTTGGCTATTTCTGTACCCTTGTGCAGGTTTTTTTGTGCTGTGATTTTACAGTTCACTTTTTTTGTTCACATGGGGTTCAATCGGACCGTAAAGCTCCATGAAAAAAAAAAAAAAAAAAAAATTACTGATCCGAGGTGTGATGGTGACATTTTTATATAAATCAGTGGTCAGTTCATACATTTCTTTGCTCTGATGACATTACTGACTCATAAACATGTTCCTTCCTCGCTGAGTAGTGAGTAAGCACCCTGAGGGAGATAAGCTGCAATGTCAAACCACATACCAGCTCGCTACCAGGCGCCAGCTTCATTTTATAAACCGTCAAATTATGTCTTTAGACAAACAGTCGTTGGGTCATTATCCTTTCACTTTTAACTACAACCTCATGTTTTACTGCTCTAATTTCAAGAACAGTTTTGACCAGGAAAATCATTTTACATGACCCACAGAATGGTCACAGCTTGGAAAAGGGTGCCCATACCTTCCCTTCTCAATGCCTGTGCCAAAATTAAACAGGAAAATAACTGCTCTGGAAATTTCTTTCTGTTTGTTACAAATAGTTTTCTCTTGGCCTTTCAATACATTTTTTTAATCCAGAAGAGTTTTTATTGTAACAATGCTGGCAAAGACATGCACCAATATTGAACATTCAGTCAAAAGAATAGATATTTGATCCAGATTTTATTGTCTCAATCCAAGTAGTGATATTACTGTTAAACACATTATTTATCAATTTGAAAATTGTGCATTAGTGTGTATGTAAGCCCTTACAACCAACTTCCATTAAGTGGGCTTTGATGCCCAGGAGGCTGCAAGGCTTCAGTATCATGTGAATGCTTTAATTGGCTTTCACAGCAGTCACATGATCTGGAGCCCATCCAACTGGCTCCAGGTTAGAAGCCTTGACCAAAGGCTGTTCAGAACTGTACAGTGTCCACACCAAAACCTCTCTGTTCCAGCTACCCCCTTGGCGGGGCAGGTCTGGGGACTGCAAACCATTGAAAGCTTGCAACAAAGAACAGAAATACTAGAGCTTATGGCCTTTCTCCACCATCAGGATCTCTGGTAAAGACTCTGCACCTTGGCTGAGCCTGCATCATATGCCAGGGGAACACCGGAACACAGAGCGTGAGACCATAGCCTGTTACTTCCAGGTCAGTATATCTTGGAAATTTCTGATTTGGTAAAAAAAATTAGGGACAGGGGGCAACCTTGCCAAGTTCATTGGCATATTTGGAAGATTTCCAAGCAATGTCCTATGTATTTCGCCTATGCATTAGGTACAGCAATTAGTGCTTTGATCTAGGTTAAATAATTGGAGCAGAGTTCTTCTTTAGACTTAGTGTTACAAAACAAAGCAGGGACCAAAGTGAATTTGTTGCTTATTTATTTCACAAAAATATGATTACAGGCATATTTATTTATAGCATTTTCAAAAGATCCTAGCATACAATACAACATGAGGAAGAGAAATCATCAGATGGCTAAGGAATGGTTTATGCAATAAAGTTCTAGAGAGGCATGACCTGTGCTCAGTTCAAACGCCCAATCAAATGCAGGAACATCTTTAAAAATAGTGCTTCTCATTTACACGACTGAATGTTTTACGTTAACAGTTACACTTCATCTTCTTTCATGCTTTAGTAATCTGGCCATGAGATTTGTATGTCTCCACAGGCATAAAAGACAATAAGAAAGAAAAGTCATCATAACAGTCTAAACATAGAAACAACAAAAAATAACTGAAGTGGTCGCTAGCAGCCAAGTAGAATCTAGCCTCCATGTTTCAAGTGAAGGCTGGAGAAATAAACTGCTCTTTGGCTGCTATGGGCAACATCATTATTTATGCATTGCACATTTTTTTTTTGATTGGTCATACTTGCTATGAACAAAGTGATCTGATTAGACACTGTTGAGATTGAATCTTAAATGCTTTTATTTTATTACTCAAACGTAGACCAAATAAACCATTTAGGAATGTTATTTTCTAAATATCTCTACACTGGCTGCTTGCTATACATTATATCTACATTTTATGAAATGCCTACTTTCCAAGGTTACCAAATTTCAGTGACTGAGTGGCTGGGTTTTACAAAACACTGGAAGTATTTTTGATGGGGTTATGGTGGATCTGGGCAGGGTTTGGTCCTACCGGGTCTGTGGTTATTTACATTTCCACATATCACCAACTGAGCATGTGACTGAAAATTGAACACACATTAGTGAAAACTGAGCTTCAAAACAATCGGTGCTTACAGATGTAAGCAGCTGAAGTTATACAGTATGGAAGACCCTGTAAAATCTGAGCACGACACCACTCATTTTGAGCTTGCTTTAGGTGGTCTGCAAACTGAGACCAGATGCGGCCCGTCGCTTGCTTTTATCCGGCCCTTGGGGCACTATTTCATCCACTGATACCAACAATGGGGCATAATGAAATGGCAAATTCGTCCCGATGTCACCAACAATGGGGCACAATTCCTTCCAATGACACCAACAATGAGGTCGAATGACACCAATGATGAGGCACAATGCCTCCCATTGGCACCACTGATGGGGCACAATTTCTCCCAAAGATACCAAAGATGGGATACAATTCCTCCCAATGACATTAACAATGGGCCCCAATGTTTTCAATGATGGAACACAATTCCTCCCAATGGCATCAACAATGGTGCCCAATTCCTACTAATGGCACCAGTGATGGGGCACAATTCCTCCCAATGACACCAAAGATGGGACACAATTCCTCCCACTCTCACCAATGATGGGGCACAATTTCTCCCACTGACACCAAAGATGGGACATTGTTATTTCCAACTGACGTCGGGACCGTTTCTACTTCCATAGGCCACAGTCCGACCCCCCTAAAGTCTGAAGGACAGTAAACTGGCCTTTTGTTTAGAAAGTTTGGAGACCCATGCTTTAGGTCAATAAGACCACCCATCACATGAAAGAACCAATAAGGAGGTTCGGGAGGCAAGGTTGATAGCAAAAAGGGAATGGGCCAAGCTTGATGGCAAAAGGGGATGGGCCACACTTGACTTTTACAGAAAAAGTCAAGATTTGCACTTATATTTAACTACCTAATCTACTGACTGTTTTTCAGTGGATATAACCACTGCATATGCATTAGTAAAGAAAACACCTTCCTATCTGAAGGACACCAGTTCCACCATTAGACTCCTCGAGAATATTAGTGTACAAGATGGCTATATCATGGCCACTGCTGATGTAGCGTCATTGTACACGTGCATACCACACGATAAGGGCATCGAGGCGGTTAAACACTTCTTGGCCCGAGAACATTCTCTGGCGTCCTTCCAATGTGATTATCTGGTAGAGTTACTCGAGTTCGCAGCCAAACATAATTACTTTTGGTTTAACCACAATTTCTATCTCCAACAATGTGGAGTTGCTATGGGGGCAAAATTCGCACCTAGCCTTGCAAACTTATTTATGGCCAAATGGGAGGAGGAGGTCGTCTATACCCATGAAACCAGTTCCTTGGTCTTGTGGGCCAGGTATATAGACGACATCCTCCTCCTATGGAATGGTACCCTGGACTCCCTCAAAGAGTTCTTCGAATGTTTGAATTCCAATGATAGAGGGATCTCTCTATCATATGAGGCCAGTATGACCAAAATTCATTTTTTGGACCTACAGATAGAGATAGTAGATAAAAGATTCAAATTTAGTACATATTTCAAGCCCACGGACCGCAATGGTTTTATTCCTGTGGACAGTTGCCACCATGGATCATGGTTGAGCGCAGTGCCGCGAGGACAGTTTCTAAGACTTCGCCGGAACTGCACTGACACAGAAGTATTTCTCGAGCAAGCGGAAAACTTGAAATATAAATTCTTGGATAAAGGATATGACAGGGATAGTCTGGATTCTGAAATCCAAAGGGCTATGGACACTGATAGGAAATCTCTGCTGGAAATTAAACCCAAGAGGGAGCCTGATGGGAAGTTCAGATGGGCCATGTTGACATCTTTCTCAATACAACATAGGCAAGTCAAAAATATTATAAGGAAACATTGGGACGTTCTTAAGCAAGATAACATCTTGGGTCCCCTTATCCCTGAACAAGCCAATGTCATCTTTAAGGGTGCTCCTTCGATACAAGGTCGGATAGCTCCTAATACCATCAATGCTCCCACCCATCCTTCTTTTTTTCACGATTGGACTGGCTTCTTTCCTTGTAAGAAGTGTATAGTATGCCAACATAATATTGTGAGGACTCGCAAAGTGACTGAATTCACTTCCACAGTGACGGGAAGGAGATACACTATAAAACCGTTCTGTACATGTAGTACCAGGTACATAGTGTATCTCATTACCTGTCCCTGTCACAAACAATATATAGGCCGTACCACCAGGACATTCTCCATAAGAGTGGGGGAGCATATTGCCCTGATTAAAAGTAGAGACCCAAAACATACGGTTCCAAGACACTTTAAAGAATTCCACGATGGAAATCCAGATGGATCACAGTTCGTCATTATTGACAAATATACACCACCGTGGAGAGGGGGTGCCAAAACCAGAGGGGTTTCCCGTTTGGAAATGTTTTGGGCACATGAGCTACGGACATTTGCCCCATTGGGGCTGAACGTGGAGATTGATGTCAATGCGTTCATAGACCAGTCTTAATTTAGGGCTTTAGCGATATAGGTTTTGTATATGCATGTTTTGAAAGTTTACCTTTGAGCTGTATTAATTGATTGAAAGTGTATATATACATGTGAATCCAGCTCATCCAACTTCTGGTATACAAACCATTCTACATGTTATATACATACTTAGTACTGATCTTGTTCCCTTTAGGGTTACCATCTAATTATGATTTTTTCATGATGTCATCGCCCTTGTTTATAGATGCATATGGGGGTGAATGTCTCTCCTTGCAGTTAAAATGTGGGGCAGTTTTGACTACCTAATTTGGCATTTTCTATGTTAAATAGAAAAGTTTAGAATTCTCTCATGGGTTGCTATGTTTGTATATTAGGGGTTTGAAAAGCCGTGCTGTGTGGGGGCGCGATATATGGTGGAGCGCAAGCTTCCCACTGATTGGTTGCTGTTGAAACGCAAGTCGCTCCATAATGTGAGTTGAGCGTACCTCCCGTCTCGTGTCGTGACGTCAGGACGTCATATCGCGAAGCGTGCGGAGAATCGTCTCCGTACACTTGAGGAAACAGCACACTTTGGAACGCAAACAACTCCAGAACGAGGCTTGAGACGAATCTCGTTCTCGCGGTTAGACGTCAGGACGTTGTATCGCGAGATCGTAGGTGGATCATCTCCGCACATACTAAAACACCCTTTCACGTACCTACACCACCGCTCACATATATCACTACAACAACCTTGTTGGATTAACACTGGCCCCACTGGGACTATATCATATTGGGACCACCGGGCGGAATGATGGGGAGGTGGAACGCAACTATAGTCCTGCCATACAGAGGCCTGGAACGCACGCGGGTCCGCCATTTTGGGCTACCCGGAAGTGCCTAATTTACGGAAATTGAATGGGCTGGAGTCACATTACAGGGATTACAGCACCTATATTATGGAGTCAGGCTGCAGTGGATGGACACCCCTAGACGAAGTCTTTTCAGACGAAACGCGTCGGGAGGACTCCACTGCCGCCGTTATTTTATCTTCAAGCGCTTTTTTATCTTCTTAAAATGTAAGTGTATTTCTTTTTACAATAAAAGTATTTGTTTACGGATTTACACTATGTGGCCCCTTTTCTATCTTTTATGAGTTTTACGTTGTGATAGTTAACGCCACTTTGGAGAAGACCCATCCATGAAGCTCCCTGGGACTCTTCCATCTCCAGGCTGCCAAAGTCTCCCCCTTATTGCCGGTGTGCAATACAAGCTGGTTTGACCCCGACAGTATATGCTGATCTGGGTTCAAACCCTCCGGTAAGCCTCCATCTTTACGGGGAGTGGGCATTGCACATCTCTTTTAAGGACACTGTGGTGCGGTGTATGGAATCGATCTTTATATATTCACCACCCAATAAGATCCTATGTGCACATACTATGGATATAACAACAACCAGCTGAAATAGAAACTTGTTATACCAAATTCCTTTTTTTGACATAACTATTCGTACTGAACTACATGTTGTTGACGGTATATTGCACACCTTTTCACCAGTGGTGACCTTTGAGGTCCTTATTGTTTAATATTAGGTCACCGAATGACATTTATACTGTTTTGGATGCACCTTTGTCTTTATTGAAAATATTGGACAATCATATATTAGTCACTATTTTTCACATTTATACACTAAGGGTTTAATTTCATTTAGCGCTACACTTTTTGTTTTTTATTGGTTTATTTAGCAAATTTTCTTGTTGCTGTGTTAGCGGCTTATCAATTAGAGCAAGCGCAATTTTATTACTGTTTTTTCTGTGTACTGCATATGCATTGTTTCTACATATATAGATATATAGTTTATATTGCCCACGCTTGTAACTGCTTTGCTTTAACCTGGGAAAGTTGGCAAATCAGTATTATGACATGAGCAGGTTCTTTCTTCTGTATGTCCATGTACACATTCCACAACAAAAAAGGCCATGTTCTATGAATAAGCCACTTTTATATAAGTAGTTTATCCAGCAGGCACAAATATTAGACAATAGTGCAATACATTTTATATATATATTAGGCTTGTTAACAAAAATATCAATTTTCCTAAAACATACTTCTTCTTTGACTTTCATTACACTTATCCTTATCAGGACTCCCTCCCCCAACATTATCCTTTATCTATATGTGAACCTTTAGATTGTAAAACAACTCATTCAATTTAAAATAGAAATGCAAGGTAAAACATTTGAGTATATACATAAAAAAATGATACCTTTTTTTATAAGTGATCACATGACCTCTGTTCTCAGATATATAAGTGGCTTAGAGAGGTGTGGGTGGAGACTGCAGGGGGCATGTAAGCAGGAGGCAGAGAATCAGCAGTACACTGATCTCCCCAGTGATGTGCTATGCAGAGGGGCGTGTCAGCACAAGTCTGACCATTGGAGTACAGGCAGGCTGTGTTCTCAAGTAGAATGCAATGAAGAAAACTGAGCTGGGATGGATGTGCTTCCATGTCTAGAATGCTCAGTTTGAAATAGGAAAGCAAGGGGGTCAGCCAGGTATTTCACACAAAGGAAGAAAAGCATAGAGAACAGGAGACTTTTTTATACGAGTACATTGTACAGCAGGCACATATCAGGAATATGAAATGATGGGGCAACATACACTTTGAGCTGTAAAGGCAGTGAGATGGGTTGTACACATAAAGCAGCTGCAAAGCTTTGCTTCGCGGTGTGGCACAATGTGTACCTCCTATCGTGTTTAGTGGGCAGTACTGCCACAAAGCACTACCTATTCCAGTAAATTGGGTTGGGCTGTGCTGCAACAGCAAGCTAAATACCTGTCAACTGCACCTGTACCGCTCTCTGAAAAGCAGTTCTCTGTGGGTCTCTTTTTAGAGAGCAACACAAGGGTATGCAAGCCTTTAAAGCAGCAGGGTTCATTTGTTGTTTTTGTTTCATATGATTAATGAATCTTATTAATAAAACTTGTGTTCCAACAGACATAAGAAAACTATGATATTATTAAAACAAACTTATTTTTTTCTTTTTTTTTTTTTTTTTTTTTTAAGCGCATGGCTGTAATACATAACAGTTCTCATACAATTATAAAGAAGGATAGTTTATGCTGACCCATAATCTGTAGGAGATAAGTAAATAGGTGAGAGTCTGCAGGCTGCTGGTATGTACAATATATGGTTCTTTTCGCTATGAACATTCTGCAGGACTGAGCTACATGGAATTGTCTATAATTTTAGTAATTGTGCCTTGTTCTGGGTACAGGTACAGTATTCCCAAAGCACATGTTCCTGTAAAAGTGGCTGTATAAAAGTGGGTGCTGAAGCAAACAACAGCTGAAAACCGTGAACAATCAGAGCAAGAGATGTCACCAGCACACCATGGGTCTCCAAAATTGGGTCTAAAGCTTTATTCAGTGATCACAACGTTACAGCAAACAGCAACATTTTTGGAGCCATGGATGTATAAGTGATCCTGCGCAAGGTGGCCGCCCTGTAACAGTAAAACTGCTATAGGGCAGCCATGAAGTGGTTAATATCTGGGGATATCTCTCTCCTGCCCATTAAACCAGAACTCAAACTTGGTGGATCTAGTTCTACAAAAAAAATGAATGAATTCTGCTTGAAGAAGTACCCAATAAAAAATGTCCCTCCCATTAAAAAATATATGCTGTAGCACTTAAAGTGATACTAAAGTCTCATTTTTTTTCTTTAAAGAAAACAAACATGTTATACCAGCTCTGTGCAGTGGTTTTGAACAGAGCAGTCCAGATCCTCCTCTTCTCGGATCCCTCGCCAGCGCTCCTGGCCCATCCCTCCTGTTGAGTGCCCCCACAGCAAGTAGCTAGCTATGGGGGCACCAGAGCCACGCCGCGCCGCAGCTCTGTGTGTCCATTTAGACACGAAGCCGTGGTTGGGCCCCACCCCCTCTCTCTCCTAATTGGCTAACTGACTTTGAATGACAGCAGCAGGAGACAATGGCACTATCAGGAGGGAGAATCCTGGATGACCGAGACACTCATGCATATAGGTGGATCGAGATGGGGCTCAGGTAAGTATTAGGGGGGCTGAGGGGGGCTGCTGCACACTGAAGGTTTTTATCCTAATGCATAGAATGCATTAAGATAAAAAAAAAACCTTCTGCCTTTAAAATCACTTTAACTATAAGTGCAACTGCACTTACAGTTTGCAGTCCCACAAATACCTGTTGAACCTGCCAGAGAAGTCCACCTACAACAGCTTCCTATGATGATGTGGCAACAGTGCTGCAATGCTCCTGAAAACGAAGCAGAGTTGCCACCACCAGGTAGGTTGTGCCTGCTTGCACTAGAGTGGGATAAGAAGACCATGCTGATTTGGCTATTAGCATGGTTACTTTTGATTTACAAGCCTGTATCCTATCAATCAGCACCTGGCCACACGTAGTTCCACCCCTTGCTTTCTGGATTGCCAGCACTGCCTCTGTTGCAGAATCTCTCTCACTGTGAGCTGTAGTGTCTGGGGGGGGGGGGGGGGGCTGTGATACACAAATGAAGGAGGATTTGGCTCAGTCAGGAAATGTAAAGGAAGTTTTTGTTTATATTATGAGGCTTGTGTATTACATAGTCATGTCATACAGGACCCTCTTCGTTGAACTTTGAGTTAGCCATATTGCTTACCATGGTCTGACTCATGATACTAAGTTGCACTACATAGAAAGGATATCAGTGACTATACCATTTTGTACTGATTATGATTATACATACCACAGTTTAAAAGAAAATTACATACAGTATTTCACAAAAGTGAGTACACCCCTCACGTTTTTTGTAAATATTTTATTATATCTTTTCATGTGACAACACTGAAGAAATGACACTTTGCTACAATGTAAAGTAGTGAGTGTACAGCTTGTATAACAGTGTAAATGTGCTGTCCCCTCAAAATAACTCAACACACAGCCATTAATGTCTAAACCACTGACAATAAAAGTGAGTACACCGCTAAGTGAAAATGTCCACATTTGGCCAAAAGTGTCAATATTTTGTGTGGCCCCCATTATTTTCCAGCACTGCCTTAACCCTCTTAAACAGTTCACCAGAGCTTCACAGGTTGCCACTGGAGTGCTCTTCCACTCCTCCATGACGACATCACGGAGCTGGTGGATGTTAGAGATCTTGCGCTCCTCCACCTTCCGTTTGAGGATGTCCCACAGATGCTCAATAGGGTTTAGGTCTGGAGACATGCTTGGTCAGTCCATCACCTTTAGCCTCAGCTTCATTAGCAAGGCAGTGGTCGTCTTGGAGGTGTGTTTGGGGTTGTTATCATGTTGGAATACTGCGCTGCAGCCCAGTCTCTGAAGGGAGAGGATCATGCTCTGCTTCAATATGTCAGAGTACATTTGCATTCATGGTTCCCTCAATGAACTGTAGCTCCCCAGTGCCGGCAGCACTCACGCAGCCCCAGACCATGACACTCCCACCACCATGCTTGACTGTAGACAAGACACACTTGTCTTTGTACTCCTCACCTGGTTGCCGCCACACACGCTTGACACCATCTGAACCAAATACAGGGGGTCCCCGGGTTACAAACAAGATAGGGACTTTAGGTTTGTTCATAAGTTGAATTTGTTTGTAAGTCGGAACAGGTAAATTTTTTAAGTCTAGCTCCAGCCAAAAAATCTATTTTTAAGTCTTTTAGATAACCCTTCCCTAGGCTATCACCCCTGTAACATTTGTTTTGCTGTCTGTGCCCCTGTTCGGAAGATTTCACCTCACTTTCTGTCCCAATGACAATTGGATTTTGAAAATTTGGGGTTATTAGTGAAATAAGGATTGGTGATAAAGCATCAGAGGAGACACCTTTTTCCCATATTAACTCTTACAGGAGTGAATTTCCCTTCCTAGGGGTAGATTTCCTCTCACTTCCTGTTGTCTCCTTCCGTTTGTAAGTAGGAGTCGTTTGTAAGTCGGGTGTTTGTAAGTAGGGGACCCCCTGTAAGTTTATCTTGGTCTCATCAGACCACAGGACATGGTTCCAGTAATCCATGTCCTTAGTCTGCTTGTCTTCGGCAAACTGTTTGCGGGCTTTCTTGTGCATCATCTTTAGACGAGGCTTCCTTCTGGGATGACAGCCATGCAGACCAATTTGATGCAGTGTGTGGTGTATGGTCTGAGCACTGACAGGCTGACCCCCCACCCCTTCAACCTCTGCAGCAATGCTGGCAGCACTCATGCGCCTATTTCCCAAAGACAACCTCTGGATATGACGTGCACTCAGCTTCTTGGGTCGACCATGGCGAGGCCTGTTCTGAATGGAACCTGTCCTGTTAAACCGTTGTATGGTCTTGGCCACCGTGCTGCAGCTCAGTTTCAGAGTCTTGGCAATCTTCTTATAGCCTAGGCCATCTTTATGTAGAGCAACAATTTTTTTTTTTTCAGATCCTCAGAGAGTTCTATGCCATGAGGTGCCATATTGAACTTCCAGTGACCAGCGTTAGAGCGATAACACCAAATTTAACACACTTGCTTCCCATTCACACCTGAGACCTTGTAACACTAACGAGTCACATGACACCATGGAGGGAAAATGGCTAATTGGGCCCAATTTTGACATTTTCACTTAGGGGTGTACTCACTTTTGTTGCCAGCA
The DNA here is from genome assembly GCA_037952835.1 of Lithobates septentrionalis. NCBI lineage: Eukaryota > Metazoa > Chordata > Amphibia > Anura > Ranidae > Lithobates > Lithobates septentrionalis. The sequence goes on along the minus strand of JBBDGP010000653.1, from coordinate 1,237,717 downwards.
GTTTAGACATTAATGACTGTGTGTTAAATTATTTTATGGGGACAGCAAATGTACACAGTTATACAAGCTGTACACTCACTACTTTACATTGTAGCAAAGTGTCATTTCTTCAGTGTTTCCACATGAAAAGATATAATAAAATATTTACAAAAATATGTGAGGGGTGTACTCACTTTTGCGAGATCCTGTATTTAAAGTATTACCCAGAATTAGCCAGAGTGCTAATAGCAGTAGCTGGTTCTGGGTGGTATGAGTTCTCAACATGAAAGCATTTGTATTGCAGATTTTAAAAGGTAAGCCCAACCAAAATGAATATGTTGCTTTTATGCTGGCCATGTACTTACTAGTCTGATTATTCAAAACAAGGGTTTCTTCAGTCTGATCAAATCGAGCAATGTTTGCTGATTTTTCAGTACCAATTTCATCGCTTTCACAGTATCAAATCAAAGGTGAAAACAATTGGAACACTGATTGTTATCAAGGGAGTCAGATGCAACTAATCATTTGTTTTATCCAATCAATTCGAAACCCCCAAATTTAAGGTTCAATGGGTAACTATAAACACCCAATCCCTGGCCTATTCCATAATTTCACAGATGTTTTAAATGGCATTTCTTATTAACTGGATTCTCTGCTAGAAATGATTGCTCTATTTTGATCAAATAATACAATTGGTTTTGAAAGTTATGACACTTTCTTTGAAATGATCGTTGTATTGAACGTCCAATTTAATAGCCGGAATTGCACAGGCTCTGTCTGTGGTGCCAATGGCCATTGAGAGGTGTTCTTGCTCTCCATGCTGAATTATTTTTTCTATTATAGATAATGCACCCACGGGGTACTCCCTTGCTTGGCTGCATAATGGCTATTGTGTGATACAGAAGTAGAAATTTGGGCGATTTCTTCTTCCGCATCATCAGGAGATATAAAGAGCAATTAGATGAACATCAATATCAATGACACCTTAAATATGTTTTGGTTGGATAGGTCCTTTGAAGATCTGCAATACAGCACAATGTTATAGAGTTCACTTTACGAAAAACTGGAACACAGAAAACTGGAGGATAGCGTCAGAAGTTGCCTATACCAGCTAATCAAATCCCTTGCTTTATGTGAAAGAAAGGCCGGACTTTCCATAAGGCACAAAAAGCATTTGCTTATAGGTGCCACTCTGGTGGTGGCACCTAAAATTTCTGGGACAAGATATCATTTTGATACGCAAGGTTCCTGTCTAAGCCAACTGACACCCACTGGCTTCATTACTAAACTCACTGATACCAATGAGACAGGGGGCTTTATTACTATCCTCACTGACACCAATGAGACTAGGGGCTTTTTTTACTCAACTGACTGACAACAATGGCACTCGGGGCTTTATTACTATCCTTACTGACACCAAAGACACTAGGGACTTTAGCACTGACACCAATGACACTAGGGGCTTTATTACTAAATCCACTGACACCGTTGAGGCTGGGTGCTTCATTACTAAACCTGACACCAAAGAACCTGGGGGCTATATTACTAAACCCATTGACACCAAAGAGACTGGGAGCTTTACCACTAAATCCACTAAAACCAATGACAATCGGGGGAGGGGGGCTTTATTATTTAACCCACTCACACCAATGAGACTGGGGGCTTTATCACTAAACCCACTGCCGCCAATGACACTGGGGGCTTTTTACAACACCCACTGACACCAGTGAGACAGGGACTTTATTACTAATCTCATTGACGCCAACAAAACTGGGGGCTTAATTAGTAAACCCACTGACACCAAAGACACTGGAGGCTTTATTGTTAAACCCAATGACATCAATGGCACTGGGGCTTTTTTAATAAATACATTAAACCAAACCTCTGTTGAATCATACACAGCCTTGTATAGTTCACATAGACTGTTGGATCATGACAATCACAAAGATGCAGTGCTACATGGGCAGTTTTTTTCTTTTGTGCACATTCTGTATTGGAGATCGGCGCAAAAGCATAGATGGAAGAGCCCAGATTGGCTGCCAGATGTGTCAGCGGAAAGCCGGAGAGCTGTTAGGAATAGATGGGGGGGGGGGGTGATGCCAGGCTGCCAAGGGCAGTCAAACTTAGAAGCTTGTTGAAGTAATTTTCCACACATAGGGAAATTAATGTCACCATAATTAGGCTAATAGGTAAAAGTAAAAAAAAGCAACATGGGTTTTGCTTGAAAACATCTGACAGTAATTCAAGTCTAGTATTCCTCTCCCAGTGATAGTAAGTGACATTTAGATTTTTTTTTTTGACTAGGGTAACCTTGAGATTTTGCATACTTTTAAAGGGGTACTGGGGCTGAGAAAAAAGGTTGTGAAAAGCTGCCACTTTTGCTGCAGGCTCTCATGAACTGCGCTTCAGTCTGAGTGCAAATTCCCTTGTCCATCGTTGTAACAAATTACAAACAAAAAGTTTATCACACAAACAGCTCAGACTGAAGAAAATAAATAGGTATGGAGAACAGAGAGGAAAGAGCATTCACTTCTTGTGAAAGACCAGCGGTTTTACCATCCCTGCGAGGATTTTGGGGAGCTGCGCTGATATGACCTCTGTCATCATTTCTGGGAACTCCACGCTCAACGCCCGAGACTGAAGGAAGGTGTTGAGGCAATACAGGTGGAGCTGCTTGACCAGCTGTTGGCAGACAAGAGGGGAAGATGTTAAAGGAGAGCACACCACCCAAATTTCCAAAATTAGAAAGAGCCTTGAAACAAATAAGCTATCCAACAAATTAACAATTTTTGCAAACCCTTTTATAATTTGAAAACCAGCTGATTAAATAAATATATTATTATAGCCACATACACAACTAGTGATAAAAAAAATATGTGCTACAAATAAAATACCATACAATGTTTGCAAAGTCCACAATCTTTCTGTGTACAGCTGGTTGGATCAAAAAAGTTTTCCAGTTTGTCTGCTTGACAGAAGTTGATCTAATGATCGACTTCTGTCGAACAAGGACATCCATGCATGGATCGAAATTAGGTAAGGTGGATCCAGAGAATATCCGATTGCCTGTTGGGTGATCAGGAAGGAAATTTTTTCCCTGCTTCAAAAATTGGATCATGCTTTATTGGGGTTTTTATTTGCCTTCCTCTGTATCAACTGTGGGTAAAGGATAGTATATATGGAGTTTTTTTCTGTTTGTGTGTGTTTTTCAATGTTAGTTGAACTAGATGGATTTGTGTCTTTTTTGACTATGTAACAATATCCAGTCCCTGCTGAATCGGACAAATTTGGATCCATCTATGACCAACTTAAAACGGAACTTTAGTCAGAAAATTAAGTCCTGCTAGATCACTTCAGACTGGCCCCTTGTGCAGGTATAGCTATGTAATGCCCCGTACACACGGGCGGAAATTCCGCCAGCAAAAGTCAGATGAGAGCTTTTGGTCGGAAATTGCGACCTTGTGTATGCTCCATTGGACTTTTGCTGGCAGAATTCCAGCCAGCAAAAGATTGAGAGCAGGTTCTCTATTTTACGGTCGGAAAAAGTTCCTATCCGAAAAATGCGTTCGTCTGTATGCAATTCGGACACGCACAAATTCACGCATGCTTGGAAACAATTCAACACATGTTTAGAAGCATTGAACTTAATTTTCTTGGCTCGTCGTAGTGTTGTATGTCACCGCGTTCTTGACGGTCGAAAGTTAAAGTTCAGAGAACTTTTGTGTGACGGTGTGTATGCAAGCCAAGCTTGAGCGGAATTCCGTCGGAAAAACCATCCAAGATTTTTCCGGCGGAAATTCCGCTTGTGTGTACGGGGCATAAAACATTAAAAATGAGTGTCTATACTGTTTAAAATCCAGTAATACACTGGCTCACCCTGCTCTGCATATGCTCAGTTGCTCTCCATTTTTGGCATTGTGCTGAAAATCAGAGCCACTAGAGGCCAATCTACTAACAGGGGCTCTGGGCTTCAGCAGAATGGCAGCCTCCAGCATGAAGAAGCAGCAGCAATGCTGGGGGCAATTTACAGCACACACAAATTTTGGTAGCATAATTATTAATGTGGAATGTATGTTCTTTGCTAAAGAATATTATTTTGTATCAAGTTGTTATGAGTAAAGTTCCACTTTAACTGTTTTATTCACCACACAAAGTATGTCCTTGTTAATGGATCCACCACCTTTAACCAGGTAAGTTATCCACAGCACGGCATGTGTTCTAAACTTCACATCATATGATGTGCTCTAACTGTGTTATCCACAACCACCTTCAGAAAGGCTCACTCACCAGAAGGGATGGACCTTAAATTTTAATGTTCAGATTCACATTTCACTATTATCTCCATATCTCTCATAGGAAAAAAAAAACATTTGGATAGGAATAATCAATTAAAGGGGAACTTTACCCATTTAGGCTTCATGTACACTGCTGCTGGTAAACGGACAATTAGGAGCAGTTGGGCATTTTTTTCAGCTACCCCTGAAATCTCCTCTATGTTATCTTATCTGTACATGTACACAGGGTCGTTTATAGTCATTTCTAGGCAGTTGAGTATAGAAGCTTTTTTTGGAAAGCAAAAAAATGCGTTTAGGACAGATGTTCAGAGGCATTTGAAGCACCAAACATCTGTAAGAGCTTGTAAATGCGGTAACTCACGTTTAGCTGCATTTCATTTACAGGCGTTTTTAATGTTTGACTATTTGAAAAAAGAAAAAAAAAAGCTTCTAAAACGCAAACGCGGCATGTAAACGCGGCAAAACTGAAGTTTTTAAACGTTGGTTACTATCTGTCAAGTTGAATAGTTCAGGAGAGGTTGTAAAACGTCCCATGTACATTAAGTCTTAGCAAGGAACATACATTCCACATTAATTAAAAAACAAAACAAAAAGGAAAACAGTTGAGACCATAATGGTTAATCTGGATCGAGATCCCTGACTCTAGGCAGCAAAGATGGGAAGGACCTATCACTATCTTACTCTAGTCACTTGAACAACAGGTGCGCCGCCCGTGTCCAGAGCCCTATTATGTGCTTTATAGTAGGATATATTGATTTCCTAAATCCCTAAACTTTCCACATGCCGTGCATGTTTTATGATCCACTGATCACCAATGCGCTTTGCTCAATTACTGAACTGAACAAATGTCTGTAAACCTTTTATTGCATAAAAATATATTAAAATGAAAAAGTTTTTAGAGAAATTAAGATCAAAATGGTCTAAGGATACCCCTGAACTTAATGAGGATGATTGGGATAATATATGGGACTCTCCCTTCAACTCTCTCGTCTCCTTGAGAGACAGACTTATTCAGTTTAAGATAGTCCACAGGGCATATTACACCCCCCATATATTAAATAAAATTAATTCAGACTCTGCTCCTGGCTGTTGGCGATGTGGGGAGATTCCTGGAGACTTTACCCATATATTCTGGACTTACCCAGCTATCGTAAGGTATTGGGAAGAAATACTAGCTTTTATATTCAAAATAACATATATCCCACTGCAACGATCAATGCCAATATGTATTTTAGGTCTGATAGAGCAATTTATTCCTACGACAGCAGGGCGCACTTTGGTGGGGCTGCTTTTGTTCTATGCTCGTAAAGCCATAGCTCTCAGCTGGAAGAAAACCACCCCCCCATCGCTGACTTTGTGGAAACAACTCATTAATAATAGCTTACCATTATACAAAGAAACATATATAAATAGGGGTTGTCTCCTCAAATATGAAAAGGTTTGGTCCAAATGGCTCACGGACCCCTCTACAGCCTCAATAGCCTCCTAGAGGAATATGACTCTTTGCAATCTCTCCATTAGTTATTGGCCTCTAGGTGTACATATGTAACACGGGATGACACCTTTCTCTAAAATTAAACTGGCATAGGAACAAGGTATGACCAATGTATGTATGTATGTATGTGGGGTTTGTTTTGTTTTTTTGTTTTTTTTGTGTTTTGTTTTCTATGTATATAGTTTCTTTAATTGCTGCAAATATTCATTTTTGTTTGTTTTTTTGAAAATTAATAAAAACGTATATTTAAAAAAAAAAAAAGTGAAAAAGTTTTATCCGTACATATACCGGTACTTCAAGTGTAATCAATTTTAAATTGGAGAGAATCGTCCCTTATACCTACCAACTCATCTTCAGATTTACCAAAACTATTTAATATGAGGCCCTACTAATCCATGCAATTTGTATCTAGTAAGACATGCCTTTGTACTTCACTTTGTTGAATATTGTACAATACAACAGTACCATGCATGGTATACTTTAGTTTGTGTATATGGTGGGGGAAGTAGTGGACTATACAATCTTATATAATATTGATGCCCAGCAAACAGAATCTATAGTTTTGTTCTGATGGGCCCCAGATTATCATTACCGGCTTATTTGTACAACACTGACTTGTTCCAATGAAGCAGGAACCATTTTACTTGATTCAACAACTGTCTAGTATTTTGCCACCTCAACTGAGCTGCATGCGTAGACTTGTGCAGGCCATTTTCATTCTAAATATTATCACAACCAGTGTTACGGTACAATGATCAGTAAAATGGCTTTACCAAGGGAACACTTACTTCATGCATGGAGTCCAGTACTCTGGTTAGGTGATAGAACCGCTGAGAACTTGCAACAACTCCTTTGTGCCTTAGGCTGATGGCCTTTGCCAGTTCTCTAATGTAATTAGACCTCATCTCATCAAAATGACTTTGACTTTTAAGACCTTCCAAAGGAACTAAATTAAAAAAAAAAAGGACAAAATGATTTGCAATATAAAACAAAGTCTACCTTAGCCCCCTAATTCTTTGGGAAGGCCATTAAGCTGCACCTATATATTTAAAGTGGAAACAATACGTTGTAAGGGAAGAGTATAGGGGACGCTGGCAATGGAATACATGCAATCTGTCACTTTGCCTATTCAGGGCAATGACAGGCTCTCTTTTTAGAATTGTTTCCTTTTCTTTGCTCAGGAACAAAAGGCATCACAGGCTGACAGCTCTGGACCATGCATGATGCCTTTCTCAAGGCAAAGTGATGTCAAACTGCTATTGAAACTTTAAGCAAATCTGTGCTTTAACCCCAACCCCATCCCCAGCAGGGTATACCCACCTATCCTTCAGCATCCACCCCCACTGCTCTGTTTATTTTCCAAGAGAGAATAAAAATACCAGGTAATAATAAAAAGAGATGGGCTGAATGGCGCTACCCTATTATAATGAGGGGTGGTGATACTCTGTAGCCCACAGTGGTATACCACCCACACCTTACTTATAAACAAATGATATTTATAGTCATACATATCATGATAGTGATGATAATGTAACAAGTGTAAATGCACACATCAAAAGATGATTATAATAAAACCATCTGTGACATAAACTAAAATTCCAATAGATACCTACATCCATTGTGCATTGTGCTTCCCCTCAAGGGTCCCCACTCACCAGCTTTCAGTAGAAGCTAGAAGCTGGTGAGTGGGGACCCTTCAGGGGGAGCACAAGAGTCACCTGATCTGCTGAGCACTGTGGTCACCTTGGAGTCGCTGGCACTTTTTACAGCAATTTTTTGACATCACTTGTGTGGGACTATTGAATAGCATTTTTTTTGCTTATATATACAGTATCTCACAAAAGTGAGTACACCCCTCACATTTTTGTAAATATTTTATTCTATCTTTTCATGTGACAACAGTGAAGAAATGACACTTTACTACAATGTAAATTAGTGAGTGTACAGCTTGTATAACAGTGTAAATTTGCTGTTCCCTCAAAATAACTTAACACACAGCCATTAATGTCTAAACTGCTGGTAACAAAAGTGAGTACACCGCTAAGTGAAAATGTCCAAATTGGGCCCAAAGTGTCAATATTTTGTGTGGCCACCATTGTTTTCCAGCACTGCCTAACCCTCTTGGGCATGGAGTTCACCAGAGCTTCACAGGTTACCACTGGAGTCCTCTTCCACTCCTCCATGATGACATCACGGAGCTGGTGGATGTTAGAGACCTTGTGCTCCTCCACCTTCCATTTGAGGATGCCCCACAGATGCTTAATAGGGTTTAGGTCTGGACACAAGCTTGGCCAGCCCATCACCTTTACCCATGCTCTGCTTCAGTATGTCACAGTACATGTTAGCATTTATGGTTCCCTCAATGAACTTTAGCTCCCCAGACACTCTACACCATGCTTGTCTGTAGGCAGGATACACTTGTCTTTGTCCTCCTCATCTGGTTGCCGCCACACATGCTTGACACCATCTGAACCAAATAAGTTTATCTTGGTCTCATCAGACCACAAGACGTGGTTCCAGATATCCATGTCCTTAGTCTGCTTGTCTTCATTAAACTGTTTGCAGGCTTTCTTGTGCATCATCTTTAGAAGAGGCTTCCTTTTGGGACAACAGCCATGCAGAACAATTTGATGCAGTGTGCGGCGTATGGTCTGAGCACTGACAGGCTGACTCCCCACCCCTTCAATCTCTGCAGCAATGCTGGCAGCACTCACACGTCTGTTTCCCAAAGGCAATCTCTGGGTATGACGCTGAGCATGTGCACTCAACTTCTTTGGTCCACCATGGCGGGGCCTGTTCTGAATGGAACCTGTCCTCTTAAACCGCTGTCTGGTCTTGGCTACTGTGCTGCAGCTCATTTTCAGGTTCTTGGCAATCTTCTTATAACCTAGGCCATCTTTATGTAAAGCAACAATTCTTTCTTTTTAGATCCTCAGAGAGTTCTTTGCCATGAGGTGCCATGTTGAACTTCCAGTGACCAGATGGAGAGAGTGAGAGCGAAAACATGAAATTTAACCACACCTGCTCCCCATGCACACCTGAGACCTTGTAACACTAACGAGTCACATGACACCAGGGGAGGGGAAATGGCTAATTGGGCCCAATTTGGACATTTTCACTTAAGGGTGTACTCACTTTTGTTGCCAGGGGTTTAGACATTAATGGCTGTGTGTTGAGTTATTTTGAGGGGACAGCAAATTTACACTGTTATACAAGCTGTACACTCACTACTTTACATTGTAGCAAAGTGTCATTTCTTCAAAGATAGAATAAAATATTTACAAAAATGTGAGGGGTGTACTGTACATCTCCTTTCTCAGTAACATATATACTGACTTTACACCAATTGATAATTTTTTTATATAGATTTATGGTGTTGCATCTCTTACTTGGGATGTAGGTATCTATTGGAATTTTAGTTTATGTCACAGATGGTTTTATTATATCATCTTTTGATGTGTGCATTTACACTTGTTACATTATCATCACTATCATGATATGTATGACTATTAATATTATTATTATTATACGAGATTTATATAGCGCCAACAGTTTACTCAGCGCTTTACAATGTATAAGGGGGACAACACAATTACAGTACAATACAAAAGGTACAGGAGGGCCCTGCTCGTAGAGCTTACATTCTAAAAGGGAGGGGGTGGTGGTACAAAAGGTAATATCTGCAAAGAATGATTTGATGGGGGTGGCTCAGGGACAGTTATGTGGGTGTGGGATAGGCTTCCCTGAATAAATGAGTTTTCAAGGATCTCCTAAAGGTGGACAGGGTAGGGGCTGATCGGACATACTGGGGCAGGGAATTCCAGAGGATGGGAGAGGCTCTGGAGAAGTCCTGAAGGCGAGCATGGGAGGAGGTAACAAGGGAGCTAGAGAGCAGGAGGTCCTGGGAGGAGCGGAGGGGGCGATTTGGGCGATATCTGCAGATGAGGTTGGTGATGTAGATGGGGGCGATGTTGTGAATGGCCTTGTATGTTATGGTTAGCATTTTGAATTTTACACGGTGGGGTAGGGGAAGCCAGTGAAGGGATTGGCAGAGGGGAGCAGCAGTCACGGATCGATTAGTGAGGTGTATTAGTCTAGCAGCAGCATTCATAATAGACTGAAGGGGGAATAGCCTGCTTAAGGGTAGGCCATTAAGGAGAGAGTTGCAATAGTCGAGGCGGGAAATAATCAAAGAGTGAATAAGTTGTTTTGTAGTGTCATTAGTCAGAAAGGGTCGAATTTTGGAGATGTTGCGGAGGTTAAGGCGGCAGGATTTAGCCAGTGATTGGATATGGGGGCTGAAGGAGAGGTCAGAGTCAAGGATTACACCCAGGACTCTGGCATGTGTGGAGGGACCAATGGTTGTGTTGTTGATATTAATGGTGAAGTCACAGGAGGGGGACCGTGAAGGAGGAAATATAACAAGCTCAGTTTTAGAAAGATTAAGTTTGAGGAAGTGGTGTGACATCCATACCGATATGTCATTCAGCAAGTTTGAGATCCGTGAGGAGATAGTGGGGGTGAGTTGGGGAGTGGAGAGATAGATCTGTGTGTCATCGGCATAGAGATGGTATTGGAAGCCATGGGAGGTGATCAACTGGCCCAGGGAAGAGGTATAGAGTGAGAAAAGGAGAGGCCCAAGGACAGAGCCTTGGGGTACCCCAACAGAAAGAGGAAGGGGAGCAGAGGAGGTGGAGTTGTAAGTGACGCTGAAAGTGCGCTGAGATAGGTAGGAGGAGAACCAGGATAATGCAGAATCACGGAGGCCAAGGGAGTGTAATTTGCTGAGGAGCAGCAGGTGGTCAACTGTGTCAAAGGCAGCAGAGAGGTCTAAAAGTATGAGTATGGAGTAGTGGCCATTGGTTTTGGCAGTTATTAGGTCATTGGTGATTTTTAGTAGGGCAGTTTCAGTCGAATGTTGTAGGCGGAAGCCAGACTGTAGGGGGTCGAGAAGGTTGTTGTCCGTGAGGTAGCGACTCATTTGGTCATGAACAAGGCGTTCGATGAGCTTGGAGGCAAACGGGAGAAGGGAGATAGGTCTTAAGTTATTCAAACAGGTGGGGTCTAGTGAGGGTTTTTTGAGTATGGGGGTAACCAGTGCATGTTTGAACGGGGAAGGAAAGGTGCCGGAGGAGAGGGAGAGGTTGAAGATGTGGGTTAGGGAGTTGAGGATAGAGTGGGAAGGTGGTCGCAGCAATTGAGAGGGGACAGGGTCCAGGGGACATGTAGTGAGGTGTGCCATGGAGAGGAGTTTATCAACTTCTTCTGTGGTAACTGGGCAAAAGGAGGAGAGTATTGAGTGTGGTGTTGGACCTGATATGTTGGGTAGGGGAGGAATTTTAATGCTGGATATCTCCTTGCGAATTGTGTTGATTTTGCTATTGAAGTGGTTGGCAATATGTTGAGCGGTAAGCAAGTTGGTGGGAGGGGGCAGTGGGGGGTGAAGTAAGGAATTAAGGGTAGAAAAGAGTTGACGAGGTTTGGATGAGAGGGTTTTGATGAGAGTGTTGTAATAGGTTTGTTTAGCAGTGTGGAGGCAGGAGTTGTATTTGAGAAGGACAGATTTGTAGAGGGTAAAGTCTTGCAGGGATTTAGATTTACGCCATGCTCGCTCAAGAGCACGGCTGCGTCTCTTGAGACTTCTGGTGTCGTCTGTTTGCCAGGGTTGTGGCAGATGGGGCCTGGTTCTGCGTGTAGAAAGAGGAGCAAGTACGTCTAGGGAGGATGACAACGTGGTGTTGTAGATGGAAGTGGTTAGGTCTGGGCAGGACAGGGGTGCGATTTTGTCATAAAGGCCATCAGTAGCAGAGTGAAGAAGGGAAGGTTTGAGGTTGCGAAGGTTCCTGCGGGTAGTGGTTTGTGGGTTGGCAGCATGGGATATAGGAGACAAGGAGAGTGTGAAACGGATAAGGTTGTGATCAGAGAGAGGAAAGGGTCATTTGTTTATAAGTAAGGTGTGGGTGGTATACCACTGTGGGCTACAGAGTATCACCATCCCTCATTATATTAGGGTAGCGCCATTCACACCATCTCTTTTTATTATTATCTGTATAGCTCCTTATGGGAGCTTATTGGGGGGCAGCAACCCGGTATTGATCCTAAACGCGGAGCCTACCACTTTCTTGCAAAAATACCAGGTACTTTAGAGTGAGAAGGAGCATTTGTCAACACTGGGCCAATTACCAAGCATGGGTAGAGTCCATAGCACTCTGTAAGTCATGACTTCAGTGACACGGAGTGGCTTCCTTAGCATAGGAGTGGAAGAAGGTTACACAAATAAAGGGCAGGTTCACTTTAAAGTTGTACTCCGGCCATACGTACAGTAGATCCCCTTCCCCAAAACAATACTCCCATCTCCTCTTACTATTGGCTGTGGTAATAAAAAAAAAATTGAATAGCCCCTTTTCGTTACCTAACCTAAGAGCAATTGTTTTCCATGTGCTTTTGGGTTCAGCCTGCATTGATCAATGCAGCTCAACGCACCTGGTGAGAACAAGCCCATAATCCATGGTCATGAGGTCCTAGGTTTCTCTCCTCATTGCAGAGAGGAAGGGTCCTTCTGTAGGTGCCCAACTTTCTACTTTCTATCCAGTGATGGGATCCTTTTAAGTTCTGAACAGTGCAATGATGTTATGACTTAGAATGAGGTGAACAGTCAGCGGTGAATGCACACTGCAGCGCTGAGTTTCTGTTTTCCAGCAAAGGACAGGTGTCAGTAGACATCTTATTCAAAAACTTTTTTAAAAGCCTTTTTTTTAAACAATGCTGGAAGATGGGAGTGTGGAGGGGGTGGGATGGATAAGGGGCAAAGTCTCCATAACCTTAGTCTAGCCATAACCCAACTCTTAAACTTACCTTAAAGGATAACTGAATTTGCAAAACAAATTAAGATTTGCACTGTCCTTGCAGTCTATGTCAATATAATGTGTTACCTTTTCTGAAAATAAATCCTGATTCCAGCAGTGTCTGGCCTATGTGTGCCTCAATCTTTGCTGTAAACAAGTCACTACTAGAGGACACTATTTGGAGACAGGAGATCTGCTTTGTATTGAGCTGAATGAACCACTCCTGTCCCAGGAGGAGATTTTTCAGCACACAGCAGGATATACTCTCAGCCTGGAGGCTGCAGTCACTATTTCTTAAAAAAGAAGTTGCCTTCAGTAAGGATGACCAGTCATATTGGCATTGGAAAGATTATAATCATTCCCTTGAGTCCAGGCATTGCAGTGATGTTTCCATAAGGATGGTGGATACAATATTTTTCATTCTATCTCAGGGATCATCTGCACACACTGCACAAACAAGTTCTATTTTAATATATTTACACAGAACACAAAAATTAATAAAACATTTCATATTTTGAACAAAATCGAGCATTGAGTACAACCATAAAACCTTCCAATTTACTGCCTGTTGGTGACATGTGCTTGTAATAATCAGATTATTTGCAGACTTTTCTGTTTTATTCTGATTTAAATAAGATGACAAATGGGGTCAACTGTTTTTTGCATCATCTCCAGGAAATCATAAAGCATATTATTTTACAAACTGCTTAATTGCTCAAGAATAAGCTTGGCGCTCATGTCTTATTTTATTGGATGGGTCTAGCCATCTCTGTTTTTCAGTTATTGGTTGGGTGAATAATTTTCTGTTATAGATTTTGAGCGATATTAAAGCTGAACTCGGATAATATAAAAGCTCATGCACATGAACGCTAATGCCTGTACAGCATAAAAAATTTGGCGCATTGCACCGCCCAAGAGTCACAGGTGGTGTGTACAGCCTGCTGCCAAAAGCCTGTTAATAATTATGATGATCTAAAAAAATACACAGCGGTTGCATGCATAACCTGGTGATACAGATTTTGAAAAATGGTAATGGTGCAGCGCTGTACTAAATAAAGTCTGAGTTGAAGTTAAAAGTTCATAAACATTCAAGTAGATGTTCTTAAGCTGTGTAACAGTGGTAGATGGAAGCCGTCACCAACACCCCATCACACTGACTCTTACGCTAAGGTAATAACATATAAGCAGCAAGTATCATCTAATTGCAGTCTCAGCAATCCTCCACTCCAAGGATATCACCTCCCTCTGAGCAAGATTTACAATGATACCAGATTATGGATGTCCGTTCAGAGGTATATTCCATCAGCAGCTCACACGAAATGTCAATAGGAGCTTTTCATCAGGGCAATGGTATTCTCAAATCATAAATGGAACAAACCTCATTGGGCAGACATACCAAATAATGTTTATTAAAAACGAAGAATAAAACTCCAATTTTCACAGCAGAATACAAGCATAAAGAAACGACCAGCGTTTCCAACCAACAAAATGGCCACTGCGTCCCAGCACATAATCATGTCACACGTTCCAATTTCTACCTACGCGTTTCATCATCGGATGACGTCCTCAGGAGCGTGGCTAAGCATGTGATATGGCTATTTATATAAGGGACAAGTTATTGTGAAAAGCTGATATTAGCGGCGTTCCAGAACCAGAAACGCAACCAAAGGCCATTCTCAATCAGGGAGGGCACATTAATAAACATCATTATTAAGACTAATAATAATATTCTTAACTTTGAAACATATCACCCCCTACCAAGGAAATAGATATTCAAACCTAAATAAACATTTTTTACTTAAAAACAACTTACCTCAATTGGAAGCGAATATACTGGGAAACAGTGCCGTCTTGTGGTTGATAAATATATTACAACAATAAACAAACCTCAACATATATTGCTAAAAAATTACAAAAAATAATCAAACTAACACCATATTACAAACGGAACATTCATTAACAATACATCAATAACAGCATATCTCATCCGCCATTATTAATAAAGGACTTAATATCCCATTCAATACCCATACCGAATGGGGGGGGGGGGGAATTTTGGCTTGATATATTCACCTCATTTCTAACCTGGAGATCTTTCTAACTACATTACTACCCCTCCAGTGGCTAGTAAACCTATCTATTCCTAAAAAGGTAGTACCCTCAGGATTGCAGTCATGTCGCAAAGCATAATGCTTGGACAGGCTGTGCTTAAGAAATCCTTTCTTTATATTAGCTACATGCTCGCCCAATGTTGTCTGTAACATATGGACAGTACGATCAATGTACTGAAACCCGCATGGACAACAAATAATATAAACAACATTTTTGGATGAGTATGTAATAAAGGGCTTAATAGGAAATTGCTCATGGGTGGAAGTAGACTGAAAGGAGTCAATTCTCCTACATCTCTGAGCATTCATTTTGCAAATCAGACATTTCCTACAAAAAAAAAAACACCCATACTCTGAAAAAAAAGAAAGTTGCTTAGGGGGATCAACAACATTGGGTGCTATCTGAAATCTTAATGGGGGAACGCCCCTGTAGACCACCCAAGGGTTATCAGTGAGAGGTGGTCCCAAAACTCTATCACTTTGCAGTACACTCCAATGTTTATGAATAATCCTCTTTACCTCGTAATGCTGATTAGAATACGTGGTAAAGAGGGCAAACTTGAAGCTATCATCCTGGCCCTTAGATTTTGGCATTAAAAGATCATCCCTACTTTTTTCAGGAGCCAATTTCAGGGCTCCCTCCAGTTCATCTGCCTCATAGCCCTTCTCTAATAATCTCTGTTTAAGGACAGAAGCTTCATGTAAAAAATCATCGCCCCCATCTACATCACCAACCTCATCTGCAGATATCGCCCAAATCGCCCCCTCCGCTCCTCCCAGGACCTCCTGCTCTCTAGCTCCCTTGCTACCTCCTCCCATGCTCGCCTTCAGTGCTTCTCCAGAGCCTCTCCCATCCTCTGGAATTCCCTACCCCAGTATATCCGATCAGACCCTACCCTGTCCACCTTTAGGAGATCCCTGAAAACTCATTTATTCAGGGAAGCTTATCCCACACCCACATAACTGTCCCTGAGCCACCCCCATCAAATCATTCTTTGCAGCTATTACCTTTTGTACCACCACCCCTCCCTTTAGAATGTAAGCTCTACGAGCAGGGCCCTCCTGTACCTTTTGTATTGAACTGTACTGTAATTGTGTTGTCCCCCTTATACATTGTAAAGCGCTGCATAAACTGTTGGCGCTATATATATCTCGTATTATAATAATAATAATAAAGTTTGTGCAATTCCTTCTTAGCCTTAAAAACTGGCTCTTAGGGACGGATCTCAACCAAGCACTGTGGTGACAGCTCTTAGTATCAATGTATCCATTCCTATCTGTTTCTTTGAAGTATGCTGATGTGATAATGTCACCATCAACAACCCAAAGCCTCAAATATAGGAAATGGATCTCGGTCTTGCTTGCCTCATGTTATAACCTGATGCCCCAGTCATTATCATTCAACATGGACATAAACTCACTCAGCGATTCAAATTCGCCATCCCATAGGAGCAGGATGTCCTCTATGTACCTTTTCGAGAGAATCAACTCTGGTCTAGGTCTCTGATAGACGACATCCTCCTCCCATTTAGCCATAAAGAGGTTGGCCATGCTGGGTGCAAACTTGGCCCCCATGGCCACCCCTTTGTTTTGCACATAATAGGAACCACCAAACCAAAAATAGTTGTGCCCCATGGCATAATCCAAAAGGCTCAAAATAAAATCCCTCTGAATATCAGAAATAGTATCCTATCTCAGATAATGCTCCACTGGCTCACGACCATATCGATGCTATATAACAGTGTATAATGATAATACATCTTCAGTGACAATGATATAACTCTCCTTCCAATCCACCAATTTAAGGGCATTAATAACTTGTGTGGAGTCTCACAAAAAAGAGTTCTTACCACCAAAGGCTGCAAAAGGTGATCAATATATTTGTCCATCCTGGAAGTAATCGAATCAATTCCACTTATAATCGGTCTCCCAGGGGGGTGAACAGGATCCTTATGCAACTTTGGTAGGTAGTAGATCACCCTAGGGGCTACAGGGATCAAAAAGGCATTCTCCTTTTTGGAAATAATTTTCCTCGGCGAACCTCCTCTACCAAAGCTATAAGCTCTTTTTTGAATTTGAAAGTAGAATTCACTCTTAATGGAACACAAGTTTCCCGGCCTGATAATAACCTTAACATTTCTGACTTCTAAGCCTCACTGTCAAAGATCACAATCCCCCACCCTGTCAGCAGGGCCTACTACAATATCGTCAAGTTCTTTCAAAGGGTCTAAAGCCTTCTTAAACATAAATTCCCTCCTATTGTTTTTGATCTATAATTGCTCCAGATCTTTAGTGACCAGGTCCCTAAAAACTGAAACTGAGAGAGCAAAATGTCATGGGGGATTAAATAGAAAAGCATTAGATAAGAAGGAATTCCTAACATCTGCAGCAGCCATTTTATTCGACCGGAAGGGATTTGAAATCTTGTACTGCTTGATATTAATTTTCCGAAAGTATTTCTGGATATCAATGAAAGTTTCAAATTTGTTTGATGACCGTGAGGGAGCAAATTTCAAACCATGATTCAGCAAATTGGCAGTACTTAAATTAAAAGGGCCAGAATCTCTCAGATCCGCCTTCTTCTTAGAGCGGATCTGCCTCCCCGCTTAGGACCCCCTTTTGGATCTATGCTTCTTTTTAGATTCAGTGCCCCGGGAAAAAAATGGTTGTTATTACCATTGCCATTAAATGAACCACCTCGCCCTGCAGGGTTAGATACAGACGGGTGGTTCTGCTGATGCCAATAGTTGTTACCCAAAGGCACCCTTTGAGAATAATCCTCCTGCTGATTATACTGGAATACCCAATTAGTAGGATGTTCTGTGATATACCTCTCCTCCCCCTGGAAGTTGTCCCTAACACTTAGTGGATCAAACTGGTTATAGGTAGTAGTAGTAGGATGAAAGTTGGAAGGGAATGGACAACCCCCCTCTCCTCCCACCCCTACCGTGTCCCCGAAAACACGGTAGGGGTGGGAGGAGAGGGGGGTCGTCCATTCCCTTTCAACTTTCATCCTACTACTACTACCTATAACCAGTTCTGTAAGAAAAGGAGAGAGAGATTGTGAGTTCCTACGAGCTGGGAACCCCATTCTCTCATCTCCTATAGTCAATCCCATCCTCCACAGTTATAACACACACCCAGGGAACACAGTTAACCCCTTGATTGCCCCCTAGTGTTAACACCTTCCCTGCCAGTGACATTCATACAGTAATCAGTGCATTTTTATAGCACTGATCGCTGTATAGTTGTCAGTCGACCCAAAAATGTGTCAAAAGTGTCCGATGTGTCCGCCATGTTGCAGTCTCGATAAAAATCGCAGATCGCCGCCACTAGCAAAAAAAAAAATAATAATGAAAATGCCATAAATCTATCCCCTATTTTGTAGACGCTATAACTTTTGCGCAAACCAATCAATATACGTTTTTTGCAATTTTTATTACCAGAAATATGTAGGAGAATACATATGGGCCTAAACTGAGGAAAAAAATTTAGCTTTTTTTTTTTTAAAAAGTTGGGGCTATTTATTACAGCAAAAAGTACAAAATATTGTGTTTATTTCAATATTGTCACTCTTTCTTTGTTTATAGCTCAAAAAATAAAAACCACAGAGATTATCAAATATCACCAAAAGAAAGCTCTATTTGTGGGAAAAAAAGGACATCAATTTTGTTTGGGTAGAGCGCAATTGTCAGTTAAAGCGACGCAGTGCCGTATCGCAAAAAATGGCCTGGTCATTGAGCAGCCAATTCTTGCGAGGCTGAAGTGGTTAAGAACATCTACTTAAATGTTTATGAACTAATTTAAACTCAGACTTTATTTAGTACAGCACTGCACTATTATCACTTGTTACTGTTTATTGTGCTGAACAATACTGTGATAGCTGCTATATGTTAGGATTTATATTAATCCAAGCGCAATAGATTTGTGTTTGTTATTACAGACGTTGAAAGGCTGCTGGCAGCAGGCTGTGCGCATCACCTGTGGCTCCTGGGCACCGAAACACACCCATTCATTAAGCTGAAGGCTCAAATACATCTGTGTGCATGAGCCCTAAAAGACAAGCATTTTATCTAGTTATAGTGGGTATAAATAAGAATCACCCCCCTTTAAAATAATCAAATTTTGTTGCTTTGCAGCCTAAAATGAAGAGACCAGTGGTGGCTAGTGCTTAAAATTTTTTGGGGGGGCACAAACAAACTGAAAAATACTGAATCCCCCCATCAATTGTAGCCTCACTGTGACCATCATATGCAGCCACTGGTGCCCATCAAATGCAGCCACTTGTGCCCGTCATATGCAGCCACTTGTGCCCATCATATGCAGCCATTGTGCCCATCATATGCAGCCATTGTGCCCATCAAACGCCTCCATTGTACCCATCATATGCAGCCACTTGTGCCCATCATATGCAGCCAATGTGGGCCATGAAACGCAGCCACTGTGCCTATCAAATGTGGCCACTTGTGCCCATCATATGCAGCCACTTGTGCCCATCATATGCAGCCACTTGTGCCCATCATATGCAGCCACTTGTGCTGATCAAACGCAGCCAAATGCGGCCACTTGCGCCCATCATATGCAGCCACTTGTGCCCATCAAACGCAGCCACTTGTGCCCATCATATGCAGCCATTGTGCCCATCATACGCAGCCATTGTGCCCATCATACGCAGCCACTTGTGCCCATCATATGCAGCCAATGTGCCCATCAAATGTGGCCACTTGTGCCCATCAAATGCGGCCACTTGTGCCCATCATATGCAGCCACTTGTGCCCATCATATGCAGCCACTTGTGCTGATCAAACGCAGCCAAATGCGGCCACTTGTGCCCATCATATGCAGCCACTTGTGCCCATCAAATGCAGCCACTTGTGCCCGTCAAATGCAGGCACTTGTGCCCATCAAACGCAGCCACTGTGCCCATCATATGCAGCCATTGTGCCCATCAAATGCAGCCAATGTGCCCATCAAACGCAGCCACTGTGCCTATCAAATGCGACCACTTGTGCCCATCATATGCAGCCACTTGTGCCCATCATATGCAGCCACTTGTGCTGATCAAAAGCAGCCACTGTGCCCAAATTCAGCTAATTGTGCCCATAATATACAGCCACTTGTGCCCGTCAAATGCAGCCACTTGTGCTCATCATATGCAGCCATTGTGTCCATCAAACGCAGCCACTGTGCCCATCAAATGCAGCCACTTGTGCCTATCATATGCAGCCAATGTGCCCATCAAACGCAGCCACTGTGCCCATCAAATGTGGCCACTTGTGCCCATCATATGCAGCCACTTGTGCCCATCATATGCAGCCACTTGTGCCCATCATATTCAGCCACTGGTGCCCATCAAACGCAGCCACTGTGCCCAAATTCAGCCACTTGTGCCCATCATATACAGCCACCTGTGCCCATAAAATACAGCCACCTGTGCCCATCAAATGCAGCCACTTGTGCCCAGTATATGCAGCCACTTGTGCCCATCATATGCAGCCACTTATGCCCATCATATGCAGCCACTTGTGCCCATCATATGCAGCCACTTGTGCCCATTAAATGCACCCACTTGTGGCCAGTATATGCAGCCACTTGTAACCAGGATATGCAGCCACTTGTGTCCATCATATGCAGCCATTGTGCCCATTAAATGCAGCCACTTGTGGCCAGTATATGCAGCCACTTGTGCCCAGTATATGCAGCCACTTGTGTCCATCATATGCAGCCACTGTGCCCACCGACCCCTCCCACTCGCGGGGATTGTGGCTCTGGCAGCACCCCCAACCCCCTCTATGGCTCTAATCAGGTGCTACAAAAAGTAACACCCCCTCCCGCCCCGCCATAGGAAGCCATGAGTATGGCGTCCTGAAAGTGACTGGGCGCATGGATGGGGAGGGGGGGCAGCGCCCATGCACCCACAGTGTATGGACCGCCACTGGAACAGACACAGTTTTTGTTTTATCCAGCTATATTTACTCAGTGCAACTTATAACATCCAAGTGAAAGATATAACACCAACATGTCAAAAAATAAATGAATAAAAAACTGAATCTTTGAGTTGGAAAAGGGATCAGCCCCTGTGTCAGTATTTTGTTGAACCACTTTTTGTTTTAATCACAGCCTTTAGTCTGTAGGGATCTGTCTCTACTAACTTTGCACATCTAGACTTTGCAATAATTTCCCACTCTTCGTTGCAGAACTACTCAAGTTAAATTAAACTTGATGGTGACAATTTCTGGACTGCAATCTTCAAGTCATTCCACAGATTTTCAATGGGGTTTAAAGTGGTTGTAAACCCACGAACAAAACAAACAAACAAAAAAAAAACTGCGAGACAAAGGCATAATGAGCTAGCATGCATAGCATACTAGCTCATTTTGTATTACTTACCTTAGATCGCAGCGGTCCTCGTTCACCGCTCCGGCCGCCGACATTGCTCCCGGACTTACTTCCAGGTATCGCGGCTCCGACGCTGTGACTGGCCGGAGCCGCGATTAAGTCACTGCTGCGCATGGGAGCCGTCAGTAACAGCACAGTGGCATACGTGCCACTGCTTCAGTGCGCGTGTGCCGATGACGTTGGCACATGCAGATACAGGGGATATCTCCTAAACCAGTGTTTCTCAACTCCAGTCCTCAAGGCGCCCCAACAGTTCAGGTTTTCAGGATTTCCCTCAGATGATACAGCTGTGGTAATTACTAAGCCAGTGAAGCTGATCAAATCGCCTGTGCAAAATAATGGTAAGCGTGAAAACATGACCTGTTGGGGCGCCTTGAGGACTGCAGTTGAGAAGCACTGTCCTAAACCATGCAGGTTTAGGAGATATCCAGAGTAGCTACAGGTAAGCCTTATTATAGGCTTATCTGTAGCAAAAAGTGGTTGTAAAGGATTTACAACCACTTTAAGTCTGGGCTCTGACTAGGCCATGCAAGGACATTCACCTTTTTATCCTTCAACCACTGTGTGGTCATTTTTGCTGCGTGCCTTGGGTCATTGTCATGTTGGAATATAAACCTTCTTCCCATTGACAACTTTCTGTCAGAGGGCAGCAGATTTTCCTCAAGAATTTGATGGTATTTTGCCCCATCCATTTTTCCTTCTATCCTGATAAGTGCTCCAGTCCCTGCTGCAGAGAAACGCCCCCATAATAGGATATTACCACCTCCATGATTTACTGTAGGAATGCTGCTATTTGGATAGTGAGCTGTATTAGATTTCCGTCAGACGTATCGTTTGGTGTTGAGGCCAAATAATTCAAATTTAGTTTCATCCAACTATAACACCTTTTTCCATGTGGCCTCAGAATCTCCAAGGTGCGTTTTGGCAAAGCTCAGCTGTGACTACATGTGTGCTTTCTTGAGGAATGGCCTTTTTCTTGCAACCCACCCATACAAGCCACATTTGTGGAGAATTTGTGATATTGTTGTCTCATGCACACGATGACCACTCTGTCATCAATTCCTGCAACTGCTTCAGAATTTCTGTAGGCCTCTTGGTTGCCTCTCTGACCAGTTTCTTCCTGGCTCTTTCATCTAGTGTGGCGCGACGTCCTGATCCAGGGAGGGTCTGTGTTGTACCAAATACCTTCCACTTCTTAATAATAGACTTCTCCGTGCTTCTAGGCATTGAAAAAGCTTTTGATACTTTTTTGCATCCATCTCCTGACTTGTGCCTGTCCACAACTTTATCTAGAGATCTTTTGACAGTGCCCTGCCACCCATAGTTGGTTGTTTGCTTCAGCTGCACTACCAGAGACTGAAATGCTCCAGGAAAGCTATTTTAATGCTTAGCTAATCAAAATGACCACAGCTGATCGCAGTTGAAAGTCAAATGGTTTTGTGTGCCATTGAGAAGGTGAATAGCTACACCTGATTGAGTTAAGGGGTCATTTGTAGAAGGGGGGGTGATCCTTTTTCCAACAGTGATTCTGTTTTTTTTTTTTTTTTTTTCTTCTGACATGTTGGTGTTATATCTTACACTTGGATCTTATAAGCTTCACTGAGTAAATACAGCTGGAAAAAAAAACTGTTTCACTGCGAAAGGGTGGCACCTGTGTGCCACTCCCGGGCCACCAGCGGCTCGCTTTCACTGTGATTATACCCGGCTGGAGCTGATCTGCAGGTACCGGTGATCTGACTATTTAAACAAGACAGATTGTGGTTCTGACCGTAGAGAAGGCATGGATCCTGTATCTCTGCAAAGCGGGGACTAGGATCCATGTCTTCCCCAAGTAAAAGCACCTCCCACAGTACACAAAAGCACTGACTAGGAACCCCATTAACCCTTTGATTGCCCTAGCTGTTAAACCCCTTCCCAGCCAGTGTCATTAGTACAGTGACAGTGTATATTTTTAGCACTGATCACTTTATTAGTGTCACAGGTTCCAAAAAAGTGTCAAAGGTGTCAGTTAGTGTCCGACTGTGCATCGCAATATCGCAGTCCCACTATAAGTCGCTGATCGCCACCATTACTAGTAAAGAAATAAAAAAAAAATGAATAAAAATATCCCATAGTTTGTAGACACTATAACTTTTGCGCAAACCAACTAATATACACTTATTGGGATTTTTTTTACCAAATATATGTAACAGAATATATATTGGCCTAAATTGATGAAGACATTTATTTTTTCATTTTTTTTATTTGATAGGTTTTATAGCAGAAAGTAAAAAAAAAACTGTTTTGCTTTTATTTCAAAGCTGTCTTTTTTTTTGTTTATAGCGCAAAAAATAAAAAAAACAGAGGTGATCAAATACCAAAAGAAAGCTCTATTTGTGGGAAAAGGGGGACGTAAATTGTATTTGGTTACAGCGTTGCATGACCGCACAATTGTGAGTTAAAGAAATGCAGTGCCGTATCGCAAAAAAAGGCCCGGTTATGAAGGGCGGGGTAAATCTTCCAGAGGTCAAGTGGTAAAGGGGGTGATACTTTTCTATACCCACTGTAATGCCCCGTACACACGGTCGGAAATTGATCGGACATTCCGACAACAAAATCCTAGGATTTTTTCCGACGGATGTTGGCTCAAACTTGTCTTGCATACACACGGTCACACAAAGTTGTCGGAAAATCCGATCATTCTGAACGCGGTGACGTAAAACACGTACGTCGGGACTATAAACGGGGCAGTAGCCAGTAGCTTTCCTCTCTTTATTTATTCTGAGCATGCGTGGCACTTTGTGCGTCAGGTTTGTGTACACACGATCGGGATTTCCGACAACGGATTTTGTTGTCGGAAAATTTTATAGCCTGCTCTCAAACTTTGTGTGTCGGAAAATCCGATGGAAAAAGTCCGATGGAGCCCCGACATGGTCGGAATTTCCGACAACACGCTCCGATCGGACATTTTCCACCAGAAAATCCGAACGTGTGTACGGGGCATAAGTGTTATAAATGTGTAGTTAACCATTTGCCTAGAGCGTTGAATATAAGATGATTTCATGTTTCATTTAACACACCATAGCTGCCCCAAGATTGCTCTGGCTTTCCATCAGGACCATGACTAGTGATGTCATCATTAAAGGGGAAATTTTTGAAAACTAGAGTAATGCCGCGTACACACGAGCGGAATGTCCGACAGAAAAAGTCAGACGGAAGCTTTTCATTGTCTATTCCGATCGTGTGTGGGCCTCATCTGACTTTTTTTTTCAAAAATTCTGATGGACCTAGAAATGGAACATGTTATAAATATTTCCGACTGAACCAATTCCTATCGGAAAGCAAGTACGAGACGGAGTTTATTCCGACGGCAAAACCGGTCGTGTGTACAGGGCATAAGAGGGGTGAAGCAGAATCTGCTGTCCATAGTTGTTTTGTTTCCCAAGTGTATCCTGATTGTCGTTTTTAGCTGTTTACCTGGAGTATCACTAAAAGTGTGATGGTTTGGGCTACCCTTCCACCTCCATGCACCTACTTGTATTGAGAAGCAGAAGAGCCTTCATGCACAGGAACTCCTCCTGGCTGATCTGTAATTTCACAAACTCCTGCGGCAGCTGCCTCATTGCTATACAGAGGGAATAAAACGAGGACTCTTTCATTCGTTGTCTGAGGAAACAAACATTTGGCAAGTGTTATGTCCAGAAATACTTTCCTATATTCTGTGATGTTGGTGATGATGAAATGAGACCCAGTAGGCTCATGAAATGAGATTCAGTAGACTCGTGTCTTCGCTCCTGTTATATTTCTGAGCGACAACACACTGAGTTTTTAGACAAAGAAAAATACCAATATTAAAGGATTACGCTAAGGGATCATTTACACCAGCTGCAGTTGTATGCTGCTTTTTTTAATCGCATGCATATGCAAAAAACAAGACAAGAATGTTTTCCAATGAGCATAGTTTACACCACTGTGGTGCTTTAATATGAGTTTGAAATAAAGTACAGCACGCTGCTTCCAGTGGCGGCTGGTGGGGTTTTTATTTGGGGGACGGCAAACAACCCCCCCCCCCCCAGGGCCACCGGTGGAGCAGCACTAGCACAACTACCAGCTACCCCCCCCCCCCCGTGCGGCACGGCACTAACACCCCCCCTCCACCACCCACTGTCCTTACCGTGGACGCGGTGTTGAGAGCAGTGGCCAGAGCTGCTGTGGCCATCTTCCAGGGTGGCGGACTCCGGTGTCCTCTCCTGGAGTCCTCTCCGCAGTGCGTCTCCTCTTTGCTCCTCCCGGTGCTAGGCATCCAATAGGATCGCCTAATGTTTTGGCCAATCGGGAAAGAGGTTTCATACCTCCGATTGGCTGTGAGGAGGATCAGTGTTGCAACAGCGAACACCTGGGTGGGCTACGGGCGCATCCTCTGCGACCAGAGCCCACACTATTTTGAAACCTATTAGAGCCTATGGCTCTAATCACTTGCTTAAAAAAAACAAAAAACCTGGCCGCTGTAATTTATGTGCCCGGTGCCCAAAAGGGGCATGAATCTATCCACTGCATATAGGGGGTGAAGAGGAGAGAGGGGTAGGCTTCTTTTTGTATGGAAAAGTACCGGAACACAAGTGAATGCACAACAAAAAAATATACATATATAAGCATACAAACGCACTACAAATACGTTATTAATGCATCACATAATCACACATAGGTTGGACTTGATGGACTTGTGTCTTTTTTCAACCTCACCTGCTATGTAACTATGTAAGCATGCATGCAGAACAGCATACTGTACAAGGGGACTGAGGTGTAAAACAGGCCTA
Source organism: Lithobates septentrionalis (assembly GCA_037952835.1). Classification (NCBI taxonomy): domain Eukaryota; kingdom Metazoa; phylum Chordata; class Amphibia; order Anura; family Ranidae; genus Lithobates; species Lithobates septentrionalis. The sequence goes on along the minus strand of JBBDGP010000653.1, from coordinate 1,211,797 downwards.
AAGGTATCTACAAGCCACATGCCAGTTTGGCTTTATAGCACGCTATACAACACAAGCACCATATGACATCTTCATATAACCTTTAGTAAAAGTAGTATAATGCAGTACTTACAAACATTCTTTATATACTTGCTATATCACATAAAATGACATCCAGGAACAGACCTGTTCAACCTCTAGGCCACATGTCAAACACAAGGCCTGCGTGCTGAATCCAGCCCACCAGGCCATTTCATGTGGCCCTTGCACCTCTCCAGCAACTGTGGCATCTCCCTCGTCTCTGCCTCCAGCTTGTCTCAGCAGTTGGCAGCAGAAAGGAGGATAGAACTCCTCCTACAGATCCTGTGCCTCTCTGTGCAGTGGCAGTACCCTCTTGTCTCCGCCTCCCCTAGTCTCAGCATTCAGGAGCAGTGGCAGCTGGTGCTCAAATTTTTTTGGGGGGGCGCACACAAACTGAAAAATTCAGAAAAATACTGAAACAAAGAACATCAAATGCAGCCACTGTGCCCATCATATGCAGCCTCTGTGCCCATTAAATGCAGCCTCTGTGCCAATCAATTGCAGCCACTGTGTCTATCAATTGCAGCCACTGTGCCCATCATATGCAGCCTCTGTGTCTATGAAATGCAGCATCTATACCCCATCAAATGCAGCCTCTGTGCCCCATCATATGCAGCCTCTGTGCCCATCATATGCAGCCTCTGTGCCCATCATATGCAGCCTCTGTGCCCATCATATGCAGCTTCTGTGCCCATCAATTGCAGCCACTGTGCCCATCATATGCAGCCTCTGTGCATTGAAATGCAGCCTCTGTGCCCATGAAATGCAGGCGCTGTGCCCCATCAATTGCTGCCTCTGTGCCCATCATATGCAGCCACTGTGCCCCGCCCCCCACCCGCCTACCCGTTCGCTGTCTGACTGGCACTTACCCCATCTTGGTGGTGGATCAGGCAGTCGGTGACGAGCTGTGAGACGGGTAGCGCAGGTCAGGCGACGGCTCCTGTGTTCTCTGTGCATCTCTTCTTCGCTTCTGCTAGCTGGCCAATGGGATCGCCTGTGCCTTCAGCCAATCAGGTGACCGGTATTAGACCTGCGCCTCCTGATTATCGGAGAGGCGGTTCAGTGTTAGAAAAGCAAATATTAATTTGCTTTTCTAACACCCCTGGGTGGACTGCGAGCGCAATGCTCTGCACTCCAAGTCCACCTTTTTTGAAGCCTATTAGAGCCTATGGCTCTAATCAGGCGCTTTTAAAAAAACACCCCACTGCTGGAATTCAGGCGCCCGGCATCTGAAAAGGGGGTGGATACAGCGTCCATGAATAGATTAATGCAATGCATGAATCTATCCATTTGTCATTAAGGGGACGGTGCCAGTGCGCCCTTAATGGACGGGCCACCCCTGTTCAGGAGACTCCAGCCCTCCTCTGGTCCTCCTCCAGACCCTGTACTTTCTGCTTCCCAGCTCCACCCCCAGCTTCTTCCCAGCAGCACGAGGTGAGGGGCTACACTGTGATGTAAAGGAGGGTGGAGAACTCTTGACTTCTGATGGTGGGGGTGTTCTTGACATCTTTTTATAATCATTATGAGAATAGTACAATTCTATGCCAGTTAAAAAGGATACACTGCTGGTATCATAAGTTTCTTACTACAACCAGTAATAATCAAAATGCAGAGGCAATTACTTTTTTTTTCACAAGAAGGCAAAGACAATTACTTAACATGATAAAGAGCAGGTACAGTGGAACCTTGGATTACGAGTATAATCCGCTCCAGGAGAATGCTTGTAATCCAAAGCACTCGCATATCAAAGCGAGTTTCCCCATAGAAGTCAATGGAAACGAAGATAATTCGTTCCGCATTGACTTCTATTACATGCAATACCGCAAGTGGCCAGATACCGAATGTGGTGGGCGCCGGAGAGCCTCGGAAATACTCGGGGACAGCTCGGCTGAACTCGGAAAGGATCGGAAACACTCGGGAATGGAGTATTTCCGAGCGATTCCAAGTATTTCCGAACGGCTCCGGAACGTTCCTCTGGCCAAATGCGGTGCTGCACACCCCATTAGCTTGAATTCTGCTCGTTTTCCGAGACCACACTTGCAAACCGAGTCAGAATTTAAAAAAAAAAGTTGCTCGTCTTTCAAAACGCTCGTTAACCGCGTTACTCGTAAACCAAGGTTCCACTGTACATTTTTTATAATCTTACAGATACAACTGACCCTTTGAGGGCAACCATAATACTGATGTGGCCCATGATGAAAATGTGTTTGACACCCCTGCTCTAGGCTTTGTTCATATGTGTGGCTAGGGGGCAGTCAAACTAGGTGGTGGAGCTGCGGTTTTACTGTCCCCCAGCGAGCCAGTTGCCTGAAGCAGGGAATGCAGCCGCTCAGGGCTGTACACACGCTGCACCTGCAATGCTGTGTGAATATGTGAATGAGCTCTTACTGCACAGAATATATCCCTGCAGTGGATCCTGTTAGGCCTCTTTCGCACGGCCGGGTAGTTGCAGCCGCTGGATTCCTGCAGCAAGAATCGGCATATTCTTGCTGCTGGAATGACCGAGTTATGTGCTCAGCCCATTCAAGCTAATGCTGGGCTGACAGCGGCCGCTGCTGTTCCCATGTAGCTGCACACGGAGAAGTTAGCTACGCTTAGCAACAAATGTCCAAGTCTGGACACGGTCAGCCACATCCAGGCTCAGACATCTGTCCCTAATCGCAGCTACAGGAATCTGGGGGCTGCAGCTACCTGACCATGTGAAAGAGGCCTTTCAGGTGCTGTCTCTAGAACGACCAGTTTCAAGGGTGGACCCTCTTCATCAGATCTCTTCCTGGATGCCATTTTATGTGATATAGCACGTTTATAAAGAATGTTTTGAGTACCAAATTTTTCTTAATAGAGGTTATATGAAGGTGTGGCATGATGCTTGTGTGCTTTCTGTTTGTTTTACAGTTGTGCTCAAAAGTTTGTACACCCTAACAGAAATTGTGACATTTTGACATTGGCCAAAGAACTGTCTTTTATTTAAGGATAGTGATCATATGAAGCCATTTATTATCCCGTAGTTGTTTGGCTCCTTTTTAAATCATAGTGATAACAGAAATCACCCAACTGACCCTGATTCAAGTAGCACACTACGAAAATACTTGAACAAAAATGAACTGCATGGTCGATTTGCCATGAAGAAACCTTTACTGCACCAATGCTTCAAAAAAAGCCCAGTTACAATATGCCTGACAACACCTTGACAAGCCTCAAAGCTTCCGGCACATTGTTATGTGGAGTGAAGGCTTCTTTCTGGCATCTCGACCATGCAGCTCATTCTTGTTCTTATATGTGTTCTTATATGTGTGGATGGGGGAATCGATTTCGTTTTTTCGTTCAGCCCAGCTGACTGAGTGAAAAAAAAACAATAAAAGCGCATGTACATGTTTATTCTGTACGAATGGGACTGCCGCCTCCTGGGTGCCAAATGGCATTTTTAAATAGGAAAATTGCGTCGCAACTATGGACTAATGCCCCGTACACACGGTCGGACATTGATCGGACATTCCGACAACAAAATCCTAGGATTTTTTCCGACGGATGTTGGCTCAAATTTGTCTTGCATACACACGGTCACACAAAGTTGTCGGAAAATCCGATCATTCTGAACGCAGTGACGTAAAACACGTACGTCGGGACTACAAACGGGGCAGTAGCCAATAGCTTTCATCTCTTTATTTATTCTGAGCATGCGTGGCACTTTGTGCGTCGGATTTGTGTACACACGATCGGAATTTCTGACAACGGATTTTGTTGTCTGAAAATTTTATAGCAAGCTCTCAAACTTTGTGTGTCGGAAAATCCGATGGAAAATGTGTGATGGAGCCTACACACGGTCGGAATTTCCGACAACAAGGTCCTATCACACATTTTCCATCGGAAAATCCGACCGTGTGTACGGGGCATTAGTGTTTGGCTTGCAGCAGCTTTTAGATAAAGGGGCCATAGAATGAAAAATGAAATTAAAAAAAAAATCATTTGCTTTCAGTTTGACAATTTTGAAGTAAAATATAATATAAAAGAAATACTCACTCATTCAGAACTAGATCTGGTGCAAAGTAAAGCATCTGCCCACTGACATGCGTATAAGATCTCCATCCCATAGCAAACACCATCAGACTCATCCAGGAATATTGCAGGAGGATAATCTGATCATCAATGTGCAAATTTCTAAAGCCTGGGGAGATAAATGAATAGTAACATTATAAAGTATGGCCTGCTAAAAACTCACATCGGTTAGTAAGGGCAATTTAACGTCAGTCTAAACAATGGTGTCACCTGCCCTATGATGTATTCTCCATTTATTCCCAATGGCCATTTAATCCCCAACATTATGCTGTGCCCCACCATGTGCCCCCCCAATTTTTTTACAAAAAATCAATGTCTAAGAGGGAGAGAGTCCCCAGTCAGCTCCTGCGGGTGATTCCTCCCCCCTCCGTCTGCTCACTGACACTGCATAATGCGAGCGCTCACACAACCACGGCTGCCCGATCTGCTCCACCAGGACTCTCAGTTACTGAAAAAACAGACTGATTTCTCCCATCCTTAGGACAGGAGAACCAGCCTGTAAATTCCAAGAGATGCCAGACCAGAGCAGTCAATAGCAGGGGCAGGACAGCAAGAGGAAGCTGGGGAACCCCACAGTGGCAGAACACCAGGGCCCGGAGGCAAGACAACCTTTGCAACCCTGATAGTTCTCCCACTGCTTTGGATCCTTATATTTTCTTGGTATGCTGGTGACATATATCTCTTGTTTTCTGCCACCCTGGGGGACCCCAATACAGTAGGAAGGGAGCTCACTGTAGAACATGTGAAAGGGCCGTTGTGGGGTCGTAGTAAAGGGCCCCAGTATATATTTATATATCTATATATCTATATCTATATATCTATATATATGCATTTTATAGTTGCCCCCCTACTTTTGTCCCTGTCCCTCCATGTGCCCCCCCTAAATATGAAAGCTGGAGACGCCACTGTTTATTCCTGAGGACCCAGGAGGGAGTGGGTGGCACTGTTTACTATAGATGAGCAAATGCAGTGTACCTTTAGATACATTTGGCCTTCATTTAAAGTCCAACACCAAGAAACTCTAAAATTCTCACTTGCAGTGAAGCTGTGCCCGCACTGTGAGGATTGACTGTTTAGTCTAGTGAAGAGTGACAGAAAGTGCTCCCCCTATGCTCTGGCAGTAGACTTTCCTCACGCCCAATGCAAGGCTAGGGATGATGCCAGGACCCTAGGCCACTAGAGCATGGGAGAGAAGACACTGCGGGGACTGGTCTGGCAGCACAGAGCAGCGGAGGATCGGGTAAGTAAATCTGCTTTTCCATACCCCCTAGACTAGGGATGAGCTTCGTGTTCGAGTCGAACCCATGTTCGGCTCGAACATCGGCTGTTCGACCGTTCGTCGAATTGCGAACGATATGGGCCGTTCGCGCCAAATTCGTGTGGCGCGTCACGGCCCATAATTCACTGCGGCATCGCAGTGCATTGCTGGCTGATGATTGGCCAAGCATGCACTATGACCCGCATGCTTGGCCAATCACAGCGCCGCCTGAACAGAGAGCCGTAATTGGCCAAAGCCAAGGAGGCTTTGGCCAATTATGGCTCAGGGGATTTAGTACACGCCCCACACTATATAAGGCCGCCTGCATGGCGGCCCTGTGTAGTGTGTGTTCCGGTGTGCTGAGAGATAGAGAGAGAGAGAGACAGTGTCATTTCATTTGAGTTAGATAGATTAGGCAGAACAGTCAGTCAGTTAGCTGCACTTACAGTGTATTGTGTATATATATGCATCCCAGGTGTTGCATATATATATATACACTGTATTCAGTTTAGCTAGATCCGTTCCTGTTATCTTCTAGACTATTTACATTTAGTGCAGTGCGTCTTGCTCACAGTGTTCAGCTAGATCCGTTCCTGTTATCTTCTAGACTATTTACATTTAGTGCAGTGCGTCCTGCTCACAGTGTTCAGCTAGATCCGTTCCTGTTATCTTCTAGACTATTTACATTTAGTGCAGTGCGTCCTGCTCACAGTGTTCAGCTAGATCCGTTCCTGTTATCTTCTAGACTATTTACATTTAGTGCAGTGCGTCCTGCTCACAGTGTTCAGCTAGATCCGTTCCTGTCATCTTCTAGACTATTTACATTTAGTGCAGTGCGTCCTGCTCACAGTGTTCAGCTAGATCCGTTCCTGTTATCTTCTAGACTATTTACATTTAGTGCAGTGCGTCCTGCTCACAGTGTTCAGTTAGATCCGTTCCTGTCATCTTCCTACTGACAGGCAGGCTTGTCTGGTTACAGTATATAAAGCTACCTGAAGAAAATTACTGGTGTTCTATTTGATCCTATTAGTACCACGGTCAGGCAGCTAGACTATTTACATTTAGTACAGTGCGTCCTGCTCACAGTGTTCAGCTAGATCCGTTCCTGTTATCTTCCTACTGACAGGCAGGCTTGTCTGGTTACAGTATATAAAGCTACCTGAAGAAAATTACTGGTGTTCTATTTGATCCTATTAGTACCACGGTCAGGCAGCTAGACTATTTACATTTAGTACAGTGCGTCCTGCTCACAGTGTTCAGCTAGATCCGTTCCTGTTATCTTCCTACTGACAGGCAGGCTTGTCTGGTTACAGTATATAAAGCTACCTGAAGAAAATTACTGGTGTTCTATTTGATCCTATTAGTACCACGGTCAGGCAGCTAGACTATTTACATTTAGTACAGTGCGTCCTGCTCACAGTGTTCAGCTAGATCCGTTCCTGTTATCTTCCTACTGACAGGCAGGCTTGTCTGGTTACAGTATATAAAGCTACCTGAAGAAAATTACTGGTGTTCTATCCCAGCTTAGTGCAGCTACAGGCCATTAGTATGTCTGGAAGGCCAAGAAGGAGAGGCAGACAGTCACAAGCCAATAAGAGAGGGCAAGCAGGCTCTGTGTCTAGTGCTGGTCGTGGAGACGGTGCATCCTCATCAGCACGTGGCCATGGGACACGCTTGGCCTTTTTTTCGGCAGCTGGCCGTGTTGAGCCGCAACATGCGGAAGACTTGGTGGAGTGGATGACCAAGCCGTCCTCATCCTCCTCATCCTCTCTCACCCATGCCCAGGGTGCTTTGTCTGGCAAAGCAGCGGCCTCTTCCCTCAGTTCAATGTCATCAGTGACTCCTTCCCTAGCTCCACCATGTCCTCCTGAGGAGTCCCTCGAACTGTTTGACCACAGTGTTGGGTACATGCTCCAGGAGGATGCCCAGCGTTTGGAAGGCTCTGATGATGATACTGAGCTCGATGAAGGCAGTAACATGAGCACGGACAGAGGGGGTGCCCAAGAAGGACAGCAATCTGGCAGTCATGCTCCCCCTGCTGCAGCATACTGCCAGGTTTGCTCCAGTGATGAGGAGGGAGGGGATGATGAGGTCACTGACTCAACGTGGGTGCCTGATAGGAGAGAGGAGGAGGAGGAGGAGGAGGAGGCGGCACATCACCAACGAGGCAGGATGCCCTCCAGGGGCCAGCCTAAGGGCAGCACATTGACTGCATCACACCCCAAAGCTCCACATGTGCAGGGCGCTGCAGTCTCTGCGCGTTATTCAAAAAGTTCTTTGGTGTGGGCCTTTTTTGAGACGAGTGCATCAGATTGCACCGCTGCTATTTGCAACATATGTCTCAAGCGTATCTCACGTGGCCAAAACATCTCCCGCTTGGGTACCACATGCTTGACCAGACATATGTTGACCTGCCATGCAGTTCGTTGGCGAGCGTATCTAAAAGACCCACACCAAAGAACAAAGAGGATCTCTCCTTGCTCCTCATCAGCTGAGATTTCCAACCCCACTAGACCTCCAGTCCTCTCTGAGACCTGCAGTGAGAGGAATGAAGGTGTAGAATTAGGTGTGTCACAGCCAAGTACTTGTGGGCAATCTGCTTTTGGTACACCGACGTCAGATTGTACCAGGCAAATTTCCCTGCCCCAGCTGCTGCACCGCCGAAAGAAGTTTGCTCCCAGCCATCCACATGCCCAGCGGTTGAATGCTAGCTTGGCAAAATTGCTAGCACTTCAACTGCTGCCTTTTCAGTTGGTAGACTCTGCCCTCTTCCGTGAGTTTGTGGAATGTGCGGTTCCTCAGTGGCAGGTACCCAAACGCCACTTTTTCTCACGGAAGGCGATTCCGGCTCTCTACCGGCATGTGGAAGGCAATGTCCATGCCTCGCTGGACAGGGCGGTCAGCGGTAAGGTGCATATTACCGCTGACTCATGGTCCAGCAGGCATGGACAGGGACGTTACCTACGTTTCACGGCGCATTGGGTGACTCTGCTGGCAGCTGGGAAGGATGCAGGACAAGGTGCAGTAGTGTTGGAGGTTGTTCCGCCACCACGCCTCCAAAATGCTGATTGTGACACACCTCTCTCCTCCACCCCCTCCTCTTCTTCTTCCTCCATGGCCTCTTCCTCGGAACCAGCGGTGCTCCGTAGTCGTTCAAGGGGCTACGCAAGTACGCAGGCCAAAAGATGCCATGCGGTGCTTGAGCTGGTGTGCTTGGGGGACAGGAGCCACACTGGGGCAGAGGTTCTGTCAGCTCTGCAGGGGCAGGTTCAGAGGTGGTTGACGCCACACCAACTTAAGGCAGGAATGGTGGTTTGCGACAATGGCACCAACCTCCTCTCTGCCCTCCGACAGGGACAAATGACCCATGTGCCCTGTTTGGCTCACGTCCTTAACTTGGTGGTGCAGCGGTTCTTGGGCAGGTACCCGGGCTTACAGGATGTCCTGAGGCAGGCCAGGAAAGTCTGTGTGCATTTCCGCCGGTCATATAATGCCAGTGCTCGGCTGACGGACCTCCAAAAGGAGTTTAACCTGCCCAAGAACCGCCTAATCTGTGACATGCCCACCAGGTGGAACTCAACATTGGCCATGCTGCAGCGGCTGCACACGCAGCAGAGGGCCATCAATGAGTACCTGTGCGACTATGGCACCAGGACAGGGTCAGGGGAGCTTGTTTTTTTTTTCCCCACGCCAGTGGGCCATGATCAGGGATGCATGCACTGTCCTGTCACCATTCGAGGAGGCCACGAGGATGGTGAGCAGTGACAGTGCATGCATCAGTGGCACTGTCCCCCTTGTCCACCTGTTGGAGCACACGCTGCGTGGAATAATGGACAGGGCACTTGAGGCAGAACAGAGGCAGGAAGAGGAGGACTTCCTTAGCTCTCAAGGCCCCCTTTATCCAGACAGTGTTCCTGCGTGCCCGCCGATCACACAGGAAGAGGACGAGGAGGAGGAGGAGGAAGATTGTGTCAGTATGGAGGTGGAGCCTGGCACTCAGCATCAGCAGCAGTCTTTAAGGGATCAGTCCCAAGAAACACATGGACTTGTACGTGGCTGGGAGGAGGTGGCTGCGGACGTTGTCGTCCTTAGTGACCCAGAGGACTCCGGACCGAATGCCTCAGCAAACCTACGCTGCATGGCCTCCCTGATCCTGCAAAGCCTGCGTAAGGATCCTCGTATTCGTGGTATCAAGGAGAAGGACCAATACTGGCTGGCAACCCTCCTTGATCCACGTTACAAGGGTAAGGTTGCGGACCTTATCTTGCCATCGCAGAGGGAGCAGAGGATGAAACATCTTCGGGAGGCCTTGCAGAAAGGTCTGTGCAATGCGTTCCCAGAGACTGGGAGGTTACAAACTCCTGTTTCTGGACAACGTGTTGCTGAGGCTTCGGTCAGTCAAAGAAGGAGCGGTGGAGAAGGTGGCCGTCTGACCGATGCGTTCAGACAATTTTTTGGTCCGCAGCCTCAAGGTATGATCGGTTCCAGCAACCATCGCCAGCGTCTGTTTTACATGGTGCAGGAATACCTAGGGGCAAGATCAGACTTGGACACCTTTCCCACCGAAAATCCTCTGGGTTACTGGGTCTTGAGGATGGATCACTGGCCAGAGCTTGCACAGTATGCAATTGAGCTACTGGCCTGTCCTGCATCCAGCGTTCTTTCGGAACGCACATTCAGTGCTGCTGGAGGCGTGGTAACCGATCACAGGGTGCGTCTGTCCACCGTCTCGGTCGATCGGCTGACCTTCATAAAAATGAATCAGTCTTGGATCACCACCAGCTACCAAGCACCTGATGCTGATGTAACCGAATAATTTTTTTTGAAATCTCAGATCCCTTCAAAGACTGCCTATGCTGATGCTGAGTAACTATCCCTGAGTAATTATCCTCTTCCTCCTCAATCATCACGCTGATAGCTTGTAAGAACATTTTTGGTTCTGGGCGCCACCACCAGTGCCTAAGGCACAATTTTTCAGCCCCTGTTTAACAGGGGCGTGTAATTACAATTTTTGATGTAATACTTTGCAGCAGGGCTCGTTCCTGCATTCCAACTAGAGTGTCTGTGAGGGGTTGCAGTGTTGTGGCACCAGTGCCTAAGGCCCAATTTTTCTGCCCCTGTCTAACAGGGGCGTGTAATTACAATTTTTGATGCAATACTTTGCAGCAGGGCTCGTTCCTGCATTCCAACTAGAGTGTCTAGGGGGGTTGCAGTGTTGTGGCACCAGCACCAGTGCCTAAGGCCTAATTTTTCAGCTCCTGTTCAACAGTGGCATGTAATTCCAATTCTTGATCTAATATTTCACAGCAGGGCCCTGTGAGGGCTTACAGTGTTGTGGCCACAGCAACACCTAAGGCCCAAATTTCTGCTGAGTATATAGGGCAGGACCCTACTTTCAAACATCTAACTTACAAACGACTCCTACTTGCAAACGGAAGGAGACAACAGGAAGTGAGATGAAATCTACCCCTAGGAAGGGAAATTCTCTCCTGTTAGAGTTAATATGAGAAAACAATTTCTCCTTTCCACTGATGCTTTCCAATCCTTGTTCCACAAAAAAACCCAAATTTTCAAAAAACATTTTTCATTGGGACAAAAAGTGAGGTGAAATCTTCTGAAGAGGAGGAAAGACAGCAAAACAAATGTCACAGGGGTGATAACCCTTCCCTATGTTTTCCAAAAAGCTTAAAAAAAGATTTTTTGGCTGGAGCTAAACACGTTAAAAATGTACCCGTTCAAAATTACAAAGAGATTCTACTTAACAACAAACCTACAGTCCCTGTCTTGTTTGCACCGCCTGTATACTGCTGTTCAGAGTATATAGGGCCTTTTCTTATTTTAATTTGGGTGCGGGGTTCCCCTTAATATCCATACAAGACCCAAAGGGCCTGGTAATGGACTGGGGGGTACCCATGCCGTTTGTCTCACTGATTTTCATCCATATTGCCATGACCCGACATGACATTAAACCCGCAAGCAGTTTTAAATGAGATTTTTTCCTTTAAAAATGACATTTGGTGCAGGGACTGTTCTAAACACGGGAAACACGCGTCACTTTACAGGCATACTATAGACACCCCCCAGGTACGATATTTAAAGGAATATTTCACTTTTTTTTTTTTTACTTTAAGCATCATTAAAATCACTGCTCCCGAAAAAACGGCCGTTTTTAAAAGTTTTTTTTGCATTGATACATGTCCCCTGGGGTAGGACCCGGGTCCCCAAACCCTTTTTAGGACAATACCATGCAAATTAGCCTTTAAAATGAGCACTTTTGATTTCGAACGTTCGAGTCCCATAGACGTCAATGGGGTTCTAACGTTCGTGCGAACTTTCGGTCCGTTCGCAGGTTCTGGCTCATCCCTACCCTAGACCATAATAAGCAATTAGTTCTTGCAATGCGTGAACAGCTCCACTGCAAAGGGGAATGTTCAAGTTGAAATGCTTCCAGTAGTTTCATCTGAGTGCTTCTGACTTGCATCTGACATACTCCTTGCCTGCATTCCACCTCTTCTTGACCTGCCATTTGACCTCCTTCTGGCCTTATGATCTCCATCTCAGCTGCATCAAGCTGCTTTTAGTTCTTATGAGCTTTGTAAACAAATGAGGAACCTGTTGAAGGATCAATGGGCCCAAGATCTTGGTTCTGGGACATAACCAACTTAGTTTAATTCTAAGCAATGTTGTCACCTGGCCTATGATGGATCCTCCATATATTTCTGAGGGCCCAGGGGGGAGTGGATGACACTGTATTGCAGATGGGCGAATGCAGTGTTCCTTTAGGTACATTTGGCCTTCATTTCTGACCAGTTTGGGATGCTTCCATGAGTTCCATCTGAGTGCCTTTATGGGTGCTTCTGACCTGCATTTCACCTCCTGACTTGCATTTCACCTCTTCCTGATCTTATAGTTGACCTTCTCCTGACCTGACATTTGACCCCCTCCTTATTTGCCACATGATTTCCTTTAAAGCTGCATCAAACTGCTTTTACTTTCCTTTTGCCTTGTATGGAGTGAAAAGTAGTTCTTACCAGCTTTGTAATATATTTGAGGAAACTGTAGAGGGATCAATGGACGCAACATCTAGGTCCTGAGACATAACCAACCTACTTTAATTCTTTGCAATGGTGTCACCTAGCCTGTGATAGGTTCTCTGTATATTCCTGAGGACTCAGGAAGGAATGGTTGACAACGTGAACTGTAGATGGGCAAATGCAGTGGTCCTTTAGGTGTATTCAGTCTTCATTTAAGATTGGTTTGAGGTACTTCTATGAGTTCCATCCAAATGCCTTCACAGGTGCTTATGACCTGCTATGACTACCTCCTGACTTGCTATTTGACCTACTCCTGACCTGCCAGTTGACCTCCTTCTGACCTGCCAGTTGACCTCCTTCCGACCTGCCATTTGGCCTATTTTTGACCTGCCAATTGACCTTCATCTGACCTGTATTAATCTCTTTCTCAGCTGCATCAAGCTTTCCTATTGACCTATAGAGAGAGAAAAGTAGTTCTGTACACAAGTTCTTACGCTGGCGATACACCAGGCAAAAAATCTTTGGAAAAAACTATCATTTGGACCGTTCGGTAATTTTTTGGCCAGTCATTGGGTGTGAATCGAAAAACGTTTAGGCCATTAGAGTCCCAAAAAATCAAAGGAAATGTCTGGAAAAAATGTTTGCCGTACAAACAAGAAATCTACAAATTAATGTGATTTTATTACTCAGCACAATAATTATTCTAAATGTGTCCTGCACGCATGCACCTGTCAGAAATTTAAAGTTTAAAAATCCTGCCCAAGGCCGGGTTCACACCGATACGTCACGACAGTCGTATCACTTTGGATCGGACTTTGCCCTACGACTTGAAGTCTGACATCCATCCGAATTCAATGAACAGGGATCCGACTTTGATCCCTGACAATACCAGGCACTGTGTCTGGTATGAATCTTTATGGGGAACTCGCTAAATTTAAAAGAGAAAGCGGCATGGGTTCTCCCTCCAAGAGCATACCAGGCCCTTCGGTCTGGTATGGATTTTAAGGGGAACCCCCCACGCAGAAAAAACGGCGTGGGAGTCCCGCCCAAAATCCATACCAGACCCTTATCCGAGCACACAGCCCGGCAGGTTAGGAAAGTGGGTGGGGACGAGCGAGCGCCCCCCTTCCTTAACCGTACCAGGCCGCATTCACCCCAGCACAGGGGGGGGTGGGTGCTTTGGGGCATGGGGGGCCCTGCGCCCCCCCCACCCCAAAGCACCTTGTTCCCATGTTGATGAGGACAAGGGCCTCTTCTCGACAACCCTGGCTGTTGGTTTCCGGGGTCTGCGGCAGCTCTGGCGTCTCTTCCCTCTCGGGGTCTGCTCCGCTGAAGTCTTCTAGCCCTCTCCGGTTCTTCTCCCCTCTACGGTTCTTCTCCCCTCTCCGGGTCTTCTCCGCTCTCCGGGTCTTCTCCGCTCTCCGGGTCTTCTCCGCTCTCCGGGTCTTCTCCGCTCTCCGGGTCTTCTCCGCTCTCTCTCCGGTTCTTCGCCCTCTGTCCACTGTCTTTTGCTTCTGGTGGGTCTTCTCTGCTATCTTATCGCTCTTTTACTGGGTCTTCTCCACTGTCTTCTCCCTCTGTTCTTCTTCCGATGTTGACTCAACGCTATGATGTCACCACCCATCATGCACCCAGCATTAGAGCAGGAGAGAACCTCGAGTCAACATCAGAAGAAGAACAGAGGGAGAAGACAGCGAAGACCCAGCAAAACAGCGAGAAGATAGCCGAGAAGACCCAGCAGAAGCAGAAAACAGCAGACAGAGGTAGAAGAACCGGAGGGAGAGCAGAGAAGACCCGGATAGGAGAGAAGAACTGGAGAGGGCTAGAAGAAGTCAGAAGAGAAGCCGGAGCTGCCTTAATAAATGACTTTAACACCCTGTGTGCTGTGTTTTATTTTTGAAACTTTTTTCCGGTGAATGGGTAGGGGTACAATGTATCCCATACTCATTCACATAGGGTGGGGGGGCCGGGATCTGGGGGATAAGCCCCCCGTCCACAGACCCCGACAACCAGCGGCCAGGGTTGTCGGGAAGAGGCCCTTGTCCTCATCAACATGGGAACAAGGTGCTCTGGGGTGGGGGGCGCAGGAGGGGGGGCACTCACTCATCCCCACCCCCTTTCCTGACCTGCGGGATAAGGGTTTAGTATAGATTTTGGAGGGAATCTCACTACGTTTTTTCGGAGTGGGGGGTACCCCTTAAGATCCATACCAGACCGAAGGTCCTGGTATGGTCCTGGAGGGGGAACCCATGCCGTTTTTTAAAAATTTGGTGCGGTGTTCCCCTTTAAGATCATCAGAGCACAAGTTGCGTGCCAAAGTCAGATCAGTTAAGACGGCAATCCGACTTTGATCCGACTTTAGTGATATTCAATGGGCTGAAGTAGGATCAAAGTCGGACCAAAGTAGTGTAGAAACCATTTTCAAAGTCTGACCGACTTGTGTCGGACCAGTTAAGATGGCTCCCATAGGGAAACATTGATTTTCACACGTCATGCGACATGAGCTCCCAATGTCGGATCGTTTGTCGTACCAGTGAGAACCCGGCCTAAGAGCTAAGTGAATTCTAATTAGGCAGTGGGATGACAGTTGCTTGGACTCCGTCTTGACATCAGCCCCCTTATACTAAATAAAACTAGTCTCAGAGGGGAACACGGGTGACTTTTCTGGAGCTCTTATTGTTAGGCTGGACTTTTATATATAGCTCTGCTTTTAAAGATTTGTTTACTATTCAACTGAAGAGTCAACGGAACCACTAGTTTGAGTTTTTCTAAGTTTAAAGTCTTTTTTTTTAAAGTTTTAAACTGGTTGTAAACCCTTACGTATACCCAGTGACGTGAATGGCCTCAGGTGATACAGAGATGAAACAAATCTTCCTATGTAAGTTGTACCTATTTATCTGCAGCAGTATTTTCTTCTCTACGGCCATTCAAAATCCAGAATTTATAAAGCTTATTTGAGCTTTCATAAAACAGGGGGCAGGAATTACACACTGCAGAGCTCAGTGAGGGGAGCTCTGAGATCTCATAGGAGGGAAGGGACACACCCCATCCACACAGCACTCAGGAACAGAGGTGAGGCTGTCAATCAGCTGGAGCTCCCTCCCCTGTCATCTTTTTTCTCTTGGTGTCAGAAGTGATTCATGCTGATAGCAGAGGAACGAGACAGCAGACAGAAATTACACTTAGTGCTCTGGATAGACAAGTCCATACTATAGAAGGAAATGCTTTGTTCATATTTCATGTCTGAGGTTTGCAACCACTTAAAAGGGGAAAAAAAATGAAACTAACAATCATGTTACCTGGTAGTGATTTGGACCACTTTACGACACAGAGGAGCTGGCGCTCACATAATTGGTTGAGACTACACAGCAAAGCGCTAGGGGTTTCTGGCTTAGTGTTGTCATATCCAGCGTACACCACCTCAGGCTCTATACTCTGTAGAATCTGCAACAGTTCTGGAAAGTACTGAACCTCTTGTGCAGAACTGTTAGATATTCTCTGTGTCAGAGCCTGCTGACATTCCATGGGGCTGGAGGTGGCAATCCTGTCAAGCTCCCTTCCAGGTTTTAGTCTGTTATACTTTTTAAACTTTCGACCTATAAAACAGGGAACAAAAAGATGATTTTTACAGTGACAGCATAACAATAATGTAGACATTTTCTAATAACAGCAAAAACACTACACTAATGTGCTGATCCATGATGTCTTCCATGTTCTGAGGTCTAGTCTGCATGTACACTATATTGTCAAAAGTATTGGGATGTCAGCCTTTACACTCACAGGAACTTTAATGGCATCCCAGTCTTAGTCTGTAGGGATCAATATTGAGTTGGCCCACCCTTTGTAGCTATAACAACTTCAACTCTTCTGGAAAGGCTGTCCACAAGGTTTAGGAGTGTGGCTATGGGAATGTTTGACTGTTCTTCCAGAAGTAAATTTGTGGAGTCAGGCGAGAAGGCCTAATTCATCTCAAAGGTGTTCTATCGGGTTGAGGTCAGGACTCTGTGCAGGCCGGTCAAGTTCCCCCACCACAAACTTGCTCATCCATCTCTTTATGGACCTTGCTTTGTGCATTGGTCCAAATCATTTGGTGGAGGGGGGATTATGATGTGGGGTTGTTTTTCAGGGGTTGGGCTTGGCCCCTTGGTTCCAGTGAAGGGAATTCCTAAGGCGTCAGCATACCAAGATATTTTGGACAATTTCATGCTCCCAACTTTGTGGGGACAGTTTGGGGATAGCCCCTTCCTGTTCCAACATGACTGCGCACCAGTGCACAAACAAGGTCCGTGAAGACATGGATGAGAGAGTTTGGGGTGGAGGAACTTGACTGGCCTGCACAGAGTCCTGACCTCAACCCCATAGAACACCTTTTGGGATGAATTAGAGTGGAGACTGCAAGCCAGGCCTTTTCATCCAACATCAGTGCCTGACTTCACAAATGTGCTTCTGGAAGAACGGTCAAGCATTCCCATACGCTCCTAAACTTGTGGACGGCCTTCCCAAAAGAGTTGAAGCTGGTATAGCTGCAAAAGGTGGGCCAATTCAATATTGAACCCTACGGACTAATGCCCCGTACACACGGTCGGATTTTCCAACGGAAAATGTGTGATAGAACCTTGTTGTCGGAAATTCCGACCGTGTGTAGGCTCCATCACACATTTTCCATCGGATTTTCCGACACACAAAGTTTGAGAGCAGGATATAAAATTTTCCAACAACAAAATCCGTTGTCGGAAATTCCGATCGTGTGTACACAAATCCGACGGACAAAGTGCCACGCATGCTCAAAATAAATAAAGAGATGAAAGCTATTGGCCACTGCCCCGTTTATAGTCCCGACGTACGTGTTTTACGTCACCACGTTCAGAACGATCGGATTTTTCGACAACTTTGTGTGACCGTGTGTATGCAAGACAAGTTTGAGCCAACATCCGTCTGAAAAAATCCTAGGATTTTGTTGTCGGAATGTCCGATCAATGTCCGACTGTGTGTACGGGGCATAAGACTGGAATGCCATTAAAGTTAATGTGCATGTAAAGGCAGGCGTCCCAATACTTTTGACAATATATTGCTCAAGAAACAATGTAATGCAAAATGCAGACAGGATGAATGGAAACAAAGCCATGTTTTCAATGGTCTAGGGTTGTAACGATGGCTTTCAAACCACAGCGGAAAGAACAGGCAGACGTAAAAGACTATTTGCAAAGTTGCTTCATGTCCCTAAATACATTAAATCTTAATATCCCTAGATATCAATATAGCTAATGTATAGCTCCCAACTGCCATAGCTTTTAAAATACATTTGATGATGTATCAATAATACATGGTGAATTGGGTCTTATTTCTCCCCTTTGTTGCACACACAGCCAGGCGCACGGCATTTTCTTAATTCTTTCACTAGTTGAGAAAACAGTCTAGACTCTAGGGGTTCTTTTTAGGGTTTTTATTGGAACAAGAACTTGGACAGGGATAGGGAGCATGGGATAGCCCTGGTGAACTGCAACTGGAACAACTTGAGGACTCCTCAACTTCTTTGCTTTACACACTGTTGGCTGCACTTATGGCAGCTCTTCTCACACTGTTGGCTGCACTTAATTGTCCCATAGGATTCCTAATACTGGTAGTGACCTGTACTCCTTCAGGAGGTTAAAAGACTACACAGTCTCACTTCTTCTCAGTATGGGGGGTCATTTACTTAGCCACAGGATCATCGGTTGCCTCCTGCTGATATCCACAAGCTCTTCCTAGTGAGGGAGATGTAGACTCACACCACCACATTAAAGTTGGACTCCTTCCCACCAACTCCCTCCTGGTTCTCTCCAGTGAGCTTCCTCCTGACCCAGCTCAATCCCTGGACAAAGGATCTTCAATAGCCTACCCCCCCCAGCTAAGCATGATGTCTTCACTCTGGCTTTTCTAACACTCCTGCCCCAGGGATCTCCCGCTGCAGGACTTGACCCAGGAACACTGCTTCAGACTAGGGTTGCCACCTTTTCTTCAAGCCATATCCGAACACTTTTGCAGCACAGGGCATTTTTTTTTTTGCAGTAAACACTATAGGATTATAAAAGACTTGGGACACATTTGGGTGCCCCAAGGAGAGTAGTAATATAGCGCATAGAGCGCGCCTTGGCAAACAGTGGGTGTGGCCAAATTGCTCTTGCCGACATCACCCAAACCTGCCCCCAAAACAGCTGCCTGCAGCTCCCGGGCAGCAACAGATGTGTATGACTATCTCGGTTACTTGGGGAGCCACAGCCTGGTCTGAATAATGTGCCTGGGTTTCAGGTGGACTGAAACCCAGACACATGATTCAAAACCCAAACTATCGGGGGTGAATCCTGGCCAGGTGGCAACCCTACCTCAGACTACTTATGGGCTCTCCCGCCACCTTCTGGGCACACTTCCCCAGGGATTGGTTGGAGTTTCATAAATATTCACTCTGCCTGTTCTGCACTCCCTCCCACAATGCTTCTAGAAGCCTCTAGAAGACAGGGGGAAGTAGTAGAACAGCAGCCTGTGAAACACCGACCAGTCCCGAGCAATCAAGTGCTGCTTCACTGTTTACAGAGGAACTAAACAGAATTTGCTTAGCAGCCCACTCTGAACTAGGATGGTGCTACACAGAGCTGCATTAAATTATGCCTGTAGTTCAGCTTCTGTTGAAGCCGTCATTACACCACTGGTTTGGAAAGACTGTACTACACTATCCCAGTACGCAATGTATGACTACAAGCGGTCCCCAGGTTACAAACAAGTTAGGGTCTGTAGGTTTGTTTTTAAGTTGAATCTGTTTGTAAGTCAGAACAGGTACATTTTTAAAGTGTAGCTCCAGCCAAAAAAAAATATTTTTAAGCTTTTTGGATAGAATAAGGAAGGGCTGTTTTGCTGTCTGTGCCCCTGTACAGATGATTTCACCTCACTTTCTGTCCCTATGACAATTGGATTTTGAAAATTTTGGGTTGTTGTGGAAACAAGCCTTGGTGATAAAGCATCAGCGGAGGTACCTTTTTCCCATAATAACTCTTATGCTGCGTACACACGATCGGAATTTCCGACAACAAATGTTCGATGGGAGCTTGTTGTTGGAAATTCCGACCGTGTGTAGGCTCCATCGGACATTTTTTGATGGAATTTCCTAAAACAAAAATATGAGAGCTGGTTCTCAAATTTTCTGACAACAAAATCCGCCGTCGGAAATTCCGATCATATGTACACAATTCCAACGCACAAAATTCCACGCATTCTCGGAATCAAGCAGAAGAGCCGCACTGGCTATTAAACTTCATTTTTCTTGGCTTGTCGTACGTGTTGTACGTCACCGCGTTCTTGACGTTCGGAATTTCCGACAACATTTGTGTGACCGTGTGTATGCAAGACAAGTTTAAGCCAACATCCGTCGGAAATAAATCCATGGATTTTGTTGTCGGAATGTCCGATCGTGTGTACGCAGCATAACAGGAGTGAATTTCCTCTGTTTGTAAGTAGGAGTTGTTTGTAAGTCGGATGTCTGTAACTAGTGGACCGCTGGTACATACAAAAAAGTAATTTAAAACATAATAATGGAACATTATATTTTTATCATAATAAAAGCGCAACAAACATTACGTACCAAACAGTACATATTTCCTTCATTTTGTTGTATTTCTTAATTCCCAGTAGTAATTACAGTGAATGCATTAAGGCATTAGGCACTGCCATTACTAATACTTAACTCTAAGATAATTACAATTAATTTCCTTTAGTTTTTTGGCTGCAGCTTTACTCAAGCTAAGCTTCAATAAGTTAATTTGTTTGCCAACACAAATGACAAAGTACTAAATGAGAGCTTTATTATTTGCAAAAACAAAATAAAAGACAGTGTTAAAGAATATATAGTATTGATTTGTGGAAAAAGGGTCTTTAACCACTTGCCGACCACTGCACGCCGGTATACGTCGGCACAATGGCAGTGGTGGGCAATTGGGCATACCTGTACGTCCCCTTTAAGAGGCAGGAATAGCACGTGACCGTGCCCACGGGACATCGAGTCCGCCAGTCTCCCGGCGATGGTGTCACAGAGCCGCAGAACAGGGAAGTGCCTATGTAAACAAGGCATTTCCCCATTCTGGCTTATGTCATGACAGAGATCACTGCTCTCTGCCAATAGAGGGCAGTGATCGCTGTCATGTGAGTTGAAGGCCACCCCCCACAGTTAGAATCACTCCATAGGACACACTTAACCCCTTCATCGCCCCCTAGTGGTTAACCCCTTCCCTGCCAGTGTAATTTACACAGTAACCAGTGCATTTTTATAGCACGGATCGCTGTATAAATGACAATGGTCCCAAAATAGTGTCAAAAGTGTCCAATGTGTCCGCCATAATGTCACAGTCCCGATAAAAATCTCAGATCGCTGCCATTACTAATAAAAAAAAATTAATAATAAAAATGCCATAAAACTATCCCCTATTTTGTAGACGCTATAACTATTGCGTAAACCAATCAATATATGCTTGTTGCGATTTTTTTTTTACCAAAAATATGCAGAAGCATACTTATTGGCCTAAACTGAGGAAACAGAATGTTTTTTTTAATATATTTTTTGGGAGATATTTATTATAGCAAAAAGTAAAATTGCAAAATAGCAAAATTGTCGCTCTTTTTTTGTTTTAGCGCAAAAAATAAAAACCGCAGAGGTGATCAAATACCACCAAAAGAAAGCTCAATTTGTGGGACAAAAAGGACGTCAATTTTGTTTGGGTGCAACATCACACGACTGCGCAATTGTCAGTTAAAGTGATGCAGTGCCGAATCGTGCTCTGGTCAGGAAGGGGGTAAAATCTTCCGGGGCTAAAGCAGTTAACGGTGCCAAAACACACATATAATAAAAACAAATTCTCTATTATACAAAACAGCATGAAAATACTGTTAGGTTATGCCAACCAACAAGAAATATCCAAGCAAGGTTTAATATGCATTTCAAATTGCTCTTTGCTTGACAGATTTCACCAAATTGGCTTCTTCAGGATGACTCAGATTCCGATTTTTAGAAAGTCTCTGCTTTGATTGTTTCTCATATGGCTCACTAACATCTGCGGGGTTGGCCTGTTGTGTGTGGGGGCTTAACCGCTTCCTGACCGCTTCACGCACATATACTGCGGCAGAAGGGCACATACAGGCAGATAAACGTACCTGTACGTTGCCCTTTAAAAAGCGTTGTGCGGGCGCACGCGCACCCGCCGCAACCTCCGTGAGTGTGATCGCGGGTCCCACGGACTCGATGTCCACGGGGATACCCGTGATCGTCTCACGGAGAGGGAGAACGTCGAAATGCTGAAGTAAACAAGCATTTCCCCGTTCTGCCTAATGACACTGACACTGATCACAGCTCCCTGTGATCAGGAGCAGTGATCAGTGTCATGTCACACGTAGCCCCCCACAGTTAGAATCACTCCCTAGGACACACTTAACCCCTACAGCGCCACCTAGTGGTTAACCCCTTCACTGCCAGTCACATTTACACAGTAATCAATGCATTTTTAATTGCACTGATCGCTGAATAAATTTGAATGGTCCCAAAATCGCGCCAAAAGTGTCTGACCTGTCCGCCATAATGTCGCAGGCACAATATAAATCACTGATCGCCGCCATTACTAGCAAAAAAAAAAAATTATTAATAAAAATGCCATAAAACTATCCCCTATTTTGTAGACGCTATAACTTCTGCACAAACCAATCAATAAATGCTTATTGCGATTTTTTGTTATAGCGCAAAAAATAAAAACCACAGAGGTGATCAAATACCACCAAAAGAAAGCTCTATTTGTGGGAAAAAAAGGACATTAATTTTGTTTGGGAGCCACGTCGCACGACCGCGCAATTGTCAGTTAAAGCAACACAGTGCCGAATCGCAAAAAGTCTTTGGCCAGCCAAATGGTCCGGGGCTTAAGTGGTTAAAAGGCTTGCTGTGATTACAGACGTTCATAATCTTGGATTTCGGTGGTGAGATGCCCACCGATGGGTTTACCTATTTTACATATGATGGTTGTATATTTGTGTTTTACTTGATACTATCTTAGTGTAATGTGAAGTAATATGCTGTTTGTTCTTATTTTCAGTTATATCAATATGTAGTGCTTTGAGGCTCCTGAGGAAGCCTATTTGCCAAAACATGTTGAGCAAAGAGCAATTTGAACTGCATATTAAACCTTGCTTGGATATTCCTTGTTGGTTTTCATAACCAAACAGTATCTGCAAGCTGTTATTTATGCTTATGTAAAATAAAGAATTAGTTTTTATTATATGTGTTTTCGCACTTTTAACGTTAATTTTTCCATAAATAAATCCTATATATACCTCTTGGGATGTAGGTGCCCTTAATTCCCAGGTTCATTGGTACTATTGCAATGTTGAGTGTTAAAGAAGAAGTCTCACTTCCATTTTTACTAACGTGTTCTGTTCCCCAGGGAACATAGCACATGTAGTAATTTGTCCCATCTTCCTTGGTGTTATGTAAGGGTAATGTAGTTGGATAGGGAACCCCACCTCCCTCCATGGCCATCCAACAACTCAGTTACCAAGGAGACAACTGCTTTGATTTGACAGGACACCCTTTTCTCTATCCCCAAGCACTCATGTGCAACATTTTAGCTGAAAAGCCCCCCCCCCCCCTCCATCCTCCTGCATTACTCATTGTCTCAGGCAAGTGCTTAGAGACAGATATGGCGCCGTCTGTCAATTCAGTCATCTCCTTACCACTTGTGTCTTTGCACTGCCATGGAGGGAGGATGGGTGCCCTTTCCAACCTCACAGCTAGCCTAAAGCTGGCCACAGATAGTTAGAATCCTGGCTAGTTCAGCAGAGACCGGCCGAGATTTAAACCATGTATGGGCAGGCTGATTGTACACAAGTTGATCGATCATCCTGGGTACAACCAGTTTGTTGGAATTTTTGTACATTTTTTTGCTAGCGGCTAAAGCCACTAACAATAATCACTGTGTTCTCCCGGCAGGGATGACTCCCCCCTGCTAGGAGAACACAATAGCACCATGGAAGGGATTATTTTCTTTCCTGCAACCCATGTTTCCATTTGTATGATTTCCTTAACTTCCTGTGTGGTCACTATGACAGGAAGTAAGGGGAAATCCCCCTAAGGGGGGCCACGGACAGCAATAGACTCAAGAGGTTTCTAACCTTTACCTACTCTATTCCAAAATAAAAAAAAGTTGGCTGAAGTTGAGCTTTAAGTTGCTGCATTCAGCAATTTCAAAAGCTCCCTGTTTTGAAACACCTTTCTGCTTTATTAATGAGCTTCTATCGGCCTCAGCATGTTATTCTCTTTATCGGTAGCAGGTCTGCTTTAAAACACAAATAGTAGCCAATCCCAGCTCACACAACAGCTGGCATACGTATCCCTGCAGTACACCCTAATTTGCTATTCAGATTTTTATAGAGAGCTCATGTCTCCGTGTCTCTGGTCGTCATGAGGAGCCTGATGTAATAACATCATCCCCGCCAAGATACCGAGGTCACAGTGCCCTGTAACGGCTCTTGCTTAGTACAGTCATAAACACTTTTCTTTCTCTGTAAAAAACATTTTGACTCAAGCTACAAAAGAGAAACAATTGGATCAATTTGACAAAACTTTGACGGTTTTCATTGATTTTAGCAAACACTGGCAATAATTTATATCATATGAAATCTGGCCCTGACATTTGGGGCTTTTGCATAATGAGTTCTTGTATCCGAGAATATTTCTGGGTTAGTTTGTATGCATGCAGATAGTCAGCCGTCTTTACCAACCAAACTCATTGCAGGCAATGGGTAGCTCAAACTTGGCTGTGATACAATGCTGGGTGTGGTGGTTCTGTCAATGCATACTGGCAGATACACAGATGGGGGACAACGGTGTCTGGAATGCCCCCTTTTAGTAGACTACGATGTAAAATATGATTTAAAATATGTGTATATTGTTGCTGAAACCAGGTTTAGAATCACACAGGCCATGCTCCATGAGCAAATGGAAGCCAGGTTTTCCAACAAAATGGACAAATATTTAGCAACATGGCAGCCTCCTATTTTGATGATAACCTTCTCCACCCTTCAGCTCAAATGTGCCTGTGGTCGTTTCCACTCCCCTCCTACCCCCTTCCCTTTCCGTCTCCCTCAACCCAACCCAACTCTACCCTACCCCACCATGCAGCGCATTCATTGCTGTTGGGGACTACCGCTAAGATAGGCTACTTCTTAGCACCCCACCATTTAGCAACATTGCAGCCCCGTATTTTGATGCTGACCTTCTCCACTCTTGAGCTCAAATGTGCCTGTGGTCCTTTCCTCTCCCCCCTACTCCCTTCCCTTTCCGTCTCCCTCAACCCAGCCCAACCCAACCCTACCCTTCCCTACCCCCAGGGCTTTTTTTCAGCAGAAACGTGGGGGAACCTCCTGGACTGACTGTATGTAATGGCAAGGGGTGCTGGGGTGTGCTGCAGGGTATTGATGCTCACTGCTGGGGGATCTATTCGAGCTGGTGGGGATCTATTCTAGCTGAAGGGGATCTATTCTAGCTGGAGCGGATCTATTCTAGCTGGAGGGGATCTATTTTTGCAGGGGGGGTCTATTGTTGCTGAGGAGGTCTATTGTTGCTGGTGGGAGACCTATTGTTGCTGGGGGGGGGGTCTTAGGTTGCTGCGGGGTTAGTTGTTGCTGAAGGAGATCTACTGTTGGGGAGGGGTCTATTGTTGATGGCTGCCAGAGAGTCTATTAATGCTGGCTGTGCGGAGATCTGTTGATGCTGTCGGGAGTCTGTTATTGCTGAGGGGGGGGGGGGGGGATTTTGTTGTGGTTCGTACATTATTGTTAGGGGGATCTATTGTTGCTGGCTGAAGGGGATCTATTTTACTGCTTTTCTTGATATCATCAGCACCACAAAATTTTACTTGGTTCTGTATTGTCTAAAAGGGGTGGTACTGGGAGGTGGGTAGGGGGTGGAACCAAGAGATGGTGCTTGGAGGTGGGTAGGGGCGGGGAAAAGGGGTGACTTGGAAAAGGGGAGTTCCTGCACCTATTGTCTGAGAAAAAAAGCCCTGCCTACCCCAGATACCCTAAGATAGGCTACTTCTTAGCACCCCACCATTGTATCAGATATGACCGGTAATGAATATCTTTATTCTTCTGTAATATTCTCCTTTTTAATTGAACATACTGTTAATATTCACTTAAACTATAAACAATGTATGTGCTTCAGTGCATATACAGTATGTATATATACTATTCCTATTGAAAAACAAATTATGATGATTGAACAAGACAAAACAATTGTACAAATGCTTATTACTAAAAGATGAAAGAAGGTAAGGGACTGTGTTGGGTCTAAGCCAAGGTTGTCAACTGTCAGTAAATTTACGGACAGTTGGTAAAAATCTGTCTGTAAATATCAGGGGCTAATAAAGTGTAAACAAGGCAACTTACCTGTTATGTGTAGTGTCAGTATTCCCATATTATGTTTATACTGTTTAAATATCGGTAGTCTTAGTTTTTAATAGGAGTTGTGTCATTTGTTTAGGTTGTCAGTAAAAAATATGCTCAGTTGGTAAATTGTTCACGTTTTGTCAATAAAAAAATACTGCAGGGGGATGGCAACAGCGGTCTAAGCACATGGATTTTGTTTTTAAAGCTGGACCCTAATGATTTTTTTTTTGCCCCATACCCTTCTGTATTAAAAGAGAAAGTGCAGTGTGAAGGGGGGGGGGGGGTATCAATTCCCTCCAATCAGCTCTCAGAGTTCTCCTTACTGATGTAACTTCAGCTCTCCGCCCCCTGCTTTTCAGAGCTGAAAGATCCTGTGTAAATTCTGCACTTTGAATGGATGTAGGGGAAAGACGGCTGAAGATAAACAGGTACAACTTATGGAGGAGGATTTGTTTCATCTATGTGTATCACCTGAGGATAGTGACCTCACTGGGTATATGTGAGGGTTTACAACCACTTTAAGGGAGGCATTTATTGGCAATTCCAATTGCTCTGTAAAAACTGAAGATCTGTGTACTGAACCTAAATGTATCCAGGAAACCAGAATGTCCATGTGTTCTTTCGGGGTCCTTTTACTTTGTTGTTAGCTCCGGCTACAACCTGTCAAAAACCTGGCCAATTCCAACTGAAAAAATAAGGAAAACCTACATATGATGAGGTTACCCTATATACACTGATCTGCTTTAACATTATGACCAATGACAGGTAAAGTGAATAACATTCAATGGCATCTGAAAGTGGACAGCATACTGTATAGTTGGCGGCAAGTGAACATGTTGTCCCTGAAGTTGAAGCATTGTAAGTAGGAAAAAATGGGCAAGCAACTTTGACAAGGGCCAAATTACAATGGCTAGATGACAGGGTCAGAGCATCTCCGAAACTGTCGCTCTTGTGGGATGTTCCCAGTCTGTAGTAGTCAGGATCTACCAAAAAGTGGTCCAAGGAAGGAAAACCAGCAAATAGGTGGCCAAGGTTCATTCATGGAGGTGGGGAGCAAAGGCTGGCCCATGTAGTCTGATCCAATAGAAGAGCTACTGTAGCTCAGATTGCTGAAAAACGTGAATGCCGGTTCTGATCGAAAGGTGTCAGAAGACACAGTGCATCACAGTTTGTTGTAAATGGGGCTGTGGGGGCGTCAGAATTGGACCCTGGTCTTATTATTCATGTTTTTTTCTTTTACATTACCTGGGGAAGAGATGACACCAGGCACTATGGGAAGAAGGCAAGTCTGCGGAGGCGGTGTGATGCTCTGTCTAATGCAGTGGCGGCCTGTGCATTAAGGGCGCACGGGCGCCACCCCCTCTCTCCATCCACCCTCCTCTGTGTATAATGGATAGATTCATGCATAGCATGAATCTATCCATGGCCGCCGCTGGCACCCCCTATTCAGGCGTCCGACCCCTTTTTGGACACCGGACGCCTGAATTACAGCGGAGGGGGTGTTTTTTTAAAAGGACCTGATTAGAGCCATAGGCTCTAATAGGCTTCAAAAAAAGATGGACTTGGAGCGCAGAGCATTGCGCTCGGAGCCCACCCAGATGTGTTAAAGCAAATGAATATTTGCTTTTCTAACATCGAATCGCCTCTCCGCCAATCAGGAAGCATGAGTATGTTACGCGGTTCTCGATTGGCAGAAAGCTTAGGCGATCCTATTGGATGTCTAGGAGAAGTGGAGGAGAGGCACGGCGGAGGCCGCCTTGATCTCAGAGGAGGCCATCCTGCTGTAGCCTGTCTTCCCCTGCCTGATGATCCCCGCCGATCGGGTAAGTGCCGGTGGACCGGCAAACAGCAGGGAGTGAGGTGCCGCGGGGAGGTTGTTTGTTGCCCCCCCAAACAAAAAACCACCAGCTGCCACTGGTCTAGTGGCGTCTATGCCTTGAGTGAGGGGACCGACACAATATTATTAGGTAGGTGGTTATAATGTTATAGCTGATCATAGTATTCAACCAGTTAATCTAGAGCTGCAGGCAACTAAAGTTACAGATAAATCCTACAGATAAATCAAACATTGGCCCTGTCCCTTCCAGCTTCATCTGCCTAAATCTCTGGCTCTACTGATCATTTATAACAGGTGTTTTTTCTTTGAAGGTAATCTCATGCATTTCTTCGTTACATGCTCAATACTGACAGGTTACTTTCCAGCTGGCTCCCTCTGATTGAAACTTGGGACTGAGCCCTCTGATAAGGGATGAGTCACTCATTTGATGATAGTTCCAGCTGAAACTATTGTACACAACAGGCTTTTAACTACATGTGGTTACCAGATATTGTACCGTATATGAAGGAGAAACCAGATCACCACCTGCTGGCTGGCTAAAATATTACAAATGTACATACCATAGATAGTTGTGCTCATAAGGTAAAGTACCATCCTTTCCCCAGGTACAGTTATGCTCATAAGTTTACATACCCTGGCAGAATTTATGATTTCTTGGCCATTTCTTAGAGAATATGAATGATAACACAAAAACTTTTCTTTCACTCAAGGTTAGTGTTTGGTTGAAGCCATTTATTATCAATCAACTGTGTTTACTTTTTTAAAATCATAATCACAACAGAAGCTACCCAAATGACCCTGATCAAAAGTTTACATACCCTGGTGATTTTGGCCTGATAACATGCACATAAGTTGACACAAAGAGGTTTGAATGGTTATTAAAGGTAACCATCCTCGCCTGTGATCTGTTTGCTTGTAATTAGTGCGTGTGTATAAAAGGTCAATGAGTTTCTGGACTCCTGACAGACCCTTACATCTTTCATCCAGTGCTGCACTGACGTTTCTGGATTCTGAGTCATGGGGAAAGCAAAATAATTGTCAAAGAAACTGCAGGAAAAGGTAGTTGAACTGTATAAAACAGGAAAGGGATATAAAAAGATATCCAAGGAATTGAAAATGCTAATCAGCAGTGTTCAAACTCTAATCAAGAAGTGGAAAATGAGTGGTACTGTTGAAACCAAACCACGGTCAGGTAGACCAACTAAAATTTCAGCCACAACTGCCAGGAAAATTGTTTGGGATGCAAAGAAAAACCCACAAATAACTTCAGGTGAAATACAGGGCTCTCTGAAAACATGTGGTGCAGCTGTTTCAAGATGCACAATAAGGAGGCACTTGAAGAAAGATGGGCTGCATGGTCGAGTCGCCAGAAGAAAGCCATTACTATGCAAATGCGCCAAAGTATCCGCTTACAATACGCCAAACAGCACAGAGACAAGTCTCAAACCTTCACTCCAAAGTCATTTGGAGTGATGAGACCAAAATTTAGCTTTTTGGCCACAATCATAAATGTTACTTTTGGAGAGGAGTCAACAAGGCCTATGTGAAACACCATTCCTACTGTGAAATACGGAGGTGGATCGCTGATGTTTTGGGGATTTGTGAGCTACAAAGGCACAGGAAATTTGGTCAAAATTGATGGCAAGATGAATGCAGTATGTTATCAAATAATATTGGAAGAACATTGGCATTCATCAGCCAGGAAGCTGCGCATGGGACGTACTTGGACATTCCAACGTGACAATGATCCAAAACCCAAGGCCATGTCGACCTGTCATTGGCTACAGCAGAATAAAGTGAAGGTTCTGGAGTGGACATCTCAGTCTCCTGACCTCAATATCATTGAGCCACTCTGGGGAGATCTCAAAAGTGCAGTTCATGCAAGACAGCCCAAGAATTTACAGGAACTGGAGGCTTTTTGCCAAGAGGAATGGGCAGCTTTACCATCTGAGAAGATAAAGAGCCTCATTCACAAATACCACAAAAGACTTTCAAGCTTTCATTGATGTTAAAAGGGGCAATACACGGTATTAAGAACTGGGGTATGTAAACTTTTGATCAGGGTCATTTGGGTAGTTTCTGTTGTGATTATGAATTAAAAAAACTAAACACAGTTGATTGATAATAAATGGCTTAAGCCAAACACTAACCATGAGAGAAAGAAAAGTTTGTGTTATTTTTCATATTCTCTGAAAAATGGCCAAGAAATCCTAAATTCTGCCAGGGTATGTAAACTATTGAGCACAGCTGTATGGTATATTTATCTCACAAATAAATAAATAAATAAATTAGTAAAATATGTACACAATATCTACACATATTACAAACATATATCTAAAGCCAATACTTTTTTTTTTTATAGATAGAGGAGGGTTATAACTCCGGTCAGTTTTCTTTTTTTCTTTTTTAGCCATCTATGTCTAAATTAGGAGATTTCCCTTCACTTCCTCCCCTGTAGACTTAACCAGAAGTGGGAGGATATCTTTACACTGTGTCACAGGAGACAATGACAGTGGCGGGTGACAAAGGCTCTGCTCAGCCCAAAAGCTTGCTCACATTGCTAACCCTATAGCACATGGCTTGCTGAGGGGCACCCAGAGCCAGGAAGAGCAGACAATGCCAACAAGAGACTGAAAAAGAGAAAGTAAGAGATCGCTCTGTTCAATATTGTTGCACAAAGCAATTAAGTATAACCTCTTGTTTATTTTAATAATAACAATAAAAAAAAGCTTTAGTATAACTTTAAAGTGATTGAAAAGCCTATTTTTGTTTATTAAAAAAAAATGAATGTTATACTTACCTGCTCTGTTGCAGTGGATTTGCAGAGCAGCCCGTATCCTCCTCTACTCTGGTCCCTCTTCGGCGCTCCTGGCCCCCCCTCTCTCTCCTGATTCCCTGACTGACTTTGATTGACAGCAGCGGGAGCCAATGGGGCCTCAGCAAATTTAGAAAGGAGAGTCTTGGACAGCCGAGACATTCCGGGACATCACTGGACAGAGATGGGTCTTAGGTAAGTAATAGGGGGTGCTGGGGCAGTTGCTGCACACAGAAGGCCTTTTATCAGTGGCGGCTGGTGCTCAATAATTCGGGGGGGGCAGGGCGGATAACCAGTGCCACCCCCCTTGGCGGGAGACAAGGTCGCCCCCCCGGAGACGCACATGAATGTGGGGAACACCGGATACACCAGCAATACCCCCCCCCGCATGCACGGGAGACGAACGGAAGCAGATGTCCTGCACGGGGTGACTCCAATCTCCCCAACTCCTCCTCGGGGGGGGGGGGGGGGGGCGGATAACCAGTGCCACCCCCCCTTGGCGGGAGACAAGGTCGCCCCCCGGAGACGCACATGAATGTGGGGAACACCGGATACACCAGCAATACCCCCCGCATGCACGGGAGACGAACGGAGGCAGATGTCCTGCACGGGGTGACTCCAATCTCCCCAACTCCTCCCTCCCCTGTCTGAGCCAGGGAATGCCGAATGGCGGACCCGCTGCGGGTGAGCCATCCCTGGAGTCACAGTGGTGGCTGGTGGGTTGGTCGGTCAGGCTTCCCCTGTGTCTCCTCCGGCAGTGCGTCTCCTCCAGCCGTGTGTCTCCTCCCTCCTCCTCCTCCTAGGCAAATTGGAATGCTTCTCCTTTCAGCCAATCGGGAAACGGGTCTCATAACCCACTTCCTGATTGGCTGGGAGGAGAATATTCGCTATTGCCACACAACACAACACAAAAAATCCCCCATTGGAATCCATGCATCCGGCTCCCCACATGTAGATTAGGGGGCCGGAAGAATGGATGGGGGGTGGCCCCCATTCGCCCCTGATGGATGGGCCACCACTGCTTTGTATCTTAATGCATAGAATGCATTAACCACTTACGGACCGCCCACCGTCGTTATACGTCGGTACTTTGAAGAGGTGTCCCGCTGTTATAGCAGCAGCTAGCTGCCATAACCCCGGTATCCTCTTCAGCGGGTGGTCCACTTTCAGATAAAAGTGGTCTCTGCGGCAGGTTCGCCGTGAGATCACTTTTATCGGCGGCGAGAGAGGACCCCTCCCTTTGCGCTCTGGTGCCCTCCAGAGCTTACCAGAGCCGTTGGTAGTTTAGTTGATATAAGTCAGATAGGTGACTAGGTAGTTGTATACGTAATAGGATGTGTCTTCCATGTGAAGGGATATTTGACTTTACATTCGGCCACTTCAGTTGGTGAGAAGGAGATGTTTAGGGAATATGACTTGGATAGGTATTTGTATTGTTTAAATTTGTTTTTCAAGGCTGGGATGGTAGTATGTGGATTAGATAAAAAAAAAGTAAAATGTCATCTGCAAATGGTGCTATCCTGTGTGCGTGACCTGTGACGTCAATGCCTGTGATGTTTTCATTTACTCTGATGTGGCATAGTAGAGGTTCTAGGGAAAGTTTGTATATCAAATCATTTGATAGGTGGCCATTGACCCAGATGTTGGCAGATGGAGACGAATATAGTGCAGAGATGAAATTTAGCATTGTCCATCCTAAGCCTATTTTTTCCAATACCGCTTTTATATAATCCCAGGTCACCCTATCAAATGCTTTCTTCATATCTAGGGATAAGAAGAAGCCTTTTTAAATGGTTCTGTTCATCCAGTAAAGTAAGTTTAGGGCTTTTAGGGTGTTACCCCTAGCCTGCCCAGTATGAAACCCACTTGATCTTTATTGATCAATGACGACATGTGTATCGATAGACGGTTGGCTAGGATTTTAGAAAAAATCTTAAGATCTACATTCAGTAGCGAAATATGTCTATAGTTAGTTACTAGCGTGTGGTCTTTATCTTCTTTGGAAATTACGGACGTATGTGCTTCTAGCAGACCTTGTAGACCATTGGGTTTGGAGGCCAGAGAGTTAAAAGCTCCTAAAAATGGGGTCGCTAGGGTTTTTTATAAAAGTTTTGTAAAAAAACTGTGCATAGTCCATCTGGGCCTGGGCTTTTTCCTATTTTTAGTTGCTTTATGGCCATGTTAAGTCTTCATAGTATGTGTAACAGGGGTATGCTGGAGGTATGTCATTTGCCCACACTCTTTTTGCTGTAATATATATATCCCTCTTTCTCAAAGCATACATTTGGAAGCTATGCAGAGGTTCCTAAACCTTCCTCATACTTCAAGATAAATAGATTTTGCTGCTGTGAATCCATTGCAGAATTTTCTCCTTACTTCCTCTTCTGTCTTACAGCTGCCAAATAGTTAAGGGGGAGAAAGCCTCCAATGACAATGACACGGAAGTAAAAATTGACAGAGGTTCCAATTCTTCTCCATGCTATTACAAAAAGAAAAAAAGAAAGGTTTTTGCCTGGACCCATGTTTTGATCCAGCCCTTACCATATCAACAACTTAACCCTTTCGATATATAAGAGAGAAGAGCCGACAACTCTAAAGTCCTTGTTGCAAAAATTTATTGGCTACAAATGAGCATTAAAAAGCAAACTTAACTCTTTCGCTGCCGTAACTGCTTTTGTGTTTTTTTGCGCGCACATTTAAAAAATCATTTTAGGCCTAAAGATTAGTTTTAATCCCCAAATATTATATATTTTCTGAAAGTAAATACCCTTGAAAATAAAATGGTGATAGTTTAATTTTTTTTATGTTATGCAATATACAGTATGCTCAACGGTTTATGTGCAAAATTTCTAAATGCAACATTTCAGTTAAAAATATACAAAAGTTCATTTTAGGAAACAAAGTATTTTATAAATTATACATGAGGAGTTTATGCTGAGTAAATAGATACCCAACATGTCAAGCTTTAAATTTGCACACGCCCGCAAAATGATCAACTTCGGTACCCTATATTTTCTATAGAAAAGCTGTTACAGGTCATCCGTTTAGAGCAGACTATTAATAATGGCCCCAGAATTATTGCTCTCACTCTGGCGTGTACAGTGATATGTAACAAGTGTATCGCAAGCAATGCTTTCATACATAGGTGACCCTGAGGGGTGCATTTACTTTGTGTGTGCGCGTACAGAGCAAAGCAAGCTAAGCATTTTTTTTTTAATTTAATTTTTTATGGGGGGTTTTAAGTGCTTGGTAACTTTAGTTGTTGACATTTATTTCCTTTCACTAAGAATGTATTTATAGCACAGGGGACAAAAAGTCCTCTATGGGATATATTTTTATGACAGATTGTTTTTGATAAAAAAAAAAAAAGTTTTATTGAGCTTGTGTAAAAAAAAAAAAAACTGAATTCATACAAACAGTAAGTGCAACATGCACTACAATCATAAATAGGCAAGTACCATGACAACAGAATCGGGATAAGGTAATATGCATTGTTAGCAATTAACATGAACCTTGCAATATCAGCAGGATATAATAAAGTCCGTACAGTACAAAACAATGACAGACAGAAGAAAAACACCACCTATTGCTGGTATAAATGACCAAAACTATAATTCTTTGAGTAAGGGTTTAAGTTGGGAGGCACAGATGAAGAGACGTATCGTATTGAGACACTACAGTGTAGTATTTCATGATATAGAATCATTATTCATCAGCAAAGGTGGAGTCCTCCTCCAGCTATCTGTCCCAGATCTTGTGGTATTTAGCAGGACAGCCCCTATGTATATATTACACCCTTTTATGTGGTATTGTTGAGAGACCTAATCCACTGATTGAGAGTCAGGGGAGGCTCTCCCATCCAAGTTTTAGCAACCTGCTGCCTAGCTGTGAAAAGTGTTTCCTGTAAGAAGGTGTTCAGGTATTTATAAGGTAGAGTGGATGCCTAGTATGCATTGCCGTGGGCATAGGGTCAGGGGGGAACCCATTTGGTCATGGAGGAAGTTTATCACCTGCGCCCAGTATGCCTATAGGGAAGGGCAGGCCCATAATAGATAAGTGAAAAAATGGATTATTTCCACGCTACCTGTGGCTATGGATATGAATACTAGTTGCTGCAAACACCCAATTGGTCAACCAAAACCAACAAAGTAAATGGGATACAGATCAATAATTGGTGTTGCGCTCTGAGTAGTAACTAAAATAACAGTGATGTATAGAAGGTGTTGTAAGAACCAAAATAACTAGAAAGTAGACACATATAAGATCAAGTCCTAAATTCTGATCAAACAATGGTGTAAACAACCAATAAACATGGATATATTCTGATATAAAAAGTGCAAGTGATGAAAGTGACAGAGGTGACATATAAGCTTAGAACTGAGTAGTAATAAAGTGCACGTAATTAAAAATGTCCAAATATAAAACTCTTCAAATAAATATAAAAAAGGCTCCAAAAGAATAGTGTCCATATAGGCGAATGAACTGAAGCTGTGAAGTGCTGCTCCAGTTGACGGACTACAATCCTCTGTGACATACGCTGGGGCTGTAACATTAGGAGGGGCTGCATAACCTGACAGGGGCACTGACTCATCCTGTGAGGCTGGCTCCAGTCTTGCAGGGGGAATGGTAATCTGCAGGCATCTTTAGGACCCATAGACACAGGCGGTGACTTTCTTGTGCCTTTGTTACCTCCCCCCGAGACCCTCTTACGAGGAGACATAGTCCCAAGCTACAAAGCAGAGGTACTAGTACATATGCAATCACTGTTGTGCTAAAAGTCTCACAATATACATATATGCTTAATACTGCACAACCTGATGCCGAGTAGGTGTCTTAGGTTAGCCTGGATCCGACCACTTAGGATGCTCACTCCCCACACTCTGTGTCCATCTGTTTACAGAGCTCTGAACACTCTGGGCTTAAATTAGCCGCATGGCGTCTGCACACCTGCAGTGGAGGAAGTGAGCAGATTGGACACCAGCTTCACTGAGTGTGTATCTGAAAGGCACATAAGTTTGCTCCTTACTCCCTCTAGTGGTGGAAATCAGATAAGACATGCAACTACTCATTGAAGAAAATCCATTTGTAATATAAATATATATATATATATATAATATATATATATATATATATATATATATATATATATATATATATATATATATATATATATATATATATATAGGATTAACTTCTCTTACCTGTCCCCGCCGCAGGAACTGCTGAGAACAGACAGTTTCCAGCCTTCACCCATCACGGCGAGTAGCGTTGTGTCAACCTTCAGGGTTTTTTGGGTTTCTACTCAGAGAAACCTCTTACCTGGACCTGTAAAAGACTCTGCCAGAAACTTTCGTGCCACTGTTTTAATAGTACAACAATTCTGGTTTTCTCAGAGCCCAGTCCTCCAAAAAGAGACTTACAGGCAAAACCTCGCTTTTTCGGCTGACGAGGCCCGGGTAACATCTTGGGAGTCAAAATATCGGCCCGAGATATGGATCCGGTCAGCATAGC
Source organism: Lithobates septentrionalis (assembly GCA_037952835.1). Lineage (NCBI taxonomy): Eukaryota > Metazoa > Chordata > Amphibia > Anura > Ranidae > Lithobates > Lithobates septentrionalis. The sequence continues at coordinate 1,175,774 of JBBDGP010000653.1, read as the reverse complement.
CCTTTAAGCCCCTGCAGGGACCAAACTGGAGCTTTCTTCATAGCACATGTTTTACGTGACCAACCACCTTAGACACTGGTCAAAAAACTGAGGTCCTCCCCGTATGGGAGGGGTTATATAGGGGAGGAATTCTCCTTAATTGGGGTTAACCAGTGTCCAATCCCCAATGGTGCCTACCTAACCCACTATGTAATGAATACTCTGTGTCCCGTGATGTATGATGACAAAATGGGAAAAATGTCAAGGGGTGTGAATACTTTTTCAAGGCACTGTATATTTGTACATTGCAATCATATCTTTTTTTAAGCGCCTCTTCTGCAGAGTGGAGTGTAATCTATGTAATCAACCCTCATAGCGGAGGTCCTCCACCCCCTTTATTAATTGCATTGCCCTTTGCTGAACTCTTTCTAATTTAGCTACATTTTCCTTGAGGATTGGTGACCAAAACTGAACTGCATGTTCAAGATGAGGGTGAACCAGTGTTTTGTAAAAGGGTAGAATAATAGATGTATCTCTGGAATGTATGTAAATTAGAACTTAGCAATTGCAATTAAAATGAAAACTGTGGACATGAAAATCACGTAAGGCCTCCCTAGCTTGGTTAGCAGGTCTCACGCTGGGATAATACAGCTCCAATATGAAAGCAGCTCCTGTAGTGCAACATAGCATGGAAGCCAATGTAAAGTATCATATAATATGTTGTCAGTTCTATATATTATATGATATGTCACGTGTATCTGTGTTTTTCCATGGATCCTGGCGTTGTATTTTCACATTTCTGCTCTTATGTTCACAATAATTGGTTACTGAATATAGCACTATAGCTACAATGCACACAGTGGGAGCATAAAACATTAAACCAGGAATGACTTTTCTTATAACAGCTTCTGATATCTCTCTTTGTAACTTGCTCACGACTTTATATGTACCTTCTACATCAGGGATGTCAAACTCAATTTCATTGCAGTCCGCATCAGCATTGTGGTTGCCTTTAAAGGGCCGGTTGTATCTGGGAAGTGCTACATACAGAGTGCAGGGTTCAGGGGTGCGCTATGTACAGACTTTAGGGGGCAGGAATGAATTACGCACAGAGTACAGGGTTCAGGAGTGAGTTACGTACAGAGTGAAGAGTTCAGGGGTGTTCTGTGTACAGAGTGCAGGGTTCAGGAGTGAGTTATATACAAGGTTCAGGGGTATGCTGTGTACAGAGTGCAGGATTCAGGGGTGTGTTATGTACATTGTGCAGGATTCAGGAGTGTGTTACGTACAGAGGTCAGGGGTGTGCTATGCACATAGTGCAGAGTTCAGTTCAGGGGTGCTCTATGTACAGAGTGCAGATTTCAGGAGTGCATTATGTACAGAGTTCAGGAGTGTGCTGTGTACAGGGTGCAGAGTAAAGTTTAGGGGTGCTCTATGTACAGAGTGCAGGTTTTCAAAATTGTTTACAAATAGATATCTGAAAAGTGTGGCGTGCTTTTGTATTCAGCTCCCTTTACTCTGATACCCCTGACTAAAATCTAGTGGAACCAATTGCCTTCAGAAGTCACCTAATTAGTCAATAGAGTCCACCTTTGTGTAATTTAATCTCAGTATAAAGACAGCTGTTCTGTGAAGCCCTCAGAGGTTTGTTAGAGAACCTTAGTGAACAAACAGCATCATGGAGGCCAAGGAACACACCAGACACGTCAGGGATAAAATTGCGGAGAGGTTTAAAGCAAGGTTAGGTTATAAAAAAAATTCCCAAGCTTTGAACAGCTCATGGAGCACTGTTCAATCCATCATCTGAAAATGGAAAGAGTATGGCACAACTGCAAACCTACCAAGACATGTTGTCCACCTAAACTGACAGGCCGGGCAAGGAGAGCATTAAAGTGGATGTAAACCTGATTCATGAAATTTGACCTATGCAATTATAATGTATCTGTAGTTTTTACTTATCTCTCTCCAAAGCTCTAAGTCCCGTGTCTTTCTGCTGCTCTGTTCTTCTGTTATCAGCATGATAACTTCTGTCAAGCTCTCCAACAACCAAGATAAAACCAACCTGAAATGTGTGTCGGGTGGGTGCTATAAATAGATTAGCAGAGAGCTGGTCCATTCACAGCACAGCTCTGCACATTCCTTCCCTCCTTTGCCTATGTGGAGTGGGGGTGTGTGCCTTTCCTCCAATCAGCTGTCACACAGTGTACGCCAAGACTTCACTCCCAGTGCTCAAAAGGAAGAATAAATTCTAACACGATGTGCACTTTTTAAATTATATAGCAAGCTGAAGACAGCAGATATACATGTAAAACTTATGTAGGGAGATTTGTTCGATCTCTGTGTATCATCTGAGGCTGTTCACTTCACTGGGTATATGTGAGGGTTTACATCTACTTTAATCAGAGAAGCAGCCAAGAGGCCCATGGTAATGCTAGAGGAGCTGCAGAGATCCACAGCTCAGGTGGGAGAATCTGTCCACAGGACAACTATTAGTCGTGCACTCCACAAATCTGGCCTTTATGGAAGAGTGGCAAGAAGAAAGCCCCGCTTGTAGTTTGTGAGAACACAGCAAACATGTGGAAGAAGGTGCTCTGGTCAGATGAGACCAAAATTGAACTTTTTTTGGCCTAAAAGCAAAATGCTATGTGTGGCGGAAAACTAACACTGCATATTACCCTGAACACACCATCCCCTAGTGAAACATGGTGGTGGCAGCATCATGTTGTGGGGATGCTTTTCTTCAGCAGGGACGGGGAAGCTGGTCAGAGCTGATGGGAAGATGGATGGAGCCAAATACAGGGCAACCTTTTTTTCTCATTTCATGCTGGACTAGGGTTGCCACATCATCCCTTTAATCCAGGACACACATGAATTACACAGATTCTGTGGCTGATTAAGGCGGTAATTAAACTCACTTGGTGCTTTATCTGCATTAAATCAGCCTCAGAACCTGTGTAATTCATGTGTGTCCTGGATTAAAGGGATGATGTGGCAACCCTATGCTGGACACTTCCTGGATCACACATTGAAGCCATGTCACTAGCACTGTTTTCAGGCATCATTCTGCAGCTCACCATGGACACTTTCCATCTCTCCCCTCGAGTGTGGTGTTCTCCGCCTTGGCTGTCTGCAGTTTTACGCCCCCTCAGCTCCCGGCGGGGATATCTTCCGGCTTTCCTCAACCAGCAGGTTTTAGCAATCCATGACCATTTTTTTTTTTTTCAAATTATACTTTATTCAAACACAAAGAAGGGTACAACTCCATCACATAAATGACAAGGTAAACCTACATAGCTCATCGGGGGTCATAACATCAAGTAGGTCAATCTTCCACTGTTGAGATAATGATGAATCCCATATATTCCAAAACTATCAATACTACATGTCAGGTAAACCTTATCTGAAGTGAAATAAGGATGACTGGGGTTATCCCCTTCATTTTCCATTTTCAATACATAGAGAAGAAGAAGAAACAGAGAAGGAGTCAGAAATTAGTGAATTGAAGAGAGAAGAGGTAGAGGGGAGTGGAAGAAAGGGAGAGGTGGGAGGGGAAAAGAGAGAGGCTATACAAGGGAGGGGGGGGAGAAGGGACTGTGCATATGAGATATATCTGGAGACGGTATTTGTCCCGAGGGGCATCTAGTGTATAAAGCTACTGGCATTTATTCGCTAGGGTCGGCGGGGCCCAGCTCCATAGAGGGTTCTTTTATCGTCTAATTATCTCTTCCCAGAAGTAGCTGACCTTCATCAGAGTATATAAACATGTTCCATCTAGTCCAGGTTTCAGAGAATTGTTCATTTCGATTTCTAGCAGTCAGAATCAAATCTTCCATTTGTTTGATATCCTCCACCTTCCTGATCCACGTACTCACCGAGGGGGGTCGTGTGGATTTCCACAACAGAGGGATACACGCTTTGGCCCCGTCCAGCAAGTGCCGTATCAGTGATTTTTTATACACTTTACTCGATGAGTGAGCAGCGTGGAGCAGGAAGAAGGCCGGGTCATTTGAAATTTGGCGTTCCGTGAATTTCTGGACTATAGACTGAACAGTCTTCCAGAACTGCTCCAGTAAGGGGCAGCTCCAAAAGATGTGGAGGATGGTACCTCGTTCCCTATGACATCTCCAACACCTGTCCGAGGAGGATGGAAATATCCTATGTAATTTTGCAGGAGTATTGTACCACCTTGTCAACAACTTGTAGTTCGTTTCTTGCGTTTTCGTACAGATCGAGGATTTATATGTAAAATGTATAATATTCTGTTTTTGACGTGTCGTTAGTGTGCATTGCAAGTCTCGCTCCCATTCCTCTATGTAGTGCAATTTGAAGTCATCTGGTGGTGTAATGAGTAATCGATATGTAGCGGACAGGGCATGAGGTATAATATCCTTCTCGGAGCAGTAAATCTCGTATGTCGTCAGATTTTGGTCAAAACTCCTGGGGGGCGGCAATGTCCCAAGGAAGTGGTTAAGCTGTGCAGCTCGCCAGAAATCTAAGTGGAATGGGCCTGACGGGGACATCAGCTCAGCTACTGTAGGCCACTTGCCATTCGATATAAAGTGGGAGGCCTGAAACCGTCTCAATTCCCTCAGGGATTGAAAGACCGGGTCCATGTATCCTGGGGTGAACTCTGGCGTTCCTAAAATCGGACGTAGTGGAGATGTGGGGGATATGAGACGAAATTTCGTGAATAGAGCTGAGCATATGCGTATGGTCACTCCTATCAAGGGATGAGATTTCACATTTCTTGGGAGACCATCATAGCACCAGGGGGCTCTGTTCAAGGGGATGGCACTTTGGGTTTGTTCCAGTCTAGTCCACTGTTTAGTAGTCTGATGACGGTTCCAGTCTATAAGTCTGGTCAAGTGTGTAGCGTAGTAGTATTTGCGGAGGTCTGGAACCGCTAGTCCTCCATATATTTTGGACATAGTGAGGAGCCGTCTTGCTAGTCTGGGTCTTCTATGAGCCCAAATAAATTCAAAAAATAGGGCATTAATCTGGTCAAAATAGGAAGATGGTATTTGAATCGGCAGAGCTTGTAACAAATACAATAACTTGGGAAGAATAGACATCTTCAGGATGTTGCATCTCCCAAACCACGAGTGTAGGCCTGTATGCCAGCTATTTAGTAAAGCCCTGACCGATGTCAGCAACGGGGGGAAATTTAGTGCAAATATCCTGGATAGTTTGGGAGGGATATGGGTACCCAAATACTTTAGGGCCGTGGTGGTCCATTTAAATTGGAAATTATCTTTAAGAGAGGCAAGCAGTCGTGGTTGGACTCCTATACCCATAGCCTCTGATTTAGTGAGGTTAATTTTCAGATTGGATAAACTACCATATGTTCTAAATTCTTGTAATAAATTTGGAAGGGAGATTGCTGGATTAGTAAGTGTGAATAGCATGTCGTCCGCATACGCGGCTACCTTCTGTTGGGAGTCCCCCATCTTAACCCCAGTTATGTCTGGATTAGATCTTATGGTACACAGGAAGGGTTCCAGAGACAGGGCGAACAGGAGTGGGGACAGACGGCACCCCTGTCGTGTTCCGTTGTTAATAGTGAACGGATCTGATAGAACCCCGTTAGCTCGGACCCGAGCCGTGGGGGTGGTATAAAGTGCCCCTATCCAATTGAGCATTGTACTACCTAGACCTACATGTTCCAGGACTGAGATCATGAATTGCCAGTTCACCCTGTCAAAGGCCTTCTCTGCGTCCACACTAAGAATAATACAGGGAGTTTTAGTACGATCAACCGAATGAATGAGGTTCAAGACTTTTATCGTGTTGTTCCTTGCCTCCCTGGTTGGGACAAAACCTACCTGGTCTAGATGGATTAAGGATGGGACATGCATTTGGATTCTGGTGGCCAATATTTTGGTGAAGATTTTAAGGTCTACATTAAGTAGGGAAATTGGCCTGTAACTGCCACAAGCCAAAGGGTCTTTCCCTTCTTTCAGGATTACTGCTATATGTGCAGCTAATGTATCTCTTGGAATGGCTGTTCCTGACCCTAAGGAGTTGAAAAGTTTAAGCATGGGACCCCCCAAGGACGGTAGTAGTGTTTTGTAATATTGAGCAGTGAGCCCATCCGGCCCAGGGGCCTTCCCCAATTTGGTAGTCTTCACTGCTGCCTGAATTTCTTCGATGGTTATTGGTTCATCTAATGTCTTACTAGTCTCGGGAGAGAGAGTGGAGAGCCCAGATTTACCTAAGTATGTCTCGATGGAGCCCTGCGTAGATGGTGTCGATCGTAAATTGTAAAGGGACGCATAAAAATCCTTAAATTCCTGTGCTACTTGGTGGGGTAGAGTAATCTTCTGACCCGCGGGTGACATCACATGAGGGATATAATTTGCCAATACCTGTGACTGCAGGGATTTAGCCAGTAGCCTACCGCATTTGTTTCCCGACTCATATGAAACCCGTCTGCATATCTGGATCGCCGCTTTAGCCTGAAATAGCATGAGATCGGAAATTTTGTTGCGTAAGAGCAATATTTCTGCAGTATCCGCAGGGGGTTGTATATGTTTGTGTTTAGCTTCAGCCCTATGTAGGTCATCTAGGAGGGATCTTACCTGTTCCGTACGTTGTCTTTTAACCCGTGCCCCGTGTTTGATAAGGATGCCGCGGATCACCGCCTTATGTGCTTCCCATAATATTCCAGGGTCCGTGTCTGGGGTAGTATTAGTCTTGAAATAATGGTCTAATTCCCTAATGACGTCTTTGCATATTTCTTCATCTTGTAGGAGACTTTCATTGAGTCTCCAAGATCGTGTTCTAGAGGTGTGATTGTCAGTCAAGGCGTAGACCAGTATAATTGGTGCATGATCAGACCATGTGATTAAGTCAATCGTAGAGCTCCGTATGGCATGTAATTGGGTGTGTGGGATCAGAAAGAAATCTATTCGTGAGTATATTTTATGCGGATTGGAATAAAAGGTGTAATCTCTCTCACTTGGGTGGAGAAGCCTCCACACGTCAATCAAGTGAGCTGAGTGCAAGGAGCGAGCTATACGTTTCCTAATTGTCGGTGTAATTGAGGAGTGACCTGAGGAAGTATCCTCCGTAGGAATCAAAGGCACATTAAAGTCACCCCCGAGAATCAATTGTCCTCTCGTGAATGCCATCAATGTCTCTAAGGTCTTGAGGTCTTGGCAATGAACTGATCCTGGTGGCTATTGGGTGCGTAAATATTAGCAAAAGTTACTTCTTGACCCCCTATATCTCCTCTAAGGAACAAGTAACGTCCCTCAGGGTCCTGTCTTATTTCCGCGAATTTCCAGGGGACTGATCGTGAGAAGAGAATGGAGACTCCTCGCGATTTAGTAGTCGCGAAAGTGGAGTGGTAGGCCATTGGAAAGAGTTTGTTTTTCAGGATCGGGAGATTGTCTTTCTTAAAATGGGTCTCCCGAAGAAACGCCACATTAACTTTATGGCGTCTAAGATCACTAATCAGCATCTGCCTTTTTTCCGGGACGTTTAGGCCTTTCACATTTAATGAGAAAATTCTGATCGTCCTCATGGCTCTCGGCTAAAACTTATACACCCAGCAAGATAACACTCGTGCACAGGGGGATTGGGGCTAAGAGGGAGGTAAGAAGAGGAGCGAAAAGAAAGGAGGGTTAAGAGAAAGGTGTGAGATTTAGATGAGGAGAGAATATCAGATACGCACCTCTAGGGTGCTTCAAAACAATCTAAGAGGATAGCACGCTAGTGCTAGGACGCTCACCAGCAAGATACTGGTAATCGAGCGCAGGCCTATGTGGGAGTGTAGGAAGTGATAGACAGAGGTGAACCCACTGGTCCCCTCCCCCTCCCCAACCCACGTGTACAAAAAATATATTTACATTGTGAAGATAACGACTGTATTACTTGTATAACAGATAACTTATTACAGACAAGAGCATTAAAGGTAACTGTACTAGAGGTAGTACATAGCATCGTATCAGGTTTCTATTCATCCGTTGGATGTCAAGCCAGATCAGAACTATAACTTTCCCATCTAAGCCACACTAAAACAACAGGCAAAAGTTCCCCATTCATGGTAGATCATATATGCAGTAAGACCTATTCGGTTTTATCCCCTCTCCACAGATCAGATCCAGGATAACCTAGAACCTGGGAATTCTTGGGTCGCCTAGACTTTATGAGCCTGTGGGTTCTAGGGTATATCCCCCCGAGCCGGCTACCAAGGAGATCACGGGTTGGTAAGGGTGTATTCCTCCCCCCCTTTCCACCCTTGAACCACCCCTCTGGAGTGTCTAAGCCCGGTATTCTCTAATTCTCCAGCATTCTGCATAGGGTAATCAGGCACCACAATATCCCCTTTACTGGCAGTCTCTGTTATCACCCAAGTCTCCCCGTACTACAGCATTACTTTCAATTAGACCCATTCAACCTCTACCTTGAAGATCATTAGAGTAGTCCTGGTTTGACGTGTGTAGATAGGTTGTGAGCCGAGAGTGGGGACTTGTATCGTCCAACAACTAGACTGGGGGAATAGAATGAAAGGAACACTGTCCCCGGCCTTGTGGAGTAGCAGTTCTCACAGTGTCTCAGTGTGTATTAATCAAGGTTCCGGCTGAAATAGTTCCGGTTCGGACGTTGAAATTCTATCTCTCCCTGCATTCTAATAACCACAAGACTCTGCAGCAGCGGTTCCTGGGATCGAGCAATAAATCCTTGTGTGAGGGGTAGAATCGTGGAATACGATATAGAACATGACTGCTGGCATAGGGATAAGCTTGTGCTCAGTGTAGCAGTTCAAACCGTAAAAAGAAAAAGAGAAAGAAAACTGATAAAGGCTTTAACTCACATGGGTAAAACTGTTGCACTGGTCCTGGCAGACTTCCGTATAGATAAACTGTCACGATTCCCGTGTATCATCTTCCGAGAGAGCTCGGTTCCTCCTTCTAGATCGTTGCTGACGGGGAGGTTGGGAACTCCGTTGGAATGCAGAGCCTGGGCGACCAGTCGGGCGGGGGAGCAGTGCCAGCCAGTTCGGAACTGAGACCGGTTCAGCACCAAGGAAAGTGAAAAGATCTGGCAGTTCTGACGGGGACCGTAGAGTGAAGGTCGCGGACCCGTTACGGAAATTGACAGCCAGAGGGTATCCCCATCGGTAAGTACAACCGTGATGTCGGGCCACGTCCAGGATTGGTCTCAGTAGCACTCTTCTCTGCAGGGTTGCCCTTAACAGATCAGGTAGGATCTTAACCGCCGCTCCATCGAATTCCACAGCGCCATGGTCCCATGCCTTCCGCAGAATTTGTTCCTTCTGTGTGTAACGATGGAGTCTGCAAACCACGTCTCGGGGTCTGTCTGAGTCTAACGATCTAGGGCCCAGAGCTCTGTGAACGCGGTCAAGTTCAAGTGTAGGTGGGGAGGTCCCCAGAATCTGCTGAAAGATAGCCACCACCGTCGCTTCTAAGTCCTCGGCCCCTGTAGCCTCAGGAAGACCTCGCAACCTCAGGTTGTTGCGGCGGCTGTGGTCCTCCAGGTCCTCCAAGCGTAATTGTAGTTCCACCGCCGTGGTCGCCTGGGCAGCCTGGGATTGCTCTAGGGAAGCGACTCGTTGTGTGAGGGAGGCAATTGAACTCTCTCCCGTACCCACCCGCTCCGTTACCACTTGAATCTCCTCTCTTATTTCTTTGATGTCTCTGGCATGGGCCTCTTCTACCCGAGAGATAAGAGTCTCAATATCAGACTTGGAGGGTAAGGCCTCAATGTCTGCCTTAGTAGGTAGGGCGCGCAAAATGGCATGTAGATCGTCTGGTATGCCACTGTGCTTCTGTATTGTAGCAGCCATGGTAGATCTAAAAATAGCTGGGGTCCCCGTGAGATACTCCGAAGCTGTAGATGACGCCGGGGAGCTAGGTAGTTCAGGCGTATCAGAGTCTGCCATTAGCTGCCCACGTGGCGCTGATACTATGGCGCCTGGTGATCTCCTCTGTGAGTCCTGGAAATAACTCCGGATGCTGCCCCGAGGAGAGGCCGTCTGAGTCCCGTTTGTATGCGATCTTGTCCTGTATCTCTTGGAGGTTAGCATACCTCTTTTTCAGGAATGTGGGGTCGTTAGGATCGTGGGTGAGGAGGGGGGAAGCCAGGAGCTCTCAAGAAACACGTCCTCACTCAGCCATCGCTAGGCCACGCCCCCATGACCATTTTTAGAGCTGATTTATACACATTCTGCATTTGCTTCTGAATACCCTTTTCTTTGATTTTATTTATCATACACAATAATGGAATTTTCACATTGTCTATTATATGCCCATCAGCTTGTCATATCTGCTATGCACCATGTCCCATGTGTATTTATATGAATAAACTTTCTCTTTATTGTGCAATTTATTTGTTTTTGCCACACATCTCACTCAAAGTCCCAAATTTCCCCCTTTTCTTAAAAATACAGGGCAATCTTAGAAGAAAATAGACAACAGGTAGCAGCGCTAAACAAACTTTAGATTGCAGAACATATACCAGTGATATTACAGTCAGCAATATAAAATTGGAAAAAAACTATAAAAAACGTCCATTAATGTAGGTAGGTAGTGCTCAAGGATCAACCAAACGTGTTCAATAAAGTCCAAATCGGTGAATTTCGTCCTCCACCGCACCACCAGTGATAAACCATACAAAATACTCGCTTACCAGACGGCAAGCTATAGACGCTTGCGACCTATACCCGGCCAGGGCCTTTATCCGGTGAGGGGCCACAAGGACAGATTCCAGGCAAAAATCCTTCTAGATGATCAGCATAGGGACCGCCAAACTCGCCATTCACAGATCGTGATAGGATGGAATAGGATGGAATATGGTGGTATTCAGCTATGAGTAAGCACTCAGCCCCGAGTGCGAAACCCGTCAGTTAATCCTGTACTTTCTGCATGATGGTCTTGTATTTTTGATGATCCCATCTTTCTAATAAAGTTAAGTTTTCTACTACATCCGGTGTGCAGCATCCAGATCTTCTCATTTCAAGCCGGTATTCAGATGTTCCCAGAACAAGAAAGGATCACCATAGCGTAATATTGTTATGCATAATTTATTTCTATAAAAGAAAGTCACTTACAATGTTTCAAAGCAGTAAAAACAAAACAGCCGGCCGGCTTGTACGGACACCCGTCCCTCGAACGGTCCACGCGAGACGTCAGTACGTCAGCTCCTCCCGACGTGCGTTTCGTCACACAATGACATCGTCTGGGGCACTTTTATAGTTTTTTTCCAATTTTATATTGCTGACTGTAATATCACTGGTATATGTTCTGCAATCTAAAGTTTATTTAGCTCTGCTACCTATTGTCTATTTACGTTTGTGTGTATCTCACTTCTAGCAGCAGCTCCTTTTTTTGATTTCATTTTTTATTTTTTCAGATTTTTTTATTCTCACATTCAATCATTTTTTCAATCCAATCACAGCGCGGTATTTTCTGCTTGTTTAATCTTAGAAGAAAACCTGTTATGCCCCATACACACGATCGGATTTTCCGACAGCAAATGTTGGATGTGAGCTTGTTGGAAAGTCCAACCGTGTGTATGCTCCATCGAACATTTGTTGTCGGACTTTCCATCAACAAATGTTGGCTAGCAGGTTCTCAAATTTTCCGCCAACAAAACTTTGTTGTCGGAATTTCTGATCGTGTGTACACAAGTCCGACACACATAAGTTCATGCATGCTCGGAATCAAGCAGAAGGAGCCGCACTGGCTATTGAACTTCCTTTTTCTCAGCTTGTTGTATGTCTTGTACGTCACCGCGTTCCCACGTTCGTAAATGTTGGCCAACATCCACGGTTTTGTTGTCGGAAAGTCCGATTGTGTGTATGGGGCATTAGAGTCTGCAAAAGACTTGAGATCGGGGTGGAGGTTCACCTTCCGGCAGGACAACGACCCTAAACATACAGCCAGAACTACAATGGAATGGTACAGATCAAAGCATATTCATGTGTTAGAATGGCCCAGTCAAAGTCCAGACCTAAATCCAATTGAGAATCTGTGGCAAGACTTGAAAAATGCTGTTCACAGATGCTCTCCATCCAATCTGATAGAGCTTGAGCTATTTTGCAAAGAAGAATGTGCAAAAATTACAGGCGGTTCTACAAAGTATTGACTCAGGGGTGCTGAATACAAATGCATGCCACACTTTTCAGATATTTATTTGTTAAAAAAAAATTTGAAAGCCATGTATCATTTTCCTTCCACAAAATGTCAAGGGGTACGAATACTTTTTCAAGGCACTGTTTTACAGGCGACTTCAGTAACTGTAATAAACTGTTTACTCTAAGGTCTTTGAGGAGGACACACTGCCAAAATTTGAGGTTAGAAAAAAGGAAGTTTAACCTTAGAATGAGGAAAGGATTCCTTACTGTTAGAGCAGTAAAAATGTGGAATTCCCACCCCCATTAAGTGGCTGAGAGTGTTGACAACTTCAAAAAACCTTTAGATATTTTCTTCAGGAACAGTGGCGGCTGGTGCTCAAAATTTTTTGGGGTGCAAACAAACTGAAAAATTCTGAAAAAACCCACCAATTGCAGCCTCACTGTACCATCAAACGCAGCCACTGTGCCCATCAACTGCCGCCACTGTGCCCATCAAACGCAGTCACTGTGTCCATCAATTGCCGCCACTGTGCCCATCAAATGCAGCCACTGTGCCCTTCAAATGCAGCGACTGTGCCATCAAATGCAGCCACTGTGCCCCATAAAATGCAGCCACTGTGCCCCATAAAATGCAGCCACTGTGCCCATCAATTGCCACCACAGTGCCCATCAAATGCAGCCACTGTGCCCATCAATTACCGCCACTGTGCTCTTCAAACTCAGCCACTGTGCCATAAAACGCAGCCACTGTGCCCATCAATTGTCACCACTGTGCCATCAAACGCAGCCACTGTGCCATAAAATGCAGCCACTGTGTCCATCAATTGCCGCCACTGTGCCATCAAATGCTCTCTTCTGTGCCCATCAAATGCCCCCACTGTGCCATCAAATGTTCCCACTGTGCCCATCAAATACCGCCACTGTACCATCAAACGCAACCACTGTGCCCATCAAATGCAGCCACTGTGTCCATTAATTGCCACCACTGTGGACATCAATTGCCGCCACTGTGGCCATCAATTGCCGCCACAGTGCCCTTCAATTTCCGCCACTGTGCCCATCAATTACTGCCATTGTGCCCCATTAAACGCAGCCACTGTGCCATATCAAATGCTGCCAGTGTGCCTCCCGCCATCTGCACTTAACTGTCTAGGTACAACAGCTCCTCAATGTCTTCTCCCGTCTTCTTTTCCCGTCCTCTGCTATGATTGGACGCCTGGCATCCAATCACAGCACCTGTCGTTTCAGCCAATCAGATGACGGATAACAGAGATTACGGATAACGGAGAGGCAGTTTAGTGTTAGAAAAGCGAATGAATATTCGCTTTCCTAACACACAGCTGAGTGACCTGCGAGCGCCCAGCATGGTGCTAGCAGGTCATTTTTTTGAAGCCTATTAGAGCCTATGGCTCTAATCGGGTGCTTCAAAACCACCCCCCGCCGCTGTAGTTCAGGCGCCCTGCGCCCGAATAGGGGCCGGGCGCCTGAATAGGGGGTGGCAGTGGCAACCATAGATAGATGCATGCAATGCATCTATCTATTGGTGTTAGGGGGTGGCAGGAGAGAGGGGGCGGTGCCCTGCGCCCTTATAGACGCACCGCCACTGCTCAGGAAGCAGAATATACAGAATTATACAAAGCTGTTAGGAAATAAAAATCACACACACATACACACATATAGGTTGAACTGGATGAACCAGTCATTTTTTAACCTTATAGATGTATTATGTAACCATGTCACTTAATTCTGCTAAAAATGCAACATTAAGGCCTCATGCACACAAGCTTAAAAAATTGCCATTTTTACAGCTGTTTGACATTTTTTTCACCCTTTAAAAGCACCTCTATGTAAGCCTATGTGGCCATGCACACATAGGCCTTTACAGGCATATTAGAAGAGGAGCGTCCCTGCACTCAGCTTTGAAGCAGGTAAAAATCGTATGAATGATGTTATGGTGAATGAGAAGCTGATGGCCATCCTTTTAGACATGCATGACAAATTTCTTAGAGTTTGGCAGCCATGGATTGCATACGCCCAGTGGCGTCGCTAGGGGGTGGCTTTTGGGGCTATATCCCCGAATCTGGGGCCCATAGCCCCGAGTCTCTGCAGGGGTCCCCAAGGGGAGGGGAGGCTCTCTGGGGACCCTGATGTAAGTGGGGGGCTCTCTGGGGACCCTGATGCAAGGGGGAGGCTCTCTGGGGATCCTGATGCAAGGGGGAGGCTCTCTGGGGACCCTGATTTAAGGGGGAAGCTCTCTGGGGACCATAATGTAAGTGGGGGGCTCCCTTGGGACCCTGATGCAAGGGGGAGGCTCTCTGGGGACCCTGATGCAAGGGGGAGGCTCTCTGGGGACCCTGATGTAAGGAGGGGCTCTCTGGGGACCCTGATGTAAGGGGGGCTCTCTGGGGACCCTGATGCAAGGGGGAGGCTCTCTGGGGACCCTGATGTAAGGGGGGCTCTCTGGGGACCCTGATGTAAGGGGGAGCTCTCTGGGAATATATATACACACACACACGTATATTACTGTATTTACATGTGTATGCCCGCCCAAGTGTATGACTTTCTTTACTACGCTGCTATGAGCTCTAGCCCCAGATCTTTTGTAGACCTACCAATGCCCCATACGCTCAACCCTCTCGGTTTGACAGTATGCGTCTCTTGATCTGATGTTTCCCCGGCGCATACCCCGTGGACACTTCTCTTTTTTTTTCCTTCCCCCTTTTAACTGTTCTTTTCTACCAGACTTTCCCTCTTCTTCTCTTTTGTCGTTTCCTTCTCTCCTGTTCGCTATTTTTGTGCATTAAATCCATATCTTTATCAGGCCTCTGAAAACCATTATGTTTTCTGAGTTGCTTTTCTCTCATGTTAAATTTGTATGTAGTATTCTGCCTGATGGAGAGACTCTTGGCCACAAAATTTCGTTTGAGTATGCTAGGTTCTATATGTGGACATTTTTGTTCACAGGTACCCTTCTATCCCTGGGACACATCGGAAGGATGTGTTTGGTTTTCCACCTTTCTGCTTTGTTCCATGGGATATTATGCCTGACATCTGCATGTTTATTTGCTCATGTTTCCTTTATACCATTATGTCTTTTCTGTTTTGTTTCTCTGCCTACCACGTGATGTAACCATCTAAAAGTTGATCTGATATGTTGGATTACATGATAATCAACCTTTGTAAAAGAAGAGGAGCGTTATAAAAAAAAAAGAAATCACTTCCACTTCAGGAAAAAAGTTTTCGGGCTAAAGAAACACTGAACACGTCTAGATGCGTTTAGCGCTTGAACGCTCACTCTGGCCAATGGAATCAATGAAGTCCCCATTGCTTGATGCGCTTAAACTTGTGTGCAAAATGCGGCTTTAGGCTCGTTTCAGCTCCATTTTTCTTTCTTTCCTGGCAGGAGCAAAGGCTTCCGGGGGGGGGATATCCCATGCACGAATGTGCTTTCAGGTTTTATTCAAATCTGCCAAGATTTAGAAATTACGTGAGGCCTAGATATCATATATAATAAAGTACCGAGTGCAAAAAAATTGAAAGAAAAGTCAGCTAATGCTGTCAATTTATAAGAAATAAGGGGCCCATGACATTACACAAGGGCCACACATAATGTTCAGACTGCAGAAATACTACAGGAAATGATGGTCAGTGACTGTGGACATGCTACAGGTTAGACTGGAGACTGAAGACATGCCAGAAGACTGTGAGAAACTGAGGGAAAACTGGGGGAATATTACATGAGGCAAGTACAGATTACTGCTATCCCACTGCAGTCTGCTGGGGTCCAAGTGCCGCACAAGTACCAAAGGACAGCATGGTGGGCACCAGAGGTTTAGACCTTTAAGCCTCGTTCGTTCACACTATATTTGCATAATGAGATTTTATGCATGTTTCACATCGGTTTTCATGCACTTTCAGGACATAAGGTTCTTATCTGCCCTGTTCACATTACAATGTTGATGTCACACCATTTTTATAAGTGCAGAAAACTGCATACACATTGCAGATTCCTGCGTAGAAAAGATCTGTGCAAGATACTTGTGTTGTACAGGGCACAAGGAGAACAATTGTGTTCTCCACCATGCAACAAAAAGTTTCTGTGCCCTGGTGTGAACAAGGCCTTAATGTCTTTCAGATTGGGTGTCCAAAAAGGTTCTCACAATATATCTCGATCCATGTGTTGTTATCAAAAGAGATTTTCATGCAAAAGAGCTATACTATATGTAATGTAACAAAATAGGTAAAAATCCCAGGGAGGGGGGAATACTTTTGCAAGCCACTGTATCTCTCATCTATAGGAACACTTACAAACCATGGAGTGTGTGGTACTGAATGGGTGAAGCATGTTTTCAAGTACTCTGAGGTCAGTTAAACCTGATAGGAGCCAATTCCTGAACAGAAATTCAAACCAATAAAAGGTGAGATATCAACATGGGGATGACGGCTGCAGTACAGGACACTTTCTAGATGGCTACAGTTCAGCTTAAATTGGGCACAGATGAACAAAACGAGAAGAAGGTGTCAGATCTTTTAATGAAAAGACTAATTGGAAAATGTCTTTTCAATAGGCCTTTATATATTTTATCTTTGTGAGTGTAAAATCTCCTGCTTTTTTGTGTCTGTATAAAAAGCGGTAAGCTGTGAACAATTGTCCTCTTTCCAAAGGCTGTTATAGGAAAAGGAGATTAGGAGAGAACTATTGCCACTTTATTACTTTTCACACAGCGGGGAGCGATTCTACTAATCTGGAGACTATTCTGCAGCAGGTGTATTGTATACTAGGACTAGGAACTGGCTTTCAGCCCACTTTCACATTGGGCCGATTTCTACATGAAATTTGACTTGCCAAATCACATGCCAAATCGGAGCCTATTGCCGGCAGTGGCACTTTCCGAATCGATGCAATGCCGATTACCTAAAATAGTTCCTGCACTACTTTTGGTGACCATTTGGAGGCAATTTCAATAGACATCTGTGCATGAACCCACACAGATGTCTTTCCAGTCACCCCGAACCCCCAAATGGGGGTTCGGGGGGGGGTGACGCACAATTTCAAACCTGCCCTCAGTGTGCACGTGGGCTTAACCAGCTTAAATGGTTCCCTATTGACTGGTATTTTTGATCAGATGGGATCAGAATTAGTGGTTGAATCATAAAAATAAAAAAATGGTCAAATAAAATAAAATGTTTTTGTTTTATTCAAACTTTAAAATCTGAAACAAGCTTTAATGTTTGTTTATTCAATGCATGGAATGAGTGTTTTTTTTAATGTGTGGGGTAATAAAATGTGCTATTAAATATGTTATTATAAAAAAATTAAATAAAGGATCCAATGACGGCGACTGTAGGTAGAATAATTTCAAATGTATTTCCACCTTTGCAGAAAAATTTGGGAAACCATCACTATAAGTTTATGTATTCCTATTCATACAACATGCCTGAAATAATTAAAAAAAACAATATTTCTTGTTTCTTTGGAGCAGGATTATACACAAGACTCTATAAGCAGCCCATACCCCATAAATACATCCATGTGTATGAGGCCTTATGGTGCTCAATAGCTCAAGCTGAAATTCACACTCATACAACTGAATAATTCAAAGAAGCTGTTCATCCCTGTTCCCCTTGTTGTGTATGGACCAGGGCTGTCTAACACATAAGCACGTGTGGCAGTTGCCCTGAGACCAGTTCTTAAGGGACACACCAGAATGATAAAAGTATTGTATCTTTAACCTTAAATTTTCCCAGTGTACATTATCACATCAAATCTGAAGAACTCTCCAAGTCATTCACCATCCCTCATAGACAGCTGTCTACTCACTACATTCCTGCTGCAGCACACAATCTGTCTTCACCTGGAAGGTAAGAAGAACTCCACTACTATCATTCATCCTGATCCATCTCCAGCTTCACATTTGAACGGGCATTTTTTAGATCTTGATTAGAATAGTGGCTACAGATAAAGATCTTATAAATAAGGTTTTACTAAACCCACAACAGTAAAATCAGCCTGTATATGCAGTAAAGCATGATTGTTATACTTACTGTGGAACCTAAGGGGTTAATCCTCTGCATTGTGTAAAAAGGCTGTGTGATCCTGTCTTTTCTCATGCTCACCTTCTTTCAATATCCCCAATCCATCTCCTGATAGAACAGAGCCTTGAGGGCAGGCTGCACATGCTCAGTTTGGTGTGTATTGCTAGAGAGTTTTTTTTTCTTGGGAGAGTGCATGTAATCAGCACAGGGCCAATCAGCACTGTCCAGATGGAGGGTCAGGGGTCCTGTAGCCTCATTGGATAATCAGGGGAGAATGAAAACTCCTCCTACAAGCTTTAATCAGTGCTCTGCTGGACACTCATAGAAGTCACAAGACTGCTCCAACTGCTGATGAGAAAAGGTATTTAGCAGTTTATATGTACTAAAACTCTTGCATTTCCATGTTCTGTGTACTGTGGGAGACCAGATATAGTGAATGTAATGTCCTAGGTTTAGTAACACTTTGAGACCCTTTTCACACTGAGGCAATTTTCAGGCGTTTTTAGCACTAGAAATGGTGCTTATAAAGCGCCTAAAAACCGCCACCCCTTCATTGCAATGGGTGCTTTCACACCCGGGCGGTGCGCTTGTGGGACATTAGAAAAAGTCCTGCAAGCAGAATCTTTGGAGCGGTTTGGGAGCGCTGTATACAGTGCTCCCAAAATGTCCCCTTGCTGAGTTCCGCTTTAATAATAAATAGTTGAGCTTTTTTGAAAAGTTATACTGTTGTATATTGTGACGTTGTGGGAATTATTCATGCAGACTTGTAAAGTCACTGAGCGGTCCCTATTAAATTGAAAGCTTTTTTATTTATTTTGTGACTTTGCCGCTACCTCAGAAAAATGGAAAATCGTTTTATTTTTCATTCCTTGGAGATAATAAAAAGTACAATGTAATCAGAACAATATATAAAACAATGAACAAAGCTGTGCAACATTTTGTGCTCCGGGCTATAGTATTATATTGTATTATATTTTAACAGCAGCTAATAAGTGTTCAGTGGGAGTCTGACTGGGGCATTCAGAAGAAATTGAATCAAATGTCATTGTAAGCATAGTCTGTGCTTCCTACCCAACAATGTCTGCTTAAAGTGGGTACAGATACTCCCCATTTAATGTCTACGCGGACTTACAACCGGCTCTCCCCACTCTAATGTCATGTATATACATCATTGTATTGTACAGTACAGTATTTTCCTTTTTGTTCTGTACTTACGCAAATTAAAACAATGTTATTGAGCTGGGGTTTTGTATTTGGACCTTTTTTTTTCACAATACAGTACAGTACATTAGTTAAGAATTCTTAAAATATTGATTACTTGTGATTCTTCGATTAAAAACCAATTCATTTAACGACCTGGTCCTTGGAACGGAACCTGGTCGTTAAGTGAGGAGTTTTTTCTTTTGATGAAGGCCTAAGGCCGAAACGCGTCAACATTTTTGGATGATGCGATTGCTGTAATGCTCAAATAAATATTTTCCATGGAGAAGCTGTCGAGTTGCCGGCCTGTACTTTCTATGGATCTTTTGCGAGCTTAATTAGCCAGAGCACCGACTACTCTACACAACTATACTATATAGCGGTAGAGCTTGGGTGAGTTTTTCTCTTGTTAAGTGAGGAGTATCTGTATATCAATTACAAATTACAACTTTAATTTGTGATTTTATATTTTATATTTTTTTTTTTATATTTTATATTTGTGATTTTATCTGACATTGAGGGTCATAATATTACAAAGATTTAAGTGAATTACACAAAAAACCCGGCACAAACAGGAAATCTTTTTTCTTACCATTTTGCATACTCTAATGTAGAGATATGAACTTTAGAAGAGTTTTCTCCAGGCAGATACAAAAAGCCACCAAATAATTCAAGCCTAATTGAACCCTCCTAATTTAGTATACATATTTAGTATGCAGTATACAGTAATAAATATGGGGAACTTCTGGGGTTTTTTTCACTGATAACAGAGGAGAGCCAGTCTGCTTCCCTCTTACACAATGCAGCGGCCCGGCTCCCCAGCGACCTGACACCAGAACCCCCCCCCCCCCCCCCCCCGAGCCCTGCTTTAATCAACATCGCTCTTGCTCCCTGGGAAGTACTGTTTATTGAAGCAGTGCTTTTTTTTGCATTTTAGGGTCATACCCTGCACAACAGCACTCTGGGAGTGAAAATCAAGCTTTACTACATTGCTTAAGCTGGTCATACACTATGCAAATTTTACTCAATGAGTGATCCTGTCAGCCCCCTCCCGCCCAACATTCTTCAACTGAAATACTGAAGGAGTGGTAAGAAAAATTTGTAGCGGAATAGTACCTGCATCCAAACAGATGCAGACATTGTTCAGGAATTCTGACAGCCAATGGTGCCTGCTGTCAGGATACAATGGGCACAGCCAAAGACCCATCCATCCACAATATCAGGGATGCAGGATTCAACAAAAAAAAAAAATCTAACAGTGTATGGCCAGCTTTAGACCAGGCTGTATGTCTCAGCTGCAGAGAAGTCTACATAGAAAGCAGGACCTAGCCATTGGTCCTTATAATCAATCCATTCTGCAGCGGCCTCTAAGATAGGAGCCCAGCCATTTCGCAGGGTGCATCAAGTGCCAGACCACCCCACCTACGGGACCTCTTTTACTCAGCCACAATCGCTCCCTCTCCCAATCAGGCTGCTCCTCCTTCCCATTATTTAATTCACTTCAGCACCCAAAGGGTTAGCCTAGAGTGGTACACATTGTCCCATAGGTTTGTTTAATGTAACTCACACTCTTCTTCACAAGAATCAGACCAGACATTTTCTCTTAAAGCGGTAGTAAACCCTTCTTATGCTATTTCCACCATATCAAGCTTTCCTACCTTGTGAACTAGTTGTTCTGTGTAAAACGCTTCCTACCTTATCCCTTTCTGTGCAATCTGTCCTCTTCTAAACAGTCACGTAATGGGCGCATGCGCAGTTAGTCACGTTTTTCCGGCAGACTCTTCTTGCCGGAAAGATGGTGTTTACATGACGGGGCTGCGTCATTTCCTTTGCGTGACGTCAACTCTGAGATCCCGCGAGACTGTGCCATTCACAAGCTAAGCCTTAACCCGGCAGCGAGCGCGCAAGATTAGGGACATGGAAAGGGAATAAGGGCAGAAGTAATAATAGTATTGAACATCGAAGACAGAAGTCAGCATGGCAGCGGCTGCAGTGGAAAAAGAGCTTTATCATAGTTACAGTGCCTTGCAAAAGTATTCGGCCCCCTTGAACTTTTTAACCTTTTGCCACATTTCAGGCTTCAAACATAAAGATATAAAATTTAAATTTTTTGTGAAGAATCACCAACAAGTGGGACACAATTGTGAAGTGGAACGAAATCTATTGGATATTTTTTTTTCTCAAGAAAATTTTATTGAGTTTTACAGCTTTACAGAGTATATGTAACATACAACCCAAACTGTGGGATGACAGGTTTAAAGCAATAGTGCAGTGTTCAATAAAGTGAGAATACTGACGAACGTTAGTCTGACAATGTAATCACATAAACATGTCTTTCAGGATTAAAACTTATAAATTACAGACCTATAGCATTGTACTAGCGCTGAGAAGTTGCTGCTTAAAGGGGGAGGTCTGCAAGTGTTCTACGGTCACATCCGGAAATGATAGGTGGAGCTACCCCGAGTCCATTCACCCCCTAGGGGATCAATGCTGTGAATAGGTTGGGGTCAGAAGAAGGTATATCAGTGGTACCGGTGACTAGTGAGCGTAGTGGGTTGTGAATCAGTACCGCTGAGTGACCGAACTCGTTGCAGACGAATGATGGGAAAGATGTTATGTCAGAGGTTATTAAACGCCTAACTTGCTGGTGTGTGGGGTGGGGGGGTATACACAAGAGAGAGAATGCCCATTGTGTCTGTGTGAAGAGCGGGGGTAGGGGCCTAACTGAGACGGGGGGGGGAAGAAGGAGGGGTCAGGGGGGAAGGTGGCTCTGTGGAGTCAGGGAGTCTGGATAGTGCTATATATGTGCTCAAGGATTAGAGAGTTGGGAGGGTGTAGGTAGGGTTATTGGTGTGGGTGATTGACGGAAGTGTAACCAGCTTGCCCAGGTTGTGTTAAATTTGGTGGGGTTGTCGTTGGCCTGGCAGATAAGCTTCTCCATCTCCGCTATTTTATCTACCCTCCTGATCCAGTCTTGGACCGTGGGGGGTGACGTATTCCTCCAAATGGCGGGGATGCAAAGATTAGCTGCGTTGATTAGATGTATGGTAAGCGATTTTCTGTAGGTGCTTGGGGAGACAGGAGTGTGGTGTAGAAGGTATCTTTCGGGTGTGAACGTCGGTGAGTAGGTGGTAATATGGGTGATTAACCGGTGGATTGCCTGCCAGAATGGCTGGATGAGGCTGCAGCTCCACCAGATGTGCAGTAGAGTGCCCTTGGCAGAGCCACACCTCCAACAGGTTGAGGGGATGGCGGGGTGGAAGTGGTGAATTTTGTCTGGTGTTCTGTACCATTTCGAGAACACTTTAAATCTGTTTTCCTGTGTGGAGACATTAATAGACCCCTTGTGCATAAGAGTGAAGATGGAGTCCCATTCCTGCGGGGATAGGTCCAGGGAAAGGTCTGATTCCCATTGTCTCACAAGTTTGTTATTTTTGACTGCGTGTTGTGAGAACAATAAAGAATATGTGGCGGAAATAAGATGTCCCTGGGGTTCATTGTCTAGGCAAATTAGTTCGAAAGGAGTGTGGTCTCTACAATAGGGGGAGTCCTTGCCATGTGTTTGAAAAAAATGTCTCAATTGCAGGTACTTAAAGAAGGGTAGATGGTGATTGGAAAGTGTCGAGTCGAGTTCCGTGTAAGGGAGTAACGAGCCATTGCGAAAGCAGCCGTGGGCCCTTACTGGAGTGATGGTCGCTTCCTGTGTAGGACCTTTAAGCAGTAGGCCGGGAGGGAATTCTGGGTTGTTAGTTAGTGGAGTCATGGGGCCCGGTGCTGGGAGCAAATGAAGCGTTTTGCAGACTGTTTTAAAGATTGCAAGGGTGGCGCCAATGGAGGGGTGAGAAGAGAAGGTTTCTGGTATGTGTCTGCCATCAACCCATGGGGCGTTGACTATTGGAAAATTTGCAAATGAGTCTTCCAGTTCTACCCAGTCTTTGGCCTGACGGTGTTTGTGCCAATCTACCAGTCTAGTCAAGTGGCAGGCCCAATAGTATTTTCGGATATCCAGAAGTCCTAGGCCTCCTATCCTTTTGGGGAGGACCAGTCTGTCCCAACTAAGTCTCGGTTGTTTCGAAGCCCATATGAAGGACCTGCAAATGCGTTTGTAGGACGCGAAGAATGCGAGGGGCAATCTGATTGGTATGGCTTGAAGAAGGTAGAGGAGTCTGGGCAGTACGTTCATCTTCAGTATAGCGATCCTACCCAGCCAAGAGAAGGATCCCAGATGCCACTTCTGAAGATCTCCTTGGATGGATAGGATCATAGGTATGAAGTTACTGGCGTATAAGTTTTTCAGGTCTGAGGTGATTTTGATTCCGAGGTATGAAATGGTCAATGGCTCCCAGCCGAAGGGGAAATTAAGTTTACAGAGATTCACCGTGTCAGGGGGTAGGGTAACATTGAGGGCTTTAGATTTGTCAAAGTTGATTCTCAAGTTCGAGAGAGTTTGGAAAAATTCGAAGTCTGCTAGAAGGTTGGGGATGGTTGTAACGGGGTCAGTCAGGAACAGTAATATGTCGTCCGCATATGCCGCTAGTTTGTATGATTTGTGGTGCATGGTAACTCCTTTAATAGTGGGGTTGTCTCTTAATTTGCGGAGCATGGGTTCAAGGGTCAGTATAAATATGAGCGGTGATAGTGGACACCCTTGGCGGGTTCCATTGGATACAGAGAAGGCGTCCGACAGCGTGCCGTTGATTCTTAACCGGGCTGTGGGAGAGGCATAAAGGCCTAGGATCATTGTGAGCATGCGCAAAGGCAGGCCTAGTGCCTGAAGGGTGGCCTCCATATAGTCCCATGCCACCCTGTCGAACGCCTTCTCTGCATCCAGTGATAGAAAGAACCCTTTTGTGGACGATTTCGTGAGCCAATGATGTATGTTCAGCGCCTTAGTGGTGTTGTCCCTAGCTTCACGGCCGGGGACAAAGCCAACCTGATCTAGCGAGATCAGAGACGGTATAAAAGGTAGGAGTCAGTTAGCTAATGCTTTCGCGTATAGCTTAAGGTCCACATTGAGTAAAGATATGGGGCGGTAGTTCGTTACTTGGGTGGGATCCTTATCTTTTTTGAGGATGAGTGTAATGTGTGCCGTGAGCATTTCATTGTGTGAGGGTGTTGAGGGGGACAGAGCATTGAGAGCTTTCGCAAGGCGTGGGAGAAGAATGGAAGGGAAGGATTTATAGTAGCAAGCTGAGAGGCCGTCGGGGCCGGGGCTTTTCCCTGTCTTCATTTGTCGCAGTGCTGCAAGGAGTTCTTCCATCGAGAGTGGAGTGTCAAGGGAGTCAGCGTCTTCTGCGGAGAGAGGTTGCGGTCCATATTGTGTAAGAAAAGTCAGGAGAGCGGTTTTCCGGTTAAGTGAATCGTCTGCGTGGTGGGATGGTGTTAAATTATACAATTTCGTGAAATATTGCACAAATTGTGTGGAAATGTCCTCGTTTCTAGAAAATGGTTCCCCAGCCGGGTTGTGGATTTTATGAATAGTATGTGAGGCCTTTTTTGTTTGCAGTGGCCTCGCTAATAATTTGCTGGATTTGTTCCCAAATTCATAATATATTTTTTGTGACAGCATGAATTTTCGTTTCAATGATTTGTTTAGAACTTCTAAAAGCTCCTCTCTCGCCCGCGTCAATTCGGCTAGTGAAGCAGCAGCGACAGAGGCTTTGTGTGCCCGTTCAAGCGTGTGTATACGCGCGGTTAGTTCAGCTATATGTGTGCGGTTAAGTTTGTTGCGATTAGCGGATATAGAGAGGAGCTCGCCCCTGATGACACATTTATGCGCATTCCATGCGATCAGAGGTGTGACGTCAGGGGTGTCGTTATTAGCAAAGAAGTCAGTTAGGCATTTGGACATTCTATTCGTGTTAAGTTCATCCATCAGTAGGGAACTGTCGAGACGCCAAATACGCATTTTTGTGTTCGTAGTCGTTAATTGTAAGGTCATAGAGATAGGGTTGTGATCAGATAGTATGGACGGTTCTATGGTAGCTTTCGTGAGGTTGGTCAAGTCATTCTGAGAGAGAAAAAAGTGGTCCAATCTGGAGTATTTTTCATGCGACGGTGAGAAGTACGTGTAGTCCCTTTCCTTGGGATGCACGGTGCACCACGTATCGTGGAGTAGGAGGTTATTGAGCTGCATTTTGATCGCTCTTAAAGCCCTGTATGTGAGAAAGGAAGACCCTTGGAGGTGTCTATCGCTGGGGTCATTGGGACATTGAAATCACCGCCAACGATGAGGGTGCCGGCCTGGAAGCTAGCTAACAGTTGCAGAGTCTTCGTGAGAAAGGCGACCTGGCCTGTGTTGGGGGCGTAGATGTTAGCGATAGTGTAGGGTAGTTGATGGAGAGTGCCTCTTATAAAAAGGTATCGTCCATGGGGGTCTTTTAACGTGTCTGTGATCAGGAATGGACACTGGTTGGAGATGAGGGTTGTAACCCCTTTCGATTTCGCCTATAAATTGGAGGCGTGGAGTATCGTGGGGAAGTAACGGCTTTGCAATTTAGGGATGGAATCCGTGCGGAAGTGTGTTTCCTGAATTAGCACTATGTGAGCTTTGGAGTGTTTGAGTGATGTTAGTAATTGAGACCTTTTTTCAGGGGTATTCAGACCTCTTATGTTGATTGAATACAGCTTGAGCGATTGTGATAGTTGTGGTGTGACTCCTCGGGTGGAGGTAGAGTTCGTCATGGCCTTCGTCGTGTGGTGGGGGGGGGGAAGGAGGGATTGATGTTCAGAGGGGTAAGTCTAGGAAGTGAAGCAAGTTTGCTTTGCAAACGTGGGTTAGGTGGGGAAAACCGAAGAGGTGTGGCGCTGAGTGTCCACTTACCTCCTAATTTATAGATCGGTCGTGTACAGGTCTTGCGTGGGGCGCCGTATCCCTTGAGGGAGACCGCAACCCCAGGCAGGCCCGTATGGGGGTTGACCAAAACCAGGCAACGGAGAGGATAAGGAGAAGAAGTAGTGAGGATAAGAGTAAAGCCCTCCGCCACAGGATAAATTATGGCTGATTACTGAGGTGCGAGTAGTGAGTGTGTTAACCAGAGTCCTGAGTGACCAACTGTGGGGCTGTATAGTATGTTCAGCAGTCTACCATAAAGTCTAGTGCAGACAGCGTTAAAGGGTTCCAGCTCGACAGTAAAACATTAGGTCTATGTAACTGAGAGAGCCCTTTAGGAGAGGCAACTTCCAGAGCTAGGTGGTGGGTGCAGTAAGGTTCAGGCCTGGCAGTGATGAAACTGCCGGTTTTTATAGCCAATCTTGTATTGAGCCATTCCCCTCCTGCGGGGGAGGGGAGCGGTGAGGAGGGAGGTGAGGCCAGAGGCAGCTGCTGGAAGTTACCCCCCCGGGGGCTACCATCTTCCGAATCAATAGAAAACTTAACCGTAACAATGTGCCACTTGTGAAGCATAAACTACACTTAGGCTAACTAGATGAGGGAGGCTGGAACTATAGCAAAAAGGACCTTGGGGGTATTGATAGCACCACAATATAGAATCCATTATAATCAGAAACAAAACAATAGAAGGATCAGTAAATCAAAAACAACAAAACCATGGGACGGGTGTACCGGCCAGTTCATACTCCTGTATGAGGTGTTGTAGATCACGGCAGCCTGGCAAGGTCAGTAGTCTGATGACGTGTAGTTGGCGGGTGGAGTATCTCCCTGTATGGCGCCTCTGGATCAGCTGGTGGGTGGATGTCTGGGTGAGCACCGCAGTGATGTAGGAGTCCTCGGTCGTGAAACAGCTGTACTTGCCGGTGAGGAAGCCTGTCGTTTCCGCCGGGATGCTGTGCTCCGTCAAAGCTTGCGGCTCCTCATGCCGGTGTTCGGGCTTGTGGCATCTGTTAGTGCGGAAGCACGTAGGGTTATGGGCGGGGTTTGGCATCGCGGTGCAGTGTGGTTGATGTAGTTGAGAGTCCGCACTTCAGGCTGATAGCAAGCAGTAGTGGGCGTGGACAACGGACATCGAAGCTGAGGCTTGAAGTAAGTGAGTGTCAACTGGGCGAGGTCCGAAGCAGTGATACATCACTGATGCTGCAGTGAAGAGAAAGGTGTCCGCTAGCCCATGGATCCGGCTTATCTGGCCTGATGGTGGGTTAGTTTGACCTTCTAATAGAAGTCCAGCATGCCGAAAGAAGGTGTAAAAAAAAAGAAAAAAAACTAGAAAAACAACATTAAAAAGTTCATTGGAACTGTAACTGCGTACAATGTTAACTGACTGGCAGGTTAGCCAGCGCTGTCCAACAGTCATGGAAACTGGTTACATATGCCTGTTCCGGCCCCTACGCGGGCCCCGAGATCTAAGGGAGACATCTGGGCTGTTAGCGCGGTAATGGGAGCGATGAGCCGTGTGGCTTCTGCTCACGGAGGGGGAGCGTCTCCGGCTGGGAAGAGGTGTTTGCGTTTCCATGTGGTCATCTCCTTCCATCCCTCTTGTGTAGTTGCGGGGGCGAAATGCAGCGTACCAATTGGGGACAGGTATCATGGGGATACCGAGGGTGGCGCAGAAATGTGGGAGATCTTCAGGGACCTTGAGTAATGCTGTGCGTCCCCGTGCGGAAGCGGAGAGGCAGAAGGGGAACTTCCACTTGTACATTATCTGTCTATCCCTTAAGGCTTCCAGCAAAGGTTTCAGGTCCCGCCTGTGCTGGAGTGTGATACCGGACAGGTCCTGGTAGATTTGCACTTGCGCGCCATTGTGTAGTATCTGCTGTCTGCCCCGCGCCATTTTGAGTATTTCCTCTTTCAATCTGAAATCCACTATGCAGCATATAATGTCCCTCGGTGGGTCTGTTTCTCTGCCTTTGGGGCGATGTGCGCGGTGTATGCGCTCCATTTCCACTGGGGTGTGTGCAGGACGGTTAAGCAGGGAATTAAAAATGGAAATTATGGCCGGAGAGATCTGGTCCCCTTCAACGGACTCCGGAAGGCCTCTGATACGCAGGTTGTGCTTTCTGCCCCTGTTGTCGAGGTCTTCCAGGTGCCTCTGCATGTCACGTAGCTGTCGGGTGTGAGAGTCAACTTCTTCCGTTACTGACTGTAGGACAGTCTCTTGGTGTTCTGTCACGTTTTCAACCACCCGTACCCTTTCATTCAAAGACTTCAAGTCTAATCTGAGTTCCGAAATGGCCGTTGCTAGTGTCTCTTTAATGTCCTCCGCCACGGAGCGTAGGTCCCGAATGGTTAAGGGCGGGTGTGGGCTGAGTTCTATCCCCTCTTCCCCAGCTAAGGGAGGCATCACCTGAGGTGGTAGAATGGGCAGCTGTTGCGGCTGAGGGGATGGTTGTGAGGAATGTCCCTGTGTGTGGCGGGAGGGCGCCATATTGCCTCTACCCGTCCGGAACATCTCGGGGATATTCTGCCCCTGTGTAGGGACCAGGTCTCTCGGGGACCTCGAGCGGGATGCTGATGAGGTCCGGGAGGCTGTCCCCATGTTCTGTCGTGAGTGCGGAGCGAAAGTACCTCACAATATTAGCGGCTTTCTCCTGTGGCGGACGGAGCTCAGGGATTATGCGACTGTCTTCATGCCAGGTCAGGCCACGCCCCCTCTATTGGATATTTTAAACTTTTTTAGCAATTAAAAAACTGAAAAGTGGTGCGTGCAAAATTATTCGGTCCCTTTACTTTCAGTGCAGAAAACTCACTCCAGAAGTTCAGCGAGGATCTCTGAATGATCCAATGTTGTCCTAAATGACTGATGGTGATAAATAGAATCCACCTGTGTGTAATCAAGTCTCTGTATAAATGCACCTGCTCTGTGATAGTCTCAGGGTTCTGTTGAAAGCGCAGAGAGCATCATGAAGACCAAGGAACACACCAGACAGGTCCGTAATACTGTTGTGGAGAATTTTAAAGCCGGATTTGGATACAAAAAGATTTCCCAAGCTTTAAACATCCCAAGGAGCACTGTGCAAGCGATCATTTTGAAATGGAAGGAGTATCAGACCACTGCAAATCTACCAAGACCTGGCTGTCCCTCTAAACTTTCAGCTCAGACAAGGAGAAGACTGATCAGAGATGCAGCCAAGAGGCCCATGATCACTCTGGATGAACTGCAGAGAACTACAGCTGAGGTGGGAGAGTCTGTCCATAGGACAACAATCAGTCGTACACTGCACAAATCTGGCCTTTATGGAAGAGTGGCAAGAAGAAAGCCATTTCTCAAAGATATCCATAAAAAGTCTTGTCTAAAGTTTGCCACAAGTCACCTGGGAGACACACCAAACATGTGGAAGAAGGTGCTCTGGTCCGATGAAACCAAAATCGAAATTTTTGTCCACAATGCAAAACGATATGTTTGGCGTAAAAGCAACACAGCTCATCACACTCAACACACCATCCCCACTGTCAAACATGGTGGTGGCAGCATCATGGTTTGGGCCTGCTTTTCTTTAGCAGGGACAGGGAAGATGGTTAAAATTGAGGGAAAGATGGATGCAGCCAAATACAGGACCATTCTGGATGAAAACCTGTTGGAGTCTGCAAAAGACCTGAAACTGGGACGGAGATTTATCTTCCAACAAGACAATGATCCCAAACATACAGCAAAATCTACAAAGGAATGGTTCACAAATAAACGTATCCAGGTGTTAGAATGGCCAAGTCAAAGTCCAGACCTGAATCCAATCGAGAATCTGTGGAAAGAGCTGAAAACTGCTGTTCACAAACGCTCTCCATCCAACCTCACTGAGCTCGAGCTGTTTTGCAAGGAAGAATGGGCAAGAATTTCAGTCTCTCGATGTGCAAAATTGATAGAGACATACCCCAAGCGACTTGCAGCTGTAATCGCACCAAAAGGTGGCTCTACAAAGTATTAACGCAAGGGGGCCGAATAATTTTGCACGCCCCACTTTTCATTTTTTTATTAGTTAAAAAAGTTTCAACAATCCAATAGATTTCGTTCCACTTCACAATTGTGTCCCACTTGTTGGTGATTCTTCACAAAAAATAAAAATTTTATATCTTTATGTTTGAAGCCTGAAATGTGGCAAAAGGTTGAAAAGTTCAAGGGGGCCGAATACTTTCGCAAGGCACTGTACATAGTTACATAGTAGGTTACATAGTAGGTAAGGTTGAAAAAAGACACAAGTCCATCAAGTCCAACCTATGTGTGTGATTATGTGTCAGTATTACATTACATATCCCTGTATATTGCGGTCATTCAGGTGATTATCTAATAGTTTCTTGAAGCTATCAATGCTCCCCGCTGAGACCACCGCCTGTGGAAGGGAATTCCACATCCTTGCCGCTCTTACAGTAAAGAACCCTCTACGTAGTTTAAGGTTAAACCTCTTTTCTTCTAATTGTAATGAGTGGCCACGAGTCTTATTAAACTCTCTTCTGCGAAAAAGTTTTATCCCTATTGTGGGGTCACCAGTACAGTATTTGTAAATTGAAATCATATCCCCTCTCAAGCGTCTCTTCTCCAGAGAGAATAAGTTCAGTGCTCGCAACCTTTCCTCATAACTAAGATCCTCCAGACCCTTTATTAGCTTTGTTGCCTTTCTTTGTACTCGCTCCATTTCCAGTACGTCCCTCCTGAGGACTGGTGCCCAGAACTGGACAGCATACTCCAGGTGCGGCCAGACCAGAGTCTTGTAGAGCGGGAGAATTATCGTTTTATCTCTGCAGTTGATCCCCCTTTTAATGCATGCCAATATTCTGTTTGCTTTATTAGCAGCAGCTTGGCATTGCATGCCATTGCTGAGCCTATCATCTACTAGGACCCCCAGGTCCTTTTCCATCCTAGATTCCCCCCCGAGGTTCTCCCCCAGTGTATAGATTGCATTTATATTTTTGCCACCCAAATGCATTATTTTACATTTTTCTACATTGAACCTCATTTGCCATGTAGTCGCCCACCCCATTAATTTGTTCAGGTCTTTTTGCAAGATTTCCACATCCTGCGGAGAAGTTATTGCCCTGCTTAGCCTAGTATCGTCTGCAAATACAGAGATTGAACTGTTTATCCCATCCTCCAGGTCGTTTATGAACAAATTAAATAGGATTGGTCCCAGCACAGAACCCTGGGGAACCCCACTACCCACCCCTGACCATTCTGAGTACTCCCCATTTATCACCACCCTCTGAACACGCCCTTGTAGCCAGTTTTCAATCCATGCACTCACCCTATGGTCCATGCCAACGCACCTTATTTTGTACAGTAAACGTTTATGGGGAACTGTGTCAAATGCTTTTGCAAAATCCAGATACACCACGTCTACGGGCCTTCCTTTATCTAGATGGCAACTCACCTCCTCATAGAAGGTTAATAGATTGGTTTGGCAAGAACGATTCTTCATGAAGCCATGCTGATTACTGCTAATGATATCATTCTTATTACTAAAATCTTGTATATAGTCCCTTATCATCCCCTCCAAGAGTTTACATACTATTGATGTTAGGCTAACTGGTCTGTAATTCCCAGGGATGTTTTTTGGGCCCTTTTTAAATATTGGTGCTACATTGGCTTATCAAATTCAAAGTTTTTACAAGTAAGAAGCCTTCATAAATTTTCCCTATGCGGCGCTTTGATTTAAAGTAACTTAATGAACTTCATTCTGTGTATTTTCAGGTAGAAGTATGAGAGTTTACTACCGCTTTAATCAATACATTTTTTACTGGGGGGCACAGTGGTGTAGTGGATAGCACTTTCGCCTAGCAGTAAGAAGGGTCGCTGGTTCGAATCCCAACCACGACACTACCTGCCTGGAGTTTGCATCTTCTCCCTGTGCCTGCATGGGTTTCCTCCAGGTACTCCGGTTTCCTCCCACACTCCAAAGACATGCTGGTAGGCTAATTGAATCCTATCTAAATTGTCCCTAGTGTGTATGAATGTGAGTTAGGGGCCTTAGGTTGTAAGCTCCTTGAGGGTAGGGACTGATGTGAATGTACAATGTATATGTAAAGCGCTGCGTAAATTGACGCCGCTATATAAGTACCTGAAATAAATAAAAATACTGTGCATTCATATCCTTTACAGACAGTTCCTATTTAATTCCAGCAAAACAGGTGTTAACTTGATGCAACATCCAAAATGCAGAACATTTTACATCTCCTCTTTCTTAGTGCTCTGACCTGACTGGTTCGATGTTGTCTCCAAATGGTGAGAGAGAAAGTCCAAGTCCTTTGACTATTGTCAGGGTCCCATTGGGGGGTAACTCCACCTTTAACACAATTAATCATATCTTCACATGTATAGTCTTTACTATACACTCCTATAGATTCCCTCAAGGCCCGACCTCCTCCTGCATTTATCATCCACCCAAAGCACATAAAGTGAAACATGCAGGAGAAGGCACACCACAGCACACACTGTTAACCCTTATAACATGAAACATTAATCTTTTTTACACAACAGGAATATTACTTAGACGCCTGCCTACAGGATCACTGCTGCAAGATCCAGTGCCAGTCATCATAGTCACTTATAGTACAGCGTGGAGTGCTGTGAGTGCAGAGAATGGCGCTGACATCATCACATCAGCCAAGTTCAGTTGACCACTCAGTGCCAGAGTAAAGATGAAGAGTACCCTGCATGTCATATGACTCTCCTGAAGACCTCTAAAAAAGGGCATGTATGAAAAAAAAATCAATACATGCAAGGGGATGAGGATAGGGGGAGGATCTTATTGGGCTTTAAAAACGATTAGGCAACATGTATCCTTAATTTTAGTCAAACTCAAACTGTGGTCATTTTGTGTCAAGTGGTTAATGGGCCAGTCATCAGATAAATTCAATCTTGCAAGCACTGGCATCGGTGGGTGCTGAACACTAACGTATATGGAAATGATTGTAGAAAGACATTTCATATAAAAGATCATTCGGAAGCGTAATTGTGCACAGTGGCAGGTATCTTTACAATCAGAAAAAGACTGAATAGTTCTTCTAAAAAAGTAGATAAGTATTACGAAAAATCAGATAATACTTATAATGATGGTATTATCCCAGACAGCAAGCAATTGAGCTGCAAGTTTGAAAATGACTTGCTAAGTTATTGCTGGACTTGCCAGGCTTCACAAGTTTGTTGCACAATTGCAGCAAGTCCGCATTGCATGACTCCAGATCAACTTTCTTTGCAAACATTCTGCAAGTCTGCTGCAAGTTCTGGTTCAGTTATGTTGTGCAATATTTATCCCACCACAGGGGTCACTGCGACTTGCAGGGCTCTTACTGTAGACTCACCACTGCAACTTTGCTCTTGCTAGAGACTTGCCACGCAAATTTGCTACAAATTGGAAAAGTGTCAACTAGAACTTGTGCTTCAAGTGTATTGCAAGTGTACAACTTGCCAGTGAAAATGTGCAGCAAGTTAACATACTTACAATTCAACACTGACACAAATTTGAAGGAAGGAACGTTGAACTAGTTCTTTCTAGAGTACTCTATTGTACTCCAACCAGTGGCAGCTGGTAGGTTCTTTTTTGGGGGGGCGGCAAACAAACAACACCCCTCGGCAGCGGCATGGCACAGCACCGCCCTGCGTGGGCAGTCCAGCCTGGTACTTACCCACTCATGTGGCGGAGCTGTGGAGTCCTTTCCTGGAGTGCGAGCAGCAGCCACGGTTTCTCCGGTGTCCGCTCCTCCAGCTTCCTCCACCGTGTGTCTTCCGCCAAAGTGCTAGGCATCCAATAGGATCGCCTTCCGCTTTGGCCAGTCGGGATACAGGTCTCGCAGACCTGCCTCCTGATTGGCGGGGAGGAACTTTAGTGTGCAAATAGCGACAATTCATTCGCTATGGTCTGGGTGGACTCGGAGAGCAATGCTCTACGCTCCAAGCTCACCCTTTTTTGAATCCTATTAGAGCCTCTCATAGTCTGGCGCCACAGATATGTAGATCAGGGGGCCGGGCACATGGATAGAGGAGGCGGAGCCCGTGTGCCCTCTATGGATGGGCCACCACTGACTCCAACTGCAGCCTTTCTCAACCAAGGTTCTGTGGGATCTAGGGGTTCCTCCATAGGATGCTAGGGTGAGAAATGAGCAATTTCTGCCATCTCAGATAAGTAACCATTTGGAAACTTGATTGTGCACACTGGCAGGTATCTTTACAATCAGAGAAAGACTGGATAGTTGCTATCTTCTGTAAAAGTAGATAAGGATTTAGAATAAAATAGTAATACTAATAATAAAGTTATTACAGCTTGTCTTTAGAAAGAACGTTGGACTCATTCTTTGTGCAGTACTCTATCGAGCTCCAACAGCAGCTATTCTCTAGGGTCCTGTGCAATCTTAGGGTTCCTCCAGAGGTTATTAGGGTTTTTTTGAGCAATAACAAATTTCTCTTTCTCAGACCACTGACACCACCGATCTCTTCAGCTATTTGTAAAAGGGGGAATCTTCCTAATGACCACAAATTTAAGGGGCATTCTTCCCAATGACCATCACACTAATCTACCATGAGCTGTAGATATGGTAATTATTAGCAAGGGTTCTCTGAGACCAGAAAGTTATTTCAAGGGTCTAGCAATCTTTAAAAGATTTAGAAAGGCTTTGCTACAGTATACAGTATACACACAGACAAACACACACACACCTATGCTAATTAAAATGTGGAGTTGCCCTTTTATAAGGAAATTTCTTGCAGCTCCCAAAATGGGTGAAATGGTCATTTGTCATGTGCATATCACTTTATCCAAACATAACAACACAATGTTCAGGCTGTTCCATTAAAAGCATATTTGCTACCATGCGGGGGCACGCTGACCTTCACAGATAATGTGTTATTAATTGACCCTTTCACGTTTCCAGCAACAAAAGCAGTCAGAACACACCCAACTTTTATTGCTAGAAAATAGGAAAACGAGTTAAGTTATTGCTATACGCAGCTCAACTACAATTCCAGGAAATACTGAGAAGGAAAACTGAGAAAGCAGCCAGCTAGCACCATAGTTTATCAGCCAGCATCCTTTAGAATATATATTCTTTATTATAGAGAGAATGGTGTGAAGGTGAACTGTGGGGAAAAATGCAAAATGCAAATATTTTACTGTATCGTGGAAGTTCTATGGTTAAAGTATATAAAATAAACTAAGCTTGAGCTTGTAGTTGGCAGCAACTGTGCCAGCCACATCCCCTTTAGAAGTGTCCACTTCCTAACAGTGGAGATGGAACCCTATCTGCAGGTTTTTTAGGATCACTTTAATTTTGCACTTTAACTGCATACTACACTCACTTCTACAGCAATTTTTTTGGTGTCTAGCACTCAGAACGTGGCCATAATGTATTTAGTCAGAAGCAGCAGGGCCATGGAGCTCACATGCCGGATATACAGTTATGAGAATTTTCAGGGTATTGCTTAGGCAAAATTAATCTTTCAGGGATAGAAGATTAGGGCAAGGATCTATTACCTGTCTTTTAAAAAAATCACGAGATTCTCTCTTTCCTAGCATAAGGCCCAATTCACTAAGCAATCATGATTATTTTGACATAATAACTAGAGGTGGCCTGAACACCCCCCGGTTCGGTTCGCAACAGAACTCTCATGCTGCGTACACACGACCGGTTTTGCCGTCGGAATAAACTCCGAAGGTTTCTCCGACGGAACTCCAACGGAATTCCATTCAAGCGGTCTTGCCTACATACGGTTAACCAAAATCCGACCAAAGTCCGACCGTCCAGAACGCGGTGATGTACAGCACGTACAACAAGACTAGAAAAAGGAAGTTCAATAGCCAGTAGCCAATAGCTTTCCTCCTGTACTTGCTTCAGAGCAAGCGTTGTTTTTGGTCCGTTGGAACAGCATACAGACGAGCGGTTTTCCCGATAGGAATTGGTTCCGTCGGAAATATTTAGAACATGTTCTATTTCTAGGTCCTTCAGAATTTTCGAAAAAAAAAAGTCCAATGAGGCATTCACACAAATCGGAATAGACGATGAAAAGCTTCCGTCTGACTTTTTCTGACGGACATTCCGCTCGTGTGTACGCGGCTTTAAACATCACAAAAGTTCGGACCCGAACCCCATTGAAGTCTATTGGACCTGAATTTACAAAATCAAAAGTCCCCAATTTGAAGGCTTATATGCAAGTTATTGGCCATAAAAAAGGTATAGGAACCCGGGTAATGCCCTGGGAGACATGTACCAATGCAAAAAAACTTTCTAAAAAGATAGTTTTTAAAGGAGCATTGATTTTAATGATGCTTAAAGTGAAACAATAAAAATGAAAAATTCCTTTATAGTGCCTGGGTGGTCCCCTTAGTCTGTCTGTAAAGAGGCACAACTGTACCATGTATACAAACTGCTGCAGCAAAAATGACATTTAACCACTTGCCACCTGCACTATAGCCAAAAGAGGTCTACAGCGCGGGCTTAAATTGCCAGGAGGGCGTACCTGAACATCCTCCCATTCTCACGCTTTCTGCATACCCCCTGGGGCGCACCAGTGGTGTGCTCTGTGATCGCCGAGTCCTTGAGACTCGGCTGATCATTGATCGGGTAAAGGGCCAATCACAGCAGACCCTTTACCACATGATCAGCTGTCAGCCAATGATATCTGATCACGGAAATAAACAGATGACAGTTATCCCTGTTAGAGGGATAAGAGGAACATTGGTCCCCTTAGCGCCCGCATGTGCTGCTAATCAGTGCCACCTATCAGCACCCACCAGTGCCACCTATCAGTGCCCACCAGTGCCACACATCAGTGCCCACCAGTGCCACACATCAGTGCCCACCAGTGCCACACATCAGTGCCCACCAGTGCCACACATCAGTGCCCACCAGTGCCACACATCAGTGCCCACCAGTGCCACACTTCAGTACCACCGATCAATGCCCATAAGTGCTGCCAATCAGTGCCTCATCATCAGTGCTGCCTATCAGTGCCCATCAGTCCTGCCTAAAAGTGTCCATCAGTGCCACCTATCAGTGCCCATCAGTGCCATATATCAGTGCCCATCAGTGCCACCTCTCCGTGCTGCCTATCAGTGCCACCTATCAGTGCCCATCAGTGCAGCATCAGTGCCTCCTGATCAGTTGCAGTTGTGGGGGTCTGCGGGTGGGGGGGCTTATCGGAATCTGGAAGTCCTCTTTAATAAAGGGGCCCCTAGATCCCGTCCCCCCCCCCATGTGAATGAGTATGGGGTACGTAGTACCCCTACCCATTCAAAAAAAAAGTGACAAAAAGAAAAAAAAACAGTTTTTGATAATTCCTTTATTAAAAATGAAAAAACAATGCCTCCCGATGCTGCCACTGCTGGACCTGGAAATTTTTTTTTAAAAAAAGCACACTCGTGACGAAGGCTAACTGCCATCTGCCTGCTTTGGTATCTTACAGTTCTTAAATAGGTAAGGAGCGGAGATCCTGTGTGGCGTCACTGATGAGCTTTCTTTTGGTAGTCTTTAATCACGACTGGGTTTTTCATTTTTTGCTAAACAAAGAAAAAATTACCGAAATTGGCCCTGCTGTAAAAAATTGCAATGATATTCACCTGTCAAACAGGTGCTGAAAAATTGGTCTTTGGGTGTTAATTGTGCCCATGAAACCTAAACCAAAAACATTCTTCCAGATGAAATGATTGGAACACCCTCAAAGCTAGGCAGCCTCGAAGTCCTGCAGAGATTCCACATCCCAAAAAGACTTATCTAGTTACATTGGCATCAGGGGCTTTATAGCTGGTAATCCAGGACTGATTTTTATAAAAGTCAAACAGTCCACGGAGTCTGTGGACAGACGCATTCTATGATCAGTAACAAAACCTCCTGCAGCACTGAATGCCCGTTCTGAAAGCATGCTGGATGCAGGGCAGCCCAACAACTCAGTAGCATACTGGGCAAGTTCTGGCCAGTGGTCTATTCTCATGACCCAGTAAGTCAGTGGATAGTCAGCTGGAAAGCTCTCCATCTCTGTTTTGGCGCCGAGGTAATCGTCCACCATGTCATGCAGATGCTGCCGATGGGATGTGGAAGCTGACAGCCCTGGGCCGCGGGGACTAAAAAAATTCCGAAATGCCTCACTTAGGTGGACTCCTTCTCCAACGCTCCTCTCTTGACCAACAGAAGACTCAAAAGGACTTTTTCCACCACACTGTAACCTACTGGAGTCAGGAAAAATGTTCAATAAAATCCTCTTTAACATGTCCTTAAGAGATTTTATCTTCTGCACTCTCTTTGGGGACGGGATGAGTTCTGAGACCTTCCCCATATAACGGTGGTCAAGGAGGGTTGCCAACCAGTAATCATCCTTCTCCTTTATGCCACGTATTCTTGGGTCCTTTTGCAGGCATTGAAGTATGAGGTTGCCCATGCGCCTCAAATTTGAGGAGGCTTGAGAAGCAGACTCCTAGGGGTCACTCAGGATGACAGCATCTGGAACTGCCTTCTCCCAGCCAGGTACTACTCCCAAGGGTCCTGGGGTTGGAAAGGCATCGCTTACAGATTGACGCATGTCTTCCTCTTCTATGAAGCCTATGCTGCAGCATTCCAAAAGTTGAGTTCCACCTGGTGGGCATGTCACAAATCAGGCGGTTTACGGGCAGGTAGAATTCCCGTTGAATTTCAGCCAACCGAGCATCTGAAATGGCTACAGACTCTTCTGGCCTGCTTTAGTGATGGATCGGGCTTACGTGAAAAGTCGTAGCGACTGGGAACCTGCCATTGTGGTACAGCACATTGTGCAAACTCACGGAAGGGGGCAGAATCAACCAGGCTGAAAGACAGAAGTTGGAGAGCCAACAGCTTTGACAAACTTGCATTCAGACGCTGGACATGTGGGTGGCAGGAACTGTATTTTTTTTCTGCTAAAGCAGATGGGGCAGAGAAATTTGCTGGCTACAGTCTACAGCTGGTGGTGTGCTGCTAGGACCTGGGACACCCTGTGCTATACCATCATCCCTGTCAGTGGAGGCTGCTGAAAGGTAATGACTCGGTATCGCAGGGGCAGACTGAAGTGGGTAAGGAGGAGGGACAGATTTGTGCCCCTTTTGTGTGGCTTTTAGGTGCTCTTGCCAGCGGGCTGAGTGGTTGGACGTTAAATTCCTTATTAGGCATGTGGTACCCAAATGGTTGGTGTTTTTGCCCCGTTTGATGTGCCTGAGACACAGTTTACAGATAGCAACAGTGCGATCTGCTGCAGATGTGCTGAAAAAGGCCCAGACAGCTGAGCTTTGGGGAGTGGGCCCGGGAGATAACAGCTGCAGAATGTGATGGAATAGGGTGTCTGCTCTCTACTCTTTCTTGATGTCGGCCTCCTTGTGGTTGTGCCGCCTCACCTTCAGTTTCCTCCTCTGCTCTATCTGGCACCCAAGTCGCATCAGTGACCTCATCATCATCATCATCATCATCTCCATCTCCTCCATCTTCATAATTACCACTGGAGACAACTTGGCAATACGCTGCGGATTGGGGAACATGAATGCCAATTTGTCTACCAGTGTTCCTCTCTTTCTCTAGGCTCATGTTCCTGTCATCCTCAACCTCCGAACCAACATCTGAATCCAGTAATGGCTGGGCATCATCAAGGAGCAAGTGGCTGACGCTGTGGTCAAATAACTCAGCTGACTCCTCAATGGCTGATGTTGGGGCTATGGTGGGAATAGATGTGGACAAGGAGGCAGGTTTATCCACTTTGGCAACTGCAGGGGACTGCACACTTGTCTCTGCTTGCGTGACAGAGGATGAGGAGTATGAGGAAGGTTTAGTAAGCCAGTCCACCACCTCCTCTGCATGCTGTGGCTGGATAGCATGGCCAAACCCACTAAACAGAGGAAATGATGACCTGCCTGAGGACTGACCCCCTCGTCCACCTTTGCCTGTGGACACATTTGTTGCTGGCCCCCTTACAGTGCCAAGGGAACGTCTGCCTTTCCTTGTTGTCCTCCCAGACATTATTGGAGGGGAGGGGGCGGTTCTTATAAGCAAATGTAAAGAAGAAGTTGAAATCTGTACGTAGATGCACTTTAATCAATGTAAAGAGGTGTTTGGTGCACTTTAATTTGAGTACTCACACTACACAGACACACTGCATGGATACACTATAATATACTACAATATAATGCGCCAAACGTACAGTGATGCACAGAACTATATGGCGTTAAACTGGCAGTAATGCACACAGAAGTAAATGGCGTTAAAATGGCAGTAACGTACACAGAACTATATGGTGTTAAACTGGCAGTAGCGCATGCAAAACTATATGGCGTTAAACTGTCAGTAACGCACGTAGAACTATATGGCGTTAAACTGGCAGTAACGCACACAGAAGTAAATGGCGTTAAACTGGCAGTAATGCACACAGAACTATATGGTGGTAAACTGGCAGTAACGCACTCAAAACTATATGGTGTTGAACTGGCAGTAACACACACAGAAGTAAATGGCGTTAAACTGGCAGTAATGCACATAGAACTATATGGCGTTAAACTGGCAATAACGCGCACAGAACTATATGGTGTTAAACTGGCAGTAGCGCACGCAAAACTATATGGCGTTAACTGGCAGCATCGCTCGTAAAACTATATGGCGTTAAACTGGCAGTAACACACACAGAAGTAAATGGCGTTAAACTGGCAGTAATGCACACAGAACTATATGGCGTTAAACTGGCAGTAACGCACACAGAACTATATGGTGTTAAACTGGCAGTAGCGCACGCAAAACTTTATGGCGTTAACTAGCAGTAACGCTCGTAAAACTATATGGCGTTAAACTGGCAGTAATGCACACAGAAGTAAATGGCGTTAAACTTGCAGTAACGCACACAGAACTATATGGTGTTAAACTGGCAGTAATGCATGCAAAACTATATGGTGTTGAACTGGCAGTAACACACACAGAACTATATGGTGTTAAACTGGCAGTAACGCACGCAAAACTACATGGGGTAAAACTGGCAGTAACACACGTAAAACTATATTGCGTTAACCTGCAGTAACACACACAGAAGTAAATGGCGTTAAACTGGCAGTAACGCACACAGAACTATATGGTGTTAAACTGGCAGTAACGCACGCAACACTATATGGCGTTAAACTGGCAGTAACACACACAGAAATAAATGGCGTTAAACTGGCAGTAATGCACACAGAACTATATGGCGTTAAACTGGCAGTAAAGCACACAGAACTATATGGTGTTAAACTGGCAGTAACGCACAAAGAAGTAAATGGCAATAAACTGGCAGTAATGCACACAGAACTATATGGCGTTAAACTGGCAGTAAAGCACACAGAAGTAAATGGCGTTAAACTGGCAGTACCGCACGCAAAACTATACAGCGTTAAACTGGCAGTAACGCACGCAAAACTATATGGCGTTAAACTGGCAGTAACGCACACAGAAGTAAATGGCTTTAAACTAGGCAGTAACGCACACAGAAGTAAATGGTGTTAAACTGGCAGTAACGCACACAGAATTAAATGGCGTTAAACTGGCAGTAATGCACACAGAAGTAAATGGTGTTAAACTGGCAGGAACACACACAGAACTTTATGGTGTTAAACTGTCAGTAACGCACGCAAAACTATATGGCGTTAAACTGGCAGTAACGCACACAGAAGTAAATGGCATTAAACTAGCAGTAACGCAATCAAATAGACTGCGTTCAACCATCTGACGATATCTGAACTGTCCCTACTCTAGCTATACACTAATGTAAAGATTATTGACACGGTCTCACTACACTACACTGAAACTATATGAGCGGTCCCTACTCTACACTATTGTATGTATGAATGACACGGTCTCACTACACTAGAGTGAAACTATCTGAGCTGTCCCTACTCTAGCTGCACACTATGCAAAGCTGAATGATGGTCCTCCTCACTACACTCACACTATCCCTAGACTGACACTAAACTAATATTCTACACTGACAATTGAAGCAAAATAGCACAGTATAGCACACTAACTAACTGATAGCACGGTTCTATCTCTCTC
Organism: Lithobates septentrionalis; assembly: GCA_037952835.1. Taxonomy (NCBI): domain Eukaryota; kingdom Metazoa; phylum Chordata; class Amphibia; order Anura; family Ranidae; genus Lithobates; species Lithobates septentrionalis. The sequence continues at coordinate 1,133,586 of JBBDGP010000653.1, read as the reverse complement.
CACACCAAAATCACACTGAAAATGGCTGCCATTGAAAGAATACTTTTATACTGTGGGTCGGGAATGAGCCATGATCGGATAAAGTCATGATGACAGTGTCCAATCATGACTCTGTGCATTGTGCGCTGATTGGCTGAAGCTTTCACTGCTTCAGCTAATCAGGGCTTGCAATGCACTGTTCAGAGCCGTAATGCATTGTGGTCGGTTCGGGGGGCCGAACAAACAGTTGAACGACACGTTTGTTCGGCAATGACCGAACAACGAAAGTTCGCTGAACTTATGCTTGGGCCGAACCGTTCACCCATCCCTACTGGCAATGTTTGTTTTTTTTCATTCAGCTGTCAGCGCGAAAGCCAATTGACAGCTGATGACTCATCTGTTATTAAAAACGCAGCGGTCGGCTTGATAGAGCCCGCTTAGAATTCGACCTGTTTCTCACTGACTCTGAAGATAAATTAATATGTAAATCACAATACATTTATTACCTCAAAGTAAACAACCAGATACCCTATTAGCTCGAACCTTACGCTCACTACAAAAACCTAGGACATCCGTGGTACTCAAACTAAACCGTGATTCATACACAAGTAACCCTGTCAAAATTTTACACACATTCCTCTCAAATCTTGCTAAATTATATTCGCCCAAGCATAATTTTGACCATGCTGCTGCCGATTCCCTTTTTTCACAAATTACCCTTCCAACACTCTCACAAACCCACCGTGAACGACTCAAGTGTCCCATCTCTGCAACAGAAGTCATTGCTGCTATTAAGGTTTTAAAACTTAATAAACGTTCCGGCCCAGATGGATTTTCTGCTTCCTACAACAAGAAATTTTCTGATATAGTATCTCCTATCCTAACTGAGGCCTTTAATATGTTGTTGAGGGGACACTGTTTTCACTCAGAATCCTTAGGCTGGGTTCACACACTTGCGGTGCGAATTCCAGCGATCCTCACCGTTTTAGCTGCGGATCAGTGAGCAGGGAGAGGGGGGAGGTGTAGTGAGGAGAAGGAGAGAATTTGTGTTCAGAACGGAATGCATCTGTGAATCAGATGTGTTCCCATAGAAGATAATGTGTTTGTAATTCGCACCGCAATGCCCAGAAAACGCACACGTTTTTTGGGCAATGCGCAGTGCGAATGCAACGCACATATGTGAACCAGATGCATTCAAATGAATGCATTTTAAAATGCCCTGCCAATTGTGTGTAAGCCGCATCTAATTCGCATAAGTGTGAACTGGGCCTAAAAGTTTTAGCTAAAATACTTGCGACCTGCTTGAATCAAGTAATAGGCGAACTTGTTCATCGAGATCAAGTTGGGTTTATCCCCTCGTGCCAAGCAAGTGATAATATTCATAGAGCTTCTTTACTAGCCCATGTTGCTAAATCCAGACGTCTACCTGCATGTTTTTTTATTGCTCGATTTAAGAAAAGTATTTGACATTGTCTCATGGCCATACTTGCAATATATTCTTCAAAAATGGGGGTTTGGACCGCAATTTTTGAAGTGGATTTCATCCTTATACGACAAGCCGATTACTTTTATCAAATATGCTGGTTTTAAATCAGACCCTTTCCCTATTGGAAGAGGCACTCGTCAATTATGTCCTCTCTCCCTCCTTCTATTTGCACTCCTTTTTGAACCCTTGGCCCATTTAATTAGATCTGATCCAAACATAAAAGGTATTGAATTAGCTGGATGTCATCATAAAGTATGTCCTTTTGCAGATGACATCATACTCTTCATGTCATCCCCCCATATTACAGCACCTAATCTCCTCTCTGTCCTAAACTGTTTTGCACACATTTCGGGCTTAACAGTTAACTATTAAAAATCCACTACACTCAACATTTCCTTGCCTCCTTCAGACCTTCAGCTTGCTAAAGATTCACTTCCCTTCTCTTGGACACCTCTTCTATACCTAACTCACTGCTAAGATAACTAACCTATACTCAGCTAACTTCCCTCCATTACTAAAACAGGTTACTGAATTATTATCACAATGCTCCTTTATCCCTCTATTCCGGATAGGCAAATTAATTTCATTAAGATGGCTATACTGCCCAAGTTTTTATATCTTTTTAGAGTCTTGCCCATTTCAGTTCCATCTCATTTTTTACGGCTTATACAGCACATAATTATCTCCTTTATCTGGGGTAAAACAAAACCTCAAACCTCTAAATCCACTCTCTGTCTCCCACAATGCTGCAGAGGTTTTGGTCTCCCAAATATTTCTGCTTACTATCATGCTGCACACCTTGCACATTAACCAAAATACCATGCAATCAAAGAAATTCCTTTATGGGTAATAATTGAGTCTATTGACTGTGACCCTATTTCAGTATCTAACATGTTATGGTTAAGACTGATCATACTTTTATTCGCAACCCTATCACAAAATATTCTTTATCCATCTGGGATAGATTCAAAACTTCTCTTGGCCTTCAATCTCCTCATTTACCGCTCCTTTCTTTTCTTAAAAATCCCACTTTTTACCCTGCCTGGATCGCTCTTACCGTATATACTCGAGTATAAGTCGTTCCGAGTATAAGTCGAGGCCCTAATTTACCACAAAAAAAGGGAAAAACGCATTGACCCGAGTATAAGACGAGGGTGAGAAATGCACAGCTACTGTAAGTGGAAAAGAGGGTAAACAATGCCCATTTGCAGCGTCACTGTGCCCATTTGCAGCCATAGGTCCCCTGAACTTCAAACTCGGTAGTTAAGGGTTCCTAGATGCCCCCTAGCTGCAGCCAAAATTTGGGGTCTCTGAACCCAAAGGGTCCAAAATGACATTGCTGCAGATGGACACAGTTGCCTGAATTTGGGGCCCTGTATCTTGGGGCCACTTAGTGCTAACTTTGGTGTGCAAACACAGTGGAACTAGCACCATAACATTTCCAAAGCTGGTGTTTCTAGCACCAAGTGGCCCCGAGATACAGGGCCCCAAAATTCAGTTCAGAAAATGTCAAGCACTTTTCTGCAGCACAGAATGACATTTTCTGAACCGGTTTTGGGGCCCCGTATCTCGGGGCCACCTGGTGCTAGGTACCCCAGCTTTCGATATGTTATGGTACCAGTTCCACTGGGTTTGCACACCAAATTTGGGGTTCCTAGCATCCAGTGGCCCTGAGATACAGGGCCCCAAATTCGGTTTGGAAAATGAAATTTTTTGCTGCAGAAAAGTGCTTGACTCGAGTATAAGTCGAGGGGGGCACTTTCAGCACAAAAAAATGTGCTGAAAAATTCGACTTATACTCGAGTATATACGGTAATTCTTTCAAAGCATAGAATACAGCTAATTTATCCGTTTATATAATTTGGTATCTGCCTCCTCCTTACATTCTTTTCCTACTTTGTGTGATAAATTTGGACTTCCTCGGTCGTAACTGTTCCACTATTTGCAATTAAAAACATTTTTTAAAACCTTTTCTCAATTCCAACTCCCAACTTATCCCAGATGTGATGTTTTGAACGCATATGTATTTCAGTCCCTCATGCTAGAGGACTTGTTTAATTTCTCTATAAGCAAATTTTAGCTAGTACTAAAACTGGTCCCCCCTCATATGTCCCCAAATGGGAACCAGACCTTAATCACTCATTTAATGGTACTGAATTGTCTAGCATATGGTCCGCCATTAAGTCTGCTTCTTCTAATGTTGTTGCTGTGGAAACTAACTTTAAGGTGGTAACTAGACATGTGCACACTGAAGTATTTTGTTTCAGAATTTCGTTTTCTTCCGAAAAAATAAATTTATTTAGTTACTCCCGAAATTCGTTTTTATTCATTTCGTTTTTCGTTAAAAATTGCATTCGTCCGAAAATCCAAATTAATTAAGGTTGAATCTGTCATTGAAGGCTTATGGTGTCTGTCGAATGTTCAAAGAAGATTCGACAGAGCAGCTAAACTGTACGTGTACATTTCCGGTTGAATTTTCCACCTACAAGCTAGCTGTAGTGGAATTCTAATGTTGTATGACTAGTAATAATTATATTTATTAATTATTTTACTAGTCAACCAACATTAGAATTTTTCTATAGCCTATGCGCGGATGCATTTGACCGGAAATGTACGATTGCAGCTTCGTACAGTTTAGCTGCTCCGTCGAATCTTCTTAGAACTTTCGACAGACACCATAAGCCAAAGATTCAACGTTTGTATGTTTTTTCGTTGCTTTGTCGAATCTTCATCGTTCATGTTGAATGGTCTACTCTACCCCAACAGTCAGCCAACTTTCACATTCATTTCTCAATCTCCACGTGCAATGGCGGGCGCGGCACCCAACATTGTGTCAGATATTGATATGGCATTATAATATAGAATCTATAATAATAAATCCCCCCCTCACAGCACAGGCAGCCTCTGAGGCTATCACAACACTAGCAACACTAGTATCACTATCAAGTTCACAACACTAACACAATAGCAGTAGATTATTATGAAAAAGTTAAGTTGAACTGTAGCTTGCTTCACTATTGTTCTGCTGCTGTGCTTATGCTTAATTGCTAAATAATTCAGGTTCTCTGACAAACAGACCAGCTAAGATTGACTGTCTTCTGAAATGATTCAGTGTGTGTGTCTCTTTCTGCTAGCAAATCGTAAGTAAAAGTAAGTTGGGTCTAGCTATTTTACTGCCCCTCCTCTTTGGTTACAATCGGCCAATAACATTCATCATCATCCTTATTTTTATTTTACTTCCCCCACCCAATTCCAGCAGCGATCCTTTCTCTCTATATCGAATCTTTTCTCTCTATGTCGAATCTTTTCTCTCTATGTCGAATATTTTCTCTCTATGTAGAATAATCTTGGACTAACAGAGTTAATGTTAGGCACATTGGACCACAGGTTCGATAGACACAGATTGGTATTGTCAGCATCATGTCGAATCTCCTATCTATATCGAACTTTTGTCGCAACGAAAACGAAAATAGCACAATACTTTTATATATGCTGCATTTCACGTTCCTAGTGTAACAAAATGCTTTTATTTGTACAACTACTTCACTCTGGATTTTATTTTAAATTTTTCATAAAAAGGAAAAAAGGAAAAAGTTTTTTTTTTCCCATGGCTTCAAAATTTCTGGAAATTTTAAATCTCTAACGATGACCCATGAAAGACTAATGCCCCGTACACACGGTCGGATTTTCCGACGGAAAATGTGTGATAGGACCTTGTTGTGGGAAATTCCGACCGTGTGTAGGCTCCATCACACATTTTCCATCGGATTTTCCGACACACAGAGTTTGAGAGCTTGCTATAAAATTTTCCGACAACAAAATCAGTTGTCGGAATTTCCGATCGTGTGTACACAAATTCGACGCACAAAGTGCCACGCATGCTCAGAATAAATAAAGAGATGAAAGCTATTGGCTACTGCCCCGTTTATAGTCCCGACGTACGTGTTTTACGTCACCGTGTTCAGAATGATCAGATTTTCCGACAACTTTGTGTGACCGTGTGTATGCAAGACAAGTTTGAGCCAACATCCGTCAGAAAAAAATCCTAGGATTTTGTTGTCGGAATGTCCGATCAATGTCCGACCGTGTGTACGGGGCATTAGTGCTCTATGTCTACTGGCTGTAGAGAGCAGTGTCCACAAGATGATACAGTTTGATGAGTTAGGTAACCCATAGATTATGCAATTTGTTTTCGTTCCATCATAGGTGGAAGGAAAAAAAATCGTTTGATTCCCACATCAACACATTCAGTGTTGATTGTGGAATGCCTTCTGCCACACCATTGTGTTCTACCAATGGGAGAGGGGGGTGGGAAGCCTTTTTGGCCGGCAGAACACAATGATTAATGCTAGTGGCTATAGCCGCTGGCAGTAAGCACATGTAAAGGGTCTAACAGGCTTGCTGTACCCAAATTGATCAATGGATCAAATATCGACGGGTCCCTGCTAAACCTGCTGAGATTTGATCCATTTATGCCTGGCTTAAGTCAAAGATTTTGCTGATGCTATGTGCTGAAAGAAAGACTTTAGGAAAATATTGTTGTGTGATGCATGACTTCCCAGTTCCAATTACCTGTGTAACGTGTATTCTTACAGTCAATAGATTTAAAGAAAAAAAAATCAGACAAGGGTCTTCTTCAGAACTTCACTTTCAGTTCACTTTTTTATTTGTCATATAATTTAATTTCTGTGTTGAGTGGCCCCCGAACATGAATTGCCCTGGGTCCCCCAAGGTCTAAATCTGGCACTGTGTTTAAGGTCTTTTATTTTTTCTATTGGGTGAACTAGGTGGACATGTGTCTTTTTTCAGCCAGACTATCTATGTGACTGTGTAACACAAAATACGTACTTCCTAAAAATATGAAGAGTCTCCCATTCCCAGTCATATATTGGTAACAACAACAACTAATTTTAATGTAGACAAAAGACATTTTAAAAAGTCTAGCTTAGCAAACTTATGATTTTTTTTTTAAGTTGCTATCATGCTACATGAGACAGGGACAATAACAATCTTTGCAGGTTTTGTATGACAGGCGCTCAGTGCAAGCTGGCACAGTGAACAGCAATACAACACTGGAACATTGTGACTTGCTCACACTTTTGTGTCATGAAGAATAACATGAAAAATTATTGCTGTCATAGAAAACCTCTTCTATAAACTGCAGTTAGCAAGGTTGTGCTGCAAAAATGTGGATTTTTACACAGGAACACAAGTAAATGAATGCAGCTAATACTGTACTACAGAGGTCTCCATACTATGGCCCGCAGGCCACATCTGGCCATCTACAAGATTATATCCAACCTGTAGCTGATATACACAGACTGAGGATCCAGATCAATTGGTCTCCATTGATGGAGACCCTGATGTAATGGGGACTGTGATGGGAAACCAGATGTAAGAGGTCTCTGATGAAGACTCTGATGAAGACACTAATGTAAGGGGGACTCTAATTGGGGACACTGATGTAAGGGGTGATTCTGAAGTAGATCCTGATGTAAGGGGGGCTCTGATGGGGACCCTGTTGTAAGGGGGCTCTGATAAGGACTGTGGTATAAAGGGGGCTCTGATGGGGACCCTGATGTAAGGGGGATGCTGATGGAGACCCTGATGTAAGGAAGTTCTGATGGGGACCCTGATATAATGAGCAACTCTTATAAAGACTCTGATGTAAGAGGGACTCCCAAGATGGAATTTGACGTAAAGGGGATTCTGATGGGGACCCTGATGTAATTGGGGACTATGCTCTTTTCTTCTGAATCATATCATGCAGATTCCAAAAAGATCCAAGTAAAATGCAGTATTTCATTTATTATTAATTTCTTTTTAGGACTGATTTTTTCAGCCCACAAAAATGCGTAAAGTATACAACGTGGCGCTTACGCTGATAAGTTTGGAGACCCGCTGTACATAGTTACTGTCAATTTAAATCACATCAGGCCTTGTTTTAACTTTCAGGGGCACCCTAGTAGAGATATTATCATCAGAATTCCTGGAGTCTACTCAACTGTGCCATTGTAGTGCCAAGTCTGATTAGGGTACACTAATGGAAGGATAGCCAGACCAAAGAATAATACCCTGTACACACGATAGGATTTTCCGATGGAAAATGTGATAGGACCTTGTTGTCGGAAATTCCAATTGTGTGTAGGCTCCATCACACATTTTCCATAGGAATTTCCGACACACAAAGTTTGAGAGCAGGCTATAAAATTTTCCGACAACAAAATCCGATCGGTTAAATTCCGATCGTGTGTGCACAAATCCGACGCACAAAGTGCCACGCATACTCAGACAAAAGCTATTGGCTAATGCTCCGTTTATAGTCCGGACGTATGTGTGTTACGTCACCACGTTCAGAATGATCGGATTTTTCGACAACTTTGTGTAACCGTGTGTATGCAAGACAAGTTTGAGCCAACATCCGTCGGGAAAAATCCTAGGATTTTGTTGTCGGAATGTCCGATCAATGTCCGATCGTGTGTACAGGGCATTAGAGTCCAAATTATTTTATTAGTTTATACTAAAAAAACAGCCAATGTGATTTGGGGGTCAGAAAAAAACCCTTTCATCAGGGCTTCAGTTAAAATAAGAATGTGAATGGATTCAAAGTAGAGCTTTCCTGTATCAATCTATGTAGGGAAGATAATTGCTGGATTAGGAGAGTTACTGGCCAGCAGTATCTGCAATTCAGATAAGTCTTGATTCAGCTATGATACCCTCATAAAAAAAATATATACTGTATGTATGTATATAATATATATATATATATATATATATATATATATATATATATATATATATATATATATATATATATATATATATTGTACAGGACGCCGTGGCTGGGTCCTGCAAGGACGCTATGTTTCCCCTCTGTTTGGACTGTGGTCCCTTTAAGGGAACAAAAAGGGTTAACTCACCTGTCAGAGGAAGTAGGTTTAAAACAAGACAGGAAGTTAGAGAGGTGTGTGGAGGAGTGTAGAGGAGAATGTGGATGTTGGTTTGGTGTGCAGCAACAGTGAATAGCAGTGTCCTGCCTGGAAGCCTCTTGCTAGGGGAATGTACCTGCAACAGAAACTAAGGACTGTTTAACTGCGATAGCAGTTCTGGACTTTGCAAGTCGGTGAGACTGAAACCCTTTTCTTTTGTTTTTGCTGCTGTAAAGCTATTTAAGTTCAATAAATCTCCTTTTGAGTGAAAAGCCGGTGTCCTGCGATCTAGCTGGTTCCCCAAACATTACAAGTGGTGCTCGAATGCGGGCAGGACAGAGTAACAGGCATTTTTCTTGCTGTTTTTTTTTTTTTTTTGTGTTTTGGACTTAAAACTGACATTTAAAGGGACAGTACAGTGGATTTATGTCCTGGGTTAAAGCCGCACAAACCCTGAAAGCTGAAGCAATGGAGGAGCTAATTAAACAGCTGTCCTTGGCTAATATACAAGCGCAGACTCGCCATGAGGTACAGCAAGAAAACACTCGCCTGTTGGTGGCCCAGTTGGCAGCCCAGCAAGCGACCCAGCAAGAGGTTATGCAGGCTCAAGTGACTGCCTTAAAAGAAGTAGTGCAGCAGCTTTCTCAGGGCCGTGAGCAAGCGGCTGTTGCCCCTGGCAACCAGGTGACCGTGAGGGCAAGCCATTTTTTGCAGAAGTTGTCCCTGAGTGATGATGTAGAGGCATTTCTTGCTACATTTGAGAGGACGGCAGAGAGAGAAGGGTGGCCCCAGGACCAGTGGGCCGGCCTAATTGCTCCTTTCCTAACTGGAGATCCGCAAAAAGCCTACTTCGACCTGCCACCAGATCACGCTAAAGACTATCAAAAATTAAAGGCAGAAATATTGGCTCGTTTGGGGGTAACTACAGCTGTTCGGGCCCAACGAGTGCACCAATGGAAGTATCGTCCAGATCGTCCACCACGGTCTCAAATGCATGACCTGGTGCAACTGGTAAAAAAATGGCTGCAGCCCGAAATGTTGTCTGGCCTCCAAATCGTGGAGCGGGTCGTGCTGGACCGATACCTAAGGTCACTGCCAGACGACCTTCAACGGTGGGTCAGCCATGGAGACCCCAAAACAGTGAACCTCCTTGTCGAGATGGTAGAACGATACACAGTGGTGGAGGATCTGCTTGGCCCTACCAAGCGCCAAGGACCCAGTCTGCCACGGCCTATTCGTTCGACTGCTGCCCTTCGAAAGGACGTTCCCCGGAGCCCTGGAACCAACACCCCGGAAGGTCAAGAGTCACTCCCGATACCTTCTCAGCGACCTGTTCCTGTTCGGAGAGGAGGGGATGTACAATGTTGGCGATGTCATTCCTGGGGCCATACCCGGGCCTACTGCCCACTGCAAGAGGAGCCCATGGAATGCGGGGTTCTTCGGAGGGGGTCTTTTTATGCCCATAAAGCATGTACAACACATATCGATCTTGGAGAAGAGAAATTCGAGTGTGAAGTCCAAGTGAACCACCTCCCTGCCCGGGCTTTGCTGGACTCCGGAAGCATGGTAACCCTGGTCCATCCTAGAGTAATTGGGAAGATCGGTCCTGTAAGAAAAACTTTACGGGTGGTGTGCATTCACGGGGACACTAGAGAGTACCCTCTCATCTCGGTGACCATCTCCACAGCATGTGGCGCTGGTACTCAAGAGGTGGGGGTGGTAAAGAACTTGGTACATGATGTTATCATAGGACGAGACTGTCCATTATTTGCAAAACTGTGGGGACAAGGAGAACTACCTGGACGGTCCAGAGACTGGGGAGAAACTAGTCCCTCTGTTCCTGCGGTTGAGAGAAATAACCCTGAAATGCCGAATGTTCTTGAAAATGCTAATGATTTGGTTAATGGTGATGAAAGTAGTGCTGATGTTATTAAGGGTGTCAAAATGTGTGGTTCACAGACCTACCTGAACACTGAAGAGGGGGGGGAACCTTCCCCACTTCAGGTAATGCTGGGGGAAGAGGATGAGGAAGTGGCCGTTACCCCTGCCCTGCCGGATTTGGATGTTCCGCCGGGGGCATTTGGTACTGCCCAGATGCAGGACCCCACTTTGGCCCATGCACGGGAACAGGTGGTAGTATTAAATGGGGTTCCCCAAGAGCCAGGTGCGCATGAGCGGTGGCCACACTTTGCAATATGTAATGAATTGCTTTATCGGGTTACCAAAGTGAGAGAAATTGTGGTAGAGCAATTATTGGTACCCCAACAGTATAGACGCAAGGTCCTGGACCTGGCCCATGATGATGTTTTAGGGGGACACCTGGGAGTTGAAAAGACGGAGGCACGGATCACCGACCGGTTTTACTGGCCAGGTCTGAAAGCAGAGGTAAGGAGATACTGTACCTCTTGTCCCACCTGTCAGTTGACCGCTCCGGTGACCCACTTCCGGAATCCTTTGGTCCCTCTGCCCATAATTGAGGTCCCATTTGAAAGGATAGCCATGGATATAGTGGGTCCCTTGGTGGAGTCGGCTCGAGGTCACTCCTACATACTGGTGATTCTCGACTATGCCACCCGATATCCTGAGGCGCTACCCCTGCGGAATACCTCCTCTAAGGCTATTGCCCGGGAATTATTCCAGTTGTTTACACGGACTGGTTTTCCCAAGGAAATACTAATGGACCAGGGCACCCCATTTATGTCGAGGGTTATGCCCGACGTGTGCAAGCTCTTCCGGATTAAACAGCTGCGCACATCGGTCTACCATCCCCAAACGGATGGGTTAGTAGAACGCTTTAATAAGACCCTTAAATCTATGCTTAAGAGAGTTGTACAAAGGGATGGGAAAGACTGGGACTGTCTGTTACCAGCTCTCCTGTTTGCTATCCGGGAAGTGCCCCAGGCCTCCACTGGGTTTTCGCCCTTTGAGTTGGTATATGGGCGGAGACCTCGCGGACTACTGGATTTTGTTAAAGAGGAGTGGGAAAGTGAACCTAGTCAGCATAAGAGTGTTCTTGAATATGTTTCCCAAATGCAGGAGAGGATCCGAACTGTGTTGCCACTAGTCAAGGAACATTTACAAAAAGCCCAGGAGGCTCAACGACGAGTCTATAATAGGGCTGCTAAAATAAGGAATTTCCAAGTGGGGGATCGAGTAGCGGTGTTGATTCCCACTGTGGAAAGTAAATTCTTAGCCAGGTGGCAAGGCCCCTTTGAAGTTGTAGAAAAAGTGGGAGAGGTGAATTATAAAGTCCACCAACCAGGTAAGAGGAAACCCTATCAAATATATCATGTAAACTTGTTAAAGCCCTGAACAGAGAGGGAACCAGTGACCTCCCTGGCTAGTGCAAGATTGGAGCCTCGGGTTGGGGTGGAGAGTGTCCAAGTAGCAAATACCCTGTCTAAAACTCAAAGCCAGCAGGCAAAGGAGTTCTTGCAGAGAAATAAAGAGAAATTTTCAGACTTGCCAGGGCTCACGAGTACCATAGAGCATGATATCATCACGGAATCAGGAGTCAAAGTTTTTGTCAGGCCCTACCGCATCCCAGAGGCCCAAAGGAAGGCTGTTTCAGAGGAAGTGAAGAAGATGTTAGACCTGGAGATTATTGAGGAATCGCAGAGTGAGTGGTCGAGCCCGATTGTGTTGGTACCGAAGCCCAACGGGACACTGCGATTCTGCAATGATTTTCGGAAACTTAATGAAGTTTCACGGTTTGATGCCTACCCCATGCCCCGGGTAGATGAGCTTATTGAGAGACTAGGTCCAGCCAGGTATATCACTACATTAGACCTTACCAAGGGATACTGGCAAATCCCTTTGACTAAGGCTGCTAGAGAGAAAACTGCTTTTTCTACCCCAGAGGGGAGTTTTCAGTACAAAAGGATGCCTTTTGGATTGCAAACTGCTCCAGCCACATTCCAGCGAGCAATGGATAGGATTTTACGACCTCACCGGAAATATGCCTCAGTGTACTTGGACGACATAGTCATTTTTAGCAGAGACTGGGAATCACACTTGCCCAAAGTCCAGGCAGTGCTGGACTCTCTTTGGAAGGAGGGGTTTACAATAAACCCTGAAAAATGTGCTTTGGAAATGGAGGAGGTGAAATACCTGGGCTATATCGTGGGTAGAGGGGTGGTGAAACCTCAGGTCAGCAAGGTAGAGGCTATACAGAGTTGGCCCTGCCCCCTCACAAAAAAGCAGGTACGTGCATTCTTGGGCATGGTGGGATACTACAGGAGGTTTGTACCCAACTTTGCCACGTTGGCGGCTCCATTGACCGATCTGACTAAGGGTCGGAAATCGGTCATGGTGGAGTGGAATGCAGACCCTGAGAAGGCCTTTTTGGAGCTCAAGTCGGCACTGTGCCAACACCTGTCCTGGTAGCACCCAATTTTTCAAAAGAGTTTGTTGTCCAAACTGATGCTTCCGATGTAGGATTGGGAGCGGTGTTGTCACAGGTTATTAATGGAGAGGAGCACCCGGTAGTCTTCCTCAGTAGGAAGTTAACACCAGCGGAGAAAAACTACGCTATAATTGAACGAGAGTGTTTGGCCATTAAGTGGGCTCTGGAATCCCTCAGATATTACCTTTTGGGGAGGAAGTTTAGGCTGATTTCTGACCATGCCCCTTTAACATGGTTGAGACAGGGTAAAGGGAATAATGCCAGGGTTACTCGGTGGTTCCTGGCACTCCAGGAATTTAAATTTGTAGTGGAGCATAGGCCCGGGAGACTGCATCAAAATGCAGATGCCCTCTCCCGAGTCCATTGTTTGAGCTCCACTGTTGCCTCCACCTCCATGGCGTTGGGGCACAGGGGGGGGATATGTACAGGACGCCGTGGCTGGGTCCTGGAAGGACGCTATGTTTCCCCTCTGTTTGGACTGTGGTCCCTTTAAGGGAACAAAAAGGGTTAACTCACCTGTCAGAGGAAGTAGGTTTAAAACAAGACAGGAAGTTAGAGAGGTGTGTGGAGGAGTGTAGAGGAGAATGTGGATGTTGGTTTGGTGTGCAGCAACAGTGAATAGCAGTGTCCTGCCTGGAAGCCTCTTGCTAGGGGAATGTACCTGCAACAGAAACTAAGGACTGTTTAACTGCGATAGCAGTTCTGGACTTTGCAAGTCGGTGAGACTGAAACCCTTTTCTTTTGTTTTTGCTGCTGTAAAGCTATTTAAGTTCAATAAATCTCCTTTTGAGTGAAAAGCCGGTGTCCTGCGATCTAGCTGGTTCCCCAAACATTACAATATATATATATATATATATATATATATATATATATATATATATATATATACTGTATGTACTGTGGCAGTGCAAGATGACACAGGATTCTCAAAGTTTCAGTTTGTGAAGATCCAGCATGTTTATTGTGAGTGGAGAAAACAGTGTTGTAAGTTTCCTCTGGGATTGGTAGTTCCAGATCAGGACCTGAAGCTTGAAGGTTCTAAAGTGTCTTGGGTGGGACTAAACTTTAAGGCTGCATTCACACCTGAGCGTTTTCAGCTCAAAAAACGCTCGTAAATCGCAGGGTCACTATAAGCAAGGCCTAAGTATAGCTCAGGGCTCCCATTTTGGAGACAGGAAGTTGCAACCAGGAGTCAGGTGTGCTCCTATTAAAAGATCAGAGTGTGGACCTGTGCAGCATGGAGCTAGGAGTCAGAGAACCAAGGAAGCAGTAGAAAAACGCAGAGCCTGGGTTCTGTGAGATGGCGTGTCTCAAAGTAGAAGCCTGTACAGCTAAGTTGGCATTTTCTGTTCACTGGAAAGCAAAAGACCAAAGAGAGCAACAGTGTTGCTGACCAGGAGGCTAGGTGGCTTGGACTTTTTTTTTACAGTTGTTTGCTTTGTGAAGTTCAAACCCCTGCAATGGCAACTATTTTGTATGAAACTTAGTTTTCAATAAAAGTGGGATGTCACGCAATTAAACAGAAGTTCAGACTGGTACGTCTCACTAAAAATGCATAGTTGCATTATATACACTATATAATGTGTAATATAACTATAAATCAGATAATGCAGGGGTCTCCAAACTCTATAAAAAAGGGCCAGTTTACTATGCTTCAGATTATAGGGGGGCAGATTGGAGTTAGAAATGTCCCATCAATAGAAGCAAACAATGTCTCAGGCTTGGTAGTCAGTGGGAGTAAAACAATTACATAGTACCTGTGGTCAATAGGAGTAGGAATAGTGCTCCATCATTGGTACTAGTTGGAGGAATAGTGCCCCATCATTGGTATCAAAGGAGGGATAGTGCTCCATCACTGGTGTCAGTGGCAGGAATTATGTCCCACTGTTGGTGTCCAGTGGGAAGAATAGTGCCTAGTAGGACAACGAGGAATTGTGCCCCAAGGCCGGATAAAGGAGAACAAAGGGCTAAAGTTTGGAAACCTCTGAGATAATGCATTAAAAAACAATTTAAGAATTGGGAATGTTTCTGTTTACTGGAGTTAAACCCTACCATGTACATTACATACAGTGGGGAAAATAGTTATTTGATCCCCTGAAGATTTTGTAAGTTTGCACACTTACAAAGAAATTAAGGGTCTAAAATTGTTATCATAGGTGTATTTTAAAAGATAGAGGCAGAATATCAACCAAAAATCTAGAAAAAACACATGATACAAATGGTATAAATTGAGCAGTTCAGTGAATAAAATAAGTATTTGATCCCCAAACAAAACATGACAGTGCTTGGTGGAGAAACCCTTGTTGACAAGCACAGAGGTAAGACATTTCTTGTAGTTAGTTACCAGGTTTGCACACATCTCAGGAGGAATTTTAGTCCACTCTTCTTTACAGATCTTTTCTAAATCCTTAAGGTTTCTTAGCTGTTGCTTGGCAACTTGAAGTTTCAGCTTTACTCCATACATTTTCTATAGGATTAAGGTCTGGACCTTAATGTGGTTCTTCTTAAGACACTCCTTTGTTACTTTGGCGGTATGTTTTGGATCATTGTCATGCAGGAACATCAATCCACAGCCCATCTTCAGTGTTCTGGCTGAGGGAAAAAGGTTCTGATCCAAGATTTTACAATACATGGTCCTGTCCATTGGCCCCTTAGTGCGGCAAAGTCGGCCTGTACCTTTAGCAGAGAAACAGCCCCAAAGCATAATGTTTCCACTTCTGTGCTTGACTATAGGGATGGTGTTCCTAAGGTCATAGTCAGCATTTTTCTTCCTCCAAACACGGCGAGTCGAGTTAATGACTAAGAGCTCAATTTTGGTGTCATCTGACTAGGGTTGTCCCGATACCGATACTAGTATCGGTATCAGGACAGATACTGAGCATTTGGGCGAGTACTTGTACTCGCCCAAATGCTCCGATGCCAGATCCGATACCTGGAACCGGAAGTCGGCGGGCGGAGAGGGGGCGGAGCGGAGATCTGGTAGCAGTGGAACATGAGGGTAAGCTGGCCGGGGCAAGGTTGCAGGGTGCCGCTGCATATTTCTTCCACAACGGTGACCGGAGCCATCACATTCGGTACAGGAAGTGACGTTCCATGTCTCCAGAGGGTAAACATCGCAACGCCCATCCTGGTACACCCTGCACTCGGCTGCAGTAAGCCAGCAGCGGACATCTTGTTACACCCAGCCCATATAGTTCAGGCTGGGTATAACAAGATGTCCGCTGCTGGCTTACTGCAGCCAAGTGCAAGGTGTACCAATATGGGCATTGCAGCATACTTAACTAGATGTTAAATGATATGACTGATGAGAGGCAAGGAAGGGTTTTGCAATGCTATATGCCATATAGCATTGCAAAATCCTTCCTCTCCTCTCATCATTCATGTCATTTATTATGCAATTGCCAATCAGTGCTGCATTTCAGTGCCCATAAGTGCCGCCTATCAGTGCCATCTATCAGTGCCCATAAGTGCCGCCTATCAGTGCCATCTATGAATGCCCATAAGTGCCGCCTATCAGTGCCATCTATCAGTGCCATCTATCAGTGCCCATAAGTGCCGTCTATCAGTGCCCATAAGTGCCGTCTATCAGTGCCCATAAGTGCCGTCAATCAGTGCCATATATCTGTCAGTGCCCATCTGTCAGGGCCCATCTGTCAGGGCCCATCTGTCAGGGCCCATCTGTCAGTGCCCATAAGTCCCACCCATCAGTGCCACCCATCAGTGCCAGCCACTTGTCAGTGCTACCTATCAGTGCCCATAAGTGCTGACTATCAGTGCCACCTATCAATGCCCATCAGTCAGTGCCATCTATCAGTGCCCATCAGTCAGTGCTAACTATCAGTGCCACCTATGAGTACCCATTAGTCAAACTGTCACATGACTTTAAAAAAAGTATCGGTCTTAAAAAAGTGGTATCGGGACAACCCTACATCTGACCACAGCACTTTCCCCCAATCCTTCTCTAAATCATTTAGATGTTTATTGGCAAACTTCAGCTGGGCCTGTACATGTGCCTTCTTGAGGAGGGGGACCTTGTGGGTGCTGCAGGATTTCAATCCATGGTGGCGTATTGTGTTACTAATGGTTTTTTTTGGTGACTGTGGTCCCAACTGCCTTGAGATCATTCACAAACTCCTCCCCTGTAGTTCTGGGCTGATCCCTCACTTTTCTCATGATCATCCTTAGCCCATGAGGCGAAATCTTGCATAGAGCTCCAGACCGAGAGAGATTGATGGATAATTTGTATTTCCTTGATTTGTGAATAATCGTTCCAACAGTTTTCTCCTTCTCACCAAGCTTCTTGCTGATGGTCTTGTAGCCCATTCCAGCCTTGTGCAGGTCTACAATGGTGTCCCTGACGTCCTTTGACAGCTCTTTGGTCCTGCCCATGATGGTGAGGTTTGAATGGAAGAAAAAGGTTCTGTGGACAGGTGTCTTTTATACACATAACGAGCTGTTTTTAGTACCGTCTTCTTAAATTGACAGGACTAATCTGTGTACCACATGAGCACATACTATAGCCAGTCTGTGGGAGCCAGAATTATTGTTGGTTGGTAGGGGATCAAATACTTATTTACTCACTGAACTGCAACTCAATTTATAACATTTGTGTGGGTTTTTTCTGGTTTTTTGGTTGATATTGGTTGATATTCTGTCTCTATCATTTAAAATACACCTATGTTAAAAATTATAGACCATTCATTCTTTGTAAGTGGGCAAACTAACAAAATCTGCAGGGGAATAAATAATTATTTTCCCCACTGTATCCTTCAGTAATGGTTAGGACCCAACCCTGTGGTTTATTTAGAGGTGAGTTTAGGCACTTAAGCCAGATGCCCAGAAATCAGCCTGAAATCAAAGCAGGTATCCGTGACCTAGGTTTTCAACCTGCTGTGAGTGCCCCATGATTAACTGCAATTGATTGCACCTGCTTGCAGCATTGTGCAACTGTGAGTGATCAATCAAGTGCAAGGAATAATCACAACACAATCACAACAGAACTGGCAGAAGGCTAGAGAGGATGTTCACAGAGAATCTGAAATCAATGGTTGTTGAGGGCAACAAGAACCAAACGGAGTTGTTTACAAACTAGTCTTATACATAATGGAAAATTCATGACCCAGTCTGGTCAAGATAAAACTTTCCTTGTGAAATTCTTGTTTCAGGGAACTTAAAAATAGCAATCAGGATCTGTGTAAAAGAACCCCAGAAGCTGTGCCTAAAAAATGCAAGCAGAGGGCTAAGGACCAGTGCCTTATCTATAGGATCTGCTCATTTCTCCATTAATGACTTACCATTCCTTGTCCTGCACTTTGTGTGGTGGAGGCCATCTCAGGTGGAGGAATATGGCTTTGCTTCCTCATATTAGACCTGTCCACTGATGACTGGTGAGCTGATAACTGGTGGAGGAATATTCAAAAAGCAGCAGGAGTGGTTTAGAAAGCACAGATCCACATCCTGAATGAAGCAATGAGATGCATGCACTCAGAGGCAGCAGTACCTTAGATCTTCGGTATCCAATAGTTTCAGTATAAGGGCCACAACATATATTTGCGAGCCAAAAAAAATGTTTTATAAATGAATTATTCCTCCCTAACATCAAGGTCCCTGTCAGCATCCCCCTTACATCAGAGTCCCCCTTTACATCAGTATCACCAATAGATCTGCCCCGTGCCTCAGGGTTCCCATCAGCATCCTCCCTGACATCAGGTCCCCATTAGAGTCCCATCTTACATCAGTGTCCCCATCAGAGTCCCCCTTACTATTATAAAGTTTACAGTGGCAGGAGTCTGGAGCTGATGCTTGCCTGGACAGGGGAAGGTCCAAAGTTCAATCCTGCTGTGAATGCTTGGGTAAGCACAATATTCATGGCCAGGACATGGCGGTCCTAGCAACCAACTAGGGGGATAATACAGCGAAGGGAGGGAAACTGTTCTAAAAATTGTGGGGGAAATTTGGGGAACCATGGGCAGCCTCTGCTGACCTGAATTCTCAATCTGAGCACATTAAGCATATACTACTGACATTAGCTGTGCTCCATTAACAATTGTGTAGCAGTTTGGATGTGGCCCATGGGTTGAAGCTTGCAGTCCCCTGCCCTAGATAATAAGATAACACTTTATTGTCATTGTATATATACAACAAAACTTATCAAGGGACTCCTGTACAACATTAATATTAAAAACACTTCCCAACACAACATCATCACATACTTCCTAATGCTGCGTACACATGGCCGGACTTCCCGATAGAAAAAGTGCGATGGGAGCTTTTGATTGGACATTCCGATCGTGTTTGCCCCATCTGACTTTTTCTGTCGACATTTCCGACGGACTCAGATACAGAACATGTTCTAAATCTTTCCGTCGGAAATGCCGACGGAGTTTAGCCCGTTGGCAAGTCCGCTCGTGTGTACGCGGCATAACACATGCCCACATATAAGTCCTTAACCACTTGCCTACTGGGTACTTTCACCCCCTTCCTGCCCAAGCCAATTTTCAGCTTTCAACGCTGTATCACTTTGAATGACAATTGGGCGGTCATGCAGCATTGTACCCATACAGTATGACATTTTTATCATTTTTTTTCACACAAATAGAGCTTTGTTTTGGTGGTGTTTAATCACCACCGGGTTTTTTTTATTTTTTGCTAAACAAACGAAAAAAGACTGAAAATTTTGAAAAAAAAAAACCAGCACTTTTCATAGTTTGTTATAACATCTTGCAAGCAGGTCATTTTTCTCCTCATTAAAAATGAATTAAATAGCGTTTTTGGTTTGTGGTGCTCAGATGCAGTGTAGTTCCACTTTAATGTTTCTAGGTGCTCCCTATAACATAGCATAACTTCACTTTTAGAGCTTTTGTCCTCTTTAAAATAAATCTTAATTGAGATGAATACAAACTCTGCCGCTGCTAATCATCGTTTGAAAAAAAGTCTAGTCTTGCAAAACAGAAACTGACTTACTATGGAGAACACTGTCATGCAGAACTATTTAAGCATTCTGATGGGACCTTATTATAATCCATCACTGCTCAGAAACACCAGCGGTTCTGACAGATTTCATTATTGTCAGACAAAGCTTGCTTTCCAAAAATGGTCTGTGTCCAGCCCTACCAGTCAGGAACATAACACTACATGGGTGAACGTGGCTAAAAATGTTCTGTATTAAACATTCCTTACCTCCTAGGACCATGCCCGCCTGGCAGCACTTCCTGAGCCGACATGAAGGGCAGTTCTTCCTTCTGATCTTATCAACAATGCAGTCATTCCTTCCAGCACACAGGTAATTGTGCTGTCCTAAAATGACAGAAGAAGCATAGATCATTAGTTCTGTAACAGAAGTGTAATGAAACATAAACACTTTTTGAAAAAGTGAACAAAAATATATAATGACAAGCTAAATTTTACTGTTTTAAGATGGAAGCGCTCACTGTATGAATAAGCCAATAAAGTAACTGGGAGCTGGCCTCTAATGCCGCGTACACACGGTCGGACTTTCTGGCCTACTTGGTCCGGCACACTTTCTGACGGACTTTTGCCCCGTACACACGGTCGGATTTTCCGATGGAAAATGTCCGATCGGAGCGTGTTGTCGGAAATTCCGACCGTGTGTGGGCTCCATCGGACATTTTCCATCGGATTTTCCGACACACAAAGTTGGAGAGCAGGAGATAAAATTTTCCGACAACAAAATCCGTTGTCGGAAATTCCGATCGTGTGTACACAAATCCGACGGACAAAGTGCCACGCATGCTCAGAATAAATAAAGAGATGAAAGCTATTGGCCACTGCCCCGTTTATAGTCCCGACGTACGTGTTTTACGTCACCGCGTTCAGAATAATCGGATTTTCCGACAACTTTGTGCGACCGTGTGTAGACAAAACAAGTTTGAGCCAACATTCGTCGGAAAAAATCCTAGGATTTTGTTGTCGGAATGTCCGAACAAAGTCCGACCGTGTGTACGGGGCATTAGTCCGCCAGGTGCGCCGGACTTTAAAACGGACGGACTTGCCCACACACGACCGGACTTTGCGGCGGGCTAAGTCCGCCCGTCTTTCCGACGGACTTTCGCCGGAGTTACGGCGGACTTTCAGAATGAACGGACTTGCCCACACACGGACAAGTCCGTTCATTTTGAACGTGACTCAGGTGCGATGGGACTAGAAAAGGATGTCAATCTTGCCGCTTTTATCGACGAGATTGACACCTTGCGAGCCCCGTCGCGGGTCATACCAGGCCCTTAGGTCTGGTATGGATTATAAAGGGAAACCCCTATGCCAAAAAAACGGCGTGGGGTCCCCCCTAAAATCCATACCAGACCCCGATCCGAGCACGCAGCCTGGCCGGTCAGGAAAGGGGGTGGGGACGAGCGAGCGCCCCCCCCTCCTGAACCGTACCAGGCCGCATGCCCTCAACATGGGGGGTGGGTGCTTTGGGGGAGGGGAGCACCCTGCGGGGCCCCCCCACCCCAAAGCACCTTGTCCCCATGTTGATAAGGACAAGGGCCTCTTCCCGACAACCCTGGCCGTTGGTTGTCGGGGTCTGCGGGCGGGGGGCTTATCGGAATCCGGGAGCCCCCTATAATAAGAGGGCCCCCAGATCCCGGCCCCCCCACCCTATGTGAATGAGTATGGGGTACATGGAACCCCTACCCATTCACCTAGGGAAAAAGTGTAAATAATAAAACACTACACAGGTTTTTAAAATATTTTATTAAACAGCTCCGGGGGGGGGATCTTCCTCCGGCTTCGGGGGTCTTCTTCCGGCTTCGGGGGTCCCTCCGGTTCATCTTCTCCCGGTGTCCGGTTGGTTCTTCTCCGCTCTCTTCTCCCGGTGTTCCAGTTCTTCGGCCGGCTCCTCCGCTGTCTTCAGGTAGCTCTCTTGCCAGCAGAGGTCCGGACTTCTGGGCTTCTTGTCTTCTGGGCTTCTTGTCTTCTCTTCTCTTCTCCAGATGTTGACACGACGCTCTCTCCGGCTGGACTGCTCTCTGAGGGCTGCGTTGTGACTTATATAGGCGGAGACCCCGCTCCCTTTTGATGTCACAGTCCCTGGGCATGCTGGGACTGTGACGTTTTAAGGGGCGTGGTCACTGGGTGGGGTGATGTTGACTACGCCCCCTAAAACGTCACAGTCCCAGCATGCCCAGGGACTGTGACATCAAAAGGGGGCAGGGTCTCCGCCTATATAAGTCACAACGCAGCCCTCAGAGAGCAGTCCAGCCGGAGAGAGCGTCGTGTCAACATCTGGAGAAGAGAAGATAAGACAAGAAGCCCAGAAGACAAGAAGCCCAGAAGACAAGAAGCCCAGAAGTCCAGACCTCTGCTGGCAAGAGAGCTACCTGAAGACAGCGGAGGAGCCGGCCGAAGAACTGGAACACCGGGAGAAGAGAGCGGAGAAGAACCAACCGGATGCCGGGAGAAGATGAACCGGAGGGACCCCCAAAGCCAGAAGACCCCCGAAGCCGGAGGAAGATCCCTCCCCCCGGAGCTGTTTAATAAAATATTTTAAAAACCTGTGTAGTGTTTTATTATTTACACTTTTTCCCTAGGTGAATGGGTAGGGGTACAATGTACCCCATACTCATTCACATAGGGTGGGGGGGCCGGGATCTGAGGGTCCTCTTATTATAGGGGGCTCCCGGATTCCGATAAGCCCCCCGCCCGCAGACCCCGACAACCAACGGCCAGGGTTGTCGGGAAGAGGCCCTTGTCCTCATCAACATGGGGACAAGGTGCTTTGGGGTGGGGGGCCCCGCAGGGTGCCCCCCTCCCCCAAAGCACCCACCCCCCATGTTGAGGGCATGCGGCCTGGTACGGTTCAGGAGGGGGGGGGGCGCTAGCTCGTCCCCACCCCCTTTCCTGACCGGCCAGGCTGCGTGCTCGGATCGGGGTATGGTATGGATTTTAGGGGGGACCCCACGCCGTTTTTTCGGTGTAGGGGGTTTCCCTTTATAATCCTTACCAGACCTAAGGGCCTGGTATGCCCCGCGCTCGCCGCAATAGGAAAATTAGTTTTTCCTATTGCAGCGAGCGCGAAATGCAATACACCTGCCCTCGCGTCGTATCTGGTCCGTTGGACCAGCATACACACGAGCGGGCTTTCCGTCGGACCAGCACACAGACGAGCGGACTTTCCGCCCGAAACTGAGTCCGACGGAAAGATTTAAAACATGTTTCAAATCTAAAGTCCGCCGGAGCCTACACACGGGCGGATTGTCTGGCACACTCTGGTCTGCCGGAAAGTCCGACCGTTAGTATGCGGCATTACAGCCTGGACAATCTTATTCTAGCTGGGTGCAAACATTTTGCAAAATTTGTTCTTGCATGGCAAAGTTCATCAACCAAAGGCCTCAAAGATGGAAAACATGAATATTGCAAACTGCTAATGCTAATGTCCACCAGTAGTCCTGCAGTACAAGGTCATCCATCCTGGTGTAATGGCTACCACATATATATTGCAGTCTCCCACTGAATATTGTTGTCCTAGCCTGTTGTTGTCTTCAAAGTGGCATAGGTGCCACCACCTTGGCTTCCACTTCTTTTTTTGTTGGGGTAGATGAAAGTCAACAGTGGTAGGTCATGATCCCATAAATGTGCCATTATAACATTTCTGAATACAACACAGAGCAGGACCTGAGTTGGGATGTTTAACATTAGAGGGGTGTGGATAGAAGGAGAACAGCTTTAAAGTATATTTAACTGTGATGAAAACCAAATGGTATTATATATTTCCTGAGAGAGAAAAGAGAGTGACCTGCATAGGATTGATTTACATCAGAAACAAGAGAGAATAGCTTAGAAGTGCATTCAACATTGGTCAATTCTCCCGTCAGAGCTACAAAGAACCACAAGTGACATAGTGGCTAGGGAGTACAGAATGCAGTGGAAGTGTTGGATGCTGAAGATTCCAGTGGTGAAAGATCACCTCCAACAGGCTGTTTTAGTCCCACTAAAGTCCTACTAAACATCCATACCAGAATTTTATTCCAAGCATGCAGTCTGGCTGGCCAGGAAAGAGGGGGAAAAGTGTGTGCAAGCCTCCCCCCAACCCAAATCAGGCCACATGCTCTCAACTTTGGGGGGTGTCGGGGACCCCCCACACCCGCCATTGCACCTTGTCCCCTTGTTGATAAGGACAAGGGACTCATCCCCACAACCCTTGCCTGGTGGTTGTAGTGGTCTGCCGCCTGGGGCTTATCGGAATCTGGAGCCCCCCAGGTGAATGATAACCTACTCATTCACAAAAAAAAAGAGTTGCAGCCTAGAAATAAAGACACCAAAACATTTGACAAGTCATTGACATAAGTACAAAATAACCTCTTTGCTACCCAGTGTAATACGGTGAATACAACCATAGCAAAGTTGGTTGCTGCTAGCACCTAATGTGTTTTCCCACATATACACATAACTAACAAATAATGAACAGTGCTGCACTACCAAAAAATATGCAAAATAAACTGCAAAAAACCACAGTAAATCTTATAACATAACAGTGTTGTGTTAACAAATGATAAAGTGCAAATTATAAAGTTTATATAATAAACTCAGTCCTAATACAGTGCATAACCAGTCTCTTCTGTTCTTCTTGTGTCTTCTCTCCTCCAAGCCTTATAGCCAATATCATGTACCAAAATAATAAAGATAAAAATATAGATAACAGTGTGTGCAAATAAGTCCTATAAAGTGTCCATTTATTTTGTTATAAAACCAGTGAGACTTCAAACAATGTGCAAAGTAAACATCCACTCGTGCCACCTCAGCACTCTCACCTCACTTATATGACCCACAGATGATGTAAGGGTCATAAAACGCATGTCATGTATCCACCTGGACCTTCCTGCTACTTGAGTGCCCACTTGTGCACTAATGTAGTCGTCCAAAATATTCTGGTATGGGCCCCTTTAAGGCTGTTATGATCTCATGGCGCTGTACTATGTATCTCCATTATATACCATGTCAAGAGATAAAGACAAGTATATAAAGGTGTAGCGCTATTGTGCCAAATAACCATATAGACAAAAAAATATTATTACATATACAAATGTGATAAAGAAATTTGTTCTAAAGTGAAATAAAGTCTCTGGTGATCTTCAAGTGTCACTTATGTATAATGATTGTTCATAGTTCATACTCGAATAAGACGGTCCTGTTCACCACGTGAGTAGCCAACATGAAAAACGAATGTGATGGGACCACCACCCAGATAAAATGCAGGCTTACCAAAAGGGTTGGACTCAAAAGAACGTACGTAATTTTAAAAACATCACTTCCAGTCCGCGTCACCCAGGCTCCGCCCTATGTGTTACAGTACAAGTCACCTGACTTCATCAAGGGAAACAGAAAACTCACTGACAAATCCTTTACTAAAAAAAAAAAATTGTCCATTATTGTAAATCCATTGTCAATCACAATACCCGCCACTGACTTGTGAATTAACCCCTGCACACAACTGATCCCCTATAGCAGCGGTCTCCAAACTGTGGCCGGGGACTGGATGTGGACATTGGTGCTTTTATCTGGCCCTTGGGGCACTATTCCATCCAGGCACTATTCCTCCCACTGACACCAACAATGGGGCTCTATTCTTTCCACTGACATGAACGATAGGGAAGAATACCTTCCACTGACACCAACAAAGGAGCACTTTTCCTCCCACTGACACCAAAAATGAGATACAGTTCCTTCCACTGACACCAATGTTGGAGCACTGACACCAATGACACAGCGTTGTTTACTACCACTGGACACCAGGACATTTTCTACTCCCACTGGCCACAGTCCAGCCCCTCTGAAGTCTGAAAGACAGCAAAACTGGCCCTTTGTCTTGAATGTTTGGAGACTCCTGCCTTATGGTAACACTAGCCAAACGACAGCTCCCCAATTTATCATCAGCTATATAAGGAAAGGAGCGGGGATAGTGTTCACATCATTGGCTATACATAGTTATGGCCATATTTAGGCAATGATGTATGGTTCCTTTACCAGCACATCTGCTTGCATGGATGAGGATTCCTGGGCCTGGTGACGTCAGTTGTCAGTAAAGATGCAGCGGTTGCCAGCAGCTGCTGCTTGCTTACCACCATTGAGAGCATTGTTCAAATATGGCCGAATTCAGGCAATAATGTAACTCACTCCATTCCTCGCCCATTTGCGTATGTGGCCTTTGATTCCCGGCCATGTAAGTGAATGATCTGGGTGACATTAGCGGTTGGTCAGGATGTACTCCTTCCCTAGCAATCATAGACAGCCAGAAGCTGTCACGTTCATCCACGATGAACACCCTAAACATTTTGTGTTCATACAAATGTCCGAACAGCCAGTGTTCTGTCCCAACTTACATTCGAACTGAACACTGAGCTCATCCCTCTTTATAAGCTGCAGCATATTACATTACTATTTTTGGGTTTAGGCACACATTATGATATGTATAAATAATGGAAGAGGTAGTGGTGGTGTGGGGGTAGGTGGTCTGAGAAAACATAGTTACAATTTAAGTCCAAGAATACATTAGTTGGAATACCAAACATTCAGTCCAGGCTGAGCCAGAAGAGATATGCTAATAGCTCAGAAAACATCAAGTCTCATCACATACACAATACAGGTGGAAAAACTTATGATTGGAGATGGTTTCATCTACAATCATTCTATTAAAAAGATAAGGCCAAATTAATAATTTAATTATACCATTATTCTACACAATTTACACTAAAAGGACTTTCTAACATTACATTATCTTTAGTGAATCATCAGAACACATCTGTGATTCTGCAGGTAGACATGTGTAATCTTCATAATTATCTTCTCATCTGCTCAGCAATCTAGACTGTAGCAAGGGCCAGCAGTTGTTAAAAGGGTATTCTAATACACAACAGTGCTAGATAGAAATCTATAGTATCACATTTTTCTCATATTCCGAGAAGCAGAAAATAATAATTCAACTCCCGCAATAATGAGTTTTCAACTACATGGAATCTTTGTTCAATATGCCTCTCCTGATACATGTGGAATAAGGTGAAAGGAATACTATTCGCTATATAAATGCAGCTCTGAACTCAAGCCTTTCATGTTTAAAAGTAAAGAAGAATTTCAGAAATTTCTTTTTTTACATACTTAACATTGTTCCAGCTTGGATCAATGGAAGTATGTATGTGCCATACCTGTGGGATCCCCTGGAAATTTAAAATCACTGTAGTAGACAATGCTACTACAGTGATTGCCCCTAGCTTCCGGGTACTGTGCCAACTGGCTGCCCTGCTGCACTGTGATTACGCAATGTTTAAAAAAAAAATTCACTTGACTTTATTTTAATGCAACAAAACACAATATTTAACCCAATATTTTGGTAAAGTATAAGAAATGATATTACGCCAAGTAAATAGATACCAAACATGTCACGCTTTAAAATTGCGCACACTTGTGGAATGACGGCAAACTTCGATACTTAAACATCTCTGTAGGCTACGCTTTCATTTTTTTTTTTACAGGTTACCAGTTTAGAGTTACAGAGGAGGTCTTGTGCTAGACATATTGCTCTAGCTCTAATGTTCACAGTGATACCTCACATGTGTGGTGCAAACGCCGTTTACAAACGCAGGTGCGTATGTTTTTTTTACACGGTCCCTTTCATTTTATTTCTTTTTTTATCACTTTTTTTCCTATTACAAGAAATGTAAACATCCCTTGTAAATAGGAATGGCATTTTAGTCAAAAGACTGTGACTAAAACTACATTGAAATTTGATATAAAAATTAACACTGACTCTAATGCCCCGTGCACACGATCGGACGGGAAATGTTGGATGTGAGCTTGTTGGCGGAAAGTCCGACTGTGTGTAGGCTCTATCGGACTATTGTTGTCGGACTTTCAAATGTTTCAACAAATGTTGGCTAGCATGTTCTCAAATTTTCCGCCAACAAATGTGTGTTGTCGGACTTTGTGATCGTGTGTACACAAGTCTGTCGGACAAAAGTCCAAAGTACAAACACGCATGCTCAGAAACAGAAGTGGTCGGTCTTGCAAACTAGCGTTTCTAATGTAGAATTAACATTGGTGACGTGGCAAATTATGAAGTCTCCAAATGCAGTGCACAATTCTCTTCTTCTTTAATGGGATGATAATGAAGCTGCTTTACTGGTGATACTGATGGAGTTATTGCAAACAAATTTTCAAAGGCTTTTTTTTTCTAGTGATATCAAGAATAATATTATTAAGTTTTTTTTTCTATTTGTGCAAGTTACCACAACACCATTATCCCGTAGTTTTTAAAATCAAAGATACAACTATGTTGGTGTCCTTTGTCAATTTTACATTGTATTTTTTTAAATGTAACTGCCTACTCCCAAACTGTCATTTGAAGTAAAACACATAGCCAAGTATTATTCTACACAATTTTTTTTATTGTGCATTAAAAAAAAAATAGACATGCTATCTGCCAACAGAACTTACCCAAAAAGTGCATTCTATGCGTCCAAAAATATAGAAAATATACCAAATCAAATCATTATTCAACCAAAAAAATAATGTCAAAGCAATAACTCCAAGGCCAATAATAAATAACACGTTATCTCCTCCGATCCCGCAACATGTCTGGTTAATGAACGGCCGTTCAGAAACTAACTGAAAAGCACGAAATGAAAAGCGCGAATCAACACTCACCAAACTTCCCTACGTTCGTAATTGTTGGCCAACATTTGTGTGGCCGTGTGTATGCAAGACAAGTTTGAGCCAATACCCTTCAATCAAAATTCCACTGTTCTGTTGTCGGAAAGTCTGATCGTGTGTACGGGGCATTAGGGAGCTTTCACACTGATCCGATGCACTTCTCTTACAGTGCAGCAAACCTGCAGTTTGCATGAGGGTTAGCTGCGCTTACCCATAGACTTCTAATATGTCCTGTGGTTTTGGTACTCTTTCTGAAAGCGCACAAAAGTCGCAGAACATAGGACATAATAGATGTCTATAGCTAAGCACAGCTAACCCGCATAAAAACTGCAGGTACGCTGTGCTTCACTTGACCGCGGGAGAAGTCCACCGGATCATTGTGAAAGGGGCCTTATGGAAAATGTTTTGCTATTACTGCCTGTATCCTCCTTGGACGAAATTTCCCCTCATATGCTGTCCTGGCATCCATAAATAGACAGGGAATAGGCAGAAATCTTCCAAATGGGCAGAAAGCCAGCAATAAACATTGTATGGAACTTTTAACACTTCCAAACGTTAGTCAAATCTAAAAAATCTAGCGGCTCTAAGACGAGTGACCCTTATAGTGGACAAAGTAGACAAGGTTGCAGTCTTACCGTTCAAACATCAATTGTGTACGATATATCACTGACAGTAGGTTTTACCTAAGTCATTTGTTCCCATCCATTGCACAGTGTTTGTGTAGAAGAGCTATTCTTGATGTTAGACATCACCCAGATGACACCAAAACCCTGATGATTACCCTGGTGACACCATCAATGTAAACCAGTATTTAGAGGAAGGAATTGGCAGGGTAGGCAGATTAAATTCCTGATAGGTTCCTGTGTGAGACTGCCAGAGAACAGAGACTGCCTTGGCAATGTCACATGTGAGGAGGAGGCAGAAATAGGTATATCAAATTCCCAATAGGCTCCTTTGTGATTACAGGAACAGGACATGCCTAGGCACAGTTACATGTAAGGAAGAGGCAAAAATGCTAGGGTTATGCCCAATAACTCTCCAGATAGGCTCCTTTGAGACTAGAGGAACAGAGAGTGCCTTGGCAATGTCACATGTGAGAAGGAGGCAGAATGGGTATGTCTATCAAACTCCCGATAGGCTCCTTTGTGATTACAGGAACAGGACACGCCTAGGCACAGTCTGCATGGGAGGAAGAGGCAGAAGTGGGAGGGATTTGCCTATCAATTTCTTATAGGCTCCTTTGTGACTAGAGGAACAGAGTGGGCCTAGGCAAATCACATGTAAGGAAGAAGTCCTTTGCTGCTTCTAATTTGTAATTCTGTGCTAAGATTCAAATTTTTACCTGATTTTCTTTGTCACATTAAAATGTGCTAATGAGTCCTAAACTCTAAATTAACCACTAGCTGCCCGCCCACTGTCATATGACGGCGGGACGAGGCAGCTCTCGTTCTGGGCGGACGTCATATGACGGGACCGCCTTCCCGAGCCACTAGGGGGCGCGCGCACGCCGCCGTGTCACTGGGGCCCCGAGGGGCGTGACCGGCGGCCACGATGTCCGCCAGGCACCCGCGATTGCCCAGCAACCGAGCAGTACCGTGGATCTGTGTATGTAAACACAGATCCACGTCCTGACAGAGAGGAGACCGATGTGTGTCCCTTGTACATAGGGACAGCGATCGGTCACCTCCCCCAGTCAGTCCCCTCCCCCCACAGTTAGAATCACCTCCCTAGGACACACATTAACCCCTCGATCACCCCCTAGTGTTAACCCCTTCCCTGCCAGTCACATTTACCCAGTAATCAATGCATTTTTATTGCACGGATCACTGAATAAATGTGAATGGTCCCAAAAATGTGTCAAAAGTGTGCGATATGTCCGCCTCAATATCGCAGTCACAATAAAAATTGCATATCGCCGCCATGACTAGTAAAAATAAACAAAAATAATAAAAATGCTATAAATCTATCCCCTATTTTGTAGACGCTATAACTTTTGCGCAAACCAATCAATATACGCTTATTATGATTTTTTTTACCAAAAAATATGTAGAAGAATACATATCGGCCTAAACTGAGGAAAAAATTTGTTTAAAAAAAAAAATTGGGATATTTATTATAGCAAAAAGTAAATAATATTGTGTTTTTTCAAACTTGTCCCTCTTCTTTTGTTTATAGTGCAATAAATAAAAACCGCAGAGGTGATCAAATACCACCAAAGGAAAGCTCTATTTGTGGGGAAAAAAATGATAAAAATTTCATTAGGGTGCAGTGTAACATGACCGTGCAATTGTCGTTCAAAGTGGGACAGCGCTGAAAGCTGAAAAATGGCCTGGGCAGGAAGGGGGTGAAAGTGCACTGTATTGAGGTGGTTAAAGTACAGTATATCTAAACCCAAGAGCAAAATGTAATATATTGCAGTTTAGCAGTCCCTAGATTTGGAGGCTACATTGGTTTTGTTTTTCAGCCTACGCACATTTTTGGCCTAAGTACATTTTTGGCAAATGCAGAATAATATCTCCGAAAGTATAACTAAAAGCAAAACTTTTAATTTAGTGTTGGATAGAGAGGAGATGGATTAGAACTCCTGTCAGTATTTATTGCTGTCTGTGCCCCCGTTAGGGAGTATCACCCTCTCTATTTGTCCTGTTTACCATTATTATTGGAAGTGAAAGTAAGAGAAAATCCCAAATTTTGGGTTGTCCCCAGTAAAGTAATGCATGGGAAATCTTCCAATGAGGAAACTAGTTCCAATGACCCGGGGGTCTGCAAGAGATTTTCTTAATTTGCAGGGATTTCCTCTCACTTCCTGTTTGGCTATGGGACAATGGAGTGAAGGGAAATCTTCCCAATGGGACAAAAAAAATAGCAAAAATAAACCATACAGGGGTTATAGACCTTGCTTACTCTATCCAAAATAACAACAAAAGATTTGCCTATAGTTCTACTTTAATCTGGCCAGAATTTCAGTTTTCTTGTAACGTCCTGTGCACCGAACAGATGTCTCAAACAATGTTATCAGCTTTCCCAGCTATCTTCTGTGACCTACAGACCAACATTCCACTATTTTATGGAGATGGAAACAAAGGGAAGTTTTTGTAGTCCAAATCACGAGAGCAGTTTGGAATGACAATGTTGCTCCTCCATATACTGGACATAGTACAGTGAGTAAGAGTTGTCACCCTTGGACACGAAAACAAAAGAAAAATACCTGAAAAAAGGGAAACCAATGCAGCCACCACATATAAGGACTGGTAAACTTCAATATATTATATTTTTGTTTTTGAGTTTAGATATGCTAGAAGAACAGGCCCCTTGAATTTGCTTTTATTACTTAACAGACACAGATTTGTATCTACCGCTGGTCAATAAAATGACCTAAGTGATCATTACAGCCTTGTTGGTGCTGACCACTGTCAGTACAATGTACTATTTTACTACTTAATAGTAAATCAGTAACCAGTTTATGTGATAATGATGTGAATATACTTTACGGAACAAATAGCAACTTAATAGGGCCATCAAATCTATAACCAGGTAAGGCTCAAGCCCTTGTTTCAGCAGGAATAATTACATGTTCTGTCCAATGCATTAATACCCACAGAGATTTTTATTTCCCTTTCCTCTACAAATCTGGCTGTGATTGAATGCTACAATATGAACTCCACCGCTCAGGTAAATCCAAACCAAAATTGATGTGATTGAATGCTAGACCTGTTTACTTTGGAGAAACATTACAGAAAATTGTATTAATGTACTCTAATGCCGCGTACACACAATCGGATTTTCCGACAACAAAACCATGGATTTTTTTTCCGAAGGATGTTGGCTCAAACTTGTCTTGCATACACACAGTCACACAAATGTTGGAAATTCCGAACGTCAAGAACGCGGTGACGTACAACATGTACGACGGCACTATAAAAAGGAAGTTCAATAGCCAGAGCGCCACCCTTTGGGCTCCTTCTGATAATCTCGTGTTAGTAGAAGTTTGAGGAGAGACGATTCACGCTTTTCAGCCTCGTGCTTTTCAGTTAATTTCTGCTTTTCAGTTTGTGCTTATGGCTTTGTATCTGTTCTTCAGTGCATGTTGTCAGTTTGTTTCTGTCTTTCAGTGCGTTCTATTTATAGTTCACTTCTGTTTTTCAGTGCATTCTTGTCCGCTCGTTTCTGATTTTCAGCTCGTTCTTCTCAGGTACTTTCTGATTTTCAGTGCGTTCTTTTAGCTCGTTCTGACCAGCCAACCGTTTTCAAGCTATGTTGCGGGTACGTACTCGTCGTAGAGTTCGTGCTGTGCTTGGGCTTGGTGTTGGAGTTCTTCCTTTGACCCAAGT
Organism: Lithobates septentrionalis; assembly: GCA_037952835.1. Classification (NCBI taxonomy): domain Eukaryota; kingdom Metazoa; phylum Chordata; class Amphibia; order Anura; family Ranidae; genus Lithobates; species Lithobates septentrionalis. The sequence continues at coordinate 1,100,796 of JBBDGP010000653.1, read as the reverse complement.
CCAGTCCATGAACAGGGCGAGGAGGAGGAGTTCATGGATGAAGATTTGGTTGCTCCAGCGTTACCAATTCTTGCACATGCCTTTGCTGCGGGAGATCCAGGAGAATAATCCTGATGATTTCAGGAATTATCTCCAGATGACAGACCCTTTTTTTGACTGTCTGTTGGCTTTGCTGTCCCCTTATATTATGAAACAGGACACCTGCATGCGGAAAGCCATCACTCCCGAGCAGAGGCTCGTCGCCACCTTGTGGTACTTGGCGACGGGGAGAAGTCTCCAAGATATCAAGTTTACGACTGGAATCTCTCCCCAGGCTCTGGGAATCATTATTCCAGAGACCTGTTACTTTTTGTTTACTATGTAAATTGATTCAATTTCTGCGATTATTGTATGTTCTTTTGTACCAGATCTACATTTGTGACTGTAAATATTGCACTGTAGGTTAAATATATGAAACCACAATAACAACTCTTTATTGAATTATGTATCCATTTGCCCTGTCCACCTCTCTCTTTGTGGGTTACTGATATGTGGTCATCGGTCCCCACATCCCCCTTTTTTGGGATCTCCCCGCCTCTGGCCCCGATGGGGCTGCCACTCTATGGGCCTCTCACCAGGGTATCAGGCACATTTGCAACCATATGGATGCCCAGAGCGCTGAGGGGGTTCCCCGTCACGCGCCGCTGCGCTGCGCCTGTACTTTCCATTGCCAGAGATATTTTATCTAATGGTGTCCATCTCTTTTTCTCAGCATACTAATTCCACCTATCAGTGCAGTGTTTCTCTCTCCCTCTGACCATCTTATCTGCCGCGAGGTTTGCTTTTGCTGGGAGGGCTGTCCCCTGTTGCAATGACCGGTTGTTTGTTTCTCTCTCCATGTCGTTTCCTCTGACTGCGCCCTCCGCTGCCTGTCGCTATGCCGCCTGGTCATTGTAGTTTGAGAGACTATTTGGAGCTCTCACGCATGCGTGTTGGTGCCATCACATCCACATTTGGTCGGTGACGTCAGACGCCGACCAAATGGAGGACACATTTAAGCCGGCTTCTCAGGCAGCACCATTACGGTCAAATTTTCCTCCGGGTGCAGGGAGAAGCCATGGGCACTCGATGTGCCCCTGGCTGTTCCAATCTGTACTTGGGAGAATGGGAAAGGACCATTTTTAGCGATGATGGTCTCCCTATGTACCTGTGCCACGTTGTAATGTGGCACAGGTACATAGATGACATCTTCATTGTCTAGGATGGCTCTCAACAACTTTTGTATGACTGCCTGACAGCTCTGAATACTAATGAATTTAATTTAAAATTTACTATGTCTTCTGACATTTCAAAAGTGACTTTTTTTGGTGTTGAGATATTTAAAGACAATCTCAAGGTGCTTTCATGCAAATTATTCAGAAAATCCACCGCAGGAAATACGTTCCTGCATTCCTCCAGTTTTCACCCCAGACCTCTTGTTGAGTCTATACCATATGGCCAATACTTGCGAATTAAAAGCAACTGCTCTGACCATTTAGATTTTAAAAGAGAGGCCAACAATCTTAAACATTGTTTACTTTAAAGAGGCTATAGTCACAAAAGCCTGAAAAAGGCATTCAATCAAGATGATGCAAATGATCTTCTGTTCTTTAAGAAGATTAAACCTTCCAATGAGTGGAGAATTATCATTACTTATACTAATTATCATACCCAACTGAGACAGATTTGCCAAAAAAATTGGCAACTCCTAACCTCAGACCCTGTGGTAAGACGGTATGTACCCCCTGCCCCTGCAATCACCTACAGACGTGCTACCTCTGTGGGTGACCTGCTGGTTAGCAGTGAATATCGAGGCTCCAAACATGGGGATCCATGCAGGATCTTCGGTACTTTCCCCTGTGGCTCCTGCATGTAATGACAATATATGGATTCTAGAAAACATATATATTTACCCAATGGAAATCTTTTCATTTCGAAACATTTTTCGAATTGTCAGACCAAATGTGTTGTTTACCTTTTGCTGTGCAGTTGCAATTGCTTCTATGTTGGGAAAACCATACAAAAATTATGGCAAAGGATCTACCGACATATTCAAGCAATGCAGACTAAGGATCCGGACCTCCCCCTCAGTAAGCATGTCCTACAAACTCATAGTGCTACATGCCCCAGGGTGTCGGTCCTGGTACTTGATCTTATACCCGCCAGCTCGCGAGGAGGAGACTTTAATAAGCTCCTCCTACAACGCAAGCTGAGGTGGATATCAAACTTGAATGCCACTGTGCCACCAGGTCTCAATGAAGCCTTCAATCTGAAGCCTTTTTTACCAGGCTTCCCATCTGGGGGCTTCAATAGAAATCTATAATATAATTTTTGTATTCAATTTTTCACTTACATTTCTTCTTGTATGATTTGATCCTATTCTGTTCACCCTAGGGATGGGCTTTATTCATCCTTTAACTATGTATGTATATATCTTCCATGGCTATATATTCTTGAATGGACATTTGTTATATAATTTGTATCCAGTCATGCCAAATGTGAAATGCAATTTGTTATATTATTATTACATATTGGTAACCTTTTCTGGTTTTTGTTTTTTCCTTTTTGTTTACGTTTTTGATTTGCTTTCATTTATTTATTTTACTAATCTTTTCTTTTTCCTTTTTCTAGTTTTTTCTAGTTCAGCATTTTTACTTTTTTAAATGCCCTACAACCATTTATGAGATACGAATGTACAAGATGGATGGTGGCTCCCAGTCTCAACTCTTTGCTATTACTGTAATTACTTTTTTTCTTAATTTGAATATAAAGGGCTATGCTATGGCGTGGTTTTGCTCTCCCTGTCTGTGGCTCATCGAGGCTCCCCGTTACACAGGGGCCCTTAGATGTCATTACATCTTAGGGCATTCCCTTGATAAGGGCCGCAGGACATTGCATCGCCGCTTGGATGTCTTCAGGAGCGACACCTGCGCAGTTAAAACATTTCCATCCTGTCAGCATTTGATTTTCCATTGTTCATGGCTGCAGTACACTGCGCATCTGCTTGGATGTCTTCCGTGCGGCGCTTGCGCAGTTTAGCTTTCACATCTTGACAGTACCTGCTTGCCCTTTTGTTGTGTCGGCAGCCTTGTTGACGTCTGACATTTGTGAGGTGACGCTGGACGGCGCATTGGCCGGGGGAACGCCCCTCCCCTTCGGGAGGACGCTGTTCACACACACTCAAGGCGCAGCTGATCAGCATATCCCATCATTTTGATGGCATTGCTTATCACCTGGCGCCTTTGTTTTGACCCAGTTCAGCTTAGTGATCAATAACTTGATGATCATTGGCCCATCCTGGCTTATATACTCCCCTAAGTCATTGTTCCACAGCCAGCATTCGGTTACAGAGTTTGCTACACAAGGTGAGCTATTGTTTTTAGTTGGAAAGTGTCTGACTAGCTTTGGCTTTCCCATCACAATGTTTGGACTTTTTATCTTTCCTCATAGTTTATTCCCTCTGCTGTATTTCAGCTGGTTTGGGACTTTGCTATACTTTTTACCTTGCTATTCAATAAAACTAACATACATATATGCTCACCAGTAGCTTTAGATACATATTGATTTATACTACTTCTTTTTGTGTTAGATCGGTGTTCCCCTGCCTTTATGGGTGTTCCTTGTGAGCTTTGATGCGTTGCTTGACGGTGGAGACACTATACACCATAGTCCGTTTAAGCATAGTCTGGGAGTGCTCCAATATAGAGCTCCAATTTATCTTCTATGAAACTGAAGACTGGATATCTAATTGGTTGAACCCTATCTCTTTGGTTCCCATCAGCACAACAGTGCTACACAGCAACCTTTGAGACCCGTGGCCCTCTTCAATGAGGCTTGTGCATTATTCATAAAAACTACATTGAAACTGTGAGTATTGCTTTCCCCATGTTCTGACATGCTCTGCTTTGCTTACATTAACTCATTTCTCTATGTATATATACATATATATTTCATTGTATGTTTCATTATACTCAAACAAATCTTTTTCTTTATTAGACATAACAATTTGCTTCCGTTTAACCCCTGAGGAAGGAAATGCATACATATACCCCCATCTCTCCCCCCCCCCCCCCCCCCGTTTTTCCAAAACATTTTGGGATTTTTTGTTATCACACCGTCCATATGACCCTATAATTGGAGTTTTCATGTGGTCCAACAAACAAGCAACTGTATATTTAATATATGTCCTATTTACTGCTTTTAGGAATGCTCAACTGTATATTGTAATTCTGGTTACTGTATAATAAATTTGTATGTTTTATATACTTCGGTACTTTTGTATCCATCCCTCACCTACACTCCTACCCGCACAATCCTTCAAGGGCATTTTTTTCCAAAAACACCATTGCTAGAGACGGAGGGCAACCTATAATCCACTTGTGTTCACAAGGTAAAGCTGCTTTATGCATGTTCTCTTGTACTATTTTCATAGTCATATGAGATTGGACTGTTTTGGACACTGCTGTTTTAAACACACCACTATTCAATTAGTCCTATAGATGCCCTTTGGCTATTGCTGGCTAACTAGGTGTCCTTATTGTGGGCTTTAAACCTACTGTCCTTAAATATCCCTTCCTATACATTGTACCTTTCATTTAATCCCAACTGCATCCTTAGTTATAGTTTTAGTAAATCCTTAGTTAATTTCACTTTGTTTTAAGATGTTCTTTTCATAGTTTTCATCTTCTGTCCGCATTATTCTTCTTATTTGTTATTTTTTCCTTTTTCTGTTTCGGAGCTAATCACTCCATCTTTTTTGGACATGAGTTGTTTTATATCTTAGGTGCCTGCCACCATATGCTTTGAGTTTACTCTCTTTTAAGTAAGTAATTTGTCTGGAAAAATCTTTATTTACCACAGATTCAATCTTTATGCACCTTCTTGCTATTTGCATTTTGGTGCGACTTTTTCAAATGACTGATATTGCAAACACTCGGGTTTTATGTTTTTTCCTTCCTCTTTCTTTTCAGTTTTTTAGCCTGGTCATTGTGTATCCTCTGTGGCCACGTAGTGCCTCCCCGTCATGGTGGTCCCATTCTTGGAGGTGGCACTCTCTGGGAATTCTGAGGCGGTAAGCTCGTTTTTTTGGGTGGGCATGGTGTAAATGTGTTTGATATATGCATTGATGTATGTCTATATTTGATATATATTTTTCTTATGTTATATTTTCAATTTTTTGTACAGTCTCATGTAGTCATTGGCTGATTCGTATATCCTCTGATGAAACCATAAGACGAAACATGTCGGGTTAATACGCGAACATGAGATCCCTGTTCAACATGAACTTTTGCCATGTGACCACCATCACAATGACATGTTAAACATTACTCAACAAACGGTTTTGTTTGGTTTTTAATCTTGTCTTTATCAAACTATAACTTTTTATATATATGGTTTATATTATTATTTGCAAGCAGCATGATAATCCCCTCCCAACTTCTCTCCCTTTTTTCAAATTAAATCAACATTTGGTGTGACCACCTTTTTTCTTCAAACCAGCTTCAATCCTTCTAGGTACACTTGCACAGTTTTTGAAGTAACTCAGCAGGTAGGTTTATTCAAACATCTCGGAGAACTAACCACAGATCTTCTGTGGATGTAGGCTGCCTCAAATTCTTCTAGCTCTGCATGTAATTCCAGACAAATGATGATGGGGCCAAACCATTACTTCCAGAACTCCTTGTTCTTTATGCTGAAGATAGTGCTTAATGTTTTTAATGACATTGGCTGTATGTTTTGGGTCGTTGTCATGCTGCAGAATAAATTTGGGACCAATCACACACTTCCCTGATGGTAAGGCATGATGGATAAGTATCTGCCTGTATTTCTCAGAATTGAGGACACCATTGAGGACACCATCCTGACCAAATCTCCAACTCCATTTCCAGACATGCAGCCCCAAACTTGCGAGGAACCTCGACCATGCTTCATTGTTGCATGCAGACACTCATTATTGTACCGCTCTCCAGCGCTTTGGTGAACAAACTGCCTCCTGCTACAGACAGATATTTAACATTTAACTCTTCAGTCCAGAGCACCTGGTGCATTTTTTCCACTTAGTCTTGTTTCCACATCAGAGGTATGGCTTTTTGGCCGCAATTCTTCCCTGAAGACCACTTCTTGCCAGACTTTTATGGACAGTAGATGGGGTACCTAGGTCCCACTGGTTTTCACCAGTTCTGTGCTGATGGCGAAGGGAAGTAAGCATGCTGTGTCTTTCATCTGTTGCATTAAGTTTCCTTGGCCCACCACTGCATCTACAGTCCTCAAAGTTACCGTTTCTTTGTGCTTCTTCATAAGAGCTTGAACAGCATGTCTTGAAACCCTAGTCTGCTTTGAAATATTTGCCTGGGAGACACCTTGTTGATGGAGTATTACTACTTCATGTGCTCAGTACTGCCATGGTGTATGACCTGTGGCATGAAACGGGCTTCTACAACCTCCCCTTGGTGGAAGTGTTAGGCTATTCCTCACCCAGTTTTAAACCTCCTACACAGTTGTTTCTGTTTCAATTAATGACTGTGTTTCAACCTACATATCAAATTGATGATCATTAGCACCTGCATGTTATAATTACTAACCATACACCTGACTCTAATCCTACAAAATCCCTGACTCTGTGCAAGGTTACAAAGTGTGCAAGTATAATAATTGATGCTGATTTGAGGCCAAAAGGTAGTCACAGCAAATATTAATTTGATTTACATTTTTCTTTTGTTCGCTCACTTTGCACTTTGTAAATTTATAAAAATAAACAATTAAAAAAAAATAAATAAAAAAAAAAAAATATATATATATATATATATATATATATATATATATATATATATATATATATATATATATATATATATATATATATATATATATATACAGTGGCTTGCGAAAGTATTCGGCCCCCTTGAACTTTTCAACCTTTTGCCACATTTCAGGCTTCAAACATAAAGATATAAAATTTTAATTTTTTGTGAAGAATCACCAACAAGTGGGACACAATTGTGAAGTGGAACGAAATCTATTGGATATTTTAAACTTTTTTAGCAATTAAAAAACTGAAAAGTGGTGCGTGCAAAATTATTCGGCCCCTTTACTTTCAGTGCAGAAAACTCACTCCAGAAGTTCAGCGAGGATCTCTGAATGATCCAATGTTGTCCTAAATGACTGATGGTGATAAATAGAATCCACCTGTGTGTAATCAAGTCTCTGTATAAATGCACCTGCTCTGCGATAGTCTCAGGGTTCTGTTGAAAGCGCAGAGAGCATCATGAAGACCAAGGAACACACCAGGCAGGTCCGTAATACTGTTGTGGAGAAGTTTAAAGCCGTATTTGGATACAAAAAGATTTCCCAAGCTTTAAACATCCCAAGGAGCACTGCGCAAGCGATCATTTTGAAATGGAAGGAGTATCAGACCACTGCAAATCTACCAAGACCTGGCTGTCCCTCTAAACTTTCAGCTCAGACAAGGAGAAGACTGATCAGAGATGCAGCCAAGAGGCCCATGATCACTCTGGATGAACTGCAGAGAACAACAGCTGAGGTGGGAGAGTCTGTCCAAAGGACAACAATCAGTCGTACACTGCACAAATCTGGCCTTTATGGAAGAGTGGCAAGAAGAAAGCCATTTCTCAAAGATATCCATAAAAAGTCTCGTCTAAAGTTTGCCACAAGCCACCTGGGAGACACACCAAACATGTGGAAGAAGGTGCTCTGGTCCGATGAAACCAAAATCGAACTTTTTGGCCACAATGCAAAACGATATGCTTGGCTTAAAATCAACACAGCTCATCACACTCAACACACCATCCCCACTGTCAAACATGGTGGTGGCAGCATCATGGTTTGGGCCTGCTTTTCTTCAGCAGGGACAGGGAAGATGGTTAAAATTGAGGGGAAGATGGATGCAGCCAAATACAGGACCATTCTGGATGAAAACCTGTTGGAGTCTGCAAAAGACCTGAAACTGGGACGGAGATTTATCTTCCAACAAGACAATGATCCCAAACATACAGCAAAATCTACAAAGGAATGGTTCACAAATAAACGTATCCAGGTGTTAGAATGGCCAAGTCAAAGTCCAGACCTGAATCCAATCGAGAATCTGTGGAAAGAGCTGAAAACTGCTGTTCACAAACGCTCTCCATCCAACCTCACTGAGCTCGAGCTGTTTTGCAAGGAAGAATGGGCAAGAATTTCAGTCTCTCGATGTGCAAAACTGATAGAGACATACCCTAAGCGACTTGCAGCTGTAATCGCAGCAAAAGATGGCTCTACAAAGTATTAACGCAAGGGGGCCGAATAATTTTGCACGCCCCACTTTTCATTTTTTTTTTAGTTAAAAAAGTTTCAAAAACCCAAAAAATTTCGTTCCACTTCACAATTGTGTCCCACTTGTTGGTGATTCTTCACAAAAAATAAAAATTTTATATCTTTATGTTTGAAGCCTGAAATGTGGCAAAAGTTTGAAAAGTTCAAGGGGGCCGAATACTTTCGCAAGCCACTGTATATATATATATATATACAGTGGGGACGGAAAGTATTCAGACCCCCTTAAATTTTTCACTCTTTAATATATTGCAGCTGTTTGCTAAAATTATTTAAGTTCATTTTTTTTCCTCGTACACACAGCACCCCATATTGACAGAAAAACACAGAATTGTTGACATTTTTTGCAGATTTATTAAAAAAGAAAAACTGAAATATCACATGGTCCTAAGTATTCAGACCCTTTGCTCAGTATTTAGTAGAAGCACCCTTTTGATCTAATACAGCCATGAGTCTTTTTGAGAAAGATGCAACAAGTTTTGTAACACCTGGATTTGGGGATCCTTTGCCATTTCTCCTTGCAGATCCTCTCCAGTTCTGTCAGGTTGGATGGTAAACGTTGGTGGACAGCCATTTTTAAGTCTCTCCAGAGATGCTCAATTGGGTTTAAGTCAGGGCTCTGGCTGGGCCATTCAAGAACAGTCGCAGAGTTGTTGTGAAGCCACTTCTTCGTTATTTTAGCTGTGTGCTTAGGGTCATTGTCTTGTTGGAAGGTAAACCTTCGGCCCAGTCTGAGGTCCTGAACACTCTGGAGAAGGTTTTCATCCAGGATATCCCTGTACTTGGCCGCATTCATCTTTCCCTCGATTGCAACCAGTCGTCCTGTCCCTGCAGCTGAAAAAGACCCCCACAGCATGATGCTGCCACCACCATGCTTCACTGTTGGGACTGTATTGGACAGGTGATGAGCAGTGCCTAGTTTTCTCCACACATACCACTTAGAATTAAGCCCAAAAAGTTCTATCTTGGTCTCATCAGACCAGAGAATCTTATTTCTCACCATCTTGGAGTCCTTCAGTGTTTTTTAGCAAACTCCATGCGGGCTTTCATGTGTCTTGCACTGAGGAGAGGCTTCCGTCGGGCCACTCTGTCATAAAGCCCCGACTGGTGGAGGGCTGCAGTGAAGGTTGACTGTCTACAACTTTCTTTCATCTCCCGACTGCATCTCTGGAGCTCAGCCACAGTGATCTTTGGGTTCTTCTTTACCTCTCTCACCAAGGCTCTTCTCCCCCGATAGCTCAGTTTGGCCGGACTTCCAGCTCTAGGAAGGGTTCTGGTCATCCCAAACATCTTCCATTTAAGGATTATGGAGACCACTGTGCTCTTAGGAACCTTAAGTGCAGCAGAAATTTTTTTGTAACCTTGGCCAGATCTGTGCCTTGCCACAATTCTGTCTCTGAGCTCTCCAGGCAGTTTCTTTTGACCTCATGATTCTCATTTGCTCTGACATGCACTGTGAGCTATAAGGTCTTATATAGACAGGCGTGTGGCTTTCCTAATCAAGTCCAATCAGCAAAATCAAACACAGCTGGACTCAAATGAAGGTGTAGAACCATCTCAAGGATGATCAGAAGAAATGGACAGCACCTGAGTTAAATATATGAGTGTCACAGCAAAGGGTCTGAATACTTAGGACCATGTGATATTTAAGTTTTTCTTTTTTAATAAATCTGCAAAAATGTCAACAATTCTGTGTTTTTATGTCAATATGGGGTGCTGGGTGTACATTAATGAGGAAAAAAAATGAACTTAAATGATTTAGCAAATGGCTGCAATATAACAAAGAGTGAAAAATTTAAGGGGGTCTGAATACATTCCGTCCCCACTGTGTGTATATATATATATATATATATATATATATATATATACACAGTACTGTGTGTGTATGTGTATATATATATATATATATATATATATATATATATATATATATGTAAAAAAGCAAGGACATGATTCCCAATGCAAATGTTCACTTCATGTCAAATCTTCATACAAAAATAAGGCCAGGCTTACACATATGCGAATTTGAATGCGGGTTTCCACACATCCAATTTGCATGACAGGTGAGTGCGACCGGCTCTCAGTGGAGTCGGTTCACACAGGTCCAGGGTGGCCGCTGTCCACATTCAAAAACGGTGCTGTGTGTCTTTGGGTGCGATTCAGGTGCGAATTCAGGAAAAAAATCAGACCTGATTCACACCTGAACCAGTGAACAGAGACACACCGGACCCCAGACACAATCCCACGACCACATATGTGTGAACCCGGCCTAAGTGAACATAGCAACTGTACAGTTTCAAGCATCCCTGCTCTTCCTCAAGCTGTATGTGACTAAACAACAGACACAGGATATACCGTTATACCTAAAAGGAAGGGTGTAACCACACAGGTGAATCCCCAGCAACCAGTCCAAACTAATCAACCCAATCAACATGCTATAAATAAAGTAATAAAAGTTTTAAAGGAACCGCTATTGGTTTTGTAATGCTATCCGAGTTATAAACATAAATCATATACATTCATGTCGCTATGCATTCCTGAAAATCCATCCATATTATTCCAGATAATAATAATGGAATAATATGGATGGATTTTCACTAATTGCTATGTTTTCTTGTATGGTAAGAATGGGCAACAGGATTTATACTGATGAAATAATGAAGATTTTCAAACTCAAGAATGCATAGCGACAACGTATCAATGTATTTTATTATTTGGCCTCCCAACAGCCAATCCGCAGTATAACACAAAGGAGAGCAGCGCCATCTAAGTGCAGCAATGTTAAAACATTTTAATACAGGATAGACAAGCTGATGATCCCGGCTGCACTGGTGGCTCCCAGCGCTTCCTGGTTTTTAGAAATGGCTCAGGGGCGGTTGTATACTTCTCTTCCGGATGCAGGGGGAGTGGGGAGGAGCCCCCCCCCCCCACTCCCCCTCCACCTGCGAGCCTACCCCCTTCCCCCAGGAGTGGATGAACCATTTTAATTCCTTCTACATGCGCTGTTATCGCTACGATCTTGTGAGTTCCAAATTATCTGTCCTGTATTAAAATGTTTTAACATTACTGCACTTAGATGACGCTGTTCTCCTTTGTGTTTTACTGTCTACAGAGCCCCTTCTATCTTGTTATGAGCCGGCAGTCATCCACAGTCAGCCTACCTGTGACCACCGACACACCTTGTGCTGCATTTGAACTTTCATACATGGAGTCCCTGTTATAGAGAGCTTTCTAATTGCCCACTCTCTCTATCAAGCTGACAGAGCGCACATAAGCATATGTATAGTTTTTCTGTGTTCCAATCCACAGTATACATCAGGGTTGAAGGCTCTTGAGAGGAGTACTGAGACAGGATGCTATCGTGTTTTCATGAATCTATGTAAGGCACCCTGCCAAGCCCACCCACCAGCCATGGTCTGCCTGCATTGCATTCAGAAGAAAAGAGGTCACCCACCCAAAGTCTATCTAATCACTAACTTACAGCCAGATGTGAAATCTCACATTATTAGAAACAAACATTCCTGACCATCAGGTGATCTTGAACGGAGTGAAATTTGCCTACACGGTGAAAAGCATTACTTCTCAACAGCGAAACACTATTCCAAAATGTAGTAAGATCTGGGACCCTTGCCTTCATTTACTATTACCATCCCTTTCCTTGCCTTCATAACGATTTACTAATGGGTCATTTATAGAGGTTCACCAGTGACCTGATGTGCTCCTAAACAGTAGTTCTCACCACTTAGATAGGGACTTACCGTATCTCACACAAGTGAGTACACCCCTCACATTTTTGTAAATTTTTTAATATATCTTTCATGTGACAACACTGAAGAAATGACACTTTGCTACAATGTAAAGTAGTGAGTGTACAGCTTGTATAACAGTGTAAATTTGCTGTCCTCTCAAAATAACTCAACACACAGCAATTAATATCTAAACCGCTGGCAACAAAAGTGAGTACACCCCAGAGTGAAAATGTCCAAATTGGGCCCAATTAGCCATTTTTCCTCCCCGATGTCATGTGACTTGTTAGTGTTACAAGGTCTCAGGTGTGAATGGAGAGGAAGTGTGTTAAATTTGGTGTTATCGCTCTCACTCTCTCATACTGGTCACTGGAAGTTCAACATGGCACCTCATGGCAAAGAACTCTCTGAGGATCTGAAAAAAAAGAATTGTTGCTCTACATAAAGGTGGCCTAGGCCAGTGATGGTGGACCTTGGCACTCCAGATGTTTTGAAACTACAGTTCCCATGATGCTCATGCACTCTGCAGTGTAGTTGAGCATCATGGGAATTGTAGTTCCAAAACATCTGAGGCACCAAGGTTCACCATCACTGGCCTAGGCTATAAGAAGATTGATAAGACCCTGAAACTGAGCTGCAGCATGGTGGCCAAGACCATACAGTGGTTTAATAGGACAGGTTCCACTCAGAACAGGCCTCGCCATGGTCTACCAAATTAGTTGAGTTCACATGCTTAGCGTCATGTCCAGAGGTTGTCTTTGGGAAATAGATGTATGAATGCTGCCAGCATTGCTGCAGAGGTTGACGGGGTGGGGGGCCAGCCTGTCAGTGCTCAGACCATATACCGCACACTGCATCAAATTAGTCTGCATGGCTGTTGTCCCAGAAGGAAGCCTCTTCTAAAGATGATGCACAAGAAAGCCCATAAACAGTTTGCTGAAAACAAGCAGATTAAGGACATAGATTACTGGAACCATGTCCTGTGGTCTGATGAGACCAAGATAAAATTATTTTGTTCAGATGGTTTCAAGCGTGTGTGGAGGCAACCAGGTGAGGAGTACAAAGACAAGTGTGTCTTGCCTACAGTCAAGCATGGTGGTGGCAGTGTCATGGTCTGGGGAGCTACAGATCATTGAGGGAACTGTGAATGCCAACATGTACTGTGACATGCTGAAGCAGAGCATGATCCCCTCCCTTCGGAGACTGGGCCGCAGGGCAGTATTCCAACATGATAACGATCCCAAACTCACCATCAAGATGACCACTGCCTTGTTAAAGAAGCTGAGGGTAAAGGTGATGGACTGGCCAAGCATGTCTCCAGACCTAAACCCTATTGAGCATCTGTGGAGCATCCTCAAATGGAAGGTGGAGGAGCGCAAGGTCTCTAACATCCACCAGCTCTATGATGTCTCCAGTGGAAGAATTCTCCAGTAGCAACCTGTGAAGCTCTGGTGAACTCAATGTCCAAGAGGCAGTGCTGGAAAATAATAGTGGCCACACAAAATATTGACACTTTGGGCCCAATTTGGACATTTTCATTTTTTAGGGGACAGCAAATTTACACTGTTATACAAGCTGTACACTCACTACTTTACATTGTAGCAAAGTGTCATTTCTTCAGTGTTGTCACAGAAAAAGATATAATAAAATATTTACAAAAATGTGAGAGGTGTTTCTGTAGTTTACTAAGCAAAGAGGTATGTCTAGGAAATGCTGAATTCTCTGCAGCCATCTTCTATGTTCTTATCACTAAATCTTGAGTGAGCAATTTCTGCTTTCATAGGAGTGTGCTTTCCCTTGTGTTTATCCTTGAAAATATCTTGTAGTTCCCTTTTTGAAGAACTCAAAGTGCAGATTCCAATTAATACACATTTAACTATTACTTACTGGTCACAGAAAGCAAGAGGAAAAAAAACTAGGGATTAGATTTTAAACTAAAGAATGCATCTTTAAAGAGGACCTGGTGTTATCAGCACAAAAAAATCTGTACATAATATCCCATTGCATCCTTTTAGATATTTACATGTCAGCAATTCTAGCACCACCATCTGCTACATAAAGTCTTGCATGTGTAAATTGTATTCTGGAGTAGGGATGAACTTGGATTTTGCCTCCTGGTTCTTGTTTGAACCCTTGTTCTACCAACTGGAAGTCAGCTGTCAGTGCAGAGCCAAACAGCTGCAGGCAAGGAAAGCCCATACCTCCCAAATTTTAGAGATGGGTATGAGGGACACCTATCAGCAAAAGTATGCAGGCATAGGACACACCCCTTGCCACGCCCCCTCAAAGGAGAATTGTACAAAAAATAAAAGATTGGTTCAACCCAAAAGTGCTTTTTTTACCACTACTCTTCGTTTATATTGGCTTTTAGAATTTACAAATGCAACCATTTAGAAATCAGATGAAAGGTTTAGCACTGTAAAACACTTTTTCATAGATAAAAAGTGCATTTTTTTATACATCTATATAGATCAGACCAAAACGAGGGACCAATGAGGAGGAATGAGGGACAGAGGGATATTGCTCCAAATCAGGGACAGTCCCTTCGATATCAGGGACAGTTGGGAGTTATGAAATCCCCATCCTGCAGCTGCACATACACAAAGGGGTGGGGATGCTCATGATATGATTGGCCTAACATGCCATTGCCATTGAAGCCATATTAATGTCATGAGCATTCCCTGCCATGATTGACCCGGGAATGACAGATGCCTTCTGGGTTCACCATTATTTATATGTATTACAAATGTAATGCTTGTCCCCTTCAATATATTCCCCATGTGCACTAATACATTGCTAGCTTTGTCTTGTTTTCCACTGGTTGGAGGCATGGAGAAAATCAAATTCTGTCAGCTGTTTCAACACATCCTCCGTTTTCTTCTTTACAGCATCACCTGACTCAAAACGTGTCCCTTTAAGCACTTATTTAACTTTTGGGAATGCATTCTCACGACCCTCGCTGAATCTTTTGTGCCACTCAAACACACGCGCGCAAGAGAGGCCATCATTCCCATAAGCATTTAAAAAGATTCTGTTGGTGTTTTGTGCAATTTTACAAAAAATGTCAAATTGACACATTGTTCAACTTTTAAATGTAGCATTTTTTCGTCACACTACAGAAAACACAACCAAACTAAATGGCGACTCACAATCAACTGAATGTCATAGAGTGTTGCTGCTTGTCATGCAGGTTCAAACATGTTCAAGGTCACCATGCATGTAGTTATAACCGGTTCTGACTGCTTTGTTTACTAGGTGGGATCGTTATTTAATAGACACACATCGTATACTTTGAAAGGGCAATATAGTTTGTTTTGTTAGAACATCCATTCTGAGCCAGCGTTCTGTGAAATTCCAGGGTTCCTTCAGAGGTTGCTTTTAGTTTCTTAAGCAGTGGCTAATTGACATCCCATTTAATGTTGCATTCTGAGCCAGGGTCCCATGGAACCCTAGGCTTCCTTAAGAGGTTGCAAGGGGTTCTTTGTGCTGTAGTTAATTGACCTCCCATTTGATGGTGCCTGCATAATTCAAGAACCAATGCCACTTGGCAAAGCCTGCAGCGTGCCACCAATGCTTTCTTTAGCTGTCTTAAAGAGTGGCATTCTGACCAACACTGTAAGGGGCGGCATTCTTCCCACAAGCCACCAATGTAAGGGGCGTTTTTTCCTCTGACTCCCTACTAAATAGTTTTTTTGCAAGGGTTCTTCAAGACCTAAAAAAAGTTTAAGAGTTTCTCTGGAGGAAGAAGGTTGAGTAAGGCTGTGTTCTGATATTTTCCTGTAGGGCCCACATCAATCAAAAGGTTAAAAAATGTGTTTACAAACAACTGACAATCAGATCATATGATTCGATCACATGAGCATAATCTCCCGGATCATTGGTTACCTGT
The DNA here is from genome assembly GCA_037952835.1 of Lithobates septentrionalis. Taxonomy (NCBI): domain Eukaryota; kingdom Metazoa; phylum Chordata; class Amphibia; order Anura; family Ranidae; genus Lithobates; species Lithobates septentrionalis. The sequence goes on along the minus strand of JBBDGP010000653.1, from coordinate 1,084,818 downwards.
CATCTATCACCTATTATGTGGTCACAGATAGAGAACATTCAGGCTGTCTATGGGACAAGGATTTTGTAAATTCCATATGTCTCCAGGCCCAAAATGTAGACTGCCATATTAGGTTACACTGGTGCTATGCTTGTGCATACAATACAGACCCTTTAAAATTCTTACCCTCTATGGCTCTCTTGAAGAAGACTTTACAGCTTCCGCAGGTGAGGACTCCATAATGGCAGCCCGAAGCTTCATCACTACAGATTAAACAGATCTTCTGAGGCAGTGCACCAAAATCATACTGAGGACTTTGGTCTGGATCTTCAGGCCTTTAAACAAATTAAAAGAAATGACCAGCTATTAAAAAAGAACTCTGTTTAGTAATACTTGCATCTAAACTACATACATAACATAACCCTAGTGCAATTGTAGATGATCAACAACCCTGTGGGGGAATTGTCAATGGAAATCAATGAGTGGGTGCTACTTGGATATTGCAATCAAGCGACACAACACTGTTGCTGGGCAACAATGGATATATGTGCTGAGCCATAGGGGTCAAACGAAGCAGTTCAGCATGTGTAGTGGAGGTTGGATTCAATAATGCCCTTTCAGCACCCATCTAAACATACCCTAAGACCTTGTTCACACAGGCAGTCAGGGGCAGTAAAAACAGGTGGCTGAGCTGCGGTTTTACCAACTATCCACTTAAAAGATAGTATGCAGTTGATCAGGGTTGTAAAAATTCTGCAGATAAAAGCAAAATATATCCCCCCTGTCGCATTTGGCAGGTAGTACTGCCACCAAACACAACCCATTCAAGTGAATGGGGCCACACCGCAACCATGATCCAAACACTCGGCTCCCGGTTGCAGCACAGTAGTCACATCAAAATCCCCATTCACCTGTCAAAAAAAGGAGAAAACCTGGCAGCCTCTGCTTTATTATTGTCTGAAAAACAATCCACTACAGATCAGCTGTAGCCACTCCTCTACAGCATGTCATAGTCAGGCAGGACAAGGCCAGGGAAATTAAGTTGTGTACCCATGATGCAGCAGCTGACTATCCATCCTGCTCTGCTTAACCCTTTCATGACTAAGCCTATTTCTGACATTTGTTGTTTTTTTGCTAGAAAATTACTTAGAACCCCCAAACATTACATATATTTTTTAAGCAGAGAATCTAGAGAATAAAATGGCGATTGTTGCAATATTTTATATCACATTTTATTTGCGCAGTGGTCTTTCAAATGCAATTTTTTAGGAAAAAAGACACTGTCATGAATTAAAAAAAAACTATACAGTAAAGTTAGCCCAATTTTTTTGTATAGTGTGAAAGATGATTTTACGCTGAGTAAATAGATGCCCAACATGTCATGCTTTGAAATTGCACACACTCGTGGAATGGCGACAAACTACGGTTCCTAGAAATCTCCATAGGCGGTGCTTTAAAAAAAAAATAAGGTTACCAGGTTAGAGTTACACAGGAGGTCTAGTACTAGAATTATTTATCTCGCTCTGACGATTGTGGCGATACCTCACATGTGTGATTTGATCACCGTTTACATATGCGGGCGCAAATTACGTTTTCTTTGCTGCACGAGCTCGCGGGGACAGGGGCACTTACTTTTTTTTTTTAATTATTTATTTTATTTTTTTTTATTTTTTTACATCGTCACTTTAAAAAAAATATTTGATCACTTCTATTGCTGTCACAAGGAATGTAAACATTCCTTGTGATAGTAATAGGTGGTGACAGGTACTCTTTATGGAAGGATCGGGGGTCTAAAAGACCCCAAATCCCTCCTTTGCATTTCAAATTATTCAGATTTGTTCACCAATGCCAGGAGCCTGGCGGACAAGATGAATGAACTAGAAATACTGTTGTACGAAGAGGATTTGGATTTTGTGAGAATTTCAGAGACCTGGTTCAACAGCTCTCATGATTGGCTGGCAAACATTCAAGGGTATACCCTTTATCACAAGGATAGAGAGGATAAAAAAAGGGGGAGGGGTTTGCCTATATATCAAGAATAATGTACAAGTGAATGTGAGAGATGACATCACTAAGGGAGCTAGGGAGGAGGTGGAATCCTTATGGGTAGAGCTCCAAAGGGATAAAGCTAAGGGTAAAATAATACCGGGAGTATGCTATAGGCCCCCTAACCTGAGGGAGGAAGGGGAGGCAGATCTCCTATCACAATTTGGATTAGCAGCAAGGATGGGAAGTGTTATCATAATTGGGGATTTTAATTAGCCAGACATTGACTGGGCGGAGGGAACCGCATATTCATCTAAGGTTCCCCAGTTCCTAAATGTCTTGCAAGACAATTTTATGGGTCAGATGGTAGACGCACCAACTAGAAATAAAGCATTACTGGATCGACTGATTACCAACAATACAGACCTGATCATGGATGTGGAAATACGGGGCAATTTAGGTAACAGCGATCACACAATTTAGGTAACAGCGATCACAGGTCAATTGGCTTCAGTATAAATAACAGAAATAGGAAACATAAGGGGAATGCAAAGACACTGAATTTCAAAAGAGCCAACTTCCCTAAACTACGAACCTTGCTAGAAGGCATAAATTGGGATAAAGTCTTAGGAACAAAGAACACGGAGGAGAGAAGATGGGTTTGCTTTAAGAGCATATTAAATAAGGGCTTTAGCCAATGTATCCCATTGGGTAATAAACTTAAAAGAGCGAACAAAAGTCCTGGATGACTTAACTCCAATGTAAAAATGCATATAAAAGCAAAGGAGAAGGCCTTCAAAAAATACACGGTTGAGGGATCATCATCAGCATTCAGACTTTATAAAGAATGCAACAAGAAATGTAAGGGTGCAATAAGGACGGCTAAGATAAAACGTGAAAAACACATAGCAGAGGAGAGCAAAAAAAAATCCCAAGAAATTCTTCAAGTATGTAAATAGTAAAATAGGGAGGACAGACCATATTGGCCCCATAAAGAATGAGGAAGGACATGTGGTTACAAAGGATGGGGAGATGGCGAAAGTATTGAATTTATTCTTCTCCGCAGTCTTCACGAGGGAATCGGGGGGCTTCAGTAACCAAAACTGCAGTGTTTATCCTCATTACACAACACAGGAAGCACCTCCTTTGTTAACAGAGGACAGAATTAAAATTACATTTGGGAAATTTAACATTAATAAATCACCAGGATCAGATGGCTTGCATCTGAGGGTACTTATGGAACACAGTCAAGTAATTGCCAGACCATTGTTCCTAATTTTTACTGACAGTCTACTGAATGGAATGGTACCAGCTGATTGGAGAAAAGCCAATGAATGTAGCACCAATATTTAAAAAGGGCCCAAAATATATCCCTGGGAATTACAGACCAGTTAGCCTAACATCAATAGTATGTAAACTCTTGGAGGGGATGTGATAAGGGACTATATACAAGATTTTAGTCATGAGAACGGTATCATTAGCAGTAATCAGCATGGATTCATGAAGAATCGTTCTTGCAAAACCAATCTATTAACCTTCTATGAGGAGGTGAGTTGCCATCTAGATAAAAGAAGGCTTGTAGACGTGGTGTATCTGGATTTTGCAAAAGCATTTGACACAGTTTGCCTGATCTGAGTGGACAGGGAAATATCCTGGTAGTGACTGACTACTTCACTCGGTATGCCCAGGCATTTCCCTCAAATGATCAACAGGCATCCACGGTGGCCAAGATCTTAGTGGAGAAGTTCTTTGTACACTATGGCCTTCTCCAACGTTTCCACTCTGATCAAGGGAGAGACTTTGAGAGCAGCCTCATCAAGAGACATTTAGACCTGTTAGGCATTAAGAAGTCTAGAACCACCCCGTACCACCCTCAAGGGAATCCTCAGCCAGAGAGGTTTAACCAAACCCTCCTGAATATGTTTGGGACTTTGAATTCAGAACAAAAGCAGCACTGGAGCAAGCATATATCCGCTATTGTGCATGCTTATAACAGCACCGCAAACGATGCCACAGGATACTCTCCCTATCATCTGATGTTTGGATGGGAGGCCCAGCTGCCAGTAGACCTTGGCCGTTGGCCTTTTGCACGTCCTTAGACCATACCTCAACAACGTCCCACAGAGGGTATGTGGACCGCTTACGGAAAAGTCTGAAGACCGCCTTTGACAAGGCCCAAGCTGCCTCAGAGGACAGAGGAACAAAAGAAACTTTGACCTCAAGCTACGGGTGCAGGACTTGCAACCAGGCGACAGAGTGTTGCTGAGGAATCTGGGTGTCCCTGGAAAGCCCAAGTTAGCTGAGCGCTGGAAGTCACAGCTCTATATCATTTGCAAGCAGCTGCCAGGACTCCCAGTGTATCAAATCCAGAGCCAGAGGGGAGCACAGGCCCGCTAAAGACTTGGCACCGCAACCATCTATTGCCTCTGTCAGAAGCAGTTAATTTGCCACCACAGCCAGATTCTCAGTCCACACCCACTGCCTCTCAGAGATTCTGACCAGTCACTAGATCTCAGTCTGTACCCCTTGCTGTAGACGACTAGGACAGCGAAGATCAAGAGATGGGAAAAGACTGGTTGTGGCCATCTCAAATGCCAGGACCTTCCACCCCCCCTTAGTCTCCTCCAAAGACATTGGGTTTCTCAGACCAGAGGCTCCTAAGTTTGTGCCTCAAAGTCCACCTTCTGAAGGGTTGAAAAACCCTCAATCTTTCTTGCTGACAGCAGACCCCGAAAACTTCCCATCCTTCATTGAAGAGGAAGCTAAGGCTAATATGCAGGAAGAAGAAAAAGCTGTGTATGAAGCAGAGACCAGTGTGCCTGTAACTCCAGAGCCTAAAGAACAGAGAGAGCGAAGAGCTATTCACCCACCTAAGAGACTGACCTATGATACTCTGGGTGAAATGCACATAGCTTTTAACAGTATGCATTATAAAGAAGCGATCAGGAAGTTTACACAGTAGGATATCCTTTACATTTCTTATTTTCTGCACTTTTTTTCACTTTTTGCATTATATGCACCAGTGGTATACATGCCCCTCAAGTATCTAGATTACCTCTTAATAAGAGCAGCGCCATATCTATCCTTCCCTTTTTTTCATATTTTTCTAGATTTACCTTAGGATAAATTTATTGATAGAGGCTGCAGCTCTTCACATATTTTACATTTAACTTTCATTTGTACCATAAGCGCAGGAGTCAAATCTTTCACATCTTTATGTAGAGCAACAATTCTTTTTTTAAGATCCTCAGAGAGGTGCCATGTTGAACTTCCAGTGACCAGTATGAGAGAGTGAGAACGATAACACAAAATTTAACAAACCTGCTCCCCATTCACACCTGAGACCTTGTAACACTAACGAGTCACATGACATCGGGGAGGGAAAATGGGCCTGATTTGGGCATTTTCACTTAGAGGTGTACTCACTTTTGTTGCCAGAGGTTTATACATTAATGGCTGTGTGTTGAGCTATTTTGAGGGGACAGCAAATTTACACTGTTATACAAGCTGTACACTCACTACTTTACATTGTAGAAAAGTGTCATTTCTTCAGTGTTGTCACATGAAAAGATAGAATAAAATATTTACAAAAATGTGAGGGGTGTACTCACTTTCGTGAGATACTATATATATATATATATATATATATATATATATATAAAACACTGTTCAAATTGTTGTGACTCAAGTCGCAGCCACTTTAAAAAAGGTTAATGCACTACTTTTCTGCAATTTCATTGTGACTTGCATTGACTTCTGTTAAATGAAGCCACAAGCCGCAATGGAATCACGCATCAAAATTGCACCGATCAGCGGCTTTAAATTTGCGCAGTGGTGTGAACCAGGATTTAAAAACAACAAAAATTGCAAATACAGAAAGATACTTCCTTATCTGCCCGAAATCCAGTGTGCTCCACACTTCGTATTTGGGCTGACAGCACCATTACAGTACTGAAATCCCAACCAGCCTTTTAGCCCTTTCTGCTGGGCTACAGTCCCTCTCTGTCCCACTTCTTGTGCCTACATTTATTCATATCTCAACTAAATCATATTGCTACTTTGATGCCGAATATCCTGCCTGTATACTACGTAGTTAAATTAAAAAGGAAAATTTATTATCAAATACTTACCGTAATTTTCCTTTCCTGATGGACTCCATGGCAGCCTACGTGTGGGTTAACCCCGCCTCCTCTCCAATGCTATAGGACCCCATTCCCATAAATGAGTACTCACCACTAGCTACTGCGTTCCGTAACTAGCCTACTCTATGACCAATGGGTGGGGACTCCGTCTGCCATGGAGTCCATCAGGAAAGGAAAATTACGGTAAGTATTTGATAATAAATTTTCCTTTTTCCTGACAGACTCCATGGCAGCCTACGTGTGGGAAATAACTAGCTGACCACATGGGTGGGTATGTTAAATCAAACCAAATTTTAATTTGTCCTATCAACCGATAGGATTCTCAAAGCAAAGTTTACAGAGGACAATGAAGCAGGCTCAATACAGTAGTGAGACATGAAAGTATTGATAGAGGCCCATGAGGCTGCTTTGCATATGGTGTCCGGGGCCACGTGTCGAGCTGGCGCCCATGAAGCCGCCATTCCCCTGGTGGAGTGAGCTGTCACCGCCTGTGGAGGAGCCAAGCCCTTCGCCCTGTACGCTTGTTGAATAGTCTGTACAATCCAAGTAGCGAGTGTCCTAATCGAAGCTTTCTTCCCTTTATTGCTTCCTGAGTGTAAAATAAATAAATGGTCAGAATGTCTGAAGGGAGAAGTTACTCTCAGGTATTCTTTGATTGCTTCCCCTCCATCCAGAGGATGAATTTCGGAGGATCCTGGCGAACTAAACGTGGGAAGGACTATCTCCTGATTATCATGGAACACTGAGGACACTTTTGGGTTCGAACCCAGCATAGGGATGAGGACTACCCGGTCCGGGAAGAACGGCAGGAAGGGTTCTTCACAACCCAGAGAGCCAATCTCAGAGACTCTTTTCGCCGATGTGACGGCTACTAAAAAGACCACTTTTGCTGAGAAGTCCTTAATAGAGAGCGGGGAAGGCCCGGTAGTACTGAGTCCCGAGATTGAATCTAGAACAAGTGGCAGGTCCCATTTGGGGAACCTGGATTTCTTTTGGGGCTTGAGCCTTGAAGCACCACGAAAGAATTGCCGGATTAACGGATTCGTTGCCCAAGAGGACCCAGAGAAGGCAGACAGTGCAGAGACCTGAACTCTAAGCGAGCTGATGGATAATGGTAGATCTAAACCTGTTTGAAGGAAGCTGAGAACGTCTTGCACCTCCGGGTGTCTACAAGACCTGCTGTTAGAAGAGCAAAAATCCACAAACTTGGACCAGATCCTACTGTAGACTCTATTCGTGCTAGGTCTTCTTGAGCTCATGAGAGTTGAGATCACTGTGGGAGCGCAACCAAGCGAGATTAGCCTCTCCCTCTCAAGAACCAGACCATCAGTCTCAGTACTGCCGGAAATGGGTGCAGAACTGACCCCTGAGAAAGAAGGTCCGGCCTGAGAGGGAGAGGCACCGGGTCCCTGAAGCTGAGTTGGACAAGGAGAGGGAACCACGGCCTGTTCGGCCAGTATGGAGCTATTGTCAACACTTCGGCTGTTTCCGAACGGAGCCTCTGCAGGAATCTCAGGATGTCTGGAAGCGGCGGAAAGGCATAAGCCTTGTTGAATCTCCAAAGATCCGTCAGTGCGTCTGACCCGAGAGCCTGGCTGCAATGACCTCTGGCATAATACTTCTCCAACTTGTAGTTGTGGCGGGAGGCGAATAGATCCACCTCGGGATTGATCCCTAGTGATGAGACCCATCTGAATGTCTCCATATGCAGGGACCACTCGTTGTTGTCCAGCTCGGTGCGTGAAAGGAAGTCTGCTTGGGTATTCTGGACTCCTGGGACAAACACCGCCGAGATATTGCACAGGTTCTTCTGTGCCCAAGAAAGGATGGGCTCGACTTCCCGAAGGAGATTGGGACTCCGGGTACCCCCTTGTCTCTTCACGTAGGCGACTGCCGTTGTGTTGTCCGTTCTTAACAGCACTGAGTTTCCTTTCAATAGGTGAGAGAACGATTGCAGTGCACACCAGGCCGCTCTGAGTTCCAGGACGTTTGTACCCGGGACTGGGAGGCATGGATCCCATTTGCCCTGGGCAAGGTTCGAGCCGCAGAGGGCTCCCCAACCCGTCCCGCTGGCATCGGTGGTGACCGTGATCCAGGAGATGGGGGCAATGGAGTGACATGTCAGGAGGTTCTTGCATTGAAGCCACCAGAAGAGGCTGTTCCTCATTGATGATGTCACCCGGATGACTTGATTCTTGTCCCCTGTTCTCCACTGCTGCAGGAACCCTGACTGGAAGGGACGTAATCTCCACAAGGCCCACTTGACCATGGGAGTCGTGGAGACCATCGTACCAATGATTTCTAGACACTGAGATGCTTTCAGGTGTGTGGTATGTAGAGCCCAAGAAATTCTGTCCCGGACCACCGGAATTTTCTGTAGTGGAAGGGAAATAGTGCTTCTTACGGTGTCGAACTGTGCTCCCAGATATATTAGGCGTTGAGCCGGAATTAGCTGGCTTTTTGCTAGATTCAGGAGCCACCCAAAGCTGGATAGGACGGAGATCACCTGTTCCCGGTGAGCCAGCAGCTGGTCCCTGCTTTGAGACAGAACCAGGAGGTCGTCGAGGTAGTGGTAGAGCCGCACCCCCTTTAACCTTATGAGAGCTACTGTGGCTAAGAGGATTTTTGAAAAGACTCGGGGGGAAGTCGTCAACCCGAAGGGGAGGCAAATAAACTGCAGATGATCCTGCCCTACTTGGAAACGTAGGTACTTGTGAAGCCCCTCTTCTACTGAGACGTGGAAGTAGGCGTCCTTCAAATCGATGGAAATCATCCAATAGCTTGCTGAATGGTCGCCAGAGTTTCCATCTTGAACTTCCCTTGCTCTATAAACTTGTTCAGGTAGGTCAGGTCTATGACCGGGCGCCAAGAGCCACTCTTTTTTTGAACTAAGAAAAGAGGGGAGTATACCCCCTGAAACCATTCGTCCCTGGGGACGTGTACAACTGCTCCTTGAGACTTCAGAAGGTCCACATAGGACAGTAGGGCTTGTCTTTGTTCTTCCGACCGGGGTAGAAGAGTGGAGACAAATCTGGGAGGAGGAACAGTGGAGAAGGTCCATCTGTGACCTGTCGAGACTGTTCTTATTACCCAAAAATCCGAGATCGAGGCCACCCAGACGTGCCGGAAGAGGCTCAGCCGTGCCCCTACCCGACCCGCCTGGGCGAGCGCAATCTCAAAAGGACTTTGCCTGCTCACGACCACTGGATGTCTGGCTTTTAGCGGACTTGTGAAAGGAAGCTTGACCTCTGTTCCAGCTCTTCCTAAAGTCCCTACCGGGCTTGTAAGAGCGAGCTTCCCTGGAACGCTCTGGAGAACGTCTTCTAAACTGAGGTTTCTTCCGACCAAGAAGGCGTCTATCCTGGGGAAGGAAGCCCGACTTGCCACCCGTGGCACGCGATATGGCATCGTCGAGTTTGTTGCCAAACAGTGAGGACCCCTGGAAAGGAATCTTACACCAAGCCTGTTTGGAAATAGGGTCAGCAAGCCAAGGACGTAACCATAAGGCCCGCTTAGCCGTGACTGATGACAACATAATTCGCGCCAAAAGGTGTATCAAATCAATGGATGCCTCCCCCAAGAAGACTGCCGCTAGCTTTAATTCTGCAGCTGCTGAACTTCCTGCTAGCTCCTCCGAAATTCCCTTAAGGAAGGAATCCACATTCTCCGTCCAAGCCTCCATGGCTTTTGACATGGCTGCCAGGGCCAAAGCCGGTTTACAGGCCGTGCCAGCCAGCCCATAGATCCTCTTCAGATCCTGGTCAATCCTTCTCTCGAGACCATCCTTGAAGGATACCGTATCCTCTAGGGGAAGTGTGACATGTTTATCCAGCCGCATTAGGGCAGCGTCTACAAGGGGAGCATTCTCTAGGTACTTCACCTCTTCCGACTTGAAGGGGTACAATCTGGAGGCTTTATTAACCATAGAGGACTTCCTGTCCGTCTTACTCCATTCCTCATCTATAATATCTTTCAGCTCTGAAAGGAGCGGGGAACTTGAACGCTCTTTTCCAAGGTGTTTGAAGAATTTCTTCTGTTTAGCTGGAGGAGTAGCGGGATCCTCCCATTTAAGGGCCTCCTTGATTGCTTTAATTAAAGGTGACACCATGTTGAAGTCAAAGCCTCCGATTTCCTCTTCTTCCTGAGGATCGTCATCTGAGGAATCAAGAGAGGCCGCATAAGGCTGGGAAGTGCCCGGGTCATCACGGGCCTCATCAGCCGGAGGGCCAGACAGTGAAGTAGACTGGCTCAGCGTGTGGGGAGAATCCAGCTCTTTCAGGGATTGCTGTACCACACGTTTACTTAGAGATTCCAAGTGTTGGTTCTCTGTTTCCTTTTCCCTGACCGCCCGGGCATAGCACCGATCGCATAGTGATTTGCCCTCCGGGACTCTTGTTCCACATCCCCAGCAGGCTCTTCGATCAGAGCGGCTGTCATGGCGGTGGGAGCGGTGTCTGGAGGAGGAATGAGATCGTCTCCCCTGGTGGTGGTCTCCAGATGCAGAGTCTCGTCTGGATGTTGAAGGAGACTGGCGTTGTGGCCTGGCAAGGTCTTTATCATTCTGGACCGAAATCTGAGGGTCCGATCTAGAAGGGCTGGGAGAAAAAACACAGTAGGGAAGGGGAAAGGATGGGACCAACATCAGATAACGCATATACCATGCGGCTGACTTTCCACCCCTCCCCTCTTAAGCACATACCTTGTGCGAGAGGGCTGGCCACTTAAAGGCGGTGAATTATCCATGATTTGCAGAAGAAGTGCGACACAATGCAGCTGGTCTGCAAAAAGAAAAAATGGCCTGAATGGGCCAACAAACCAGTAAGGAGGAGTCCTTTGCCCTAAAGCGAATACAACATATCATCATAAAAAGGAGAAAAATTTCCCCCCTTTTTTTTTTTTGAACATGAATTATACTTATTAAAATATATATACATTTTTTTTTTTTTTTAACATGAATCGAATTTAATAATTTATTATATTATTCTTCTCCTTTTTTTATTTATTTATTTATTTATTTATTTATTTTTAAATTTTCAACATACACAGTGTATACCTATGTACTGGAAACACTCACCTAGTGTTGACCAGAGCTGGGCATGGGGAAGACCGCTCCACTCCCGTTCACTGTGAGGGAAATCCCACTGTGAGGGAGTCTCAGAGCGGAATTTGAAGCTCCCCGCACATGACGTCACCGCCCACGACGCGCCTGCGCCGTAGGCTGACAATCGTACCGCGCATGCGCGGTTCCAGAGCATTACGCCGTACTACGCATGCGCGAGCCAAGCCTCGGTCTCGAGGAGGCTACTGCGCATGCGCGAACGGCGCTAACACCGTACCCGGAAGTGCTGAGGCGAGCTGGAACGCACAAGCGCTCCAGCCACCATGAGGGGCGGAAAAGGACCCAAAAGCGACTGGACACCTGGGGGAAGACATGATACACAGAGAAACACTGCCATGGAGACACACACAATACTTCCGACCTTGCCAGCCGTTGATGCGTCCAGAATCTTTCGGCATACAGAGGCAACCATCCCTCCACCACAAGGGGAAAACCTTCAGCCTCAGACGCTACTCGCCCGCCCATGGCTGGGCCCTGAGCTGCACTGCAAGAGGTATGCCATAATCCTGGATCCGTCCGACCGGACGCGAACATCTTGAGTAGGTCCATTGGAGGAGGACAAAAAAGGAACGCAGTAGCTAGTGGTGAGTACTCATTTATGGGAATGGGGTCCTATAGCATTGGAGAGGAGGCGGGGTTAACCCACACGTAGGCTGCCATGGAGTCTGTCAGGAAAAATGTTTTCACACATTTTTCTTATTGGATTCCATTAATGTTTAAAGTGGAACTTCACTCTCCCAATCAACATTGATTATTTTATTCCTCATGCTGCGAGTATTTGTAAATAGATATAGTGAGGGGGAAAAAGTATTTGATCCTCTGCTGATTTTGTACATTTGCCCACTGTCAAAGAAAAGATCAGTCTATAATTGTAATGGTAGTTTTATTATAACAGTGAGGGACAGAATAACAACAAAAATATCCAGAAAAAAAAATTTCAAAAAAGTTATAAATTGATTTGCCTTTTAATGAGTGAAATAAATATTTGACCCCTTTACAAAACATGACTTAGTACTTGGTGGCAAAACCCTTGTTGGCAATCACAGAGGTCAGATGTTTCTTGTAGTTGGCCACCAGGTTTGCACACATCTCAGAAGTGTGTTACCAATTGTTTTCTTGGTGACTATGGTCCCAGCTGCCTTGAGATCATTGACAAGATTCTTCCATAGTTCTGGTCTGATTCCTCACCGTTCTCATGATCATTGAAACTCCATGAGGTGAGATCTTGCATGGAGCCCCAGACCGAGGGAGATTGACAGTTATTTTGTGTTTCTTCCATTTGCGAATAATCGCACCAACTGTTGTCACCCTCTCTCCAATCTGCTTGGCGATGGTCTTGTAGCCCATTCCAGTCTTGTGTAGGTCTACAATCTTGTCCCTGACATCCTTGGACAGCTCTTTGGTCTTGGACATGGTGGAGAGATTGGAATCTGATTGATTGCTTCTGTGGACAGGTGTCTTTTTATATAGGTAACAAGCTAAGATTAGGAGTACTCCCTTTAAGAGAGTGCTCCTAATCTCAGCTCGTTACCTCTATAGAGGACACCTCGGAGACAGAAATCTTGCTGATTGATAGGTGATCAAATACTTATTTTACTCATTAAATTTCAATTCATTTTATAACTTTTTTTTTAAATGCTTTTTTTCTGGATATTTTTGTTGTTATTCTGTCTCTCACTGTTAAAATAAACCTACCACTAAAATTATAGATTGATCATTTCTTTGTCAGTGGGCAAACGTACAAAATCAGCAGAGGATCAAATACTTTTTTTCCCTCACTGTAGGAAAGTATATATTTACTTGTTTTAATTATTACATTTCTTCAGTTACTTCCAGGTTCCTTGCCTAGGCAATAGATGCATACATCCCAGGAGTCTTCAGGAAGGGAGGAGTGGTTTTCTCAGCTAAGCACACTCTAATGCATGCATGTCTGAGCTAAGGACAGATGGATTCCAGGAAGTAAATGCTACATGAATCATCTGCTCTTGCTTAAGATGGCCACGGCTAGAAATACTAGCGGGTTGTTTTTAAAAGTGATTTCTCAACCCAATAAAGCATGGAGACATGGATGGGTAGGAGAATCTGCTTTGAATATTAAAAATTAAGTAAATAGTGTTTTTGGTTTGTGGTGCTCAGATGCAGTTAAGATCTGCTTTTACCTTGGGTGAATGTTGTGTGAATCTTGTGTGCAAACATTAGAAATACATGCATATGTATTTCTATAATAATAATAAAAAAAAAAAAAGAACAGTGGTTTTTATGCGAAAAAGCAAGAAAATAAAGGGTTGTTGTGGGGTGTCAACAGCACAGGAAGTGAGAAGAAATCTCATTGGGGACAACAATAAAAACTGGACAGAGAACCTAAACTACTCAGCATTTTTGGATTTATGGGTGCTATATGGTTCTTCTCTCCAGCACCCTTTAGATGAATGAACTATAAAGACTATTCCAATCCTAAAATATATTTGCAAAAGAAAATATGGAAGTGCTTGCCCGTGTTCATTCTTTATTCCATGTAGTCCCCTATTACTGCAAGTAACACTCCAGTATGTCGGCCCGCTATAGAAAATTCATATATGAATCAATTACTTTGTCTCAGTGGTTAATATTGAACATTAAAAAGGGTTACTGTGTAAATGGGAGCAGTTCTGAGTGCTGTTATCACGGGTCCTTGTGTTCTGCACAGTGATCATTATCTCTGCCTAGTAACCCAGAACAATACTTGGAATTACATTGTATCAAGTGACAGAATGACCTGGCTTTATATATCTGCATAAAAAGATTTAAAGCAGAACTTCACTCCTAAAGGGAGGTTCCACTTTTCTGCCTCTCTCTCCTGTCAATTTGTGAACTTTTTTTTTGGGGGGGGGGAGGGGTTATCCATATCCACCCGGATTGCCTCCAGTTTGCCCCCCACTCTGCCTGAAGCCTCTTGGGGCGCATCACATGTCCCAGGAGGCTGTGGGACCATTCACAGGGCGCAGTGCGATTTGCGCATGCGCAGTGGGGAGCCGGCTGTGAAGCTGCAAGGTGTCACGGTCGGCTTCCCACAGTTTCCATCGTCGTGTCAGGGACCCGAAGACCAGCAAGGAACTGGCCTGGGTGGGGACAGAGCTGAATCCCTGGACAGGTAAGTGTCCTTTTATTAGAAGTCAGATGCTACAGTATTTGTAGCTGCTGACTTTAAATAATCTGGGGGGGCTGAATAACCTTTTTAAGCTGCCAAAGCCACAGCTTCCTTTCACTTGTGCTGTATATACTGTATATTTCACTAAACATACAGTATCTCACAAAGTAAGTACACCTCTCACATTTTTGTAAATATTTTATTCTATCTTTTCATGTGACAACACTGAAGAAATGACACTTTGCTACAATGTAAAGTAGTGAGTGTACAGCTTGTATAACAGTGTAAATTTGCTGTCCCCTCAAAATAACTCACACAGTCATTAATGTCTAAACCGCTGGTAACAAAAGTGAGTACACCCCTAAGTGAAAATGTCCAAATTGGGTCCAGTTAGCCATTTTCCCTCCCCGGTGTCATGTGACTCGTTAGTGTTACAAGGTCTCAGGTGTGAATGGGGAGCAGGTGTGTTAAATTTGGTGTTATCGCTCTCACTCTCTCATACTGGTCACTGGAAGTTCAACATGGCACCTCATGACAAAAAACTCTCTGTGGATCCGAAAAATTAATTGTTGCTCTACATAAAGATAGCCTAGGCTATAAGAAGATTGCCAAGACCCTGAAACTGAGCTGCAGCATGGTGGCCAAGACCATACAGCGGTTTAACAGGACAGGTTCCACTCAGAACAGGCCTCGCCATGGTCGACCAAAGAAGTTGAATGCTCAGCATCATATCCAGAGGTTTTCTTTGGGAAATAGACGTATGAGAGCTGACAGCATTGCAGCAAGAGGTTGAAGGGGTGGGGGGTCAGCCTGTCAGTGCTCAGACCATACGCTGCACACTGCATAATATTGGTCTGCATGGCTGTCGTCCCAGAAGGAAGCCTCTTCTAAAGATGATGCACAAGAAAGTCCACAAAAAGTTTGCTAAATACAAGCAGACTAAGGACATGGATTACTGGAACCATATCCTGTGGTCGGATGAGACCAAGATAAACTTATTTGGTTCAGATGGTGTCAAACGTGTGTGGCGGCAACCAGGTGAGGAGTACAAAGACAAGTGTGTCTTCCTACAGTCAGGCATGGTGGTGGGAGTGTCATGGTCTGGGGCTGCATGAGTGCTGCCAGCACTGGGGAGCTACAGTTCATTGAGGGAACCATGAATGCCAACATGTACTGTGACATACTGAAGCAGAGCATGATCCCCTCTCTTCAGAGACTGGGCCGCAGAGCAGTATTCCAACATGATCTCTAACATCCACCAGCTCCGTGATGTCGTCATGGAGGAGTGGAAGGTTTCGAGTACAGGTTTACTTCAAAGACTTTTAGGCTCCATTCACACCTAGGCATTCTGAATTGTGGGTAGAATCACTGCGATTCTGCCCGCGATTGAAAATCACGGCAAAACGTGCAACGCGTTTGCGATGCCATTATTTCTCAATAACAAAACACAAAATGTGGTGCGATTTTGCAGCGATTGTCGCATGACAAATCGCAGAAAAATAGCGCAAACAAAATCTCGGGACACGTGTACCAATTCTGAATCACAGGCACAATCGCTGTGATTCTGCCCGCGATTCAGAACGCCCAGGTGTGAATGGAGCCTTAAAGCTGAACTCCAGGCAGTTATAAAAGACACAAATAATGCATCTCTGTATTTATTAATACATGATTACCGTATATACTCGAGTATAAGTCGTCCCGAGTATAAGTCGAGACCCCCAATTTACCACAAAAAAACTGGGAAAAACTTATTGACCCGAGTATAAGTCGAGGGTGAGAAATGCAGAGGGTCAATAATGTCCATCTGCAGCTGCCTGCCTCCCTGTGTCCTGTGCAGCCTACCTGTACCCTGTACATGTGTGTCCTGTACATGTGTGTGTGTCCTGTACATGTGTGTCCTGTACATGTGTGTCCTGTACATGTGTGTCCTGTACATGTGTGTCCTGTACATGTGTGTCCTGTGTGCATGTGTGTCCTGTGTGTATGTGTGTCATGTGTGTCCTGTGTGTATGTGTGTCATGTGTGTATGTGTGTCATGTGTGTCCTGTGTGCATGGGTGCATGTGTGTCCTGTGTGCATGTGCAGCCTACCTGTGTCCTGTGTAGCCTTCCTGTGGCGATCTCCATCCTCAGACAGCGGCCGTGTGATGATACTGTTCGGCGGCCATTCCACAGTTCAAAAGCCGCGCCTCCTTCTCGTCTGTGATAGGCTGACCGCTGACTGCCTATCACGGACATTCTCTCATTCTCATACCACGGACGAGGATGAGAGAATGTCCGTGATAGGCTGTACACTGACAGCTGTTCAGCCTATCACAGAAGAGCAGGAGGCGCGGCTTTTGAAAGCTGGAATAGCCTCCGTGCATTATCAGCACACGCCGGCCGCCGTCTGCCTGCATGACACGCTGATCATGCAGACAGACGGCGCGGACTCGAGTATAAGTCGAAGGGAAACATTCAGCCCAAAAAAAAGGGCTGAAAAATTCGACTTATACTCGAGTATATACGGTACATTGGTTTTTTAATGCCATTATCTTAAATTGACCTGAGATCAGCCTCTTGAGGACCCTTTGCAGCAGAGCTGGAGTGTGAAACAGCACAAGGAGCCAATCAGTTTATGTGCTGACAAGAAGCATTCTGATATGAGGGGAGAGAAAAGCTAACCACTGTGCTGCTTTTCCTTTCACAGTTCAGTCACATGTGGGAGGTGCATCCAGGACAGCCTGAGCTTAGAGGAACCAAGTTAAAGAAGAACTGCAGTCTGCTCACATAATTTGTAATAATAAAATATTTTCCATTCTGAAGCTTCCCTCCAACCACTTATATTATTATAATAATTGTTATAATAATAATAATGCATATTATTTTATATATACTGTGATTCTGTACTGATGGTCACTGAAAGGTAGCACTGGCTTGCATCACTGATAGGCACAGATTGGCCTCACTGATGGGCACAAATTGGCATCACAGATGGGCACATATTCGTATCACTGATGGGCACTGATCATCAGTGCCCTAGTAATCTATACAGGTCTCCCGCGTCATTGGCTCTTTACCAAGATCGGGGTCGCTCCATGTACCATTGGCACAGTGGGCCTGTGATCGCCACGCGCCCCAGCACCCGCGTTGTCCCAGAATAACAGAGCACCCCGCCTGCCGTCATTTGTCTATACAGCGGGCGGGAGGTGGTTAAAGTGTAAAAAATTTTTTTAGCTTTGGATAGAATAAGGAAGGGTTATGACCTTTGACAGGTTTTTTTTTTTTACTTTTTCCAGTCAAGTAGATTTTCCCTTCATTTCCTGTCCCAGTGACACATCTCTCCAATGCAAGGGAACATTGCCTCTTACACAGTTGTCACCAAAACAGTTGTCCTCATTGATATTTGTAATGCTGGGTAAACATGGGCCAAAAATCTACCGAAAATAGTCAGTTTGGCAGGAACCGGCTGACTTTTGGGCTATGTGTACATCTCCCTGTCCGACAGAAGCCGTTTTGTTGAACAGGTCTGCTGGAAAACCAGCATCCTACCGGCATTTATTCAGCCAGTGACTGCGAGTGCTGACTGGTGTGTTCTAGCAGGGGGCGTCCCTCAGAACACAATAACATCCCTATACTAACATCGCTTGTGTTAGTACAGTAATCTATCTATTTTTTGTGAACATAACAAAAATACTTACAGTGTGTACCTAGCTCAAAGTGGTTGTAAAGGCACAAGGTTTTTCTATGCATGAAGGTAAAAAAACCTTCTGTGTGCAGCAGCCCCCCTCAAACTTACCTGAGCCTCCTCTCGATCCAGGGATGTCCACGAGAGCGTTGTCTCTCTGGGACTCCCACTCCTGATACATAGCCGCAGATTGGGAGCACGCCTGCTTGGGTGCCCCCACAGAAAGCTGTTTGCTGTGGGGGCGCTCAGCAGGAGGGAGGAGCCAGGAGCACCGAAGAGGGACCCGAGAAAAAGAGGATCCGGGCAGCTTTGTGCAAAACTATCGCACAGAGCAGGTAAGTATAACATAGTTTAGTTTTTTGTTATAGATTCCTATCACTTTCTGCCCTGGAAAAAAAATGGTCAACAGGATCAACAGTGAGGGTGAATTTTCCCAGCGGCTACACAGACAGCAATAGACAGCAATAAAAAACCTGAAGAGGTTCTAACCATTCAGGTTTTCGCTTTAAATATACCTAAAGTGAGACTTTACTCAAAAACAGTGGCGGCTGGTGCTCCATCGGCCGGGGGGGGGGGGGCGTCAGACGGACCCCACCCCCCGTCTCGCTCCAGCCCACCAGCCCCCAGCCCGCTTCATGCACCATACCCCCCCCCCCCCCCATTGGCCGGCTCACTTACCTCTGTATTCTAGAGGCGGCTGGTGAGTCGGTCGGGCTTCCCCTGCATCTCCTGCTAGTCTCCTCCCTCCTCCTCCAAGGCCAATAGGATCGCTTCTCCTTATGGCCAATCGAGAAACAGGTCTCAGGACCTGTTTCCTGATTGGCCGGGAGGAGAATCAGTGTGACAATAGCAAATAATAATTTGCTATTGTCACACAACTGGGTGTGACAATGCTTTAAAGCTCTAATCATGTGCTTCAAAAAAAAAAAACGAATTGCATCTTGGGCCCCTTATGTAGATTAGGGGGATAGAGGCATGGATAGGGGGCGGCGCCCCTGTGCCCTGCATTACAGGCCGCCACTGCTCAATTCCTGTTGGTTTGCTCCCACCCCAAGCCTGTAACTGAGTTTGAGGTTTCTATAGGGAGAAGTGGGGAGTGAGTACTAATTTTATTCAGTACCCACTTCCGCAATCCTCGCCTTGGCCAGGATGACATCCCCTGCTCCGCCCTCTCCCTCCCCACAGCCTCCTAGGCTCTGTATCACATGTCCCTGGAGGCTGCAGAACCAATCACAAAGCACCGCTCCATCTTGCGCATGCACAGTGGGGAGCCGGCTGTGGTTCCTCAGATGCCGAGGACCTGCAGCGGTAAGAAGAACTTGCTATGGGAAGAAAGCGCTGGGCCACACCAACTGGTAAGTACCTGATTTTTTAAAAGGCAGTAGCTACAGTATTTGTAATAGTTGTGTTAGTGAATCCCCACCAAAGATGTGAGAAAATAGTTCATATTAATTGAATCAGCAGCAGGTCTTTTTTAATCACAAGAAAGGTGGAAAACAATACCGGTTAGATTATATTAAATATTTGTGAAAAGTGATAAAAAATATGTTCAAATACAGTATGTTACATCAATAAAATAATTATATCTAATCAAGTGTCAATATCAGTATGAAACATTAAGGTTCTGTTCACACCTAGGCGTTTTGTTTTCAGAAAGTCGCGTGATCTTTGCCACGATTTTGTACAGGTCAAAAGATCACCACTGTAAAAAGCAGAAAATGCCTGTAATCTGCCAAAAAAAGAAGCTCCTGTACTTTTTTGAGCTTCAGGCGTTTTGCTTCAGATGACAGAACGCTCAGATGTGAACAGGGGTCATTGAAATGAATGTGATTTGTCTTGTTGAGCATTTTTAGAGCTGTGGCTTACAGCAGAAAAATGACCAAAAATGTCTAGGTGTGAACAGTCTAAACTGTAAATAAAGTGACAGTGCAAACACAAATATTAGCCCAACTTAGTTTGCTCAAACAAAAGCATGCCGCTTTTGATGGCGATATTTCATTGAGACGCGTTAGGCGGAGCATTGAGTGATGTCACCTCGTACTAGCCCATGGCGGCTTGCAGCCTGTTTGAGTGGTTGGAGGGCGGCGGTGCTCGTTTTGATTTAACCATGCTGTTTTCCCCTTGTGTCGGGTATGACACAGAAAAATGTAAGTTTAACTACTTGTTTCAAATTAAAACACGTTTTACACTATGTGGTGCTCTCCTTGTATTCCTCATCCATATATCATGTAACGTGAGGAAGATCAAGATGTATGCATACCGATGATGGTGCTAATTGGAGAAAGGAGGATTTAAAGCTGGAGGATTCCCCAAAAGAGGAGATCCAATTGCTTGTTATCTTTACATGTATTGTGATACTTCCCAAGCACACCATGGTGTCCTTTTATGAAAGTGAGGTAAAATACTGCGATTCAGTTCTCAGGCATTCTCAGAGGAGATCGCTCTCCTCTGAGTGCCTGTTTATGAAAGTGTGTAGATGGCTTCTCATGTTGAGTTGAGGAGCGATCTACAAATGCCAGGAACTCCTGAGAAACGGCTCCTCTCACTATAATCTCGCGTGATATAGCGGGATTACAGTATGAGGAACCATAAAATACAAAGTGTAACACAAATCAGCACACATTATTCCCCAACATATTAATAAAATAACAACGTTAAATTCCCCCTACACAATATACATTAACCTAATTATAAAAAAACATTGTTTTTATCAATATTTAAAGATCTCACATGTCCTTATTTAAATGTGAATGGTGTATAGTAAATGAATGTAATGCACATATGTAATGCAGCTATACACCATTCATATAAATGCAAAATACATTTATAATCATTAAAAAAATAATTTTAATAAAGTATACAAGTATAAATATTTATTAATAAATTAAAATAAAATATATTTCATAATTGATAAACATAAAAATTGATAAACTGGTGCAATGCGAGAACACTGCGAATCCACTGCGGGTTACCGCATCGCACCGACTCGCATGTCAGTTCACACTGCTATATGCGAATCGCTGGGGAGTGTCAATACATTGTTAACGACACCCCCAGTTCAGCTTGCATATCGCACTGCGAACTGACAGTCCGGACATGAATCGGATCGCATATGTGTGAACACCCATGCGATCCGATTCTGGTCCGAACAGAAAAAAGGGTCCTGTGCGTGTTTGCACCAAATGCGGTGCAATATCAGCCATACTATCTGTACGGCTGATATCACACCGCACAGACATCGCATGTAATGTGAATGGCAGTGTGCTGCGAATTAAATGCGATGCCTGTGCGATGTCCGGCATCGCACAAGTGTGAACTGGGCCTAAAAGTTAACAACACCCCCAAATCAGTTCGCATATCGCAGTGCGATCTGCAAACTCAGACAGTAATTGAATGGCATGGGTGTGAACACCCATGCGATCCGATTCTGCTGTGGACCAAAAAAAGGGTCCTGTAAGAGTTTGGTCCGAGGGCAATGCAAATTTAGCAATACTATCTGTATGGCTGAAATCGCATCGCACAGAGATCGGATGTGATTTTGCACTGCAGTGCGGTGCGAATCACATCCGATCTTGGACACCGCAGCAGTCGGAACTGGCCCTAAACCATATTGCATTTGCACCAAAATGGTACAGGACCCTTTATTTGGTCCGCACTGGAATCTGATCGCATGGGTGTGAACACGCATGCGATCCGATTCCTGCACCATTACATAGTTCGCACTGCGATCTGTGAAATGATCTGGGGGTGTCATTAACTTTACATTGACACCCGCAGTGGTGCGCAGATGTCAATGTAGGTGCGATGTGGAAACCCACACAGGAATCACGCTGGTTCACGCATCGCACAAGTGTGAACCCAGCCAGAGACGTGAACATCTAAAAAAAAAAATATATATATATATCTATATATATCTATAGCTATATCTATATATAGCTATAGATATATATAGATACAGATATATATATAGATATATATATATAGATATAGATACATATATAGATACATATATATACATACATATATATATATATATATATGTATATATATATATATATATATACATATATATATAGATATATATATATATACACATATACATATATATATACATATATATATATATATATATATATGTATATATATATATGTATATATGTATATATATATATATGTATATATATATATATATATATATATATATATATATATATATATATATATATATATATACATATATATATATATATATACATATATATGTATATATATGTACATATATATATATATATATATATATATATATATATATATATATATATATATATGTACACACTATAAATTCCTATCCTGCTGGTTTTGGGGTGTGTAATGGTGGGGACGATGTACTATGACTGTTTGGTGAAAGAAAGAAGTCAAAAGACTTCTTGCTTTCTCCAGAATATCAGCCAGTTTCAGGCTTCTCACTCTGATTCTCCACTTCTGAAATGGTGAATCAGAAAGTGAGAATTCTGTCACAGATCGCCAGTGAGGTGCCGAGATCGCACCTTCATAAACTGGCCGTTTCTGTGAATTCTCACTGTGCTGAGATAATCAGCGGAGAACATGTTCTCCGCTGATTATCTCAGTTTCATAAACTGGTAATGAGCTGAGATCAGCGGTGAGACTCGGGATCGCCGCTGATCTCAGTTTCCTAAAAGGACACCCATATATTTTTTGGGAGGTGAGAGAATGATTTGATGGAGGACACATGGGGATTTTTCACAGACTTCATTTGCACTATTTAGTGGTGATTTTGGACATTTATTTGGATCATTTGTTTTGCAACATTTTGTTTTTTAGAACTGATTATTTTGCTATATAGAGTTGCTTTTGTTTGAGTATCTTACAGGAGGTTGTGCTAATATTTGTGTTTGCACTGTCACTTTAGTTACAGTTTAACATTTTATACTAATATTGGCACTTGATTAGATATACTTATTTATTTTATTGATGTAACATATGTGCACATATTTTTATCACTTTTCACAAACATTTTGAGAGCAATCACAACTACATCTATAGCTACAGTATTTGTAACTGCAGCTTTTAACCGCTTGCCGACCAGCCGCCGTCATTATACTGCAGCAGGTCGGCTTGTTCCTGCAAATCGCTGTACCAGTACATCGGCTCTTTTAGGAGCTATAGCAGGCATGCGCCCGCTGCACGGCGGGGGAGCCGATGCGTGTGGCCGGCAACCGCGATGTCCGCCAGCCACCCGCGATCGCTCCACAGAGAGCCAGAACTGAGATCTGTCAATGTAAACAAACAGATCCCCGTTCTGACAGGGGAGTAGAGAGAGATCTGCTGTTCCTAGTGACCAGGAACAGCAATCTCTCTCCTCCTCCAGTCAGTACACTCCCCCCCACAGTTAAAAACACCTCCCTAGGGAACACTTAACCCTTTAATCACCACTAGTGTTAACCCCTTCCTTGCCAGTGTCATTTATACATTAATCAGTGCATTTTATAGCACTGTTTGATGTGTAAATGTCACTGGTCCCAAAAAAGTGGCAAAAGTGTCCGATATGTCCGCCGCAATGTCGCAGTCGCACTAAAAATCGCTGATCACCGCCATCACTATTAAAAAAAAAATAATAATAATAAAAATGCCATAAATCTATCCCCTATTTTGTAGACGCAATAACTTTTGCGCAAACCAATCTATATACACTTATTGCGATTTTTTTAACAAAAATATGTAGAAGAATACATATTGGCCTAAACTGATGAAGAAATTTGTCGAGATGAGGAGGATCTGGGTTGCTCTGTGCAAAACCACTGCACAGTGCAGATAAGTATAACATGTTTTTTTATTTTTAAACAAAAAAAAAAAAAACAAGACTTTAATATCACTTTAAGTGAGCCTTATAACAGTACATTTTTGGATATTTATTATAGCAAAAAGGAAAAAATATTGTTTGTTTTTTTTCAAAATTGTCGGTCTTTTTTGTTTAAAAAAATAAAAACCGCAGAGGTGATCGAATACCACCAAAAGAAAGCTCTATTTGTGGGGAAAAAAGGACGTCAATTTTGTTTGGGTACAGCGTCACACGTCCGCACAATTGTCAGTTAAAGCGACGCAGTGCCGTATCTCAAAAAATGGCCTGGTCATTAAGGGGGAAAATCTTCTGGTCCTTAAGTGGTTAAAAAATAAAAACTTACTGAAGTTCATCTTTAGGATACAGGTCTATTAGAAGTAGATCTAAGTTTTTGAAGCATGAACCTTCATGCACTAACATGTAGATCTACCTGACAATGTGAGCAATCAGGACCCCATAAAAGATAATAGGAGACTCTGATTTGTAGGCAGTAGAACTGAAGTAAAGCCTAAGCAGTGGTGCTCTGGCTAATGGGCATATTAGTAACCACCTAATCACAACAGGCACAAACAACAGGGAAGATAAAAGCAACAGACGGCACCAAAATTGTTTAGTAGTTAATATTTTAAACTCATTATTTCATTATTTGCCTATACAATCATTGGCCATGGGAAAATGTTCCATGTAAGACCTATTGAGAGCTGAAATAGTGACAAGACATAAACACATGGGCTAGCTGTAAAAAACAAAAACATATCAAACTTTTCAAAATTGTAGATAAAATACCACAATGTTGTCAATGATCTGTCAGCGACACCACTCATGTCAGTTACCAGCAAAGTAGCCTTTTAAGGTCACATTATGCATATTGTTGTTAATTCTCGAGGGATGTGAAAGAAGTGGGATACATGGAGCAGACTGCTGCAATCAATTGGTTAAAACACAAATTGTTCTCACACCTCTGGATTAGAGCAACCCTAGGGTTCCTCCAGAGGTACCTAGAGATTCCTTGAGAAATGGTAAATGTATCTCCTACCAATGCAAGGGGGCATTGACCACTAGCGTACTAGTGTTAGGGGTCACCACAATTTTTTACTGTCTGCATTTCTTTTCTAATAATAATATTTATTTAACTTCACAGTTATTACTAAAAATATACGGGGCGGGAGGGTGTAAATGAAATGTATTGAATTTTGTTTAATCCAAACTTCTACTTATTAAAAGAGATGGGTAGAAGTAGCGTTGCATCGGTACCGGTATCAGTGTCGAGTCTAAGCATTTTTCACAAGTACACTTGTGCTGTACTCGTGCAAATGCTCCGTTACTAAAACCTTCAGACTCCATTACTTTGACTTGGTTAATATATGTTCAGTTTGCAGTGCGATTTCAAAACCCAGGCCGGTGCGATTTCAAAGTCCTGGCTGGTGCGATTTCAAAGCCCTGGCTGGTGAGATTTCAAAGCCCAGGCCGGTGCGATTTTGTTCAGCGGTTCTGGTGTGATTACATTGCAAATTGTAGTGTATTAGATTAGAAATCGCAACTGAACCGGACTGAAATCGCACAGGATTCTTTTTCGAATCGCACTGTGACCGGCCCGCACATATGTAAACAGGCTGTAAATACTCACTGAATGCACATGAAAACTGATGTGAAACTGATGTTTCTGCAAGTGAAATCTGTGTAGTTTTCCATCGGTTTTCATGCATGTATGGTTTGAACAAGCTCTAAAAAAAACTGTAACATGACACTAAAACTAGATATCAGTAATTGGTATCAGCGAGTACTTGAGAAAAAGTATCGGTACTTATACTCGGTCTTAAAAAACTGAGTGCATCTCTAAGAAAGTCTTCTACTCAGAAAAATGAGCACTTACCTGGAATATTGTTCATAGGATAGATGAATCTGGGGTACGAAGTCATCTTTTACAGTTCCTGATTGGTAGGCAATTTGCTGATGGCCATTGAGGCTCAGGGGTTGGTAGAAGTGGTTTTGGGAAGTGGTAGAAGAAGTGGGTAAAACAGGAATGGTATTATCGGATGATTTACCTAGGGTAGATTTGAAATTTTCATATGCCGCTGCAGTCTCAGTTTTGCAGATATATTCCAGAGAAGGGTCAGGACCTGGTGTTGCAGGATTGGATGATGGCAATCCATATTCTGGATATAAGGAATCTTCCTGTTTGATTTTTCCATCATGGTGTGAGCAGGAACTGTGACATGGGTATGGGGATAAATGCTGGGACGAGCATGGAGAAGGCTTTCGGTCAAAGTTGTCATTGTCCTCAATGTGCCTGGGCTGACCAGGCAGGTATACCGCACTTCCAGGCAACATAGGCATCTTGCTTAAGCTTCTGTCAGGTGGCAAAGTTGGATGCCTAGAAGTCAACACTCCAGGACTCCTACCCTTTGCTTCCAATTGACCTTCTATACTAAAATCCAGGGTGACTTTGTCCTGCTCTTTAGGCACTGAAGAAGGAATGCTCTTATTTGTGGCTACTGTGGCCCCAGTCCAAACTCCAGCCTCCTTTTTATCAGTTGTGAGGTCACCAAGGGTCTTTGTCGAGGCTGCAGATGTCACAGAGATTTCCTGGAACTCCGGAATGACATAATCAGCCCATGGGTGGAGGTGACTTGATGATGAGGTGTCCAGGATGGAGTCCAGGACCTTCTCCAGCTCAATGTTTTCAGAAGATGCTGGTCCTCCTCCCTTCTTCTGATAGGAAACCTCATCCTCTGGTCTCTGAAAGATTAGGCTGTCCAATGAAATTTCCCCAGGGTCCACCATCTCCTCCAAGAAGTCCCCCTGGTGTCTTCCATGGTTACCTATGTAATGGTTGGATTCTGTTCCTAGGCACATAGGGTCCTGTAGGCACTGCTTGCTTTTATCTTCCATGGTTGTGGCTTACCAACTAAGGTACCATCAAGGCAGAGTGTTCTAAAACTTCAAGAGCTGGAACAGCAGAAGCTATATCATTAGCTAGACAGTATATTTAAAACTTACAAATCCAAAGGAACTAAAAGTTGGCTAAACACTAGGACTTTCCTACCTCTGGTCAATCCCACTCCCCTTGGGTGGGGTGGACTGGCACTGGGTTGCCCTGGTACCCAGAAGATGTTCAGCAGATCCTCTCCAAACCTGGCAATGCCCTGATATCTCCGAGTATGGGGCTCATAGACAAGGCTGGCACTCCTCACCTCTTTAGGCTGGCACTGCTCACCTCTTTAGGCTGGCACTGCTAACCTCTTTAGGCTGGCACTGTTCACCTCTCAGGCTGGCACTGCTCACCTCTAAGGCTGGCACTGCTCACCTCTTTAGGCTGCCACTGTTCACCTCTCAGGCTGGCACTGTTTACCTCCCACGCTGGCACTGTTTACCTCTCAGGCTGGGACAGTTCACCTCTCAGTGTTCACCTCTCAGACTGGCACTGTTCACCTCCCAGGCTGGCACTGTTCACCTCTCAGTGTTCACCTCTCAGGCTGGCACTGTTCACCTCTCAGTGTTCACCTCTCAGACTGGCACTGTTCACCTCCCAGGCTGGCACTGTTCACCTCTCAGTGTTCACCTCTCAGGCTGGCACTGTTCACCTCTCAGTGTTCACCTCTCAGGCTGGCACTGTTCACCTCTCAGGCTGGCACTGTTCACCTCCCAGGCTGGCACTGTTCACCTCTCAGTGTTCACCTCTCAGGCTGGCACTGTTCACCTCCCAGGCTGGCACTGTTCACCTCTCAGTGTTCACCTCTCAGGCTGGAACTGTTCACCTCTCAGTGTTCACCTCTCAGGCTGGCACTGTTCACCTCTCAGTGTTCACCTCTCAGGCTGGCACTGTTCACCTCTCAGTGTTCACCTCTCAGACTGGCACTGTTCACCTCCCAGGCTGGCACTGTTCACCTCTCAGTGTTCACCTCTCAGGCTGGAACTGTTCACCTCTCAGTGTTCACCTCTCAGGCTGGCACTGTTCACCTCTCAGTGTTCACCTCTCAGGCTGGCACTGTTCACCTCTCAGTGTTCACCTCTCAGACTGGCACTGTTCACCTCCCAGGCTGGCACTGTTCACCTCTCAGTGTTCACCTCTCAGACTGGCACTGTTCACCTCCCAGGCTGGCACTGTTCACCTCTCAGTGTTCACCTCTCAGGCTGGCACTGTTCACCTCTCAGTGTTCACCTCTCAGGCTGGCACTGTTCACCTCTCAGGCTGGCACTGTTCACCTCCCAGGCTGGCACTGTTCACCTCTCAGTGTTCACCTCTCAGGCTGGCACTGTTCACCTCCCAGGCTGGCACTGTTCACCTCTCAGTGTTCACCTCTCAGGCTGGAACTGTTCACCTCTCAGTGTTCACTTCTCAGGCTGGCACTGTTCACCTCTCAGGCTGGCACTGTTCACCTCTCAGTGTTCACCTCTCAGGCTGGCACTGTTCACCTCTCAGTGTTCACCTCTCAGGCTGGAACTGTTCACCTCTCAGTGTTCACCTCTCAGGCTGGCACTGTTCACCTCTCAGTGTTCACCTCTCAGACTGGCACTGTTCACCTCCCAGGCTGGCACTGTTCACCTCTCAGTGTTCACCTCTCAGACTGGCACTGTTCACCTCTCAGTGTTCACCTCTCAGACTGGCACTGTTCACCTCTCAGACTGGCACTGATTGCAATTCCAGGCGATGTCTCTACAAGCTTCAGATCTGGATTTCAAGCTATCGGCTCGCAGGCTTGTCTCTGCTCTGTCATCCAGCGGCTTTACAATAGCTGCTACCTAGATCTGCCGCTTCCCTTCTACTGATTGCTTGTGTTCTCCCCGGATCTCACTTCATACGAATACACTCCGGCGCTGCACCCGTCATGTCATCCATCCAAACTTCCCCCGCTTCCATCCTCCGCTTCCCTTCTACCCTCCCCGGGCTACAGGTGGGAGGCTGCGGGGTTCACTCTCTGCTGCCCCCTGGCGATCGCCGCGGCTTATAACAGAAGATGGGAAGCATTCTATTGATTCGGTCAGCTGAGCTCATAGTTCTACCAAACCCAGATCAGAGAGCAGCAAATGTCTTTATTTATCATTATTATCCTGAGCCTGCCTCTATGTACTATGACAGCTACGTTCATAGAGATGTGAGTACAAGCAGGCCGCGCAGTGGCCGCCCATCTATTGGGGCGCATGGGAAATGGGTTCCAATATCCAAAGAATGAACACCAAATGGCATTATAAAAAGTATTTTATTACAAAGGTTTTTGGCTTTGTTTAAAACCTGTCACAAATTGGACAGAAATGCGCAACAACATATAAGTAAATAGTATGGAACAATCACCATTTTTGTTTCTCTTAGAATACAGTTTTTACATTTATTTTATTCTTTTTTTGTACCTCAGTGTTGCTGATTACTTCCTGCCTCTTTCATCCACTTCCTGTCTACATAAATAGGCTCCATAAGCAACTGCATGCCATTGCTCAGGGCCAGCTTCCAAATGGTGAAAATGGTGAAAATTACAGTATTTGCACAACAAGTTGTCACTTGTTGTCAGGGTGACAACACTGAAAAGCAATTGGGAGTCACAGATGAAGCATTCACAACTAATTCTAGGGTGTTTCTGAACAAGGTCCATCATGGCAGGTTTACGACCAGAGCATGATTCATAGGTAACTCTCTTTCTCAGCTTTGTTGCCCTTGCGTCTCATGCATGCCGTGTCTTTATACATCATATTCTTCCTTTCTGCCTCTTACTGAGTTGCAGTGGAGCATATTTCTTCTCACTCCCACTATTCATCGATGAGGCAGCATCCCTCCCACTGACACCAACAATGGGACATAGTATCTCCCACTCACACCAATGATGAGGCACTATAGCTCCAATTGACACCAATGAGGGGGCATTATTCCTTCCACTGGTACCTACAATGGGGCACTATTCCTCCCACTGACACCAATGATGGGACACTATTCCTCCAATTCACTAAAATGATGGAGCACTATTCCTCCCACCACCAACAACTACTAATACCACTAATACAAATCTTCAGGTACTACTTGGCACAGGCACTATGTAATTTATTTACTTTCACTAATCACCAAGGCTGAGGCATTGTTAACAGTGGTGTAGTTTGGTTCTGTGATGCACTAGGCAAGACTAAAATCGGGCACCCCCCATCTAAATTTGCCCCACCCCTTACTGTTTAAGATCCACCCATTCATCTGTAAACTCCACCCCTTCCTATTTAGGCTCCACCTTTTCCTATTAGAGCTCCACCTCAGGAGTTGGTCAGAGACTGCAGACATACTACAGGAGTTTGTCAGAGACTGATGACATGATAAAGGAGAAGGTCAGAGACTGCGGACATGATACAGGAGTTGGTCAGAGACTGCAGAAAGGTTTACAAGAGATAATCAGAGACTGTGACATGATACAGGAGATGATCAGAGACTGCGGACATGATACAAGAGATGATCACAGACTGCGGACATAATACAGGAGATGGTCAGACTGCAGACATGATACAGAAGATGATCAGAGACTGCAGACATGATACAGGAGATGATCAGAGACTGCAGACATGATACAGGAGATGATCAGAGACTGCAGACATGATACAGGAGATGATCAGAGACTGCAGACATGATACAGGAGATGATCAGAGACTGCAGACATGATACAGGAGATGATCAGAGACTGCAGACATGATACAGGAGATGATCAGAGACTGCAGACATGATACAGGAGATGATCAGAGACAGTGGACATGATACAGGACATGATCAGAGACTGCGGACATCATACAGGAGATAATCAGAGACTGCGGACATGATACAAGAGATGATCAGAGACTGCAGACATGATCAGAGACTGCGGGCATGATACAGGAGATGATCAGAGACTGCAGATATGATACAGAAGATGGTTGGAGACTGCAGACATAATACAGGAGATTGTTAGAGACTGTGGACATGATACAGGTGATTGTTAGAGATTGTGGACATGATCAGCGGCTGCGGACATCATACAGGAGGTTGTTAGAGACTGTGGACATGATCAGAGGCTGCGGACATGATACAGGAAATTGTTAGAAACTATGGACATGATCAGAGGCTGTGGACATGATACAGGAGACAGTCAGAGACTGCAGACATGACTCCCCATGGTCATCATAGGCTTAATTAAGCATAATCAGCTTAAGTTCTAAAACATGACAACTAAGATAAGTTACAGCATCTTCTGTAACATGATCATCATGTTTCTAATACATTTGCCGATTACCATTTAGATTACCAATTACCATCTTGAGCCAAGGTACCACCCGAGCAACAGCTGAGCAGAGACCACCCCCCCCCCCACCCCCCCGCCCAAGCACAGCTGAGCCGAGGTGAGCTGAAACCGCCCCTCTGCTCGAGCCCAGCTGATCTGAGACTGCCCCTGCCAGTCACTTGATGCCACTTTATGGGGATGCCAGTCCTACCCCCCAGCCAAGTACGCCCCATAACTGGTGCCAGTCCCTGCCCAGTCTGCCCCATAAGCCACCGGCTGCCGGTGACTGTTTTTGTGCAGTAGGACTCAGAAGGAGGTGGGGGGCTTTTTTGCCAACCCCCCCCCCCCCCCGCAAAGTGCCACCCTAGGCCTGGGCCTTGTCGGCCTAGGCCAAGGTACATGCGCTGATTGTTACTCCCACTGGCTGGTCTGAAGCGCAATAAACTTGTTCTTTGTTTAGAAAGATTGGAGACCCCTGGTTTACATTATATTATCCCTTTAAATAACCGCAGAAGGAAAAAATGATTTTACAGTGGAACTAAAGTCAAGTTTAAAAAACATTGCTGGCAGGTAGGTTTTTATTGCAGAAGAGACTCTGTAGGTCTCTTCTCCATACAAAGTCTTACCTGTTTGCCAGCAATGTTTTTTTGTGAATGTACAGTGAGCCGTGCATCTACAGCTCAGTCAATCTTGGACCTATCGCAAGTTATGTCACCCAGGGCAGGCCAATCAAGATGGTTAAAAAAAAGAGCAGCAGCAAAAAAAGGAGATTGCAGCCATCGCAGAGCTGAAGTGGTTCACGTTAGTGCGCACTTGCACAATACGGCAAAATCCTTGGACGCAGGCAGTGGAGTTTAATCCCACATTATTGCAACTATAGGAAAAAATACAATTACATTTTTCTTACTGAAATTTGCTACTGTCTTTTAAGTTCAGTATTTAATCATTATCCTAATAGGAACCACAATAAGCCTTTTAGTCTAGCATTTTCCCAAACAGTTCTTAGAAATTGCTCTCTTATCAAACAGTTTTCAAAGGAAAATGATCTGCCTGTCCAACAACAAACACTTAGATTTTTTTAAATTGCACAATGTTATTTGGAAGTTGGTTGATTTTGTGATTGTCATCGTGTCCTTGTCTCCTGTGTATATTGGCAGAACACCTTGACAGCATCAAAATCCTTTTACTCTCTTCCAGCTCAGAACTATGATTCAAGCAGTGCACATTACAGTGCATTTGAAGACGAACAACATTGGGTCACTGTTTTGGATTTTATTATGTCACTATTAGGGCTGGGAAAAAAATCGATTTAAATCTTGAATCGAGTTGAGAGGTCAAATCGATTCAAAATTTAAGCAAATCGATTTTTTTAGATTTTTTTTCACCGCGCCAGTCCTGAGGCGCTGCGGGCATACGTTTTTAGGCGAGGCCGCGACTTCGGCCTAGTCCGCGGCTTCGGCCAGATGCCACGGACTAGGCCAAAGCCGTGGCCTCGCCTAAAAACTCCTTGCCCACAGCGCCTCAGGACCGGCGCTGACACCGCGCCGGTCCTGAGGCGCTGTGGGCAAGGAGTTTTTAGGTGAGGCCGCGGCTTCGGCCTAGGCCTCGCCTAAAAGCTCATCCCCGCAGCGCCTCAGGACTGGCGCGGTTTCCAAAGAAATTCGATCCGTGAATCGAGTTTTTTCTAAGAGAATCGAAGATTTTTTTTTTTTTTAAGAAAATCTCCCAGCCCTAGTCACTATTCTTCTTCGCAATGCTAATGCAATTGTTTTTCACGGGGTCCAGTGTCACAACAAGCCTTGTGCTTGGAGCTCCCTGACTGTATAATAATTTGTCCATACAGAACAAGAATCTTTTAAAAATAATGAAATATTGCAAGGACACGTCTGGCACCCCAACAGAAAGCTATAAAATCAATCAGCACACTATAGTATTTGCTATTAGTAAAGCCGCGTACACACGACCGGTTTTGCTGGCGGACTACACTCTGAAGGTTTCTCTGACAGAACTCCGACAGAATTCCATTCAAGCGGTCTTGCCTACACATGGTCAAACCAAAGTCCGACCAAAGTCCGACCGTCCAGAACGTGGTGACGTACAACACGTACAACAGGACTAGAAAAAGGACGTTCAATAGCCAGTAGCCAATAGCTTCCGTCTCGTACTTGCTTCAGAGCATGCATAGTTTTTGGTCCTTAGGAACAGCATACACACGAGCGGTTTTCCCGATAGGAATTGGTTCCGTCAGAAATATTTAGAACATGTTCTATTTCTAGGTCCGTCAGAATTTTCGGAAAAAAAAAAGTCCGATGAGGCATACATACGATCGGAATAGACGATGAAAAGACTCTGTCGGACTTTTTCTATCGGACATTCTGCTCGTGTGTACGTGGCATAACAGACCCTATCAGAGAAAAGTTTTGGAGCCACATCCAATTTAGAGATTACATATTTTATGTGTGCCTACAGGGATCAGAAAGTCTCTAAAATGTCCCTGGACCTGCACAACTGGGGAACCCCCAGGCTCCTGATCTAAGCACTAAATCCCAGAGCAATTTTTTTTTTTAACATGTAGTACTCTTTGTTGTAAAAAAATCGCTCCACTTCTGTTCATCCTGCCCACGGCAAGGTATGTCATTTCCTTTTTCCCATTGGCTCCTGGGATTCCAGTGTAATCAATCCCAGGAGTCAATGGGCATCCTCTGCTTCTAGCATTTCTTTATTTCAAAACCAGAAATGACGCAATGGGGTTTATTTACTAAAGCTAGAGAGGGCAAAATTAGTCTCAATTCTGCAGAGGAACCAATCAGCTTCTAACCTCAGCTTGTTTAATTAGGCTTTAGCAATAAAACCTGAAAGCTGATTGGTTTCTCTGCAGAATTGTGACAAATTTTGCCCTCTCTAGCTTTAGTAAATAAACCCCAATGTAAGGCAGAGGTGGGCGCCATTTTCCGGGTTGGAATGTGATTGACAAGTTGGTTGCCATAACAACAGGGCAAGTACTTCCGCTGCAACCTGTTCAGGGCAAACTGTGCCACGCAGTGTCATTACTGCGCAGGCGCGAGATCGGGAGGTGCATGCTGGGTAGCCAGCTGCCACATATGTCCAAAATTTTTGCTGGAAGTTTTTAGGGTATGTGCCCAAAGTCTACCACTTGATAAGGGGATCTTGCATTATGACTTGGTCAAAAAAACACATGGGAGGCAGAAGATGTAAGTCAGAGTTTGCAGAGGAACTTAAATGGGTTGTAGCATCACTCCAATGATTCTTCTTTTTAGGGTAAAGATATCAACTGGTGGGAGAAGCAGCAACCTTAAAGTGGATGTAAACCTGATTCATGAAATCTGACCTGTATATATCTGTAGTGTTTTCTTATCTCTCTCCAAAGCCCTATGTCCGGTGTATTTCTGCTGCTCCGTTCTTCTGTTATCAGCATTATAACTTCTGACACGTTCTCCGACAACTGAGATAAAACCAGCCTGAAATTTGTGTCGGGGTGGGTGCTATAAATAGATTAGCAAAGAGCTTGTCTAGTCACAGCACAGCTTCTTTTGTCTATGTGGAGGGGGAGGAGTGTGCCTTTCCTCCAATCAGCTGTCACACGGTGTATGTCAAGACTTCACTCCCAGTGCTGAAGAGGAAGAAAAAATTCTAACATGATGTGCACTTTCTAAAGAATATAGCAAGCGGAAGACAGCAGATATACATGTAAAACTTATATAGGGAGATTTGTTTCACCTCTGTGTATCACCTGAGGCTGTTCACTCCACTTGGTATAGGAGAGGGTTTACATCCACTTAATTTACATGGTCGTATTGCAGCACATGACAGGTCCACAAATGGCAAAAAAAAAACATAGCCCCTTCTGTTTAAAACCCAACTTCAGACAAAACATTACATTTTTTGGATGGAGCAATCGAAGGTTAGACCTTCAGATTTTTTTTCTTTGCCATCTATATCCCTACTGAGGACATTTTCACTTCCTATGAAGTGATTGTAGATCTCTTCATTAGACATGTGCAATTCATTTCGTTACATATTCGTTTTATAACGAATTTCAACAAATTCGGAAAAACGGAAATATCCGAATTAACGAAAAACCTCTTTAACAAATTTTGTAGAATATTCATAAATTAGAATATTTGAAAATTCATAATCTATGAATTTTCGGATTTCGAATTTTCGATTTTCCGAAATTTGAAATTTCAAAAATCCGAAAATTCGACAATTCGGAAATTCAAAAATTCGAAAATCCAAAAATAAAGGGAAATTAAAAAGAAGGAAAATCCAAAAATTTGAAAATCTGAAATAATAACTAATAATAACTTTAGTATTACTAACTATTAAATTATAGGTATTGGAATTTCCTTTCATTTGGCTGTTAGTGAACGTAATGAATACGAATTTATCCAACGTTATGAATTTTCTCAAATAACAAATGCCGTATCTAAACAAATGGAACGTAATGAATTATTAATATTAATAGATAACAATAATAATAAAAACATACTATTATTATTAATATTATTAATTATTAATTTGTTCTGTTCCATTTGTTTAAATGGAGACCAGACCGAGGAAGATTGACATTCGTTATTTCGGATAATTCGGAACATTGTATTCGTTACATTCACTAACAGCCAAATTTGAAAGGAAATTCCAATACCTTTAATTTAATAGTTAGTTATTATTAGGCAGTGCACATGTCTACTCTTTACTGAAGACACAGATAAAACAACAAACGTTAGGGCTTCTGATAATGGGGTTCATTTACTAAGGGCAAATGCAGTTGCTGCAGAGCTTAGTACAGTAAATGAACAGTAGATCTGCTGACTTCCATCATCCAATCATGTGCAAGCAAAAATGCATTTATTTTATTTTACTTGCATGTGATTGGATATTCTTTACAAAGTAAAGCTTTGCCTCATTTACTAAACTTTGGAGCAACTGCAAGTGCATAGTCTATTTGTCTTTAGTAAATCAACCCCATAGTCTTCACTACTATATGTGCTTTCCTATCCCAGCTACAACCTCACCCTCATTTCTTTTAAGAGCAGTAAGTGAGGATCATCCAATGGGGTCACAAGCTGAAATACAAACATTTTACCTCATTTATCAAGCTAAATAAAAAAACATATTGCCTGAAGTTAGGCTTAATCCTACCCTTAACATTTCTAAATATTTTGGGGTTGATTTACTAAAGGCATATCGACTGTGCACTTTGCAAAGTGCTCCAGAGCTTAGAAAATGAGCAGAAGCTTTGCTGACTTCCAATCATGTGCAAAGAAAAATGCTGTTTCTTTTTATTTTTTATTTTCCTTGAGTTTGGGTATTGTTTGCAAAGTGAAGCTTTATTTTATTCACTAAGCTCTGGAGGAACTGTACTTTGCAAAGTGCACAGTCTATTTGCCTTTAGTAAACCAAACCCTTTGTGAGAACTGTGAGCATTCAAACACTAGCGATCTACGTGAGGAAAGAGATTGAGGAAATCACATCAACAGCATATCAGGAACTCTGGCAACTTTGGAAGTTGGTGTGCGCCAATGGCATTATTTGCAATTAGTATCCCAGGGCACTGAAACTCATAGTAAGGCACTACTGACTAGTGCTCACCACACCTGGGACATGTCAGGTTTCCATTTGATGTGATGCAACATTCATCTGGTGGTATCTGCTGTGATGCATTGGCAGTCCATTCAAGTGAATGAGGTGCCCTAATGCAACGCATAATAGCATGTAACATAGCATGCACTGTGCACTAGTGTGTGAATAGACCCCAAAGAATAGTCCTTACAGTGAGGGAAAAAAGTATTTGATCCCCTGCTGATTTTGTACATTTTCCCACTGACAAAGAAATGATCAATCTATAATTTTAATGGTAGGTTTATTTTAACAGTGAGAGACAGAATAACAACAAACATATCCAGAAAATCGCATTTCAAAACAATTATAAATTGATTTGCATTTTATTCAGTAAAATAAGTATTTGACCCCTTCCCAAAACATGAATTAGTACTTGGGAGCAAAACCCTTGTTGGCAAGCAGAGATCAGACGTTTCTTGTAGTTGTCCACCAGGTCTGCACACATCTCAGAAGGGATTTTGTCCCACTCCTCTTTGCAGATCTTCTGCAAGTATTTGTAAGGTAAGGTTTCAAGGCTTACTTTTGGTAACTCAAACCTTCAGCTCCCTCCACTTATTTTCCAAGGGATTAAGATCTAGAGACAGCTGGGCCCCTACAAGACCTTAATGTGCTTGAGCCACTCCTTTTTTGCCTTGGCCATGTGTTTTGGTTCAGTGTCATGCTGGAATACCCCTCCATGACCCATTTTCAATGCCCTGGCTGAGTGAAGGAGGTCCTCACCCAAGATTTGATGGTACATGGCCTCATCCATCGTCCCTTTGATGCGGTGAAGTTGTCCTGTTCCCTTAGCAGAAAAACACCCCCCAAAAGTATAATGTTTCCACCTCCATGTTTGACTGTGGGGATGGTGTTCTTGGGGTTATAGGCAGCATTCATCCTCCTCCAAACACGGTGAGTTGAGTTGATGCCAAAGAGCTCAATTTTGGTCTCATCTGACCACAACACTTTCACCCAGTTCTCCTCTAAATCATTCGGATGTTCATTAGCAAACTTCAGACGGTCCTGTACATGTGCTTTCTTGAGCAGGGGGACCTTGCGGGCAATGCAGGATTTCAGTCCTTCACGGCGTAGTGGGTTACCAATTGTTTTCTTGGTGACTATGGTCCCAGCTGCCTTGAGATCATTGACAAGATTCTTCCATGTAGTTCTGGGCTGATTCCTCACTGTCCTCATGATCATTGAAACTCCATGAGGTGAGATCTTGCATCGAGCCCCAGACCGAGGGAGATTGACAGTTATTTTGTGTTTCTTCTACTTGCGAATAATCTCACCAACTGTTGTCACCCTCTCAACAAGCCGCTTGGTGATGGTCTTGTAGACCATTCGAGGAGAGATTGGTGATGGTCTTGTAGACCATTGGCGGAGAGATTGGAATCTGAGTGATTAATTGCTTCTGTGGACAGGTGTCTTTTATACAGGTAACAAGCTGAGATTAGGAGCACTACCTTTAAGAGAGTGCTCCTAATCTCAGCTTGTTACCTGTATAGAAGACACCTGGGAGCCAGAAATCCTGCTGATTGATATGGGATCAAATACTTATTTCACTCATTAAAATGCAAATCAATTTATAACTTTTTTGAAATGCGTTTCAGTTTTTCTGGATACATTTTGTTGTTATTCTGTTTTTCACTGTTAAAATTTTTTACCATTTTTTTGACCATTAAAATTATAAACTGATCATTTCTTTTTCTTTCAGTGGGCAAATGTACAAAATCAGCAGGGGATCAAATACTTTTTTTCCTCACTGTATGTCATATCTTAATGGCGCAGCATGGGCAGCCTCATTACTTCAAGGACAGGCTCTTCTACTCAAGAAATGTTTTTACACTTATTGCTTATTTTACAAAGCCGAGTGAGCAGTGTTAAATATACTGAGAATGTGTCATGTTTTAAGCAAAATCTGTTCTAAGGTCTCCTTGACATCAGACTGAGATTAGATATTAGGAAAGATGTCATGCTTTGCCAACATCTTCACATATTTCCATAATGGTAACATTTCTATGTGTACTTGGTGCCAGTGGAACAACATTGCCTTATAATTACCATCTTTCTGTAAAGGCATTGTCCACCCTTTACAAAAGTTTAAAAAAATTAATCCACAATAATAAAACGAACTTGTGCATTTACTACATTTATACAATAAAGAATGTATCATGTGTGCAATATATAGGCTACTCCATTGTTTACATTCCAGCCGCAGTTCTACAGTGGGGACGGAAAGTATTCAGACCCCCTTAAATTTTTCACTCTTTGTTATATTGCAGCCATTTGCTAAAATCATTTAAGTTCATTTTTTTTCCCTCATTAATGTACACACAGCACCCCATATTGACAGAAAAACACATAATTGTTGACATTTTTGCAGATTTATTAAAAAAGAAAAACTGAAATATCACATGGTCCTAAATATTCAGACCCTTTGCTCAGTATTTAGTAGAAGCACCCTTTTGATCTAATACAGCCATGAGTCTTTTTGGGAAAGATGCAACAAGTTTTTCACACCTGGATTTGGGGATCCTCTGCCATTTCTCCTTGCAGATCCTCTCCAGTTCTGTCAGGTTGGATGGTAAACGTTGGTGGACAGACATTTTTAGGTCTCTCAATTGGGTTTAAGTCAAGGCTCTGACTGGGCCATTCAAGAACAGTCACGGAGTTGTTGTGAAGCCACTCCTTCATTATTTTAGCTGTGTGCTTAGGGTCATTGTCTTGTTGGAAGGTAAACCTTCGGCCCAGTCTGAGGTTCTGAGCACTCTGGAGAAAGTTTTCATCCAGGATATCCCTGTACTTGGCCGCATTCATCTTTCCCTCGATTGCAAACAGTTGTCCTGTCCCTGCAGTTGAAAAATACCCCCACAGCATGATGCTGCCACCACCATGCTTCACTGTTGGGACTGTATTGGACAGGTGATGAGCAGTGCCTGGTTTTCTCCACACATACTGCTTAAAATTAAGGCCAAAAAGTTCTATCTTGGTCTCATCAGACCAAAGAATCTTAATTCTCACCATCTTGGAGTCCTTCAGGGGTTTTTTAGCAAACTGTATGCGGGCTTTCATGTGTCTTGCACTGAGGAGAGGCTTCTGTCGGGCCACTCTTCCATAAAGCCCCGACTGGTGGAGGGCTGCAGTGAAGGTTGACTTTCTACAACTTTCTCCCATCTCCCGACTGCATCTCTGGAGCTCAGCCACAGAGATCTTTGGGTTCTTCTTTACCTCTCCCACCAAGGCTCTTCTCCCCCGATAGCTCAGTTTGGCCAGAAGGCCAGATCTAGGAAGGGTTCTGGTCATCCCAAACGTCTTCCATTTAAGTATTATGGAGGCCACTGTGCTCTTAGGAACCTTAAGTGCAGCAGAAATTTTTTCGTAACCTTGGCCAGATCTTTGCCTTGCCACAATTCTGTCTCTGAGCTCTTCAGGCAGTTCCTTTGACCTCAAGATTCTCATTTGCTCTGACATGCACTGTGAGCTGTAAGGTCTTATATAGACAGGTGTGTAGCTTTCCTAATCAAGTCCAATCAGTATAATCAAACAGAGCTGGACTCAAATGAAGGTGTAGAACCATCTCAAAGATGATCAGAAGAAATGGACAGCACCTGAGTTAAATATATGAGTGTCACAGCAAAGGGTCTGAGTACTTAGGAGCATGTGATATTTCAGTTTTTCTTTTTTAATAAATCTGCAAAAATGTCAACAATTCTGTGTTTTTCTGTCAATATGGGGTGCTGTGTGTACATTTATGAGGGGAAAAAATTAACTTAAATGATTTTAGCAAATGACTGCAATATAACAAAGAGTGAAAAATTTAAGGGGGTCTAAATACTTTCCGTCCCCACTGCATACAGAGGCACCGACCTTATAGGTATAGGGCTAGAAGAAGTAAAGAATGGACTACAAGTGTGGTGACATCATCTCACTTTTGTGCGTCTCTCTGCCATGGTGGCAGGTAAGAATGGTAGTCTTCGCATCCACAGGTCACTGTGAATGGATCTGTGAATTAATGATGGGGCTGTGGGCAGAGTCAAACACAGCTGTGCTAAATTAAAAAACAAACAAAAACATGCCAGAGAGATGCACCCCCACTCTAAATATAGGTGTAGCGATATGCTGCCCTCTACTTGAAGCTACTAATATCACAGTGTTATGTATAATAATGTATGCACTTCCTGTCCATGGGTTTTTGGCTTTGAAACTCTGGAAGGAGGAAGTAGAGAGAGAGAGGCAGAGAACTGAGCCAAATTTAGAGAGAAAAGGGCCACCTGTGCTCAGAGCTAAGCAGCACTCAGTACCCAATATACCAGAGCAAACAAAGAAGCAATTTGCCCATGGGACTTTTAGGAGTGGTGCTATGTAAATGTAATACATCAAATGTATAAAAAAAGGTACAAAATGTGTTTCAATTCTCATAAAAGACATATACACTTCCACATTAAGTTGTGTCAGAATAAAAGTACAGTTTCACCAATGTACATTCTAAATGCCAACATAGTTGGTAAATCATTGTTCATTTGCAGAAACTGTAATCCCTATGCATTTCACGGGACAATGCCAACTTCATCAGGAGACAACCAAAATTGGTTTAAGTGTACATATAGAGGTTTAATAGCGTATAAATCAAGGCCATATGATAAAAGCCAAAAGAAAATTATATCTGGATCTCAATGCTGTGAAATACTTCAGGAGGCAGGGCACTGAGAACGGACCCTCTTGTTAGAAGAAAATCAGTGAAAGGTTCAAGAAACGCAGCAGCATAGAGAAATGCTGCACATCTAGATGATCACCACCACGTGATCTTTTACACACAAGGGCTGTTACTGCTGCTGTATTTTCACCCAGATCAGAAGCAAAAACCATTATGCAAGTATTCAATAGTTCTAATAGTTTAGCTACGGCTGCCCAATGCTTCCTGAGTGTGTATCTAAATCCTTGAGACAGACTTCTGTCTTATTCTTATCATTTCACATGCTCAGTGCCAGATAGCCAGGTCTGTGCTACTGAATGTATGTAGTGGTTAGAGATCGCTGAACACCCCCCCCCCCCCGGTTCAATTCAGGCCAGAACTCTCGAGCATTGCGAAAGTTCGCAGCCGAATAACGAACCCCATTGAAGTCTATGGAACCCGAACTGGAAAAATCAAAAATATGCATTTCGAGGGGTTATATGCAAATTATTGGGCATACAAAGAGTATGGGGGTCCAGGTACTGTCCTGGGGGACATGTATCAATGAGAAAAAAGTTTGTA
Source organism: Lithobates septentrionalis (assembly GCA_037952835.1). Classification (NCBI taxonomy): domain Eukaryota; kingdom Metazoa; phylum Chordata; class Amphibia; order Anura; family Ranidae; genus Lithobates; species Lithobates septentrionalis. Next base: position 1,042,837 of record JBBDGP010000653.1, on the reverse strand, counting down.
AAAAACATTATTTTTAAATGAGCAGTGATTTACTGATGCTTAAAGTGAAACAATAAAAATGAAAAATTCCTTTAAATATAGTGCCTGGGGGTCCCCGTAGTCCACCTGTAAAGTGGCGCATCCGTACTGTGTATAGAACCTGCTGCAACAAATCTGACATTTACAAAAGGCAAAAGCTTTCTTTATTTTATAAACAACGACATGGGGAGCCAGACTGATTTATGATGAGGCCACAATTTAGTGCACTCAGAACAAGATTAGAACATTTTAGGGATAAATTTGAGTGTTTGTTTCGCAGGCTTTGGATAGAAGTAACAGGTGCATAGAAATTGGGCTTTGGATGTTGGTGGTGCCTTCGCACCGTAACCCTATAGAGGTACTCTTGATGAAAGCAAGAATTTGTTTGCTTCAAAAAATATAATATGCCCCGGTCAAACAGTGGCTGAAAAATTAGGCTTTGGGTGTTGGTGGCTTAGGCTTTGGGTGTTGTAATGATATGCACCTGTCAAACAGGTGCGGAAACATTGGTCCTTGGGTGTTAATTGTGCCCATGAAACCTATACCAAAAATTTATTCCTGATAGAATCAACACCCACAAAGTTAGGAAGCCTAGACAGTCTTGCAGAGATTCCAGATCCAGAAAACACTTAATCAGCGACATCAGCATCAGGGGCTTGATACTATAGCTGCTGCTAATCCAGGACTGATTCATTTTGATAAATGTCAGCCGGTCAATGTAATCTGTGGACAGACTCGCTCTTTTATCTGTCACAAAACCTCCGGCAGCACCTAATGCCCGTTCAGAAAGCACGCTGGATGCAAAGCAGCCCAGCAGCTCAATTGCATACTGGGCAAGTTCTGGCCAGTGGTCTATTCTCATGACCCAGTAACTCAGTGGCTTGTCAACTGGAAAGCTCTCCATGTCTGTTTTCGCCCCTAGATAATCTCCCACCATATGATGCAGACGCTGCTGACGGAATGTGGAAGCTGACAGACCTGGTCACCGAGGACTAAAAAAAATTGAAATGCATCACTGAGGCGGCTCCCTTCTCCACCGCTCCTCTCTTGACCAACAGAAGCCTTAAAACTAGCCTTTTCATGAGACGGTAACCTAGCAGAGTCTGGAAAAGTATTCCATAAACTTCTCTTTAAGGTGTCCTCAAGATATTTCATCCTCTGCCCCCTCTGTGAGGACAGGATGAGTTCTGAGACTTTCTACTTGTAACAATGGTCAAGGATGGTTGCCAACCAATAGTGATCCTTCTCCTTGATGCCACAAATTCTTGGGTCCTTCACAGGCTTTAAAGAATGAGGGAGCCCATGCACTGCAAGTTTGCAGAGGTATGAGAAGCAGAGTCCTTGGGGTCACTGAGGATTACAGTATCTGTAACTGCCCCCTCCCAGCTACGTACTACTCCCAAGGGCTCTGGGGGTGGAAAACCATCTCTTAAGGTTTGATGTATGTCTTACTCTGCTTCAATGCCTCCAAAACTGCCAGAATTTTTATCCTCCTCCTCTTGTGTGTTCTGTGGCATTGCAAAACTGGTGTCTGCATAAAGCAGGCCTTGAGAGCAAAGAAAGTCCCCCTCTTGCTCCCGCTGCTCTGCCACGAGTGCCCTGTTCATAATGCCATGCAGAGTCAGTGACACAACAAGGATTGTGTCACTGATGCATGCATTGTCACGGCTCAACATCCTTGTCGCCTCCTCAAATGGTGACAGCACAGTGCATGCATCCTTTATCAGCAGCCATTGGCATGGGGAAAAAAACCGAGCCAGCCTGAGGCTGTCATTGTGCCATACTGACACAGGTACTCGTTGACGGCCCTCTGCTGCATGTGCAGCCACTGCAGCATTGCCAAAATAGAGTTCCACCTGGAAGGCATGTCACAAATCAAACTGTTTATGGGCAGGTGGAATCTCCGCTGAATTTCAGCCAGCTGAGCACTGGCTGTGTGTGACTGCCTGAAATGGCTGCAGACTCTTCTGGCCTCCTTTAGCAGATCTTCCAACCCTGGGTGCCTGTTTAAGAAACGCTGCTCTACCAGATTGAGGACATGTGCCAGGCATGGCACATGTGTCAACTTTCCCTGTCTAAGGGCGGACAGGAGGCTAGTGCCATTATCGCACACCACCATTTCTGGCTCCAGCTGGCATGAACCACCTCTGGGCCTGCCGCTGCAGAGCTGAAAGAATATCTGCTCTGGTGTGGCTCCTGTCCCCTAGATAGACCAGCTGAGGCACTGCATGGCATCATTAGCCTGACTCCTTAAATAGCCCCTTGAATGCTTAGGGGTACTGGTGGTCCATAGGACAATTCAGCAGAGTAGGGCATGGAGGAGAAGGGGGTGGAGCTTACAAATCTCACATCATCACCACCAGCTGTATAGAGACATGGCGGCAAAACAAGCTGCAACACTGAGCCTGCCCTGCATTCTTCCTAGTTGCAAGCAGGGTTACCCAGTGTGCTGTGAACAAAATATATCATCCCTGACCATGCTTGCTGGACCACGTGTCAGCAGTAACGCAGACCTTGCGGCTTACTGTCTTGCCCAAGGATTCCACAACATTGCCTTCTACATGATGGTACAGAGCTGGAATGGCCTTAAGTGCAAAGAAATAGCTACTGGGAACCTGCCATTGTGGTACAGCACATTCTGCAAAATCACGGAAGGGGTTAGAATCCACCAGATGGAAAGACAGGAATTGTAAAGCCAGCAGCTTTGACAGGCTTAAATTTAGACACTGGGCATGTGGGTGGCAGTGACTGTATTTTTTTTTTCGCTGCAACAGCTGGGGCAGAGAAATTTGCCTGCTATATTCTACAGCTGGTGGTGTGCTGCTGAAAGACATGCTGCAAGGACCTCTGCCACCCTTTGCTATACCATCATCCCTGTCAGTGGAGGCTGCTGAGAGGTCATGAGATATAGCGGGGTAGACCTGAAAGGTGAGGAGTGAGGAGGAGCAGAATTGTGTCGATTTTGTGTGACTTTCAGGTCCAATGGGCTGAGTGGTGAGAGGTTAAATGCCTTGTCAAGTACCCAAATGGCTGGTGTTTTTGCCATGCTTGATCTGCTTGAGGCACAATGTGTAAATTACAAGAGGCTGTACATGTGCTAAAAAAAGGCCCAGATAGCTGAGCTGTGGAAATGGGCCAGGAGATAACAGCTCCACAATGTGATGGAATAGGGTGACTGCTCTCTACACTTCCATGATGGCTTCCTTGTTGGGGTTGTGCCTCACCCTCACTTTCCTCCTCTACTCTATCCTGGACCCAAGTCGCATCAGTGACTTCATCATCATCTTCCCCTCCATCCTCATCATCACTGGAGCCAACTTGGCAATACGCTGCTGCTGGGGGAACATGACTGCCAATTTGTTGTTTAACAGTGTTCTCCCCTCTCTGTAGGCTCATGTTCTACCTCAGAACCAACATCAGAATCAAGTAATGGCTGTGCATCATCAAGGAGCAAGTTGCTGACACTGTGTTCAAATAACTCGGCTGACTCCTCCATGCATGATTCTGGGGCTATGGCAGGAGTAGCTGTGGAAAAGGAGGCAGAATAAGTTGCTCTGGCAGCTGTGGTGGACTGCACACTATTCTCTGCTTGGGTGACAGAGGATGAGGAGCAGGGCCGTCTTTCCAAGCGGGCACACCTGGGTACAGCCCAGGGACCCCAGATGCACATGGGGCCCCATCAGGGCCGGTCGAAACTTCGGTGTGGCCCCCGCCCAGCTCTCACCTGTGTCCTATTCTCTGCTCTCTCTCTCCCCGGAGAACTCAGCACTGACATCGGCCACGAGCTGGAATACAGACTGGAGCGTCTGAGCCAATCAAAGCAGTGTGGGGCGGGACTCAAAACGGGGAGAGCGAATCAGGAGCAGACAAGGTGGGTATTTGTATACATGTGACATCATCACACGCAGGTAAATCTTCGGGAAGCCCAAGTCTGAGGATGAAGACCTGAGAGGCGCAAAACACCACCCATTACTCCACCTTACATTATAAACGCCGCCCATTACTCCGCCCTACATTAAAAACACCACCCATTACTCTGACCTACATTATAAACACTGCCCATTACTCCACTCTTCACTTTAATAGTTATTGACTCGGATCTAGAGAGAAGCTATTGGAATTGCCCCCGCTCTGCTCGCCGTCACACACAGCCCCGCCTCCTCCTGACCCCGCACCTGTGATAGACAGAATGCGGGTCCAATGCTGGGATGTGTTCTGTCTATCACAGGTGCGGGGTCAGGATGAGGCGGGGCTGTGTCTGTGACGGCGAGCGGAGGCAATTTTTATGTAAGCTGTAACAGCAGCTATCAGGTCTGTGATCTCCGGCTCTCCTCTTACTTCCTCTTCCACAGTGAGTCTGCAATGGGGGCACGGTGAGGCTGCAATGTTGGGCACAGTGAGGCTGCAATGTTGGGCACAATGAGGCTGCAATGTTGGCACAGTGAGGCTGCAAGGCACAGTGAGGCTGCAATGTTGGTACGATGAGGCTGCAATGTTGGCATGGTGAGGCTGCAATGTTGGCACAGTGAGGCTGCAATGGGGGCACGATGAGGCTGCAATGGGGGAACGGTGAGGCTGCAATGGGGGCACAGTGAGGCTGCAATATTGGCACGGTGAGGCTGCAATGTTGGGCACGGTGAGGCTGCAATGTTGGGCAAGGTGAGGCTGCAAGGGGCACAGTGAAGCTGCAATTTTGGGCACAGTAAGGCTGCAATTCGGGCACGGTGAGGCTGCAATGTTGGGCACGGTGAGGCTACAATGTTGGGCACGGTGAGGCTGCAATGTTGGGCACTGTGAGGCTGCAATGTTGGGCACAGTGAGGCTGCAATGTTGGGCATAGTGAGGCTGCAATGGGAGCATGGTGAGGCTGCAATGTTGGCACAGTGAGGCTGCAAGGGGCACAGTGAGGCTCCAATGTTGGCATGGTCAGGCTACAAGGGGCACAATGAGGTTGCAATGTTGGGCACGGTGAGGCTGCAATGTTGGGAATGGTGAGGCTACAATGTTGGGCATGGTGAGGCTACAATGTTGGGCATGGTGAGGCTGCAATGTTGGGCACGGAGAGGCTGCAATGGGGGCACAGTGAGGCTGCAATGTTGGGCACGTTGAGGCTGCAATGTTTGCATGGTGAGGCTGCAATGTTGGCACGGTGAGGCTGCAATGTTGACACGGTGAGCCTGCAAGGGACACAGTGAGGCTGCAATGTTGGGCATGGTGAGGCTGCAATGTTGGCATGGTGAGGCTGCAATGTTGGCACGGTGAGGCTGCAATGTTGGCACAGTGAGGCTGCAATGTTGGGCATGGTGAGGCTGCAATGTTGGCACGGTGAGGCTGCAATGTTGGCACAGTGATGCTGAATTGTTGGCACGGTGAGGCTGCTATGTTGGCACAGTGAGGCTGCAAGGGGCACAGTGAACCTGCAATGTTGGGCACAGTGAGGCTGCAATGCGGGCACAGTGAGCCTGCAATGTTGGCACAGTGAGGCTGCAAGGGGCACAGTGAGGCTGCAATGTTGAGCACGGTGAGGCTCCAATGTTGGCATGATCAGGCTACAAGGGGCACAATGAGGTTGCAATGTTGGGCACGTTGAGGCTGCAATGTTGGGCACGGTGAGGCTACAATGTTGGGCACAGTGAGGCTGCAATGTTGGGCACAGTGAGGCTGCAATGGGGGCACGGTGAAGCTGCAATGTTGGCACAGGGAGGCTGCAAGGGGCACAGTGAGGCTGCAATGTTGGGCACAGTGAGGCTCCAATGTTGGCACAGTCAGGCTACAAGGGGCACAGTGAGGTTGCAATGTTGGGCACAGTGAGGAATTATACTTTAATTCTTGAGAGTAGGTGTGGAAATTGGTACAGGCTTGTAGGATAGGTTTAGTAAACCCGTCCCCCACCTCCTGTGCATGCTGTGACTGGATAGCACGGGCAGCATCACTAAACAGAGGAAATGGTGCCCTGCCTGAGGACAGGCCACGTCCACCTTTGCCTGTGGCTACTGGCCCCCTCACAGTGCCATGGGAACATCTGCCTCTCCTTGTTAGCCTCCCAGACATGATTGGGGGGAGGTTTATTATCGAAATCTGAAATGTAGTAGAGAAGGGGAAATGTGTTTGGTGCACTTTAACTTGAGTACTTACTACACTACAATATACTGCAGTAAAACTGCACTGACGCAATTCAATATACTGCAATAAATGAGCACTAACGCACTTCAGTATACTGCCTTTAAAGTGCACTAAGGCACTTGAATATACTGCAGTCAAATTGCACTGACACACTTTAAAATACTGCAGTAAAACTCCACCAAGGCACTTCAATATACTGCAGTAAAAGTTCGCTAACCTAATCCAATATACTACAGTAAAAGTGCACTAACACAATTCAATATACTGCAGTAAAAGTGCACTAACGCTCTTCAATATACTGCAGTAAACGTGCACTAACCCAGTTCAATATACTGCAGTAAAAGTGCACTAACGTACTTCAATATACTGCAGTAAACATGCACTAACGCAAATAAACAGTCGCACTACACTCACACTGCACTTTCACTATATTCAGCCTAAACTGACACTAAAGTAAAAATAAATAGTCACACTACACTCACGCTATCACTATATTCACACTACACTTACACTCACAATAGAATCACAGGAGCACACTACAGGACACTAATGCCTCGTACACACGGTCGGACTTTCTATCCTACTTGGTCCGGCACACTTTCTGACGGACTTTGTCCGCCAGGTGCGCCGGACTTTAAAACGGACGGACTTGCCCACACACGCCGGGACTTTCCGGCGGGCTAAGTCCGCCCGTCTTTCCGACGGACTTTCGCCGGAGTTCCGGCGGACTTTCAGAATGAACGGACTTGCCCACACACGGACAAGTCCGTTCATTTTGAACGTGACTCAGGTGTGACGGGACTAGCAAAGGATGTCAATCTTGCCGCTTTTATCGGCGAGATTGACACCTTGCGAGCCCCGTTGCGGGGCATACCAGGCCCTTAGGTCTGGTATGGATTATAAAGGGAAGCCCCTACGCCGAAAAAACGGCGTGGGGTCCCCCCTAAAATCCATACCAGACCCCGATCCGAGCACGCAGCCTGGCCGGTCAGGAAAGGGGGTGGGGACGAGCGAGCGCCCCCCCCCCCTCCTGAACCGTACCAGGCCGCATGCCCTCAACATGGGGGGTGGGTGCTTTGGGGGAGGGGGGCGCCCTGCGGGGCCCCCCCACCCCAAAGCACCTTGTCCCCATGTTGATGAGGACAAGGGCCTCTTCCCGACAACCCTGGCCGTTGGTTGTCGGGGTCTGCGGGCGGGGGGCTTATCGGAATCTGGGAGCCCCCTTTAATAAGGGGGCCCCCAGATCCCGGCACCCCACCCTATGTGAATGAGTATGGGGTACATGGTACCCTTACCCATTCACCTAGGGAAAAAGTGTAAGTAATAAAACACACTACACAGGTTTTTAAAATATTTTATTAAACAGCTCCGGGGGGGGGGGGATCTTCCTCCGGCTTCGGGGGTCTTCTTCCGGCTTCGGGGGTCCCTCCGCTTCATCTTCTCCCGGCGTCCGGTTGGTTCTTCTCCGCTCTCTTCTCCCGGTGTTCCAGTTCTTCGGCCGGCTCCTCTGCTGTCTTCAGGTAGCTCTCTTGCCAGCAGAGGTCCGGACTTCTGAGCTGCTGGGCTTCTTCTCTTCTCTTCTCCAGATGTTGACACGACGCTCTCTCCGGCTGGACTGCTCTCCGAGGGCTGCGTTGTGACTTATATAGGCGGAGACCCCGCCCCCTTTTGATGTCACAGTCCCTGGGCATGCTGGGACTGTGACGTTTTAGGGGGCGTGGTCAACATCACCCGCAGGGCGCCCCCCTCCCCCAAAGCACCCACCCCCCATGTTGAGGGCATGCGGCCTGGTACGGTCCAGGAGGGGGGGGCGCTCGCTCATCCCCACCCCCTTTCCTGACCGGCCAGGCTGCGTGCTCGGATCGGGGTCTGGTATGGATTTTAGGGGGGACCCCACGCCGTTTTTTCGGCGTAGGGGCTTCCCTTTATAATCCATGCCAGACCTAAGGGCCTGGTATGCTCCGCGCTCGCCGCAATAGGAAAATTTGTTTTTCCTATTGCAGCGAGCGCGAGATGCAATACCCTGCCCTCGTGTCATATCTGGTCCGTCGGACCAGCATACACACGAGCGGGCTTTCCGTCGGACCAGCACACACACGAGCGGACTTTCCGCCCGAAACTGAGTCCGACGGAAAGATTTAAAACTTGTTTCAAATCTAGGTCCGGCGGGCTTTTGGGAAGAAGTCCGCCGGCGCCCACACACGGGTGGATTGTCCGGCACACTCTGGTCCGCCGGACCAAGTATGCCGGAAAGTCCGACCGTGTGTACGCGGCATAACTCGCTAGTAGCAATGAACAGAGCCCTGTTCTATCTATCTCCACTCCAATATCACACTGCAAAAGGCTGTTCTGGGAAGGAACCTTTTATAGTGGGGGGGGGGGGGGGGGTGGGCTTATGAGCAATGAGCCATGATTGGACACAGTTATCATTACTTTCTCCAATCATGGCTCTGACAGTCTTCTGTGTCCTGATTGGGCAAAACCTTCACCCAACACTAGTAGTGGTCACCTTTCAGTATATTGGTAACATGTTTATTGCACTATAGTTTACAGGATATGCCTCTCTTGTTATTCTAGTTAACCCTGTCCCTTTTGGTCTGGGATTATATACCTAATTTTAGCTTAACCACATAAGGACCGGAAGGATTTGCCCCCTTAATGACCAGGCCATTTTTTGCGATATGGCACTGCATCGCTTTAACTGACAATTGCACGGTCATACGATGTTGTACACAAACAAAATTTATGTCCCTAGGTGCATGCGTGGCAGCTCGTCGGATGGACGTCTGGTCAGGGAGCTCCGCACCGTCCGGCCAACTAGCCTCTCCACAGCCAATATCCCGGCAGAGCCCTGGCCCACTACACAGCTTGGGGATCGCAGAACCGGCAGGGATCGTCAGGATGGTGGGGGAACAGCCAGGAAGGACCTTTCCCTTTACTGGACACCAGACCTGGATCCGCAGCCTCGTCCAAGATGGCACCCGCTGCTTACACATGAAGTGGAGAGCTGGGGACAGAGGACTCCATAGCAGACCAGGATGCCTGCTCTGCTGGGCCCCACAGTGAGTACACACTGTCCCACCTCCAAAGAATATTTCATTGGCAGAGCCCTGGAGGATATGGCCCTCACCCCCATGGAGGATATAACTGCCAGCCCAGAGGAATGTAGTACTTCCAAACGGGGCAATGTTTTCTACAATGCTCTCCAGAGGTCTGTCTCAGACTGCTGCTCAAATCACCACCGCCATTCAGGCTGACTTGCAGCATTTAGGTGCGAGGATTGAGGCCACTGTAACTATAGCGGACCAGACAGTTAACAGAACAAATCAAAATACTGCCCGCATTACTGCATGACCAGCTAGATACCGCATTCTCCAAAATCGATGACATTGAAAATAGATTGCAGACATATAATTTCAGAATTAGGGGAGTCCCTGAATCAAGGACGTTGATGAAATAGTCTGTTCTTTCATAAAGGAACTTATCCCAACATACTAGATCACCGCCTCTAGATGGACCAGGCCCATAGAGCCCTGCAAACCCCCCGCAAAAGGTGGCCTCCCCAAGAGACATTGTGGTTAAGCCACACTTTTACAAAGTGAAAGCGGAGGTTATGCACAGCTCCCGGGAGGAATGTTCCCTCTCTTTTTTTCTCTAGGGTCAACCTATAGAAATCTTTGCGGACTTATCACCCTACATTCAGAAGCGAAGATCGCTGGAACCGCTTCTCCAAGTGTTGACCCAGAAATCTGTCTCATACAAGTGGTCGTTCCCCTTTCATCTGACCTTCTCCCTGCATAATAAACCCTACGATTTCTCATCCTTCACAGAAGGGGAACGGCTGCTCCTGCAACTGGGCCTTATCTCTCAGGATCCATCGACAGCTTCGGCTTCCAGAGGCCCCAACTCGTCATGCAAAAGACCACCACCGTCTAGTCCTATCACTTCTTTGTGGCAGAAACATCAATCTAAGAAGTCCAAGGACTATAGACCACCCTAGCTCATACCCACTGTCCGGGACTCCCCAAGGCCAGCTTTCAATCCACCCTGATCCGTATGGATCCACCTGCAAAATTTTTTCATCTCCTTGTTGAGCCGAGCCCTGCTTGGCACAGCCCTTCGCACTCCTCCACCATCATTTAGGAGCGCAGAAGACGCTGTTTTGTGTTTTGTTCCCTTATTAGGTCATCAAGACTGTTCCTGATCCAAATTCTTGCTTTATATTGGACATCAATAAGTTCACCAAATATCCTCTGCTTATTGTCTAGCATATAGATTCCTGCATATACTTCTGGCATATGTTTATATCACAGTATTGAATATTTACATGGCTGAGGCAACAGGTTGAGAGATCACTCTCGACCTGCCACCCTGCTAATTCCTGTCGAGCTGGGCTCTGTCCTGGCCTGTGACCCGTGCTGGTCTGGATCCCCTAGGGGGTCCCACTGGCCAGCTTGGGGGTCAGGACCGGCTTCTCTCTTCAGGGACCTTTAAATCTATATCACAGCTATTGTTAGTTGAGGTGGCTGGAGCGGTTGTCCTGCTCCTCCACTTGTCGCTGACTGGGAATTTCTTTTGATCCCACTCGGAGATTGCTACTTTTCCCCTGTTTTTGTGGGATGTTTCTTGGGAAAAGGTTTATGGTGAGAGGGGGCAGGCTGCCTCTCACCATACTGGGTTTGGGGGTTTATTACTTCTTGTATTTTGATGTTTACATGTTTTGCTTCTCTTCTTTTTTGCCAGAAGGTCCTCCTCTTCCCCCCGTGCTTTCCTCTTCTTCTCCTCACCCTCGAAGGTCACCTAGACGTCGACTTCTTTTTCTCTCAGGCACTTGTTCTTTCATTTCGCCAGACTCGGACTCCAGGTCAGAAGTATTCCTCTCGTCTGTTCAGGGTAAGATCCACACAGATGATGCAGCTACCTCACCCTCTGATCCATGCACGTAGCTAAACCTACACCATCCCCTTTACACGTAGTCTCGCATAATGTGCAGGGCCTTAAAGCGGAGTTATACCCAAAAATGGAACTTCCGCTTTAAGTGCAGGTGACCCCCTAGCAGATACCCTCTTTTTAGAAGGATCCAGCTCCCACTTCCTCCCGGAGCACCGCGGCACCAGAAGGAAGATCACCTCTCCCCCCTCCCTCTCGGCAATCATCTGGAACACGTCCCAGGTCCCAGATGATTTCTTGGCCAGTCACAGTGTGCAGCACGGCTCGTGCATGCACAGTGCGTGCCCGGCTGTGAAGCCACAGCCGGGCGCCCACAGTGATAATCCTGGCACCGCAGAGAGGAGGGGGAGAGGAGCGGGGCTTCGCTCGCCCACATTGCTGGACCGTGGGACAGGTGAGTGTCCGATTAATAAAAGTCAGCAGCTACACTTTGTGTAGCTGCTGACTTTTATATGGGTAGAACTCTGCTTTAATTCTCCTGTCAAAAGGAGAAAACTGTTCAAACTAAATCAAACTAAAACCTCTCTCAAGTGGCAGTTGGAAGGAGTGGTAATCTTCGGGGGCGACTCAAACGTGGCATTTGACCTATCACTGGACAAATCAGGGTCAGGACTCCCCCGCACAAAGTGGCCCCCTAAACAAAGTCTAAAAATAGATAAACTCCTCTATGACTCCAGGTTGGTAGACATTTGGAGAGAACTCAATCCCCACTCCAAAGACTACACACATTACTCCGCACCTCACTGGCCCTATGCCAGGATAGATCATCTTTTCCTTCCAGCCTCACAAATACCGCTTGCTGTTAAATCGACTATTAGGGACTCTCCTATCTCAGATCACTCCATGGTAATGCTTTACCTGCGCTATTCCAACAACTAAAATAGGCAATTTACGTGGCGACTTAATAAGGCTCTCCTAAGAAAGCTGGTTCATTGCACCCTCATAGAAAATAACTTGAACAATTATTTTCTTACGAATGACAATGACGCAACTACCCCAGCTACTCTGTGGGCGACCCACAAGGCTGTCATAAGAGGCAAGATCATTCAGCTGTCTTCCCATCTAAAATGGGAACATTGAGCCCAATCGTTAGACTCTCCAAGGAATTTCATGCTTTAACCAAGCAATATAAACGTGACCCCACTCGAATTTCACTTCATAAACTGGAGGCAGCCCGACTAAACCTAAACTTGGCCCTAACCACTGAGGCTGAAAAGTGCCACAGATGGTCTGGTGCACGATTGGTTCTAAACTGGCAGCCAAACTGTCTCCCAAACCCTGCTCTCTTGCTTTTCCCAAAATCTGCATGCCCTCTTGCACTTTAACACAGAACCCCCAACATATTATGGAACTCTTCCATAAATTCTATGCTAACCTCTACAAAGACAATAATTCATGTCCCCATGCCCAACTCGAAGACTTGCTCGATAAAGTTTCTCTTCCCAAGCTCTCGGCTAACCATACAGCCCTCCTAGAAAAGCCTCTTACCTCCTCCGAGGTAATAGAGGCCATCAAGTCCCTTAAACAAGGTTCTGCTCCCGGCCCAGATGGGTTTTCTGTCACCTTACCTGGTCCGGTTCTCTATTTGGGTATACCTTTAGAAAAATCCTTAAATCTGGCATATATCTCAGTCCTCCCTAAACCAGGCAAGGATGCAAGTGCGATTGGCAACTATCGCCCAATCTCCTTGATCAATAATGGTCTCAAGCTTTTAACGAAAATACTAGCGAGCAGACTTTCGTCCTTCATAGCTCAGTATGTGCATAAGGATCAAGCAGGATTTATCCAAGGCAGGCAGGCACAAGACCAGATAAGAAGAGCCATAGACGTTATCACCTTACTTCGATCACACTGGGATGAGGGGGGCCCTCAAGAGTGATTTTTTACTTTCTATAGACCTCCAGAAAGCCTTCAACACAGTCACATGGCCCTATATTTTCAGGGTTCTGGAGAGATGGGGCCTTGGCCCCAACTTCTTACGCATTCTGCATTCACTTTACTCTAATTTGAGCGCTCAAGTGAGAATGCAGGGCAGATACTCAGCTCCTTTTGCCACACCAGACAAGGCTGCCCACTCTCGCCCCTAATATTCACCATAGCCATAGAAACGTTGGTGGTGGCTATCCTAAACCATCCTGATATTAGGGGAGTAATGTGCGCCCCCCAAGAGCATAAATGCGCCCTATTTGCGGATGATATGCTTCTCTTTGTTACATCACCCCTTATCTCAACTCCAAATATCTTTATCCTCCTTCACCAGTTTAGGGCTGCCTGCAGTCTCCAGGTCAATGTTTCTAAATCTTTGGCTTCAAATATCTCTGTCCCCCCTGACTTGGTGGAATGTATGCGGGTACATTTTCCATTTACTGTATCTGGAGTTTGACGTCTATCTCATACTTGGGGGTTAACTTGGCTTCCAATTTTGACCTCTTGTACTCCTGCAACTATCCTCCTATGTTTAAAAAACTATTAGCGGACCTGTCCATATGGTCCAAACATGATCTATCCTAGCTGGGAAGGGTGAATTCCATCAAAATGACGCATCTGCCTTGTCTTCTGTACCTCTTTAGATCCCTCCTGATCCCGATTAGGAAAACACAACTACTACAATTCCAGTCTTCAATTCTGAAATTTATATGGGGGTCCAAAGGTAGGCACTGCTCCAAAGACACTCTTCAGACTCAAATCCCGGGGCGGCCTAGCCCTTCCTAATATATGGTGGTATTACCAGGCAGCACAAATAGCTCAGGTCTCCATTGCCTACTCACGAGGTCCTAAACCGGATTGGCTTCTAATGGAGAGACAGGCAGCACCTCAATACACAATAGATTATCTACTCTGGTCCCCTTCCCATCTCAGACTGGCGATACTAGCCCCCACCCTCTCCCATTCGTTAGCATTTTGCGACTGACTATAGAAGCATTCCGCATTGACCTCTAACTTCCGACCACTTGCTCACTTGTTCCACAATCCAGACTTCCCCTCTGGCCAAAACATCCTAGCTTTCAAATGGTGGCTCAATAAGGGTTTATTCAGGATAGGACACTTTTTTAATTCAATGGGGCCCCTCTGAGTTGGATACTGTGTCAGTAAATTCAAAATGCCAAAATCGCAGAAGTATAGACTATCCCAAATTTCCCACTATCTGCATTCCATATGGCCCAACAAACCTGATTCCCCTACACTGACCGAATACGAGACATGGTGCTCCAATATCAAGGATCAGAGGGGGTATATCCATCATCTATTCCTCACTTGCCAAGGCCATTAGCATTGTTGTGCAGGCGCTGTGTGGTATCAGCGACGCCTTTGTGTGGGTACGCCAGTTACCGAGTGGATATTCTGCTAGGGGGTTGGCACCTCCCCTCCATCTTCCGTCAGTGTGACATTGATGGCCACCCTGGATCACACTCGAGTATTTATACTCCCCCCAGTTTGACATGTGCCCCTTGTGGCTGTTGGCTCCCGTGGACCTTAGGCACCATCTTGGATCTTAGGGGTTGGCTCAGAAGCACTAGTTAGCCCTGGTTGGCTCAGCAGCAGGAGGTAGCCCATGTTATAGGTTTTCACAATTGTTTTTTTTTCGTACTGTTGCCCTCACTTTTATCCCTCTACCCATAATTGGGACACGACCTTCTCCCCTTCACGCTTTACCCGTATATGGGACTTTCCCATCACATCACTTCCTTTTCCCACTCATCCTTTGGGGTTATCCTCGGTTCTTCTTTTCCTTTTCTTTTTCAGCATACATACTCATTACATCTACCGAAATACTTTATTTTAACCCCTTTTTTAGATTACTCACGGTCATGCCACTCACCTCCTATCTACCATCCATGGACCACCCCACTCCCAGGGACATTTGTCTCCTGAGGGTTCATTCCAACATCGTATCTTGGGATATGCCGCCTCAGCTCCCGGGACTGATGACTTGTCCGGCCGGTGCACGACCCTCACTGCTTTCAGCCAGACCCATAGGTGATCTGTAAGTTTGGGTGGATGTGTCAGACTTACCCGTACCAGACTGACGAACCCGATGTAGCAGAGGATGGCTTCCCGTACGTATCTGGTTCCCGGCCCCTGATAGAGTACACAGAAGGCACAGGAGCACAGAATGGTATGAGAGCCTGGCGGGTGGTTTGCAGGAATAAGGCCCAGGATACCTGACACAAGCTGGCAGGTGGTAATAGGTAGGCTGGAGATCAGCTAACAGGTGCAGAGCAGGCAGATCCGGTCACTAGCAAAGTTGGCAGCAGGCGGTCAGCACGGTACAAAGGGAGCAGGCAGATACAAGGTCCAGGTCACAGGCAGGTTTTGGCAACAGGCAATCAGCACGGTACAAGGGGTCAGGCAGATTCAACGTCAGAGGCAGGCCGGGGTCAATTTGCAGGCGGATAGCAGAGAGAGAGAGTCCAGTAAACAAGCCGGGTGACAGGGAGATCAGAGCAATACACAGGAAACAGGAAGTTCGGAAACAGGAAGCTGATGATCGGACAGCACTGAGCACAGCATCCCATCAGCTTAAATAGGCAACCGGCGCCCTCTAGAGTGCCCAGCAAGTATCCTGAACCGAGAACCTCTCTGACAGGATGTCTTTTGCCCCATATGTATTTTTTACCTTCCTTTTTCTTTATTATTTTATATTTTTTCCCCCTCACTCTCCTGTTATTAGAGACCCCTTACCAACCTTATCAATTTCAGATACTACTAGCATCTGCTCCTGATGAGTGGAGAGTTCCACAAAATGCGTCAAACCATTCTGATGCTTTTAAGTTATACACCATATGGAATCATTTCAACATTTGTACCTTGTTTTATTGTACTATTGTCAGGACAATACTCACCGAGGCCGAGATGCCGAGAGTGGCTCACCCTTACGACCACGCGCACCCGTACCCCCGAGGATGAGACAGGGGAACGGAAGCACGTGGAGGCACGGGTTTCCGGTAGGAGCTATGAGAAGGCTCAGGATCGCTTGGATGGTTGGAAGCCTCCTGGCAGAGCCGTGCAGGTCCGGGGTGCCTATTAATGCAAGTAGCAAGGTTAAGAGAAGTTCAACAGGCAAGTAGGTAGTCCTTATAACTGAGGAGATCAGCGGTGGGTGTCAGCCCAGTGGGGAGTGTGATAGTATACACAGGCAGAGGTCAGGGTATCCAGCAGACAGGGAGAGATCCTTTAAACAGGCAGAGGGTCTGGGCATACAGCAGACAAGAGAGTGGTCTTCAAACAGGCAGAGGGTCAGGGTATCCAGCAGACAGTAGAGTGGTCGTTAAGCAGGCAAAAGGTCAGGGTATCCAGCAGGCAATAGAGTGGTCGTTAGGCAGGCAAAAGGTCAGGGTATCCGGCAGACAGTAGAATGGTCGTTTAAACAAGCAGGGATCGGTTGAACTGTAAATCAGGAAACAGGAATCACACACGGGACGGGGTACAGCTGACGACAAACCAGCAACCCGACTGGGTGCTGGTGTCGTCTCAAGTAGCCTCCCGGTGAGCGCGTCAGCGTGACGCGCTACCGGGCACCCGCACGGGCGACGGCGCGCACCCGTGGACCGCGGTGCACCCGCGCGTGCCGCACCATCAGGCCGCGCACGGGTGCACGTCTCAATACCAGCCCACCGCGCATGCGCCCCGCAGCCCGGCGAACGGAGGCGACTTGTCCTTCGTGACAACTATGCTGTAACAATCATAATCTTTTATATACATATCATGTGATATATGGATTTACGTGCCTGATTTTTTATAATGTTATTATCATTTAATATTATGCTTCAAAGCTATTATGTATTATATATGGAATGAATACTATTTTTATGCAATTATTGTTCTGTGTTGCTGTGACATTGAGATCCAGTATGTACAGTCATAATTACAATTTTTTAGTAAAACATCCATTGTCCATTATCACCTTTAAGTTGCATGTTTCATATAAAGTCCCAACCTTTCTTTCAGTCATACAAATATACCCAAGCACTGATCTTCTACATGCTCCTAAGGGCCAAAATCACCATAGCCAGGAATTGGAAGAGGTCTTCGGTTCCACTTTCTCCAGTGAAACGTAAGATCTCCTGGATCATATCCCAGGAGAAGATAGTAAGCATATGGGAACCCTGGGCTATATTCACTCGTACGCCATTGCACCCTAGCGACAGTATGGCCCCTATGTCATCACTCTAGGTGTCCTTCCTACCCCTTCTCTTTCCTGTCTTCACTCACTCCTTTCCTATTTCTTTCCTCCCTGAGACAAACCATCTCCTTCTGGCTTGACTCCATTTCGGTTGACCTTCACTGGTGATCTTCGAATTGCTCCTGTAAGTATGGTTTTCCATGTCTTGGTGCAGGGCATTCGGGATCGGACCATGGATGTCTAGGTGTCTTGGGTATTCTGTCACCCTGGTCCCCTAGATCAGTGGTCATCAACCCTGTCCTCAGGGCTCACTAACAGGCCAGGTTTTATGTATTACCTTGGGGAGATGCAGACTAGAATACTGTAATCACTGAGCAGCAAATGATATCACCTGTTATGTATTTCAGTTATCTTGCAAACCTGACCTGTTAGTGGGTCCTGAGGACAGGGTTGATGACCACTGGCCTAGATGGTCCGGACTCATTGACCCCACCTGACTCATAACTGAAGAAGACGGGGGTATTGGTGAACAACACCGATGTCTCACAATCCTCTCTCTGCTAATATATTGTTTGCTCAGAACTGGCTAGCGCCTTCACTGTGTAAGACTTTCCTCTAGCTGTTTGGTTAGCAAGAGATCGAATTAGTCTGCATTAAGGAGACCTGAGGATGGCTTATAGTTAGCGGCTCACCTGTCTTGCCTACCCAGTAGTCACAATAGCTGGGATTGGTCTCAGTGGTCTGTTCAGCCAGTTCCCTTTCTTAACCAGTGCAGACGACCGGGGTCGTTCCGTCCACAGTCAATTCCCGTTGGAGTGGCTGGATTGGCCCCCGGCATCCCTCCGCATCCAGGTATGTTTCTCCCTACCTCTACGGCCAGTTCATGAAAGGAAAGTCTGAGGGCACTAGGTTACCCACTCTCCTGTTATTTCAGACTGTATGCTGCACACTAGCTTAGGTTGCAGTCTTACCCAAGCCACTATTCCTGATATGAAAGTTGCTTGTTACATATACGTTAGTGTCTCTTACTCGTATCTGATCACCTTCTTTGCTGATATGCTTAACATGTAATTTTGTTTTCTGGAAATTTCAATAAAAATATTGTAAAGAAAAAAAAATATGTCTTTTTTTCCCACAAATATTGCTTTCTTTTGGTGGTATTTGATTACCTCTGCGGTTTTTATTTATTTTTAAAAAAAGAGTGACAATTTTGAAGAAATAAAAACAATTTTTTACTCTTTGCTATAATAAATATACAAGAAAAAGCCCCCAAAAAACGAATTTCTTCATCAGTTTAGGCCAATATGTATTCTTCTACATATTTTTGGTAAAAAAAAAAAATCGCAATAAGCGTATATTGATTGGTTTGCGCAAAATTTATAGCGCCAACAAAATAGGGGACAGTTTTATGGTATTTTTATTATGATTTTTGGGACCATTGACATTTATACAGCGATCACAGCTAAAAATATCCACTGATTACTGTATAGATGTCACTGGCAGGGAAGGAGATATCACTAGGGGGCGATCAAGGGGTTAAGTGTTCCCTAGGGAGGTGTTTCTAACTGTGGGGGCAGTGTACTGACAGGGAGCAGAGAGAGATCGCTGTTCCTGATCACTAGGAACAGCAGATCTGTCTCTACTTCCCTGACAGAACGGGGATCTGTCTGTTTACATTGACAGATTCCCGTTCTGTCTCTCTCTGGAACGATCGCGGGTCGCCGGCGGACATCGCAGCTGCCAGCCACACTCATTGGCTCTGGTGTCGCGCCGCGTGCGACCCCTAGAGCTCTTAAAGTGCCCGACGTGCACCTACAGCGATTTGCGCAGCCGTGCCAACCTGCCGCAGTATAATGACGGTGGCTGGTCGGCAAGCAGTTAAGACTCAATGGCCACTTCAAGATTGTTAGCTTAGCAGTCTGGTTGCATGTCAGGTCAGAATCTATTAGGAAGGGACTAAAGTGCAGAGTAGATAGGCTGACTCTGAGTTCTGACTGTGAGAAGCAGCATTCTAGGCTGGTTGGACAACAGTTGGAAGATACCCAAATGACCGCAGATTTTGTCTTCATTAATAACTATATACCTGGGCAGGGGCGTATCTACCACAAAGCAAACAAGGCATTTGCCTTGGGCGGCATGTTTGAGGGGGGAGTCGCCTGTACTGGGATGGTTGGCTCTCTTGTAATAGCAATCAGAGCGGCTTACTGTGTCATAAGACACAGAGAGTGCAGCTCAGCCCCACCCCCCTCTCCCGCCTCACTGGCTCTGATTGACAGCAGTGGGAGCCAATGGCTCCTGCTGCTGCATCTCAGCCATTAAGGAGGGAGAGACCTGAGAGAGCCAGGAGTGCTGGATTGGGATGGGGCTTTGATGAGTATAGGGGAAGGGGGGGGAAGATGTGGATGAGGGGGCAGCTGGACACTTAAAGTTTTTTTTTACCTTCATGCATAAAATGCATGATGGTCAAAAAACCTTCAGCCTCTACAACCACTTTAATAAAGTTTTATTAATTACTCATTTTAAACCAGTAATAAAGGGCCATGGCCAATTTTAGTGCCAGTATGGTTTATGCGTGTTTTATTTGTTGATTGTTTTGTTTATTATCTGCTTACCTATGATCCCATCATATTTGTGTGTTTTTCCTTGTATCATATGGTTACAACCAATTAGATTTTTTCGTTGTTCCTCTTTTTGACTTCCTTTTTGAGTTCCTATAAATACATCTTAATGCTGGAAGATCCATTAATAGGTTCCTTTGCTCTTTGGAGCTTAGTCATGAGTCTGGCTTTAAAGAGTCTGCCAGGATGAGAAAGTGAAAGGCCAAACTGTGTTGTGGTGTCACTCTGCCCCACTGCTGGTAACCGCAGCAACGTCTGCTAGAAGATAACACATAGGTGTGGAGCAGAGTCTAATTTCATTCTGGCAATGATCTGAACGTGGTTATCTTTAGTAACCCTTCTATAATGTGCAGAGGAGTCCCGGTACATCTCAGCATGCGGGAGGTTGGCAACACTGAAAATAAAGCATGCAGTAACATGCATGCTAGCACAATGACATAGTGTGGACTGGTCCTTAGAGCAGCCAAGACCTAAAGTAACAAAGGAGGTAAAGATTAAACTACACCCAATACTGATTTTTTAGGGCTGCAGTAAACTAAATGATTCGCTGGCTTGTCAAATAAAGGAACTTCTGTGACCTAGGAATTCTGTTGTGGTGCATTACTGTTTGCTATTTCACTCTTTAACCGCTTGCGGACCGCCCCATGTACATTTACTGGGGCAGGGCGGCCGCTCTGTGCCAGATAACGTACCTAGTACGTGATCTGACAGTTCCGGACCTAGGGCACGTGCGTGCGACGCTGGCGACCTGCTCCCGCTGTGATTATACCACCACAAACTCGATATCTGCCAGAGCCCGCTAATTACACTGTACAGAGGGCAGAACGACAATCTGCCTATGTAAACAAAGCAGATTGTCGATCTGTCAGAGGGGAAGGTACTGATCCTGCGTTTCTGCAAATTAGAAACGCGGATCTTTGCCTTCCCCTAGTCAAAGCACCTCCCCTACAGTTAGTAAGTACAAGTTAGACATAAATGTAACCCTTTGATTGCCCCTGATGTTAACCCCTTTCCAGCCAGTGTCATTAGTACAGTGACAGTGCATATTTTTTAGCACTGATAGCTGTATTAGAGTCACTGATCCCCAAAAAGTGTGTAAGTGTCAGTTAGGTGTCTGATTTGTCCGCCGCAATATCGCAGTCCCGCTATAAATAACTGATCACTGCCATTACTAGTAAAAAAATAAAAACAAAATAAATAAAAATATCCCACAGTTTGTAGACGCTATAACTCTGCCTGTATACTGAACATTCGTCAGGTGCCAGCGAACATCAAGTCTGCAGTACCCGCCACTGGGATCCCGCTGTGTGCGATCACAGCGGGAGCGAGCCGCTGCCGGCACGCATGCGCGCCCCAGACCCGGAAGTGTCGGATCACGTACTAGCTATGTGATCCAACGCAGCCTTGCCACTTTGCTGCCGTATATCTAAGTTATACAGTCGGCAAGTGGTTAAATTATTTTTACACTTGCAAAGCAAAATCCATGACTCCGTGCTTTCTTCTTTCTTTTGCTGGCAAATCACTTTAAAAAATATCCCCCCCCCCAGCAATTCTAGCCATTGTCATCTTGAGTAAGGGCATTCATGTAGGTTTAACTTCCTGGAATCCATCTGCTCTTAGCTCAGGCATGCAAGCTGGAGGCTGTGATTAGCTGAGATAGCCACTCCTCCCCTCCTCTAAGTTAAAGGAAAAAAAAATGCCCAGGAAGACTCTTGGGATGTATGACATCACTTTGGCCACTCTAGAAATCTAAATAAAAAAAATGTAAAACAAGTAAATATGATATACCTACCTATATATTTACTATTATTACGATTATATATTATATACGATTACAAATTGTTATTGTTGACTGAGAGAGTAAAGTTCCACTTTAAAAAAGCCTGTCATACACATAAAGGAAAGTGTCAAGGACACAATAGCATGATATGATGTACAGTAGAGCTGCATAAAATGTTTGCAGCTGCTGCCTCCTTGTGGCAGACAGCAGTAATGCTAAACAAAGGACTTCTTTTTCCAATCACAACCAAACAAAGAACATATGTATTACTAAATAGAACTCGCGCTAGATGGAATAGTAAATAACAAATAATAAATGATAAACCGCAGCAGCTATTACAAAGGTGCTAGAACCTTAAAAAAGTGAATACATAAATTAACAGCGCTAGCAGTTTAATCAAAGAACATAAATGAGATGTAACCAGGGCTTTCTTTCAGCGGGAATGTGGGGGAAAGCAGTTCCGCCACCTGCAGCACTAAATGTAGCAAGGGATGCATTGATGTTGGCTGTCAGGGGATCTACAGTTGCTGGAGGGGATCTATTATTGCTGGGAGGGATCTACTGTTGGGGTCTATTGTTGCTGACTGCTGGAGGGTCTATTGATTGTGACTGTTGGGAGTCCATTGTTGCTGGAGGTTCCATTGTTGCTGGGGTGGATCTATTGTTGCTATCTACAGGGGATCTATTTTACTGCTTTTCTCGTTATCATTTATAGGTTCCATACACATTACTTAGGTACTTGGTGAAAGGGGTGGTACTGGTAGGTGGGTTGTGGGTGAAACCAAGGGATGGTGTTCGGAGGTGGGTAGAGGGCAGGGACAAGGGGTGACCTGAAAGGGAGGAGTTCTTGCACCTATTCTCTGAGAAAAAAAGCCCATGGATGTAACTACGGTAATTTAAAAGCTTAAGATCCAGGCCTGTAACTGACCTGGAACTCGTATGTAGACATTGAAGTATGCAGCATGGATAATTGTTCTGGGTAAATGGCTCATTAACCACTTGCTTACAGGGCACTTAAACCCCCCTCCTATCCAGACCAATTTTCAGCTTTCAGCGCTGACACACTTTGAATGACAATTGCGCGGTCATACAACACTGTACCCAAATGAAATTTTTATCATTTTTTCACCACAAATAGAGCTCTCTTTTGGTGGTATTTGATCACCTCTGCAGTTTTTACTTTTTGTTAAAAAAATGTAAAAAACTGAATTTTAAAAAAAAAATGTTTTTTATTTTTTTATATTTTGTTATAAAAAATTTAAAACGGTTCATTTTTCTCCTTCATTGATGTACGCTGATGAGGCGGCAGTGGTGGGCACTGATAGGCGGCAGTGATGGGCACTAATGGGTGGCAGTGATGGGCACTGATGGGTGACAGTGATGGGCAGCACTGCCAGGTGACACTGATTGGCTCTACAGGTGGGCATTGATAGGTGGCACTTGTGGGCATTGATAGGTGGCACTGTGGGCACTGTTAGGTGGCACTGTGGGCACTGTTAGGTGGCACTGTGGGCTCTTTTAATTGGCACTAGTAGGTGGCACTGATGAGGCAGATGTGCCTCTTCCATCCCAGCCGGTGATCGGCTTTTTTTTCTACTCACGCTGTCAGCGTGAGTAAAAAAAAAAAACCATTACCGATCTTTTGTTTACATCATGTGATCAGCTGTCATTGGCTGACAGTTGATCACATGGTAAGGGGCCCGGGACCGGCCCCTTACTCGGATCGGTGATCAGCCGAGTCTCAGTGACTCGGTGATCACAGCGCGCCCGGCGCGTGCCCTGCAGGGCGCGTGCTGGGAGCGTGCACAGGGGAGGCCGTACTATGACGGTCTCCCGGGAATTCAGGTCCGCGCTGTGGCCGTCATTCGGCCATAGCGAAGACGTCAGGTGGTTAAAAAGTGAATCCAAGATGAGAATGACATGGAGTTTGTAACTTTATAAAGACACTATCAAATAAAAATACCCAGTGTTGGAGCTTACGAGGAGCAGTGACATCACCCCTTGTATCATGTGACAATGCTCAGACCTCGCAAATGGCAGTCAGGGCCTATAGGCAGAGTACAAGAGACGGACAGTGACTGTGGACACGCTATAGGAGCTAGTCAGAGACTATTGGCAAGCTAGAGGAAATGGTCAAAGACTGCAATCTTTCTACAGGAGTTGGCAAGAGCCTATTGGCATGGTACAGGAGGTGACCAGAGACTGTAAGCATGCTAAAGGAGATGGTCAATAAATGCAAGCACTTTACAGTAGATAGTCAGGGCCTATGGGCATAGTACAGGAGATTGTCAGAGAGTGTAGACATACTACAGGAGATGGTCAGAGGCTATGGACATGGTGCAGGAAATGTTCAGAGACAGCAAACTACTACATTAGGTGAGCAGAGCTTATTCTATAGTAAATGTTCAATGAGTCCTTTAAAAAAAGAGAAATTCCCATTGATGACTTTAAAACCTTCAATTACAAGTGCTCCACTACCTGACAGATTATACTCTCACCTGAGGAAAATGACCCATGTAAAAAAAATAGGTCAAATTGCATCTTCCCCTTTAAGGGACAAAAACACCACCAGGATATCCCCAGGATGATCTCCGCACCTCTGAAATGGTAGCCACCATTTTCTCCCAATGGTCACTCCTCCACATGTAACTCAAAAGAACAAGGCCATCATTGTGCTTACCGCGTTAAAATGACTACATTTTGAAAAATATATATAAAAAAACACTCAGACAATATCGTGTACAATGTTCTGGTGCACTGCAGTATACCACACTTTTATCTGGACTTGGCTCCCTTAAGGGGATTTCAGATCTGAAACTCTGATATATAATCCTGACAACTACTACCGGGTTTGTGCAATGACACCATAGGCTCCGCCCCTATGCGTTTAGTCACAGCATACTTTTTTTAATAAAAAAGATCAGGAGTTGTTGCGTTTCTCCTAAAAAAAAAAGGAAACAGAGAAAAATGAAAAAAATTAAAGAACAAATAAGAGAATATAGTAGATGTAGCGCTGAGGAACTACCCCCTAAGGAACTACTGGTTAAGATGGGTCCTCTGTTCTCTGCCACAACCTTCCAATGGTCTCAGCCAACACACTAGGCTATTAAATAAAGGAGTAGACACTCACAAAAATACCTTATAATGCCTTGGGCAACATGAGTAAAGGAACAAATGAGCATTATCAAAAGTGAACGTATAAGTTATTATTTAGAAAGATAATTGATATGCAAGTGCAAGCCAGCAACAATCACAGTTACACATTTAGCACATTGAATATTTATCAATCAAGAAATAGCCCCAAATTAGCATAAACATTAGCATTATCACTAAGAGCACCAAGCAGGCAATACTTATTTAGCAATGACAGAACTAGATTGCCCGTGGATCCTAATAGCAGCTGTGCTAGGCCTAGACTGGTTGAGTGAGTACAGTCAGCATTAAACAGCTTAAACATTAAAAGAAAAGAAGAACTGATGTAGCACCCTGATGTTTAGCCATTTTTCTGAAATTTATTCGCCAAGTTATAGTTGCCTTGGCCAATTGCTAGGGGGTCAACTGACTTCGCCCTAGTTCTGGAATTATTTCAGCCAATGGGCAGGAATTTTCTAGAATCCCTTAGCCTGCTGGGAGAACCTATTTATTTGGGTGGAGTCAGGTGATCAGGGGTTCTGTGACACCTGGATGGCTGTCTAGGTGGACGTGTGTTGTACTGCCCCGGGCTGTTAGGCCAGAGCCTGGGGCCTATCCCCGGGACATCTGGCTGCTAGGCTGTCTGAGAAGCAAGAGAGCAGTGCAGGGTTGGGACTGTGGCTTGCAGTCCAACCAAAAGTGACAGTTCTGCTGGTCGGAGGTAGAGGGGAAGCTATCACCACTAAGGGAACATCCACCTTGTTACCAGGGACCACCATGAGTAGCTGAAGCAAGTACCAGAGCAGTATTCTCACCAACTGGGGACAGTGAAGAATTGGGAAACTTCAGCAGCTGTCAAGCCAGGGACCCAGCCAGCGGAGGTGACGCTTGGGGAGCAGTCTTGTGTGCCAATCCAGGGACCGAGCAGGCCAGTGGGGTGATGCTTTAGGAGTATCTGTGAATGCCAAGCAGGGACGCGGGGGTGACGCTTGAGGAAGATACTGAGAGCTCAGGGGATCCAGTGGCAGTGGATCAACAAGTCTAGTGAGAGAGACAGGGAGCTCAGTTGAGTGAAGATCTACAAGAGGAGATTGTAGAAGAAGTAAAAGAGTTTGTTACAACTTGTGTTAGAAACTGTTATAAGATTGTTGCCATAGGAGACAGCGATCCTAATCATGCAGATGTGGTGTCTTGCTGGATGCCTTTCCCTGCATGGCTGTATGCCTATAGAAGTCTTGGAGTCTGCCAAATTAACATTGGAACTACTAAAGGGTACCCGGGCCCTAACCCTCTCTCCCCCAGTTTAAAAAAAAATAAAAATGGTAAAAAATGTTTTAAAAAATTGAATAAAAAATGAATTAATTTTTTGTAACATACTGTCACCAGTCAGACATACTGTCTTCAGTCAGTGTCCCTGATCACTGCAGCACCAGTCATATGATGACACTGTACTGCACTGGTGACAGTATGTAAAAAAAAAATTGTGAAAAAAAATGTAATTCCTTAATTTTCAAAAAAAATAAATGTATGACTAAATTTGATTTTATTGAATATTTTTTATACCGTAAAGTAGAAAATGATTTTATTTAGAAGTAATTTTTATTTCAAAATGTTTGGTCTTTTTCCATTTATATCACAAATAATGCGACCAAAAGAAAGCTATTTGTGTGAATAAATGGTAAGAATGTAAATTGCGTACGGTATTGCATGCCCGCGCAGTTGCCAATTACACCAGATCAGTGTTGAATAGCAAAAAATGCCCTGGTCATGAAGGGGGTAAAATCTGCCGGGGCTCAAGTGGTCAAATGAGATTCAGAAGAACATTGTCCTTACATGGGAAGTTCATAAGGAGCAAATTCATTTTCTTGATCTGGAATTTGGCGGTGAAAAACAAAGGAATTTACACATGGATGTTTTTTAAATCGACAGGTAAAAATGGGTACATTACCATAACACTGCCCCCTTTCTATAAAACTGCTTCCCTCATGTAGCGCTACCTCCCGTGTGTAACACTGCCCCCTCTTGTCATAAAACCCCTCGTGTCATAATGCTCCCATCTGTCACACTGCCCCCAGTGGTGTATTTTGGTTTTGTGCTGCCCTAGGCAAGACTAAAAAGCCCCCCCCCCATTTAAATTTGTCCCACCCCTTCCTGTCCGTTTGACACCCTCCACCATCCGATCCCGCCAAAAACAGACGGATGGGACATCTATTCCCCATCTGTCTGGCAGATTGGATTGGATGGCAGTCTGATGGAAATGGACAGGTGGTCCGTTTCCATCCAACCTCCTCATAGAGAAGAGCAAGCTGTGTCCGTGTCCGCATAGCACAGATCTGCTTTACAGAACCCGTGTGAAAGGGCTCTTACTATGTTTTTGTTTTATTTTAATTTAAAAAAGATTTATTTATTTATTTACATTTTTGCAGGGGGGAGGGCTTTGGAGAAACATCAAGGGTCTAAACAGGCCTCTAATGTCTCTTTTTTGAGACAGAGAAAGGAACTGAAGTCAGTCCCTTCCTTTGCAGCCTGAGCTGCACTGTGGATGAATGAGATAGGAGTCCATATAGAGACAGTGTTTACTATATTTCAAACTGACATATAGTAAACACAGTTCCCTATGTGTCAGTGATTAATAAATACAGAAGCGATCAGTACTGTGATTGCTGTCAGTATTCTTTCAGGATAGGGGCTGGTAAACACAAGTTTACCAGCCCCCCGCTCTCCACCCATCCAGATCTCCCACACTAGCAGCGGCTGCATCTGGCGGGAGTAGGAGGCGGGAGAGCCAGCCAACCGCCACATGGAGCAGCCCCCCTCGCCCTCCATCCATCCACATTTCCCGCACTAGCAGTGGCTGCATCTGGCGGGAGGGGGAGGAGGGAGAGCGGGGCAGGCACTATATGAAGCAGCCTCCCCACTCTTCATTCATCCACATCTCCCGCATTAGCAGCTGCTGCATCCGGCAGGAGGGGGAGGTGGGAGAGCCTGCCAGCAGCTGCATGTAAAGGGTGCCTGGCAATCAGGGAGGTGGGGGACGCTAAAGGAAGGCCATAGGAGCAGAGGGGGGATCTATGTGGACAAACCGATCCCTCTATGGATGCTCTGCAGCTTCCAAAGTCGGCGGGAGGGCAGAGGAGGGAAGCCGACAGCATTGGGTTTGTGGGGGTCAGTGCAGCGGGGTGAAGTGGCAGGAAGAGGGAGCCTGGGAGCGGCGCCAGCCCCTAGAAACTGCCGCCCAAGGCAAATGCGTTGTCTGCCTCCTGGCAGATACGCCCCTGATTGCCCCCCTCTGGTCACCATTCCCCCTCTTGTAACACTGCCCCCATCCTGTCACACCGCCCTCCCTCTTCTCATAGTGCCATCCTCCATTCACACTGCCCCCCTCTTGTCAAAATGCACTTTCACCTGTGTAGATAAAAATCCTTGCACCGGCCCTGGCTGTGGTTACCAATAAACAAAAGGGTATAAGGGTAGCCCCCCTGCCCTAAAGCACACCCTCATGCTGAGGGCATGTGGCCTGGTATGGTCCAGGGGGGGGCGCTTGCTCGTCCCCCCTTTCCTGACCTGCCAGGCTACATGCTCAGATAAGGGTCTGGTATGAATTTTGGGGGGACCCCATGCAATTTTTTTTACGTTTTGGGATGGGGGTTCCCCTCAAGATCCATACCAGACCAAAGGGTCTGGTATCGTATTGGGGGGACCCCATGCAGTTTTTGTTTTTTTTTAAATTTTGGCCTGGAATTCCCTCCTCAAGATTTATCCATGGTATTTTCTGATCAAAGCCGGATCCCATTCATTGAAGTCACATGGAAGTCAGATATGAAGTTATAGGGCAAAGTCGGAGCGGAAGTCGTCCAACTTCCATGTTGTACCAGTGTGAACCCGGCTATAGTGTCACTGGTCCACAAAAGGTGCCAAAAGTGTCAGTTAGTGTCCAATTTGTCCGCTGCAATATCGCAGTCCCGTTATAAGTCGCTGATAGCCGCCATTATTAGTAAAAAAAATAAAATAAAAATAGTAATGTTTCCACTCACCCTGTGAAAAGGGTTACTGATCAGTTCTCTTCAAAATCTTCTAAAGAGAAGATACGGACAAACATGACTGCAAGAATTCTGCCTTGTTCAAGCAACCAAGGATCAAGATGGCGACATCTAACAGGTTGTCACATTCATTAAGCCTGTGGACAAAACACTCTAAAGGAGTGTTTCCACTCACCCTGTGAAAGGGTTACCAAGCAGTCTCCAAGACTTCCCAGGCAAACAATCTGCTTCAGACTCTTCCAAAGAGAAGACACAGACGAACATGACTGCAAGAATGTTGCCTTGTTCAAGCAACCAAGCATAAAGATGACACACCTAACTGGTTGTCACCTTCATTAAGCATGTGGTCAATACACTCTAAAGGAGTCGTTTTCACTCACCCTATGAAGGGACAGGATCCAGGAAGTTGGCATGTCTCCTACCTAGCTTGTATAAAGTTTGGGCTGTCCATCCTGTTCTGCTGGGATGTGGTCCCTGTGTTCATATGCTAAATGCATCGTTTATCAGGGGGCCCCTCTGCTGGTCATTGAGGCAGCATATGAGGTGTAAATCACTCTCAATGGGGAAGCAGTGCAATATCATGGCTGGAGTGGACACTTGCCTTAAAGCGGAGTTCCACCCAAAAATGGAAATTTCACTGATCGGATTCCTCCCCCCCCTCTGGTGTCACATTTTGCACCTTTCAGGGGGGAGGGAGGAGCAGATACCTGTAAAATCCGGGTATTTGCTCCCACTTCCGGGCATAGATCATCGCAGGCTCCACGGCGATCTACGCCATGTCGGGCCCTTCCTCCGTCCTCCTTGCTGTCTTCTGGGAGACACACAGGTCCCAGAAAACAGCAGGGACCAGTGAGGACGCACAGGTTGACTCGCGCATGCGCAGTAGGGAACCATGCTGTGAAGCTGCAAGGCTTTACTTCCTGATTCCCTTACCGAAGATGGTGGCGCCTCCACCCGAGAGCCGATGGACAGATCGGCTTCGGGTGAGGACATCGCGGGCGCCCTGTATAGGTAAGTGTCTGTATCTTAAAAATCAGCAGCTGTAGTATTTGTAGCTGCTGACTTTTAAAAAAAAAAAAAAGCTCGGCAGAACTCCGCTTTAATATTATGGAGATACTGAGCTTCCTTATGGATGAGGTACTGCACTGCTGCTTAAAGCGGAGTTCCAATTATTTTTCAGTTTATTAAAAGTCAGCAGCTACAAAAAGTGTAGCTGCTGACTTTTAATAAACAGACACTCACCTGTCCCACGGTCCAGCAATGCGCCCCCCCAAAGCCTCCCTCCTCTACCCCTCCTCTCTGCGGCAGTGGCGTCGTCATTGCAACTGTGGGCACCCGGCTGTGACAGCTTGCAGTTTCACAGCTGGGTGCTCTCTTAGTGGCCAGGCAATATTCTGGGACCTGTGATGTGTCTCAGAAGATTGCAGAGAGGGAGGGGCCGGTGAGAGGAGGAGTCGCCTAGGCGGCGAGAAGACGTGAGGAGCAAGTGGGACAGGAAGTACCTGTCAAAACCAGGTACCCATCCCCCCCCCCCCCAAAAAAAAAGAAATTACTTGCCAAATGCCACTTTTGGGTAGAACTTCGCTTTAATAGTCATTGAACAAGCTCAATGTTTTTTGCCTGCCTTCTGTTTCTGCAAAAAAACAAATGCCAACCCCAAATAAAGACCAGCGCTACCAAAGAAGGTAGGGGACAGTGCCCATCTGCTTTCTAGGCAAGCAGCCCTCTTCAGATTCTTCCAGAGAGAGAGGCACGGATGAACATGACTGGATGAATCCTGCCTTATTCAAGCAGTCAGTGATGGAGATGACGAGGACCAAAAGGTTGTCATAATTCATTAAGCATGTGATCAAAACACTCTAAATCAGTTGTCCCCTTCTGCAAGAGTCATCTGTTCTTGCAAGGTAAATTTTTCCTTCCAAAACCAGTAACTGGTCTCAAGTGCTTTCTCAGGCCAACCAACCTTCTTCAGACTCTTCCAAAGAATAGGATGCAGATGCAAATAAACATTATCCTGTTTTTCCAGTGAGATGGTTCAGGATAGAGGGAAAGCAGTGGAAGTATTTTTCAAGTGCCTCCAAAGACCGCTTTGCAATTTCTCTATGGTGACTGAATTAAGGTTCATTCTAGAAGAATGGAGCAAAAAGCATGTTTTCACAGCAGATGTCAAAATGATGCCTTTGGGAAGAGAGAGGTGTCCAGCATTTTGAGTCACCCCTTTTGGTCGGTGTATCCCTTATGGGATTGACCAGATACATTACTTTACCATTAGAAGATGATGTGGCATTCAAGGAAGAACTCATTCACTGCATTTGTTCATAGAGAATGAAACTTAAATTGACAGCAAGGTTCTGTGATTGTGGACAGTCAGGCTTCCTGCCTAAAGATACACGTCTGAGTTGGCTGTTGGCGAATAAAGAACAGGGTCATCTGACCCCTACATAGTCCTTCTGTAATTAGATGCCCAACTAATCATGGTTCAAAGTATTCCTTTCTCTGCTACTATAAAACATACCGGTGGTAAATTACTGAATTGTCCTGTTGTTCCTCTCTTCACCTGTCAACGTCTTCATGCCTGGTGACTATCGGGACCATGGTCTCTCCTGTCATTGTGTTGAGTGGCTCAGTGGAGAAGATACCCTTTCCAGGTATTTTTCTTCAACAGTGGATATGCACCAAACTATTTATATCTTCTCAGTTGCCAGACAGTTCTCCATCCAGCTCCAGAGAAGCTCAAGTTAACGGGCTGGGATTTTGAGAGACAAAGGTTCGGGGATTTAGGTTGCTGATCAAGAATGGTAGATTCCCTCATGAGAGCATGGAAGAGCAGCATGAACAAAGTCTTCAACAAAGTCTGGCAAAATTCCAAGAATATGCTACGTCAGAAGTTTTCTTCTCTAGGGAAGCAAAAGTTTGTCAGGTCCTCAGTTTTCATAAAAGAGATCTCGACATGCGCCACACTCAAAGGACACATCTCTTCCATGTCGGCCCTTAGAGGGACTCAGTGGAGTCTTAAAGCCGTAGTAAAGCTAAGGCCTCCCAGGGCCCACACGTTTCTACATGGGACCTCACATTAGTACTCAACTACCAAAATCCATGATGGAGTGATCGCTATGGGAATTGTCATTAAAGACCGCTTTTGCGATAGCCAAGCTAGATGGGTTTCTGAGCAATCGTGTGCCTATGTTTCATCTGGAAGATGGACAAAAATTCCTTTGGATGTCGGGGAGACACTGAAGATGTATATCCATTGCTAGCCCAACTTTTAGGGCATCGGATTGCCTGTTTGTGGTTCCCAGAGGTCCACGCAAGGGGGCCGGAGCTTCAAGCAGAGTGATTGCTTCTTGGATTGTGAAAGTGATCTTCCTCTCATATAAGGATAGGGGGTTGGCCCTTTCAGAGGAAATAACGGTGCGCTCCACAAGAATCGTCACAACCTCCTAGGCAGCCCCCTGTAGAGACTCAATGAAGTCAATATGCAAGTGGACTAGTATTTCAGAGAGGACATTCAAGCTAGCATTTAGTTTTTAGTATCGTCTGTCTGTGTATGACTAAGAAGGCGCAAATCTAGGAACATGGGACTCTGAATGATATACTCTGCTGGATATTTTTGTCATCTGTGGACTTTGGACCTTGTTCTGTGTTGGAAGTAAATAAAGTGCATCTGTCTGGAAGAATTGGGTTGCTGCGGAAGAGTACTAATTAATTATCATACCCATGATACTACTATACTACTACACATATTATCATATCACTACAATATGGAGCTCGTAAGGAAAGGAAAATTGCGGTAAGTATTTGATATTTAATACAATGATGTAATTCTAGAAAAATAAACAATTTATTAGCTATAAAAACAGTTTAAAGTCTATGGGACACTGTTTTTTTTATAGCTAATAAAATTGTTTATTTTTCTAGAATTACATCATTGTATTTCATTTGTTTATACTTCTCAGAGGCACAATCAAAGTCCCATCCTGCTCTACATTTTTTGAAACATAGTTGTATATATAAACATGAAGTTACAAGTCCATACATCATATCACATCATTTTGTCTAATTAATAAATGCCACTTGTGACAGGTGAGTAGGCTTCCACATGTAATGAAAATAAAGTGCTACGACCTCAAGGATCCAATCCAGTTGCTCAAATGTACTGTATACTGACCTCCTTTAACTACTTTAATATCGGGAACTTTCACCCCCTTCCTGCCAGGCCAATTTTTGGCTTTCAGCACTGTCACATTTTGAATGACAATTGCACGGTCATGCAACTGTACCCATATTAATTTTTTATCATTTTTTTTACCGCAAATAGAGCTTTTTTATGGTGCTATTTAATCACCACTGGGTTTTTTTATTTTTTGCTAAATAAACTAAAAAAAAAAAAAAAAAATTGAAAAAAAGAAGTTTTTCTTTATTTCTGTTATAAAATTTTGCAAATAATATTTCTTCTGCCACATTTATTTTGGCAAAAATAACTCAAATCAGTGTTTAATATTTAGTCGGTAGGAAAGATCAGGTCTGCCTGTCAGCTTTTCAGGCGGACCTGATCCGATCCTCCATTCACCCCTGTGGAGTGGCAGATGTCAGCGGTGACATGTCCGCTGAAATCTGTCATTATCCGATCCGATCCTGTCCGCAAAATCCAGACGGTGCCTCTGTAGAAGTATGAGTACTCCATGTTCACCCCACCCCTACACATTTTCATGTTTATATAATATTGATTTGTTTTCATAAATATATATATATATGTATTTTCTTTCTCAACATATACCTGTCTGGCTGCCTAGCACAGGCATGAAATTTAGATCTGACTGTTTCTAATATCAACTTGCAAATTTTGGAAAAATTAGGGTAGCGCTGTATGCGATACGACTTTCTCATTTTCTCCACACAGATTGGGGTCGTCAGACTTTATTATCGTTAGGGAGTGCTATGGAGGACATGTGTGCTGGAAGTATGGAAGAGGACATGTGTGCATTGTGTATATTACATACTCCTAACCCCTGCACACTGTACATTACATACTCTTTACCCCTGCACACTGTACATTACATACTCCTGACCCCTGTGCTCTGTAAATTACATTCCCCAGACCCTTCACTGTGCATGTTATACACTCCTGACCCCTGCACTCTGCGTTACATACTCCTTTATTTGCACAGGAGTACATTGCATATTCCTGACCTATGCTACATATGACTTACCTACCTATACCAATTCTAGGGCATTCTTAACCCATAATGACCTCCATTGCCAGGACATTCTTAAAGCGGAGTTCCGCCAAATTTTTTTTTTTTAATGCAAATACTGCCACTGCTGATTTTTAAAATATGGACACTTACCTGTCCAGGGCGCCCGCGATGTCGGCACCCGAAGCTGATCTGTCCCTCGGCTCTTGGGTGGAGGCCCTGCCATCTTCGGTAAGAGAATCAGGAAGTGAAGCCTTGCGGCTTCACAGCCTGGTTCCCTACTGCGCATGCACGAGTCGATCTGCGCGATCCCACTGGTCCCTGCTGTCTTCTGGGACCTGTGTGTCTCCCAGAAGACAGCGTGGGGGGATGGAGGAGGTGCCAGACATGGCGTAGATACCCGCGGATACTGCGGCTATCTATGCCCAGAAGTGCGAGCAAATACCTGGATTAGACAGGCATCTGCTCCCCCCTCCCCCCTAAAGGGGGTCCAAATGTGACAACGGAAGGGGGGAGGATTCCGAAAAGCGGAAGTTCCATTTTTGGGTGAAACTCCACTTTAATACCAAGAAGGCAAGAAGAGATGACATCATCTCACCTAGGACTGTTTTTTTTTTTTTTTGAATGATAAAAGGTGGGAATTTCTTTGGAAAAGCTATGCTGTTGCTATACGTATGTTGTGACATGTCAGGAGCAGTGGCGGCCCATAATGCAGGGGGCATGGGCGTCGCCCCCCCCTATCCATGCGTCTGGCCCCCTAATCTACACGCATGGATTCCAATTTTTTTTAAGCATGTGATTAAAGCCAGAGGCTCTAATAGGCTTTAAAAAAGGGTGGGCTTGGGGCACAGAGCACTGTGCT
The DNA here is from genome assembly GCA_037952835.1 of Lithobates septentrionalis. NCBI lineage: Eukaryota > Metazoa > Chordata > Amphibia > Anura > Ranidae > Lithobates > Lithobates septentrionalis. The sequence goes on along the minus strand of JBBDGP010000653.1, from coordinate 1,007,995 downwards.
TCGAGCCCACCCAGTTGTGTGACAATAGCGAATGAATATTCGCTATTATCACACTGATTCTCCTCCCGGCCAATCAGGAAGCGGGTCCTGAGACCCGTCACCTGATTGGCTGAACAGAGAGGCGATTTGATTGGCCACCTAGGAGGAGGAAGGAGGGGAAGCCGCTGCCCACCACCCAGAGGACCACTTCCCGACCTAGATGGGGTAAGTGAGGGTGACCCGATTGACCTGGGGGGATGAACCGACCACCAGCCGCCACTGGTCATGTAAACCATGGTCATGTATGGTGATGTAAAGTTACTGAAAGCTCCACTTTGAAAAGTTATAACTAGGGTTGTCCCGATACCACTTTTTTAGGACCGAGTACAAGTACCGATACTTTTTTTCAAGTACTCGCCGATACCGATTACCGATACTTTTTTTTAATGTCACGTGACAGTTTTTTTTTTTTTTTTTTGAGGGGGTGGGGGTGGTGGTGAGGGTATAGTGAACGGTGTCTGTGTGTGTTTTGGTTTTGGTTTTTTTCATTTACATTTATTATTTTTTACAATTTTTTTTTTACTCTTTATTGCACTATGTGTGTGTTTTTTTTTTTTTTTAATCAGCCCTGTTGGGGGGCTTTGGTGAGATATCAGGGGTCTTAACAGACCTCTGATATCTCCCCCTTGAGACAGAGAAATAGACTGAGGATAGAGATTCCCCAGTCCCTTTCTCTGCAGCGTCAGCTGCACTGAGAATGAATGGAGAGAAGTCAGCGGCTCCTCTCCATTCATAAACTGACACATTGTAATCACAGGAGATTACAATGTTTCAGTTATGTGAATGGAAAGAGTCAGCTGACTCTCTCCATACACACAGCGGAGAGAGACAGCAGAACGGAGGGGACAGACGAAGAGAGAGGGGGACAACGGAAAGCCGGAACAGATGGGCACAGCGGAGGGGGACAGAGGAACGCATGGGGACAGCGGAGGGGGACAGAGGAACGCATGGGGACAGCGGAGGGGGACAGAGCAAAGAAGGAGGACAGCGGGGGGACAGAGGAACGGAGGAGGACAGCGGAGGGGGACAGAGCAAAGAAGGAGGACAGCGGGGGGGACAGAGGAACGGATGGGGACACAGCAATGGAGCAGGACAGTGGAGGGGGACAGAGGAACGGAGGAGGACTAAGGAGGAGGAGGTGACAGTCAGCGGTGATCGCGTGTGGGGGAATTACAAGCACCGATCACCGCTGTATGTCACTAAGCAGCTGAAAGCCGCGGGGGGAGAAGCTTGTAACTCCCCCACACGTCCATCACCGCTGACAGTCAAGGTATCGGCGGAAGCATCGGGAGCATTTGCCCGAGTACAAGTACTTGGGCAAATGCTTGGTATCGGTGCCGATACCGATACTAGTATCGGTATCGGGACAACCCTAGTTATAACATACTGTATGAGCATGCTGGAAATGTTCCTAGCATTCATAAGACACATTTGTTATTGCTGTGATTGGGAATATTTACAAATGGTAATATAATATTTTCTGCTTTTACTAAAATATTCTAAATGATTTGTTTCTCTGTTTGAACAACTTTTAAAGCTTATAAAGCAGAAGATTTATTTGCAGAGGTTGACTGCTCAAGTAATACTTCCATGACAATTAAAAGTTTATAGCAATCGGATTCTATTTCACATGGTCCAGTTTGGTGACCACAATATTTTATTTTGACTATTCGCCTATAATTGAAGAGCCCAAGCTCTTGTTTTAAATGTTCTCTATTGAATCATTTATCTCACTTGTTTTATTATGGAAATTGAAGACAAGGTTTATGTCTGGTTAGTAGAAAACCTGTGACTCTTCAGCTGTCACTGAATTCCCAGCAATATCTTGCTATTTACAAACCAGATGCAGCGACTGCCTGCCAATTTGCGTCCCTATGGAAAACTTCAGAACAGCCCTAAGAATTAACAGACAGCTAGGGGCAGTAGTGAGTCGTGTCCAGTTCATGTCCCAGCCTGTGTGGGCTTTATGGTGCCTACAGACATTAGTAAATATGGAGGCACTGTCACAATCCTGATCAATGCTCCTTGGCCCAGATTCCCAGGGTAAAGTTCCTCAGACAGGATAGCTTTTTCTTATTGTTCCTCCAGCCAACACCTGCAGCAATCTGCTTTTTAAAGTATTATGTGTTTCAGTCTCTAAAGATATTGGTGTTGATTTACTAAAGGCAAATTGACTGTGCACATTGCAAGTGCAGTTGTTCTCCGCCTTTGCTCCAGAGTTTAGTAAATGAGGGGAAGCTCTGCTGACTTTCATCATCCAATCAAGAGCCAGCAAAAAATGCTTTTTCATTTTGTATTTTATTTTCCTTGTATGTGCTTGGGTATTCTCTGCAAAGTGAAGAGTCACCTCATTTACTAAGCTCTGGAGCAAATGCCTTTGCAGAGTGCAACGCCTATTTGCCTTTAGCAAATGAACCCCTTTGTCTTTACTTAAAGCGGTTGTATACCCGCTGTCTTTTTTTTTTTTACACCTGCAAGGGAAAAGGCATAATGAGCTAGTATGCACCGCATACTAGCTCATTATGAGATACTTACCTTAGAACGAGGCGCCGGCATCTCACCTGGTCCATGCTGAGGGAGCTGACATCTCCCCTCGGCGTGTCTTCCGGGTATCGCGGCTCCGGCGCTGTGAGTGGAGTTTGCCGGGCTGTCAGCCGAGAATCCCCTGTGCGCATGCGCCGCTGCAGTCAACGGCTCATTGTGAAGGGAATATCTCCAAACCTTATTATAGGCTTACCTGTAGGTAAAAGTTAAAAATAATGGTATACAACCGCTTTAAATCGGTGTTCCAGATGTAAATTTATTTATTTTTTTAAAGTAAGCAGCTACAAACACTGTAGCTGCTGACTTTTAATAAGGACACTTACCTGTCCAGGGAGCCCACAATGTCGGCCCCCCGAGGCCGATCCGTCCATCAGATTGGGTGCAGGCGCCATCATTCTAACTAAGGGAAACCAGCAGTGGAGCCTTCAGGCTTCAATGCTGGTTTCCTATTGCACATGCACGAGTCGCACGGCGCTTTCTGAATGGCCCTGTCATCTTCTGGGACACACAGGTCCCAGAAGGCAGTGGGGGAGCAGCAGGATATGACTCCCTGGAAAGCGGCGAGGCTGGGACGGAAGTACACAAGGTTCTTCATTTTAGGCAAGAAAGGAAAAAAATAATAATAATTTGTTATCCAAAAACGAGTCGTGGAGGGGAGGTCATTCCTGTAAGAACAAGTTGTAAAAGTGGGTGGAACTCTGCTTTAAGATAACAAAAGTGTTCATATATTTTTTTTTTATGTAAACCATAGACCAAAAGATGTACCGAAACCAAAACACACCTTTTTTTTTTTTTTTTTACTTTGAGCACTGTTCAAAAATTAAGTTACTCTAGATCACATGTGTCATACACAAGGCCTGCAGGCTGTATCTGGCCAAATACAAATAAAATAAAATCTTGCCCCTTCAACAAGTGAAATAAATCACCTAACAATCAATTAGAACATATAAAAGGTCGGCGCTAACTCTCATATGCTTAATACAGTGAATATAGTGCATACCATATAACCACACAAGCATATCCTCAAGCGTCACCCCTGCTGACCCGCTGGGTCCCTGGCTTGGCACTTTCCCACTTCTTCACTTTCCCCGGCTGCTGAGAAGACTGCTCGGGTACTGGCTCCAGTTACTCACAGTGGTCTCCGGTAACAAGGTGCATGGCCCCTTAGTGGCGACAGCTTCCCCTCTACCTCTAACCACAACTAATTTCCCGTCCGGCTGAACCGTTACTCTCGGTTGGACTCCAATCCTGCAGTCCCAACACTCTGCTGCTTCTCTTGCTTCTAGATAGGCCCCTTAGACAGCCTAGCAGCCATGTGTCCCCAGGATAGGCCTCAGGCTTCCAGCCTAGCAGTGTGGGGCAGCATAACACACGTCCACCCAGACAGCCGTCCGGGTGGCACAGAACCCTGATCACCTGACTCCACCCAAAGAAATAGCCTCTCCCAGCAGGCCAAAGGGCTAAAGAAACCTCTGCCAATTGGCTGAGACACCCCATCCATTCATAACCTGACCTTGCTAAGCCCTTGTCTAGCTAATGTCACCAGCATAACGCCACCTAGTGACAGAAGAGAGAAGGTGCAGCAAGTCCAGAACTAGAGAGGAACCGGTGGATCTACTAACAACCAGGACAACTACCGCCTGGCAAACTAAATTTACTAGCAACCCTGCCTAAACACCATGGTGCTACAAATATAAGGAGAGACAGCAAGAACTAGTCCCCTTACAACAAAGGACAAGTAGAGGGGGTACTAATGTGAGATTAGTGGGCAATCCACATAATAACTAAAGGGGTACAGTGGGTTATCAATATGGAGTGAATACATCCAATAGGTATTCCCCTTTGAGGGAAAGACCCCCACCCAATTACTCCAACAGAGAAAGATCTCCAGTAGGGAACATTACCATAATAGCTATGGACCCTCCTCACAAGAAGAAGAGAGTGGTTATCCTCAAACTGAATACAGAGATAATCCCCCCCCCCCCCTATAGAACCCACAGGGGTAGGTTTAAGGCTCGGTTTCCACTATTGCAGCCCCAAAGTCGCGCAATTTTGCCGCTATTTTTTACACGATTTTTTGCCGTGATTTTAATGCGACTTGAAGCAATGCGTGTGTATTCTTGAGGTCTATGGACCTCAAGTAGCATCAAAGTGGGACCAAAGTAGTGCAGGGACGCCCGCCGCGTTGCTCGGGACCCGGTGTGTGTGCCCGGCGGCCACGATGTCCGCCGGGCACCTGCGATTGCCCGTTAACCGGGCCGGACCGTGGATGTGTGTGTGTAAACACACACATCCACGTCCTGTCAGCTCAGAGGAGAGCGATCTGTGTTCCCAGAACGGAGGAACACTGATCGGTCTCCTCCCCTTGGGCGTCCCCTCCCCCTACAGTTAGAACCATTCCCTAGGTAACACATTTAACCCCTCCCCGCCCCCTAGTGGTTAACCCCTTCACTGCCTGTCACATTTACACAGTAATCAATGCAATTTTATAGCATTGATCGCTGTATAAATGTGAATGGTCCCAAAAATGTGTCAAAAGTGTCCGATGTGTCCGCCATAATGTCGCAGTCACGAAAAAAAATCGCGATCGCCGCTAAAAAAAATAATTATTTTTTTAAAAAAACGCCATAAATCTATCCCGTATTTTGTAGACGCTATAACTTTTGCGCAAACCAATCAATATACGCTTATTGCGATTTTTTTTACCAAAAATATGTAGAAGAATACGTATTGGCCGAAACTGAGGAAAAAAATTAGTTTTTTTTAAAAAAAATTGGGATATTTATTATAGCAAAAAGTAAAAAATATTGTGTTTTTTTCAAAATTGTCGCTCTTCTTTTGTTTATAGCCCAAAAAATAAAAACCGCAGAGGCGATCAAATACCACCAAAAGAAAGCTCTATTTGTGGGGAAAAAAGGACGTCAATTTTTTTTGGGTACAACGTTGCACGACCACGCAATTGACGTTTAAAGTGCGACAGCGCTGAAAACTAAAAATTGGCCTGGGAAGGAAGGGGGTGAATTTGCCCTGTATTGAACCGGTTAAGGAGAAAAATCTTAATGAAAAAGTCGAAGAACCATCAGGTTTTATACACAGTCATCTTTAAAATAAATCTATTTTTAATCCCAAGTCTACTCTATTTAAAAATATGGTACAGGATGATATCAAACACTTGAAGATGTCAAAAAATAAAAATGAAATGTTTGCCATCAAAGAATTAGAAAAGAAAAAAGGAATAATGATTAGACTAGCAGACATTATTCTAACAAAAAAAATCAGTATGAGGCTGAAACGCAGAGGATTCTTGGGGCTAGGGAAACATATAAAAAATTAAAAGGTAACCCGACTTTAAAATTAAAAAAGACACTTAATGAATGGATAGAAAAGGGAAAGGAAAACAAAATATTAAACAAAAGAGAGACTGTATCAAAAAGCACCATGATTACCAGTGATCTATCAGTTACCTAAACTGCGAAGGATAAGGAAAACCCCCCGGGCAGACCTATCCTAAGTGGAATTGACTCACTGTACCCATGATTGGGAGAATATTTTTACAATTTTTTCCAACCACTGGCATCAAACAGGCAGGCTTTCGTTAAGAACAGTCGAGATATTATCTCACTTCTGCAGGATCAGAGGGTGGATGACTCAACGTTATTGGTAACAATTGACGTGGAGTCATTATATACTAATATTGGACAAAAAGACGCTATAGATGTAGCAGAATGGGTCCTACATAGGTATTCAAATACAAAACAGGAACAGATTAGATTTATTTTAGAAGGTATAGAAATGGCCATGTCCAACAACTATTTTTGGCACCAAGGGGAGTCCTTTAATCCAGTTAAAGGCATAGAGATGGGGGCAAGGTATGCACCACGTTAAGCCAACATTTTTTTAAATAAATGGGAGGAAGAAATGTTCCCCGGGCCCTGGCCTGAGTTGGGACGCTACCGCAGATTTATAGATGACATTTTGGTCATATGGAAAGGGTCTGGAAAGAGATTAAAAGAGTTTCTGAAATCATTAAACAACAATGCATATAATATCAAATTAACAGTGAATTATGACGCTGAGACCATTCCATTTTTGGATTTAGAAATATATAGAAGTAGTAACCAGTTATTCATGCGCACTTATGTTAAAGATGTCGATCGAAATGGCTACGTATCCACCAGGAGTTGTCATCATCCAAAGTGGATCGCAACCATTCCCAAAGGCCGATTTATAAGAATCAAAATAACTTTTCATGAGAGGAAAGACTATCTCTTATAATTAGACAGACTTATAGAGAGGTTTTATAAAAAAGGCTACAAGAGAGAAAAGTTACTACAGATAAGAAACCAGATTGATCAGATGAAGAGCAGGGATCTCTTAGTTAAAAAATCAAAGAGAGAAAAACGAGGTGAAATGGCTTTTATCATGGGGTTTCATACCCAATACAAAAGTATAGAAAAAATTGTGCGTAACTACTGGCCAATATTGTTAAAGTACCCCACTTTAAAAACTACACTCCCAAAAATATTTATATATATAGAAAAGCTCCATTAATACGGAATAGAATAGCTAAAAATGTATTAGACCCCCCCCCCAAAAAGACCAACTACCTTTTCATGCAAAACCACCAGTGATAAGAGAAGGAAAATAGAGACATTCTCCGGTGTTTCAGGACAAAATTATGATATTAATATGTTTATCATGTGCCATACCAAACATGTTACATATCTTCTCACTGTCCTCTGTGGGCTTAAATATGTAGGGAGGACAACCAGACCTCTATTCAAAAGAATAAATGAACATGCAAATAATATTAAGAATAGCTGTATTAAACACAATGTATCCAGCCATTTCAGAAGGGTACACAACAGAGACCCCTCTGGACTTAGGTTTATGGGTATCGATAGGGTTTTTGGGCACTGGAGAGGTAGTGACCTTCGCTAACAGATTTCTAGGAATGAGACCTAGTGGATACATGAGATCGGATCTTTTATTTCTATTAGGACTCAACATAGACATAGATCTCAACTGCTATATTTCCAATTATTAGAATTCCGACTATCTAGATTTCATGTGAATCCAGAATTATTGGCCAGTTTGCTGGACCAATTATGTTGGCTATCTGGATTTGACTTAAAATTGATGTATTAACTAGCCTCCCAATTATCTTTTGGTATTTTCTGTTTTTTTACAGATTTACCAGATAATTAATTTGTGTTGGATTTTTATCACTTTTTACTAGTACCTAATGGCTACCGGTTAGTCTTGCCTAGACTAGGAATGATAAAAATACCACTCTATTTTTGACCACTAGATGGTGCAAACGACTGTGATTAGAATCAATCAAGAAGAATCATGTAAAGTTATTATTAGTTAAATAATATATTATTAGTTAGGATCAGATTGTTTAATTATACTAGCGTTTTTAGAGTGTTTTTTAGATTATGGATTGATTTTTAATAAAAATTATTATTCCTTATCAGCTACACAGCTGGTTAGAGATATAAGATGTATAAGATGTATAAGATGTAATTGAGATGCCTATACATTTTTCATGCATTGTATATTTATGTCTATTATCCCTCTAATTTATGTCCTTATGTCCTCTAATTAGTTCAGCTGGCTTGGGGCAGCAATATATAAAAAGCTGCAAGAGAGTGGAGATGATGAAGCTTCCTGATAATGTGTTGACCACTAAATGCATTGAGGCTGCGCACTCTCCTTTGCTGATGTCATTTCCCGCAGGGCTGGTTCCGGATTTTGCTGGGGTACAACGCACGCTGAGACGTGGAGAGACTTTGGGGTTGATTTACTAATACTGGAGAGTACAAAATCTGGTGCAGCTCTGCATAAAGACCAATCAGCTTCCAGGTTTTATAGTCAAAGCTTAATTGAACAAGCTGAAGTTAGAAGCTGATTGGATGCCATGGACAGCTGCACCAGATTTTGCACTCTCCAGTTTTAGTAAATCAACCCCTTTGTCTCTATTCTGGCTAAAAAAATCTCTGTACATGCTGGTGCTAGCAGATGAGCGCCTTAATATGTGAGTCAGCACTTCTATTTCCTACTGGTGTTTGATCTCCATTTAAAATATTTTGCTCTATGTGATTTATTTCTGTTTACACCGAGTCATATAGCCTTGTGAACATAACGATTGCCCCCTAAAGGACTTGAGCTTATGAAGTATTCCATTGATATTGGTATTCCATTGATATACTTGGTGAGTCTGCAATCTTCTCACACAAGTGATGGTGCAGCACAGCTTGGCTAATTAAGAGTACCTGTCACTATATGGTGTATTGGTGTGTCTATTTCACCACATGAAGAAGATTTATTGTATGATTTTATTTCATTTTTTGTGTGGTTATATAATATATATAATGTGTCCCGTTTTATAATGACACAAAAATTACGATTCTGATCCAAAGCATTGCAAAGTTATTTTTTTTTTCAATTTTGCACTTTTTTATTGCAACCCTAAAAAAATTAGCAGTAAAATAAAAATATTTTATTTTTTATTTTTAAAGCAGTATTAAACCCAAAAGCGAACATTTTATTATATTTCAGCTTACTAATTCTTAGTATGATGGCTGCAGTTGTTTTCTCTTTTAGGCTTTTTTCCTTTTATTTTCACCTGGTGACCTGGCCAGTAAGTCTGTTGTTTTTCAAAAGAACAAGCTCTTCTGCAGATGTGTCAGTTAACACTGTGGGGGCAAACCATTTATCACGGACAGGGGTGCTTACAATGATCAGTTTTTATTTATTTATTTATTATTTTATTTATTTATGTAAAACTGCTGTAACTGCAGTGTGAGCTGGAGTTTGGCTTCAATTTGTTAGTATATTTAAAACCCATCTCCGGTAAAAAAAAAAAAAAGTTTCCACACTGCAAGGGTTAAGTGCTCATTGTTGTCTAGGAGAGAGGAGAAAGGAGATATACTTACGTGATCCTCCATGCATAAGGTTTGTGCGGCTCCTGTTCCAATCCCCACTGTGGTCTATTGGTCATGAGTGATGGACTGTTCCTGATGTCATCAAGCCCACAGAACTGCTGTGGACGTGAGAATGTCAGGAACAGTTCACTGCTTGATCATTAGGGGGTTCCGTTTGCCAGTGGAGTGGCAGATCGGGTATGTAAAAGCTTTCTCTTCTCTCCTGAACAAATGAAGCTGTTAAACCTTGCAATGCAGAAACAGCCCACTGGAAGGGAAATTATCTTTTTTTTTTGCCCAGAGTTGGGTTTTAAATCTTTTTACTGGCCAGATCACCAGGTGAAAACAGAGGGGGGAAAAAGCCTAAAAAAAGGAAATATTGGCAGCGACCACATCTAATGGTTGGTAAACTGCAATGTATTACATTTTCGGTTTGGGTTTAATACCACTTTAAATATATAGGTGCTGAAAAATAGAAATAAACCAAATAAAAAGCAGAAAAATGAATAGCTATCTGAAGAAGGGGAATAAGGAGGTAAAGGTTGCTTTATCTGACATATGCAGATCAAAGATTATTCTTTAAACCTGCAGATGAATGGAACAGAGTACCAACAAAGTAAAAATAATGTATTTTATTTTTTTTTATCTGAATTGTTGTTGTTACACTATGTGATTTATTATCATTTCTCTGTGTGTATAACTTGGTTTATAATTGCTCTGTGTCTTTAAGGTGCTTTCTGTTGTCTAAGCTGATCTCTTTCTCGCACCCTACTTCTGTATATCCCCTTCCCTTGCTGCTCTCTCGTATCATTCCTCAGTAATCTGCCATGCTGTGTACATCTTTCCATGTGGCTTACAACATCAAAGTTTTTCTACCTATGAGTATCCTTCATTAAACAGGAACATTTGAAAAGGCTTCAATCATGTGAGTTTATTCATCGAGTTAAAATGTCTGAATTGATGCAAGGGATAAATAGATCACCAGGTCCTGTAAGCCCTGTATGAAGCTAGAGATAGGCTTATTGCCTTGTAGTTGAGTCAGAACAGTAGAAAAAACGGAAAATTGTATCATACTTACCGTAATTTTCCTTTCCTGGTGCCTATCCATGGCAGCATACTAGTGATAGAGCTCCGCCTCGACTCCTCCCTCAGGACCAGTGAATAGCATAAATTAAAGACGTAGTCCCTCCCCCAACATTCTCCGTAAAATAGAATACCGAGGGTGGGAGCGTATGCTGCCATGGATAGGCACCAGGAAAGGAAAATTACGGTAAGTATGATACAATTTTCCGTTTTCCTGGTGCCTCCATGGCAGCATACTAGTGATAAATAACTAGCTGACACGGGTGGGATAATGCTTAACAATAAATGTTTAATTAGAATGAGACATCGCAGCCTGAACTGCCCTTCTCCCGAACTCAACCGTTGTGAGAGCTCCTGGGTCGATACGGTAGTGTCTGAGGAAAGTATTGCGAGAAGACCAGGTGGCGGCCCTGCACACCGTCTCTAATGACACGTTAGCCCTTGCTGCCCAGGAGGTTGAGACTGCCCTTGTGGAATGAGCACTCACTCGGGATGGAGGTTCCATATTCTTTATCCTGTAGGCCTTCTGGATTAGCTTTACCACCCAAGATGCCAGAGTTCTGATGGAAGCTTCTTTGCCCCTGTATTTGCCGAATGGAACAATGAAGAGTCTTTCCGAGTTCCTGAAGGATCTAGTGGCCTCTAGGTAGGCTCTGAGCACTCTGGATATGTCCAGCTCGTGACATGATCCTGAATCTGCTTCAGCAAATACCGGTAGTGCCCAGGGCTCCAAAAGGTGGCTTGGAGTAGTGACCTTAGGTGTGAACCCCCGAAGGGGACGAAGTTCTACTCTATCGTGATAAAAAGAGATGTGGTCATCACCTATTCCCAACGAGTGGAGTTCTGAGATCCTTCTACCAGATGTAATGGCTAACAGAAAAACCGTTTTCAGTGTTATGTTCCATATTGTCAGTTGTTCCACTGGGGTAAATGGATGGTCAGAGAGGACTTCAAGGACCAGGGATAAATCCCACTTGGGAAAAGACCGTCTGGCAGGTGGCCGGATCTTCAGCACTCCTCTGAGGAAAGTGACTACTAAGGGCTCTTCCGCCCATCTTTTATTTGTTGCAGCAGAAATTGCTGCTACTTGTACTTTGAGAGAACTTAGGCCAAGACCCAGATCAAGTCCTGATTGGAGGAAGCCGAGAACACCTGATGTAGAAGGAGAGATTGGATTAAACTCATTTGAGGCAGCAAATGACAAGAACTTGTCCCATATTCTAGAATATATAGCATTGGTTGCTGGTTTCCTGGCTCCCAGGAGGGTTGTTATGACCCCTGGGGAGCATCCTAGGGACTCGAACCTTCGCCTCTCAACCTCCAGATTCGAAGGTTCAGCTTCTGAGGGTCTGGATGAATTAAACTGCCCTGCGTCAGAAGTTGAGGGAAAGGATGGATCCTGATTGGAGAGCTCACACTGAGACGCATAGCTAGAGGAAACCAAGGTCTCTTCGGCCAATATGGGAGTACTGCCAGTACCTGGACTGTTTCTCTGAGAAGTCTCAGGAGGAACTTGAATATTAATGGCCGGGGAGGGAAGGCATATGCGGTGGTGAACCTCCAGGGGCATGACAGGGCATCTACTTCCTCCGCTTGCGTATACGGAAGGCGAGAGAAGAACCTGGTCAGTTTTGTATTCCCCGGGGTGGCAAATAGGTCTACTTGAGGGGGATCCCAGAGGCTGGCAATCTGATGGAAGACCTGGGGATGAAGAGCCCACTCGTTGTTGTTCAAGAATTTCCTCGACAACGTGTCTGCTTCCGTGTTCAACCTTCCCGGGAGATACATCGCCCTGAGGTCTAGGACGTTCTTCTCTGCCCAGAGCATAATCGGCTCCACTTCCCTGAGGAGTGATGTGCTGCGAGTGCCCCCCTGCCTCTGCAGGTATGCGACAGCTGCCCTGTTGTCCAGGCGTAGAAGTACTCTCTGGCCCCTGACCTGAGAAGCCAATGAAGTTAGTGCCAAGAATGCTGCTCTCATCTCCAGTATGTTGGATACTACTCCCTGGGTGGAGCAGGACCATCTCCCCTGTATCCTGGTATCCCCGCAATGGGCTCCCCAGCCCTGTCCACTTGCGTCGGACGTAACTGTGATCCAGAAGAGGGAACCCAGATAGCGAGGTTTTGAGAGGTTTTCCGGCAGAGTCCACCAATGAAGGCTCCTGCGCATTGCTCCCGTCAGCAGAATTGTCTGAGAGAGTTGCTGTTTCTTCCACTGCGCCAAGAAACCCGTCTGAAAATACCTCCAATGCCAATGGGCCCAAGGAATCATCGGTATACAGGCAGACATTGTGCCAATGAGGCTCAGGCATTGCGACGCCGTTAGATACCGGCTCGCAATGGTTTTGACCATCTTCTGGATAATAATCCTCATCTTCAGGGATGGTAATGACACTGTCCCCTCCCGGGTGTTGAACATCGCACCTAGATAGATCATCCGCTGTGTAGGTGCCAGCTGACTCTTCTCTGAGTTTATCAACCATCCTAGTTCTCTCAGAGACTGGAGAAGGATGTCTCGGTGATACACCAACTGACCCGGACTGCTTGCTAGGAGGAGGATGTCGTCCAAATAGTGGTATATCCTCAAACCCCTCTCCCGCAGGGGAACCAAAGCGGATATTAGAATTTTGGTAAACACCCTGGGGGAGGTGCACAGCCCAAAGGGCAGGGCTTGGAACTGCAGGTGGATCCGACCTACTGCAAATCTGAGATACTTCTGAAAGGCAGGTAGAATTGGCACGTGTAAGTACGCATCCTGCAGATCGATTGATATCATCCAATCTGTTGGCTGTACTGCCTGAATAATTGTTTGTAGAGACTCCATCTTGAAGCTTTCTGGGTGTATGTGCCTGTTGAGTCTTTTTAGATCGATCACAGGCCTCCATCCACCCGTTCTCTTTGGAACCAGAAATAGAGTGGAATAGAAGCCTGCGAAGCGCTCCGCCAAAGGAACCGGCACAGCTGCTCCCTGAAGTTGGAGTGACGATACGAATTGTCTTAGGGCTTGAGCCTTCAGCAGAGAGGATGGAATTTCTGTTCGTGTGAACGAATTTTGAGGTGGAGGATGAGAGAAACTCCAAAAGTGTCCCCATTGGATTGTTGAGAGAACCCAGGGATCCTGGCATTTGCTGGCCCAGACTGGAAGAAAGAATTTTAGTCTGGCTCCCACCGGGAGTGTCTGGGCTAATCTGGCATCAAAAGGACTGCTTCTGCTCATGTGGAGTCTGAGGGGCCTTCGACTTTCTGCCCAAGAAAGATGCCTGAGTGCCCCTCCAGGGTCTTCTGCCGTCTCTGAACTGCCTTGCTTGTCTGAAATCTCTAGGGTTTGACTGGCGGAACCTGGAAGAACCCCCTCTGGATCTTCGCATCCTTCTGTCTTGGGGGAGCATACCTGACTTTCCTCCTGACAGCCTAGATATGGCTTTATCCATTTTGTCTCCGAATAATGCCTTCCCGTCGAACGGGATTTTGCACCAATTTTGTTTGGACGCCAAATCCGCCGTCCATGGTTTTAACCACAAGGCCCTTTTTGCCATTACTGAGTGCAGCATAGATCTTGCTGAACACCTAATTGTGTCAATAGCTGCTACTCCAACGAAGTCTGCTGACAATCTAATTTCTTCCAGAGCTTTAATTATGTCTTCCTTGGGGACATCCTGGCGTAGAGCTGTTTCAATGTTATCCGTCCAAGCTCTAATGGCATTAGATACGGAGGTGAGGGCGATCGCTGGCTTACATGCCGCTCCTGCAGCTAAATAGCTCCTCTTGAGATCTAGATCGATTCTTCTGTCAAGAGGATCCTTGAAAGAAGCGGAATCTTCCATAGGCAGGGTAATATTCTTTGCGAGTCGCACCACTGATGCGTCTACCACTGGCATGGAGTTCAGTGACTGTGTTCCCGACTCCGGTAGGGGATACAATTTATTGAAACGGCCCAATGACAGTTTTTTATCAGTTCTTGACCATTCGTTTTGAATGATTTGCGTAATTTCTCCCATCAAAGGGAAGAAAGCCTGTTTCCTTTTGAGGAATGGGAAGTAGCTTTTTGCTTCCTGGGGAGGTTCTTCAGTATCCTCCCAAGCTATTGCGGCTCTTACTGCCTGGATGAATGGCTTTACCAATGAATGGCTGAAGCCGGAAGGATCTGACTCATCTGACGAATCGCCCGAAAGGTCTTCAGGTGGGGAATCTCTGGCCAGTCGGCCTGATGGAGGTAGAGGCGTACTGGCTGCGGAGGGACCAGGAAGAACAAGCTCAACATCCTGCGCCTGGGACGTCTGCGGGACTGGCTGGGCAGGAACCAAGGCCGCAAGCTCAGAGAAGGAGTCCTTCATAGTTCTTTTGAGCAGGTCCACCACCTGTTGGTTTTCTAACTCGCGGCTGGACGCATAGTCCGCGAAACAATCCTTGCAGACTACTTTATTCGGTAGCGGACTAGCCCCACAGGTCCAGCACTTCTTCTTTTTGTAGGATCTAGGAGAGGAGGACCGGTCCCGTCTTCTGGATCTTGATCTATGTCGCGAAGAATGGGACTCACGTCTTGATGAGCGGGACCGGTGGCGTGAAGAACGAGATCTGCGACTTGGGCTGTCGTCATCGCGGTGCCTTGAGGATTTTTCGGTCCTCTTGGAGTGGGCAGGGCTATGATTTTAAGAAAAAATCATGTCAGGCCAGTGAGCGCACTTTTTTTTTTTTTTTTTTTTTTTATACTCACGTATAGGTGGTCCCATACCTAACGGAAGTGTGAGGATCTTTGTTGCGAGATGAATGGCTCATTGCGGAGTTGGGCATAAGGATCAGCTGCGGAAAATAGCAAGAAAAGGTAAGGAAAGAAAAAGTTTTTTTTTGTTTTTTTTTTTGTTGTTTTTTTTTTTTTTTTTAAATACTTACCACAGAGCAGCCTTTAGAGAAACCTAGCAGGGCACAGCTGAGGCGACTCTGACTGATAGCTCTCAAAGCTGACCTTAAATACCCTAGGGGTGGGTGGGGCAGTCCCATAAACACCCAGTCTCTCTCTCTTTTCGTTTTTTTTTTTTTTTTTTTTAAAGAAAAGGGCTAAACTGGCCCTTTTTCCAGAGACCAAGATGGCCGCCGGAGTGCCGAGAGACCGCACATGCGCCCGCGCATGCGCAGTAGAGCCGAGGACGTAAAGCCGAGAGAAAACACCTGACCAATGACGGCTGTAAGTTCCCCGGATCGCGCATGCGCAGTACGGCGGAGGGGACGCCGGACCGCGCTGCCGAAGGGAAAACAGAACACAAGGCCCCCCACAGCAGCAGGGCGACGGATGTCGATCCTAAAGGCCACAGCATGACAGAAACATAACAGGTATCTAAACAAAAGGAACTTCTTGCACCCTCTTCAGTGTATAATCTCTTTTCATTAAGGGAAGAAAGGGGAGGACAGAAAAAGGGAAGAGGGGAGGGAAAGACATATGCATCTTCCTTTTCTTCTTTTTCTTTTTTTTTTTTTAAATGAGAAATGGAAAAAAATGAAAAATCACAAGCCTGAAAGGATGGGAGCTGATCCTTTTGCGACTCCTTTTGCCTTCATCATAGGATATGGTGGCAGACTGCGTTCCTGTGAGGAAACTCTGCAAGAAGACCCCAACAGATCCACAGAGGGGTTCCCAGTCTTATCAGCGCTGTGAGCGGCCCAAGAACAGGGACTGCGCACGGGAAAGGCTAAACCCGGCGGACGCTGACGACTGCAGAGGTATGGACATACTGCTACTCTTCACCAGCACAAGAGGTATGAGGAAAAAAAGGAGAATGTTGGGGGAGGGACTACGTCTTTAATTTATGCTATTCACTGGTCCTGAGGGAGGAGTCGAGGCGGAGCTCTATCACTAGTATGCTGCCATGGAGGCACCAGGAAACAGAGTTTTACAGCCTAATTACAAGATTTCTGCATGGCAGTACTGATACAGACAAGATTTACTGCCCTTATTGCAACAAAGAACAAGAGATCAGCATGTGTAAGCCTCATAACCTGAGTCCAGGCTATATGGTGTCATAATACAGCACACAGATCCCGCTGGCTTATCACTCATTATTATCAGTCATTATTTGCTTGTCTCAAGATGAGTTACAAAGGCTCTGAAAGTGAACACAACATAACTCCTGCACAAGACCCTGAGCCAGCTGAGTTACCCAAACGCTCAGTCAAACCAACTTTGAAAGTAATGGAGAATTATGAAGCTTTAAAGCGGTTGTATACCCGCAAATTTTTTTTTTTTTTTTTTTTTTAACCCTGTAAAGCAAAAGGCATAATGAGCTAGTATGCACCGCATACTAGCTCATTATGAAATACTTACCTTAGAACGAGGCGTCAGTATCTTACCTGGTCCACGCCGAGGGAGCTGTCATGTTGCCTCGGCGTGTCTTCCGGGTATCGCGGTTCCAGCGCTGTGAGTGGCATGCGCGCGGGAGATTTCTTACTCGGCAAGGTCCGGCAGCTGCCGGGCTTCAGCCGAGAATCCCCTGTGCGCATGCGCCGCTGCAGTCAGCGGCGCATAGCAAGGGGAATATCTCCTAAACCGTAAAGGTTTAGGAGATATTTTTTTTACCTACAGGTAAGCCTTATTATAGGCTTACCTGTAGGTAAAAGTTACAAAAAAGACTATACAACCGCTTTAAGAACTGAATTGACAACTAGCCTGAAATTACTATGGGAAAAGATTGTTACTCAATCTAATACACTGTCTGTTGAACGTGAACTCCTGCCACTAGAGGACGTCATTAATGTTTTACAAAGTATGAAAACGGAAAATTCACTGAAGGAATTAAACAGCTTCCAGGCTCTTAATCTAAAACAATGTAAAAAAGTGCGCTTACAATCTATATAGACAAGTGATTTTAAAGAATGAATAAACATGCATAAAAAAATATAATGAAATATAATAAACAAATGCATAGACAAAAAATGGCATAAAGGTGGAGTGAAAAATTTCTCTAATCATATTTGATATGACCTGTGAAATATATGCAAACGTGAAAAATCAACCAATGCAATTCAATCAAAAATGAAGGTATTGTTTAAAAGGAGTGAATACTCAATATATAAATAATGCGTAAATAATGTGTAGAAATTGTAACTCCAGTCCATAAAGTGAAACAATATGTGAAAAGTTCATCAGTATGAGGAACCATCATCCACCTTCCATAAACCCATCATCCGTGTGATTGAACGAAAGGAGAGAGGGATAAATAGGTAAGACTCCACTTGCGGTGAATCCAGAAGATAAATGTTAAAGATGGACCCTTACCCTCGGTGATGGACCCCCTATTGGCGAGGTCTAACGAGCGTGCAGATTTCGCCCTCTGCAGGGACCATGAAGAGAAGGTGTCTGCAACAGCTGATACATCCAGCGTCTCCGGTCCGGGCTGATCCAAGTCTTGAACCTGGAGGGGGAAGAAGCGCTGTCTGTAGTGATGGAATTCTTCCGCTGTATCCTACATATCACTATCCCACCAGCAGCTCTTCTGTAATCAGCAGCAATGGCTCTTAATCTAGAAAGAGACCATTTTATCCAGAAAACCAAATTAAAGGCAGAAGCAAAGATAAAGCTGCTTCAAGACACTGCATCTCACAGATCTGTTTCCCCCAGACATTCCAAAAAGTCCTCTAAATCCTATAGTTCAAGATACTCAACACTCAGTGAGTGACTCATTAATGCCCGCGCTGAAGCGGAAGCCAGCAAGATGCAGGTCACATACGCAAAAAAGAGCTGGAAGCTTAGACAGCACATCAAAAGCAGCAATAGAAATCTTAAACGAACAGTGTAAACATGATGCAGCTATGGCAAAGCTAAGGGTCCTAGAGCAAGCTATTAGTGCAGATGAAGGTGCAAGTGCGAAAGATGGCATCAACCTAACCATAGCAGATATGGAAGATCCCCCTCAAACGCACTAAAGACTATGTCCTAAGCCACTGCAGTGTACACTCTATAGTCTTCAATGCTCCTGACAATATAGAGACTTCTTCACAGCATCAGGTTAAAGAGGTTCCAGCAACTTCTTGCATGCAAAATCACTCCAGTGCCTTTCCTGCATGCCTACCTAACCTTCCTTCCTACGTCAGAGCATCAAAGCAAGCTGCAATAAAGTCATCAATCTCCTGTCATCAGTACAGCCTCAAATCAATGTACCATTGGAACAACTGACTTCAAGCAAGCAACTCACCTGAATGCATCTGCTGCACCATATTTCCCTGTGTCCTTTCAAAACAATGTCTAAGATAGCACAATTAGCATCGTTCAGCCAAGTGCATCTTGCATAAAGGCAGAGACAACTGAGACAGCAGAGTTTGTGAGGTACATACTTCGCAGAGAGCTCACAAAGACTGGTCTTGCAAGTTTTGAGGACCAACCTGAGAACTACAGAAGTTGGAAATGTGCCTTCTGAACTGCAATCAGTGATTTTGGCATTACAGCTGCTGAAAAATTGGATCTCCTGATCAGATGGCTTGGTCCTCTATATCTGCTGCTTGTGTTAAGCCATTAAGATTGGTTTTCATGGACAATCCTACAGCAAGCTTCACAGCTGCATGGGATCCACTAGAGCAAAGTTATGGCAGTCCAGAATCTATAGAAAATGCCTTGTCCATGCATCTGAAAACTTTCCCAAATATATCTGGTAAGGACTGTAATGTGCCCATCAAGTGCATAGAGTGTGTCTCTGAAGAACATGTGCAAGCCCTCCATCTGCTTGAGCCCAGCTCTGCACAGCCTGCAAACTCTCCTCCCAGGTCAACGCATGGCGGGGAGAATACAGACCAGGTGCATAATTCTACTATAATTTCTTCATTCTGCACTGAAGTTTGTAGAGAAGACCGCTGTGATAAGTTCTGTGTTAAAATATGCTTGGTGAACATGAACCACAAGCAGTGGCGGCCCGTCCATAGGGGGCGCTCGGGCGCCGCCCTCCCCAATCTGTAAAAAAAAAAAAAAAGGTCACTTTAACCACTTGCCGACCGCCTCACGCCTATATACGTGAGCAGAGCGGCACGGGCAGGCAAAATCACGTACCTGGAACGTGATTGCCTTCCCGCGGGCGGGGGGTCCGATCGGACCCCCCCCGGTGCCAGCTGCGGTCGGCATTTGGCTGGGAGAGTTGAGAGACGAGGGGGAGGCCATCCGATCGTGGTCCCCCCCTCGCGATCGCTCCCAGCCAATGAGAAACATCCCCTGCCTCTGTATAGTACACAGAGGCAGAGGATGTGATGTCATCTCTCCTCGGCTCGGGAGTTTCCGTTCCAGCGCCGAGGGGAGATGACATGTAAGTAAGTGCACAACACAAACACACACAGTAGAACATGCCAGGCACACTAAACACCCCGATCCCCCCCCCCATCGCCCCCCGATCCCCCCCCCGATCGCCCCCCGATCCCACCCCAATCACCCCCCCCCCTGTCACAAACTGACACCAAGCAGGTTTTTTTTTTTTTTCTGATTACTGCATAGTGTCAGTTTGTGACAGTTAGCAGTGGTAGGACAGTTAGTATTACCCCCCTGTAGGTCTAGGGTACCCCCCTAACCCCCCCTAATAAAGTTTTAACCCCTTGATCACCCCCCCTCACCAGTGTCGCTAAGCGATCATTTTTCTGATCGCTGTATTAGTGTCGCTGGTGACGCTAGTTAGTGAGGTAAATATTTAGGTTCGCCGTCAGCGTTTTATAGCGTCAGGGACCCCCATATACTACCTAATAAATGTTTTAACCCCTTGATTGCCCCCTAGTTAACCCTTTCACCACTGATCACCGTATAACTGTTACGGGTGACGCTGGTTAGTTCGTTTATTTTTTATAGTGTCAGGGCACCCGCCGTTTATTACCGAATAAAGGTTTAGCCCCCTAATCGCCCGGCGGTGATATGCGTCGCCCCAGGCAGCGTCAGATTAGCGCCAGTACCGCTAACACCCACGCACGCAGCATACGCCTCCCTTAGTGGTATAGTATCTGATCGCATCAATATCTGATCCGATCAGATCTATACTAGCGTCCCCAGCAGTTTAGGGTTCCCAAAAACGCAGTGTTAGCGGGATCAGCCCAGATACCTGCTAGCACCTGCGTTTTGCCCCTCCGCCCAGCCTAGCCCAGCCCACCCAAGTGCAGTATCGATCGATCACTGACACTTACAAAACACTAAACGCATAACTGCAGCGTTCGCAGATTTAGGCCTGATCCCTGCGATCGCTAACAGTTTTTTTGGTAGCGTTTTGGTGAACTGGTAAGCACCAGCCCCAGGCAGCGTCAGGTTAGCGCCAGTACCGCTAACCCCCACGCACGCACCGTACACCTCCCTTAGTGGTATAGTATCTGAACGGATCAATATCTGATCCGATCAGATCTATACTAGCGTCCCCAGCAGTTTAGGGTTCCCAAAAACGCAGTGTTAGCGGGATCAGCCCAGATACCTGCTAGCACCTGCGTTTTGCCCCTCCGCCCGGCCCAGCCCACCCAAGTGCAGTATCGATCGATCACTGTCACTTACAAAACACTAAACGCATAACTGCAGCGTTCGCAGAGTCAGGCCTGATCCCTGCGATCGCTAACAGTTTTTTTGGTAGCGTTTTGGTGAACTGGCAAGCACCAGCGGCCTAGTACACCCCGGTCGTAGTCAAACCAGCACTGCAGTAGCACTTGGTGACGTGGCGAGTCCCATAAGTGCAGTTCAAGCTGGTGAGGTGGCAAGCACAAGTAGTGTCCCGCTGCCACCAAAAAGACAAACACAGGCCCGTCATGCCCATAGTGCCCTTCCTGCTGCATTCGCCAATCCTAATTGGGAACCCACCACTTCTGCAGCGCCCGTACTTCCCCCATTCACATCCCCAACCAAATGCAGTCGGCTGCATGAGAGGCATTTTTATGTCCTCCCGAGTACCCCTACCCAACAAACCCCCCCAAAATAGATGTCGTGTCTGCAGCAAGCGCGGATATAGACGTGACACCCGCTATTATTGTCCCTCCTATCCTGACAATCCTGGTCTTTGCATTGGTGAATGTTTTGAACGCTACCATTCACTAGTTGAGTATTAGCGTAGGGTACAGCATTGCACAGACTAGGCGCACTTTCACAGGGTCTCCCAAGATGCCATCGCATTTTGAGAGACCCGAACCTGGAACCGGTTACCGTTATAAAAGTTATAAGTTTGCAAAAAAAACACAAACAAAAATAAAAAAAAATAGTTGTTGTTTTATTGTTCTCTCTCTCTCTATTCTCTCTCTATTGTTCTGCTCTTTTTTACTGTATTCTATTCTGCAATGTTTTATTGTTATTATGTTTTATCATGTTTACTTTTCAGATATGCAATTTTTTATACTTTACCGTTTACTGTGCTTTATTGTTAACCATTTTTTTGTCTTCAGGTACGCCATTCACGACTTTGAGTGGTTATACCAGAATGATGCCTGCAGGTTTAGGTATCATCTTGGTATCATTCTTTTCAGCCAGCGGTCGGCTTTCATGTAAAAGCAATCCTAGCGGCTAATTAGCCTCTAGACTGCTTTTACAAGCAGTGGGAGGGAATGCCCCCCCCCCACCGTCTTCCGTGTTTTTCTCTGGCTCTCCTGTCTCAACAGGGAACCTGAGAAAGCAGCCGGTGATTCAGCCAGCTGACCATAGAGCTGATCAGAGACCAGAGTGGCTCCAAACATCTCTATGGCCCAAGAAACTGGAAGCTACGAGAATTTTATGACTTAGATTTCGCTGGATGTAAACAGCGCCATCGGGAAATTGGGAAAGCATTTTATCACACCGATCTTGGTGTGGTCAGATGCTTTGAGGGCAGAGGAGAGATCTAGGGTCTAATAGACCCCAATTTTTTCAAAAAAGAGTACCTGTCACTACCTATTGCTATCATAGGGGATATTTACATTCCCTGAGATAACAATAAAAATGATTTAAAAAAAAAAATGAAAGGAACAGTTTAAAAATAAGATAAAAAAGCAAAAAAATAATAAAGAAAAAAAAAAAAAAGCACCCCTGTCCCCCCTGCTCTCGCGCTAAGGCGAACGCAAGCGTCGGTCTGGCGTCAAATGTAAACAGCAATTGCACCATGCATGTGAGGTATCACCGCGAAGGTCAGATCGAGGGCAGTATTTTTAGCAGTAGACCTCCTCTGTAAATCTAAAGTGGTAACCTGTAAAGGCTTTTAAAGGCTTTTAAAAATGTATTAATTTTGTTGCCACTGCACGTTTGTGCGCAATTTTAAAGCATGTCATGTTTGGTATCCATGTACTCGGCTTAAGATCATCTTTTTTATTCCATCAAACATTTGGGCAATATAGTGTGTTTTAGTGCATTAAAATTGAAAAAAGTGTGTTTTTACCACAAAAAATGCGTTTGAAAAATCGCTGCGCAAATACCGTGTGAAAAAAAAAAATGAAACACCCACTATTTTAATCTGTAGGGCATTTGCTTTAAAAAAAATATATAATGTTTGGGAGTTCAAAGTAATTTTCTTGCAAAAAAAAAAAATTTTTTCACGTAATCAAAAAGTGTCAGAAAGGGTTTTGTCTTCAAGTGGTTAGAAGAGTGGGTGATGTGTGACATAAGCTTCTAAATGTTGTGCATAAAATGCAAGGACAGTTCAACCCCCCCCCCCCCAAATGACCCCATTTTGGAAAGTAGACACCCCAAGCTATTTGCTGAGAGTCATGTCGAGTCCATGGAATATTTTATATTGTGACACAAGTTGCGGGAAAGAGACAAATTTTTTTTTTTTTTTGCACAAAGTTGTCACTAAATGATATATTGCTCAAACATGCCATGGGGATATGTGAAATTACACCCCAAAATACATTCTGCTGCTTCTCCTGAGTACGGGGATACCACATGTGTGGGACTTTTTGGGAGCCTAGCCGCGCACGGGACCCCGAAAACCAAGCACCGCCTTCAGGCTTTCTAAGGGCGTAAATTTTTGATTTCACTCTTCACTGCCTATCACAGTTTCGGAGGCCATGGAATGCCCAGGTGGCACAAAACCCCCCCAAATGACCCCATTTTGGAAAGTAGACACCCCAAGCTATTTGCTGAGAGGTATAGTGAGTATTTTGCAGACCTCACTTTTTGTCACAAAGTTTTGAAAATTGAAAAAAGAAAAAAAAAATTTTTTTTTTCTGGTCTTTCTTCATTTTCAAAAACAAATGAGAGCTGCAAAATACTCACCATGCCTCTCAGCAAATAGCTTGGGGTGTCTACTTTCCAAAATGGGGTCATTTGGGGGGGGGGGGGGTTTGTGCCATCTTGGCATTTTATGGCCTTCAAAACTGTGATAGGTAGTGAGGCGTGAAATCAAAAATTTATGCCCTTAGAAATCCTGAAGGCGGTGCTTGGTTTTCGGGGCCCCGTACGCGGCTAGGCTCCAAAAAAGTCCCACACATGTGGTATCCCCATACTCAGGAGAAGCAGCTGACTGTATTTTGGGGTGCAATTCCACATATGCCCATGGCCTGTGTGAGCAATATATCATTTAGTGACAACTTTTTGTAAATTTTTTTTTTCTTTTTTTTTTTGTCATTATTCAATCACTTGGGACAAAAAAAATAAATATTCAATGGGTTCAACATGCCTCTCAGCAATTTCCTTGGGGTGTCTACTTTCCAAAATGGGTTCATTTGTGGGGGTTTTGTACTGCCCTGCCATTTTAGCACCTCAAGAAATGACATAGGCAGTCATAAACTAAAAGCTGTGTAAATTACAGAAAATGTACCCTAGTTTGTAGACGCTATAACTTTTGCGCAAACCAATAAATATACGCTTATTGACATTTTTTTTACCAAAGACATGTGGCCGAATACATTTTGGCCTAAATGTATGACTAAAATTTAGTTTATTGGATTTTTTTTATAACAAAAAGTAGAAAATATCATTTTTTTTCAAAATTTTCGGTCTTTTTCCGTTTATAGCGCAAAAAATAAAAACGGCAGAGGTGATCAAATACCATCAAAAGAAAGCTCTATTTGTGGGAAGAAAAGGACGCAAATTTCGTTTGGGTACAGCATTGCATGACCGCGCAATTGGCAGTTAAAGCGACGCAGTGCCGAATTGTAAAAAGTGCTCTGGTCAGGAAGGGGGTAAATCCTTCCGGGGCTGAAGTGGTTAAGAGTGACCAGCCCCGGACATGCGGCAGTCTATGGGAAGCTTCCCGGCCTGCAATCAGCTGTGTGGCAGGCTGGGAAGCCGATTTGCACACGTTTAAGGAGTGTCCGGGGTGCAAGAGATGCACCTGCAAACATTCCCCCATTCTCAAAGTCCAGTAAATTGCCATTGCAGGTCCTGTTCTTTTAATTTATTGGCCGAGACCGGAGGGCAGTGCTTTTCGCGGCACCACGTCACTTCCAGTCTCTCGGCTCACTGTGTTTGGCGTGAGATGTGAGTGGAGGAGTGGACAGAGACGGAGCCGGGTGCGTGGTGTTACTGTGTGGAGTGAAGAAGCAGGCCTGACTGACTCGCACTCCTGAGCTTTGCTGGCTCAGGTTCTGGTATGTAAACTGCTCTCTCTCTCTCTATGGCCACGGCACACGAGCAGGGCTCTGCTCCGCACACACTAATCACTGGAAGCCTGGCTGGACCCTTCATTCCCTTCCCTGCGCTTCATTACAGTGCTCTGCCCCTCTCTCATTCTCTACACTCAGTGAGTGACTGGGGGGTCTGTGCTGATGATCGGGGTGTGCAGACGGGGGTGGTAATTGTGCAGACCCCCTGTTTTGCATAATTACCACCCCCAGTCTGAAAAATTACCACCCCCCATCTGCACAATTACCACCCCCCAGTCTGCACAATTACCACCCCCCAGTCTGCAAAATTACCACCCCCCCATCTGCACAATTACCACCCCCCAGTCTGCACAATTACCACCCCCCAGTATGCACAATTGCCACCCCCCATCTGCACAATTACCCCCATCTTCACAATTACCCCCGCATCTGCACAATTACCCCCGTCTGCACAATTACCACCCCAAGGTAATTGTGCAGGGGATGGCAATTGTGCAGATGGGGGTGGTAATTGTGCAGACAAGGGGGGTGGTAATTGTGCAGATGGGGGGTGGTAATTGTGCAGACTGGGGGAGTGGTAATTGTGCAGACTGGGGGGATGGTAATTGTGCTGACTGGGGGGATGGTAATTGTGCAGACTGGGAGGATGGTAATTTTGCAGACTGGGGGGTGGTAATTGTGAAGACGGGGGGGTAATTGTGCAGACTGGAGGGGGAAAATTGTGCAGGCTTTGTGAGACATGCTATATACCAGGCTTTGTGCAAAATGCTATATACCAGGCTTTGTGCAAAATACTATATACCAGGCTTTGTGAGACATGCTATATACCAGGATTTGTGAGACATGCTATATACCAGGATTTGTGAGAAATGCTATATACCAGGATTTGTGAGAAATGTATATATACCAGAATTTGAGGTCTGATGGGGCAGGAATTGGGACTGATCTGAGGGGTGAAGGGACAGGAATTGGATTGATCGGCACAGTGGCTGCATTTGATGGGCACAGTGGCTGCATTTGATGGCACAGTGGCGGCAATTGATGGCACAGTGGCTGCGTTTGATGGCACAGTGGCTGCATTTGATGGCACAGTGGCGGCATTTGATGGGGTTTTTTTCAGAATTTTTCACTTTGTTTGTGCCCCCCAAAAATTTTGAGCACCAGCCGCCACTGACCACAAGGATCAACCAGAAAAGACTCCTATCTTAGATGATCAGAGCAATAGATCACTTGCAAATTCAGAACTGTTTGATCTATTTGAAATAAAAGGCGAAGCTTATCCTTACACCTTGGGTACCTGTAGTGGAACTATAGAGGTTTCTAGAAGAAGGGCTCATGGACTCATGGTATCTTCTCTCATAGGTAACTTGCAATTATCCCTAACTACACTTGTTGCGTGTAATCAGATACCTGCTAATAGGGAAGAAATTCCTACTCCAGCTGCTGCCTTCCATCACCCTCACCTGAAGGTAATGACAAATGAGACACCGCCGCTTGACAAAGATTCTCAGATCCTTCTTCTGTTAGGAAGAGACATTCTAAGGGTTCACAAGGTACACAGACAAGTCAGTGGAAAACCAGATGCCCCATTTGCCAAGCACATGGATTCAGGTTGGGTCATCATAGGCAACACCTGTATAGGTAAAATGACCTACCAACATTTCGTCATTCAAGACAACTGTTCTGCCAAATGGGTGAAACACTTACTTTGAGCCATGCCCACATCTCTGCTGGGTGAAAGAGAAGATGGCCAGCCATGAATGGCAACATGGTATCTCAGGTAACACAAGACCTTTCTCCTGCCATGATGACGCCCTCGGCTCACAACCAGTAAAGATGATATACTGGCTCCTTCAATGGAAGACAAAGAGATTATCAAAGTGATGGACAATTGATTCTTTCAAGACGACTCCAATAATTGGGTAGCACCCCTACCTTTCCGTCTCTCAAGATAGAGATTGCTCAACAACTTGCAGCAGGCCATAAGTAGCTTTTCCTTTTTAAATCGCGGGAAACCAGAGATATAAAAGCACTTTATTTGACAGAGACCATGCAGAGCCTGCATCCCCACTAAAAGAGGGAGAAGAATGCTGGTACCTTCCATCCTTTGGCGTGTTTCACCCACGCAAACCAGACCAAATCAGAATTGTCTTTGATTCCAGTGCTCAGCATGAAAGTGGCTCTCTTACCAACATGCTCCTTATGGGGCCCAACTTAAACAGTCTAGTAGAAGTCTTGATTCGCTTCAGACACGAGCCCATAGCAGTAATGACCGCCATTCAACAAATGTTTTACTCCTTCATTGTCAGAGAAGACAACAGAAACTACCTCAGGTTTCTATGGCACAAAGACAATGATATGAAGGAAGTGATAGATTATCGAATGAAGGTACATGTCTTCGGTAACAGTCCTTCCCCTGCAGTGGCAACATATGGGCTAAGGAGAACAGCTCAGGCTGGAGAAGAATATGGATCTGACACTTGTCAATTTGTTGAAAGAATCTTCTACGTTGACGACGCACTCAAGTCCTTCCAACCGCTAAAGAAGCAATCGATCTTCTCACCAAAACAAAGGAGATGCTGTCTGTAGCAAACCTTAGACTATTATATCTAACAGCCAGGAACTTATGAATGCCTTTCACTCTGAGGACTACGCCACTAGTCTAAATAAACCTTGATTTAGGTACAGATGTGCCTTCTGTATAGCAAAGTCTGGGTTCGTTGTAGAACATTAAACTAGACACATTCACCTCTCAAGTGTCAACTTGTGACAGACCCTCTACTCTCCTAAGTGAGGAGTCTTGTCCTGGTGAACAGAATCTATGATCCACTGGGTTTCATTGCTCCAGTTACTATTCAAGGTAAGATTCTGCTAAGACAGTTATCTACTGAGAACATAGACTGGGATACTCCTTTGCCTAGTGAGAAACACTAGTGGGAAATGTGGAAATAATCTTTGAGATCACTAGAAAAACTTTGGGGGGAACCCAAAGCACACTCCTCATGTTGAGGGCAAGCGGTACGGTTCAGGAGGGAGTCGCTCGATTGCCCCCCCTATCCTTGCCTGCCAGGCTGCTTGCTTGGATAAGGGTCTGGTATAGATTTTGGGGGGACCCCACGCCATTTTTTTAAAAAAATTTAGCGTGGCGTTCCCCTTAAAATCAATGCCAGACCCAAAAAGCCTGGTATGGATTTTGGAGGCACCCCACGCAGGAGTGGCATGGAGTTCCCCTTAAAATGTATACCCGACCCAAAAGGCCTGGTATGGACTGGGAGGAGGAACCCATGCCATTTTTTCCCCTTAATTCAGTCATAGCGTTCCCCTTAACCACTTCAATACCAGTGGTCATCTTGGAGGTGTGTTTGCGGTCGTTATCATTTTGGAATACTGCCCCGCGGCCAGTCTCCAAAGGGAGGGGATCATGCTCTGCTTCAGTATACCACAGTACATGTTGGCATTCATGGTTCCCTCAATGACTTGTAGCACCCCAGTTCTGGCAGAACTTATGCAGCCCCAGACCATGACACTCCCACCACCATGCTTGACTATAGGCAAGACACACTTGTCTTTGTACTCCTCACCTGGTTACCGCCACACATGCCTGAACCAGATACATTTTATCTTGGTCTCATCAGACCACAGGACATGGGTCCAGTAATCCATGTCCTTAGTCTGCTTGTATTCAGCAAACTGTTTGCGGGCTTTCTTGTGCATTATCTTTAGAAGAGGCTTCCTTCTGGGACGAAAGCCATGCAGACCAATGTGATGCAGTGTGCAGCGTATGGTCTGATCACTGACAGGCTGACCCCGCCCCATCCCTTCAACCTCTGCAGCAATGCTGGCAGCACTCATACATCTATTTCCCAAAGAAAACCTCTGGATATAATGCTGAGCACGTGCACTCAACTTCTTTGGTCCACCGTGGCGAGGCCTGTTCTGAGTGGAACCTGTCCTGTTAAACCGCTGTATGGTCTTGACCACCGTGCTGCAGCTCAGTTTCAGGCTCTTGGCAATCTACTTATAGCCTAAGCCATCTTTATGTAGAGCAACAATTCATTTTTTTTCAGATCCTCAGAGTTCTTTGAGGTGCCATGTTGAACTTCCAGTGACCAGTATGAGAGAGTGAGAGCGATAACACCAAATTTAACACACCTGCTCCCCATTCACACCTGAGACCTTGTAACATTAACGAGTTACATGACACCGGGGAGGGAAAATGGCTAATTGTGCCCAATTTGGACATTTTCACTTGGGGATGAACTTGCTTCCATTGCCAGTGGTTTAGACATTAATGGCTGTGTTGAGTTATTTTGAGGGGACAGCAAATTTACACTGTTATACAAGCTGTACACTCACTACTTTACATTTTAGCAAAGTGTCATTTCTTCAGTGTTGTCACATGAAAAGATATAATAAAATATTTACAAAATTGTGAGGGGTGTACTCACTTTTGTGAGATACTGTATGTAGTTATGAAATCTAAAGATTTCAGACAGGGAGTATTGTGTTACACTATGATGTATTATCATTTCTCTTTGTGTAAACCTTGGTTTATAATTGCTCTGTGTCTTTAAGGTGCTTTCTGTTGTCTAAGCTGAGCTCTTTCTCCCACCGTACTTCTGTATATTCCCCTCCCCTTCCTTGTCTCTGGTATCAATCCTCAGTAATCTGCAATGCTGTGTACATCTTTCCATGTGGCTTACAACATTAACGTTTTACTACCTAATTGAGTATCCTTCATTAAACTGAACATTTGAAAGGCTTCATCGTCTGTCTCCTCAACATGTGCATTTATTCATCAAGTTAAAATGTCTGAATTGATGCAAGGGAGAAATAGATCACCAGGTAATGTAAGCCCTATATGAAGCTGGACATAAGCTTATGACCTTGTAGTTGAGTCAGAACATGAATCATGATTCTAAGCTGTGTTTATAGACACTGGTCAGCAGGTCTGTTTTTAACAGTAGACTTAGTAGCCTCTGTATAAGGGTTGCATCGTGGCCATGGCTGCACATCTGAGCAAGTTCTAATGGTCCTTTCACAGGGCTTTATAATCAGGTATCAGTTTTTTCAGGTGGATCTAATCTGAAGTTCTATGGCAGAATTACATACATTAATCTCCAAGTCTGCCCAGGTCCAGGAAAAAAAAATGGAGAAGGACAGCACTTTTTGGGGATGTCTCTACTAGCTTTGCACATCTAGAGTGACATTTTTGCCTATTCTTCCTTGCAAAATAGCTCAAGCTCTATCAGATTGGATGGAGAGCATCTGTGAACAGCAATTTTAAAGTCTTGTCACAGATTCTCAATTGGATTTAGGTATGGACTTTGATTGGGCCATTCTAACACATGAATATGTTTTGATCTAAACCATTCCATTATAGCTCTGGCTGTATGTTTAGGGTCGTTGTCTTGCTGGAAAGTTAACCTCCGCCCTAGTCTCAAGTCTTTTGCAGACTCTAACATGTTTTCTTCTAAAATTGCCCTGTATTTGGCTCCATCCATCTTCCCATCAACTCAGTCCAGCTTCCCTGTCTCTGCTGAAGAAAAGCATCCCCACAACATAATGCTGCCATCACCATGTTTCACGGTGTGGATGGTGTGTTCAGGGTGATGTGCAGTGTTAGTTTTCTGCCACACATAGCTTTTCGCTTCTAGGCCAAAAATGTCAATTTTGGTCTCATCGGACCAGAGTACCTTCTTCCAGATGTTTGCTGTGTCCCCCACATGGCTTCTTGCAAATTAGACTTCTTATGGCTGTCTTTCAACAATGGCTTTCTTCTTGCCACTCTTCCATAAAGGCCAGATTTGTAGAGGGCATGACTAATAGTTGTCCTGTGGACAGATTCTCCCACCTGAGCTGTGAATCTCCTGAAGCTCCTCCAGAGTTACCATGGACCTCTTGCCTGCTTCTGTGATTAACTCTCCTTGCCTGGCCTGTAAATTTAGGTGGACGGCTATGTCTTGATAGGTTTGCAGTTGTGCCATACTCTTTCCATTTTCGGATGATGGATTGAACAGTGGTCTGAGAGATGTTCAAAGCATGGGATATTTTTTTTATAACCTAACCCTGCTTTAAACTTCTCCAACTTTATCCCTGACCTGTCTGGTGTGTTCCTTGGCCTTCATGATGCTGTTTGTTCACTAAGGTTCTCTAACAAACCTGAGGACTTCACAGAACAGCTGCATTTATACTGAGATTAAATTACACAAAGGTGGATTCTATTTACTAATTAGGTGACTTCTGAAGGCAATTGGTTCCACTGGATTTTAGTTAGGGATATCATAGAAAGGCTGAATACAAATGCATGCCACACTTTTCAGATATTTATTTGTAAAAAGTATTAAACATTTATCGTTTTCTTTCCACTTCACAATTATGTGCTACTTTGTGTTGGTCTATCACATAAAATCCCAATAAAATACATTTATGTTTTTGGTTGTAACATGACAAAATGTGGAAAATTTCAAGGGGTATGAATACTTTTTCAAGGCACTGTAGTTACCTAGTAGATGAAAAATAGAGGAAAAAAAAATAGTTCTGGCTGCAATAGCCACATCTTCTCCAAATGCTGTCCCCCAACAGTAATTTCTTTCCAACACTCTATACCAGTCTTTATCAACCAGAGTTCCTTGGAACCCTGAGGTTCCTCTCAGATATCTAACCACTGATATCAATGATCTTTTTAGCTATCTGTAATGGGAGCATCCTTTCCATTGACCACAAATGTAAGAAGAAGCATACTGTACTTCCCACGAATCACCAGGCTAATGTACTGTGAGCTGTAGATATCGTAATTATTGGCAGAGGTTCCCTGAAACATGAAAGATCGTTCAAGGGTCCCTGCATGTTAAAAAGCCTGAGACAGGCTGCTCTATACCCTTATGCCGCGTACACATGATTGGAATTTTCCGACAACAAATGTTGGATGTGAGCTTGTTGTTGGAAATTCCGACCGTGTGTATGCTCCATCGGACATTTGCTGTTGGAATTTCCGACAACAAATGTTTGAGAGCTGGTTCTCAAATTTTCAGACAACAAAACACGTAGACAGAAATTCCGATCGTGTGTACACAATTCCGATGCACAAAAGTCCACACATGCTTGGAATCAACCAGAAGAGCCGCACTGGCTATTGAACTTCATGTTTCTCGGCTCGTCATACGTGTTACATCAGCGTGTCTGTATGCGGCATTAGTCTTCCAGATTAATTGATGCCCAGTGGATCAAAATGCTCACCAATATCTGGAAGTACCGGTTAGTTCTATTTGTTCCCGTGCACAAACAAAATACCTGTGAAGTGAAGAATTGGGTACATGAAGCTGGGTACCTTGGCAATTAAGAACTTGTTGCTTTGTCCTGCATGGGCCATACACAGTTTTACTTAAGGTGTCATTAAACCCAAACTCTGAAAAACTCATTACCTGCAATATAACAGTAAGGATGAGCCGAACACCCCCCCGGTTCGGTTCGCACCAGAACTTGCGAACAGGCAAAAATTTTGGACGAACACGTGAACACCATTAAAGTCTATAGGGCATGAACATGAAAAATCAAAAGTGCTAATTTTAAAGGCTTATATACAAGTTATTGTCATAAAAAGTGTTTGGAGACCCGGGTCCTGCCCACATGTATCAATGCAAAACAAAGTTTTAAAAATGTCCGTTTTTTTCGGGAGCAGTGATTTTAATAATGCTTAAAGTGAAACAATAAAAATTAAATATTTATTTAAATATCGTGCCTGGGGGGTGTCTATAGTATGCCTGTAAAGTGGGTAGTTTTCCCGTGTTTAGAACAATACCACAGCAAAATGACATTTCCAAAGGAAAAAAGTCATTTAAAACTGATCACAGCTGTAATGAATTGTCAGATCTCAGCAATATAGATAAAACTCATTGAAAAAAATAGCATGGGTCAAAATATAAAAAAAAATGGCGTAGGGCCCCCCCCAAAATCCATACCAGACCCTTATTCGAGCACGCAACCTGGTAGGCCGCTCTCTCGCCCCCCCCTCCTGAACCATACCAGGCCACATGCCCTCAACATGGGTGATGTTTTGGGGTCCCCCACCCTTCCTCTGATGCCACCTGATGTCAGAGGAATATGGCGTTGCCCGTTTACGTCACAGAGTGGCCCCGCCCTCAGCTATATAACAGCTGTCACCGAGAAGAAGCGTCACTCGGCGGGAGCCTCCCATGGAGGCGGAGCTGTTGCGTTTTTTTTCTTTTTTCGGCTCGTCGGCAGCATGAGATGGATTTACATTGCGGGACATTTTTATCTTTTAATAAAGGACTTGTACCAAAGTGTCTCCTGTCTTTTTTTTTACTATTTTTGACACTTTTTTTGTGAAATGGTAGGGGTACAATGTACCCGTTACCAATTCACATAGGGGGGAGGCCGGTATCTGGGGGTCCCCTTGTTAAAGGGGGGCTTCCAGATTCCGATAAGCCCCCCGCCCGCATACCCCCATAACCACCATGTTGATGGGGACTAGGTGCTTTGGGGGTGACTCCAAAGCATCCCCCCCCATGTTGAGGGCATGTGGCCTGGTACGGTTCAGGAGGGGGGCGCTCTCTCGCCCCCCCCTCTTTTCCTGTGGCCTGCCAGGTTGCAGGTCCAAGTTCCAGGTTTTTTAAATGTTGGTTCGTTTATTCTTCAATGAGTTTTATCTATATTGCTGAGGCCCGACAATTCATTATAGCCGCGATCAGTTTTAAATGACTTTTTTTCCTTTAGAAATGTAATTTTGCTGTGGTACTGTTCTAAACACGGGAAAACTGCCCCACTTTACAGGCATACTATAGACACCCCCCAGGCACGATATTTAAAGGAATACTTCATTTTTATTGTTTCACTTTAAGCATTATTAAAATAACTGCTCCCGAACAAAACGTCCGTTCTTAAAACTTTTTTTTGCATTGATACATGTCCCCTGGGGCACGGCCCTGGTCCCCAAACACTTTTTATGGCAATAAATTGCATATAAGCCTTTGGAATGAGCACTTTTGGTTTTTCATGTTAATGTCCCTTAGACTTTAACGGTGTTCCACAGCTTTCAAATTTGCTGCGAACACCGCATAATTTTCGCTGTTCGGCGAACTGGCGAACACTCGATGTTCGAGTCGAACATTGGGCTCATCCCTATAACTCGTAAAGCCACTAAAGCATTCATTTTGTGTAAAGTGAAATATACCTGGTTGATCCGGCCTTCAGCTGTCCCTCCCATCATCTCTGTGTCCCCACTGAGGCCTGAGTTTTGTAGACCAGCTGTTGTCATCTACTGAGCATCCTCCAGTATCAGTTCAGTTTCTAAGCTCTTCATTTCCTACTTTTTCTAATCTGTGCAGCTTGTGTGACTATAGAGTCACACATGTGGGTGTATACACAGTGGTAAAGGACCCTCCTTTCCCTCCCACCTCCTCCACTCTATGTCCTCCTATTGCTAAACACTATGGGGGCAGGATCTGGTATGCTGATCGATTCCATCCACTAAGTCATTTACAAAAAAAGCTTAGTTTTAATATACCGGTAAATCAGTATTAAATATATCAAATGTAATTGCTATAACCTGTAAAGTAAAAAAAGAGCCTTGGAATCAGATGCCGTCTGAACAAAATGAAAGCTAGGGCCAATCATCTTTGACTCCACTTACACCATATTAACGCACAAAAATGCACATTTGATGTTCTATAAAGATTTAGAGGGAGCTGCAAAATGTTTTATATTTATAATTGAATTTGAATTGCTCTTCTAAAACTTTTTTTTTGTCATGTGACCGACACAGCAGCAATCAGGGCTGACACTGTAGAGAGCATACATTAACAGAATAGGAGAAGCCCCTCCTAAAGATCTTTAACTGCAAATGCCAATATGGGCGTCCGCAGGGGGCATTATTTTTAGGTCGCTCATGCTCTGCCCCTTTTCGAAAATGTCATTATCATGGCCAGAGACTGCAGATGTAGTACATGAGATGATCAGAGACTGCAGCCTTACCAGCAACCTTACCAGTGCCCATGGAATGCAGCCTTACCAGTGCCCGTGAAATGCAGCCTTACCAGTGCCCATGAAATGCAGCCTGATCACATAAAGCGGCGATCTCCTGCTCTGTCACAGAGCTTGGATTTGAATATCCCAGGGGGGAGGAGGATAAGGGGGAGAGAAGGGCTTGTGGGACCCCGGGGAGATGTGAGTCCATGAATAGGAATTGTCCAGGCCCACATGCAGAAATCCCCTGGGAAATGCTATTACACAGTGTGTGAAATTTTGTTATATTTTCTTTATATATCATTAAAACTTGTCATTCCGTTTAGGTGGCACAAATAAAGTCTACATTGATATCTCCTGATGAAGAGGACCATGTCCAAGAAACGCGTTGAGCTTGAATGACTATTATATGCAATTATCACAGTATTATCAATCCATTGTTTTACAGTTGTAGTATACTGCTACCGTATGGACTAATATTGTCTAGATTCAACTGAATGAAATAAATGTTACTTTTCTACTAAATGCTATGCCTTTAAAAGTCCCACAGTTATACTATAAATATAGTTTTGATGCATCAAATTCAGGGATGCAGCATATAAATTACATTTTTTTTCCCCCGATCAACTCCTATGGTACACATCATACTGATTCAATGCCCCGGCATTAGATCGGTGTTCTGTCTATCACAGGACAGAACTGGGTCTAGAAGGCGGGACTATGTTACAGCAGCTGCTTTTCTGTTTGACAGAACACTGCCGAACACTCCGTGACACAGTGGGAGATCGCCGCTGTGTGTGACACTGATGTACATGAGGAGGAGGGAGGGGAGGACTCTGGCACTTGAGCTTCGAGGGCCCTCCCTCTGCCTCAGCCTGCGGTGCCAGGGTCGGCCCTGGATCCAATCCCTGATTCCGGGGTGGGCACTTGACCCCCCTTGCAGATGCCCATGAATGACAATGAACAGTAAGGTCATGTGCCCACACAAGTGTTGCAGGAATTAGGTACTTAGAGGATTAAACCACTTGCTGAACCGGCCTTTTTGCCTACAAGTTTAAATTAGTATTTTTGCTAGAAAATTGCTTAGAACCCCAAAATATTATATATATATATATATATATATATATATATATATATATATATATATATATATATATATATATATTTAGCAGAGACCCTAGAGAATAAAATGGCAATTGTTGCAACATTTTATGTCACACTTTATTTGCGCAGCAGTCTTTTCTTTTTTTGTTAAAAAATACACTTTAATTTAAAAAAAAAAAACCACAATTACCCCAATTTTTTTTGTATAATGTGAAAGATGACTACGGTACTTAAAAATCTCCATAGGCGACGCTTTACTTTTTTTTTTTTTTTTTTTTTACAGGTTACCTGTTTAGAGTTACAGAATAGGTCTAGTGCTAGAATTATTGCTCTTGCTCTAGTGATCAGGGCGATACTTCACATGTGTGGTTTGAACGCCATTTACATATACGGGCACGACTTGTGTGTGAGTTTGCTTCTGCACATGAGCACAGAGGGATGGGGCACATTAAAGGTGTGGTTTTTTTTATTTATTATTTTATGTTTTATTTTTACACTTTCCCTTTGTTTATTTTCATCACTTTTATTCCTATTACAAGGAATGTAAACATCCTTTGTAATAAAAAATAAGCATGACAGGTCCTCTTTATTGAGAGATCTGGAGTCAAAAATACCCCAAATCTCTCATTTACCTTTAAAATCAAAAGGAAGAAAAAAATGTGACACTTTGACTTAAAAAAAAAAAAAATTCTTTATGCCCGAGAACCGGAAGTGACATCAGAAGTCACTCTGGTCCTCCAAGGGCATAAAGCCGAGTGGGAGCCATCTTGCCCTCATTCGACATTCTTCCTAACTATTGGCCGCATCGGATCGCTTCCGGGTTCACTGACTGCTCCAGTAAACCTGGAAACGACCGCCGCTGGGATTTGAGTTGCCACTTTTTTTTAAGCCAAACCCGAATACGCTTTAATTTTTTTTTTTTAATAGCATACACTAGAGGATTGTAATAGACCTGGGACACCTTTGTGCGCTCCAAAGAGAACAGTAATGTGGCATGCACAGTGCCCCCTCACCCTCCTATCAGGCCCTGTTCTGAGCCAATTTCTGTCTGAATACATGATTCAAAACCCCAACTGTCCGGGTGAATCCTGGACAGGTGGCAACCCTAGCTGGGATCACTTTTATCAGATGCCAAATCGCCCACAGAAAAAAAATTACACTAGCTAGCTGCTGCCATAATAACTGTATTTTCAAAGTCCACCAGTAAAGAAAAAAGTTAGATTTTACATTACTTCTGCATTGTTGGGCATAATAATACTAAATTTCTAGGAAGATTCCTGGGAAATGATGAGAACCCAAGAACTTGTGAGAAGACACTCAAACACATTGGAAGAGCATCTTCCTGCAGGATTTGAGCCGCTCCGTATTCCCAAGGATTGCCGCTTTGGGGTTAAGAGAAAGTCATGTCAAAAATGTCTTTCTAGCATACTTAAATAATTAACTAATAAATGTACTCACTGAAAATACATTATATATTTTATAGATGCTATTATTTTTTTGGATAGTGTAGGCGTAATGATTGCAAATAATAAAAGAAAGTGAACTTGAAAAAAAAATTTTTATCTGACGTCTGTGACCACATTGTGAAAATGATTTTCACATAACATTGCCATGTAGTCAGCAGGTTATAAAGTTTTACAAAGGCTCAGCCTTTCTCCCTATGCGCTAATATAAAATCTTACCAAACTAATGAAAATGTTCAGAACAACTCGAAGAATTATCAGTTTTGTTTCCAAAAAGTAATGTAGAGAAGTCTGAGAGGACTGCTTAATGCTGGCCACACACAGATATTTGTTTGGGCAGTTTTACAAGCTTTCAAATGACTTAATGGAAGAATGTAACATAAACATGCATCAATTTTACATGGTTTCAAGTGACCGTAACTGTTGGTGGTAGGTTGCATTCATTCTTTCAGTGATTTATGTGAGTTGGTTGAAAGTAGTGTAGCAAGCCCCCAGGCCTCCTTCGGTCTAATGAAAACTGACATCCTTCTGTATGTGGTGGGTTGTGAGGCATAGTGTGTGCAAAGTAGTTAGTCATTGGGCGCCAGACACTTCTTGATTGCAAAAGAGATTTTTATTTCTCTTAATAGAACTTTGGGAGAGAGGCCAGGACACCCTTAGGTAGTTGCAAGATTAATTGATAGACTCCGAGACTTCAACAGTAGGACAGCCATGCAGGGAAAGGCATCCAGCCAGACACCACATCTGCATGTGTAGGAATGCTGTCTCCTATGGCAACAGTCTTTAACAGTTCCTAATGCAAAGTGTAATGCCCCGTACACACGATCAGACATTGATCGGACATTCTGACAACAAAATCCTAGGATTTTTTCCGACAGATGTTGGCTCAAACTTGTCTTGCATACACACGGTCGCACAAAGTTGTCGGAAAATCCGATCGTTCTGAACGCGGTGACGTAAAAACACGTACGTCGGGACTATAAACGGGGCAGTGGCCAATAGCTTTCATCTCTTAATTTACTCTGAGCATGCGTGGCACTTTGTGCGTCGGATTTGTGTACACACGATCGGAATTTCCGACAACGGATTTTGTTGTCGGAAAATTTTATATCCTGCTCTCAAACTTTGTGTGTCGGAAAATCCGATGGAAAATGTGTGATGGAGCCTACACACGGTCGGAATTTCTGACAACAAGATCCTATCACACATTTTCCGTCGGATAATCCGACCGTGTGTACGGGGCATAACAGTATCTTCACTTCCACTACAATCATATCTTGTAGTTTTTCAGCTCACTGAGCTCCCAGTCTCTCTCACTAGACTAGACGATTTTCTACCACAGAATCCCTTGAGCTCTTCCAATCTTCACTGTAGTATATTCCTCAAGCATCACCCGCACTTCTCTGCTGGGTCCCTAACTTGGCACTCTTCACCCCACTGGCCTGCTCGGTCCCTGGCTTGACACACAAGGCTGCTCTGCAAGCGACACCTCCGCTGGCTGGGTCCCTGGCTTGATACCCACTGAAGTTTCCCGATTCTTCACCGTCCCTGGTTGTTGAGAATACTGCTCCGGTACTTGCTTCAGTTACTCACGGTGGTCCCTGGTAACAAGGTGGTTAGTCCCTTAGTGGCGACAGCTTCCCCTCTACCTCCGACCACCACAGGTTCTCTGGCCGGCAGAACCGTCACTTCTGGTTGGACTGCAATCTCAACCCTGCGCTGCTCTTTTGCTTCTGGATAGACCCTCAGACAGCCTAGCAGCCAGATGTGCCCGGGATAGGCCCAATCTCTGGCCTAGTAGCCTGGGCAATATAACACACGTCCACTCAGACAGCTGTCCAGGTGGCACAGAACACCGATCACCTGACTCCATCCAAATATATAAGCTCTCCCAGCAGGCCAAGGGATCCAAGAAAACCCCTGCCCATTGGCTGAGATGCCCCATATATCCATAATCTGACCTTGCTATGCCCTTCTCTTATCTAATGCCACCAGGTACCCGGCCACCTAGTGGCAGAAGAGGAAAGTGCAGCAGCGCCAGACTTAGGAAGGAATCAGATGATCCTTAACAATTAGCCAAGGTAGCTACGCCTGGCAGGTAAATTTAGGAGCAACCCAGCCTAAACTCCAGGGTGCTACAGTAGTTTTATGGAAATTGCCATACATGGCCAGAATTGGGGCTAATGTCCACAGACTCTTGTTTGCGTTTGAGCTGCTTTTCTTCTTCCCCGTACAAATCAAAGTAAAATCAAAAGTAACTTGGAGCAACTCAGGAGCAGCAAATCCTTTGGCAACTAAAAGGCAAATCAAATCAACTTAGGCATACAGTATGTCAAAGCACCTTAAACTATCCAGCATGTGATTCACTTCTGAGTCTGATGTCCTCAAGAGGTTCTTCACCCTAGGAACAAAAACAAAAAAATAAGTCAGCAGCTACAAATAATGTAGCTGCTGACTTTTAATAAAAGGACACCTACCTGTCTAAGGACCCAGAGCCCTTCTTACCCAGGCCAGTTCTTCACCGGTCTTCGGGTCCCAGGTGTTGGCATCTTTAGTGTGGGAAGCTAGCTGTGACTCCTTGCGGCTTCCCACTGTGCATTCACGAGCCTTGCTGCGCTTTGTGAATGGTCCTGCAGCCTTCTGGGAACTGGAACATGTTTCAATAGGCTGCTGGCTGAGGAGGGGGGGAGCCCCCAAAGTGGGAGAGGGTGCCTATCAAAACCAGGTATGTAGGCAGGTAGAGGTTAGTGCTAGCCTGGTTGGGAAGGGTATGGTTAATTATGTTCCCGGATTTTCTTTTTGGTGGGCTTTGC
Organism: Lithobates septentrionalis; assembly: GCA_037952835.1. Classification (NCBI taxonomy): domain Eukaryota; kingdom Metazoa; phylum Chordata; class Amphibia; order Anura; family Ranidae; genus Lithobates; species Lithobates septentrionalis. The sequence continues at coordinate 967,538 of JBBDGP010000653.1, read as the reverse complement.
TGGGTCCGACCCATTGGTTCAGTGTGTTATAAAAAAAGAACACAGGATCTGCACTCAGGGGGCCCTGGGCTCTGGAGAGTTGAGCTGCTCATAGGTGCTTGCTGGAGTCTGGATCACCAGTGCCATCCTGGCATTGGAGTTTGCGCTACTAGGAGAGATTGCTGGGACTTGCAGTTCTCCCTGAAGAAATCTCTTATGGACTCTACCAACTATGGACTTTCATCCTATGCAGGTATGCTAACAAGCCACAAGCCTGAGTTAGAGACTAGGGACATAGGTAAGGACTACACTTATTGTCGGACTGTTACCTGCGTATGTCATCATGCTAAATTATTCTTCAGTAAAACTTTTGAAACCTTGTCCTTGCCTGATCTGAATTTACTAAAGCGGTGTAATGCAAGTAACTGGCACATATAGTCTACAGTTCGGGTCACTAAGCACATTGTTGTGTGAAGACATCAGTATAAAGAATTAATACAGTGTGTTGATACTAGTGGTTATCAAGGGTAACAAAGGTTTCTCTAACAGCCTGTCATAAGCATGTACACTTGACAGGTGGGAAAACCTCTCGCAGTGAGGGAGATGTTATTGGTACTCCTGCAGCGATCTGTTTCTTATGGCAATGCAGGGGTCCCCAGCCTGTACATAGGCATGGAAGAGGAAGAGTGAAGTGAAGTGCACACATAGTCAGTTCATGGCAGGGCTCCATACTGGTACTAAGAATGAGGTAGCAATGATATGCTGCACAGGTGGAGAGGGCAAGGGATCTGCATGTCCCTCCTAAATGCACAAGTGGAAGAGTTCAGTCATCTGTTCCAGTAAAGGTACCCTATGTGTAAGGCAGTGACCCTATCCAAAGTGCTTAGCATAGCCCAGAAGAACCCACCCTGGGGTAGGACTCTCATGTGACCCTTGCTTGGAGCCCAAAAAGGAGGGAATAATAGAGGAAGAGACAATCACCCTATTACCCTACCCTGTCCACAGGTACCTGCTCCCCCCCAACTAAAATTAGTGGGCCAAATGTGGAAGAGGAGGGGGGAGGAAGAAAAGCAGAACTTCCATCAGATATCTACGGTTATATCTGTTTCCCAGTTTTGATTTACCAACAACAGAAACTGAGGCTGAGATCAGATAAAACCTCTGCAATACCATTTGGAAGGATTTTGTTTTAGCAAATAAACAGTTTCCAGTGTTGATTTGGACCCATAGTTGGAACCATGGAGCAATATAGGCAGATTTCCATAACTAAAAGTTGGGGAAAAGCAGCAGATTAGTCATGTGTATGGTCAGCATGTAAGCAGGGGTTGGTACAACTTTTAGTGAGGTTCCTTCCCTGAGTGGGTATGGTGGGTTGAGTTGTTCAGCCCTATATATTCTAGAGAAGGAAGAGTTGGCGACAGAGGATGGTTGGAAAGGGCTATCACTGGTATTTCAAGATGTAAGCCCTTAGCATGTGGAAGTGTCACACAACAGACTCTATTAGAAAACCCACCTTTGGGGGACGTGTAGTAAGACGGGCAGAAGAGTTGAGTAGCTATCTTATGTTAATGTGAATCTACACTGTAGTGAGTTCCTAATGCTTTACCTAAAGTAATGGAGGTGAAGGTCATGTTATATGGGACTGTTATGATGCCTTAGTCACAAAAAAAATCATTAAAAGCCTGAAGGTGTGGACATTCCTTTATTTTCAGAGGTGGGCCACAGGAAATGAGAATGTGAGTAATCAAAGATGGTGGAGTCTCTCTTGATTACAGGTGTGTGTGTGCCCTATCTGGTTCCCAGGCATGAAGAAGATGGGAGGTGTCCCATGCCAGCTCGGTGGGAGTGACCAATCAGGGTCCTAATGACAAGCATTTGTTTAGTCCATGCGGGTATCTAAAAGGGGCCTTCTATGATTGTTCCTGGTGGCCTTGAAGGTGCTAAAGCATAGAAAGAAATTCGGGAGTATACATTGTTATTATATTTTAAATTGTGGTACAATTGCTAAATTGTTTGAGAAAAAACAATCCCCTATGGGTGATCAATATACTTTGCAGAAATTTTGACAAACTTTGTGGCAGATTGCTATTGCTTTTGGAGCTTTGAAGAAATATCTGTTTGTTATACCATGCCCTTTGCAATTTGGTTTTGAATGGGAGGCTTTGGTTCATTCAGCTGGTGCACTCTCAATGTTCTAATATGGAAAGTTGCAGTGTTTAATGAGGAAAGTTGCAACGTCTGCATCCCTTTAGAAGTGATTAACCCTTAAAGAGTGTCTCACCAGTACTGAAATTCCTTTTGCAGAGGATCCAAAAAGTAAAATAATGCACTCTACCCCCAGGCTGTATAATGGGAGAAATTGGTGCTCTGGCTGGGGCTTCTGTTAACCCATATAGCAATAAATCTTCAATAATAGTTGCCGGCATAATCTTCTGTAGTAAACATCTAAACATAATGATATCTGACTACAGCATAACAGCTGAAACATGTAAGTCCATTGTACAGACTGGATTGCATTATGTAAACGAATAGAGATGTTTACTGCAGAACAGGATGCACATGCGGCCCAAGACAGCTATGAATACAAATTACTTATGTAGCAAGCATGTTGTAAAGCAATTTCTCCTTTTGGCCACAAGATGGAGATGCCGAGATAGAGATGTCGACCAGTCCTTCAAGAAAAGCTCAGACACAGAGCATACTGGGAAAAAGGGGAGTTTCAGGAAGTGCTGAAGGGATGGAAGAGGTAAGTACTGAGGTAAAAGAAAGAGAGAGTGCTGACAGGAGACAGAGGAGAGGAGATTGCTTAAAAGAGAGGGAGATACCAAGGCTAAAAAAATCCTTTGCTGGGACACAGTGACACTTAACAGTGAGAAGATGAGGAGTGTGTGAGGGGAAGGAACTGAGGTGCCAAAGTGAGGAGAGAGAGACACGCTGACACCAGGAACTCTGTGTCCCAACAGAGGAGGAGGGATATCATGAAGCCCGGGAAAAGGAGAGATGTGAGGAGCGTGAGAGAAAAACTCAGAGACACGCTGACACCAGAGACCACCAGAGAACACCAGAGAGTGTATAAACTATTATTAGGGAGGGAGAGCTGTCTGAGGAGAGCGGGCTGAGGTGACCAGACTGTGTGGTGGAACTCCACCAGAGAGAGAGAGAGAGGGAGAGAGAGAGTGTGGTGAGGTGACAGATGTGAGGAAAACCGCTGAGACTGAGGAGACCGAGAGAGAGAAACTCTGGCAGCATCAGAGGAGGAGAAAGCCAAGCTTTTCCAGAGACTGGCAGGATAGTGTTGCCTGGAGACAGAGGAGTAAGGATGCCTGAAGGGAGCCAGGAGCAGAAACAGCCACGTGGTCCACTACTATTTAGTCCAGGGACCCTAATCAGCAGCCCAGCACCACTCAGCTCAGCAGAAACGACCCACACCTTTCAGGGATCACGATACCCCTCTGGGTATCAGGTTGGCCGCTGCCTGTTCTCCTTGCGAGTTTTGCTACCAGTCATCTTGATCGGCCATCAGCAAGAGATCCAGTGCCTTACAACATCACTAGGAGCATCAGGAGCCTGAACCAGCACCTGGTACTATGGTTAGGCCTTTGCACAGAGAACTGGTGAGCGAGTGTAAACACAACATCCTTCTTGACACCATACTGACATTGCATTCAGACACCAATTTCCCTTTTTAGTGTCACGGGATGCTTTTCTGGAGTTGCCATCTCTAGTAGTTTGCCCTTTTAAATCTCTACCTAACGGAACATTGTAGAGGATTACTACTCCATGCAAGCTTGTTTAAACCTTCTCTTAAAACAAGGGCCCCACCGTTTGCTAGCAGAAGACACTAATATTCTTCACCTCAGGACCTGCAACATTACAGAACTGTGCTTACTGTACTTGTATAACCCTTTTCTTTTTGTTGTGTGTTTGCCTCTCAAAGGTGTTTGCGGCCCAGAAGGAGCTGAGTAGTTTCTGTCGCCATTATGATTTAAAAAGAGTAAACACAGTTGATTGGTAAGAAATGGCTTCAGTCAAACACTAACCATGAGTGAAAGAAAAGTTTCTGTGTTATCATTCATATTCTCTGAAAAACGGCCAAGAAATCATAAATTCTGCCAGGGTATGTAAACATATGAGCACAACTGTATACTCAACTTGTTTATCACTACCAGGTGTGTGTTTATTTTTGGTGATAATCCACAGCCAGGATAATGGTATTTACCACGTGTCCTTAAATGTGTTTGCAGTAATTTTATTTAACCAGGTGTGTCAGAGGGGCTGAGGTCATTCTTGAAGTTGAGGCGGAGATCAGAGAATGAAAATTCACCAAGCAGCTCCTTCGGGGGTGGCGCTACACTTACAAATGTTGATTTTATTTTTATTTTTTTTAGAAGATTTTTGTCAAAATGCGTGTATACTCAGCAGACACATGCAGCCAAAGAAGAATTTAACAATGTCTCTTTTCTAGACTTTTATAAGCTTTATCTTCCCAATGAAAGATATCACACTCTTCACAATCACGCCTTATTCATGTCATCAATTTATGGCAGAAAATCAATCACACAAGTCAAACATCGCACTCGTTTATGTTGCCCTCTTTTACTCTTATAATAAAAAATATTACAAAAAAGTGAAGTTTTATTACTCATATACAGTATGCACATTATCTTTATCAGTGACTGTTAACTTGTGATCTGCCCGACTTAATAATGTATTTTATGTGTGGCCCAAGACAATTCATTTTCTTTCAATGTGGCCCCGGAAGGGCTACAGACGATTATACTGAGTTGCCAGCATTTTTATTATTGAAGATCTATTGCAGGGGATGCCTAAAATCTGACTTGTATCTTAGTGCAGACCTCTAGCAAAATCAGTGAGCCAATCACACAAGCAGGACATGACATTTTTTGGGTTATTCTAAACACCAAGATGCCATAGTACATTGCATTTTCCAGAAAATGACTCTACAAATTGACATTAAATCGTTATCCTTTAAACCCCTATTTTGAATGTAATGACTTGAATGTAATGTATGTAGGTTTTGTAGGCGGCCTCTGCTGCTCGAATGGTGTGAGCAGAGGATCTGCTATGACTCGAAGCTGCACCGAGGAGGATTGGCGGGGATGGCCGGGATCCTGTAGGTAAGAGAGATCCACAAATACTGACCTACATATGCCGATTAGTGTGAGAGATTCGAGACTGTAAATGAAAGCTGAGTGACAGCTGGGCACAATGGCTGCATTTAATGCAATTGATGGCACAGTGGCTGCATTTGATGGCACAGTGGGGCACAGTGGCAGCATTTGATGGGTACAGTGTTTGCAATTGATGGGCTCAGTGGCCGCATTTGATGCGCACAGTGGCTGCAATTGATAGGCAAAGTGGCGGCATTTGATGGGCACAGTGGCTGCAATTGATGGGCACAGGGGCTGCAATTGATGGGCACAGTGGCTGCAATTGATGGGCACAGTGAGGCTGCAATTTGATATTTTTTTTCAGTTTGTTTGCGCCACCCCAAAAATTTTGAGCACCAGCCGCCACTGTCCCATAGACTCCTATTATGGGGACTCCTGGGGAAAAAAGGTGTGCAAAAATGAAGTCGATGAAGTGAAAAACATCACAAGTACCTTGTATATCTTTTTGAGCTTCAGGCATTAAGCTACAGCTGCCTGAACACTCAAATGTGAACAGGGACAACTGGAAAGCATGGGATTTGGCTTGTTGAGCGTTTGAACTTTTAGGATCGCGCTACAAAACACTCAGATATGAATGGGTTTTAAATGTAACTTGAACAGGAAGAATTTGCAGGCTTCCATTGCTGACCTCTTCTGATAATGGTAGATACTTGGCTGTGATACTGATCTAAAGACCGTAGTAGTGCTTTCTGAATTACTACCCCAGGGCACATATGCAGATTGGGAGTTCTGACTTTGCTGGCTGTATGCATGTTCTGCAATAATGACTTAAGCCAGCCATACATGGATCGAAATTTAAGCAGAGACAGGCTGTCCATGTATGGGCAGGGAGGTTGTACAAAAGTTAATCTACTGATCTTCTGTATTACCGCTCTGTCGAATTTTCACTGCATCAGCAGATCAATGTATTCTGATGACAGGGAAGTCTCCCCACTGTCAGAATACAATAACTCAGGAAGGATTCTCCCATCCACCGCAGTGGTTTGTATGTGAGAGGATGGCAGAGATGTGCTAAGCCGAGCTGTCGCCTGTGTGTAGTGATCCCAGTCCTCCTTCCTCGTTCACCCATTTGGATTGAAGACGATGGTTATAGTGCTATCCCATCATTCATAGCGTATCTGTTTGGGGTTTATCCTATAAGCACTGCTGGCTTTTCATTTGTTTGAAAGCCATCTTATTCCGACATGCACCTGTAGCAGGGACACATTTTTGATCTAACTTAATGTTATGTTATGTTATATCTTGTCCTCTGGCGCCATCTAGCGGCCAAAGTACAAAAGGACTGGATCTTTAGTTTATTTTTTACTGTTCAGGAGTTTGACACGGAAGTATTCTGTTTGTTTACATTTGGACATTACCTTAACCTACCCAGAATGCACAGTAACTCCCACAAACCTCAGGGAGCAGAACTGCATTGTGGGAAGACTATAAAAAGGCTGGGAGTGGCCATATTTGCTCTCTTGTTCTTGGGACGCGTGGCCTGCCAGCAGGGCTCTGTGGGTGTGTGTGTTCCACAGAGTTGCGGCCTACCCTGTGCGAAGCAGAACAGCAGCCAGCGATCCTGCCTTAGATCACAGTGTGCTGGAGCAGCAGTGTGATCGTTCCATAGACCCTTGAAGGAGGTAACCGAGGACTCCCTGGTCGTCTGTGAAGCAGTCTTTGATCCGGCCTTACATCACAGCGTGCTGGAGCAGCAGTGTGATCGTTCCAGAGACCCTTGAAGGAGGTAACCGAGGACTCCCTGGTCGTCTGTGAAGTGGTACAGCGTGACGGTGTGGCCACAGCGAACGAACTGAGATACTGCGGAGGAAGAACCTTGCACATCAGAGCGGAGTCTCCTGACAGCATTGTCCTGGTTGGGTGAGAGGCCCACAAGTTTCTTGACGCACTTTCATACATCAGTTTACACAAGACTGAGTTGCTGGGACCTGTAGTCCCACAAGCAAAGTCAAGAGGATTCAACACTAAGTCACTGCATCAAAGTTAGTTATAGCTCTGCTGCATCAGGACTTTGCTTTATATATTCAGGTTACTTTGTTAAGGAATCATTAACCCTTGGATTACAAAATTACCTTGTTGCTAGCAGAAGAAAAGAAGATAAAGAAGGACTGTTCAGTAACACATAAGGCCTTGGGTTATTTTATTATATCAGGGTGGTGTGATATTACAGGAGGAAGCTCCTTAGTGTTGTATTATACTTAGTCAAGTTAGACATTTGATTTAGTACGGCCTTAAGTGTGCAGGAAATAGGACAGTGCTTAGAGAGAGATACACTCACTCTGACGGTATCCTATTTACTTTGTTATACCTCTCATATATTATTTCAGACATTATACACCTGTATTGTACCTTTGTAAAGTTTAGTTGTCTGTCAGACTATGTTGGTCTGACAGTACAACCATTGTAGTTTAACCCTTCTAATACAACAACAGTAAATACGGTTATTATTTAAGTACAACTGTGTGAGTGTTGTTTTACTCTTCATCACCAGCCCAGAGGAGGGTAAGGTAACTACAAACAGGTATATTATATTGAGTATTGTGAACTTGCCTTTGTGATTTTGTTATAACTGCACACTAGTACACCACAGCTGTGTCAGGGGGACTGAGATATTCAAAGGGGTGTAAAGCAGAGTACAGGCCCAAATAACTCAGCAGCTCCTTCGGGGGGTCAGTGCTACACACCCAATCTGACTTTCATCTCCTCTGGACTTCTAGGATGCTCTTTCTGAAGTTAGTTCCACTGGATTTCTGGGTGCCCTCTCTGGAGTTTGGAAGCACCTCCTGCACTCTTGTGGACTTTACATTTGAGCACTTGAGCACTGATTGTTTTTTGGAAAAGATTAATTTCTATTACATTGTTCTATATCTTATATTGATCATTGTTTCACGTTTTATGATAGCGTTGCACATTGTGTATTGATGGATTTCTTAAAGCGGTAGTAAACCCGCTGTCTTTTTTTTTTCCCTACACCTGTAAAGGAAAAGGCATAATGAGCTAGTATGCACCGCATACTAGCTCATTATGAGATACTTACCTTAGAACGAGGCGCCGACATCTCACCCGGTCCATGCCGAGGGAGCTGACATTTCCCCTCGGCGTGCCTTCCGGGTATCGCGGCTCCGGCGCTGTGAGTGGCTGGAGCCGCGATGTCATCACTCCCGTGCATGTGCGCGGGAGACTTTTTTCCGGCAAAGTCCGGCGGCTGCCGGGCTTTCAACCGAGAATCCCCTGTGCGCATGCGCCTCATTGCGGGGGGAATATCTCCTAAACCGTACAGGTTTAGGAGATATTTTTTTACCTACAGGTAGGCCTTATTATAGGCTTACCTGTAGGTAAAAGTAAAAAAAAAAGATATACAACCGCTTTAAAAAACAGACCCCTTCAAACCATTCAATCAGTTTGTTCTTCGAACACTAGATGGCGCTCTATCATAATGCTGTATTTTCTTCCTTTGAACCTAATGCAAATTTTGTGCTACTGCCACAGCTGTTTGTAACCTATAACCCCCAGCAGAGCCTTTAAAGATGTTTTTATGTTGCTTGCCATAGCCAAGTCTGAGTGGAGGAGTGCAGTATAATAAAACATAACTGAATGAACATAAAAGCATCTCATAAATTTGGGCAGCTTTTAGGTCCTCATAAACAATAGATAACAGTTCTGCACAATCCATTAACTAACAGATTCCCCTGCCTAACATTCAAAATGATATACGTCCTAGCTATTTTTCAACCCCAGCAACCTGTTATCACAGAACTGACAAAGGTAACCATAGCATATTGGCAAAACATTTCCAACCTTTACCACTGGGTGGCCATTGCTTTAGGTGAGATGTCTTCCAATTCTGGCAAAATTGCAACGATTGGATGCTGTGCATCTAATGTATTTTAGCACCAGAGAATTGTTCTTCACCACATGGGGGTTAAACTTGTATCGGCATATTATACATGGTTACATTGGTCCAGCTTGGACCAGTGTATCTATGTATACACCATAGATGGTCAATGGCCCCACTAGAATTGGGCGAACAGTTTGAGCTGAGCAAATGTTCGGGCCGAACATGATCTGTTCACTCGAATTTGCGGGGCGCTTGGCGGGATGTTCGCCCACCAAACGCTCCACAATGAACTTCGTGCTGCACAGTGCATTCTAGGGCCCTAATTGGGTGAAGCAATGCACTTGACCGCTGGTCAATCAGGACACAGAGCACAGTCAGAGCCAAGATTCGACAAAGTCATGATGACTTTGCCCAATCATGGCTCAGTGCTCATAGTCCCACTATAAAAAATTCCTTCCCACAGGAGAAAAGTGAAGCGCTAGAAATACAAATATACAGTACCCCTGGTATGAACCTAGGGAGCAAAGAACCTGCACATTAAAAAGTATGCTGAAATGCACAGAAAGTTAGTGAAAATATTTGGGGTGTAATAAAAACACAAATGCTATGTGTGCTGATAGTGATTTAAGTGCAATCAATGTCAAAAGTCGGGTAGCACCATGTGTTCAGGTGACACCTTAAAAAACTAAAATAATGAAAAAAAGGCACATGTAACAAAATACCAAGTGTACGTGTTGTATCAATAAAAAAAAATAATTAAAGCAAGTCCTGGGTGCCTTGTTAAAATTGAATTATCACCATTTATGCTTTTTTGAAATCTAATAACATCTGATATCCATGCCGCAATGGGTTGTCTCAGAGGAATACATCATGTTATCTATCTTTGATGGACTTTGCACTGTGTCATATTGTGTTAAAGTTTAATTTTTTCTTTTCTTTTATTAAAACAACATGTACACTTGGTATTTTGTTACATGTGCCTTTATTTCATTATTTTCATTTTTAAGGTGTCACCTGAACACATGGTGCTACCTGAGTTTTGATATTATTGATTCCACTTGATTCACTATCAGCACACATAGCATTTGTGTTTTTATTACACCCCTAATATTTTCACTAACTTTCTGTGCATTTCAGTATAATTTTTATTGTGCAGGCTCTTTGCTCCCTAGGTTCATACCAGGGGTATATTTGTATTTCTAGCGCTGCACTATTCTCATCTCATATTTACACGCAATTATGCTCCGTACACACGATCGGACATTGATCGGACATTCCGACAACAAAATCCATGGATTTTTTCCGATGGATGTTGGCTCAAACTTGTCTTGCATACACACGGTCACACAAAGTTCCGATCGTTCTGAACGCGGTGACGTAAAACACGTACGTCGGAACTATAAACGGGGCAGTAGCCAATAGCTTTTGTTTCTTAATTTATTCTGAGCATGTACACACGATCGGAATTTCTGACAACGGATTTTGTTGTCGGAAAATTTTATAACAAGTTCTCAAACTTTGTGTGTCGGAAATTCCTATGGAAAATGTGTGATGGAGCCTACACATTTTCCGACAACAAGGTCCTATCACACATTTTCTTGCTTTCATCAAGAGTACCTTTATAGGGTTACGGTGTGAAGGCACCACCAACACCCAAAGCGCAATTTTTTCAGGACCTATTTGACAGGTGCATATACTTTAAATTTTTTACAGAAAGGATTCGAATTTAGAGTGGATCAGGATATCAGCCATTGACCGAGGCAATACCTGTTGCCAACGCATCACAATGCATGCTATATGCATTTTGATGTGTTGCCATTGACTTCTATGTGCCTCCTAATGCACTAGAATGCAGAAAGAAACAGACTTGTCATATTTTTCAAAACACATTGCACTGCAGTGCTAAGATGGGAGCAATCACTATTTTATTAGGTGGAGAAGCTGGACACAAGTATTTTAACATGATGAAATGTGTGTTAAAATTTAACAATGCTTCCAACCAGACAAAACATGTCAAGCTTCCTAAATATCCATTGCTAAAATTTTAACCTGCACTTGAACCTAAGGTAGTTTCCTTTAATCTTTTTACATATATGCTGGGGTAAAGGTACATCGCCAGCACTCCGCAGATAGGGGCTGGTAGATACCAGACAGGTTTGCTGGTCTCGGGGCCTGTTTTAACCCCCTAACTGCCAGACTACCACGCTGCAACTGCGTGTGTTGTGTGTGGTTGCAGGGCAGTTGCAGTGCACTTAAATGGGTTTTGGTCAGTGGGATGGTAGTGCCCGTCAAGTGTGACGGGGGTACATCTCCAGCTGTAGGAGTGAAGCCTAGTATCACAGCCGTGAAATGTGTACACCCCTGGCCACTGTCTTCTCAGCTAAAAGGAAAGTGGTCAAGGGATGGTAAAAATGTTATTTAACCGTGGGATTTTACTGGCCCCCAACCGCAAGTGTAAACAAACCCTAAGGGGGGCATTCTTCCCACTGAGCCACTAATGAACTGGTTATAGCAAGGGTTCCCTGAGACCTGGACATCTTTTCAAAGGGTTCCTCTGAGGGTAAAAAGGTTAAGAAAGGCTGCTCTAAAATGAGGAATCTGCTACCTTTTTGGAGGAACCCTATTTGTCTTTACACAGAGAACATCAATAATCACTTGCTGACCACCTTACGTAGGAGTAGGGTGGCAGAGTGGTTCTCCTGTGCCAGATCACGTACCTAATACATGATCCAGCACTTACGGGTAGGGAGTGTGCACATGTGCTGCCAGCCGTGCTTTTAGACACAACATAAGCTCATCAGCGTGTGCCGGACAATAGATGACTATGTGCACCCACTGATCAGTGAGGAGGAATACAGGACAGAGCTCTGTCAGTGTAAACAATATAGAGTTCTGTCCTGTCAGCGGGAATGTGCCGTTTTTTGTTTCCCTGCAAAGCAGGGAATAAAAATGAGCATGTCCCTTAGTAAAAGCCCCTCACAGTAAACACACTACACACTGTTAGGCACACATATAACCCTTTGATTGTCTTAGATGCAACTCAGTGCAACTTTGTATTACCGATCACTGTATTAGTGTCACTGGTTCCCACAAAGTATCAGTTAGTGTCAGACTCCCCGCATTACTATCACAGTCCCGCTATAAGTTGCTGATTGCTGCCATTACTAGTATAAAAAAAATGTAAATTCCAGTATTTATACCATAGTTTGTAGACGCTACTAGTAAAAAAAAAAAAAAAAGTAAAAAAAAAAAAAAAAAATAAAAATATCCCATAGTTTGTAGACGCTATAACTTTTGTGTAAACCAATCAATATACGCTTATTGGGATTTTTTTTTTACCAAAAACATGTAGCAGAATACATATTGGCATAAATTGATGAAGAAATTAGATTTTTTACATTTTTTATTGTATATGTTTTATAGTAGAAAGTTAAAAAAATATAGTTTTTTTTTTCAAAATGTATTTTTTTGTTTATAGCGCAAAAAAATAAAAACCGCACAGGTGATCAACTTCTACCAAAAGAAAGCTCTATTTTGGGGGAAAAAAAAAACATAAATTTTGTTGGGTAAAGCGTTGCATGACCACACAATTGTTAAAGTAACGCAGTGCCAACAAGCAAAAAATGGCCTGGTCATAAAGGTGGGTAAATCTTCTGTGGTCAAGTGGATAACAACAGTAACAACAATAAAAACAACAACCTGTTTTTAGCCATTGATGGCACCCAAACTTATTTTTTTTGGTTTATTCATAAAGCTTTATTAACTCAAAGTTTTTACAAATAAAAATACAGCTTTGTCTTTGTACACTGGATTCCTATGTATAGATACATCTTCCATAAAATGTACTCTGTATACTTTTTTGCAGGCTGCAGTATTGTACAATGATTGGAAAATCATAACTTCAACAGATATATGGCTTTGTCTAGATAAACCTATATGTTTTTAAATGGGGCCATTAAATAGTTTTAAAGACTACACAATGACTGATGCCATCTCTTAATGAAATATTATCACATACGCCATAATAGGTATTATATAACTAGTGGTCGTCCATCAATGTATTCAGTGTATCTGATATATTCAGGTATGTAGTAAAATCATTCTTGTTTGGAGAGTAAATTACTGAAGATGGGTAGGTGTATACGTGATTATAAGTATGCTGGGTCCTGTTTATCAAAGTGTCTGGAAGAAGAACTGTTGCCCATTAACCAATCTCATTCAATACTGCAATTGAAAATGACACTTGAATAATAGAAACAAAGTGCTTCATTGGCAAATGGAACAATATGGACTGTGTTTCAGTATATTGGCCATTCAAGATATTGTTCATCTTTATCCCTTTATGCTCAATGAAGGTGTCCTGTGATATACAGCCCTCAGCCTTATTAGGAGAACCGGGGCTGTGAGTAACTGAGCCCCTATCTAAAATCAGTCATGGTTATGCTGGCCATGTATGGATTATTTTGATTTGAGTACCTATGACAGCATCTTCCTCAATACTTGTTGTCATACTGTATCTAAGCACATATGAAGTCGGATAAGGGTTTACACTTCACACAACTATTTGCACTCTTGTGGAAATTGATGCAGTAAAGGTTGCATATCTTTACTGCTCTCCCATACATAGAATGACAATGAACCTTTTCTAAAGAACCTCTTGAAATCAGACACTTTGACAAAAGAGGGACCATCTCACATGGACACTTCCCTACATTAAGTTAGCTAGACATGGAGGCCTGTTGTGATTCTATTGATGTTTAGGTTCAAATGACAGTCTCTCCCCGAGTTCTCTGATCAGTTCTGCCAGGTCTTCTGTGTTGTGAGATTTCTCCTCAAGGAGCTCATAGCGCAGACTAGAGATGTCCTGCTTAATTTCCTTCAGTTCTCCTGCAAATATTTAAAATAAAGTATATAAAAGATCACATGGTAACTACAGTGGCCACATTATACAATAGTAGTGCCTGTACAGTATATATGGACTCCATACCCCTGATGACGTGAACGCGGACGAAATGCGTAGGGGGGGTTCCACGCTCGTGCCGTCACCATGCACAGCGACACCACAAGGTGGTTGGACCGCTACCAGTATTTTTATACATATGCTGGATTTTATCATCTTTATTATGTGTTATTAGCATTGCCTTGTTTTTAAGAAGTACAATATACAGTTTTACAGTATGTGGATATCTTTAATTCATCTTTCATGTATGTTACGATGGAGCTATTCCTACCAGGAGTTGTGATATTGCCTTAATCAACATACTGTAAGTGGAAAGAAGCACTGGATTTTGATTTTGGATTTATATACAGCGCTTTCGACTCTTATAATCAGGGCTTTTTTCAGCAGGAACTAGGGGGAACTCAGTTCTACCACCTCTGGCTCAGGTCTTCTGCTCTCTGCTCACCACTATCACTTGGTAACACTGAAGTCCAGCTTCTATGTTTACAAGTGACAGCCTATCTCCCAGTAGCTCCCACAGGTCAGATCCCCTGCGCAGATCCCACTGAGTGCCGGACAGGGACCAGGGAGATACAGAACAGGTGCCCAGGGTTCAGTGCAGTCATGGGCAGGAGAGGGTGCATGGTAGGCTGCACCCTCTGTGGTCTTAATTTTTTCCCTGGTGACCAATTGTTGATGCTCCTACCGCATGATCTCCCTTGCAAGGGACTGTAGTACAGTATAGTATGCTGGGAGGTACTACAGCCAGATAGGCGCTTCAGCTTAATATTGCAACAAAGGTAAAACATATGACAGATGGTGGAGCTTTTTAAGGAGGGGGAAGAAGATGAGGGCAATGGAGGAAGGGGGTTGTATGCAGAGGGAAGAGCTACTATTTGATGCCATTTGGCAGGTATGTGTGTGTGGCGGGCATGGTTGAGTTCCTGCACCTATTCTCTGAGAAAAAAAAGCCCTGCTTATAACTTAGAGTCCATTGCTTATGGTAAGAAGGCACTTTTTACCTTTCGGAGGAGTTGCACTTGGATGATTTATCTATTGATTCGTCATGCACACAATGGGAGTTTCCATTCAGTGGAATCTGCACATCTAACTCTTTTATGAGACATCACTATGAATTATTTGTTGTATGAGATTCATATTTTTGTCACATTTTACTCATTAATATTTTTTTTAGCGCTGCAAACCTTTATTTTATACCTGTACAGTATATAGAACGCTCACATCTTCAGGGTCAGAATAACTTAACCTCTTCCCGACCACATAACTCATATGCATGGCAGCAAGGATGGTGGGCCTTAATGCCCACACGCCCCACACATGCCTCTATGTAGGTTTCTGTCCTGAGAGTACTTTCTGCATGCTCGCAGCACAGTGACTGAGCTGTCATTGACAGCTACCAGTTTCTAGTTATGATTGGGAGGTGGTGGGATAGACTCCCGATCATGTGACCACTGTGACAGCCAAGCACAGTGACCATGTGATCGGGAAGTCCGTCACGCTCCCTGCTTAAGACCCAAGTAAAGGCCCAATGGTGGGTGGGTGGAAAGTGGCCAAGGCAAACGTGCATAGATAATAAAAAACTAAGGATCCAGAGGCAAGTAAGGAAGAAGGTTCTTATCCTGGAAAATTAGGGAAGGGCTTCCACTAAATATAAACATGTATAAGGATAGGACATTTTTCATAAAATATTTTGTATGTAAAAACCAATTTTTCTACTGATTTATGAATTTTTAGGGAGTGATTCTATGTGTGGTACCCAGGTCCACCATCTCCTCTGTTTTATATAGAGGATTTTTTTTTTGTTTCCTATTATACTGAGAATATGAATAATATACTATTTATTTATTTATTTTTGGGTGGTGGCAGTGAAGCTTGTCTTGTCTTACATATGTAATTTGTAAAAAAAAAATCATAAAATTTTGCCTTTATGAATCTACGTATACCACAATAACACATACAGGAATGAATGTTGGAATACATTGTAATCATTCCATGGAGTGGTCATTCTGCTCAGGCTTAGTGCATACTTAAAAAAATATGTAAACCCAACATTTCATATTCCCGATGTAACACTGTGCATTGTTACCGTAATGCAGATCTTTATTTTGACCACAAGATGGCAGTCTTCAAGAACTCTGTTTATCACAAGTTTCAATACAGGAGTGCAGGATCGCTGGAACTTGTGTGCTGGAAGCAGAACCTTTCTAATGCCCCGTATACACGATCGAAAATTCTGCCAGTCCAATGTGAGCTTTTGGTCAGAAATTCTGACCGTGTGTATGCTCCGTCAGACAGAATTTCCGCCAGCAAAAGATTGAGAGCAGGTTCTCTATTTTTCCGATGGAGAAAGTTCCGATCGTCTGTGGCAATTCCAACGCGCAAAATTCCTATGCATGCTTGGAAACAATTCGACACATGCTCGGAAGCATTGAACTTAATTTTTTCGGCTCGTCGTAGTGTTGTACGTCACCGCGTTCTTGACGGTCAATAGTTCAGAGAACTTTTGTGTGACCGTGTGTATGCAATGCAAAATTGAGCAGAATTCCGTCGGAAAAACCATCCAAGGTTTTTCCGACGGAAATTCCGATCGTGTGTACGGGGCATTACAGTTTAGCTGAGATCACAACAACCCAGGAGCCTTTGCTAGAGGGCAGGAGCATATAAAAGAAAAAAGCCCGGGAACAGGGCTGGGGAGAGAGATAGACTTGGCTGCTGGAAGGACATGTGTAGGAAAGCTGTGTGGAGCCACGTGAGCCCGGCCTGGACTGGACAGGCTTGAGCCAAGAAACCACGAATGTCATCGGAAAGCCAAATATCCTGAGGAGGCAAACTGGTGGATATCTGTATGCGGTCAGATCTGGTGGTCATCATCGCAACCACATCCGCAAAGGACAAAGTGGGCCCCAGCAGGACACTCATCGCTTCAATATGCTTTGCATAGGGACCAGGTGAGGGTGTTCCCAACCAATTTAACATTACACTTCCTGCCAGTGTATTTTCTGTTTCAAGTTACTTCAGCTTTATTTGTTCCTACAAGTACTGCCTGCAGGTTATCCCTATAACTCCCTGCTAGGCAGAACTCTGCACCGCACATCTGAGAATTCTCTCCCCCAATCTACTAAAGTAACTTTTTCCTACCATTCAATATTCTTTAAGTGATCTTCCACACCAACTTCATCTATTAAAGTGGAACTCTGCTGACTACTTTACCATCTTTAGAGATTATTCAGTTTACTTCTTGCTGGCAGATAAATCCAACATATACTTATGGTTTAGTGGTGGGTGGGAGTTTTGACAACTTTCCTGAAGCCTAAACTTAGTCTCTTCTGATTGAGGGTCTACAAGTGAGCTAGCCTTGTTTGTTTGTTACTCCTTTTCGCCCTGTTGGTGAAAATCTCCCAGTCCCAGAGCTTATACATCTTCAGTCCTGCGGGATGGGTAGGCCTGTCTTAAAGGGGTAGTGCATATTACCTTGTTTATCAATAGTTTCAGCTGACTGTGTTCTTTATCTGCCATACTATTCTTTGATCTTAATACAACGTAATCAATTATTTTACAAGTGTATGCATATTTTTTTTTGTGTGACACCCAGGAGACAACCTTGTCAAGGTGCTGTGGTGGTGTTAGTAGGCTCAGTGTTGAACAGGGGACCCACATGTTGTAGTGGTTCCTGTGGGGGTATCGCTACACTGATATGTGCCTGTTGTACCATGTACTTGTGTGACAAATTATCCGCTTTTCTTTGTATTGCTTCCTTTGTGTGAAATCCCACAGTCCCTGTGATTTCCTACCAAGAACTGACCACACTAGGCATGAGAGCACAATGTGGTCAGTTATCTAGCTGTGCTGAGAATTGAGCCTGCTCTCCCAATGAATAGACTTGTGCTGACACCCCCCTCCTCCACCGTCATTCACTGGGAAGATCAACTGGTTACCCCTGGACCTCATTTACTAAGCTTTGGAGCAACTGCAAAGTGCAGAGTCTATTTTCATTTAGTAAATCAACCCCCCGTATGTCATAAACACCAGCTGATGGCTGCTCTGACTCACCTTCATTAACTTCATCACTCTCCTTGTCAACCTGAGCTTTCAGCACATAACGCTTTATAAGACGCTTCATTATTTTCTACAAAAAAAGAAAGAAAAACATTACTAAAATGTTGTTATTGAACATTATATAATCTACTAATCTGGAATGTTGAAAATACACAAGTCTAAAATCATGCGTACATACACTATTTTGCCAAAGTATTGGGACACACCTGCCTTTACACACATAAACTTTAATGGTATCTCAGTCTTAGTCCATAGGGTTCAATATTGAGTTGGCCCACCCTTTGCAGCTATAACAGCTTCAACTCTTCTGGGAAGGCTGTCCACAAGGTTTACGAGTGTGTCTATGGGAATGTTTGACCATTCTTCCAGAAGAGCATTTGTGAGGTCAGGCAGTGATGTTTAATGAGAAGACCTGGCTCACAGTCTTCGCTCATTCATTCCAAAGGTATTCTATCGTGTTGAGGTCAGGACTTTGTGCAGACTAGTCAAGTTCCTCCACCCCAAATTCGCTCATCCATCATATGGACCTTGCTTTGTGCACATCCCCAAACTGTTCCCACAAAGTTGGGAGCATGAAATTGTCCAAAATGTCTCCGTATGCTGACGTCTTAAGAGTTCCCTTCACTGGAACTAAGGGGCCAAGCCCGACACCTGCAGAAACAACCCCACACCATAATCCCCCCTTCACCAAATGATTTGGACCAGTGCACAAAGCAAAGTCCATAAAGACATGGATGAGCGAGTCAGGGGTGGAGAAACTTGACTGGCCTGCACAGAGTCCTGCCCTCAACCCGATAGAACACCTTTGGGGTGCATTAGAATGGAGAATGCGCTTCTGGAAGTATGGTCAAACATTCCCATAGGCCCCTTTCACACTGAGGCGGTAGGGGGCGTCAGCAGTAAAACAGCGCTATTTCTAGTGCTGTTTTACCGCGGTATTCGGCCGCTAGCGGTGCGGTTTTAACCCCCCGCTGGCGGCCGAAAAAGGGTTAAAACCCCTCGTATAGCGCGGCTATAGCCGCGGTATTACCGCGGTATAGCCGCGCTGTCCCATTGATTTCAATGGGCAGGAGCGGTTTAGGAGCGGTGAATACACCGCTCCTTCACCGCTCCAAAGATGCGGCTGACAGGAGATTTTATCTTCTCCTGCCAGCGCACCGCTTCAGTGTGAAAGCCCTCGGGTCACCTGCGTTCAATCAGACAGCCGTCACCACAGTGACCACAGGAAGCCATAGAGGAATTAAGTTCCCCGCGACTTCCTTTCTCTACTGCATTAGTTCTTCGGTCGAGCATTACCTACAGTGGGGAGTACAGACAGCACCTACCTACAAAACAACAAAAGAGAATAATGCTTCTCTGTAATCAAATTACCTCTACAAATCCTTTGTTGTATTAGCCAGTGCTAATAATAATCTGTAAAAATAAATAAGTATCCGAGCTGCTGTATAATTATCCCTATTGATATAAGTATAAATAGTTAAATACAATATAGCGCTAAACAACTAACAATAAAACATTATTTCATAGTACTGTATATGTAAAATAAATCTGTGCCAAAAATTCCCCAAACAAAATACATTGCCATTTGGGTGGAAGATAAGGCTAAATACATTGATTCTTAGAAAATTCTGCCTCGCCCCTCCTTCTACCTATCCTGCCTAACCCGTATAACAAATATCTATGTAAATACCTTCATTTATTCCTTTTTGGTCAGGTCATAAGATCTCACAGTTCTGGCTCCCCTATGTCAGTGAGCTGCTGCTGCAGGGGAGAGGGAGGGGAGTGCCGACAACAAATGGGCAATGAGAGCCAGTGGCTGATGTCACGGCTCCACAAATTCAGAGCCATTGTCAATTGCTCTCTGAAGTAGCAGCTGCTGGAAATGTGACTGGACAAATTAGAGAATTTGCACTTTGAATTGAATTGCAGCACTGAGAGAGTTGCACACCTTTGGGGGATTTATATGGACTTAAAGTGGTGTTCCGGCCGAAATTATACTTTTTAAATAAAAATACCCCTATAATACACAAGCTTAATGTATTCTAGTAAAGTTAGTCTGTAAACTAAGGGCTGTTTTGTTAGTTTATAGCAGTAGTTTGTTATTTTATAAAAATACAGCAGGCCGTGGCCATCTTAAGTGTGGGCATCTGAAGCCAGACTGTATTTCTTCCTGGATCTCATCCTTGCAGATCTCGCACATGCTCAGTGCAGCACAAGCAGTGTAATAGGTTTCAGGTCAGGTTTCCATAGCAAAGGCAGTTTCAGAGGAAGTTGCCGCCCCTTCCCAGAAGGCATTGCAAACAGGAAATGATGCGATGGGCCGCGGCCAGGGAGGAGGAAGTGAAAAATGAATACAGCAGATATACAGTAGGTGCTGAGAAAAAAAATAAATATATACACTACCGTTCAAAAGTTTGGGGTCACCCAAACAATTTTGTGTTTTCCATGAAAAGTCACACTTATTCACCACCATACATTGTGAAATGAATACAAAATAGAGTCAAGACATTGACAAGGTTAGAAATAATGATTTGTATTTGAAATAACATTGTTTTTACATCAAACTTTGCTTTCATCAAAGAATCCTCCTTTTGCAGCAATTACAGCATTGCACACCTTTGGCATTCTAGCTGTTAATTTATTGAGGTAAGCTGGAGAAATTGCACCCCACGCTTCTAGAAGCAGCTCCCACAAGTTGGATTGGTTGGATGGGCACTTCTGGCGTACCATACGGTCAAGCTGCTCCCACAACAGCTCAATGGGGTTCAGATCTGGTGACTGTGCTGGCCACTCCATTACCGATAGAATACCAGCTGCCTGCTTCTGCTGTAAATAGTTCTTGCACAATTTGGAGGTGTGTTTAGGGTCATTGTCCTGTTGTAGGATGAAATTGGCTTCAATCAAGCGCTGTCCACTGGGTATGGCATGGCGTTGCAAAATGGAGTGATAGCCTTCCTTATTCAGAATCCCTTTTACCCTGTACAAAGCTCCCACCTTACCAGCACCAAAGCAACCCCAGACCATCACATTACCTCCACCATGCTTAACAGATGGCGTCAGGCATTCTTCCAGCATCTTTTCATTTGTTCTGCGTCTCACAAACGTTCTTCTTTGTGATCCAAACACCTCAAACTTGGATTCATCCATCCACAACACTTTTTTCCAGTCTTCCTCTGTCCAATGTCTGTGTTCTTTTGCCCATCTTAATCTTTTTCTTTTATTGGCCAGTCTCAGATATGGCTTTTTCTTTGCCACTCTGCCCTGAAGCCCAAAATCCCGCAGCCGCCTCTTCACTGTAGATGTTGACACTAGTGTTTTGCGGGTACTATTTAATGAAGATGCCAGTTGGGGACCTGTGAGGCGTCTGTTTCTCAAACTAGAGACTCTAATGTGCTTATCTTCTTGCTTAGTTGTGCAACGCGGCCTCCCACTTCTTTTTCTACTCTGGTTAGAGCCTGTTTGTGCTGTCCTCTGAAGGGAGTAGTACACACCGTTGTAGGAAATCTTCAATTTCTTTGCAATTTCTCGCATGGAATAGCCTTCATTTCTAAGAACAAGAATAGACTGTCAAGTTTCAGATGAAAGTTCTCTTTTTCTGGCCATTTTGAGCGTTTAATTGACCCCACAAATGTGATGCTCCAGAAACTCAATCTGCTCACAGGAAGGTCAGTTTTGTAGCTTCTGGAAGGAGCTAGACTGTTTTTAGATGTGTGAACATGATTGCACAAGGGTTTGCTAATCATCAATTAGCCTTCTGAGCCAATGAGCAAACACATTGTACCATTAGAACACTGGAGTGATAGTTGCTGGAAATGGGCCTCTATACACCTATGTAGATATTGCACCAAAAACTAGACATTTGCAGTTAGAATAGTCATTTACCACATTAGCAATGTATAGAGTATATTTGTTTAAAGTTAGGACTAGTTTAAAGTTAGCTTCATTTAAAAGTACAGTGCTTTTCCTTCAAAAATAAGGACATTTCAATGTGACCCCAAACTTTTGAACGGTAGTGTATATATATCCAATTTGTTTACAGTGCGCAGTTTAGTGAGGGATGCTGAAAAGTTGTAAAAGTGGGTGGAACTCCACTTTAAAATGTATGGGTGATAAGTTCTTGAGTGAGAATAACATTTCTGCTTCTATACTAATATTAATTATTATTCTATTCTAAGTGTTAGCAAACTCATGTTCATTTTTACCTACAGGTAATCCTATAATAAAGGTAGATATGTAAAATTAATATCTCCTAAACGTGCGCCGTTTAGGAAATATTCTAGCGAGCAGCGTGCTGTTTCTTCAAAACTGTGTGCCGCGGCCGAGACTCCAGCATGCATGCATGGGAGTGACGTAATCGCGGCTCAGCCAGTCAAATGGCCAGAGTCCACAAACCCAGAAGGAAGACTGGGTGAAGATGGAAGCCTCTGCAGTGGTGACAGCGCGCCACTGAAGGGCTTTGTAGTGCATACTAACACATTAAGCGCAAACGTTCTTCCCCAAACTGTTGCCATGAGGTTAGAAGTCAATAGTTGTCTAAAATATCTTTGCATGCTAAAGCATTAACAGTATTATCACTGGAAACACCTGAACTACATATTCGGAGGCATGACCACATACTTTGTCCACATATTTTGGCCATATAATGAATCAGTCACTGGTGGAGTCTGCAGTGCTTAGTCACAGTCCAGAATTTTAAATCCCAGGGGAATTCAGGGGTGCAGTCTTGTTCCACCTGCTCCAACATGGGGGGGGGGGGGGGATCTCTCTCTCTCTTACTTTTAGATTATTCATTATGAAAAGTAGATTGGAAGTTCATCAGGACAGAGATATAACTGCTGTAAAAGGTTTGTAGATGTGACAAATGAAGTGTAGAAATCTCACCACTGTAGTCCAACAGAAACATAAGAAGCCATTAGCTCATTTTTACTCCTCAGCATCCAACAAACACTGAAATATTAGTTGAAGTGGACCAACTTTTATATACTGTATAATAATTATGGTTTTGAAAATGGTTTGTACTTACTTGATACCTTGAGGGTGTTTGGCTTATGTTGTTCAGGTTGCCATCTTCTGAACTCCTAATGCTTGAGTGCTTGCTCTGTCCCAACTGAATACAAAACAAATGAATAAGGTATTGACATCTATTAAATGTAAAAAGTTTCATAGTATCCATAGACAAAATATGATATTCACCACTCTGCATCATATCGGATGACAGTCTCATGTTATTGGGTTTCCCTGCAGTCACTGCTATATGTCCGCTCAAATCATTTCATTACAGCCTAAAGGGGGAAAAGGCCAGTCATGGGCTTTGGCTTCTGATCCAAGTTACACTATGATCTGAGGTGTGTAATTAGGGTTATAGAGAGCATAATGAGAATGAGGGGGCCCTTAGGAATAAATTCCATAAATTGTCTAAAGTATTGTTATCTTCTAACTTCTACTGTATCTCAGTTGATACCAGTTGTGTACCTTGACACATCTAGGTCCCAGTACAAGAGATGAGTCAGAGTTCTTAAATGTATCAATATCATCCCGACTCTTATAATATTTCTTACGGATAATATGTCCACCCCATAATCTCCTGTACCTAAAACTCTTATCCCTCATACTTGTAGGCAGTTTGTTTATTGCTGCATTAGCTAGTTAGGGGCTGGCCCAGGCTGAGGGGGGAAAACATTAAGTGTGTGTGCTCAGTTCCCGGGCTTTTTGGTCCCACCCACCTTTGGTATAAAATGGGAAAGGCTGAGATACATGCTGTGATGGAGGACTGCTGCGCCTTGCAGCCCGTCTGAGTCACCAGGGATACAGAGATCAGCCAGCACCTGGAGAACGCCAACATGGGCTTCTACCTTGCAGAGGCATGCCTGGGCAGTCATTCAGTTGTAGTTGGGGTTAGGAAATGGACTCTGTTCACATTGAATTGTATTGCCAAAGACTTCTCAGTAAGGTTGCATCATCTGATCTAAGGATGGATTGAAGTTATTCAAAGGGGTGCATGTTGGTTTTGGGTATCAAAAGAACCAGGGTCTGTTAAGCACAAAGGAGTATAAAGCTTGAGGGTTAACTAGGCAAGACAAGGAGGAGGAGTGTAGTTGCTAAGAGTACCCAAGCACAGTTCAAGACACAAGCAACCAGTCATTAAGTGTGGTACCTGGTGTAGCTGACAGGTCCTCTGGCAGCGAGGGGGTCGATGTCCTGGCTCCCTCCCTAGCGGTCCGTTTCCAGTAGCAACCTGAACTGAACCCACATCACAGAGATCCATGGCCTGGTCACATGGGTACAGGAAGGAAGGAGTTAACAAGTACACGCATGAGGTCCACACTAGGTGCATGCCGGAACCCATTCTTACTGGGAGTGAGGTAACCGGTATGCTGGACTGGTGGAGAGGGCGCAGGCTCTGCAGCATCCCTCCTAATGCAACATATATCAAGTTACAGTGTGTAAGGACATGGGACAAGACTTCTACAGAGGAACTCTGTATGTTTACTACTCCACATAGTGAAGGCTCATCTCTAAATTGGGGAACTGCCTTAATGTTAGACTTTTCACAAGACCTCAGTCTCTGCCTGGTCCTGGGCATTGATGAGTGCGCTCTGCGCGGAAGGTACCCCCGCATGTAGGGTGAAGATGACCCTGCCCACATACTCCCTCCACTCCAACACCTAAAACCCTCTCCACCTCACATAGTATACCTTCAGTCTTCCAGAAGAAGAGAATTTGCCACACACTTGTTCAAGGTGAGGGTGATGGAGAAGGAGTTTGGATATTGCTAGGCAGGCCCTAGGAGCCCACCAGTGCCAAGGGTGGGTTGCAAATGAAGCATCTACTTCCCCTTTACTACAACAATGTTGCTTAATTTATACAATAATCATAATCAATCCACAAACCTTGTCTCAAATCATTAAAGTGATTGTAAAATAATTTATTTTTTTAAATAACAAACATGATATACCTACCTGCTCTATGCAATAGAATTGTGCAGAGTAGCCCCGATCCTACTTTCTCAGGTTCTCTGCTGGTGCTCCTGGCTGTTCCTCTTCTCGGTGTGCCACCATAGACAGTCGCTGCTATGGTGGCACACTTGTGGGCAGGCTGTGTGCATCCATAGACACAGACAGCATGGCCCGCCCCTCACTCTCTTGTCACAGGATTTAACTGACAGCAACGGGAGCGAATGAGTGTGTAGGTGTGAGTGCGGGGGAAGCCGCTACAGACGGGCACAGCGCTGTATCGAGTGAGGCAAGTATAAAGTGGGTGGGGTGAGGGGGCTATACTGTTACCTAAACATTTTTTTACCCTAATGCAAGAAATGTTTAGGCTTTAGAACCACTTTAAAGCCTAGCTCAGTAATCACAATTAAAAGGATGTTCTTCTCCATAGCTGATTAAGAGTACATTTCTCATCTACTTGGCTATGGGGTGAACACATACCGGTAGTTATACTTACTTTACCCCACCTTTCCTCAACGTTTGGCTATCAGTTCCTATTCTCTCCTGAGATACAATGTTGGATGATCTTACATTACCACATATAATGCAGGACCGACAGATTTGTCCCATCCTGATGGTGAATTGTATATGATGGTGGCCGGCCAGCAGCCAGTAAGAAAAGCAGATTTATGGACCGGTCATCACAACTATTGAGTGGAGGAAGACTGTGGGACCATGGATTGAGGTATTTTTCTGCATTAGAAAAAAACAGCAATATATTCTTCACCAGCGGATAGTGGTGTGGGATGGGTTAACGTTAATGATTTTATCACTGCTTAGAGTTAAAGTGGAGTTCCACCCACTTTTACAACTCTTCAGCATCCCTCACTAAACTGTGCACTGTAAACCAATTGGATATTTTACATTTTTTTTTCTCAACACCTACTGTATATCTGCTGTATTCATTTTTCACTTCCTCCTCCCTGGCCGCGGCCCATCGCATCATTTCCTGTTTGCAATGCTTTCTGGGAAGGGGCGGCAACTTCCTCTGAAACTGCCGTTGCTATGGAAACCTGACTTGAAACCTATTACACTGCTTGTGCTGCACTGAGCATGTGCGAGATCTGCAAGAGATCCAGGAAGAAATACAGTCTGGCTTCAGATGCCCACACTTAAGATGGCCACGGCCTGCTGTAAGTTTATAAAATAACAAACTACTGCTATAAACTAACAAAACAGACCTTAGTTTACAGACTAACTTTACTAGAATACATTAAGCTTGTGTATTATAGGGGTATTTTTATTTAAAAAGTATAATTTTGGCCGGAACACCACTTTAAGCTCTAACTCTATTAGAGTTAACTCTGTTTTTCCCCAAGAAAAACATGCAAAAAAGTTGCATTTTTTTCAACACACGTATTAAAATGCACATTTTGGGACTAAAAGGTTAATCAAAACCCCAAAATATTATTGGAAGAATTTCCTAAATCAGAGGAGACAGTATCTGGAGCAGCTGTGCATAGGAATCCATCACTTTCAAGCTTCAGCTTGTTCAGTCAAGTTTTGAAAATGAAAACTAAAAGCTGATTGGTTGCCATGTGTAGCTGCTTCAATCATAGTAAATTCTCCTTTATATAGAAAGCAAACATCTTGTAAAATGAAAAAGATGGCAGTTGCCAATTTTTATTTTGCAGGTTATTTGCACAACTGTTCTTCAAACCTATATTTTCAGTAAACATACACCAGAAAGAGGGACAGAGGGACATTGCTCCAAATCAGGGACAGTCCCTCAAAATCAGGGACAGTTCGGAGGTATGCAGCAGGGGTACACACAGCAATAAATACCTGATAGGGATTCTAATCCCTCGTTGCAGTGCAAAAATTAGCTTTAGATACACATGCATATATATTATATAATGCCCAGAAAAAATCAAAAGCATGGTATTTGAGTCAATTAGGATTCCCAGTCACCCAATCAGTAGGTCCATACCATAGTGTAATAATTATAAATTATATATTCTTTAATAATTTATTAAACATATGCACTATTTAATAAGCAATTGGATTACAGAATACACTGCTCCTTCCCCTCTGACATACACATTGCGAAAGATTCAGAATTTAATCCACCAGGCAAGACCATGATTATTAACCTTTTATTTATTTCCTACTATGGACTTACAGTATGTATTCTCAGCCAACCATGAAATAGCCAGGTTTTGCGTATCTTTACAATAATCAAATAATAATCTTCTCAATAATCAAATATTTTCTTCTCAGTGTACTATAGCTATTTTTTACTGGCATGGATTGTTACTATTATTTCACCAGTAGGGGGCGATCTTATATCAAGGTTTCTATGACTCGGTCACAATCATTTAGAGATAACTGAACTGTTTGTTGGCAGTCTGCATCTGTCTTCACAATAACATTACACAAAGTGAATACTGACTTGTATCTCTTGTCTCTCTGAACACAGGAATTATGAAATGAACATTTATTACCAGCAGTGAAACTTTCTGAAATTCAAGATGCAGTTACTTTAAAGGACCACTACTGCAAATATAATTGTATTCTGCTAAATGTATTTTTATTATTATTCAGGATTTATATAGCGCCAATAGTTTGTGCAGGTAATTCAATATAAGAGGGTTATGGGGGCTCTGAACCTGAGAGCTTACAATCTAATAGATGTATGGGATGTGCACATGTAATGTCAGTATTCATTGTTTGGATTCTTTTTTTTTTTTCCTGTGCCTTTATATTTTTACCCCTACAGACCAAGCTGTCTATCATAAGTGATAATGGTATGGGTTGGGACAACAACTGTCACTTTTTTGTACTTGATCGCCAGTCACCGCAAAGGTCCATAGAAAATAATCGTTTCTATGTGTCCTGTTCACGCTACAACACTGTCTTCATGTGGAAAAATGCAGCACTGCTATCCTATCCTAACCTATCTATACATATACATATACATATATATACATATACATATACATATATATATATAATATATATAATATATATACATACAATACATACATATATATATATATATATACATACATACATACATACATATACATATATATATATATATATATATATATATATATATATATATATATATATATATATATATAATATATACATATATATATATACACATATATATACATATATATATACATATATATATATATATATATATATATACATATATATATATATACATATATATATATATACATACATATATATATATATATATAATATATATATATATACATATATATATATATATATATATATATATATATATATATATATATATATATATATATATATATATATATATATATATATATATACATATATATATATATATAATATATATATATATATATATATATATATATATATATATATATATATATATATATATATATATATATATATATATATATATATATATATATATATAATATATATATATATATATATATATATATATATATATATATATATATATATATACACACATATATATATATATATATATATATACATATATATATATATATATATATATATATATTATATATCCTATCCTATAAATGCACCTATTTTACTACAGCTCTACTGGAATAATTTTGATATTTAAATATACTGTAGTTTAACCACTTGCCGCTCTCCCACATTAGTTGTACTGCGAGTGGGTGCAGCTGCAGGCCGGGTGACGTAAAAAAAAAAAAGGATTAAAACAAGTAATTATAATATACCTTCCTATATATTTAGTAATACTAGCAGCATAAGGATTAAAAAAATAGTTAACGTTAAGAATTTAGCTCTGCTTTAATCACTTCAATACAGGGCACTTTCACCCCCATCCTGATGAGGCTGCACTGATAGGCGGCACCGATGGGCACTGATAGGCGGCACTGATAGGCGGCACTGATAGGCAGCACTGATAGGAGGCACTGATAGGCACTGATTAGCAGAACTGATGAGTAGGGTTGCCACCTAATCCCTTTAAACCCGAACACACATGAATTACACAGGTTCTGTGGCTGATTAAGGTGGTAATTAAACTCACTTGGTGCTTTATCTGCATTAAATTAGCCTCAGAACCTGTGTAATTCATTATGTTTGGGTTTAAAGGGATGAGGTGGCAACCCTACTAATGAGGCTGCACTGATAGGTGGCACTGATAGGCACTGATAGGTCTGATAGGCACTAATAAGCTATGAGTAAGCACTTTGTATAAGTGTGAAAACGCGTCAACTGTTGCGCTGTACCACTCCAGTGGTGTCTCATGTACCTTATGATCCTGTTTTACAAATAAAAAGAATAATTTAATCTGTTTTATACCGGTGTGCGGCTGTCCAGATCTTCTCATTCATCCACACCTAAAGGGCACTGATAGGTGGTACTAATAGGCTGCACTGATGGACACTGATTGGCACTGATGGGTCTGCACTGTAAACAATGTGCTGACAGGCTTGCCGATTAACGGTTCTCCTTTCCTCTCACGGAAACCGCGTGGGAGGAAAGGACTGCCAATAACCTGCAAATCTGTTTACATGTAATCAGCTGAGATTGGACACAGCTGATCACGTGGTAAAGGGTCGCAGAGATTGGCCCTTTATCCCGATCTGTCATCAGCTGTGTCAGAAGAACACAATGATCACAGAGCGTGCCCAGAGCACGCCGCAGGAGGCGCACAGGGGGCGGGGTTCTGGGAGGACATCTATTGACTCCCTCCCATAACTGGACGGCCGCGCCGTAGCCAACTTTTGGCTATACCGTGGTTGGCAAGTGGTTAAACAGACAAGATTATTGTATTAGGCCTCATTCACATGGCTGTAAAATGGCTATGTTATTACATGTGTTTTCCAGGAGAAAAGTTCCTGTGTAATGATCAATAAAATACTCGTGCTTAGATGGCTTTAAACACACAAAGACGCGTATGAGTACATCATTTGTTTTAATGATAATTCTTTTTTCCCCTTTGGTTAGACTTAATTTAGATGCTTACAAATGCATAAAACGTGTTTATACGCATAAGGGCATAAGCACATTTTCTTAGATGCAGATTTTTGTATTTCTGTATTAGTGATCTGAAAGCAGCTCATGTTTATGCACCTGTGTGGAATGGCCCCTATGAAAACAATGCAACAGCTGCATTCAGATTTGTATATGCATTTTTTTATGGCTGTGTAAATGAAGCCTTAAGCTGCTGCTTATTTTCATGGACTTTTCATAGAAAATATACCACAAATTTCCCTTATGGTATACACATATACATACCTGTATACAGTATCTTACAAAAGTGAGTACACCCCTCACATTTTTGTAAATATTTTATTCTATCTTTTCATGTGACAACACTGAAGAAATGACACTTTGCTACAATGTAAAGTAGTGAGTGTACAGCTTGTATAACAGTGTAAATTTGCTGTCCCCTCCTTTAGAATGTAAGCTCTACGAGCAGGGCCCTCCTGTACCTTTTGTATTGAACTGTATTGTAGTTGTGTTGTCCCCCTTATACATTGTAAAGCGCTGCGTAAACTGTTGGCGCTATATAAATCTCGTATAATAATAAAAATAACTCAACACACAGCCATTAATGTCTAAACCGCTAGAAACAAAAATGAGTACACCCCCCAGGTGAAAATGTCAAAAATGGGCCCAAAGTGTCAATATTTTGTATGGCCACCATTATTTTCCAGCACTGCCTTAACCCCCTCGGGCATGGAGTTCACCAGAGCTTCACAGGTTGCCACTGGAGTCCTCTTCCACTCCTCCATGATGACATCACAGAGCTGGTGGATGTTAAAGACCTTCTGTTTGAGGATGCCCCACAGATGCTCAATAGGGTTTAGGTCTGGAGACATGCTTGGCCAGTCCATCACCTTTACCCTCAGCTTCTTTAGCAAGGCAGTGGTCGTCTTGGAGGTGTGTTTGGGGTCATTCTCATGTTGGAATACTGCCCTGCGGAGGGGATCATGCTCTGCTTCAGTATGTCACAGTACATGTTGGCATTCATGGTTCCCTCAATGAACTGTAGCTCACCAGTGCCGGCTGCACTCATGCAGCCCCAGACCGTGGTTGACTGTAGGCAAGACAAAGTAAACCATGTCCTTAGTCTGCTTGTCTTCAGCAAACTGCGTGCTTTCTTGTGCAGCATCTTTAGAAGAGGTTTCCTTCTGGGACAACAGCCATGCAGACCAATTTGATGCAGTGTGCGGCGTATGGTCTGAGCACTGACAGGCTGACCCCCCACCCCCTCAACCTCTGCAGCAATGCTGGTAGCACTCTTACGTCTATTTCCCAAAGACAACCTCTGGATATGACGCTGAGCACGTGCACTCAACTTCTTTGGTCGACCATGGCGAGGCCTGTTCTGAGTGGAACCTGTCCTGTTAAACCACTGTATGGTCTTGGCCACCATGCTGCAGCTCAGTTTCAGGGTTTTGGAAATCTTCTTATAGCCTAGGCCATCTTGATGTAGAGCAACAATTCTTTTTTTCAGATCCTCAGAGAGTTCTTTGAAATGAGGTGCCATGTTGAACTTCCAGTGACCAGTATGAGAGAGTGAGAGCGATAACACCAAATTTAACACACCTGCTCCCCATTCACACCTGAGACCTTGTAACACTAACGAGTCACATGACACTGGGGAAGGAAAATGGCTAATTGGGCCCAATTTGGGCATTTTCACTTAGGGGTGTACTCACTTTTGTTGACAGCGGTTTAGACATCAATGGCTGTGTGTTGAGTTATTTTGAGGGGACAGCAAATTTACACTGTTATACAAGCTGTACACTCACTACTTTACATTGTAGCAAAGTGTCATTTCTTCAGTGTTGTCATATGAAAAGATATAATAAAATATTTACACAAATGCGAGGGGTGTACTCACTTTTGTGAGATACTATGTGTATCTATATATGTGTGTGTATGTATATATATATATATACAGTGGCTTGCGAAAGTATTCGGCCCCCTTGAACTTTTCAACCTTTTGCCACATTTCAGGCTTCAAACATAAAGATATAAAATTTTAATTTTTTGTGAAGAATCACCAACAAGTGGGACACAATTGTGAAGTGGAACGAAATCTATTGGATATTTTAAACTTTTTTAACAATTAAAAAACTGAAAAGTGGTGCGTGCAAAATTATTCGGCCCCTTTACTTTCAGTGCAGCAAACTCACTCCAGAAGTTCAGCGAGGATCTCTGAATGATCCAATGTTGTCCTAAATGACTGATGGTGATAAATAGAATCCACCTGTGTGTAATCAAGTCTCTGTATAAATGCACCTGCTCTGTGATAGTCTCAGGGTTCTGTTGAAAGAGCAGAGAGCATCATGAAGACCAAGGAACACACCAGGCAGGTCCGTAATACTGTTGTGGAGAAGTTTAAAGCCGGATTTGGATACAAAAAGATTTCCCAAGCTTTAAACATCCCAAGGAGCACTGTGCAAGCGATCATTTTGAAATGGAAGGAGTATCAGACGACTGCAAATCTACCAAGACCTGGCTGTCCCTCTAAACTTTCAGCTCAGACAAGGAGAAGACTGATCAGAGATGCAGCCAAGAGGCCCATGATCACTCTGGATGAACTGCAGAGAACTACAGCTGAGGTGGGAGAGTCTGTCCATAGGACAACATAATCAGTCGTACACTGCACAAATCTGGCCTTTATGGAAGAGTGGCAAGAAGAAAGCCATTTCTCAAAGATATCCATAAAAAGTCTCGTCTAAAGTTTGCCACAAGCCACCTGGGAGACACACCAAACATGTGGAAGAAGGTGCTCTGGTCCGATGAAACCAAAATCAAACTTTTTGGCCACAATGCAAAACGATATGTTTGGCGTAAAAGCAACACAGCTCATCACACTCAACACACCATCCCCACTGTCAAACATGGTGGTGGCAGCATCATGGTTTGGGCCTGCTTTTCTTCAGCAGGGACAGGGAAGATGGTTAAAATTGAGGGGAAGATGGATGCAGCCAAATACAGGACCATTCTGGATGAAAACCTCTTGTAGTCTGCAAAAGACCTGAAACTGGGACGGAGATTTATCTTCCAACAAGACAATGATCCCAAACATACAGCAAGATCTACAAAGGAATGGTTCACAAATAAACGTATCCAGGTGTTAGAATGGCCAAGTCAAAGTCCAGACCTGAATCCAATCGAGAATCTGTGGAAAGAGCTGAAAACTGCTGTTCACAAACGCTCTCCATCCAACCTCACTGAGCTCGAGCTGTTTTGCAAGGAAGAATGGACAAGAATTTCAGTCTCTCGATGTGCAAAACTGATAGAGACATACCCCAAGCGACTTGCAGCTGTAATCGCAGCAAAAGATGGCTCTACAAAGTATTAACGCAAGGGGGCCGAATAATTTTGCACGCCCCACTTTTCATTTTTTTTATTAGTTAAAAAAGTTTCAAAAATCCAAAAGATTTCGTTCCACTTCACAATTGTGTCCCACTTGTTGGTGATTCTTCACAAAAAATAAAAATTTTATATCTTTATGTTTGAAGCCTGAAATGTGGCAATAGGTTGAAAAGTTCAAGGGGGCCGAATACTTTCGCAAGCCACTGTATATATATATATACACAGTATACAGATATATATAACGTATATATACTGCTCAAAAAAAGTAAATAAAGGAGCACTTTGAAAACACATCAGATCTAAATGGGGAAAAATTTCATGGTGGATATATATGCTGATATGGACTGGGTAATGTGTTAGGAACAAAAGGATGCCACATCATTTGATGGAAATGAAAATTATCAACCCACATAGGCAGGACAGGACTTAGGGTGGTGGGGGCCCCTGGGCTTGAGTCACTTTCGGGCTCTACCTTCTATACATTACTTTAAACATTTCGTTTTCTTTTAAGCGTGCCACTCTGATACCGTTTGTCCGCCATTACATCACTGTCTAATGCAGACAGGTTTTCTCAACGGCAGAAAACGAGGCACTACGTAACTGCCAATAACCAATCAGCAAACCTCAAGATAAGAGCTTAAGGAATTTTAAGGAAAAAAACTATTTAAGGAAAAAAACTTTTAAATGCTCATCAATGCAGCCTTGCACAGCGTCCATCTGCATGTTTGCTCAGTGACATTGCAGCCTTGCAGCCTTATCAGTGTCATTTGCAGCCTTGCAGCCTCCATCTGCAGCCTTATCAGTGTCCATCTGCAGCCTTGTCTGTGTCATTTGTAGCCTTGCCCAGGCTGCAGTTAAACTGCAGTGACTTGTGAGTGTCACTGCAGTTTAAATATAGCGCGCCGAGATACACAGAGCCAGTCCTGTGTATCTCGGCTCCTGACGGCTTTTCTTGGCTCCTCTCGCAGTCCCGCCCAGTCAAGCCCAATGGTAAGTCCGGCCCTGCACATAGGACTGAATTGAAAGACACCCCGGAAATCAAAGTGAAAAAATGATGCAGCAGGCTAGTCCATTTAGCTGAAATTTCATTGCAGCAACTCAAAATGGTAGTTTGTATGGCCCTCGCGTGCTTGTATGCATGCTCCTAATGAGACGACGAATGGTGTCCTGGGGTATTTCCTCCCAGATCTGGACCGGGGCATCAATGAGCTCCTGAACAGACTGAGGTGCAACTTGGAGGTATCGGATGGACCGAAACATTTTGTCCCAGAGGCATTCTATTGGATTTAGATAGGGAGAGCGTGGGGGCCATTCAATGGTATAAATTCCTTCATCCTCCAGGAACTGGCTGCATACTCTCGTCACATAAGGTCGGGCATTGTTGTGCACCAGGAGGAACCCAGGGCCCACTGCACCAGCGTAGGGTCTGACAATGGGTCCAAGGATTTCATCCCGATACCTAATGGCAGTCAGGGTGCCATTGTCTAGTCTGTAGAGGTCTGTGCATCCCTCAATGGATATGCCTCCCCAGACCATCACTAACCCACCACCAAACTGGTCATGCTGAACGATGTTACAGGCAGCATAACGATCTCCACGGCTTCTCCAGACCCTTTCACGTCTGTCATATGTGCTCAGGGTGAACCTGCTCTCATCTGTGAAACAGGGCGCCAGTGGTAGACCTGCCAATTCTGGTGTTCAGTGGCAAATGCCAATCGAGCTCCACGGTGCCGGGCAGTGAGCACAGGGCCCACTAGAGGATGTCAGACCCTCAGGCCACCCTCATGAAGTCTGTTTCTGATTGGTCAGAGACATTTACACCAGTGGCTTGCTGGAGGTCATTTTGAGATACTGACTGCTGATGGCTGCTGATGGGTTAAGGACCCCTTACAGCCGTGTCCAGCTCTCCTAGAGTAACTGCCTGTCTCCTGGAATCAACTCCATGCTCTTGAGACTGTGCTGGGAGACACAGCAAACCTTCTGGCAATGGCACATATTGATGTGCCCTCCTGGAGGAGTTGGATTGCCTGTGCAACCTCTATAGCAGGGATATGCAATTAGCGGACCTCAAGCTGTTGCAGAACTACAAGTCCCATGAGGCATAGCAAGACTTTGACAGCCACAAGCATGACACCCAGAGGCATGATGGGAATTGTAGTTTTGCAACAGCTTGAGGTCCGCTAATTGCATATCCATGCTCTATAGGGTCCAGGTATTGCCTCATGCTACCAGTAGTGACACTGACCCTAGCCAAATGCAAAACTAATCCCAGGAGTTGAATTGACTTGATGCTATACTCTCATTAAAAAGTGTTCCTTGAATTTTTTTGAGCAGTGTATATACGATTTCTTCCTGCCACAGAGATTTTAACATTCCTAGTAATCTTAAATGATGTATTCTTGCTTAAGTACATTAGTATGCATGTTTTGATTTGCTGATGCTTGTTGCTTTAAGGCAGTTCATTCACTTTAAATGAATCCATATTGAATCTCGATGCACAAAAATTGCACCTACTATTTTGTGGCTGACAGTGCACCACAATGAACAGATCAGTCATATCTAAAGGACAGGTGCACTTCTTTATACCGGATACATGCACTGGGGTGCCATTCAGAATTAGTACCTATATATACAGTGGGGACGGAAAGTAAAAATCATTTAAGTTCATTTTTTTCCTCATTAATGTTCACACAGCACCCCATATTGACAGAAAAACACAGAATTGTTGACATTTTTGCAGATTTATTAAAAAATGAACTTAAATGATTTTAGCAAATGGCTGCAATATAACAAAGAGTGAAAAATGTAAGGGGGTCTGAATACTTTCCGTCCCCACTGTACATGTATGTAGTATGCACGAATAAATGCACAATAGAATGCGTGTTCATGTGCACATTAACACAGATGTATAGGTATAAAACCAGCCATATAACACTGATCTAATCCCCAAAAAGGCTGACGCTATCATCTAAAGATAACCGGTACTTTTTAAACAATAAGCCTGGATATTCAGCCCACAGCTTTCATTTACTGGCTTTGCTAATTCAAATTAAATATATGCAGGACAAGGCGAATAATTCTTATGAATACACATTTGCTTATTATCTGACACTATAGAAAGCCTCCTTTGTTGTTTCATTTATTGAGTTATGAAAAGGGTTTTCTTCACACATCACTGCAGGCTTATCATAATCAGTACCCAGGCAGGCTGAGATGGAGAGGGAATTGACACTAATAATATAGACAGCTTTAATGAATGTCTATGTGTAGAATTCTGCCACAGCCGATGCAGGCAGCAGTATGCGCTTAGCGAAGAATCAGATGTAACTGGCTCAAATATTTACTCTTGTATTTCTGTGCTTGGGGCTTATGTGTTTAATGCAGGCACGCCGTTAATTTGTTCCTATGACAATCTATCGGTTTTGTGAGTGTCCCCTTTATTAGTCTAGCAGCTGGCCCAAGAGTCTTTCCGCTGGTAATATCACAGAATGAGAGGAATCATTCAATGTAATGAATTGATACACATGTCCAAAAGATGCAAAGAACTCGGAAGACAAAATATACACCAGCGGCTATTTTCTTCCTTTGACCTGAAGCATGGTGACCCGTCTTTCAATCTGAAATCTACAGCTTTGCCAGAACTTGAAGCATCTGCACAGCAATGGCCTGAAATGATGCCAAGGTTAGCTCCACTCAACCCAGATGCTCCCAAGTGCTGCATCGTTTTCAGGACTGGATTTAAAATGATTGTAAAGGATCCATTTTTATCTTTTAAAAACAACAAACATGTCATACTTACCTGCTCTTCTGGGGTCCCACGCCGGTGGTCATGGCTCCTCTTCCCTGAGTACCCCCATAGCAAAGTGTTTGCTATGAGGGCGCTCGTGCAGGCTTGCTCCCAAGCCATGCTCTGTGTGTCCTTTGACACACAGAGAGTGGCTCGGCCGAACCCCCTGCTCCAGTGGCGGCTGGTTCTCAAAATTTTTTGGGGGGGTGCAAACAAACTGAAAAATTCTTTCTTTTCTTCCTGTCCTCATTCATTTCCTCTCATTCTTCCTGCTTTCCTTTTATATGTATATATACAGTGGGGACGGAAAGTATTCAGGCCCCTTAAATTTTTCACTCTTTGCTATATTGCAGCCATTTGCTAAAATCATTTTTTTTTCCTCATTAATGTACACACAGCACCCCATATTGATAGAAAAACACAGAATTGTTGACATTTTTGCAGATTTATTAAAAAATAAAAAC
Organism: Lithobates septentrionalis; assembly: GCA_037952835.1. Lineage (NCBI taxonomy): Eukaryota > Metazoa > Chordata > Amphibia > Anura > Ranidae > Lithobates > Lithobates septentrionalis. The sequence goes on along the minus strand of JBBDGP010000653.1, from coordinate 929,918 downwards.
TGAAATATCACATGGTCCTAAGTATTCAGACCCTTCGCTCAGTATTTAGTAGAAGCACCCTTTTGATCTAATATAGCCATGAGTCTTTTTGGGAAAGATGCAACAAGTTTTTCACACCTGGATTTGGGGATCCTCTGCCATTCCTCCTTGCAGACCCTCTCCAGTTCTGTCGGGTTGGATGGAAAACATTGGTGGACAGCCATTTTTAGGTCTCTCCAGAGATGCTCAATTGGGTTTAAGTCAGGGCTCTGGCTGGGCTATTCAAGAACAGTCACGGAGTTGTTGTTAAGCCACTCCTTCGTTATTTTAGCTGTGTGCTTAGAGTCATTGTCTTGTTGGAAGGTAAACCTTCGGCCCAGTCTGAGGTCCTGAGCACTCTGGAGAAGGTTTTCATGCAGGATATCCCTGTACTTGGCCGCATTCATCTTTCCCTCGATTGCAACCAGTCGTCCTGTCCCTGAAGCTGAAAAACACCCCACACAGCATGATGCTGCCACCACCATGCTTCACTGTTGGGACTGTATTGGACAGGTGATGAGCAGTGCCTGGTTTTCTCCACACATACCGCTTAGAATTAAGGCCAAAAAGTTCTATCTTGGTCTCATCAGACCAGAGAATCTTATTAGTATTTCTCACCATCTTGAAGTCCTTCAGGTGTTTTTTAGCAAACTCCAAGTGGGCTTTCATGTGTCTTGCATTGAGGAGAGGCTTCCATCCGGCCACTCTGCCATAAAGCCCCAACTGGTAGAGAGCTGCAGTGATGGTTGACTTTCTACAACTTTCTCCCATCTCCAGACTGCATCTCTGGAGCTCAGCCACAGTGATCTTTGGCTTCTTCTTTACCTCTCTCACCAAGGCTCTCCTCCCCCGATAGCTCATTTTGGCTGGACGGCCAGCTCTAGGAAGGGTTCTGGTCATCCCAAATGTCTTCCATTTAAGGATTATGGAGGCCACTGTGCTCTTAGGAACCTTAAGTGCAGCAGAAATTTTTTTGTAACCTTGGCCAGATCTGTGCCTTGCCACAATTCTGTCTCTGAGCTCTTCAGGCAGTTCCTTTGAACTCATGATTCTCATTTGCTCTGACATGCACTGTGAGCTGTAAGGTCTTATATAGACAGGTGTGTACCTTTCCTTATCAAGTCCAATCAGTATAATCAAACACAGCTGGACTCAAATGAAGGTGTAGAACCATCTCAAGGATGACCAGAAGAAATGGACAGCACCTGAGTTAAATATATCAGTGTCACAGCAAAGGGTCTAAATACTTAGGACCATGTGATATTTCAGTTTTTTTTTAATAAATCTGCAAAAATGTCAACAATTCTGTGTTTTTCTGTCAATATGGGGTGCTGTGTGTACATTAATGAGGAAAAAAATGAACTTAAATGATTTTAGCAAATGGCTGCAATATAACAAAGAGTGAAAAATTTAAGGGGGTCTGAATACTTTCCGTCCCCACTGTATATATACAGTATATATACACTGATAAAAATGATTCTGTTGGCTTGTAATTTTACCATAAAAAGTTATCATTTTCAACACATGTGTTAATTAATTTACTTTGATATTTTAAGTACCTTACTTAATTTTCATTAGTTCTTAAAACACACACATTTTTCGAAGTCACTACAAAGCCATGCAGTGCCACTAAAAGGTAAGAATGAACATTGAACAAATTATCGTTCACATGCTTTAAAGGTATCTTAAGTTTACAGAGTTTACTAGGGTTTTACTGTTTGAATCAATCATGTAATCTTATATGCTATTTTATTCCATATTATGTCCTTTCATGCATTAGGGATGTTGCCGGTTCATTATTTCATGTGTGCAACAACTTCTATTATATTACCTGGATTGTTATATGATGTACTTATCATGTCCTTCTTTATTCTGTATTGTACATATTGATTTATTACTATTAATGTTACCGGTATACAGTGCCTAATTATGGCTAACAATAAATATTTCTACTATTAATTGATTGATTGATTCAACCTAAGTGATGTGTCTCATATAAAGTCCTATTTTCCCAATTCCCCTTTTCCTATTTTTTTCTCAAACGAATATGGAATGGAGACCAATGCACGATATGTCATGGCCTCATATAAAGTTCCAACATTTTTTCTCTTTCTCTCAAATGCCAATCGGTGCCCAAAGTGCCAATCAGTGCCTGTCAAAATGCCAATCTGTGCCCATCAGTAACATATGTCGGTGCCCTTAACAGATGCCAATCAGTGCCCATCAGTAATGACTAAGTGAAGGTAAATTGGGTATCTGGCGCTCCAGGAGGTAATGTGCTTAGTTTGTAATATTGTACATTTAATTAGTCGGTCTTTAGGTAAAAACAAAGTTGAACCACGGTAAGGGGGTGATTTAAAAAGAGGCAGCCATCCTCAGAGTGTGTCCAGAAACTCTGCAAACATATAAAAGAAACAGGGGGGGGGGCGCCTTTCTAAGTGTAGTATTAAAACAGTATCATTTATTGCACAAGCTGACATTGAGTCAGCATGGAGCTGACTACTTCCTGGTTTTCATGAATGTACAGCTATTTAGCACAACATCACACCATAATCTTTCCCAGCTACCCGGATTGTGCGAGAGCCTGAGGAGACGCTGTAGAACTGCCAGGATTACATACTTATGATGAGCATGATTCCCACTTATATCTTGTAAGTGTTTTAAATCTTGTGCAATAAATGATACTGTTTTAATACTACACTTATAAAGGTGCCCAACCCCACCCCCTCTTTCTTTCACCAGTAATGACTGTCAGTGCCTCCTCATCAGTGCTGCCTATAAGTGCCATCTATTAGTGCCCATCAGTGCCACCCATCAGCAGGGGCGGACTGACCATTCGGTCACTCGGTCGCCGACCGAGGGCCCGACGTCAGGAGGGGCCCCATGAGCTGCTCAGTCAGCAGCGGAAAAAAGCCGCCCGCCGCACCGCACGAAAACCCCGTCCTCCCGGTCGCCGCGGCCAGCCCGCTGCCAGAGCAGACCTGGGCTCAGGATGAGAGAGGCTCTGTCAGCAGGGAGGGGCGGGGCAGGGAGCTCCACTGACGCTCTGACCCTGCCCTGCCCCGCCCCTCCTCATGTAGTCTCAGTCTGTATAGAGCGTCTCTCCTGCACTTCTGAGAGCTCCGCTCTGGACGACAAAAATCCCCGCCCCTACCGACGAAAGCCCCGCCCCCTGCCGACAAAAGCCCCGCCCCTACCGACGAAAGCCCCGCCCCCGGACCTCTGAGAGCGGGAGGTGAGCCCGACTGGTCAGGTAGGTCCTTCTGCCTACCCTAGATACCCGGCCTGTAGACCCCTTTTTTTTGCTAAAGCATCCCTGGAAATGTTGTTTATCCCCCTGTATAGCTGTGCATTGCTGAAAGTTTGAATTTTAAAACTGGCTACCTGGTCATCTCCTGTAGTCGCATCCTCAGTCTGGTTATCTCCTGTTGTCGCATTCGCAGTCTGGTTACTTCCTGTAGTCGCATCCCCAGTCTGGTTATCTCCTGTTGTCGCATTCGCAGTCTGGTTACTTCCTGTAGTCGCATCCCCAGTCTCTGGTTACCTCCTGTTGTCGCATTCGCAGTCTGGTTATCTCCTGTAGTTGCATTCGCAGTCTGGTTATTTCCTGTAGTCGCATTCGCAGTCTGGTTATTTCCTGTAGTCGCATTCGCAGTCTGGTTATTTCCTGTAGTCGCATTCGCAGTCTGGTCATTTCCTGTAGTCGCATTCGCAGTCTGGTCATTTCCTGTAGTCGCATTCGCAGTCTATGGTTATCTCCTGTAGTCGCATTCGCAGTCTCTGGTTATTTCCTGTAGTTGCATTCGCAGTCTGGTTATTTTCTGTAGTTGCATTCGCAGTCTGGTTATCTTCTGTAGTCGCATCCCCAGTCTGGTTATCTCCTGTAGTCGCATCCCCAGTCTGGTTATCTCCTGTAGTCGCATCCCCAGTCTGGTTATCTCCTGTAGTCGCATCCCTAGTCTCTGGTTATCTCCTGTAGTCGCATTCGCAGTGTGGTTATTTCCTGTAGTCGCATTCGTAGTCTGGTTATTTTCTGTAGTTGCATTCGCAGTCTGGTTATCTCCTGTAGTCGCATCCCTAGTCTCTGGTTATCTCCTGTAGTCGCATTCGCAGTCTGGTTATTTCCTGTAGTCGCATTTGCAGTCTCTGGTTATCTCCTGTAGTCGCATCCCCAGTCTCTGGTCATCTCCTGTAGTCGCATCCCCAGTCTCTGGTCATCTCCTGTAGTCGCATCCCCAGTCTCTGGTTATCTCCTGTAGTCGCATTCGCAGTCTGGTTATTTCCTGTAGATGCATTCGCAGTCTGGTTATTTCCTGTAGTTGCATTCGCAGTCTCTGGTCATCTCCTGTAGTCCCATTCTCAGTCTCTGGTTATTTCCTGTAGTCGCATTCGCAGTCTCTGGTCATCTCCTGTAGTCCCATTCTCAGTCTCTGGTTATTTCCTGTAGTCGCATCCCCAGTCTCTGGTTATTTCCTGTAGTCGCATCCCCAGTCTTTGGTTATTTCCTGTAGTCGCATCCCCAGTCTCTGGTTATTTCCTGTAGTCGCATTCGCTGTCTGGTTATTTCCTGTAGTCGCATTCGCAGCCTCTGGTTATTTCCTGTAGTCGCATTTGCAGTCTGGTTATTTTCTGTAGTCGCATCCCCAGTCTGGTTATCTCCTGTTGTCGCATCCCTAGTCTCTGGTTATCTCCTGTAGTCGCATTCGCAGTCTGGTTATTTCCTGTAGTCGCATTCGCAGCCTCTGGTTATCTCCTGTAGTCGCATCCCCAGTCTGGTCATCTCCTGTAGTCGCATCCCTAGTCTCTGGTTATCTCCTGTAGTCGCATTCGTAGTCTGGTTATTTCCTGTAGTCGCATTCGTAGTCTGGTTATTTCCTGTAGTCGCATTCGCAGTCTGGTCATTTCCTGTAGTCGCATTCGCAGTCTGGTTATTTCCTGTAGTCGCATTCGCAGTCTGGTCATTTCCTGTAGTCGCATTCGCAGTCTGGTCATTTCCTGTAGTCGCATTCGCAGTCTATGGTTATCTCCTGTAGTCGCATTCGCAGTCTCTGGTTATTTCCTGTAGTTGCATTCGCAGTCTCTGGTTATTTAATGTAGTCGCATTCGCAGTCTCTGGTTACTTCCTGTAGTTGCATTCGCAATCTGGTTATTTCCTGTAGTCGCATTCGCAGTCTGGTTATTTCCTGTAGTCGCATTAGCAGTCTGGTTGTTTCCTGTAGTTGCATTCGCAGTCTCTGGTTATTTCCTGTAGTCGCATTCGCAGTCTGGTTATTTCCTGTAGTCGCATCCCCAGTCTCTGGTTATTTCCTGTAGTCGCATTCGCAGCCTCTGGTTATTTCCTGTAGTCGCATTCGCAGCCTTTGGTTATTTGCTGTAGTCGCATTCGCAGTCTGGTTATTTTCTGTAGTTGCATTCGCAGTCTGGTTATCTCCTGTAGTCGCATCCCCAGTCTGGTTATCTCCTGTAGTCGCATCCCTAGTCTCTGGTTATCTCCTGTAGTCGCATTCGCAGTCTGGTTATTTCCTGTAGTCGCATCCCCAGTCTGGTTATTTCCTGTAGTCGCATTCACAGCCTCTGGTTATTTCCTGTAGTCGCATTCGCAGTCTGGTTATTTTCTGTAGTTGCATTCGCAGTCTGGTTATCTCCTGTAGTCGCATCCCCAGTCTGGTTATCTCCTGTAGTCGCATCCCCAGTCTGGTTATCTCCTGTAGTCGCATCCCCAGTCTGGTTATCTCCTGTAGTCGCATCCCTAGTCTCTGGTTATCTCCTGTAGTCGCATTCGCAGTGTGGTTATTTCCTGTAGTCGCATTCGTAGTCTGGTTATTTTCTGTAGTTGCATTCGCAGTCTGGTTATCTCCTGTAGTCGCATCCCTAGTCTCTGGTTATCTCCTGTAGTCGCATTCGCAGTCTGGTTATTTCCTGTAGTCGCATTTGCAGTCTCTGGTTATCTCCTGTAGTCGCATCCCCAGTCTCTGGTCATCTCCTGTAGTCGCATCCCCAGTCTCTGGTTATCTCCTGTAGTCGCATTCGCAGTCTGGTTATTTCCTGTAGATGCATTCGCAGTCTGGTTATTTCCTGTAGTTGCATTCGCAGTCTCTGGTCATCTCCTGTAGTCCCATTCTCAGTCTCTGGTTATTTCCTGTAGTCGCATTCGCAGTCTCTGGTCATCTCCTGTAGTCCCATTCTCAGTCTCTGGTTATTTCCTGTAGTCGCATCCCCAGTCTCTGGTTATTTCCTGTAGTCGCATCCCCAGTCTTTGGTTATTTCCTGTAGTCGCATCCCCAGTCTCTGGTTATTTCCTGTAGTCGCATTCGCTGTCTGGTTATTTCCTGTAGTCGCATTCGCAGCCTCTGGTTATTTCCTGTAGTCGCATTTGCAGTCTGGTTATTTTCTGTAGTCGCATCCCCAGTCTGGTTATCTCCTGTTGTCACATCCCTAGTCTCTGGTTATCTCCTGTAGTCGCATTCGCAGTCTGGTTATTTCCTGTAGTCGCATTCGCAGCCTCTGGTTATCTCCTGTAGTCGCATCCCCAGTCTCGTCATCTCCTGTAGTCGCATCCCTAGTCTCTGGTTATCTCCTGTAGTCGCATTCGTAGTCTGGTTATTTCCTGTAGTCGCATTCGTACTCTGGTTATTTCCTGTAGTCGCATTCGCAGTCTCTGGTTATTTCCTGTAGTCACATTCGTAGTCTGGTTATTTCCTGTAGTCGCATTTGTAGTCTGGTTATTTCCTGTAGTCGCATTCGCAGTCTGGTTATTTCCTGTAGTCGCATCCCCAGTCTCTGGTTATCTCCTGTAGTTGCATCCGTAGTCTCTAGTTACTTCCTGTAGTCATTTATGATATCTATGGCTATGCATATTTATTGAATCCATATTGAGCACTATATTTGATTGGCTGTTTGCTTCTGCTTAGGCCTGGCAAACACGCACAATCGCACATGATGATGACTTCATCATCATGTGCGTGATTGTGATTGTGCGTGTGTGCCAAGCAGAAGCAGCCAATCAAATATAGTGCTCAATATGGATTAAATAAATATTGGGAAGATTGTTCCTTTCCTTGGTGATCAGTGGGAAGAATGTTCCTTACATTGGATGTCAGTGAGAAGAATGTTTCTATACATTGGTGGTCAGTGGGAAGAATGTTCCTTACATTGGTGGTCAGTGGGAAGAATGTTCCTTACATTGGTGGTCAGTGGGAAGGAGGAGGAGGACACACCCAAGGAGCTCTCTGAGAACCAGCCTTTTTTCAAGCCTGGGCCTTGCCTGCTAGTTTTGGCCCAGGAACAATGCCTGATCCTGGGGGAGGCCCAGGGAGGGATCCCCCTGATGACACGGGGCCTAGTGAGGAGGAGGTGGAGGATCTGACTGTGGGTCCAGGCCCTGGTATGGATGCGAGTATCTTCAGTCAGAAGATTGTTGATCGCTTTAGGCAAATTGGAAGGGCTGAAGAGAAACTTCAAGTTTTGAAAGCTGAACATAAAAACTTTAAAACCAAATACTTCCAGGCCTGGAGTAGAAATCACACAGCCATGAAGCCTGAGTTACAGGATTTGGAGGAAAAGGTAAAGCAGCAAACTTTATTGTTGGAGAAATTAAAAGCCAGAAGTGGAGCTTTTAAAGAAAAATTTGACAATGAAAAGAGATTTGCCAGCCAGTCGTCAGTAAGTCGCATGGATCAGCAGCCTCAGGTTATGGATGACCCGGGTCCATCTGCCTCTGCACCTCTCCCCCCATGTAAGGCCTTGGAATCGCCAGCGGCAACCAGCCAGGGGGTTGAGAGCGAGCATGGCACCCTGACCTTCATCCAGCAGATGGAGTCACCCCTGAGAGCAGACAAGGTTTCCATATCTGATGATCCATCAGAAATCCCTGAGGATGAGAGGAAAAATAAACCAGGGAATGAAGATGGACCTGCACCAAACACCCTGAACATGGATGTTTCTACTCCTGCATTTGCTGAGACCAGTAGTTCCTCTACCAAGTTTGCTGCATGTGTTTCACACAGTATGGCTGACACCTGCAAAGAGATTGCCTCACCTGAGCCTCTCTGTGTTCCAGCAGAGCTGATTGATGCTGATGGGGGAGGGGATCAGCACATTGCACCATGTGTAGTGGAAGCCATGGATGTGTCAGACCAGCCTGCTGAAAGTCCTGTCCTGATGGAAGAAAACAGGCCAGCTGAAGATTCCACCAGCACAGCAGTGGGAACTGACACTGTTGGGAAGACTACAGGAACTGTGAATATACCAGCAAGTATTAAGAATGACAGTAATGATAAAACAATGAATGTGGTGGTGAAGGGGTTAATACTGCTGGGAAAAATAAAAATGACATTGCTCTCCCTGCTCAGCAGAGGAAAGACTCATCGATTGTGCAGACCAAATCTGTACAATCGATATCTGCTAGAAATGTGTCAGACGGTTCAAAACACACAAATGCTTCTTCTGCTGGGAGAAATGTGGGCAGTTATGCGTCTGTTCTGGGGAGTCGCATCAAGGAGGGTGGAGGGAATTTTGTAAATATTAGTGGTCACAATTTGGGGGGGCTTGGTGGTGGGATGGTTGGTGGGTACAGGAGGAGGAATGTGGTTCAATTGAAGTGGGAGGGGGAGGGGACCCCACCAGTAAGGGGGAGGGTGGCTGAGTTGGTTCTGGAAATGGGGTTTAAAGCCTTGGATATATTTGCTTTGATTTGCCCAGTGGGGAGTTATGAATTTGATTTGTCCTTTGTAAAGCCTGAGGGTCTGGATTTATTTTGGGAGCGATATAGGAGGTTCAAGGGCCTTCCGCAGTGGAGTGGTTTGGTGCCAAAGGTGATTTCCAGGCAGCCTCTGATAAAGTCGGTGACGATCCTGGTGCGCAACGAATCCATACCAGAGGCTGATTTGATAGTATGGCTACGCCGATATGGTGAGGTCCTCGCTCCACTGCGGAAGGTCCTGGATGAACATGGGATATGGACAGGGGCCTGGACAGTGTCACTAAAATTGGGGGTGCTTGGAAATGTAGTTCAACACCTTCCCTGTTCAGCTTTTCTGGGGAGAGATAGGCTGACTATTTTTTACCAGGGTCAGCCTAAGGTCTGTAATAAATGTGGAGACAAAGGCCATTTTCTACCTGTACCCGTAAGAAATGCTCACTATGCCAGGATTTGGGCCATTTGGCTAAGGATTGTACTGAAATTCGGTGTAATTTGTGCCAAAAGCTCGGTCATCCTTCTAGTCAGTGCCCGGAGGCATTACATAACTTGCCAGGATTGGAGGCTGAGTTGCAGAGGCTTGATAAAGAGGATGAGGCCGCTAAAACTGTTATTGTCCCTCCTGTTTCTGTTACATCTGTTCCAGATTCTGTTTCCCCTAGTGATGTGGTCCCTGAGTCTGTCCCTCCTGTGTCTGTTACATCTCTTGTTTCGGATTCTGTTTCCCCCAGTAATGTGGTCCCTGAGTCTGTCCCCCATGTGGTGGTCCCTAATCCTACTGTACGTAGATCCTCCAGACTGGCAGAAGCTGCTGGGGGGGCAGGTTTGGCGGATCTTCCATCTCAGCCTCCAGTCCCTGTCCCTCGGCAGCGTAAACGTGGTCAGGGGCCTGTGAGGGTGTTGGATGGGGGAGGGGTTGAGGGAAAGGTGTCCATATCCCATGTCTCACCCTCTGTTGAGGGGGATTCAGATGATGAGGGGTGGGAGAAGTTTAGGAGGAAGAAAAAGAAGAAGAGGAAGACAAGTAAAGTGGTCATTTCTTCCTCAGAGTCGGACCCAGGAGGGGTTCCTCTTGGTAATACTTTTTCAGTTTTGTCGGGTGATGAGATGTCTGATATATCTTTCTCTTTATCATCCATGGATGAGGGGGAGTCACGTAGTCTTAAGAGAGCTGTTTCGGGTGATGAGAGTGTGGCAAAGGTTAAGAAACAACTACCCCAATCATCCTGATGGCAGTTCCCACTCCGATAAAGGTGGCGACCATTAATGTCGCCAGCATTAAATCTGCAAGAGCTCGTGATATTGCCTTATTTTTGCTCAGCGAGTTTGATGCCGAGATTTTATTTTTGCAAGAGACCTGGCTCAATACTTTGGCCGATGTCCATCTAGCAAAACGGGAGTGGAGATGCGGTCCCTCCTTTTGGTCTCTTGCGGCTGAGCCCTGCAGCGGAGTTGCGGTCCTTTTTAAAACCGATATGGTAACGTGCCGGCGGGTAATTGAGGTAGAAATGGGGAGATGCATGGTCTTAGACGTCTCTGTTAGGGGGCAGGACCTGCGCCTGATTAATATCTATGGACCGCAGTCAAAATGGGGCAGGAAATGCCTCCTCACAGAGATCAAGCCCTTCCTTTTTACGTCCCAGCAGGTTGTCTTTGGAGGTGATTTTAACACCATAATTAGGCCTGAAGACAGGAGAGGCTCCATAAACAGGCTGGGTTATGATAGCGTTTTTCTTAGAGATATGATGAGACAAGCAGGCCTGGTAGATGTGCATATTAAGCACTGCCCTGGCAGCACGGGATTCACATTTCAGAGAGGGAATAGTCAGAGTAGGATAGATAGGTTTTTTTTTTAAAGGAGAACTCTGCTTTCTCGGCTCCTGAGTTGAGGGCGGTGGAGTTCTCTGACCACTGTATGCTGTCTGTGACTCTGAATGCCTCGGACACTCCACCCAGGGGAAGGGGTACCTGGAAACTGAATTCGGCTCTCCTGGAAGATGTAGCGGTAAGACAATCCTTTGAGGATTTTTTTCAGGCACAGGTTTCTATTCTGGACTTTTGCAGCAGTAAGTCAGAGTGGTGGGAGCTTGTGAAACAAAGGGCAATTGGACTTTTCAAGGCCATAAGTAAGAAGAAGCAGCTTGATATGTACATTGCCTACCAGCATTTGCGGAGGAAGCTTGATCGTCTTGTCTCGTATAGAGGAGATCCAGGGGAGATCTCTGAGGTGAAGTTTCTTCTTAGGAAGTGTCAATACGACCGGCATGCCTCCTTGGTTCTGGAGAGGGATTATGGAAAATATCACTCGCCTGATCCTTACCAGAACTGTAAGCAAGGCATAGCAGTTAAGACGGTCATAGGCCTGAGGGATAGTACGGGTTCCCTGGTGAAGTCCAGATCAGGGATCCTGGAGATCTTCAGGTCATATTACGCAGACCTTCTGGGAAGAAAGGACCTTTGTCGGGACAGGATGGAAAGCTTTCTGGATTCTACTCCAGGATTGGGAAATGGTACATTGCCTTTGATGGATTTGACAGAACCAATTTCAGTGGATGAGGTAGTTCATGCTATAGAGAAGCTGGCTACCAAAAAATCGCCTGGGCCAGATGGGTTGACAGCTGAATTCTACAAGTGTTTTAAGTCCATTCTGGCTCCCTTTTTAGCAGAGGTTTATAACAGCTGTCTAGAAGAGGGTTCGCTCCCTCCCTCCATGAGGCAATCCGCTGTGATTCTTCTGTCAAAAGGTAAGGACCCCTCAATGATTGAGAACTGGCGCCCCATCAGTCTTCTCAATGTTGATAGAAAGATCCTGGCGAAGATTCTTTTTTGGCGCTTGTCGTCAGTAGCAGGCGATTTGTTGTCCAGTCATCAGCACTAGGGGTGCAACGGATCGTCACCGATCCGTGATCCGAACGGGCCAGGCTGTTCGGATCGGCACACCCGCGATCCGCGGAGCGCTCCGCGGCCTCGGGTTTTAGGAAAGGCCGCGGCTTCGGCCTAGCTCCGGAGCCGCGGCCATCTTGGTACACCCGGCGGCGCTCAGCTGCATGCCTCAACTCGTGGGTCCGGCGGCTGGCTTGGCGGCGCCAGCTTCTCTTGACAGGTCAGACTAACAGCACTGTAATGTATACAGTGCGGGGGGGCGTGTGGCTTTATTACAGTGGAGGGGGGGGCGTGTGGCTGTATTACAGTGGAGGGGGGGGGGGGCGTGTGGCTGTATTACAGTGGAGGGGGGGGGGCGTGTGGCTGTATTACAGTGGAGGGGGGGCGTGTGGCTTTATTACAGTGGAGGGGGGGCGTGTGGCTGTATTACAGTGGGGGGCGGCGTGTGGCTGTATTACAGTGGGGGGGACATGTGGATGTATTACAGTGGGGGGGACATGTGGATGTATTACAGTGGGGGGACATGTGGATGTATTACAGTGGGGGGTACATGTGGCTGTATTACAGTGGGGGGACATGTGGCTGTATTACAGTGGGGGGGACATGTGGCTGTATTACAGTGGGGGGGACATGTGGCTGTATTACAGTGGGGGGGACATGTGGATGTATTACAGTGGGGGGACATGTGGCTGTATTACAGTGGGGGGTACATGTGGATGTATTACAGTGGGGGGGACATGTGGATGTATTACAGTGGGGGGACATGTGGATGTATTACAGTGGGGGGGACATGTGGCTGTATTACAGTGGGGGGACATGTGGATGTATTACAGTGGGGGGACATGTGGCTGTATTACAGTGGGGGGTACATGTGGATGTATTACAGTGGGGGGTACATGTGGATGTATTACAGTGGGGGGTACATGTGGATGTATTACAGTGGGGGGGACATGTGGATGTATTACAGTGGGGGGGACATGTGGCTGTATTACAGTGGGGGGACATGTGGATGTATTACAGTGGGGGGACATGTGGCTGTATTACAGTGGGGGGTACATGTGGATGTATTACAGTGGGGGGTACATGTGGATGTATTACAGTGGGGGGGACATGTGGATGTATTACAGTGGGGGGGACATGTTGATGTATTACAGTGGGGGGACATGTGGCTGTATTACAGTGGGGGGGACATGTGGATGTATTACAGTGGGGGGACATGTGGATGTATTACAGTGGGGGGACATGTGGCTGTATTACAGTGGGGGGACATGTGGCTGTATTACAGTGGGGGGGACATGTGGATGTATTACAGTGGGGGGACATGTGGCTGTATTACAGTGGGGGGTACATGTGGATGTATTACAGTGGGGGGGGACATGTGGATGTATTACAGTGGGGGGGGACATGTGGATGTATTACAGTGGGGGGGGACATGTGGATGTATTACAGTGGGGGGGACATGTGGATGTATTACAGTGGGGGGGACATGTGGCTGTATTACAGTGGGGGGACATGTGGATGTATTACAGTGGGGGGACATGTGGCTGTATTACAGTGGGGGGTACATGTGGATGTATTACAGTGGGGGGGACATGTTGATTTATTACAGTGGGGGGGACATGTTGATGTATTACAGTGGGGGGACATGTGGCTGTATTACAGTGGGGAGTACATGTGGATGTATTACAGTGGGGGGGACATGTGGATGTATTACAGTGGGGGGGACATGTGGATGTATTACAGTGGGGGAGATGTGGATATATATTTTTTTTGTTGATCCGAAAATGATCCGAAAATGATCCGATCCGTGACTCTGATCCGAGGAACGATCCGAACCGTGATTTTTTTGATCCGTTGCACCCCTAATCAGCACTGCTCGGTCCAAGGTAGAAGTACCTTTTCAGCGGTTTTAGCTGTCCGGGAGGCTTTGGAACGATGCAGGGCTGCTGGATGGAGAAAGTACTTGCTGGCATTGGATCAGGCGAAGGCTTTTGATAGAGTCAATCACGAGTACCTGTATTTGCTACTTGGTAGATACGGCCTGCAGGGGAGGTTTATAGATTGGCTGAAGACATTATATAGAGGGGCTGAGAGCTTCCCACTGGTTAATGGTTGGGTTGGACGGCCTTTTGAGGTTGGCTCTGGTGTGCGCCAGGGATGTCCTCTGAGCCCCCTGTTATATGTATTCGCAATCGACCCCTTCATAAGAAGGCTAGAGAGTGGATCTTTGTGCGGGGTGCCTTTGGGCATTGCTGGTGTGCCGCCTCTGAAGGTCGTGGCCTATGCCGATGATGTGTCTGTTATTGTCTCTGGGACAGAGGAGGCGCAGGAGGTGGTCTCTATGATAGAGCAGTACACGTAGGCTTCTGGTTCTAAAGTCAACCATGAAAAGAGTGAAGTTTTCTGGATGGGTGAGGAGGGTGAAAGCTTCGAACTTCCGGATGCCTTCCCAGAGCCCCAGCAGGAAATTAAAGTGTTGGGCATCCAATTTGGTCCTGGTGACTATGGTCATCGAAATTGGGAAAGCAGGTTGGTGTGTGCCAATGCCAAAGTAGCAAGCTGGAAGAAATGGAAGCTTTCCTTGAGGAAGAGGGTAGACTTGATCAAAACGTACCTGGTCCCAATCTTTTTATATGTCAGCTTCGTCTGTATCTTGCCAGCATCTCTCTATGCAAGGGTGTACAGCTGTTTTTTCCAACTGTTATGGGGAAGTAGGCTGAACCTGATCAAACGCAATGTAACTTACCTGTCTAGGCGGGAGGGTGGCCTAGGAATGGTCAACCCAATAGTTTTCTTTTCTCTGCTCTTTTTAAAGTACAATCTTGGTAACATGCTAGCAGAGAACCCGCCGGGATGGGTGGGCATTTTTCAATCTTGTTTTAGGCCTTTTCTGCGATGCTGGGAAGATGGCGGTCCAGTGAAAAGTCTGAGAGTCCGACATGGCAAGCTCCCGGCTTATGTTGCCCCGTGTCTGAAAATACTTCGGCAGTGGCAGGTGACAGTGGAGGATATCAAGTCCCTCCCCAGGAAGCTTCTGGAGAAGAGGATTTTGAGCTCTGCTTTCAGTGTGTCACTGGCCTTAAGGGATTGCCCAGGCTCTGTAATGAGGGAGGGGTTGCGTTTAATCGATTTAGAAAGAATCCCCTTGAAGTTTAGGGATCAAGCCTGGCTCGCTTTCCATGGAAGGCTCTATGTCAGAGGGAACTTGAAGCATCGCCCTGTGGATGATCGGGATTGTCCTAGAGCGGAGTGTGTTGGTAAAGTGGAGTCTATGGACCACTTTTTGCTGCAGTGTCCCTTTAACATAGAGGTGTATAAAAGGGTGGGGAGGGCTCTAGGCATCCCCTTTTTCTATCGCATGAGTTATGCGGAGTGGGTGTACGGGGCATTCCCGACTCGCTGGGATTTTGATTTGGATACACTGTTTTTAGTTAGTATTGTTGTCCGTTACTTCACATGGAATGCACGGTGCCAGATTACCCTGCGGAAAAAAGTCCTCTCTGTTGAGGTGGTGGTGCACGATATTCTGGATGAGGTTGGGAAAATTCGGGGTCTTGAGAAAGGCAGGGAGCCTCGGGCGGTCTGGAAACGGGCGTGGAGGAATATCAGACCTGCCTTTGGTGAACTGCCCATCTCTGGGTGAGGAGCTCTTTTCTTTTTCTGTTTCTTTCACTCCCTTAGCTTTTTTTGGTTAGTATCTTCTTTTTGAAGAAGGGCTGCATGCATAATGGGTGCGGGTTTGTTTCTTGACCTCATAGTTTAGATGTCTGGTGTATTGGTGTGAGTTGTAGTGAGATTATCCCCAATAATGACATGTTCATGATGAGTTTTGTTTTTGCTGTAAAGTCATTTTTTGTTTGAGAGCAGATTTGCTATATTTATTTTCATTTATGTAAATATGTATATTATATATAGTGATTTTATGCTTATTGATTGCAAGACTTTTAATAAAGAAAAATTGGGAAGAATGTTCCTTACATTGGTGATCAGTGAGAAGAATGTTCCTTACATTGGTGATCAGTGGGAAGAATGTTCCTTACATTGGTGATCAGTGGGAAGAATGTTCCTTACATTGGTGGTCAGTGAGAAGAATGTTCCTTACATTGGTGGTCAGTGGGAAGAATGTTCCTTACATTGGTGGTCAGTGGGAAGAATGTTCCTTACATTGGTGGTCAGTGGGAAGAATGTTCCTTACATTGGTGATCAGTGAGAAGAATGTTCCTTATATTGGTGATCAGTGAGAAGAATGTTCCTTACATTGGTGATCAGTGGGAAGAATGCCCCTTACATTGGTGGTCAGTGAGAAGAATGTCTCTTACATTGGTGATCAGTGGGAAGAATGTCTCTTACATTGGTGATCAGTGAGAAGAATGTTCCTTACATTGGTGATCAGTGGGAAGAATGCCCCTTACATTGGTGGTCAGTGAGAAGAATGTCTCTTACATTGGTGATCAGTGGGAAGAATGTCTCTTACATTGGTGATCAGTGGGAAGAATGTCTCTTACATTGGTGGTCAGTGAGAAGAATGTTCCTTACATTGGTGGTCAGTGGGAAGAATGTCTCTTACATTGGTGATCAGTGAGAAGAATGTTCCTTACATTGGTGATCAGTGGGAAGAATGCTCCTTACATTGGTGGTCAGTGAGAAGAATGTTCCTTACATTGGTGATCAGTGGGAAGAATGTTCCTTACATTGGTGATCAGTGAGAAGAATGTTCCTTACATTGGTGATCAGTGAGAAGAATGTTCCTTACATTGGTGATCAGTGGGAAGAATGTTCCTTACATTGGTGATCAGTGGGAAGAATGTTCCTTACATTGGTGGTCAGTGAGAAGAATGTTCCTTACATTGGTGATCAGTGAGAAGAATGTTCCTTACATTGGTGGTCAGTGGGAAGAATGCTCCTTATATTGGTGGTCAGTGGGAAGAATGCTCCTTACAGTGGTGGTCAGTGGGAAGAATGCTCCTTACAGTGGTGGTCAGTGGGAAGAATGCTCCTTACATTGGTGGTCAGTGGGAAGAATGTTCCTTACATTGGTGATCAGTGGGAAGAATGCTCCTTATACTGGTGGTCAGTGGGAAGAATGCTCCTTACATTGGTGGTCAGTGGGAAGAATGCTCCTTACATTGGTGATCAGTGAAAATGATATAAAGTTAATAAAAAATTTTAAATTTTAAATAATAATTATTTATAATAATAATTTTAAAAAAATGTAAAGCACCCCCATGATCCCCACACATGCTCTATATAAAAAGCTTTATGTAGGATGAGCACATGTATGTAAACGTGTCTATAGACGCAAATGCTGGACACGGGAGCCCACCTGCAAGGTAACCCCCCCCGGGAGAGCGCTTCTCCTAGGGAGTTATCTGATGTGGGGAGGAGCCGCGAGAACCACCCCCAGATGTTGAGGTTCGGGGCCATTCTGTGCAAAACGAGCTGCACAGTGGAGGCAAGTATGATGTTTGTTATTTAAAAAAAAAAAAAAGAGCCTTTACAATCACTTTAATTTTGGAAAGGTACCGTTGTTGCACTTTCTTTAATGTAATTCTGTGACGAACGCATGTAGTGTGAGCAGTGCAAAATGTAGGTGGGGATTTGTGTGGGTGTGGCTTGAGTGTGGGTGGGAACACATGAGCGGGGACAGGGGGCCCCAGGATCTCCTATTGCCCGGGGGCCCCATGAGTTGTCAGTCCGCCCCTGCCCATCAGTGCTTCCTATCGGTGCCCATCAGTGCTGCCTATCAGTGCCACCTATCAGTGCCCACCAGCGTTGCATATAAGTGCCTCCTCATCAGTGCTCATCAGTGCTGCCTATCAGTGCCCATCAGTGCTGCATATAAGTGCGTCCTCATCAGTGCCACCGTATCAGTGCCACCTCATCAGTGCCCATCAGTGCTGCCTCATCGGTGCCCCTTAGTGCAGCCTCATCAGTGCCCGTCAGTGAAGGAGAAAACAAAATTTATAACAGAAAATAAAAACATATTTTTTTCAATTCTTTCAATTATTTTTTTATTCTTTTCTAGTTTGTTTAGTAAAAAATAAAAACCGCAGAGGTGATCAAATACCACCAAAAGAAAGCTCTATTTGTAGGAAGAAAATAAAGATTAAAAAAAATGATAAAAATGTAGTTTGGGTACAGAGCTGAGGCTGTCAATCACAGGCTGTGTGCCGGAGATTCCTCCCAGTCACCTTTTTTCTCTTGGCATCAGGAAAACTTGTCAGAAGTGACTGATAGCAGAGGAGCAAAGCAGCAGACAGAAATTACACTTATGCCCCGAACACACGGTCAGATTTTCCGACGTAAAATGTTCGATGGGAGCTTGTTGTCGGAAATTCTGACCGTGTGTAGGCTCCATCGGACATTTTCCATCGGAATTTCCGACAACAAAATCCGTTGTGGTAAATTCCGATCGTGTGTACACAATTCCGACGCACAAAGTGCCACGCATGCTCGGAATCAATCAGAGGAGCCGCACTGGCTATTGAACTTCATTTTTCTCGGCTCGTGGTACGTGTTGTACGTCACCGCGTTCTTGACGTTCGGAGATTCCGACAACATTTGTGTGACCGTGTGTATGCAAGACAAGTTTGAGCCAACATCCGTCGGAAAAAATCCATGGATTTTGTTGTCGGAATGTCCGATCAATGTCCGTCCGTGTGTACAGGGCATAAGTACTCTTAATTGAGACAAGTACACACTACAGAGGGATATGCTTTGGGATATGCTTTGTTCATATTTCATGTCTGAGGTTTACAACCACTTTAACCACCACCCTCCCACCCACGCTATAGCTATGTCCTTTGGACACAGCTGTTCACAGATCGGGGTAAAGAGCCAATCAGAGTGGCTCTTTACCATGTGACCAGCTGTGTCCAATCACAGCTGATCACAGTTTTTGTTGGTGTTCTATTGGATAGTGCCCGCCATCTGAAAGTGCCCGCGCATGCGCAGTATTAAAGGGCACTCCAGCTGATTTGCCAATCAGCTGGCCCGACGTAACAATGGCGCATGTGCACATCTTATGTATCTCTTGATGGAAGATACCATTTCAGGGGCACAATTGAAACCTATACAAACAGCGGAGGGAGACCGTACTTGTCAGATTGTGCCTCGCTGTTGCGGGGCGGCTCTACAGTGTGCTGATGGTCCAGTTTTGTCTGTGTTGCAGGGCGGGTTTGGTGTGTTGAACGGCCGGTTTTGCCTGTGTGAAAGGGCGGGTTGCAACACAGACAAAACCAGCTCTTCAACACAGCCACAAGCCGCCCTCCAGCAGCAGCGATGCACAATGTGCCAACTACGGTCTCCCTCCGCTCTTTGTATAGGTTCCAATTGTTCCCGTGATAGTATCTCTCATCGACAGATACCACCTACGATGTGTGCATGCGCCATGGTTACATCAGGCCAGCTGATCGGAAAATCAGCTGGAGTGCAATTCCATACTGCGCATGTGCGGGCACTTTTCGATGGCGGGCGCTATCCGATAGAACACCGGTTATCGGCAGTCTTCTTTATTATAAATAATAAATGTTAATCTGTTTTGAAAGCCTGTTTCATGAGACTATTCCTTTAAAAAAAACAAAACATATTATTATTTTAATATTAAATAAAAACCGTATATCAAATATATTTGGAAAATAAGTTTTACCAACTTAAAAAAAATTGAGTTACAAGAAAAAAATAAGTTAATATCACTTCAAAAACTATGGTTCCAGACAAGTGGTTTAGCAGTTTAGCGGTTTGCACAGTGGTGTAGTGGTTAGCACTTTCACCTTGCAGCCAAGGGGATGCTGGTTCAAATCCACTACAACCACTTTATTATCTGCATGGAGTTTGCATGTTCTCCCTGTGCCTGCGTGGGTTTCCTCTGGGTACTCCGGTTTCCTCCCACACTCAAAAGACATGCTGGTAGAGAAATTGGCCCCAGTATATGTATGAATGTGAGTTTGGGATCTTAGATTGTAAGCTCCTTGAGCGCAGGGACTCATGTGAATGTGTATGTAAAGTGCTGTGTAAATTGACAGTGCTATATACATACCTAAAATAAGTTAATGTATGTATTCCTAACTTAAACTTATGGTCTATAAAGTGAAAAAATTGAATAGGCTTTACTTAAACCTATGGTCTAGAAACTGGAAAAATAAGTTGATTTTACAAGTCTATAAATTGGAAAAATTGAGTTGGCTTTACTTAAAACTATAGTTCCAGACAAGTTAAGGTATGTATTCGTAACTTAAAGCGGGATTCTGGCCACTATAATTCTTTTTTTAAAAGTCAGCAGCTACAAACACTGTAGTTGCTGACTTTAAATAAGTACTTACCTGTCCTGGGTGCCCGCGATATCGGCCGCCCGAGGCCGACCCGTCCCTCGGCTCTCGGGTCCCGGCACTGCCGTCCTAAGTAAGGGAAACAGGCAGTGGAGCCTTGCGGCTTCACTGCCAGATTCCTACTGCGCACGCGCGAGCAG
This sequence comes from Lithobates septentrionalis, assembly GCA_037952835.1. NCBI lineage: Eukaryota > Metazoa > Chordata > Amphibia > Anura > Ranidae > Lithobates > Lithobates septentrionalis. The sequence goes on along the minus strand of JBBDGP010000653.1, from coordinate 909,852 downwards.
CGATCTGTGAATGGCCCCGTGTTTTTCTGGGAACACACACAGTTCCCAGAAGGCAACGGGTCCACTCAGCTAGGAGCAGAACACACCGCAGAATAGAAAGAGGTAGATTAGGAAGACTGCCTAGCAACAAGGGCTCAGGTAAGTTTACACTTTTTTTTTTTTTTCAAATGTTTTTTTTTTTATTTTTTTAAAAAGATTTTTCATGCTGTTTTCTATTTTAGGGTGGCCCTCCACTTTAACCACTTCAGCCCCGGAAGATTTTTTTGCAATACGGCACTGCTTCACTTTAACTGACAATTGCGCGGTCGTGCGACGTTGTACCCAAACAAAATTGACATCCTTTTTTTTCCCACAAATAGAGCTTTCTTTTGGTGGTATTTGATCACCTCTGCGGTTTTTATTTTTTGCGCTATAAACAAAAAAAGAGCGACAATTTTGAAAAAAACACAATATTTTGTACTTTTTGCTATAATAAGCATCCCCATTTTTTTTTAAAAAAAAGATAACTTTTTTCTCAGTTTAGGCCGATATGTATTCTTCTACATATTTTTGGTAATAAAAATAACAATAAGCGTATATTGATTGGTTTGCGCATATAGCGTCTACAAAAGAGGGGATAGATTTATGGCATTTTTTTTATTATTTTTTTTTTACTAGTAATGGCGGCAATCTGTGATTTTTTTTTTTATCGAGACTGCGACATTATGGCGGACATATCAGACACTTTTGACACATTTTTGGGACGATTGACAATTATACAGTGATCAGTGCTATAAAAATGCACTGATTACTGTATAAATGTCACTAGCAAGGAAGGGGTTAACACTAGGGGGCGATCAAGGGGTTAACTGTGTTCCCTGACTGTGTGTTCTAACTGTAGGGGGAGGGGACTGACTATAGGAGATGACAGATTGTGGTTCCTAGCTAGTAGGACATCACGATCTGCCTCTCCTCTCCATACTAAACAGGGATGTGTGTGTTTATACACACACACGTCCCTGTTCTGCCTCTCGTGCCCGCGATCGCGCGTGGCTGGCGGTCATCGTGACTGCCGGTCACGAGCATCGGCTACCCGCAGTGCAGCGTACCTGCTATCCCTCTTAAAGGAGCCAGTGTACAGCTACGACGGCTTGCGGGAAAACCTGCCGCAGGTTGAAGGCAGAGGCTGTTCGGCAAGTAGTTAAAACACTATGGTCTATAAACTGAAAAAAACGAAGTTGGCCTTACTTAAAACAACAAAGTTGAAAACATTAAGAGTCTAATGAGTCAGACAAGAATAAGTTCAGTACAGTACTTAAAAAGTTGATGCAAATAGTTGCCTCAATTTTTTTGAGTAGACCCATCTCAATATTTTTTACAGAGTATATACAGTACATACATTATATATATTTTTAAGGTGCGATAAGTTTGGCAACCAAATTTTATCTGAAATTTCAATTCGTAATAGTTTTAGATCAATATTATTTTAGTATTTTTTGTATAAAGGTTGTAAGATAAAGAGTGTAAAAATAGATCAAACAGATTGATTTTCACCCTATTTATACACAAGCTTTGTTTGTCACATGAAAATTATAACACATTCAAACTCCCCATATCTTTTTGGCATATGTTTGTTATTTCTTAAATGACATAAATTTCCTTTTATTTCCACCCTCTAAGGTGAACTATATTTTACAATTGCACTCATATTTTGTCATTAAAGCGGAGTTCCACACAAAAATGGAACTTCCGCTTTTCGGAACCCTCCCCCCCTCTGGTGTCACATTTGGCACCTTTCAGGAGGGAGGGGGGTGCAGATACCTGTCTAAGACAGGTATTTGCACCCACTTCCGGCATAGACTCCCATGGGAGTCTACGCCTCTTCCCGTCCCCACCGCGCTGTCTCCTGGGAACACACAGCTCCCAGGAGAGAGCGGGGACCACTTGGGACGCGCAGCGCGACTCGCGCATGCGCAGTAGGGAACCGGGAAGTGAAGCCGCAACGCTTCACTTCCTGATTCCCTCACCTAGGATGGCGGCGGCAGCTGTCGACAACCGAGCGGGTTCTCGACGTCACCTGCCGACATCGCTGGACCCTGGGACAGGTAAGTGGCCATGTATTAAAAGTCAGCGGCTGCAGTATTTGTAGCTGCTGGCTTTTAATATTTAGTTTTTTTGGCGGTGTGGGTGGACCCCCGCTTTAATGCCATTCAAGCTCTACTTAGCAAAATGTTTGTTTATGTGACAGATGGTATGTCCCTTTCCTTCCTTTATTTGTAAACTATGCATCTACTATTCTCAAAACCATTCTAATAAAAATATTGTGAAAGAAAATTGATAACACTTGAGAAAGGATTCCCAGAGCACTATGTTAAATCTAAAGAGATAGCACTACACCTGGCTTTGCAGCTCCTTCTGTTTGACTGAAACCTTAAGCTTCGTATACACGATTGGATTTTCCGCAAACAAAACCTCTGACTTTTGTCCGAAGAGCATTGGCCAGGAACTTGTCTTGCATACAAACGGCAAGGAATTTTCGGCCAACAAACACGAACTTAGTGACGTACTACGTGGTTTGTCAGCTCTTTAGCACCACCGTTTCGGCTCCGTCTGCTAATTTCATGTTAGTAGAAGTTTGGTGAGTGTTGATTTGCGCTTTTCATTTCGCACTTTTAATTTTGCACTTTTCAGTTCGTTTCTGAATGGCCGTTCGTCAACCAGCCATGTTGCGATAACGGAGAGGAGATAACGTGTTATTTATTATTGGCCTTGGAGTTATTGCTTTGACTAAAGTCCAGTCCAGGAACAGGAGGAGGAGGATTTTTTGGACCAAAAATTGGTTGCTTTATGAATTGTGACCAATTATGTTATACGCCTTTGCTGCGGGAGCTCCAGGAGAATAATTCAGATGATATTCGGAATTATCTCTGGATGACGGACCCCTCCTTTCACCAACTCTTGGCATTGTTGACCCCCTATATTAAGAAGAAGGACACATGCATGAACCTTTTATTTTATTTTTTGGTTGAAAAATGATTTGATCTGGTATATTTTCTATATTTTTGGATGCATAGAATGCACTTTTTGGATAAGTTCTATTGGCAGATAGCATGTCTAATTGTATTTGTTTTCTTTTTTAATGCACAATAAAAAAAATTGTGGTGAATACTTGGCTATGTGTTTTACTTCAAATGACAGTTTGGGAGTAGGCGGTTACATTTTAAAAAATACAATGTAAAATTGATAAGAGACACCAACATAGTTGTATCTTTGATCTTAAAAACGATGGGATAATTGTGTTGTGGTAACTTGCACCAAAAAAATAAATAAACAAACATAATAATATTATTCTTGATATCCATAGAAAAAAAAAGCCTTTGAAAATCTGTTTGCAATGACTCCATCAGTATCACCAGCAAAGCAGCTTCATTATTATCCCATTAAAGAAGAAGACAATTGTGCGCTGCATTTGGAGATTTCATAATTTGCCACGTCACAAACGTTAATTCTCCATTACTACGCTAGTTTACAAGACCGACCGCTTCTGGCTCATTCTTGCTTCTGAGCATGCGTGTTTGTACTTTGGACTTTTGTCCGATGGACTTGTGTACACACGCTCGGAAAATCCGACAACAGACATTTGTCCGCAGAAAAATTTTAAAGCCTGCCATCCAACATTTGACCGCGGAAAATCCGACAACAATTTTGTCCGATGGAGCGTACAAACGGTCGGATTTTCCGCCAACAGCCTGTCATCACACAATTCCCATCAGAAAATCTGATCGTGTGTACGAGGCTTAAGACTGAGACCTTTCAATTATTTAAACAATGAGCTTCTTTCATCACAGCAGGAGAGTAACAATTGCTAATCATGTAAAAAGGAGACTAGAGGTCCACTACAGTTTAAATAAATGAGTAAGGCAGCCCATACATTGACCTTTTTTTTACATTCAACCAGCGAGTTGTATGAACAAAAAAAAAAAAATCAGATTCCCCCATCCACACACTCAAGGTGGATTGGGGAATCCTTCCTGCTTTGGTATTGTATTCTGAGCCTTCCCTGCCATCAGAATACAATGATAAGTGTTGTTGGCTGTAGCCGGCAGCACTGATCTTTTAGGAAAAACCCAACAGGCTGGTTGTACACAAGTCAATTGATACAACCAACCTGCCCATACAAGAATCGACATTCAGTCCCTGCTGAACCGGCTAAATTTCGATCCATGTGTGGCCGGCTTAATTGATATAAATATGAAGTATTTCATATTTACCTGTCACAAAAAACTAGGACCATATGTACAAATTACTAAATAGTAAGAATGTTCCATTTTAGGGCTTGTTTTGATGGCTGTTTAACCCCTTCCCGCCGAGTGTATGCAGATGTGCGTACTCGGCTTTTGGGGGTTATACCGGGATGTAAAGATGCTCGGCTGTTATACCGAAGGAGCAGGAGGGGACGTCCCCCCCTCCCGCCGCCTCCCGCAGCTCTTACCGGGCCTTCCATTCCACCGGGAGGCCCGATCACCAATCCGCCACCTCCGGCAGCTAGTGACAGTAAGTGGCTTCGTTGCAGCCTGCTAATTGTAAACACGGAAGCGACGTCATGATGTCACTTCCCGTTTACTCGGCTGCCAATGGCGCAGTATTCAGAATCGCCAAAAATGGCGATCTGAATACTTTGAAGTGCAAAGGAAGGATCAGGGGGGGGGGTCCTTTAGACCCCCGATCCCTCCATAAAGAGTACCTGTCACCACCTATTACTGTCACAAGGGATGTTTACATTTCTTGTGACAGCAAAAAAAGTGATCACATTTTTTTTTTTTTTAAAACATAATTTATTAATATAAAAATAAATAAAATAAATCCAAAAAAAAAATTTAAAGTGCCCCCGTCCCTGCGAGCTCGCGCAGCAAAGAAAACGCATAGGGAAGTCGCGGTGTTCAAATCACGGTAATCTACTGCTCCCTGTCATGTCAATGGTAGCCTATCCCCCCCACAGTTAGAATCACTCCCTATGACACACTTAACCCCTTGATCGTCCCCTAGTGTTTAACCCCTTCCCTGCCAGTGTCATTTACACAGTAATCAGTGCATTTTTATAGCACTGATCGCTGTATAAATGACAATGGTTCCAAAATAGTGTCAAAAGTGTCCGATTAATCTGCCATAATGTCGCAGTCATAAAAAAAATCGCAGATCGCCGCCATTACTAGTAAAAAATAATAATAAAAATGCTATAAATCTATCCCCTATTTTGTAGACGCTATAACTTTCACGCAAACTAATCAATATACACTTATTGCGATTTTTTTTTAACAAAAATATGTAGAAGAATACACATCGGCCTAAACTGAGGAAAAAAATATTTTTTTATATATTTTTTGGGGATATTTATTATAGCAAAAAGTAAAAAATATTGCTTTTTTTTTCAAAATTGTCGCTCTTTTTTTGTTTATAGCGCAAAAAATAAAATCCACAGAGGTGATCAAATACCACCAAAAGAAATCTCTATTTGTGGTAAAAAAAGGACATCAATTTTGTTTTGGTGTAATGTCACACGACCGCGCAATTGTCAGTTAAATTGACGCAGTGCCGAATCGCAAAAAGTGCTCCGGTCAGGAAAATCTTCTGCAGCTAAAGCGGTTAAATAAAAATGGGCAGGAAAGCCCTGGCATGGAGAAAACTCACTGTTTTGGCACTACCACTGAGCTAATAAACCCCGATGTGTCACAATACATTATATCATTAAAAACTATAAACAGAAAAGAGGGCTACAATGTTGTCAGAAATATATATAATAATTTTGTTCAAGTAAAACTTTGGTTCAATGGCAAAGATAATGAACCCAGTTCACAGTGCATCCTTCGCAACCACAAACACAAAGAAAATCAAGTCAATTTTTCTTGGGCTTTCAAAACACATGACCTCTATAAACCACGTGAAACCAAAATGTAAAACTGGTAAAAAAGGACAGATCCACACTAGCACAAGAGTCTCTGATTTTAATTATACGTTAAGCAGGACAAGACAAAAGAGCACCAACACAGCTGGATGGTTTCTGAATGATCAAACCTCACATATGTGAACCAAAGATGATACTTCCTTTGGCCAGCACTGGCTAAGAGTACACAGTAAATGTCATATAATTATACTCATTGTGTTCAGTTTAAAGGAAGGCACGCTCTATAAAGAAGAGAATGGGTTGTGATTAAAATAAGATCATTCATAAGCACAAGATATATTGTAGCAAATAAGGAAGGAAATGAAAAAGGCACAAACTAAAATATTAATTCAGCTGAAAAGTTGTGAAATAAAAACTTTTCAAAAGGATTACCCAGTGATACAAAGCTCTCCTATTTCCATCAAGCTGTAGATTGCTTTTATAATTAGATTTCAAATGGAAACCCAGTTAAAAGGAACATCTACTTTGCTTTTAGATTAATCGAAATTCCACCTCTTTCTCCACCCCCATTGGACAGCGTTGGGAGACGATCAAGCTTCAGCACTGTCACATATAATGAGTCTCATGCTCCTTCACAAATTGAAGTACTGGTATTTTCTTATCTCCCAGCACCTAAACAGCAAGGCAATAGTGAGTACTGGTGCTGAAAGGGTATTCGGGAAAACCAGTTGCTTCCCTTGCATGGGTTAAAAGATTTAAAGGTTGTTTTAAAAGAGAAGTTCGGGATTATAAAATAAACAAACATTTATACTCACCTAGGTGGATGCAGCATCGATCCGATGCTGCATCTTCCCCGCTGCCTCTACATCGAGAACTGAGCAATCGAAGACTGCTGATCGCTCAGTTTTTGGTCTTCAGTGACAGACAGTGGCTCTCTGCTCTGCCCCTCCAGCAATCACTGGAGCGCTGGGCTGTGAAGGGGTTGGGAGTGGCTGGCTAAGCCTCATAGCGATTCACTTTAATGTCGGGATCCACCCAGATGCTTGGACCGGCCAGACAGTGGGCTTTAAGGTCACATATACGGGTCACAGGAGTGCACTCCTGAGATCTCCAGGAAAGGCAGGGCATTGGCCCTAATTCTCCTTTAAGGATATGTGAAAAGGGGAATAATATATGCTATTTATCTAGACCCACCGTAGTTAAACAGATCCATTCAAGGACAGATGGCAGTGCCAAACCCCCAGCAAGCTATGCTTTGCTCCCTCTGCCGCCTCCACACTTCATCTAAGCCCTTGATCAAGTGCTCTACTTCAAGGTCGCCCACCTCATTTATACTGGGGCAGGGCAGCTCTATTGCACGAAACAAGGTACCTGTACGTTGTTTCGTGCACTAGATACTGTGGGCGTACACGCCCGCTGCACAGAGGGGGAGCCAATCCGCGGGTCCTGCGGACCCGATGTCTGCCGGCCACCCGCAATCGCACCACAGAGAGGCAGAATGGGGATCTGCCTATGTAAACAAGGCAGATCCCCATTCTGACAGGGAAGTACACAGAGGTCTTCTATTCCTAGTAATCAGGAACAGTGATCTCTGTGTTCTTCCTGTCAGTCCATCCCTCACACAAACACTTGCAGGGAACACACTTAACCTTTTGATCACCCCTGGTGGTAATCCCTTTCCTGCCAGTGTCATTTATACAGTGATCAGTGCAATTTTTTAGCACTGATCACTGTATTGGTGTAACTGGTCCTCAAAAAGTGTTGCAGTCCCGCTAAAAATCACTGATCATTACCAGTAAAAACAATTTAAAAAAATATAAAAGTCTATAAATCTATCCCATAGTTTGTAGACGCTATATGCGCAAACCAATCAATATACGCTTATTGGAATTTTTTTACCAAAAATATGTAGAAGAATGTATATTGGACTAAATTGATGAAGACATTTTTTTTTTTGGATATGTTTTATAGCAAAAAGTAAAAAAATGTTGTTTTTTGTTTTTCAAAATTGTCTGTCTTTTTTTGTTTATAGCGCAAAAAATAAAAACCACAGAGGTGATCAAGTACCACCGAAAGAAAGCTCTATTTGTGGGAAAAAAAAGAACATCAATTTAGTTCTGGTACAGCGTCGCACGACCGCGCAATTGTCAGTTAAAGCGACACAGTGCCGTATCGCAAAAAATGGCCTGGTCATTGAGCAGCCAAATCTTCCGAGGCTGAAGTGGTTAAGTTAGGAATACATACCTTAACTTGTCTGGAACTATAGTTTTAAGTAAAGCCAACTCAATTTTTCCAATTTATAGACTTGTAAAGCCAACTTCATTTTTCCAGTTTCTAGACCATAGGTTTAAGTAAAGCCTATTCAATTTTTTCACTTTATAGACCATAAGTTTAAGTTAGGAATACATACATTAACTTATTTCAGGTACGTATATAGCAATAAAAACCGCAGAGGTGATCAAATACCACCAAAAGAAAGCTCTATTTGTGGGGAAAAACAGGACATCAATTTTGTTTGGGTACAGCGTCAAACAACCATGCAATTGTCAGTTAAAGTAACGCAGTGCTGTATCGCAAAAAATGGCCTGGTCATTAAGAGTGTAAAACCTTCCGGGGCTGAAGTGGTTAAAGTGGTGCCTTCAGATATGGAGGAGCATGTGACCTCCCCTATGTAATAGAAATTGGACAGAACAGCCAGTCGACAGGCATTAACACTGTCAACTGGGGGGGGGAAGTGATGTCATCCACATTGATTAACTAAGCAGATAGATCTGTTTTCAGGCCTATCTGTGCCACTCACACTAGTTTCTATTTTAGAGTGCAATAGAAATTAGTGCAGGACTGCACCTAATTAACAGAGAGAATATGGCAGTTTTCCATATAAAAAAACCTCCCAAAATTCCCAACAGGTATGACCTTGTTGTACGGAATGTGAGCTGTCAGCAGTATTAAACACTATATGAGCAGATTTAGGGTTAACAACCCTCATCCTCTCACCCGCTCTGAGCCGAGCAGGGGAAGACAACAAGCAGAGAGTTTGGAGCATACAGCTCCAGCATTCCATTCTCTGTGCTGAGCAGTGGCGGCCCGTCTATAGAGGGTGCACGGGCGCCGCCTCCCCTATCCATGCGCCCGGCCCCCTGATCTACATATCAGTGGTGTCGGACCATGGATTCCAATTGCGGGGTGGGTGTTTTTTTGAAGCACGTGATTAGAGCCAGAGGCTCTAATCGGCTTCAAAAAAGGGTGGCCTCAGGGCGCAGAGCCCCTTTGTTAATCAGAATCCGCATATACTCAATTTTTATGTTTAGAATAGTGGTGCCAAGATATGTGCTTGCACCCCTCTTTGTTAATTCCACCAAATGTATGCATTGCTTTTGGCTTTGCCCATGTCTGAACTGCAAGACACTATAAAGAAACATACACAAATCTCCATGGACATAGATATACATATATATACCTTGTTCATTTCGGAATCCTCTTGTAAAGCTTTGGATTGGCAGGAAAATATTTTATAAAGAACAGATTTTATTTTCAGTGCAACATGGAAGAATGACTTGGGACTCGGAACTAAGTTGAAAGGTACTGGCAGGGTCCTCCCCTCCTCAAAGTAGGAAAACCAGAGTTTAGCTCTGGCAAATTTCCATTCCACATCAGAATCATCCTAAAAACATTACAAAACAATGCCTTATTAGAAAGGGTTACTTTTACACAAAGTTATATATATATAAAACAATTGGGTACATAGTAATACAATAACTAAGAATGAAAACAGTTTATTGAAATGCATCCATTTTGAGTGCTTACCCAACCACAAAAGTAAATATATCAAATGTAACTGACCTACCAGCTGTAGTCTATGAGCTAATAAAAATATGTGGGCCCTCTCATAATTCTAGCCAGTTTTTCTTTCTAGTGTAAAAAAAAAAAGTGTTCTATGTATGTGCCCTCAATTTGGAGATCCGCCTCACTATCTGCACTGAGCTTCTCTGGTGAAAAGTGTCTGACAATGGATTTTCTTTCAATTTAGGGAGATTTTCTTTTACATTCTGTTGAGCCTCTTGGGACAGTTATGCCCCGTCCATACGAGTGGATTTTCCGTCGGAAAAAACTTGGATGGTTTTTTCAACGGAATTCCGCTCAAGCTTGCCTTGCATACACACGGTCACACAAAAGTTCTCAAAAGAACGTGGTGACATATAACACTACGACAAGCTGAGAAAATGAAGTTCAATGCTTCCGAGCATGCGTCGAATTGTTTCCGAGCATGCGTAGGAATGTTGTGCGTCGGAATTTGTACAGATGATCGCATTTTCGGATAGGAACTTTTTCCGACCGAAAAATTGAGAACCTGCTCTCAATCTTTTGCTGGCGGGAATTCGGCCAGCAAAAGACCGATGGAGCAAACACACAGTCGCATTTTCCGACCAAAAGCTCTAGTCGGTCTTTTGCTGGCCGAATTTCCGATCGTGTGTACAGGGCACAAGTATGTAGAAATATCCCTGCCATTCAGCCATTTTAAGTACTATTTTCTTAATGTTTTACTGAAGTATTGTCACATGCAACAGGAAATGCTGTAATGTGAAGGTGGGTCTGGACACTCAAAAATCCCAGGTGGACCAGATTAGATTTAGGAATTATATCGGGGAGATCTCTCTTGCAGAATGCAAGACAAAAAGAATCTGGGGCTGGCTCAGCCTACCAGGCAACACCTATAACTAAAATATTATATTTGGATGGACAAACCCTTAACCCTTAACAAGATGTTCAAGAAAGGAATTGGGTGAAATTCAGCCGTAGATTCTAATGTTGCAGGAAAGCTTTTGTTTAACAACATTGTAAACTGTTATTAAAGTTTCCATTTTTCATTATGAAGCAGATTCTATGCCAGCTGAACGATTTATTTATATGATTTTATTTCTGACTACAAAGTCTCCAGTTGTATTAAACATACCGTAGTTGTGTTAGTTGTATTAAACATATTTCCAGCCAATCATTGTAACATTGACAATTTTTCCCCCCTTGACACAGTGCAGGTTGAGCTTATATCATAAATATATCCCGGGTGCCTTTTATCTCTTTTATATTCTTGGCAATCTGTTGGCAGCAACCAATAAACAGGCAATGTTGTTATTATCCTCTGATCCTGACTGATGTTGAGGATCTTGTAGCAGTATTTTAAACAGATGCTGATGGAGCCACAACAAACAGGAATGGCACCAATGAGGAATAGGATAAATGTTCCTGGCTTTAATTCACAGGACATTGATGATTTCTCATGCTCCACAGACAGAAATATACCAATAATTTGTAGCTGGAAAAGATAAACTAGTCTAACAAGGCAATATATTGGAACCCTTGCAGACTAGAAGATCAGTTGCTGAGGGTGACAGGTGGTGACATATCTGACCGTCCAGACTGGAATCTACACACTGCCTATACCCATGATCTTCTGATATGATGCCATCAGACTGCTGCATGTAGCAGGAAATATTTCCTGAAAATCTACAATAAGGAGAAAGACTAGCCTGTTTGACACAACGTAAGGTCTATCATGTGGGCTTCAATATTTACATTATTGTGCTACCCCTGAACTGGCATCTTAGTGCGGGAAATAAATGCTGAACTTGGAAAATGCCTGATCAAAAATGGCATTGGCCTACTGGGAGTAAAGATAGTCAAGGCATTGTCAGTAGGAGTACTGTGATCTTTGTGGTAGTTAGTAAAAACCCTGTGAGTGTTACATATATAAAAGCTTATTTGATATAAATATGAAATATTGTCCCTCAAACACTTGTTTCAGCATTTAAGACAATGGTTCTATTTTGTGTACTAGCACAATCTTTTTTGTTTCATATTTTGCTTTTGTTATAGTATAGATTAGTGTTCATCCCTAGATTGTAATATCTGGCGAGCAGGGCCCTCTGATCCTCCTGTATTAAATTGTATTGTATTTGTACTGTCTGCCCTAACATTGTAAAGGGCTGTGCAAACTGTTGGCACTATATAAATCCTGTATAATAATAATACAGAGGAATACAAATAAGATGTATGTGCTTACTGTAAAATCTGAAACTGATGAGTTATACTGTCATCTACAGGAGAGTGGGACACTGGCAAACAGTAAAAACGTTGTAAGCATGCCCCCCTACAACCCCTTCTCCACCCAGCATGCCTCAGTTTTGTGAGCAAGCTGTACTCAGGGCCAATGAAGACAGACGGGTAAAATCTGTATCCCTCAATGGACGTCAAGAAAAGATTACAGCAAGTACATACATGTTAATTTATTTTTTGTTCATTTAGGGACACAGGAATTCTGAAACTGGCGGAGTTTCCAAAAGTAGTCCAACTGAGGGGTGGGCAGCAGTCACTGAGAGGTACAACAGATGTAGGGACCATCCCGCTTTAAAGTGTCTGAAGGAACCAATTCTTGAGTCAGGGCTAGATGAAGAAAATACCATCAAAATAAAGAAACTGCCACCAGCGGGGGGGGGGGGTCGGGGGGGCACTGAGGATCAACCTGGTGCTCAAGATCCAGACAGAGTATTACCGCTAAGTGGAAAACTGTATAGGCAGGAATGAAGATATATCTCAACCCAAAATGGTATACGTGATCAGAATTAGAAATAAGAAAAGTGGTCCTTCCAACCAAATACCCTGGAGTGTTCTTAGGATGTGGTATTCTACACTAAATACCTGCCTAGTCATAGAGAAAGTCAGTAGCAGTGAGTTCTGTCTCCTGGCTGTCTAGAGAAACACAGGACCCTCCAGTGAGGAACACTGCCTTGCAGAATAAGAGGGGCACCCAAGTAATGAACCTTCACCCTTCAATGCAGAGATTGTCCACTAGGAGATCCCAAAGGCCATAGGAGATCATATTGATGCCTTATGCAGAGAACAGACTCTATAACACAGGGGAAGAGTCCAAATAGAACTGAGATGTAATAGAAGGGCATCCTCTGCCAATTCCATAAGCCCTGAAAGGGGAAGGCAGGAAAAAGTCTGCAATACATAGGTAATAGGTCACAGGTTCACAGGGAGGGGGCTCCCTTCGCCAGGACTTCAGCTGAACAGCCCCACTTGATGATGACCCCTGGTTACCAGCAATAGACACGTGTCAATTCACATCTAGACAAAATTTACAAATGATAGGATGCTAAGTATGCTTAAACTGTAGGAGCCCAGAAAACTACCAGAAGGGCATCTTCTGGCAACCTCACAAGCTCTGAAAGGGGAAGGCAGAGAAAAGCCTGCCATACATACAATGAACAATCCTGCTGGATGGTGACCCTGAGCTACCAGCACTAGACACCTGGCAATGCGGTTTGCAAAAATAAAAAAATAAAAATTTTTTTGTCAGATATGAAAGGTGTTTTACTTTCCTCTTTCCCCCGAAAGGGGGGTGTTTTAGAATATATGAAAATATGAAAAACGTATGAGTAAAACTTATGTATTCCAAATCGCATACTTAAATAAGTATATGTAGGAGTATAAAAACAATGGATGAAAATGATGAACCTACAAATAATGAGATTGAATAGTAATGATAATAACAGTAATGGGAATCATGAACCTAAACTTGAGGCTGACATATAGGCATTTCACCCCCTTGCCATTTTTCGTGTTTTGTTGCCTCACAACCTTGAATTACCATGGATTGTTTGAGGATTTGCATCATTTAATTTGCAGAACATGCCCACAACTTTGAAGATTTTTTTTTATTGTGAAGCAAACAACAAATAGGACAAAATAACAGAAAAAGTCAATGTGCATAACTATTCACCCCCCTAAAGTCAATACTTTGTAGAGCCACCTTTTGCGGCTATCACAGCTCCAAGTCGCTTTGGATAAGTCTCTGAGTTTGCCACATATTACCACTAGGATTTTTGCCCATTCCTCCTTGCAAAACTGCTCCATCTCCTTCAAGTTGGATGGTTTGTGCTTGCGAATAGCAATCTTTTAGTCTGACCACAGATTTTCTATTGGATTGAGGTCTGGGTTTTGACTAGGCCATTCCAACACATTTACATGTTTCCCCTTAAACCACTCAAGTGTTGCTTTAGCATTGTGTTTGGGGTCATTGTCCTGCTGGAAGGTAAACCTTTGTCCTAGCCTCAAATCACACACAGGGTGGTACAGGTTTTGCTCAAGAATATCCCTGTATTTAGCACCATCCATCTTTCCCTCAACTCTGACCAGTTTCCCAGTTCCGACTGCTGAAAAACATCCCCACAGCATGATGCTGCCACCACCATGTTTCACTGTGGGGATGGTGTTCTTTGGGTGATGTGATGTGTTGGGTTTTGGACTAGACATAGCGTTTTCTTTGATGGCCAAAAAAGTTCAATTTTTGTCTCATCAGACCAGAGCACCTTCCTCCATACATTTTGGGAGTCTCCCACATGCCTTTTCGCAAACTCAAAACGTACCATTTTGTTTTTTGCTGAAAGTAGTGGCTTTTTTTCTGGCCACTCTGCCATAAAGACCAACTCTATGGAGCGTACTGCTTATTATCACCCTATGTACAGATACTCCAGTCTCTGCTGTGGAACTCTGCAGCTCCTCCAGGGTTACCTTAGGTCTCTGTGCTGCCTCTCTGATTAATGCCCTCCTTGCCCGGTCCGTGAATTTTGGGGTGCGGCCGTCTCTTGGCAGATTTGCTGTTGTGCCATGTTCTTTCCATTTGGTTATGATAGATTTGATGGTGCTCCTAGGGATCATCAAAGATTTGGATATTTTTTCCAACCTAACCCTGACTTGTACTTCTTAACAACATTGTCCCTTACTTGTTTGGAGTTCCTTGGTCTTCATGGCAGTGTTTGGTTAGTGGTGCCTCTTGCTTAGGTGTTGCAGCCTCTGGCGCCTTTCAAAAAGGTGTGTATATGTAATGACAGATCATGTGACACTTAGATTGCACACAGGTGGACATCATTTCACTAATTATGTGACTTCTGAAGGTAATTGTTTGCACCAGAGCTTTTTATGGGCTTCATAACAAAGGGGGTGAATACATACGCACATGCCAATTATCAGTTTTTTATTTCTGAAAAATAGTTTTATGTATATATTTTTCTAATTGTACTTCACCAACTTAGACTATTGTGTTCTGATCCATCACAAATCATTCAGATTAAAAAAAAATTGAACTAAAGTCTGTAATGTAACAAAATAGGTAAAAAGCCGGGGGGGGGGGGGGGGTGAATACTTTTGCAAGGCACTGTGTAAACATGAAGTATGAAAGATGTAAACATGTGATGTTTGAAAAATATATAAAAATAAACACTAGAAAAGAAATTGTTTCCAATGTTCTGTGTGGAATGGATTGAAAAATATGATGGGGAGTAAGGGGAGGGGGAACGGGGATTGGGATGAGTGTAGAGTGTAACCTTGGGGAGTAAAGAGGGGTTGGGGGGAGGGAGGAGGAGAGGGGGGACAGGAAATTAAGGGGGAGGGGAGGAAGGGGAAGAGGGGGGAAGTGGGCATGGGGAAGATACCATGGGAATTAGATAATAGTACTGATTTCCAACTCTTCATTCAAGCCTTCAGGTGAGAGACTATTAAGTTTGAAGATCCAATAAGTCTCTTATGCGCACTGTTTTTTTAACCTTTCCCCATTAGGTAGCGAATGAGAGATGGATTGGATAGCCGTTACTTTAAGCAGTGCAGGGTTTCTATCATGGTGGTCTAAAAAATGTAGCGCAATGCAACATTTTGGGTGAATTTCTTTCAGGCTCCTCCTGTGTTCCCCAAATCTTGTACGAAGCGGTCTGATGGTGCGACCCACAACACATTTTGCAGGGACAAGTGATGAGGTAAATAACAAAGTTAGTGGAACATGAATATAAAAGAAAAGTGCAGAATAAAAGAGGAATAGAATCGAAAATAAGAGAATAGACTAGAACAGAAAAGAATAGAATAAAAAAAACAATAGCATAGAATAAAGAATATAACCATCTTCCAAAATTCAAAATTCAAATAGAATAAATTTGAATAGAATAAATTAGAAAAGAATAGAATAGAAAAAACAATAGTATGGAATTCAATAGAATATAATAAAATAGAAAGAATATAACCATATTCTGAATATCGAATTAGAATAAATTTGAATTCAAATAGAATAGATTCAAATACAATAGACTAGAAAAGAATAGCATGGAAAATAACAGAATAGAATAAAAAAAAACCAATAGAATAGAATAAAATAGAAATAATATTACTGTCTTCTGAAATTCAAATTTCAAATAGAAACAATTTTAATTTTAATAGAATAGATTAGATAATAATAGAAAAGAATAGACAAGAAAATAAGAGAATACAATAGAATAGAAAAAAACAATAGAATAGAATCAAATAGAAAAGAATAGATTAGAAAATAAGAGAAGAGAATAAAATAGAATAGAATAGAAAAAAAAAAGCAAGGAGGATGACGTGAGACGTCAGACGGGAAGGGAGGAGCGGGAGGTGTGTCACCTTGCAGGCGCTCTGACGGGCTCCCCCACTCTGTACAAGCAGACGAGGCCGATCAAGGAGGTGAGAGAGCGGCCCCGCGACAACGATGCCGCCGTCAGTGAGATAAGAGCCTGAGAAGCCTAAGGTCATTGTACGGTGTTGTACAGAGAGCTGAAGGGAACAGACGGGACCATGGCCTCGGACGCCCACTCGGATCCCCCGCCTCCATACACTCTCCACACACTCTCCCTCGCACCGAGCGCTGCCAGCACAAGAGACAGGAAGAGTACGAGATCCAGCGGTGAGCGGCGTGAGCTGAGAGTCATGGATCTATGATACAGCACGGGAATCGAACGCTGGGCTTCATCTTTTAAAAGAATATAAGGAAGAAGATAGTGGTCCAAAAAGGGGCGTAAGAAATACACTAAACCATACAGCTGACAAGGTAAGAGTGCATCAGAAATATACCAAGAAGTATATGCCTGTGAATGTTAAAGCAAGAGACTCTGCAGAGCTGTTGGTCTATGGTAATATCGGTCAGTCATGCAAAACTAAGGAGACGGTGGAGGGATGGTTAGGCTACTGGCTCTTTTTTATACACCCTGAATTCCTTGAAATTACATTTAAAACCAATGGTAAATAGATACTTGAACACTCAAATCTCACAACCCCTCATTGTGATTGGTCGCATGGTATATGGTGGGGGTGTCGTGGGACATTACAACTGGTTGAAGAGTATAGCGCTAAAGTTAAACGCCTTACTAAATAGACTGTGATACTTGCACCCCAAAAGGGAGGGAAGGCTGAGACATAGTTTAAAGTACCAGTACAACCCCAACATTTGAGGGTCTGCTTTTTCTGACCTGGAGACACACTTGAATATAGGGGGAACAGGAGGTGGGGTAATCGGAGGTGGGCAGCTCCCCAGGAAAATTCGGAATATCGTGCAGTAGAGGCCTCGGACCAGTCTGTTCATTTGGAAACCGGTAGGGGGACAGTCCTTGGACGCTAGGAGACCGAGAGGGTGGACGGCACACATCCAGCCTACAGCTCAGTACCTACCCATTACGTCACATTAGTTCCAACTTTACTTTTAAAACTTTGGACAAATAAACAGAGGACTTTCTTCCCCTTCCCTGACAGTATTTGATATATTACTTAATAGTCAATTAAAAAGGGGCTACAGGAAGGTAGTATGAGCCGGAACACATCCAAAACCGGGAAAGGGGGACCACCAAAAACCCCAAAAGATAACCAACCAGGAAGTGCAACTGGAAGCTCAATAAAGCAATACCTGGCTAAAGGGGGAAGCCCGGGGAGTGCCCATCAAGAGATACAAAAATCAAGCATGGCAGATAAAAAGAAGAAGGGATCTAATGTGAAGGAAGACCAGACCCCAGACCATTCAAGGGAGGATCTATTAGTAGACAACACTCTGGAAGCATCCAGGATAGATGAAAATATATAAAATTGTCCTTCGCGCTGGTGGATATAAAATGGTGAAGTGATCAAATGAACTAAAGTGCTGTGTAAAATAATAATATTGCCGCAAAATATGGGTGTTCACACCAAACACTTAATGACTGAAAAATAAAAAATAAATTTCGCGCAATATTAAGTGAAAAAAAAAAAAAATATATAAAATGGAAATATAAATATATTGTGGAACACTGTTGTCTGTTAGGTGGTGGTGTTGAAATCTCTCTTGTGTACTAAAATGATCGCTGCTTTCACTCAAAAAAGTGCGGTTTAAATAGCAGTAAATACTGAATTACTCCTCATACCACCCTATAACTGGCATGCATAAATGAATAATGGCATAATACATAAAAATTGTGCATAAAAATATTTCCAGTAGTGAATCGTGTATAATCTTCTAAAATCCACAATCAAAAAACTGTGCAATAAAACATATGTGCAACCTTAAAAATACACATTTTTGTATTTTTGTATAATTGTATTTTTAAGGTTGCACATATGTTTTATTGCACAGTTTTTTGATTGTGGATTTTAGAAGATTATACACGATTCACTACTGGAAATATTTTTATGCACAATTTTTATGTATTATGCCATTATTCATTTATGCATGCCAGTTATAGGGTGGTATGAGGAGTAATTCAGTATTTACTGCTATTTAAACCGCACTTTTTTGAGTGAAAGCAGCGATCATTTTAGTACACAAGAGAGATTTCAACACCACCACCTAACAGACAACAGTGTTCCACAATATATTTATATTTCCATTTTATATATTTTTTTTTTTTTTTTTTTTCACTTAATATTGCGCGAAATTTATTTTTTATTACCCAGGATAGATGAACACAGACAGGACCCACACCTACCCTCAAAAAATGAATTGGCAGAAATGCTTAAAACACTGGAGACCTCAATAAAAGCGGAAATTAAAGCGGAGATCAATATGCTGAGGCTGGATCTAGGCAATCTTTTGGCTAGAGTAGAAGGTACAGAGGACAAGTTAGATAAACAAGAACGGGAGATCTCTGAATTAAAAGAACTTAAAACATCCCAACAAAATCAGATAAAAATATGCTACAGGATGGAAGACCAAGAAAATAGAGACCGTAGACAAAACTTGAGACTCCGAGGGGTCCCAGAAAATAGGGGGGAAGATCTAAGGAGGACTGTGGCGGCTATTTTCAACCCACTCTTAGAGCTGGGAGGAGAAACCTTTCCAAAAATTGAACGGGTCCACAGGGTAGGTAGATTAGATACTAGACGGGCAGAAAGAAGCCGCGATATTATCGCGAGGTTTAGATTCTACGAAGACAAAGAAAATATATGGGTTAAATTGAAGGGACATCCCCCACTGCAATATGAAGAAGCAAGAATCCAAGTGTTCACGGACCTGGCCAATAGCACATTGGTAAGAAGGAGACATTTGAAACCCCTACTGGAACAAATGATAAATCAAAACATAAAATACACATGGGGTTTTCCAGCCTGCCTGGTAGGCAGTAAAGATGGGAGATCTGCAAGATTAAGATTTCCGGGTGAATTAGAAGAGTTTTGTGAGAAATTGGGCATGCAAGTGCCCCCGATGCTGGACTGGTCCGTGGAACGTTGGATAGAAATGAGTGTGGGTTAGGGGAGAGTGTTGGTGGAGGTGGGAGGGGATCCGAGGGGGGAGGAAGCGGGTGAAGATCAAATTAAGCCCACAACATCGGTAAGGAAGACCCGTCAGTAAAAAGCCTAGTATACCCCGTCATTAAGAAAATACTGACCGGAGGGTTGGCACACCTAGAGATCCACCTTTAGAGAAAGAGACCAATGGTGGGACACAATTTAAGTGACCCTCATTGGTCTAAAGGTCCTGATGGGACCAAGGGGCGGGGGAGGTGGGGGGGTGATGGTGGGGGAGGGGGGCTTGGGGGGGAATGAGGGTGGGAGAGGGAGGGGGAGTAGAGGAAAAGGGTCCCGTCCAATCTCAAAACCTAGAAGGAAAGAAAATTCTCCAAGGTCTAAGGTAAAGAGAGAATTTAGGAGAAGGGGAAAAGGTCATGGCCACAATAAAATTTACAACATATAATGTCAAAGGTCTAAATACCCCCAAGAAAAGATCGGATATCTTTAATGAGTTAAAATCATTGGGGCCAGATGTGGTGTTCCTACAGGAGACACATATCTCACTGCAATCGAGACTTAGATTATTCTCAAACGAATACCCAGTCTGGTACCAAGGAGATACCATCACTAATAGGGCACGGGGAGTAGCCATTGGCTTTGCAAAGAAAATAAGGTTTGTGCTAGAGGAAAGATTAGTAGACCCAGAAGGTAGATACCTTTGCCTAAGAGGTAGACTAAATGAAGCGGAATATACACTGGCCAATATCTATGCCCCAAATAAGAATCAGACGAAGTACTTGACAAACATCCTGAGGAAAATAATGGGGTTCACGAGAGGACACCTGATAATAATGGGGGATTTCAATTTTTGCCTTAACCCAGATTTGGACAGTACGGCCCGATCTCAGGGGAGGAATTGTGCTTACTTGAAAGAGTTAAAGCAAAAACTCTCCACTTACCAACTGGTGGATATTTGGAGAGTCCAACATTCAACCAAAAGAGATTATACGTTTTTCTCCCCTGTGCACGGGTCATACTCCCGGATTGACTGGGGATTGGTCGAGCATCGGACGATCGATAGGGTAGTAGAGTCCAGGATTGGAAATATAACCTACTCAGATCATGCACCCATGACCATTGAAGTGACAACAGGTAGAAACCAGCCTGATAGGGGGCAGTGGAGGCTAAATGAGGAGTTGATAAAGGAGGAGGAGGGTATCAGTAGAATCAGAAAGGAACTGGAGAACTATTTTGAGGTAAATGACACAGGGGAAGTATCGGGAGCTTCAGTATGGGAGGCTCATAAAGCCTATATAAGGGGGGTCTTGATGGAAATGGGGGCGAGGAAAAAAAGGGATAGATGGGCCAAAATCCAAAAATTAAGGGCTGACCTTGCTGGGTTAGAACAGAAACATAAAAAACAAACGGGCCAGCTACCCCAAGAGATACACCAGCAGATGGTTATTAAAAGATCGGAATTGAAAACCGCGATGGAGCAGGAGTCAAGAGAGACATTCAATAAGATAGCCTGGGAGAGATTTAGGTGGGGTAATAAACCCAGCAAACAGTTAGCCAATTTGGTACAAAAGAATAAAACCAGGAATTTTATAGAAAGGATTCAGACTAAAGAGGGGCATATGGAATATTCAACTAGGAATATAGCGGAGATTTTTAAGAATTACTATAGTCAGTCCCCAAACAAGACACCTCTATAAAAAATAGGAGAACAAGATATAACAACTTTTTAAAAAAGGCAGCGCTCCCTAAGATCTCGGAAGAAGGATGAGAAATTCTAGAAAGACCAATCTCAGAAGTAGAAATCAGGAAAGCCTTAGCAGCAACGGCATCCGGGAAAAGCCCTGGCCCGGATGGCCTAACAATATCATACTATAAAACATTCAAAGAAATATTGGTACCTAGGCTATGTTGTTATATGAACGGTCTAGGTGACAGTTTCGAGATGAGTAGGGAGGCATTAAAAGCATCTATTACAATTATATTGAAAGACGGTAAAGAAAAATCACTCTGCTCGAGTTACCGCCCAATCTCCCTGCTGAACAATGACACAAAGCTATACGCAAAAGTGTTAGCAGAGAGATTAAAGAAATTTATGAATTCGTTAGTCAACCCAGACCAAGTAGGCTTTGTCCCTAATAGGGAAGGGAGGGACAATGGGATCAGGAATCTTCTTTTGTTGGAGAAAATGAAGGAGAGTGGACCCCCAGGACTACTTCTGTCAATTGACGCCGAAAAAGCTTTTGACAGAGTAGACTGGGGGTTCATAGTTCAGACCTTAGAGACTATGGGACTGGGACCTAAAATGATCCGGAGGATTAAAACTCTATACCATCATCCAACTGCCGTAGTAAAAATTAATGGGTTAATATCTCAACCATTCGAGATGGAAAATGGCACGAGACAGGGGCGTCCCCTGTCTCCGTTACTTTTTGTTTTAGCTATGGAACCCCTTTTAGCAACAATACGAAGAGATCCCGATATAAGAGGTGTGAAAGTGGGAGACGAGGAACACAAAGTCGCAGCATATGCGGACGATGTGCTGTTTTATGTGACGGACCCGATCGCCACTATGCCCGATCTAGTGAAAGCAGTGAGGAAGTACGGTGAGGTATCTAACTTCCAAATAAATATTAATGAATCTGAAATATTAAATATAAATATAAGTAGGACAGAGGAAGCGATCTTGAAAAAAGAATTCAGCTTTAAATGGACGAAGGAATTAAAGTATTTGGGTATCAAGCTAACTAACTCAATCCAAAAGATATTTACTATTAACTATATGCCTCTACTTGATGCTGTTAGACTAGACTGTAAGAGATTCTCCGGCAAGGCCCTTTCATGGATCGGACGTATTAATGTTATTAAAATGGTTTTACTACCCAAAATTATACATTACTTCCAGATGTTACCAGTGCCACTCCCCCGGTATTACTTGAGGAAGTTAAGAAAAATAATTATGACCTTTATCTGGGAAAACAAAAGACCTAGAGTTTCCTTCCAGACACTGAAACAAAAGAAAACAGAGGGCGGCCTGACAGTTCCCGATGTGCAGATCTATTATAAAGCAGTAGTACTATCAAGGGTGGCTGAATGGGCAAAGAAGGAAAACTTAAAAAAATGGGTGAAAATAGAGGAAAATATTAGCAATGCACAATTAGGCACTATAATCTGGAATCCCCCACACTTTAGACTTTTAGACAATAACATGCATGTTATAACACGAAATGTTCTTAGAATATGGGATGGGATATATAAGAAAGTGAACGGGGAATACAATTCACCATTGATTACACTTATAGATAATAATTTTTTTGCACCAGGTATGGAGAATATTAAAGGAAAAGAAACACTTTGGGGGAAATCACAATTAAGAGAAATCATGAAAGAAGGAAAAATTATACCACTCCAACAACTTATACACGGAAGGGAACCACGGGGATTAGAGAAATGGCGATATCTCCAATTAAGTCATTTTGTCCATACGTTGCCACACCCGATTAGGTCGGGGGAACAATTGACAGATTTTGAGAGGTTGTGTGATAGAGGAATCCCAAGAAATACAATATCTCAAATATATCAAATTTTGATGACCTCAGAAAAAGTGGAGATACCGCCATTTATGGTGAAATGGGAAAGAGATTTAGGCACTAAGAAGGATTTAATCACAATTAAAAGAATCTTGAAAATGATCGCTTATTCAGCAATAGATACCCGAACGGTAGAAATGAACTACAAATGCATTAGTAGAAGCTACCTTTCCCCGGAGATAACCAGCAAATACCAGAAAGGGCCAGCTAATTGCTGGAAAGGTTGCCAAGAAGTAGGTACAATGGGACACCTGTGGTGGAACTGTCCCAAAATTAAAAATTTCTGGAGTAGAATACTGGTTTTAATTAAAGAGATTACGGGAACAGAAGTAGTAGAGGACCCCTGGGTGGTCCTGTTTCATGGGGGGGCAGGGGACCCAAAAAACTATAAACAGTCACTGATCCCACAGCTATTGAATGCGGCAAAAAGAACGATACCGAGGAACTGGCAGAGGAGGGATTCCCCAGAGATATGGGAGTGGTTCGATGCTGTAGAGGAGATATATAATATGGAGACTCTGGGGAGTATGCTCAAGGAAGTAGGAAGTGGGAGTAAGGATAGGTGGGATTGCTGGAAAAAATTCAAAAAAACCTGGAGCTATGCCAAAGAATTTAAAGCCTTAGACTAAAGGAGGAGAATAGAAGAAAAATAGACCTTGGAGAGGAGGGAGGACCTGGGGAGGGGACGGGAGGGGATGGGGGTGGGGGGGGGGTGGAAATAGAAGTAAAAGAAATGGGAGAAAAATTTAGAAATAGAGGTATGGTTAAGTACTTCAATGGGAGAGATACGAAATAGCATTTTTGATATTATGTTTATACTATCCTTGTCTTCCCCCTTCTTTTTGTTTCTTTTTGTTTTGATATAGCATAAGGCCACGATGATGAGACTTAGGTGGGTTTTTCAAATGAAAATGAACTGTTAAGTTGATTTAAGCCCCCCGAAAAGGTTATCTGAAGTGGCAAAAAAAAAAAAAAAAAGCAATAGAAGAGAATCAAATAGAATATAACTGTCTTCCAAAATTCGAAAACAAATAAATAAAATAAATTCCGAAAACAAATTAAATAAATTTAACTAAAGTAAATTATTTAGATAAGGGATCGAAACAAAATTAAACAAATTTTTTCATTCTGCACATGTCTAATGTTCAATGATATGAGGGCCAACCCTGGCAATAACATGCTCTAATACATTAAAACCCAGTGACACAATTTCACAGATCTAAAGGTGGAGAATCATTCCAGATAATTCAACCTGGAATCCTAATTTTAAATCTGTATATCAGTGAAACCTGAAACATGGGAGCACCATCAGCCCCTCTAGTAGTATGCCTGTTTACATTGTCTACAGTAGGGAAAGGCCAGCAAGCAAGAAACTATCTGTCAAAGGAGAAAGGCTCTTCCACATTCTCTAAAGGATCCATCACAGTATTTACAGTCCTTATATATGCCGACCTTTAGAGTGCATGTGCCGGTGATGTCAGCAGCTTCCTGCAGAGTGAATATCTCCTAAACTGTGCACGTTTAGGAGATATTCACTTTACCTACAGATAAGGCTTATCATAGGCTTACCTGTAGGTACAAAAAAACAAAATGTACTGGAGAATTTAGTTGACTAAAATATGACTAAAACTAAAATGGCATTTTAGTAAAAAGACTATGACTAAAAAGAATATTGAAATTTGACCTCAAAATTAACACTGTTACTTTGCTAATGCTAGTGAGTGACAGACTGCATCATATTTGTCATTTTTGTAATTTTTGATTTTGTCCTCGGTATCACTGTAAACCTGGAATTTTGCTTTACCAATTGCAATACTGTCCTTTAACCACTTCCCGCCTGCCATATAGCAAAATGATGTTGGCAAAGTGGTTGCGATATTCTGACCGGACGTTATATGACGTTCTCAGGACATCAAGCCGCTGCACGGCCCCGGAGGCGCACATAGCAGCGATCATTGTTGCAGCGTGTCAGTCTGACACACTGCAACTCCGATCTAGTTAAAGAGTCTCTAACAGAGACTCTTTACCACGTGATCAGCCGTGTCCAATCACGGCTGATCACGATGTAAACAGCAAGAGCTATTGATCGGCTTTTCCTCACTTACGTCTGACAGACGCGAGTAGAGAAGAGCCGATCGGCTGCTCTCCTGACAGGGGGGTCTGTGCTGATTGTTTATCAGAGCAGCCCCCCCTCGAATGCCCGCCCAGGATCACCAGGATGCCACCAGGACCACTAGGGATGGCCACCACACTGGACCACCAAGTATGCCAATCCAGACCACCAGGGAAATGCCAATCAGTGGCCAGGCAGCTGTCAATCAGTAAGTGCCTGCAGGTGAGTGTCACCAGTGATGCCTATCAGTGAAATATATCAGTGCCAGCCATCAGTGCCCATAAATGCCCATCAGTGCCGCCTTTCAGTGCCCAGCAGTGCCACCTATCAGTGCCACCCATATGTACCCATCAGTGCAGCCTTTCAGTGCCCATCAGTGTTGAATATCAGTGCCCATCAGTGCCGCCTATAAATGCCCATCAGTGCCACCTATCAGTGCTGCCTATCAGTGCCGCCTATCAGTGCCCATCGTCAGTGCCCATCAGTGCCACCTCATTAGTGTCATCTCATTGGTGCCACCTCATCTTTGCCGCCTTATCAGTGCCCATCAGTGAAGCTTATCAGTGCCAATCAGTGAAGGAGAAAACATACTTATTTACAAAATTTTATAACAAAAACAAAGAAAAACGTTTTTTTTTCAAAATTTTCGGTCTTTTCTTATTTGTTTAGCAAAAAATAAAAATCACAGAGCTGATCAAATACCACCAAAAGAGAGCTCTATTTGTGGGGGGAAAATGAAAAAAATTTAGTTTGGGTACAGTGTAGCATGACCACGCAATTGTCATTTAAAAAGTGACAGCGCTGAAAGCTGAAAATTGGCCTGGGCAGGAAGGTGCGAAAGTGCCCGGTATTGATGTGGTTAATATACTGAGAATGCTCTAATATTAGGTAAAGAGCTCCTTTTTAAGGGGGTGTAAGTAATATAGATCTGTTGTTGGTTTTCTCCAAAGAGGACCTGCTGTGGATGTCTGCTACTTTGAAGTAAGATAAATGGAAAATCTCAAACAATGGAACTAAAGAATTCATGCTGACACGGTGCTCGGTATCTGAGTCATGGAGTACTTCAGATGAAATGAAGAATAAAACTCAGAATTTTTGGCTTTTCAAACAGCATTCTGTACCAGCCCGAGTGACTTTCTGCAGGTTCTCCAAGAGCTAAAAGCTGTGAAAATGCCCCTCCTGTCCAGTGCTGGAACTCATTAAAGTAGATGTCCACCCTAACACTAAAATACCTACATCTACAGACATCCACGATCAAACACTAACCTATCTAGCCCTGTAAAGAAGAAATCAGTACACATACCTTTGTTGAAGCCGATCTGACCCGATCCCACGCTGAGCTGTCAGCTGCGGCTTCGCTGTGTGTAGGCAGGTGCAGAAGACACAGCCGACAACGGAAGCCCCATAGTAACTCTATGAGTAACGTTATTATTATTATTATTATTATTAATATTATTCATTTCCTAGCTGTGTCCTCTGCAGATCTCCCGCTGCTGGTGACTGGATCCGATCGGCTTCAGGAAAGGTATGTGTACTGATTTCTTCTCTACAGGGTAGATAGGTTAGTGTTAGATCGTGGATGTCTGTAGATGCAGGGATTTTAGTGTTAGGGTGGACTTCTACTTTAATGAACTGCTCCGGACCAATTTTACGGTGGCTAATATGGCTGCCAATCTTTATAGCCTTATACTTACCAACAATAAAAATAGTATAATCTATACAAGTGTAGCACCCTCTAGCTAGCGTGCTAGTGTATATAGTTAGCTGTTAGTGTAGGCAATTTGGTTTGGCTGAGAGCCAGGCCTGGGTTGAATCTGGGTCAGGGTTGAGTGACTCAGGGAGGCTGGTTGACTCATCTGACAACTCTTCTGGTGCCTCTCCCTATTTTCTGGAACCTTGGAGAAGGTTCTAGATGTAGTGGGTGGAAGTTAGGAGGGGCTGTCATGCATATTTATGAGGACCCTGGCCAATCCCCAGCAAAATGGGGAGGCAGGGAGCAGCTTACCTCATAAATAGCCATGAGTCATGCCAGCAGGGGCAGTCAGGTGAAAGATGGAGATGAAGTGCTAAGGACGCTGTTGAAGGACCTTGCAGGGTGCCCCCTAGTCTGGGGGGGTGACCTCAGGTCTGGGACTCAGATGCTGGAAGGATCGCTACACATCTAAGGGGCCTCAGGTTCCTGCCTCTAACAGGCTTTTGCTCTGATCTGACTGCGTGTCTTGTCAGATCCAACAACAGTGTGCCAGTGGAGTTCTTCAAGCAAGCAAGTGCTGGAGGAAGCAGAGGAGTGTATATAGACTGTATATAGGAAGAAGTTGTCCCTGAAATTGTTCTGAAGTCAAGCGTGCATCCTATCATTTTTCCAATCCCTATCCAAGTTCTAATCCCTCAATAAAACAAAAAAAAAAACCGAAGTACTGGACTGTTCTCTGACTCTGGAGTGACTGTGAAAATTTGGTGTGCAGGGTGGGGGATCTCAGTTACTTGTGGTGGTTATTCTAAAGCACAAAAGTTTTTACCTTAATGCATTCCTTGCATTAAGGCAAAATAATGTATGCATCAGTTTTGGCCAGTCACCCCCCCTTTTCCCCCTTTTACTTACCTGAGCCCTCATTTGATCCAATGCTGAGCCCTCATTTGATCTGCTGCTCTTCTCTCCCCTCACTTACGCATCTCACTAGCTTTGCTGGGGCACTGGGAGCCATTGGCTGTCAATCAAAGCCAGTGACGAGGGAGCGGGGGGGGGGCGGAGCGGGGGGGCGGGGCCAAGTCCTGCTGTCTGTGTCAATGGATGCAGCAGCGGGGCTCGGAAGCAAGCATGTACAAGTGCTCCCATGGGAAGTGGCTTCCCATTGAGGCATTGGACAGAGGAGGAGTGCCAGTGATGTACTCGAGAAGAGGAGGTTAGAGATCGCTCTGTGAAATTCCATTTTTTTTTTTCCTTTACAATCACTTTAAGATAATTTTAACGCTACCCCCAAAAAAGCTGCTGGTAGGATGGGTCCTCTGTTTTTGCCTTGACCTCCTCAAGGGCCACAGCCCCTTTGCTCACACCAGGTTGAGCAAAACACAGTAAAACACTGCAAATAATTCTTATCACCCAATAACCGTGCTATATCGAAAATAGGAACCAATGCCAAGGGTAAACTTAATATATTATTACTCAGTAATGTTGATAACCAAGCAAGTTCAAATAAGTTGGGAATTGTGGTAACACAGTGTAGGCTGCAAAATGGCTAACAGTGAGTTCTAGGCATAAGTGGCATAAATCGCCCAGATCAGCAAAAACAGTAGCAATGTCACCTAAAGTGTAACAGTGGGTAGTAATAAGACTTAATCTAACAATACAGTAGCTATACTGTCTGTGTGCACTAATATCAGCTGTGCTAGGCCTAAACTGACTGGGTAGGCACAGTCAAAATTGAGAAGCATAAGCAGTGAAGGTACGTAATTGCTACAGAGAAGTACAGATTGGGTGCTATAATTGTCCTTCTCTCAGCAGCTTGGCTACTGCTAACAGTACAAAGCGAGCCAGGATCCCTTTTAACAACTCCCCTAGGCAGACAACTCAACTTGCAAAAACTAATTTCAGGGAGGTTTCAAACTCATTTCAGGGAGGTGACACTACATGCCGCACCCCCCAATAAAATGCAGCCTTACCAGTACCAATTAAATGCAGCCTGATCAATGCCAATTAAATGCAGCCTTACCAGTGCCCATGAAATGCAGCCTTACCAGTGCCCATGAAGTGCAGACCCCAGGCTTCTGGAGCCTGGGGTCTGGCTGCTAGGGCCAAGGGTCTGGCTGCTGGAGCTGGGCTGCTGGCCCTGGGGTCTGGCTGCTGTGGCCTGGCTGTTGGAGCTGTACTGTTGGTCCTGGGGTCTGGCTGCTGGGGCCAAGGGTCTGGTTGCTGGGGCCAAGGGTCTGGCTGCTGGAGCTGGGCTGCAGGTCCTGTGGTCTGGCTGCTGGTGCTGGGATCTGGCTGTTGGTGCTGGGGTCTGGCTGCTGGTGCTGGGGTCTGGCTGCTGGTGCTAGGGTCTGGTTGATGGTGCTGGGATCCGGCTGCTGGTGCTGGGGTCCAGCTGCTGCTGCTGAGGTCTGGCTGCTGGTCCTGGGGTCTGTTTACTGGTCCTGGGGTCTGTCTGCTGGTGCTGGGGTCTGGCTGCTGGTCCTGGGGTCTGTCTGCTGGTGCTGGGATCTGGCTGCTGGTGCTGGGGTCCGGCTGCTGGTGCTGAGGTCCGGCTGCTGGTACTGGGGTCTGACTGGGGTCTGGTTTGCTGGTGCTGGGGTCTGTCTGCTGGTGTCTGGCTGCTGGTCCTGGGGTCTGTCTGCTGGTGCTGGGGTCTGGCTGCTGGTGCTGGGGTCCCGCTGCTGGTCCTGGTGTCTGGCTGCTGGTGCTGGGGTCCGGCTGCTGGTGCTAGGGTCTGTCTGCTGGTGTCTGGCTGCTGGTCCTGGGGTCTGGCTGCTGGTGCTGGGGTCTGGCTGCTGGTGCTAGGGTCTGGCTGCTGGTCCTGGGGTCTGTTTACTGGTCCTGGGGTCTGTCAGTTGGTGCTGGAGTCCAGCTGCTGGTCCTGGGGTCTGTCTGCTGGTGCTGGGGTCTGGCTGCTAGTGCTAGGGTCTGGCTGCTGGTGCTGGGATCCGGCTGCTGGTGCTGGGATCCGGCTGCTGGTGCTGGGATCCGGCTGCTGGTGCTGGGATCCGGCTGCTGGTGCTGGGATCCGGCTGCTGGTGCTGGGGTCTGGATGCTGGTCCTGGGGTCTGTTTACTGGTCCTGGGGTCTGTCTGTTGGTGGTGGGGTCCAGCTGCTGGTCCTGGGGTCTGTCTGCTGGTGCTGGGGTCCAGCTGCTGGTCCTGGGGTCTGGCTGCTGGTGCTGGGGTCTGGCTGCTGGTGCTGGGGTCTGGCTGCTGGTGCTGGGGTCTGGCTGCTGGTGCTGGGGTCCGGCTGCTGGTACTGGGGTCTGGTTTGCTGGTGCTGGGGTCTGTCTGCTGGTGTCTGGCTGCTGGTCCTGGGGTCTGTCTGCTGGTGCTGGGGTCTGGCTGCTGGTGCTGGGGTCTGGCTGCTGGTGCTGGGGTCTGGCTGCTGGTGCTGGGGTCCGGCTGCTGGTACTGGGGTCTGGTTTGCTGGTGCTGGGGTCTGTCTGCTGGTGTCTGGCTGCTGGTCCTGGGGTCTGTCTGCTGGTGCTGGGGTCTGGCTGCTGGTGCTGGGGTCTGGCTGCTGGTGCTGGGGTCCGGCTGCTGGTGCTGGGGTCTGGTTTGCTGGTGCTGGGGTCTGGTTTGCTGGTGCTGGGGTCTGGTTTGCTGGTGCTAGGGTCTGTCTGCTGGTGCTGAGCAGCCATCCCAGTCAGAGAATTCCCCAGCAGGAGGAGGGTGGGCAGAGGCAGAGAGAAAACTGGGCGCCGTGATCTGTAGGCTATAGCAAAAAGAAAAAAAAAACAAAAACTTTCCCGTGTCAAGCGGACTCTTTCTGCACTTTCGGGTACCGCTGCGCAGTGATCTCCTATGTGACAAGTACATGACAGTTCCAGTCTGCCCGGCGGGATGATATTGAAGAGAACAGTCATGTACTTGTTGCACAGGAGATCACTGCGCAGTGGCACACGAAAGTGGAGAAAGAGTCCGCTTGACAGTGGAATTTTTTTTTTCTTTTAATTGCTACAGCCTACAGATCATGGCGCCCAGTCTTCTCTCTGCCTCTGTCCACCCCCCTCCTGCTGGGAAATTCTCTGACTTGGATCTCCCACTGCTGGCCAGAGGAGGGTCATGCAATACAATCTTAACATCACAATAGGGAAGGAAACGTAAATAAGAGCATACTGTTGTAGCCCTGTACCTGGCTACATTATGAAAGGCAGCAATCATTTATTTCTTTAGTCATCTTGGGATACCTCTATTCTACATTAGTTATGCATGTCCTATCACCATGTAACAAAAGAAAAAGACCAAAAATATTAAGAATATATATGTTTCTTGTTTCTTTTTTTGTCTGTGTCTCAGAGTTGCACTGCTTAGTGAAGGTTGCCCAGCAGAGGTGGTGCTGTTTGTTGGGTAAGGGTTAACTCTGGTAGCAAGGTTTTCCCTGGCTTTTCTGAAGACTACTGTCCTCTGCTAGACAAAGATATAAAGAGGAAACTATCTAGAACAAGAGTTGTTGGTTGTTCTCTGCATGAGAAGAGAAGGAGAGTGCTGCTGAGGATGTTGTCACCACTTTGCTACGTTACCACCCCTTGTGGGAGCCCAGTCAGGGTTTCAAGGGATATGGACTTTACTGCTAAATGGACTAATGGACTTTCTCACCTATTTGAAGTGTGACCATCTTATGGGGTACAAGGGAGCACCACCAGGGGCGTAACTAGCAATCACAAGGCCCCATAGCAAAATGTTGTATGGGGCCCCCCACAAAAAAAAAAAAAACTATGCCATTGAACAACAGATTACCACACCCATGTGGCACAGTACCCAGGCAACAGCTTATATTAATTTCGAACAACAAAGTATGCAGTATACTGTATGCAGTAGAGCTGGGCGCTTTTTCTTCAAAAAAAAAAAAAAACTCGATTCACGATTCTAATCGAGTTTTTATTATTTTTTTGCATGGACACCGCGCCGGTCCTGAGGAGCTGCGGGTAGGAGTTTTTAGGCAAGGCGTCCGGCCTCGTGGACTAAGCCGAAGCCGCGGCCTTGCCTAAAAACTCCTACCCGCAGCTCCTCAGGACCGGCGCGGTGTCAGCGCCGGTCCTGGTGAAAAAAAAAAAATATCTAAAAAATCGATTTGCTGAAAATTTGAATCGATTTGACCTCTCAACTCGATTCAAGATTCAAATCGATTTTTTTTCCCCAGCCCTAGTATGCAGCCCCTGAAAGACACACATGCATACCCCCATCAGTACAGACACCCTCTACCTCAGTGCAGACCCCCCGGCAGTACAGACACCCCTCAGTACAGACACTCCCGTTAGTATACACACCCCCCTCAGTGCAGGCCCCAGCAGTACAGACATCCCCCCCCCAGTGCAGACATCCCCCCCTCAGTACATACCACCCCCCTCAGTGCAGACACCCCCAGCAATGCAGACCCTCCCTCAGTGCAGATCCCCCTCAGTAGTACAGACCCCCCCCAGCAGTGCAGACACCCCCCTTAGTACAGACCCCACTCAGTGCAGACCCCCCCATCAGTACAGACCCCCATCAGTACAGACCCCGCCTCAGTGCAGACACCCCCCACCTGAGTGCAGACCCCCCCCAGGAGTACAGACACCCCCACCTCAGTGCAGACCCCCCCAGCAGTAGACACCCCCCAGCAGTACAGACACCCCCACCTCAGTGCAGACCCCCCCTAGCAGTACAGAGACCCATCTCAGTGCAGACACCCCCCAGTACAGACACCCCTCCTCAGTGCAGGACCCCCCAGTACAGACACCCCTCCTCAGTGCAGGACCCCCCAATACAGACACCCCTCCTTAGTGCAGGACCCCCCAATACAGACACCCCTCCTCAGTGCAGGACCCCCCCCCCCCAGTACAGACACCCCTCCTCAGTGCAGGACCCCCCCAGTACAGACACCCCTCCTCAGTGCAGGACCCCCACTAGTGCAGACCATCCCCCTCTGTACAGACACCCCCCCAGCATTGCAGACACCCCCCTCAGTGCACGACCCTCCAGCAGTACAGATGCGCCCCCCCCCTTACATACCTTAGAACAGCGCTGACAGTCTTCAGATACACAGCGGTGTGTGTCCCTCGGCTCGAGCGCAGGCTCCTCCTCCTCCTCCCCTCTGGATGTAAACAGAGAGGAGGGGAGGCGGCTTCGGTCCGCGCCGCTGAGGGTTAGTGGTGCGGCTGCCGCTACTCAAGGGTGTCACCTCTCTGGCGGGTGTCACCCGGTGCGGCCCGCACCCGCCTGGCAACGGCACTCATCGGGCCCCAAATCTGCTGCGGGCCCCATAGCGACCGCGTGTGTCGCTATGGCGGTAGTTCCGCCACTGAGCACCACGGACAAACCAAAAGGGCACTTAGAGTACTTTGTACAGGAATGTGTATGGAAGATGTTGCCGAGAACTGTTTTCTGTTATATTTTACTGCTTCGGTAAAGAGCGTTATCGTTACGTCAATCTTTCTAGTCTGAAGACACTAAAGGGGTGCATGCATGGTCTATCAAAGAACAGGGCTTAGAAGGGGGATGAAGAGGAGTCAGTGTGAATACATTACAGAGGTCTACCCTGCAGTGGAAGGTTATATTGCCATGGCTAGGGGCAACCAGAGTAATGTCGGGTGCTTAGGCAGCCAGCCAGCGAGAGTCTTGGTGACATGGCATGGGCAACAGAGAGCACTGGTGGAGAGTGGGTTTGTGGGCTTGGCCCCCTCCCTAATGACTGGTGCCACACATACAGGGACCGATATCGCAACACAGGGTATCCCAGGTACCTAGCCTGAGATGTCATGGAAGAAGAGAAGTGAATGACAGGCCTCTGGAATTAAGACGCTCAGGAACATGTGAAGAGAAGATCTCTATGTGTCAGGGAGAAGCCTCATAGTGTCACTGGAAGTGAGGTGACACGTCAGGTTGCCCTGGTGTAGTGGGGTACAGGTTCCATGGCACCCACTCGGGATTGCTGCATCCATTGGGAGGAGTTACGGAAAGTGAAACATACACAAAGGGTTAACTGTGCAAA
Organism: Lithobates septentrionalis; assembly: GCA_037952835.1. Lineage (NCBI taxonomy): Eukaryota > Metazoa > Chordata > Amphibia > Anura > Ranidae > Lithobates > Lithobates septentrionalis. The sequence continues at coordinate 876,049 of JBBDGP010000653.1, read as the reverse complement.
AGGAACCGGCTCGCTTTTAAGCCAGAGTTCTGCCTTAACAATGATATCTCATTATTGCAGCCTCAGCATGTGAATGCAGGCATTAGCGAACGTTGTACTGTGGCTTACCGGGGTCCAAAGAGTTATCCAAACATAAGGGTAGAGTGAGCTTGCACTGCCTTAACGATGATTTCGCATGTTGGCAGCCTCCGCCTATAAGTGCAGGCATTAGCGAGCACAACTAGCGAGTCCCCACCTGGGTGCATTAAGCCCCACCCACCCATTGGAGAAATTTCCCACCACTTTCTGTCTGAACAGAAAGTATAGGAAAATCTTCCCAAAAGGGATGCTCTATCCAAAACAAAATAATACATTTTTGGCTGGTGTTGAAAATGCTGTTCCTGCTTATCTTCTAGCTAATAGTCTGCCAGCTCCATTGAGGCTCTATTCACACTTTAGCAGAGTGTGTCACCTGTTGCCACAGTGTAAGATTATTTTTTTGTCTTTTATTTGTTTTTTGTTTTTTTACTTTTTTGTATATTTTCGCTTTAATGTGCCTTTTTTTTTTTTGGGAAGTGGGTGTGGGGAGGTTAGCTGAGAAATTGACATGCTCAAATGATTTCATGCTGATACATATGCTTTAAGGATGTACATACATAGAAAACTTTGTTTTAATACTGCAAAATAATCCATTATTTTCAGCACGGAAAACTGTTTTTATACAATAGCACTGAAGAAGTTGCATCTCACCTCGATCTCCTGAAATGAGTTGTTAATCATAGCGATCAGCATGTTTAATAAGACAATCACCATGGTCACATTATACACTCCATAGAGAACATATCCAATATTCTCTATAAATTTATGTCCATAGTTGATGACAACTGATTTCACTTCTGAGAGCCCAAAAATTGCCCAGAACAAAGTCTTAAAACTTTCTTCAACTCTAAAAAAAGAAACAGATGAAGAGTTTTTTGTTACACTGTGATCAGTTACTCAGATGGGAGATTTGCAGACACATTTCTGGCAATTGGTTTATTGATTTTGGTTTCCAAATGTGTTAAATCCAACCTCTTCTATTTTACTATGAGTTTTTTCTCTTCTTTTTTTCATATCAAGCAGGTATGTATCATAAACCTATGAAAGGCCTTCTTTAAAAGCTAACTTCACTCAGAAATTATACTTTTATTTGAGGAGTTCAGGCTATAGTTTGTGCACTTTCTATCTCTGTGACATCTATACAAGAAATGGTTGGAAAGGGTAGGTCAAGGTTACTCCTAAGGCTGGGTATAGATGGTTAGGTCTTTTTATATTTAGCCGGTGGGGTGAGTGAAAAAAGACAAACGGATTCCCCCATCCACACAATGTATTCTGACAGGAGGACCAGGGCTTTTTTTCAGCGAGAACGCAGTTCCGGCATGTCCAGGACTGAATGTATGTAATGGCAAGGGGTGCTGGGGTGTGCTGGTAGGTCTATTGATGCTGGCTGCTGAGGGATCTATTGTCACTGGTGGGGATCTATTTTTGCACGGGGGTTTATTGTTGCTGGGTATGTCTGTTGTCAGTGGGGGGGGGGGTCTTATGTTGCTGAGGGGGTGTTATGCTGCTGGGAGGGATCTACTGTTGAGGGAAAGGTCTATTGTTGCTGGCTGTTGGAGGCACCATTGATGCTGGCTGCTGGGAGATTTGTTGCTGCTGCTGGGGGTCCATTGTTGCTGGGGGGTTGTCTACTGTTGCTGGGGTGGGGTCTATGTTTGCTCACTGCGGGAGATCTATTTTACCGGCTTTCTTGTTATCATTAACAAATGCCATACAAATTACTTAGTAGCAGAAAATTAGAATTGGTTCTGTATTCTCTAAAAGGGGCGCTACTGAGAGGTGGGTATGGGGTGGAGACAAGGTATGGTGCTCAGAGGTGGGTAGGAGGCAGAGACGAAGGTTGATATCGAAGGGCGGAGTTCCTGCACCTATTCTCTGAGAAAAAAAGCCCTGAGCAGGGCTATCCGGTATCAGAATACACTGATCAGCAGCTGCAGCTAATTGGCTGCAGCAACTGATCGATGAAAGTTTTCTAACAGAATCTGAACAGGGAATGCCACACACAGATCGAAATTTGGCCGGTCCCTGCTGAACCATCAAATTTCGAATAGTCTGTACCCAGCCTATACGATGGCAAACCTGATATTTTGTTCTACTACATAAAAGATTCAATTCGCAAGCTAATGCCGCGTACACCCGAGCGGACATTTCGACCGGACTGGTCCGACGGACCTAGTGCGGTGGACAATTCGACCGTGCGTGGGCTTCATCGGACTTGCAGTGGAATTTATCACAAAGGTGTTCTTGAGGTCAGGACTCTGTGCAGGCCATTCAAGTTCCTCTACCCCAAACTCGCTCATCCAGGTCATCCATGACCTGCTTTGTGCACTGGTGAGCAGTCATGTTGGAACAGGAAGGGGCCATCCCCAAACTTTTCCCACAAAGTTGGGAGCATGAAATTGTCCAAAATGTCTTGGTATGCTGACACCTTAAGACATGGGTCCTCTACCTGTGGCCCTCCAGCTGTTGCGGAATTACAAGCCCCATGAGGCATTGCAAGGCTGACAGTTACAAATATGATTCCCAAAGACTGAGGCGTGATGGGAATTGTAGTTCTGCAGTAGCTGGAGGGCCACAGGTTGAGCACCCATGCCTTAAAGTGGATGTAAACCCAAATGTTTTTTTATATCATAATATAGAGTATAAGATTTCATATCATTTGAGCCCAGTCTTGCCACAAAGAGTTAATCCATCTCTGAGCAATTCTCTTTTATTGTTCAGTGAGATAAATCTTGACAAACAGAGAAAAACTTTGTCAAATCCTCCCTCTTGCTGTGAGTGACAGGTGATTTACATATCTTGTGCACTAGCCTAAGACACATGCACTATTTTTTAATTCCCACCCCCACTCCTTTCTTCTGCTGCTCTGCCAGTATTGGATGTTCCTCAGCATAATTCGTCATGCTGAAGTCATGTGGTCACTTTCCTGTCTTTTCACTGGATGTTAGAGATCATAGCAGACGTTCAGTGTAAGAAATACACAGGAGAAAATGCATATTGACAAGGGGAGTGTAGAGGTGGGCGGGGAGTGTACTGACATCACGACTCCACCCACCGAGCTCCAGACGACAGACCCACCCACAGAATCTGCAGTATTTCGGCTCTCATAACAGACAGAGGGGAGACATTTGATAGGTAAAGATACATGCAGAAGGCATGTATATCCTTATAGATAACCCCTATGGCAGTAGTTTAGAAAGAATGACATTGGGTTTACATCCACTTTAAGAGTTCCCTTCACTGGAACTAAGGGGCCAAGCTCAACCCCTGAAAAACAACCCCACCCCATAATCCCCCTCCACCAAATGATTTGGACCAGTTAACAAAGCAAGGTCCATAAAGACATGGGTGAGCGAGTTTGGGGTGGAGGAACTTGATTGGCCTGCACCTCAACCCTGACCTCAACCCGATAGAACACCTTTGGGATAAATTAGAGCCGAGACTACGAGCCAGGCCTTCTCGTCCAAGATCAGTGTCTGACCTCACATGCGCTTCTGGAAGAATGGTCAAACATTCCCATAGACACACTCCTAAACCTTGTGGACGGCCTTTTCAGAAGCATTGAAGCTGTTATAGCTGCAAAGGGTGGGCCAACTCAATATTGAACCCTACAGACTAATGCTGGCCATACACTATACGAAAAATCGGCCGAACACATTTTCGAAAAACGAACTTTCGACCGTGACCGCAAACGATCGTGCCATCATGTAATGACCGATAAATTGTTCAGTGGACATGAATAAATAATTTTTTGTTAGTTTTTTTACATATACCTAGTGCAGACAGTTTGGACGGGAAACACTTTAACCTTGCAATTTATCCTACGTTCGGCAGAAATTTTCCAAACTTCCCGTTCGGTTTTTTTTCACAAAAACGTCACAAACGATTATCAATTTGTGCCCATTAACTTGCCGAAAAACGAATGAAGTGTCTATACGAACGATTTTTCGGCCGATTTTTCGTATAGTGTATGGCCAGCATTAGACTGGGATGCCATTAAAGTTCACGGCTGTCCCAATAGTTTTGGTAATATAGTGTATGCCTCAAATATTTCACATATAAGGCCTGCCATGCATGCTGTTGTGCAGTTCTTAATTCTACCAGAGTCTAACCGAACATTATTTACTGTACATCAATGGGTACACAAGTGTGTATGTTCTTTACTTTTTTCACACAGATATACATAATTCCTGTTTTGGAAGGAGGACTAAAATACCTGTTCCACACAACATGTTTCACCATTTTAATTCATGGCTTCATTAGTTGTGCAAACATTAAATAAAAATGCTCAAATGCTTGTGCTCCAAACCAAAATGATCAAATAAAATAAAATCAGACCACCATTGGCCATATGCTGGCCCTTGTTGGACCACATGGCCAATGGCAGTCTAATTTTATTTTATTTGATACTTTTTGGTTGGGGACAGCTTAAATCTCTCTCGTATTATTCTTCATATATGCACAGATTGTGGAGAGGTATGTGAATCACAGAGTTTCAAATCCCTTGGTAGCTAACACTTTTAAAGGGTAACTCCCTTTTCATGGGAAAAAAAATAGTAAAAAAAAAAATGATAATAATAATAATATAGCGTATACAATTGCGACATGAGTCATATTGTAATTGAATGTTATTAAGAATGACCTTTCCTTTTCAATCTGCGGCTGCTGCAGTTTTCTGTAAAATGTAATATGGCTACCTGGAGGCATTTTATACAAAGATGGATGATGTACAGATTGCCCCCCAGAAATCTGCTTGTGTGATTGGCTCACTGATTTTATTAGAAGTCTGCAAATCAGATTTTGAGCATCCCCTGCAACAAAAATGTTATTTTTTGGTGAGATACACACGATGGGAAATCATGTCTAAAAGGATGCAGACCCTGCCAATTTCCTCAATAGAGCCCCACAGGTGCAGCAGCTGATTGATAATTATCAAAACCACTCCCATACAGACTCACTTAGCACATGGACATGGACAAACGCACAGCTATTTCTACAGAATAACAAAAGGTAGGAATCGACAGTTTGTAAAAATCCCTGAAATGTACATAGATCACCCAGAGGGGAATATTTTTTTTCAACAAAAGTGGAGTTACTCTTTAATGTATAGGTATTTTAACTTTTATTTGCCTGGAAGTTTGATTGGATCCTTTTATTAACTATACTGAAACCCTCAACCCATACACATAGTTCCACAGACAGCTGATCTTTTGGACCACCATCCTTCTGGAAAACAGCATAATCCAAGACAAGCCACACTAAAATGATCCTGCTAAACTTACGTGGTAAAGGCATCATTTTGTTTAGCTCCAAGGTAATAGGAATAAAGGTTAAACATTCCTATCATGAAGGCCACAAACACCATAATAAATATGACCATGAACTTGAATATGTCTTTTACAGTTCTTCCCAGTGATATCTGCAATGGGCCAAAACTTTCGTTAGCTGGTAGAATGTAGGCGATGCGTGAGAAGCTGAGGACCACAGCGATTGCATAGAGACCTTCCGATATGATCTGAGGGTCAGAGGGCAGCCATTTTATCCTTGCTGAAAGAAAGAAAGAAAAAAAGGCAATAGTATATGTAATGAACAACGTGATCATGCATTGCACTGTATGAAGTGATAAGGGTAAAGGAACATAGGGGAAGGACCAGGGGCGTAACTACCACCATAGCGACCCATGTGGGTGCTATGGGGCCCACAGCCGAGTGGGGCCCAGTGAGGATAAGAGCACCGCTGGCACAGTCTCCTAGCCAGGGGAAGAGAGAGGAAAGGAAGAGGCGAGCTGTCCGTATCAGCAGAGAGCTGAATTGCCCGATGTAAGAGCTTTCATTAGAACTTCCAGTGTTCCCGGGGCTCACGTCACATAGCTCCACCTTTTGGCCCGGTGCCTTTAATAGACAGAACGTCGATCCAATGCGGGACATGTGACGTCATCAAACACGTCGGGCCAAGAGGTGGGGCTATGTGACGATGAGCCCCGGGAAGACCGGAAATTCAAATGAAAGCTATTACAGCGGGCAATCCCGCTCTCTGCTGATCCGGGTGGCTTGCCTCTTCCTCTGCATAGGTAGGGCTGTATGACCAGGCTGTATTGGGCACAGGTCACGCTGTATGGGGCACAGGTCACGCTGTATGGGGCACAGGTCACGCTGTATGGGGCACAGGTCACGCTGTATTGGGCACAGGTCACGCTGCCTTGGGCACAGGTCACGCTGTATGTGGCACAGGTCACGCTGCATTGACACTAGGGCAGCTGGGGGGGGGGGCTGTTTGCAGGGGGGCCCCGTACAAAATTTTGCTATGGGGCCCTGCTATTTCTAGTTACGCCCTTGGGGAGGACAAAAGCTGAAAGTAAGCCTGCCATGATATGAATACATGCACTGCCATTGCCGACTTCCTTCTGGAAATGCTAGCTGCATGGTTGCCTGCTAGTGGACCCAATGGCTTTAGTACTTTATAAGCCAAAAACAATTATAGAGATAAGAAAAGTTTAGTATCTGCATACTTACTCCTTGGTTAGTGACTCAAAATATGGCTGTAAAAGGGTCACCAAACGAGTCAGGCAACTAGCATTTTATGTAGAAGAGGTCAGCGATGGCAGCCCCTATGTTTCTCTCATGACAAGTGTACTTTGAAGCATTGATAACACCAAAAGGGAGAAAAAAAACTTAGAGAAACTCAGGTAAAGGGGCCAAAACAGCTGAGATTGGGTACTTGCAATGCTTTTTATCATTTATGTAAAACTATTATCCCAAAAGGAAAATAACTGTTGCTGTAACTTTTAAAAAGGTATTAGCTGGAGTTTGGAATTAACTTATTAGTCAAGACCATCAAAATCTACTAGAGTATGTAAGGCTACCCTCCCCACAGACTGACAATGCTGATGTCCAAAGGTGTCTCTGCTGCTCCTCCATTCAAAGTGGAGACACCCTAAGACAGGAAATGTGTTACTGGCAGGATCACCAGGTGAAAATAAAGGAAAAAGGCCTAAAAAAGGAAACCAATGCAGCACCCGCAATACAAGATTAGTAAGCTTCTTTACTTTCCATGGGTAGGTAAAGAATTTTAGGGTTAGGTTAAGTGCTTAGGGTTCATTTTCAGGTTAAAGGGTCAGTCTGCACAAAATTGAAGTTTCCATATCTCTTTGGACAGGTATCTGCACTTTGTCACCCGAGCCTGTACACCTGCTGCACCAGTATTAGGGGTTCCCTCTGCTGGATATTTGTTTGATTGTATACTATGAAGAATGAATTTGCCTCATCCCTGGGCACATACTGCCCTAAATATAAGTATTACTTGGTACACCATCCAGCCGCAGCTGATGTCAGCCTCTCAGACTTTTACAGGCCACAATCAGCAGGGCTGGAAGTGAGCCTGTAGCTCCCACCGGCACCTAAACACCAGAGCTTCATGCATACGTTTGTTTGTAAGTCCCGGCTTCCTTCTGACCTTGCTTCTGCCTAATGCCTTGGTACCTTGCTGCCCGCCTGCTACCGAACCCACTATCCTAGTGACCTCGCTCCTGTATCCTGGCTCAACACTGCTATCCGAGTGTCTGCGACTACGGTCCTGCGACCAGCTGCGACTTCCTGCTGCAAGCCTGCCAGAAACTCTAGATCGCCAGATGTTCCAATTCCGCAGTACAAGCTGAGTGCCTCTTTAACCCCAGCTGACCCACGGTGCATGGCTGCCCTTCCTAATCTGATGGTTCTCCTGCCATCCCAAGGTCGCATCCTCTGCTGCAAGTTTCCAGGTTTACACCTGCAGGCACTTGTGTTCCTCCTGTCCCTCGGCTCCCTCTGTCCCACTCTCAGCGGGACCTGGGTTGGAGATACTAGAGAGGCCGTCCTCGTCATTTTAGTCTCCCTTCAGGTGCGTGACACTTAATTAGTAAATAGAGTCCACCTGTGTGCAATTTAATCTCAGTATTAGTAAAGCTGTTCTGTGAAGCCCTCAGAGGTTTGTTAGAGAACCATAGTGAACAAACAGCATCATGAAATCCAAGGAACATACCAGGTCAGGGATAAAGTAAAATAATATCCCAAGCTTTGAACACCTCACAGAGCAGATTTCAATCATAATCCGAAAATGGAAAGAGTATGGCACAACTGCAAATCTACCAAGACATGGCCGTCCACCTAAACTGACAGGCTGGGCAAGGAGAGCACTAATCAGAGAAGCAGCCAAGAGGCCCATGGTAACTCTGGAGGAGGTGGAGAGATCCACAGCTCAGGTGGGAGAATCTGTCCACAGGACAACTATTAGTTGTGCACTCCACAAACCAGGCCTTTATGGAAGAGTGGCAAGAAGAAAGACAGTGTTAAAAGAAAGCCATAAGGAGTCCTGTTTGCAGTTTGTGAGAAGCCATGTGGGGGACACAGCAAACATGTGGAAGAAGGTGCTCTGGTCAGATGAGACCAAAATTGAAATTTTTGGCCTAAAAGCAAAACGCTATGTGTGGCGGAAAACTAACACTGCACATCACCCTGAACACACCATAAGCATTTTCAGGCTTTTCTTCAGCAAGGGCAATGAAGCTGGTCAAAGTTGATAGGAATATGGATGGAGCCAAATACAGGGCAATCTTAGAAGAAAACCTGTTAGAGTCTGCAAAAGACTTGAGACTGAGGCAGAGGTTCACCTTTCAGCAGGACAATGACCCTAAATATACAGCCAGAGCTACAATGGAATGGTTTCCATCAGAGTTCTCCAAACTATTGGTCTCCAAACTATGGCCCTCCAGTTGTTCAGGAACTACAATTTCCATCATGCCTAGTCATGTCTGTAAATGTCAGAGTTTTACAATGCCTCATGTGACGTGTAGTTCCGCAACAGCTGGAGGGCCATAGTTTTGAGATCCCTGGTTTAGATCAAAGCATATTCATGTGTTAGAATGACCCAGTCAAAGTTCAGACCTAAAACTAATTGAGAATCTGTAGCAAGACTTAAAAATTGCTGTTCACGACACTCTCCATCCAATCTGACAGAGCTTGAGCTATTTTGCAAAGAAGAATGGGCAAAAATGTCACTTTCTAGAAGTGCAAAGCTGGTAGAGACATCCCCAAAAAGACTTGCAGCTGTAATTGCAGTGAAAGGTGGTTTTGCAAAGTTTTGACTCAGGGGGGCGCCATACAAATGCACACCACATTTTTCACATATTTATTTGTAAAACATCTTTTGAAAACCATTTATCATTTTCCTTCCGCTTCACAATTATGTGCCACTTTGTGTTGGTCTATCACATAAAATCCCAATAAAATACATTTACATTTTTGGTTGTAACATGACAAAATGTGGAAAATTTCAAGGGGTATGAATATTTTTTCGAGGCACTGTATACGTGTCTAGGTCAAATTTCATTAATGGGGTTTACAACCACTTTAAGTTAGGGTGGATTTTGTAATAAACTTCTAAACTTTTTACAAGTGCATCAATAAGTGGCTTTAGCATTCTCACCAAAAGTGTAATATTTTATTTCAGGAGGCAGCGTGGCACTTGTCACATCTTTAATGTTCTCATCATCATCAACAAAGTTCTGTGCTCGGGATGCGTGCCAGAATGCCATGAACCTGGCAATAAAAGAAGCTGCAAAGATTGCCAACATTCCAAAATCCAGGATATTCCACAGCTCGAACAGGTACTCTCGGGGGCCTTGGGTCCAAATCTCCTTACATTCTGACCAGATCATACCTGTGTGGAGGCAACACAGCTGGTTAATAAATCCAAAATACATGATTAATTGCAGGCATTAAACAATACATTTCAGATACTAAACATAGCACAATGAGCAGATGCAGACTTAATCCACCCAGAGAGGATGTAAAGCACTGGGGGACAGATCTGCTCATGGCATTAGGCTAGATTCAGAAATATAAGCGTATAAGGGTCCTTACAATGTGACTCAGATTAGAATGGGACTTGAAGATAGCCGCTAATACAAATAAATGGAAGGCTTTTACTGACATCTCATACAAACCCCTTTATAACTGCATGTGTGAATACGGTGTGACATATAGTGCATAGATACTGAAGTCTGCATTTTTTTTATTTAGGTAGAATAAAGATGAGTAAAAATATCTATATACCATGAAGATAGCCACTTCACCCACCTATAGATAGAACACATTAAAGTTTCACAAGTATCCATGTAACAGCAATAAACATCATAAACAACTAAAGGCAAAACTTTTTTTTATAATTTTGGAAAGAGTAAGGGAGGGTTATAACTGCTGTCAGGTTTTTTTTGCCATCTGTTTCCCATCAGGAAGATTTTCCTTAATTTCCTGTCCCATAGCCAAAACAGGAAGTGAGAGGAAATCCCTTTAATCACTTGACCTCCAGAAGGTTTTACCCCCTTCACGACCAGATCATTTTTTTGCTATTCAGCACTGTGCTACTTTAACTGGCAATTGTGTGGTCATGCAACTGTATGCTGATTACATTTATATGATTTTTTTTTCACACAAATAGAGCTTTTTGATTACCACAGATTTTTTTTGCAAAATAAAGGGATTTTTTTAAATACAATATTTTCTACTTTCTGTTATAAAACATATCCAATAAAATGAAATGTATTCATAAATTTAGGCCAAAATGTATTCTGCTACATGTCTTTGGAAAAAAAAAACAGAATAAGTGTACATCAATTGGTTTGCATTAAAGTTATATTGTGTACAAACTATGTTAAATACAGTTTTGCTAAATAGTTTGCTTACCCTGGCAGAAATGTAGAAATTTTGACATTAATATTGAAAATATGACCGATCATGCCAAAAAACTGTCTTTTTTTATTTAAGGATAGCAATCACATGAAGCCATTTATTATCACATAGTTTTTTGGATCCTTTTTATATCATAGTGATAACGGAAATCACCCAAATGGCCCTGATAAAAAGTTTACATACCCTGGAATGTTTGCCTTGGTACAGACACAGAAGGTGGCACACACAGGTAAAATGGCAATTAAAGGTTAATTTTCGACAATTGTGGCTTTTTAAATCACAATTAGTGTCTGTGTATAAAAAGTCAATGTGTTTGTTAGCTCTCACGTGGATGCACTAAGCAGGCTAGACACTGAGTCACGAAGAGGTAGAAAAGAACAGTCAAAAGACCTGTGTAACAAGGTAATGAAACTTTAGAAAGATGGAAAAGGATATAAAAAAATATCCAAAGCCTTGAATATGCCAGTCAGTAGTGTTCAATCACTTAATAAGAAGTGGAAAATTTGGGGATCTCTTGAAACAAAGCCCGAGGTCAGGTAGATCAAGAAAGATTTCAGCCACAACTGCCACAGGAATTGTTCGGGATACAAACAAAAACCCACAGGTAACCTTAAGAGAAATACAGGCTGTTCTGGAAAAATATGGTGTCTTTGTTTTTAAGGAGCACAATACGATGATACTTGAACAAAAAAAAAAGTTGCATGGTCAAGTTGCCAGAAAGAAGCCTTTACTATACAAGTTCCACAAAAAAGCCTGGTTACAATATGCCCAACAACACCTTGACATGCCTCATTGACTTTTTTGCGGCATTGGCGCAGTAAAGGCTTCCTTCTGGCAGATCAGCCATACAGCTCTTCTTTGTTCAAGTATTGTTGAATTGTGCTCCTTAAAAACAACCACACCGTCTTTTTGGAGAGCAGCCTGTATTTCTCCTGAGGTTACCTGTGGGGGTTTTCTTTGTATCCTGAGCAATGGGACGAGAGACCAAATTCAATATTATCTTAATTATATATTAAATATAATAAAACAATTAGTCTTAAAATGTGGTATGAATGGCCGCGGCCCTTTATTATTGGTATGACGATATATAACCAAAAACAACCAATATATATTTGACAATATAACATTTTATAACCTTACATAGATTAACATACCAATGGTTCAGCTATAAAAGCTCGAACCAACCAATTTATAACAAAAACCACTATCTTTTTCAAAAGAAAGGATATTCAAAATGGGGAAGGACCGTGACAAGGGGAGGGAGAGAGGGGTGCCTTTTCTTCTGCTGCAGCCGTTGTTCTGATGAAAACTGTTGGTCTTATTTCTTTTATAACCTCTTCTTTCTTCTTATAGGTTCGTTGAATCACCTGACCAACTGTAGAATCTTCTAGAAGTCAAATGTCAGCTGACAGGTAAGTGACCAATTAATAACCGTATTTTATTTTTTAAATTTAAATCGAACTGCCCTATTGATTTGTCCCTATTCCCATAGGTAGGGGGCCCTATTGCGTTCCCCCTACTTTCATGGGACTAGAGACCAAATTCAATATTATCTTAATCATATATTAAATATAATAAAACAATTAGTCTTAAAATGTGGTATGAATGGTCGCGGCCCTTTATTACTGGTATGGCGATATATGACCAATAACAACCTTAGGAGAAATACAGGCTGTTCTGGAAAAATATGGTGTGGTTGTTTTTAAGGAGCACAATACGATGATACTTGAACAAAAAAAAAAGTTGCATGGTCAAGTTGCCAGAAAGAAGCCTTTACTATACAAGTTCCACAAAAAAGCCTGGTTACAATATGCCCAACAACACCTTGACATGCCTCATTGACTTTTTTGTGGCATTGGCGCAGTAAAGGCTTCCTTCTGTCAGCTCATCCATGCAGCTCTTCTTTGTTCAAGTATCGTTGAATTGTGCTCCTTAAAAACAACCACACCGTCTTTTTGGAGAGCAGCCTGTATTTCTCCTGAGGTTACCTGTGGGGGTTTTCTTTGTATCCTGAGCAATGGGACGAGAGACCAAATTCAATATTATCTTAATTATATATTAAATATAATAAAACAATTAGTCTTAAAATGTGGTATGAATGGCCGCGGCCCTTTATTACTGGTATGACGATATATAACCAATAACAACCAATTTATATTTTATAACCTTACATAGATTAACATACTAATGGTTCAGCTATAAAAGCTCGAACCAACCAATTTATAACAAAAACCACTATCCCACACGCCAGGCTCTTTATTTCAAATGAGCCAGGCACCCCACTCAGGCCACGGTCAATTCTATACAAGAACTAAAATCCAGGTTGAGAATATCACAACAGATGTCAGATAGATGGACCTGGTCAAAACGATAAAAACCAGGCAAACCACCTTCCAAATCGACATGACAGAAGGACAGTCCATCAATTGAGGGCATAAATAATAATAATCATTCTGTTAATCCTTTTACGGATCCTCCCCAGATAGAAAAATTCCGGATTATTCAACCATTTAATCCTCTGAATAATCTCAGAGAAAACTAAAATGGTGGATGGCAGAACTACACAAAGATGCAAAAGATCCACCTTAATCTGAACAATTAAATCTAACGTTTTATAAGTATCTAAATCATTTCCAGATAAATGTAAAATAATATCAGCAGGAGGAGGCCAAGAGGAAAATAAAGAAGTCAGAAAAGGACAAAGATCGAAGCAGGACATGTTTCTGCAGCCGTACCAAAATATTTTGTAAGCTGTGCTGTCGAGACCTAAGTTGAGTAAATAACTTTTTAGGGAAGCTCTCATGTTTGCCCAATAAACGAAAGAAGGTCTTACAATCCAAATATAACAGGGGGATCCTATAAAAAAATTAGAAAAAGAACAAATTAGGCCTAGCATATGACCCGAAACAGTCAGATTTCCAACCACCCAGACTTTTGATAGCGTGGGACGACAAACCCAACCTAGAGGCTTCGGTACTGCACCAATTTGAAAAGAATGTGATGTGATATGCAAGTGGCCTAAACCGATATGGCAAAGGCATCTTTTCAAAATTGTCTTGAACTGGTATTGAGTAAGGGGAAGGCCGGAGCTATGTATTAAAAGAAGACCAGACTGTTTGGGGCGTAATAGCAAGTATCTCAATAATAAGGAGAAAACACAGATCGGAGAACCATGCATTTTATGAATGACAATCCAAAGACCTTTTCTCAATTGGTCTGTTTTGCTAAAACGTAACAAGATTCAGACGCAATCAGTATACATAATGACATCAGGAATCAAAAGGCCTCCGGAAAATGATGAAGACCTCGGAAATAATTCGGAAATATAAAATGCTCCGAAGAAACAGAGGCAAAAAGAAACTTGTAAAAGAAGAGTTTCGTAATTCGAAAAACAAATGGTGGAGGAGGCAATCAAGCCTGAAAATATTTTTTACGGTACCCTTTAAGGGCCTGCGTAACAGAAAAGAAATGCGAGCCAGGAGGAAAACCTCTTATTTTATTATTCATTTATTATGAATCAATATTTCCGAGAAATAATGTATAGGCAAATGGGCGGAGTTTCGAAAAGAGCACCACAAGGACCACGCGGCGTTGTATTGCGCCCACGTGGAGGAGGCCAAAGAATTTGAGATAGCTGACGTCACCGAGGACAAACCACCGACCACAACTGTTCCGGTCATGGAGAACCCAATAGAACTGCATCCGGCCCCAAACTGCGGAATCGTTCCAGCTGAAATCGGAACAAAGAATCAGCAACATTGTTAACATGACCCAAAATATATTTAACTTTAATCCACAAATTAAAAGTAAGGCATTTGAAAACCAATCGTCTTAATACTGCTAAAACTGGTAAAGATGTAGATGTCATACAACTGATAGCAAACGCAACGCCTTTGTTATCGGAATGAAAGAGAATACGAGAATTCCGTAGTTGATCGCCCCAGAGCTCAAGAGCTACTAAAATAGGAAAAATTTTAAGTAATACAATGTTTTTAGCCAATCCTCGATCCACCCAAGAAATAGGCCAAAAATTCATAGACCAACGACCGTGACAAAATGCACCATAACTGAGAGAACCTGCTGCATCAGTAAATAATGAAATAGCAGAGGCATCACAAAATGGTGTTTTCCAAAAAGAACAGCCATTATAAGATACTAAAAATTCATCCCAAACCAAAAGATCTGACGAAATCAGATGTAATACATATAAAATGAAAAGGTGATTTAAAACCCGCTAAAGCCTTATATAATCTCTTAGAAAAAACCAGACCGATAGGGATGATTTGAGTCACGAAAGCAAGCAAACCCAATAATGATTGTAAGGTTGCCAAAACATCTACAGATGACCTGGAATTCACTAAGCAAATAAAGACAATGTGAAGAATTGGCCGGACCCATAAATAAGAAGTCATCCAAGTAGTGTATTATATTAGTAGATTCGGATTGAAATGAGACTGTCCATTCAAGAAAGGAAGCAAAAGCTTCAAAATATTTGCAAGACAAGGAGCAGCCCATGGGCAGACATTTATCATAATAGTAGGCTCCATTAAAGTAAAAACCCAGAGAGCTAAAAGCGGAATGATGAATAGGGAATAAACGGAAAGCCGATTTAAAGAGGGGGTTCACCCACACCGCCAAAAAAAAAAATATTAAAAGCCAGCAGCTACAAATACTGCAGCTGCTGACTTTTAATACATGGCCACTTACTTGTCCCAGGGTCCAGCGATGTTGGCAGGGGACGCCGAGAACCCGCTCGGTTCTCGGCAGCTGCCGCCGCCATCCTAAGTGAGGGAATCAGGAAGTGAAGCGTTGCGGATTCACTTCCCGGTTCCCTACTGCGCATGCGCGAGTCGCGCTGTGCGTCCCAAGTGGTCCCCTCTAGCTCCTGGGAGCTAGAGGGGACCAGCAGACAGCGCGGTGGGGACGGGAAGAGGCGTAGACTCCCATGGGAGTCTATGCCGGAAGTGGGTGCAAATACCTGTCTTAGACAGGTATCTGCACCCCCCTCCCCCCTGAAAGGTGCCAAATGTGACACCGGAGGGGGGGAGGGTTCCGAAAAGCGGAAGTTCCATTTTTGTGTGGAACTCCGCTTTAATGTCAGCTTTTCACAAGCAAAGCGGACTGTCCAAGCAAACGTATTTTAAAAACTGCGTCATCAAATGACACATAAGAAACAGAACATTCAACAGGGTCAATAGTAGCGTTAAGGGATGAACCGACAGGATAAAACAGGTGGTGTATTAAGCAAAAACTATTTTTTTTTCTTATGTATTAAGCCAAGAGGTGAGACTCTAAAGTTTCGAAATGGCGGCGAAAGAAAGGGGCCTTCAACTCTACCTTCATTAACCTCTTTCAAAATTTTTTCGGATACTATATCAGGAAAACAATGAAGGGAGATTATCATGACAAACACAACCTGTGCCATCAAACTCCAGCAATCGAAAACCAACAGAAAATCCACTAATTATGAGATCCGCTGTTGGACGGTCTGGCCATATTTGAAGAAATGGTAACATGGCGATTCGTTTCACTGGCGTTATTGCCAGAATGAAAATTATCCCTAGAATGAGACGTAGCAGCCTGAGACAATTTTTTGAAGCAATGAATAGCAGGATGAGCACCAGCGCAGGTAGCGCATTCATGCTTGTAGGGACAGGAATTAGGCCATTTACACTGCCCTTCATTAAACCCAAATCACAAACCTTTTTTAAAAGGCCCAGGCTCTGAAGATAGAGAAGGCAATATTTGTTTCCTAGGGATCAACAGGTTTAGCCACAAACCCACATCTTTAGAACCCCATTTTAAATGTTTGTGAACCGCTAATTATTGTCTGAAGGATTCATCGTAATAGAACCACGCTAACCTTGAAAACTTTTTAAAAGCTTCAAGGATAAATTCAATGAGTTGAAACATCCCGCAACATAAATCAGGACGTTTCTCACCCATAATGCTAGCATATATGCAAAAGGCTTGCAGCCAATTGTTGAAAGAGCGTGGTATTGACTTGCGCCTATCAGCCTCAAATTTATCAGAATCCTTCTTATCCAGACGATTCTCTTTAAAGGAAGGAAGGAGAGAAAGAAGGTCAATATATTCGCCTCTCCAAATTTTATCTTTAATAGAGGCAGACAAATGAAAACTGAGAGGCGAGACTTCACAAACTGGCACTTCCTTAAAACAGCTTTCAGGAACTGAAGGAACAGAAACTCGGTCATTTACAGATGACATAAGTGGCGATACATTTATCGCCATAACAGGAGAAGCTGATACATCAACATCTTTCCATGCCTGCAACAAAGGATTTTCAGAACAAAAAGGCAAGCCGCTAATACATGTTTTGAAATACTCAGTAAAGGAATTAAATGACAGTAACAACGAACGTAATTGTTCAGACTAACCATTATTATCGATCTGTGTGTTAGGAGATGAAGATGCAGTCTGAGCAGAGGACTCCTGCGAAACTTCAGCCGCTGGCGACAAATTTGACACAGCATATGGTAAATTGACAAGAGGCAAAGAAACTGCAGCCAAAAAGTTTGTAGTTTTTTTAAAACGACAAAGATGTGGATGGACATGACTATAATTGATAGGGTTAATAAATGAACAATCCTGTTGCAATGAAGGATCAATAAATTGGAAATCTGGAGAAGATTGTGATATATTTTTAACACTGGAAGATGCATTGTTAATCAAAAGCTTTTTAGGTAATGATATACTAGCTGAAGATATTGCAGAGTGAGAGCGCAAAGGGTTAATATTTTTACCATCAACTTTTTTCTTTTTAGGTGCAGGCTGGCCCCTGGATTCGATCCAGCAGCCTGGCTTCTGTTTCTACCTCTGTGGGCGTCCAGGCGGCATTGCACATGCTCCAGCATCGCCTTCTGCGTCTAGCCTGCGCCCAGATGATAAAGGAGGGGAGGAAACAAGCGGCCTGGGCGGAACTACTGAATGGCCACACAGAGAAGGAGGAGAGGGCAGAATAGGAGGCTGCACTGGAGGAGGAGCCGGAACGACAGAAAGTAAAGGGGCAGAAGGAACTGGTTGAACCGGAAGGCATACAGGGAGAGAAGTAGTTGGCGCGGAAGAGACCGGAGGCAAGACGGACAGAGGAGGGGGGGGGGAACCAGGAACAACAGCCGAGAATGTTGGAGGGAGAGGTGGCAGAGAAGCCGTGGAAGGGTCGGAAGACAAGCAGAACCTCATCCAGGCATCGCCATCAGGAGCAGAGGCCCTCTCTATCAGCTGACGCAGCAAAGAATTCATGGCGAGTGGGAGAACAACACAGGGGGTGTCTTTTCTTCTGCTGCAGCCGTTGTTCTGATGAAAACCGTTGCTCTTTTTTCTTTTATAACCTCTTCTTTCTTCTTAAAGGTTCGTTGAATCACCTGACCAACTGTAGAATCTTCTAGAAGTCAAATGTCAGCTGACAGATAAGTGACCAATTAATAACTGTATTTTATTTTTTAAATTTAAATCAAACTGCCCTATTGATTTGTCCCTATTCCCATAGGTAGGGGGCGGTATTGCGTTCCCCCTACTTTCATTCTTCCACCAGTTGTGGCTGCAATCTTTCTTGGTCTACCTGACCTTGGCTTGGTATCAAAAGAGCCCCTAATTTTCCACTTTTAATAAGTGATTAAACAGTACTGAATGGCATATTCAAGGCTTTGGATATCTTTTTATATCCTTTTCCATCATTGTAAAGTTTCATTACCTTGTTACGCAGGTCTTTTGACTGTTCTTTTCTACCTCCTCATGGCTCAGTGTCTAGCCTGCTCGGGGCATCCATGTGAGAGCTAACAAACTCATTGACTATTTATACACAGACACTAATTGTGATTTAAAAAGCCACAAATGTGGGAAATTAACCTTTAATTGGCATTTTAACCTGTGTGTGCCACCTTCTGTGCCTGTACCGAGGCCAAACATTCCAGAGTATGTAAACTTTTTATCGGGGCCATTTGGGTGATTTCTGTTATCATTATGATTTAAAAAGGGACCAAACAACTATGTGATAATACATGGCTTCATGTGATCACTATCCTTAAATAAAAGACAGTTTTTTGGCACGATCAGTCATATTTTCAATATTAATGTCAGCATTTCACAATTTCTGCCAGGATATGCAAACTTTTGAACACAGCTGTGTATATATTTGAAAATTGACCAATCCTGATGTACCAATGGTCTATCTTAATTAGTGAGGCTCTTAAGATGCCAGGACAGTACAAATACCCCCCAAATTACCCCTTTTTGGATAGTAGACAGTCTGAGGTATTTAGTAGGAGACATGGCGTAGTACAGTACAGCATCATCATATTACTGGTGTGGCAGTGATTTGGGATACTGACTGATGACTGGTAATTTCTTTAATTTTTTTTTATTTTTTAATTTTTTAATTTTACATTTTTGTGTTTACATACCTTCATCAAAGTAGTTCAGTGTCACCATAGTGACACTGTACTACTCTGGGGGGAGGGGAGTTTGGGGGGGGGGGGGGTGATCAGGGATTTTTTTTGTTACACTGTGATTGCTGTTACAGGGATGAACACTGTAAGGACAATCATTTGAACTGTCATGAATTGGTTTCCATTCATGACACCTTGCTTTCTGTTAACATGCTGTGATTGGCTACAGCTAAACACATGGTAGAGGATGCTTTGATTGGCCCAGGTGCCATGTGATACCTGTGGGCCAATCACAGCATGACTACAGAAAAGACAGCTGTTATGAATGAAACTCATTTATAATAGTTGTGTATACAATGTGATTGTAAAGCGATCACGTGATCCCCTGTCCACTCAATGCGGCCAGGTACCAGGAACCGTATATATACTGTACGTTGCTGAGCCTACCCGTGCCGCCTGCCAACAGTAAAAGTACTGTGGGCGGTGTTAAACTGGTTAAAGTGAGGGAACCCCCGGTTTTGTCACCAAAACTCTCCCATTGGGAGATTTCTTCTCAATTCCTATTCTGAGGACAGTCCAGAATTTGTGATTTTCTTCCACTTTTACTGATAATGTAGGGTGACCAGATGTCCAGGATGACAAGATTCCAGCGCCAGAACACAAATTTGAAGGTTAACCACTTGCTGACCGCGCTATAGTCGAATGGTGGCTACAGTGCGGATGGCTAGTTCTGGGAGGCCGCCAAATGACTGCCTCCCGTGATTGTGCCTGCTGCGGTGTGTGGGTGGCGCGATCTGTGATCACAGTGTCCAGAGGACAAATGTGACACTCCGGTGTCACATTTGGCACCTTTCGGGGGGGGGAGCAGGTACCTGTATAATCCAGGTATATGCTCCCACTTCTGAGCATAGATCACCGCAGTATCCCCGGCTATCTAAACCATGTCCGGCCCAGCCCCCGGGCCCCCTCCCCCCCCCCGCTGTTTTCTGGGAGACACACAGATCCCAGAAGACAGCAAGGACCAGTGAGAACGCGCAGTGCAAGGCTTCACTTCCCGATTCCCTTACCGAAGATGCCGTCGCCTCTACCGGGAGCCGAGGGACAGATCGGCTTTGGGTGAGGACATGGCGAGTGCCCTGGGCAGGTAACTGGCTTAATATTAAAAGCCAGCAGCTGCAGTATTTGTAGCTGCTGACTCTTGTTTTTATATTTTTTTAGCAGGACTCCGCTTTAAGATTTACCACACAGGAATATAATTTTATCTCCTCTGATCCATCAATGCAACAAAGTATCAGCTTTTGAAAAAGTGTACAAGGAGCCTCTGCACCAGAAATGTATGTTGTCATTAACAGAGACAGAGTATTGGAATCGTAGGAAAGTGTGCAGGAACATTCATTGTGGGCATAATGTTAATTTGAGTTAATTTGAGTACAGAAGTTACATAGCTACATAGTTACATAGTAGGTGAGGTCGAAAAAAGACACAAGTCCATCAAGTCCAACCTATGTTACAAGCGAGCAGCATAATTTTAAATAAATAAATAGGATATACTGTATAATGCATATGTTTAAATGAAATCTGTTTGGCCTCATGAGCTCAAAAATGCCTTTTTTACAGGCGTTAGAAGCTTCCCCCCCCCCCCCTCTAAACGCCCTTCTATGTTAGCCTATGTACACATGAACACATAGGCATTTACAGGAGTTTAGAGGCAGGAAAAAAAATCATCACTTGAGCGTTTTGGCAGAAAAAAACGCCAAAACGACTAAACACATCTAAATGCACTTAAAGAGGAGGGCTACTAAAAAAAAAAAAAATAAAAAAAATAAAAGTCAGCAGCTACAAATACTGGAGCTGCTGACTTTTAATTGGACACTTACCTGTCCCTGGGTCCAGCGATGCGGGGGATCGAAGCCCCGCTCATCTCCCCCTCCGTTCGGCGGCGCCGGCATTGCAACTGTGGGCGCCGGGCTGTGGCTTCACAGCCTGGCACCCACTGAGCATGCGCGAGCTGTAATGGGTCCCAGATGATTGACAGGAGGGAGGGAGCAGAGCTGAGCCCTTCCTGTGCCGAGACGGAAGTGATGTCACCAGCCCAGGCACTGAAAGGGGCAGACTACGAGGGACCCCCTAGCAACAGGCATTTAGAGGTGAGTAAAAAAAAGAAAAATATCCAAATTTTTTTTGTATTTTTTTTTAGGATTTTTCATGCAGTTTTTTACTTTTGGGTGGAACACCACTTTAAGCACTAGGTGTGTTTAGCGCTTGAGCATTTTTTTCATTTCAATGGCCAGATAAAAGTAATGTTCTCTGTCCATATTCTGTTTGCAGAAAAGCATACACAATAGGAAAAAGTAAAAAATTTTAACATATGATTGTGCTGAGGTTTATGTGTGTCTGTGAGACTCTCCCTTTTGGCACAGTATTTAAAGCATATTTAACCACACCTCTTTAAGCTCCTCCCACAGCACAGTGTGGCCATGCTACATCATTACGCTCCTTCATATGCCCATGGGTGCCTTAAATCTTTCTGAATCCTAGCAATGCCTCTTAAACAGAAGTTCTAATTTAAAGTTTATACTTTACAAAGCTGGTCTAAAGCATCCTAATGGGGATAGTAGTTTATAATAATGCCACGTACACACGGTCGGATTTTCCGACGGAAAATGTGTGATAGGACCTTGTTGTCAGAAATTCCGACCGTGTGTAGGCTCCATCACACATTTTCCATCGGATTTTCCGACACACAAAGTTTGAGAGCAGGCTATAAAATATTCCGACAACAAAATCCATTGTCGGAAATTCCGATCGTGTGTACACAAATCCGACGGACAAAGTGCCACGCATGCTCAGAATAAATAAAGAGATGAAAGCTATTGGCCACTGCCCCGTTTATAGTCCCGACGTACGTGTTTTACGCCACCGCGTTCAGAATGATCGGATTTTCCGACAACTTTGTGTGACCGTGTGTATGCAAGACAAGTTTGAGCCAACATCCGTCGGAAAAAATCCTAGGATTTTGTTGTCGGAATGTCCGAACAAAGTCCGACCGTGTGTACGGGGCATAACTCTTAAAGCAGAGTTCCACTTGTTCTTGTGTCTATTAAAATTCAGCAGCTGCAAAAAGTGTAGATGCTGACTTTTAATAAACACACAGTCACCTGTCCCAGAATCCAGCGATGTGGCCGTTCGAACCCTCGGTCTTTCCCTCTCCTCTTCCCGGCGCCGGCATTACAAGTGTGGGCACCCGGCTGTGACAGCTTGCAGCTTCACAGCCGGGTGCACACTGCACATGTGCGAGTTGTGCTGCGCCTCCTCAATGGCTAGGCAATCTTCTGGGACCTGTGACATGTCCCAGAAGATTGAAGGGAGGGAGTGTGCTCAGTAGCCTGAGCGGAAGTGGGAGCGGGTACCTGTCAAAACTACTGTAGCTACTCGCTCCCCCTAAAAAAAAAATTCATGCCAAATGTGGCATGGGAGAGGGGGGAGGAATGCTTAAAGTGGAACTTCCTCTTTTGGGTGGGAGCTTCACTTTAAACTGGCCAAAAATATAAACAGACTACTGCACTGCATAATTGTTGGCATATCTAAAGAGGATTGCACAATAAAAGCATACATGAACCCTCACCTTGCAAAACAACCAATTCAGTTTAAAATGGAAGTTAGAAGATTTGTGTATACATATAAAAAAAAAAAAAAACATTATGAATACATTCTCTTCCTCTTTTATATAAGTAACATAACCTCTGTTCTCAGCTGCATAAGGAGCTCAGAGAGCTGGGAGAGGAAAAACAGCAGTACAATGGTCTTGCCAGTAAAAAGCTGTGAAGATGGGGGGTTGGGGGTGGGCATGTCATCACAAGTCTAATCATTGGTGGAGAGCATACTGAGTTCCCAGCACAGCCAGAAAACTAACCAAACAGTGCTCACTCTCAAGCCTGGTGTGGTCAGTTTTTAATAGGAAAGCAGAGGGACTGGCAAGAACACTAGTGATTTCACACCAAGGAAGCAATACAAAGAGAGCATGATCATTTTTCATATAAGTACAGTGCATGGTAGGGCAGGCAAATATCAGGAATAGGGATGAGCTTCGTGTTCGAGTCGAACCCGCGGCATCGCAGTGCATTGCTGGCTGATGATTGGCCAAGCATGCACTATGACCCGCATGCTTGGCCAATCACAGCGCCGTCAGTAGAGAGAGCTGTAATTGGCCAAAGCCAGGGTGGCTTTGGCCAATTATGGCTCAGGGGATTTAGTACACGCCCCACACTATATAAGGCCGCCTGCACGGCGGCCCTGTGTAGTGTGTTCCGGTGTGCTGAGAGATAGAGAGAGAGACAGACAGTGTCATTTGATTTGAGTTAGATAGATTAGGCAGAACAGTCAGTCAGTTAGCTGTACTTACAGTGTATTGTGTATATATATGCATCCCAGGTGTTGCATATATATATATACACTGTATTCAGTTTAGCTAGATCCGTTCCTGTTATCTTCTATCTAGACTATTTACATTTGGTGCAGTGCGTCCTGCTCACAGTGTTCAGCTAGATCCGTTCCTGCTATTTACATTTAGTGCAGTGCGTCCTGCTCACAGTGTTCAGCTAGATCCGTTCCTGCTATTTACATTTAGTGCAGTGCGTCCTGCTCACAGTGTTCAGCTAGATCCGTTCCTGCTATTTACATTTAGTGCAGAGCGTCCTGCTCACAGTGTTCAGCTAGATCTGTTCCTGTTATTTACATTTAGTGCAGTGCGTCCTGCTCACAGTGTTCAGCTAGATCCGTTCCTGCTATTTACATTTAGTGCAGTGCGTCCTGCTCACAGTGTTCAGCTAGATCCGTTCCTGCTATTTACATTTAGTGCAGTGCGTCCTGCTCACAGTGTTCAGCTAGATCCGTTCCTGCTATTTACATTTAGTGCAGTGCGTCCTGCTCACAGTGTTCAGCTAGATCCGTTCCTGCTATTTACATTTAGTGCAGTGCATCCTGCTCACAGTGTTCAGCTAGATCCGTTCCTGCTATTTACATTTAGTGCAGTGCGTCCTGCTCACAGTGTTCAGCTAGATCCGTTCCTGCTATTTACATTTAGTGCAGTGCGTCCTGCTCACAGTGTTCAGCTAGATCCGTTCCTGCTATTTACATTTAGTGCAGTGCGTCCTGCTCACAGTGTTCAGCTAGATCCGTTCCTGCTATTTACATTTAGTGCAGTGCGTCCTGCTCACAGTGTTCAGCTAGATCCGTTCCTGCTATTTACATTTAGTGCAGTGCGTCCTGCTCACAGTGTTCAGCTAGATCCGTTCCTGTTATTTACATTTAGTGCAGTGCGTCCTGCTCACAGTGTTCAGCTAGATCTGTTCCTGCTATTTACATTTAGTGCAGTGCGTCCTGCTCACAGTGTTCAGCTAGATCCGTTCCTGCTATTTACATTTAGTGCAGTGCGTCCTGCTCACAGTGTTCAGCTAGATCCGTTCCTGCTATTTACATTTAGTGCAGTGCGTCCTGCTCACAGTGTTCAGCTAGATCCGTTCCTGTTATTTACATTTAGTGCAGTGCGTCCTGCTCACAGTGTTCAGCTAGATCCGTTCCTGCTATTTACATTTAGTGCAGTGTGTCCTGCTCACAGTGTTCAGCTAGATCCGTTCCTGCTATTTACATTTAGTGCAGTGCGTCCTGCTCACAGTGTTCAGCTAGATCCGTTCCTGTTATCTTCCTACTGACAGGCAGGCTTGTCTGGTTACAGTATATAAAGCTACCTGAAGAAAATTACAGGTGTTCTATCCCAGCTTAGTGCAGCTACAGGCCATTAGTATGTCTGGAAGGCCAAGAAGGAGAGGCAGACAGTCACAAGCCAATAAGAGAGGGCAAGCAGGCTCTGTGTCTAGTGCTGGTCGTGGAGACGGTGCATCCTCATCAGCACGTGGCCATGGGACACGCTTGGCCTTTTTTTCGGCAGCTGGCCGTGTTGAGCCGCAACATGCGGAAGACTTGGTCGAGTGGATGACCAAGCCGTCCTCATCCTCCTCATCCTCTCTCACCCATGCCCAGGGTGCTTTGTCTGGCAAAGCAGCGGCCTCTTCCCTCAGCTCAATGTCATCAGTGACTCCTTCCCTAGCTCCACCATGTCCTCCTGAGGATTCCCTCGAACTGTTTGACCACAGTGTTGGGTACATGCTCCAAGAGGATGCCCAGCGTTTGGAAGGCTCTGATGATGATACTGAGCTCGATGAAGGCAGTAACATGAGCACGGACAGAGGGGGTGCCCAAGAAGGACAGCAATCTGGCAGTCATGCTCCCCCTGCTGCAGCATACTGCCAGGTTTGCTCCAGTGATGAGGAGGGAGGGGATGATGAGGTCACTGACTCAACGTGGGTGCCTGATAGGAGAGAGGAGGAGGAGGAGGAGGAGGCGGCACATCACCAACGAGGCAGGATGCCCTCCAGGGGCCAGCCTAAGGGCAGCACATTGACTGCATCACACCCCAAAGCTCCACATGTGCAGGGCGCTGCAGTCTCTGCGCGTTATTCAAAAAGTTCTTTGGTGTGGGCCTTTTTTGAGACGAGTGCATCAGATCGCACCGCTGCTATTTGGAACATATGTCTCAAGCGTATCTCGCGTGGCCAAAACATCTCCCGCTTGGGTACCACATGCTTGACCAGACATATGTTGACCTGCCATGCAGTTCGTTGGCAAGCGTATCTAAAAGACCCACACCAAAGAACAAAGAGGATCTCTCCTTGCTCCTCATCAGCTGAGATTTCCAACCCCACTAGACCTTCAGTCCTCTCTGAGACCTGCAGTGAGAGGAATGAAGGTGTAGAATTAGGTGTGTCACAGCCAAGTACTTGTGGGCAATCTGCTTTTGGTACACCGACGTCAGATTGTACCAGGCAAATTTCCCTGCCGCAGCTGCTGCACCGCCGAAAGAAGTTTGCTCCCAGCCATCCACATGCCCAGCGGTTGAATGCTAGCTTGGCAAAATTGCTAGCACTTCAACTGCTGCCTTTTCAGTTGGTAGACTCTGCCCCCTTCCGTGAGTTTGTGGAATGTGCGGTTCCTCAGTGGCAGGTACCCAAACGCCACTTTTTCTCACGGAAGGCGATTCCGGCTCTCTACCGGCATGTGGAAGGCAATGTCCATGCCTCGCTGGACAGGGCGGTCAGCGGTAAGGTGCATATTACCGCTGACTCATGGTCCAGCAGGCATGGACAGGGACGTTACCTAAGTTTCACGGCGCATTGGGTGACTCTGCTGGCAGCTGGGAAGGATGCAGGACAAGGTGCAGTAGTGTTGGAGGTTTTTCCGCCACCACGCCTCCAAAATGCTGATTGTGACACACCTCTCTCCTCCACCCCCTCCTCTTCTTCTTCCTCCATGGCCTCTTCCTCGGAACCAGCGGTGCTCCGTAGGCGTTCAAGGGGCTACGCAAGTACGCAGGCCAAAAGATGCCATGCGGTGCTTGAGCTGGTGTGCTTGGGGGACAGGAGCCACACTGGGGCAGAGGTTCTGTCAGCTCTGCAGGGGCAGGTTCAGAGGTGGTTGACGCCACGCCAACTTAAGGCAGGAATGGTGGTTTGCGACAATGGCACCAACCTCCTCTCTGCCCTCCGACAGGGACAACTGACCCATGTGCCCTGTTTGGCTCACATCCTTAACTTGGTGGTGCAGCGGTTCTTGGGCAGGTACCCGGGCTTACAGGATGTCCTGAGGCAGGCCAGGAAAGTCTGTGTGCATTTCCGCCGGTCATATAATGCCAGTGCTCGGCTGTCGGACCTCCAAAAGGAGTTTAACCTGCCCAAGAACCGCCTAATCTGTGACATGCCCACCAGGTGGAACTCAACGTTGGCCATGCTGCAGCGGCTGCACACGCAGCAGAGGGCCATTAATGAGTACCTGTGCGACTATGGCACCAGGACAGGGTCAGGGGAGCTTGGTTTTTTTTCCCCACGCCAGTGGGCCATGATCAGGGATGCATGCACTGTCCTGTCACCATTCGAGGAGGCCACGAGGATGGTGAGCACTGACAGTGCATGCATCAGTGACACTGTCCCCCTTGTCCACCTGTTGGAGCACACGCTGCGTGGAATAATGGACAGGGCACTTGAGGTAGAACAGAGGCAGGAAGAGGAGGACTTCCTTAGCTCTCAAGGCCCCCTTTATCCAGACAGTGTTCCTGCGTGCCCGCCGATCACACAGGAAGAGGACGAGGAGGAGGAGGAGGAAGATTGTGTCAGTATGGAGGTGGAGAATGGCACTCAGCATCAGCAGCAGTCTTTAAGGGATCAGTCCCAAGGAACACATGGACTTGTACGTGGCTGGGAGGAGGTGGCTGCGGACGTTGTTGTCCTTAGTGACCCAGAGGACTCCGGACCGAATGCCTCAGCAAACCTACGCTGCATGGCCTCCCTGATCCTGCAAAGCCTGCGTAAGGATTCTCGTATTCGTGGTATCAAGGAGAAGGACCAATACTGGCTGGCAACCCTCCTTGATCCACGTTACAAGGGTAAGGTTGCGGACCTTATCTTGCCATCGCAGAGGGAGCAGAGGATGAAACATCTTCGGGAGGCCTTGCAGAAAGGTCTGTGCAACGCGTTCCCAGAGACTGGGAGGTTACAAACTCCTGTTTCTGGACAACGTGTTGCTGAGGCTTCGGTCAGTCAAAGAAGGAGCGGTGGAGAAGGTGGCCGTCTGACCGATGCGTTCAGATAATTTTTTGGTCCGCAGCCCCAAGGTATGATCGGTTCCAGCAACCATCGCGAGCGTCTGTTTTACATGGTGCAGGAATACCTAGGGGCAAGATCAGACTTGGACACCTTTCCCACCGAAAATCCTCTGGGTTACTGGGTCTTGAGGATGGATCACTGGCCAGAGCTTGCACAGTATGCAATTGAGCTACTGGCCTGTCCTGCATCCAGCGTTCTTTCGGAACGCACATTCAGTGCTGCTGGAGGCGTGGTAACCGATCACAGGGTGCGTCTGTCCACCGACTCGGTCGATCGGCTGACCTTCATAAAAATGAATCAGTCTTGGATCACCACCAGCTACCAAGCACCTGATGCTGATGTAACCGAATAATTTTTTTTGAAGTCTCAGATCCCTTCAAAGACTGCCTATGCTGATGCTGAGTGACTATCCCTGAGTAATTATCCTCTTCCTCCTCAATCATCACGCTGATAGCTTGTAAGAACATTTTTGGTTCTGGGCGCCACCACCAGTGCCTAAGGCACAATTTTTCAGCCCCTGTTTAACAGGGGCGTGTAATTACAATTTTTGATGTAATACTTTGCAGCAGGGCTCGTTCCTGCATTCCAACTAGAGTGTCTGTGAGGGGTTGCAGTGTTGTGGCACCAGCACCAGTGCCTAAGGCCCAATTTTTCTGCCCCTGTCTAACAGGGGCGTGTAATTACAATTTTTGATGCAATACTTTGCAGCAGGGCTCGTTCCTGCGTTCCAACTAGAGTGTCTGTGAGGGGTTGCAGTGTTGTGGCACCAGCACCAGTGCCTAAGGCCCAATTTTTCTGCCCCTGTCTAACAGGGGCGTGTAATTACAATTTTTTATGCAATACTTTGCAGCAGGGCTCGTTCCTGCGTTCCAACTAGAGTGTCTGTGAGGGGTTGCAGTGTTGTGGCACCAGCACCAGTGCCTAAGGCCTAATTTTTCAGCTCCTGTTCAACAGGGGCATGTAATTACAATTCTTGATCTAATATTTCACAGCAGGGCCCTGTGAGGGCTTACAGTGTTGTGGCCACAGCAACACCTAAGGCCCAAATTTCTGCTGAGTATATAGGGCAGGACCCTACTTTCAAACATCTAACTTACAAACGACTCCTACTTGCAAACGGAAGGAGACAACAGGAAGTGAGATGAAATCTACCCCTAGGAAGGGAAATTCTCTCCTGTAAGAGTTAATATGGGAAAACAATTTCTCCTTTCCACTGATGCTTTCCAATCCTTGTTCCACAAAAAAACCCAAATTTTCAAAAAACATTTTTCATTGGGACAAAAAAGTGAGGTGAAATCTTCTGAAGAGGAGGAAAGACAGCAAAACAAATGTCACAGGGGTGATAACCCTTCCCTATGTTTTCCAAAAAGCTTAGAAAAGATTTTTTGGCTGGAGCTAAACACGTTAAAAATGTACCCGTTCAAAATTACAAAGAGATTCTACTTAACAACAAACCTACAGTCCCTGTCTTGTTTGCACCGCCTGTATACTGCTGTTCAGAGTATATAGGGCCTTTCCTTATTTTAATTTGGGTGCGGGGTTCCCCTTAATATCCATACAGGACCCAAAGGGCCTGGTAATGGACTGGGGGGGTACCCATGCCGTTTGTCTCACTGATTTTCATCCATATTGCCATGACCCGACATGACATTAAACCCGCAAGCAGTTTTAAATGAGATTTTTTCCTTTAAAAATGACATTTGGTGCAGGGACTGTTCTAAACATGGGAAACACGCGTCACTTTACAGGCATACTATAGACACCCCCCAGGTACGATATTTAAAGGAATATTTCACTTTTTTTTTTTTACTTTAAGCATCATTAAAATCACTGCTCCCGAAAAAACGGCCCTTTTTAAAAGTTTTTTTTGCATTGATACATGTCCCCTGGGGTAGGACCCGGGTCCCCAAACCCTTTTTAGGACAATACCATGCAAATTAGCCTTTAAAATGAGCACTTTTGATTTCGAACGTTCGAGTCCCATAGACGTCAATGGGGTTCTAACGTTCGTGCGAACTTTCGGTCCGTTCGCGGGTTCTGGTGCGAACCGAACCGGGGGGTATTCGGCTCATCCCTAATCAGGAATATGAAATGTTGGGTTGACATATTCTTTAAGTTGTAATGTGTATGGACAGATCATCATTCTGTGCAGCGGAATGTACCTCCAATCTACCAACCTTCTATTAAGCTTGCTAGGATTTTGGATTTTGACATCTCAGCTTGTTAGACATGGTTCTCCAGCACATATAATACACAAGAGCAAGTAATTTCAGTTTATTGTTGGTAGATTTTTCTTTAAATGTCAGTTCCATGTCAAAGTTCGGCATAGCACTGACATGAAAAGTCCCTCACTGAGACACAGCACACAGCCCTGTCAATGTTCCTGGCAGGGCACTTAATTGAGGTTTTGTGGCAGGCAGCATCAAAGGAGAAAATATCCTGTGGACATTTCACAAATGTATTCCAAGTTCTTTTTTTTTTCAGCTGCTTTACAGCTGCTATCAGTAACTGTTTTTTATCTGTTTAGTATGTCCTTTAGTGTTGACAGTTTAGCAAACTGCTGGAGTAGTGATCAGGTTAACCTCTATTTTAATATTAGTAGTGGTATAAAACATGCTGAAAGAAATCAAGAAAGTGTACAGAACACACAGATTAACCCTACGGGCACACCTGTGCATTTTGCAGTTTGCAGAAACGCACTACAGTCCATTTAACATGGTTTCCAATGGTACTAGTTCACATCTAAGCGTTTTGTGGCCGGTGCGTTTTTGGAAAGGGTCGAGGACTTTTTTTCCCGCGGTTTGCGGCTAATAGATTTCAATGGAGCTGCACCAGTAACGCAAGTGGTGTGTTTGTGATGCGATTTGTGATGTGTTTTGCATTTTGCGGTTCTTATTTTACCACTGTATATAGCTGGTGACTAAGCAGGACGCCGGGAAGCCGGGCAACGTCATTGGATGGCCACGCCCCATGCCTATATAAGAGGCATCGGACAGCGGGGAACATATCAACGGAGGAACACAGCTTTGCGACAAGACTAGCTCTTTTTTGTTTTTTAGCGGGTAACCGGCGACGGCAAGGAAGAAGAAGAAGATGACGCGAGGAGGAGGAAGAAGGAGATGACACCGGGAGATGACAGTACGGTGAGAAAACGGCGGCGGAAGAAGGCGAGGGCACCGGGAGAGACGACACCGGGAGACACGGCAGCTCCGAGCTATTTTACTAATAAAAGAATTGTCAAAAACTGGCACTTGTTTTTTTAACTTTTCACTGCTTTATTGGTGAATGGGTAGGGGTATGATGTACCTGATACCCATTCACATGGGGGGGGCGGGATCTGGGGGTCCTCAACCTGCCCTATGCCACCCCAACCTGCCATATGCCACCCCAACCTGCCCAATACCACCCCATCCTGTCCTATACCACCCCAACCTGTCCTATGCCAACCCAACCTATCCTATACCACCCCAACCTGTCCTATGCCAGCCCAACCTATCCTATAAAACCCCAACCTGCCCTATGCCACCCCAACCTGCCATATGCCACCCAACCTGCCATATGCCACCCCAATCTGCCCAATACCACCCCAACCTGTCCTATACCACTCCAACCTGTCCTATGCCACCCCAACCTATCCTATACCACCCTAACCTGTCCTATGCCACCCCATCACTGTTCACTGTTTTGGACGCCTACGGCTCTAATCAGGTGCTTCCAAAAAACACCCCCACCGCTGTAATTCAGGTACCCGGTGCCCGACAAGGGGCCGGACACCTGAATAGAGGGTGGCAGCGACGACCATAGATAGATTCAGGCAATGCCTGAATCTATCTATGGTGATAGAGGGACGGCAGGAGAGAGGGGTGGCGCCCGTGTGCCCTTTATCGGCGCACCGCCACTGCCCACTTGTCAGCTTCATATATTATTGACCCCCACTTGTCAGCTTTATGTATTACTGTCCCCTTGACCCCCACTTGTCAGCTTCATGTAATACTGCCCCCCACTTGTCAGCTTAATGTATTACTGGGGGGGTCGGGGAGACTTCATTTTTTATTGCCCCCCCAGGGCTGGGTCCACTTTGTCATCCTCATTTATTACTGTACTGTCCCCAGCCTCAGTGCCCCGACTTGTCACCTGACCTGGCTGCTCCTAATTAATTTGCTCACCTTCTAAGCTGGCTGCTGGACTTGTCTTGTGTGGTGGTGAGCAGTTGATTGAGCACCGGTCTATGTTCCCTGGTCCTGGCCCCCCCAGCCAGGCAGTCTGGCTGGGGGGGCCCCCCTCAGGCAGTAGGGTGGCTCGGGCCACGGGAGGGAGGAGAAGAAGTCGGGCAATGTGCTGCGGGAGTCGGGACGGGCACTGGGCAGCTGAGCAGTGGATCTGGATCTAAGCCAGCCAGCACTGCAGAATGCCACTGGCTGGAGGAGTCAGGACTCAGGAGGAGATACTGTTACACAGATGCTCTCTCTGCTGCTGGCCTGCAGAAGGAGAGGAGGTGGGTGGAGGCTAGCGCAGGGCAGCATTGGGTAAAGGCCTCGTTCTGAGAGACTCTGCGAATGTGACTTCACTGGTTGCTAGACGCCAGGCGGGGCGGCCCTAGCAACCAGTTTGGCAATAGTTTATTAAGGTGGCTGTGTGTCCTTATTTCATTCCGGGACACTGTATTGTCCCGGGATGAAGGTGTCCGGGACACAGATATGAATTGCGGAATAATCCCGGGCAATCCAGGACACGTGGGCACCCTAGCTGCAGCTACTGGAACATGTTACATGTTTTATCCTTAATACAGGTGGAATATGTAACATGTTCCAAAAGGTGAACTTATCCTTTAAGGGAAACAAGCTTTGTCACTTTGTCACATAGCCAATCAGGGAAGGAGATGGGGAAGGAACTCCTCAAAAAAAGCAGTATAAAATGCTTTAAATTGAACATCTTATTAATGTCAATTAATGAATTCATTTAAACCCCCCCGAATGCAAGTGTAAATGAACCCTAACAGGCAGAAGTAATCA
Source organism: Lithobates septentrionalis (assembly GCA_037952835.1). Taxonomy (NCBI): domain Eukaryota; kingdom Metazoa; phylum Chordata; class Amphibia; order Anura; family Ranidae; genus Lithobates; species Lithobates septentrionalis. The sequence continues at coordinate 843,113 of JBBDGP010000653.1, read as the reverse complement.
ACCCTCTGAACTTAGAAAAGACCCGCAGAGCTTATAAAAGGTAAACAAATGCTCAGGCTGGTTACAGCCTAGCTGCAAAATACATTATACGTACTTAGGGACACAACAGCATAGGGCAGGGTCCCTTTATATACTGTAAGAATATTTACAGCAACCAGATCTAGAATGTTTACCTAAAACTCAAATGACTATACATGCCGAATACAGTTTTTTAGGTGGTGGACGGACTAAACAGTAATAATATGTATATCCTTAATTTAAAAATAGGATGCAGCAGGAATTAAAATAGTGGACAAACAGCCTTATACAAAATGAGTAATGAATGGCACATGTCATGCTTACATCATTGTTTGAGTTGGCAGTAAAGTGGGAAGTGTGAAAAAGCAGAAAATGTCACTGAAAGCCAGAAATACCGAAAGTGACAGTGATAACGAGTGATAGTTGATCCAGGAATTTTCCACTAAGTCCCTGGGATAAGAATTAACTGTTGCTGGCTCTGCTAATGTCTAATGATGCCTGAGAAACCCTATATTAGGATGCTACATGTTGTTTAGCATGTGGCTCATCAACTCTCTCCTCTTAATGAAGGCCCCTTGAGCCCATAGGGGAAGGGAGCTTTGACTGATAGGAGCATGACTCAGAAATTGGTTGTGCACATATTCAATAAGTTAAAGTAGCTCTAAGGTGATTGGCTAGACACAGGTTGAAAGGGCTGGGCCTGAATTCTATTAAGGGTCCACACCAGGGACGTGCAGTCAGGGGAGGCAGGTGAGGCAGAGTCCTACCCCACCACTGGTCAAAATTTGGGGCCTCTACACCCTATGGTTCCGCAGATATGGGGCTCCTTGTGCAGCCTGTCAAAAGCTACATACTTAGCGGCCAGTTCAAATACAAGCTGGCACACACTGTTTGCAGCAGACTGAGGATGAGCTCACAGTGCCTCTCACTTCTTGTCAGAAGCACTGAGCTCAATGGACAGCTTGGAGTCTTGGACCAATGGTAAAGCACCACTGGTCCAAACTATCCAATAACAATTCTGCAGTGGAGACACGCCTCTCACTGCAGTGTCATAGAAGGTGCATGTGTCTGTCTAAAAGACAAATGTTCCCTTCAAGCCCAGCCCTCTTAACTACAAGGAAAAAACATGGGTTTATGGGCATAAGATTTACCCACAATCCTATGTTTTTCTCACACAGTTAAGAGGGAGAATGAGAATCTGCTGCTGTTGAAAAGGTACTGTTTTAATCAAGCTAAATCATATATTATTATGCTATATGTTATAACATAATCATTTATTTATCTATTTACTGTGAAATTACTGGTTGGAAGTTATAACCTAAAACTTCAGTAATCTGTCCATTAAGCCACCTGCTTGAGTACAGTTTTTGAAAATATAGTAAATTACCTTAAAAACAATATATAATAATTATGTGTATATTACTTACTTATGGTAATTAATCCCTTGCCACCCAGGCCAATTCTGACACTTCTCTCCTACATGTAGAAATCATCATTTTTTTGCTAGAAAATTACTCAGAACCCCCAAACATTATATATATAGATATATCTATATATATATCTATATATATATATATAGATATATATATAGATATATCTATATATATATAGATATATCCAGGCCCGGACTGGCCATAGGGCAGACCGGGCATTTGCCCGGTGGGCTGTTGATGTTCAGGCCGCACAGCGGGAGGTAAGCGGCGACCGCGGCCTGGACAGGGTTAACACTGGCCACGGCCGCCGCTCGCCTACCGCTATGCAGCGGTGCCTGTGCCTTCTCCGGCAGAACTAGCAGCTGCATGGGCTGAGCTGTGTGTCTCTCACACACAGCTCAGCCTCAGAGCCGCGCTGAGAGTTCCGCTCTCGGCCCCCCCTCCTCCTCCTCTGGGCCGCTGTCAGGATGTCCCCCCTCCCCCTTTCTCATGTCAGGCTTGTGGCAGGCTGCACGGGACGGGAGAGAAGAAAGCTTTCTGCTTGTTCTTCTTCTCTCCCAATTGGCCACAGGGGAGGGCCAATCAGAAATAACTAGGTGGGCATCATGGGAAATGTAGTCCCAGAGATAGGATGCCCAATTGATCTCAGCAGGGAGACGGCTACACTCCCCAGCATGCACTCTGCTGGGGGGAAAAAGAGAAAACCCGGAAACAAGCAGGTACTACAGGAGACATGGAAAAAGAAAGAGGATTGTGCTGGGAGAACTAATAGCCCCAGCACCACCAGATAGAGCCACGCTGTACCCACACCACCAGAGTGCCACACAGTACCCGCACCACCAGAGCGCCACGCAGTACCCGCACCACCAGAGAGCCACGTTGTACCCGCACCACCAAAGAGCCATGCTGTACCCACACCACCAGAGAGCCATGAGAGCCACGCTGCACCCGCACCACCAGAACGCCATGCTGCACCCGCACCACCAGAACGCCATGCTGCACCCGCACCACCAGAACGCCATGCTGCACCCGCACCACCAGAACGCCATGCTGCACCCGCACCACCAGAGCGCCACACAGTACCCGCACCACCAGAGCGCCACGCAGTACCCGCACCACCAGATCGCCATGCAGTACCCGCACCACCAGAGTGCCACGCAGTACCCGCACCACCAGAGCGCCACACAGTACCCGCACCACCAGAGCGCCACGCAGTACCCGCACCACCAGAGCGCCACGCAGTACCTGCACCACCAGAGCGCCACGCAGTACCCGCACCACCAGAGCGCCATGCAGTACCCGCACCACCAGAGCACCACGCAGTACCAGCACCACTAGAGTGCCACGCTGTACCCGCACCACCAGAGAGCCATGAGCACCACGCTGCACCCGCACCACCAAAGAGAGCCACGCTGTACCTGCACCACCAGAGAGAGAACTACGCTGAACCACACCACAAGAGAGCCACGCTGTACCATACCACCAGAGAGAGACATGCTGTATCATACCACCAGAGAGAGCCACACTGTACCACACCACCAGAAAGAGAGCGCCATGCTGTCCAGGACCACTAGAGAGAGCAGGTCAGTGTCACTGGGCAGTGTGGGCACAATAGGAGACATACAGTACTAGCATTGTATGGCCACAATAGGATTGGGACACTGTTATATAAAGGGGACTGCACTGTAAAGGAGCACTGTAATCATTACAGTGCCCCTTTACAGTGCAGTCCCCTTTATATCACAGTGTCTCTGCACATTACAGTGTGGAGGACCGACACCAGCCACCCCCGCGAATGTCTACCGACATCTCTCCCCCCTGGTCCCTGGAAAAGTTGGCTGCTCAGTCTAAAATGCCCGGGCCTATTTTTTGTCCCAGTCCGGGCCTGGATATATCTATATATATATCTATATATATCTATATATATAGATATATATATTTTAGCAAACACCCTAGGGAATAAAATGGTGGTTGTTGCACCTTTTTATATCGCATGGTATTTGTGCAGCAATTTTTCAAACGCGTTTTTTTTTTTGGAAAGAAACTGTTTCATGAATAATAATTTTAAAAAAAATCACTAAAGTTAGCCTGCATTTTTGTATAATGTGAACGATGATGTTACGCCGAGTAAATAGATACCTAAAATGTCACACTTTAAAATTGCGCACACTTGTGGAATGTCAGTCTTCAGTACTTAAAAATCTCCATAGGCGACGCTGTAATTTTTTTTTACAGGTTACATTGTTTAGAGTTACAGAGGAGGTCTAGTGCTAGAATTATTGCTCTCACTAGAATTATTGCTCTCGCTCTAACGTTCATAGCGTATGTAACCTGTGTGTATCTGGCTTTGATACTGGCCAGTGCCTCACCAGCCACCTATCTCACCGCACATCCCTGGTCCACACTGGGTGTAAAAAATGCTGCTTCTACAGGAGTTTTGCGTTTTTTATTCTCCTGCCTGTAGCAGCAGCTCAATGTTATCATATGTGTCCATGCACATTAGGATGTTTAGAGGCATATTTTAAGCTCAGCGTTTTGAGGCAGAAAAAAATGTTTTTGAGAGGAGCTTTCAGACAGAAAAAACACTTAACACTCCTAAATGCTCCTAAATGTGGCATTTATGAACATTTGCATTTTCAGTGTACATTGAAAAATGAGCAAAAGTCCATAAACTCTCCTAAACTTTTGTGCAATATGATCTACTATGAGCATTTTTTTTGCTACTTTTTCTGCCAGAGGTTTTGGCATTTTTTCTGCTCCTATTGTGCATAGACTCTAATGCCGCGTACACACGAGCGGACATTACGGCGGACTTTGCCCGGCGGACTTTTCGACGTACTTTCCGACGGACTTTGTGAATGAACGGACTTGCCTACACACAATCCACCAAAGTCCGTCGAATTCGTACGTGATGACGTACGACCGGACTAAAACAAGGAAGTTCATAGCCAGTAGCCAATAGCTGCCCTAGCGTGGCTTTTTGTCCGTCGAACTAGCATACAGACGGCGGACTTTTCGACCGGACTCGATTTCAACGGATAAATTTTAAACAAGTTTCAAATCTAATTCCGTCCAACTTTTGAGAAAACAAAGTCCGCTGGAGCCCACACACATCGAATTGTCCGACGAAATCCAGTCCGCCAGGCAAAGTCCGCCGTAATGTCCGCTCGTGTGTACGCGGCATAAGGCTGGGTTCACACTTGCTGCGGCCGCGGCTCACAGCAGGGGGTCCGGTGTGTCCCTGTTCACAGATTCAGGTGCGAATCAGGTCCAAATTTCTGCCTGAATTCGCACCTGATTCGGAGCCAAAGACGCACAGGACCCTTTCCAAATGCGGACCGCGGCCACCCTGGAGGTGTGTGAACCGGCTCTATTGAGAGCTGGTCACACTCTCCTGTCATGCGAATTGGATGCAGATAAACCCAAATCCAATTCGCATAAGTGTGACCCCAGCCTAAAAGTTTGCACTGAGGTAAATCATCACTAACCTAAGGAACTGCAGCTTCAGAAGAGTTCCCAAACTGCTTGCCCTGTTTGAGGATGTTGGTGGGCACTCCTAAATCATTCCATACAATGCAGGACCAGTGGTGACTGTTGGTCCTGCATTGTATGTGGTGACATCAGCAAGAGGTGGACACACAAGAACAGCCAAAGACCAGCATGAAGAGTGGCTTTATGGGACTGGCCATCACAAATGGAACCAGCAGAGGGGTGGACCACAGGACCATGGCAGCACAATGGTTAAGTGGTTAGCAATTATGCCGAGCAGCACTAGTGTTGTCAGTTTGAATCCCAACCACGGTACTACCTGCCTGGAGTTTACATGTTCTCCCTGTGCCTGCATGGATTTCCTCCCATATTCCAAAGACATGCTGGGAGGTTAAAAAATAACAGGTTGGATCCTGTCTAAATTGGCCCTAGTATATGTATGAAAGTGACCTTAGATTGTAAGCTTGTTGAGGGCAGGGACTGATGTGAATGTACAATTTATGTGTAAAGCACTGCGTAAATTGATGGTACTATATAAGTACCTGAAATAAATAAGGTATGTTTTACTCATCATCATTGATGAAATGAACAGTAATCCTTCATCAGCTGGGTGGGGACAATTTTTATGCGCTTTGCAGGCGTTATTTTGAGCACTGTAGAACCTGCAAAGCGCCCCAGTGTGAAAGAGGTCTAAAAAAAGTCCTGCAAGCAGCATCTTTGGGGCAGTGGGGGAGCGGTGTATACACCCAAAAATGTTGGTAATATTAGCAGCTGGAGGCACTGTGGGAACATCATCCCTGGGAGCTAAGGTAATGATAACTGCGGCAACATGGCGGCAACAAACACCAGTTACTCCATTGATACACTATGTATATATTTTTTCACAGAAGCCCCACGGGTATATACCCAGCACCATTTACAAAAACAGCTGTTGATTGGGGGCCTTATTCCACTAGTTGTCCAATCACTGGTGTTTGTTGCCACCATGTTGCCGCAGTTACCATTACCTCAGCTCAGGGGGTTATGTTGCCACAGTGCCTCCAGCTGCTAATATTACCAACGTTTTTGATCTCTAATTTACCCATAGGTAAGAGTGTTGGGATTAAGTTGTTGTTCCCCCTTTTCCTGTTGTACCAACTATTATATCACTTTTGGCATTTATATATTTTACTACAGATACACCTATTTCGCATCTGCTCCTAAAGAGTGCAAGTTATCCATAAAACGCGTAGAGATTTCTATTGATGCTACGTCACAGTAATGATGTGTTCACCATTTAATTATTACCTTTTAGAAATATGAATCAAATTTATACTATCATGTGTTTAACTAATCATGTCTATATTAAATTCTGGGTATACAAACATTTTTTATTATATATTATGAATTATTTGGGAATACTTATGTATATATATGTGAATTATTTGGATGTTATTTATTGAGATGACACTTTCTTCATTGTTTTGCATGTATGCCCACATGTATCATTAACCACTTGCCGACCGCTGCACGCCGATATACGTCGGCACAATGGCAGCGGTGGGCAAATGGGCATACCTGTACGTTCCCTTTAAGTGGCGGGGCTAGCAGGCGTGCGCGCCCACCGTGTACAATGTGACCGTGCGCGCGGAACCAGCGAACTCGGTGTCCACCAGTCTCCCGGTGATTGTGTCACAGAGCGGCAGAACAGGGAAGTGCCTATGTAAACAAGGCATTTCCCCGTTCTGCCTTGTGCCATGACAGAGATCACTGCTCCCTGTCATCGGGAGCAGTGATTGCTGTCATGTGAGTTGAAGGTCATGTGAGTTGAAGCCCACCCCTCCACAGTTAGAATCACTCCCTAGGACACACTTAACCCTTTCATCGCCCCCTAGTGTTTAACCCCCTTCCCTGCCAGTGTCATTTACACAGTAATCAGTGCATTTTTATAGCACTGATCGCTGTATAAATGATAATGGTCCCAAAATAGTGTCAAAAGTGTCAGATGTGTCCGCCATAATGTCGCAGTCCAGATAAAAATCGCAGATCGCCGCCATTACTAGTAAAAAAAAAAAAAGTTAATAATAAAAATGCCTTGAAACTATCCCCTATTTTATAGACGCTATAACTTTTGCGCAAACCAATCAATATACGCTTATTCCAAAAATATGTAGAAGAATACATATCAGCCTAAACTGAGGAAAATAATAGTTGTTTTAATATATTTTTGGGGGATATGTATTATAGCAAAAAGTAAAAAATATTGAGTTTTTTCAAAATTGTCGCTCTTTTTTTGTTTATAGCGCAACAAATAAAAACCGCAGAGGTGATGAAATACCACCAAAAGAAAGCTCTATTTGTGGGAAAAAAATGATGTCAATTTTGTTTGGGTGCAACGTCGCACGACCGCGCAATTGTCAGTTAAAGTGACGCAGTACCGAATCGCAAAAAGTGCTCTGGTCAGGAAGGGGGTAAAATCTTCTGGGGCTGAAGCGGTTAAATATGTTATTTCATACCAATTGATTTGCTCAATTCTGGTGGTGTGCTTCATTTAAAGTCCCAAAATCCTCCCAATCTCCCTATCCCCCTTCTTTCATATGTAAAAGGGATGGAGACATATGAACTCAAGTAGTTGTTGCCTCATATAAAGTCCCAATATACTTTTTCTCCTTTATTGTATACAACATGAGATTGGTTGTCACCATTTGGTCACATTGTTTATATATTGAAGCATGCATTGATTATACATACATTGTGGCAGTATATATTGTTTACTTTTCAGCATTATTTTGGTGATTATGTAGTCTTTAACTTTTTTGCAATCATCTAACATAAGAAGCGGCTACTATTAGCTGCAATATAATTGCATATTTATCGTTCTTATCGCCCCCCCTTTCTCACATTTGATTTTAAAGTGTTCACACACTTTTGAGTCGGCAGCTTGTCACATTATTTTTCATCACATATTTTTATTGGCGCGGAAGTCTTCCTTTATATTTTGACAATATTTATGATATTTTGTAACTGCCTGGAGTTAGGCTTTTACAAAATGCCCATGATGGAAGATGCTGTGGAAGATTTATCTTTGGAGACACCTTAAAAAAAAAACATTATTGTAAAAGTAGTATTTAGTTCCAATAATTTGAGATACATTTTAATGAATATGTTTTCTGAAAAAAAAAGGGGAATATCAGTTGGTAAGCTAATCTATTCCACCTTATTAGGAGGTCTCTCTGGCAGTGATATTGAAGATACACTGTGCCTTTATCCATTCAGGGAAATGGGCTGTGTCTCCTGATAGTCCTGCCAAGGTATATTCTCTGATCCATGCCCATTTGCCACCTCCACAATCCATTGGAGCACTTGAGCACTACGCAGAATTCTAGTTCAGATCTATGCAGGACACAACTACTCTAAACAGAAGTGCTTAAGTAGTGAGTAGAATTCTAGGGGTCTGATAATGTTGAGTTGAGAGAGAGAGGGGGAGAGAGAGAGGGGAGAGAGAGGGGGGGGGAGAGAGAGAGGGGGAGAGAGAGAGAGGGAGAGAGAGGGGGGGAGAGAGAGAGGGGGAGAGAGAGAGGGGAGAGAGGGGGAGAGAGGGGGGGAGAGAGAGAGGGGGAGAGAGAGAGGGGGGAGAGAGAGGGAGAGAGAGAGGGGGGAGAGAGAGGGGGAGGGAGAGGGAGAGAGAGAGAGAGAGAGAGAGAGAGAGAGAGAGAGGGGGGGGAGAGAGGGGGGAGAGAGAGGGGGAGAGAGAGAGGGGGAGAGAGAGAGAGGGGGGGAGAGAGAGAGAGGGAGAGAGGGAGAGAGGGGGGAGGGGGGAGGGGGGAGGGGGAGAGGGAGGGGGAGAGGGAGGGGGAGAGGGAGGGGGAGAGAGAGAGGGGGAGAGGGAGGGGAAGAGGGGGAGGGAGGGGGAGAGAGAGAGAGAGAGAGGGAGAGAGAGGGGGAGAGAGGGGGGGAGGGAGAGAGGGGGGGGGGGGGAGGGGGGGAGAGAGGGAGGGGGAGAGGGAGGGGGAGAGGGGGGGGAGAGGGAGGGGGGGAGAGGGGGGGGAGAGGGAGGGGGAGAGGGGGGGGGAGAGGGAGGGGGAGAGGGAGGGGGAGAGGGGGGGGGGAGAGGGAGGGGGAGAGGGGGGGGGAGGGGGAGAGGGAGGGGGAGGGGGAGAGGGAGGGGAGAGAGAGAGACTATCACTTTAAGAATTTGTAATGCACTTGCTTGTCTCTTTTTAGACACAAAGTTTTCAGTCTATGATGAACTTCTCCACTAGATAAAAAGCAACAGTCTACTCCCTTTCTGCTCCGAGAATGGACTGTCTTATCTAACTAGTTTGATCCATAACTGTCATGGTGGCATCTGTGTTTCATTTCAGTTTCTATGGTCACATGACGTTAACACCTATTTAACTGTTTGTGTGCTATTAAGAAGATATGGACACTGATCGGACTAACTATTCGGTCACACCTAGATTACAGCCCAAAACACGGCTATATCTTATGCATATTCATAAGTATCAATTGTTTAAAGTCATGGTAAACCAACATGAAAAAAAAAAAGGCCTGCAAGACAAAGGCATAATGAGCTAGTATGCATAGCAAACTAGCTCATTATGTAATTGTCAGAGAACCATTACAAACGCTCGTTCCCGTGCGCCAGTCAGACGTGCGGCACGAATGTGTGAACCCCGGACCAGGCACGCACGTTAGTACTCTCATATGAACGAGTGCACGTCGACGTGGGCATGTCTGCAAGCCAACGAATCACAGCACAGGGCGCCCTATTTAAAGGATCAGCATACTAGTATCAGTGCTGGATTGTCTCAGCTAGTTCCTGTATCCTTGATTGCTGTTTGATTGAACCTTGATCCTGAAACCTTGGCCTTCCTGACTTCTCTTTTGGATTATCCCTGCAACTCTGTTTACTTCTGCTTCCTGTACTGAACCCGGCTTGAAATTCTGACCACGGCTCTGTCTTCCGATCTTGTACCTCTCTGCCAGCCCATTGCCAACCTCCGCTAGCCCCTGACTACGAACCTGCCTATCGATTGTGTACCTTCCTGCCAGCACGTTGCCGACTCCTGCTTGTTCCAGACCTTGCAAGTTCTCCTGTTGGACTTTCCTGAACCTATCCAGGATCAACATCCCACCAGCATCTCTAGGCTCCGGTGTTCCTGATCCTGCCAACAGGCACCTGCACCCTTCAGTCGCCCTAGCAGCCCTGTCTCAACCTCCAGGGGTGTTAGGACCGGAACCGTGCAAGAGGCCACCCTCGTCATTTCAGACTCCACAGTAAGGTACGTGACAGAACAATCCAGCCAAATGGAGTCTGAAAGGGGGGCCTCAGCTATGGATGCTCTGTGTCAGCAGATTGCAAACCTCACTCAAGCAGTCCAGGGCCTGCAGGATGGCTATCAGCGACTTGAGCAACGAGTGGAATCTCTCTCTCCAAGCACCTCGGCACGCCAGACAGCCGCAGCACCTGCACCGTCGATCTCAACTTCTACTCCCACAGTAGTGGTGCCACCCCCAGAGCCACGAGTTCCTGCTCCAGAAAGATTCATGGGAGACCGCAGTAAATTCCGCTCTTTCAGAAACGCTTGCCATCTGTATTTCCTACTTCAGCCTCGCACCTTCTCCTTGGAAAGTACCAAGGTGGGATTCATCATCTCGTTGCTACAGGGAGAACCCCAGACCTGGGCTCACCATCTATTAGAACAAGCTAGTCCCTTGCTAGGCACCATGGACTCTTTTTTGGATGAAATGGCTAAGCTTTATGATGACCCTCAGCGCACCACTACAGCTGAGGCTAGTCCCCACTCCCTCCAGCAAGGCCGTAGGCCTGTGGAGGACTATGTCACAGACTTTCGACGGTGGAGTTCTGACACACAGTGGAACGACGCCGCTCTTCGTTTTCAGTTCCGCTCAGGACTGTCAGAGGCATTGAAAGATGAACTAGCTCGGGTGGGGGTCCCCAATTCTCCTGAAGAACTGATTCAGCTATCTATTCAGATCGATCGCCGGCTGAGGGAGCGAAGATCTGAAAGAACCAGCCAATACCGGCCCATGTGGATGTTACCTAGGGTACCCAGCCACCCACCTATTCCTGCAACCCCACTATCTGCTCCAGTCACTGAAGCTCCTGAGCCAATGCAATTAGGCCTGCTTCGTGCCCCATTAACACCAGAAGAGAAGCAGCGCCGCCGTATGTATAATCTATGCCTTTACTGTGGAGGAGCCGGTCATTACGCCAACATGTGTCCTAACAAGACTCGTAAGTGTGTCTCTCCTTCTCTTGATCCTTGTGCTTTGGCTCTATCAAGATCAACTCACATTGCTGTTCCTGTCTCCCTACAGCTTCCGGAAGGGGCACTTCAGGTCCAGGCCATCGTTGACTCAGGCGCCTGTAGTTGCTTCGTCGACCATGCCTTCGCCCTGCAACACAAGATTCCTCTACGTCCCAAGCAACACAAATTGTCCATACGACTAGCTGATGGGTCCAACATCAAATCTGGGCCCATCATTCAAGAAACTCAACCTCTGCCCGCTGATATCTCACCCAACCACCAAGAACTGTTGTGCTTAGACGTGATATCCTCACCGCTCTTCCCAATCATCCTGGGAATGCCATGGTTGCAAGCACACAACCCACAGATCGATTGGACAACCGGCAAGGTGGTCTTTCAGTCTGCCTATTGCCTCCATAACTGCCTCCAAACCCTCCACCACACAGTACCAGTTGTTGGCTGTCTCAAACCCACATCCGAATCCCAAGATCTTGTTCCACCCGTATACCACGATTTCCTGGATGTCTTTGATAAACAGAAAGCAGACACCCTTCCTCCCCACCGGGCCTACGATTGCCCAATTGAACTTTTACATGGGGCAGAAATCCCCTTTGGCCGAATTTTCCCCCTCTCTGAACCTGAACTCTTGGTCCTGAAAGACTACGTCAACGAGAACCTCAAAAAGGGGTTCATCCGACACTCTACTTCTCCAGCCGGAGCAGGAATATTCTTTGTTGAAAAGAAGGACCACTCACTCCGGCCGTGTGTGGATTACAGGGAACTAAATCGGATTACCGTTAGAAACCGCTACCCCCTGCCGCTAATTCCAGAATTACTCCAGAGACTCCGCTCTGCAACGATTTTCACCAAGTTGGATCTACGAGGTGCTTACAACTTGATCAGAATCAGAAAGGGTGATGAGTGGAAAACGGCCTTCCGGATGTGGTTTGGCCATTTCGAGTACCTCGTTATGCCCTTTGGGTTATGTAACGCACCAGCAACTTTCCAGCATTTTGTAAATAATATTTTCAGAGACTTCCTAGACTTATTCATGATCGTTTATCTAGACGACATTCTGATTTTCTCGGTTTCCCTGGAACTACATCGTGACCATGTGAAACAGGTCCTTCTTAGGTTAAGACAAAATGGACTCTATGCCAAGGCCGAGAAATGTGAATTCGAACGGCAGACCATTCACTTTCTCGGACTAGTAATCTCTACAGGAGGGATGGCAATGGATCCTCAAAAGGTCGCAGCCATAATGTCCTGGCCGCCTCCCGTTGACAAGAAAGGGGTACAACGGTTTATTGGTTTCTCCAATTTTTACAGGAAATTTATTAAAAACTTTTCGGGTATCATCATGCCCATCACTCAGCTCACCAAGAAACAGAACCGCTTTCAGTGGACAGAGGTAGCTCAAGTTGCTTTTGACAAATTAAAGAGACTATTCACCTCTGCCCCGGTATTGAAGCACCCTGATCCTGCCCTTCCCTACATACTGGAAGTAGATGCTTCAGAGAGCGCTGTAGGGGCCATCCTGTCTCAGCGCCAAGGACCTAAAGCTTTAATGCACCCTGTGGCCTTTCTCTCGAAGAAATTAGGGCCTTCAGAAAGGAACTACGATGTGGGGGACCGGGAACTGTTGGCAATCAAATCGGCTCTGGAAGAGTGGCGGTACCTCTTGGAGGGAGCAACACACCCAATACTGATCTTCACAGATCACAAAAATTTAGAGTATCTCAGGACTGCTAAACGTCTCAGACCCAGGCAAGCAAGATGGGCTCTTTTTTTTTCTCGCTTCAGTTTTCATATAACCTACCGGCCCGGATCCAAGAATGTGAAACCAGTCGCGTATGTTCACGGAAATCGAGGTTCCACCTCAAACGGATACAATATTACAGGCTGGGAATTTTTTGCTCACACAAAATGATTTAATGACACAGATACGTCAAGCATCCAGGGGAATCTCTCTGCCTCCAGATATGAACCTTCAAGAAGACGATGGGCTCTATTGGCAGGGGAATAAAATTTTCGTACCACAGAATCTGCGTACCACTATTTTACAAGTGTGCCATGACTACCCGCTGGCCGGCCATTTCGGGGGACATAAGACCATGGATTTGGTCCAGAGACATTTTTGGTGGCCCAGCTTAGCAAGGGACTGCAGGAAATATGTCGGCTCGTGCTCAATTTGTCTCAGAAACAAGAACAGCAAAAGCAAAGCATGGGGATTATTAAGACCACTAGCCATTCCTGAAAGACCCTGGGATAAGATTGCGATGGATTTTATTGTAGAGCTCCCTCCATCGGAAGGATTTTCATCCATCTTTGTAGTGGTGGACCGCCTCTCCAGGATGTCACATTTTGTCCCCATGAAAGGGACCCCATCAGCAACAGAAACTGCTGAAGTTTTTATTAAATAAGTGGTGAGATTGCATGGAATCCCTAGTGACATTGTTTCAGATCGCGGAGTGCAGTTTACTTCAAGATTTTGGAAAACACTGTGCGAAGCACTGGGCATCAAACTAAATTTCTCCTCAGCGTATCATCCCCAGTCCAATGGACAGACTGAGCTTACCAACCAAACGCTAGAACAATACCTGCGATGCTTTACCTCTTTTTCCCAGGAAGATTGGGCCTCACTATTGCCCTTGGTGGAATTCGCATTTAACAACTCTACCCATACAGCTACCAACCAATCTCCCTTCTTCTCTAATTATGGGTTCCATCCCTCTTTCTTGCCAACGCTAATTCCAGACTCTCCGTTACCAGCTGTTCAGGACAGACTAAATTTCCTTGCTACTAATAACCAGGTGCTGAGAGAGACCATTGCCAGGACACAGGAGGTTAATAAAAGATTCTTTGACAGAAAGAGGAGAGGAGAACTGGATTTGAAAGTGGGTGACCGTGTGTGGCTTTCAACAGTCAATCTGAAACTGGCCTGCCCGTCCAGGAAATTGGGACCTAAATATCTGGGACCTTTCCAAGATACATCCTGTGTTTCATACTTCCTTGTTGAAACCTGACATGGTTAATCCCTTTCCAGGACGCGAAATGGGGCCCCCAGAGGCCATAATGGTGGATGGAGAGGAGGAGTTCAAGATCGAGACCATTATGGACTGCAGAAAAAGGCAAGGACATAATCAATATTTATTAAATGGAAAGGTTTTGGCCCAGAAGAAAACTCCTGGGAACCGGAAGCAAACCTTCATGCCCCAAGGCTTATACAAGCTTTTCATCGCTCTCATCCAGAAAGAAGGATCCAGAGGGGCATCCGGAGGCTGCCCGTAAGGAGGGGGCAATGTCAGAGAACCATTACAAACGCTCGTTCCCGTGCGCCAGTCAGACGTGCGGCACGAATGTGTGAACCCCGGACCAGGCACGCACGTTAGTACTCTCATATGAACGAGTGCACGTCGACGTGGGCATGTCTGCAAGCCAACGAATCACAGCACAGGGCGCCCTATTTAAAGGATCAGCATACTAGTATCAGTGCTGGATTGTCTCAGCTAGTTCCTGTATCCTTGATTGCTGTTTGATTGAACCTTGATCCTGAAACCTTGGCCTTCCTGACTTCTCTTTTGGATTATCCCTGCAACTCCAACCTCCGCTAGCCCCTGACTACGAACCTGCCTATCGATTGTGTACCTTCCTGCCAGCACGTTGCCGACTCCTGCTTGTTCCAGACCTTGCAAGTTCTCCTGTTGGACTTTCCTGAACCTATCCAGGATCAACATCCCACCAGCATCTCTAGGCTCCGGTGTTCCTGATCCTGCCAACAGGCACCTGCACCCTTCCGTCGCCCTAGCAGCCCTGTCTCAACCTCCAGGGGTGTTAGGACCGGAACCGTGCAAGAGGCCACCCTCGTCATTTCAGACTCCACAGTAAGGTACGTGACAGTAATACTCAGCTGAGATCGAAGCCCCCGCAGCGGTGCTCGTACACAGCACCGACCGGCGACATTTCTCCCCGGAGTTACTTCCGGGTATCGCGGCTCCGGCGCTGTGATTGGTCGGAGCCGCGATGATGTCACTCCCGTGCATGCGCCGGTAGCGGCACACTCACTGAAGCAAACGGCATGTACGCGCCAATGCTTCAGTGCGCATGTGCCGATGACGCCGGCACATGCAGATACAGGGGATATCTCCTAAACCGTGCAGGTTTAGGAGATATCCGGGTAGCTACAGGTAAGCCTTATTATAGGGTTACCTGTAGCACAAAGTGGATTGTAAGGGTTTACAACCACTTTAACTTGAGGTTTGTAAGACAGAGATACTTCCTTCTTCAGTCAGCTCAGCAGAGCTGGATATCTGTGTGTTGTGTCTCTCCACTGCAATGTATGAAATAAAAATGTCACCCTTCTCTTTATTTGGATCTACTATTTCATCTGAACGGTCTTGTTTAAAGACTCCCTAACCTGATTTACCAGTAGACTGCTGGACATTCATCCTGTGCTTGATCAATGTGTAAATATGTTTACTCAAGCCCAAGAGAGTGGTCTGTCTGATTGTTCATTTTTACTCCTGTGATTGTTATAACTATTTTTGTACACCGTTTGTACTTATCCCGATCATTGGCCTGTTTATGCCTAATTTGCTATTGTCTAATGCAGTGTTTATCAACCTCTTTTCAGTTAAGGCAACCTTTACAATTATGGACAATCTCAAGGCACCCTCTAAAATTATGGATAGTCTCAAGGCACCCCATTCTAAAACATCCACACATAGGACACCCAGCGTTAGAGGTGATTTATTCTTCCAAAGCAAATACACTTTTTCACACTGGTACTGACTAGTATTCCAATGTTTCTCTTCTTCCTCAATTTCTCCCCATCAGTCATCTAATGTCAACCCAGTGCTAATGGAGAGGGACATAGGAGGGTCAAAAAAGGATGCTGTGGAGGCAACAGACATCCTCCTTATTACTGATGATGTAATTGGTTGTTAGGATGCCAGTGTCTAGAAAGTTGTAATGGTGCATAATAAAAACCTGTGGCTTTGTGGAACTAAAAGGCAGAATTGATCCACCTGCTGGCTTGTGTACAATTTTTGATCCATTTTTAGGCATTTTGCCAAGGCACCCCTGAAGAAACCTCAAGGCACCCCAGGGTGCTTGGGCAACCTGGTTGAAAAAGGCTTGTCTAATCTATCAGAGGACTTACACTTACTCTGGCCATCCGTCAGAGGACTTAGACTGTTCTAGCCTCTGTCTTGCCTGGTAGCCGGCTGTTGTCCTTGGTGACACAGTAGATCCACCAAACTGTGGGACAACTCCTACATGTATCAAACATGCTACCTAATGTATGTCTTGTGTTACCAAAACACCTACATGCATTATTAATCTGTGTACTGACACTGCTTGTTGTAACAACAGAGCTGTTTTTTGTTTGCTTCTGCTGGTTAAAACTGTCTGAAGACAACGATGCATATAATTTCCTTGCAATATATACAGTATTGATGTGATTTAAAAATTCTAAAGGATGATTGGTATTCATGACATAGACTGTAATAACCCGTTATGTCTCTGAGTCCATGACTCTATTCACCTTCACATTATGCAGAATGAGAGGCAGAAAGCACGTTTTTATTTGAAATTCAATTCAATTTAAAAAGCTCTAGAATTACAGAGATCCCAATCAGAAGCAGAGCTTATTATAGATATTGTAAATAACACAGAGACACATAAATTGCTTGTTGGTAATTAGGCTCCCTCTGCGGAGTTTTGTTTTCTTGGTAATGACAAGGTACCATTAGATGGTTCCTGCCAGTAAGGTTAATGTAATATGGGCCCCTTAGTCCCCAGAAATAACACACACCTATAGACATTATATCCTTTCATTGTGTAATTTCTTGCAATGGAGTGTCACATACCCAACTGCCTGGCAGACAAGGTTAACAATGACAGCATGTCTTTCTATGGTGCCCAATTCAATTCACCTGTCTAACCACTGGGCTTATACCAGTTGTACTCACTGCTGTAATACTGGCTAATAGTGTGAAGCTGCTCCACATCCAATATTTGGGTACCAGTCCTTTAAACACCTTAATAGACCTATGTTATCTTTGAGAGTTACCCAGTAGATATGGTTGGAAAACGACACAGGTCGTCAATTCAGTCCAACGTGTGTGTGTATCAGGGTGGGTCTTCTAAGAATATACAAACCCTTATATTTCGCCTATTGAGAAAGGCATCTAGAAGTCTTCTGAAATTGTCAACACTCCTAGCCAATACCACTGCCTACTTCTGTCTACTGTGGTTCCAACCACTTATTGCTTCTGCACCCTACAAACCGGTCCACTCTCTTGTGCAATGGAATATATGCATGATATATGAGTGGGAGGGATAGTGCCCCATCATTGTGTCAGTGGGAGGGATAGTGCCCCATCATTGGTGTCAATGGGAGGGATAGTGCCCCATCATTGGCATCAGTGAGAGGAATAACGTTCTGTTATTGGTTTCAGTGAAAGTAATAGTGTCCCGTTATTGGTGTCAGTGTGAGGATTAGTGTCTCACCATTGGCATCAGTGGACGGAATAGTGCCCCATCATTGATGTCGGTGGGAGGCATAGTGACACATCATTGATGTTAGTGGGAGGAATAGTGACACATCATTGATGTCAGTTGGCAGAATGGTGTCCCATCACTGGTACCATTAGGAGGAATTATGTCCCATTATTGGTTTCAGTGAAAGTAATAGTCTCCCATTGTTGGTGTCAGTGGAAGACATAGTGCCTTTTTGTTGGTATCAGTGGGAGGAATAGTGCCCCATCATTGATGTCAGTGGGAGGCATAGTGACACATCATTGATGTCAGTGGAAGGAATAGTGTCCCACCCATCATTGGAGCACAGGTGTGTCAGGAGGAGGCTGTCTCTGGAGCTGCTGCAGATCCGTGTGGGAGGGGAGTGGTGGAGAAATCTCTCCCAGCTCTCCTGGCCCCTTTCTGGGGAAGCCATGGAGGCCAGCAGGGCCTCTCCTGCTGGAAGCTCCCAGCCATCTCCTGGGCCATCAGGTAACATGCCTTCCTCTGTACAAGCCGATCTCTCTACCCCTGGTGAGGATGAAGGTTCCGAAGCCATTCGGGAGCGAGTGGTGGCCGGGATTAAGGTCCTAAATAGGGAGAGGGATAAGCTTTACAAGCTACGAGCAGAGCTGAAGCGTCTGCGAAGGCAGCGTGAGGGCTTACACAGCCAGAAGCGTGGATCCATGGATCCGGAGATCCAATTGGCCAAAGTCTGTGTGGACCATCAGGAGACCATTGTGGCCATGATGGAAGGCAGAGATGGGCCCTTCAAGGAGAAGTTTGGAAATGACAGGAGGTTTGGAAGAATGACAAAGATGGAGGTGGAGGAGGAGACCCCCAGTTCTGACCCCCTGCCCCCTCAGGGAGAGGTAAGCAGCCCCATGCCTTCCCAGGACTCAGGAGGCATGCTCAGGGCTATCCAGGTAATGGAGTCTCCTATGCGGGGAGATCGGTTAATGTTTAATGAGGAGGACATTACAGATGATGTACCTGATAAGGTAAAGACTGCCAAGTCCCATGTTGTGGATAAGACTGTTTTTGTGCCTTTCAACACCGACAATGTGCCTAATGACAATCAGGCTGCTGATCCTGTGTGCAGCAATGTTGTGCCTGCTGATGCTGCAATGCAGCAAGAGTTACTTTTAAAAAATGTCATTTCTGTAGAAGAACCACAGGTGTCAGCAGAGCCCATTAACCCTTCTTTAGGTGAGTCCAAAGCTGTTTGCCCCACTGCTGCTGAGGACTCTACAGCGCAGCATCAGGAGACAGCTGGTATTGCAGCAGAAACTGTGACCATTCCTGATGGGAAATTGAATATTGCTGTGACTGATAACAATCACCCCAGTATCAGTGTGATGGACAATCGTCCTGCTATGGATTCTGCCAGTTCAGTTCAGAGAGTTGATAATGATGTACAGACTACTGTGACTTCAGTGTGGGGCCTTGGCCCTGATAAACCTACCTTTGCTCAAGTGGTACGCTCTGCTCCTGGTAGCTCCGCTCCCAAGCGGGGTTTTCCCCTACAGGCTACCACTTTGAGCACCCCAGGATCTGGTCTTGGGTCTCTGGCTTCTGCTGGGGGTCCCAGACGTAATGTTGTTATTCTGAAATGGGAAGGTGGTACAATCCCTCCAGCGCGGCGTGCAGTGGTGGATTTGATTTTAGAGATGGGTTTTGGGGCAAATGATCTGTATGCCTTTATACATGTAGCTGGGACACGGGATTATACAGTTAGCTTCACCAGGCCAGAGGGTCTTGACCTGTTCTGGGAGAGATATGAGGCTCGGTGCAGGTCAAGACCGGAATGGGAAGGTCTGGCCCCAGTTGCAGTTTCTCAGAGGTCAACAGTAAAAAAAAATCCCAATTATCCTCTCTAATGAGAGTGTTCCTGCTCGGGATCTAGAGGTTTGGTTAAGGAACTATGGGGAGGTTTTGACCAAGCCCAATAAAATCCTTGATGAGCGTAACATCTGGACTGGGGGTTGGTCAGTAACAGTCAGGTTGGCCAGGGATGGGAATGTTGTCCGTCACCTGCCTTCCTCAGCTTTTATAGGGAGGGATAGGATGACTGTTTTTTACCCTGGTCAGCCGAAGCTGTGTCACCGCTGTGGAGAAAAGGGGCATTTGAGCTCCTCCTGTTCAGCCTTGATGTGTTCAGTGTGTCGGGGTCAGGGTCATATGGCTAAGGACTGCACCGAAATGATCAGGTGGACCCTGTGCCTGCGCCTTCGCCACCCCTACAGCAGATGTCCTGAAGCCTGGCACAATATGGAGAAGGAGGTAATTGATGACATGTCAAGGCTGGACAGGATGGAGGGTGAGGCCCCTGGTGTACCATCCTCCTCTGCGGTGACCGACTCCCCTGGTCCTGTTCAGGATCCCTCTCCAGTTCCTGTGGCCACCCCTCCTGTGCCTGTAAGTATTCCTTCTGTATCTGTCTCTGTGTCCCCCCAGCCTACTGTACCCTCTCCTCTTGTGTCAGAACCTTCCAAGTCTGTGCCCCCCGAGTCAGTTCCCCCCCAGGAGTCTACCCCTCCTAAGTCTGACTCAAAGGGGGCACCCCCCCCACCAGGAGTGGTAGTGGGTACTAAAAAGGTTGCTTCTTCCTCTGTGAAGAAGTCTTGTGGAAAGACTTCACAGAAAAAAGTAAGAGATGGGGGCATCTCTGAAGCTGACCTGCAGTACCTGGAGGAGAGAAGGAAGGTTGGGAAGTGGAAAAAGCAGGTGGTGAGGATGGAACAGGCTCCAGTGCCTGTCTCCAACCGTTATAGGTCCTCTAATTGGGATATCTCTTCATCTGGAGCTTCTTCAGAGCGAAGTTCCGATTCTGAGATGGAGTTTGAGGCGGCCTCAAGAAAGATAGAGGCTTCTGGTGATGAGCAGCAGAGGGGAGCTAAGAAGCAATCCACCCAATAACCCAAATGGCGGTTCCCCCTCCGTTAAAAGTGGTGACAATTAATGTCGCCAGCATTAAGTCAGTAAGAGCTCGTTCTATGGCCTTCTTTTTGTTCAGCCAATTAGATGCTGAAATTTTATTTTTGCAAGAGACTAGGCTCACCTCCTTGGCAGATATTCATATGGCCAAGAGAGAGTGGAGGTATGGTCCATCTTACTGGTCTCTTGCGGCCGAGCCTTACGGCGGTGTGGCGGTGTTGTTTAAAACCGGCATGGTAACTGTCCGGCGGGTTATTGAGGTGGAGATTGGGAGATGTATGGTCTTAGACGTCCTTGTGGGAGGGCAGGACCTGCGCCTAATTAATGTTTATGGGCCGCACACAAAGTGGGACAGGAAATGCCTTTTTACAAGGATCAAGCCATTTCTTTTTACATCCCGGCAAGTGGTCTTTGGAGGTGACTTTAATACAGTAACTAGGCCCAAGGACAGGCTGGGATATGATAGCGTTTTTTTAAATAGTATGGTTAGGGATGCTGGTCTTGTGGATGCGCACATTAAGCACCTCCCGGATGACACCGGGTTCACCTTTCATCGAGGTAATAGTCAGAGTAGAATAGATAGGTTTTTTTTGAAGGAGACGTCTGCTTTCTCACCCCCAGTGGTGCAGGCAGTAGAGTTCTCTGATCACTGTATGCTATCTGTGGTCCTGAATGCTTCAGACGCCCCTCAGAGGGGTAAGGGCATCTGGAGATTGAATTCGACTCTACTCAAGGAAGAACATGTTAGACAATCCTTTGAGGAATTCTTTCAGGCACAGGTGACCATCCTGGACTTTTGTAGCAGCAAGGCTGAGTGGTGGGAGCTGACCAAAAAGAGGATCGCTGGATTCTTCAGAGGCCTAGCCAATAGAAAGCAGTTTAATAAATACATGACCTACCAACGTTTACGGAGGAAGCTGGATATTCTTGTCTCGAGAGGAGGAGATCCTGGGGCAATCTCCGAAGTGAAACTCCTTCTCAGGAAGTGTCAATATGACCGGCATACCTCTTTGGTTCTGGAGAGGGACTATGGGAAGTACCACTCGCCTGACCCTTACCAGAACTGCAAACAAGGTGTAGCTGTTAAAACGGTCGTTGGCCTTAAGGACAGTACAGGTTCCTTGACAAAGTCCAGGTCAGGGATTCTGGAGGTCGTGAGGTCCTTTTATGCTGACCTTCTTGGGAGGAAAGAGCTTGACCGTGACAAGATGGAAAGCTTTTTGGACTCTACTCCAGGTCTAAATGATGAAGATGTCCCATTGATGAATTTGACAGAGGAGATCACAGTTGAAGAGGTGATGAGGGCAATTGAACAGCTTGCCATCAAAAAGTCACCTGGACCGGATGGCTTGACGGCTGAGTTTTACAAAGCTTTTAAGCCTATTCTGGCCCCACATTTGGTAGAGGTTTTTAACAGTTGCCTTGCAGAGGGGGTACTTCCCCCTTCCATGAGGCAATCGGCTGTGATTCTTCTTTCAAAGGGTAAAGATCCTTCGATGATTGAGAATTGGCGCCCCATCAGCCTTCTTAATGTCGATAGAAAGATACTGGCAAAGATATTTTTCTGGCGCCTATCGTCAGTAGCAGAGTCTTTGCTTTCTCGCCATCAGCACTGTTCGGTCCAGGGTAGGAGCACCTTCACAGCAGTTTTAGCTGTCCGGGAGGCCTTGGAGCGGTGCAGGGCTGCAGGCTGGGGAAAGTATTTGCTGACATTGGATCAGGCAAAGGCTTTTGATCGTGTTAACCATGAGTACCTGTGGTTGCTCCTTAGTAAGTACGGTCTGCCGGGTGGTTTTGTCGATTGGTTGAAAGTAGGGATGAGCCGAACACCCCCCGGTTCGGTTCGCACCAGAACCCGCGAACGGACCGCAAGTTCGCACGAACGTTAGAACCCCATTGACGTCTATGGGACTCGAACGTTCGAAATCAAAAGTGCTCATTTTAAAGGCTAATTTGCATGGTATTGTCCTAAAAAGGGTTTGGGGACCCGGGTCCTACCCCAGGGGACATGTATCAATGCAAAAAAAACTTTTAAAAACGGCCGTTTTTTCGGGAGCAGTGATTTTAATGATGCTTAAAGTAAAAAAAAAAAAAGTGAAATATTCCTTTAAATATCGTACCTGGGGGGTGTCTATAGTATGCCTGTAAAGTGACGCGTGTTTCCCATGTTTAGAACAGTCCCTGCACCAAATGTCATTTTTAAAGGAAAAAATCTCATTTAAAACTGCTTGCGGGTTTAATGTCATGTCGGGTCCTGGCAATATGGATGAAAATCAGTGAGACAAACGGCATGGGTACCCCCCAGTCCATTACCAGGCCCTTTGGGTCTTGTATGGATATTAAGGGGAACCCCGCACCCAAATTAAAATAAGGAAAGGTCCCTATATACTCTGAACAGCAGTATACAGGCGGTGCAAACAAGACAGGGACTGTAGGTTTGTTGTTAAGTAGAATCTGTTTGTAATTTTGAACATTTTTAATGTGTTTAGCTCCAGCCAAAAAATCTTTTCTAAGCTTTTTGGAAAACATAGGGAAGGGTTATCACCCCTGTGACATTTGTTTTGCGTCTTTCCTCCTCTTCAGAAGATTTCACCTCACTTTTTTGTCCCAATGAAAAATGTTTTTTGAAAATTTGGGTTTTTTTGTGGAACAAGGATTGGAAAGCATCAGTGGAAAGGAGAAATTGTTTTCCCATATTAACTCTTACATGAGAGAATTTCCCTTCCTATGGGTAGATTTCATCTCACTTCCTGTTGTCTCCTTCCGTTTGCAAGTAGGAGTCGTTTGTAAGTTAGATGTTTGAAAGTAGGGTCCTGCCCTATATACTCAGCAGAAATTTGGGCCTTAGGTGTTGCTGTGGCCAAAACACTGTAAGCCCTCACAGGGCCCTGCTGTGAAATATTAGATCAAGAATTGTAATTACATGCCCCTGTTGAACAGGAGCTGAAAAATTAGGCCTTAGGCACTGGTGCTGGTGCCACAACACTGCAACCCCTCACAGACACTCTAATTGGAACGCAGGAACGAGCCCTGCTGCAAAGTATTGCATCAAAAATTGTAATTACACGCCCCTGTTAGACAGGGGCAGAAAAATTGGGCCTTAGGCACTGGTGCTGGTGCCACAACACTGCAACCCCTCACAGACACTCTAGTTGGAACGCAGGAACGAGCACTGCTGCAAAGTATTGCATCAAAAATTGTAATTACACGCCCCTGTTAGACAGGGGCAGAAAAATTGGGCCTTAGGCACTGGTGCTGGTGCCACAACACTGCAACCCCTCACAGACACTCTAGTTGGAATGCAGGAACGAGCCCTGCTGCAAAGTATTGCATCAAAAATTGTAATTTCACGCCCCTGTTAGACAGGGGCAGAAAAATTGGGCCTTAGGCACTGGTGCTGGTGCCACAACACTGCAACCCCTCACAGACACTCTAGTTGGAACGCAGGAACGAGCCCTGCTGCAAAGTATTGCATCAAAAATTGTAATTTCACGCCCCTGTTAGACAGGGGCAGAAAAATTGGGCCTTAGGCACTGGTGCTGGTGCCACAACACTGCAACCCCTCACAGACACTCTAGTTGGAACGCAGGAACGAGCCCTGCTGCAAAGTATTGCATCAAAAATTGTAATTTCACGCCCCTGTTAGACAGGGGCAGAAAAATTGGGCCTTAGGCACTGGTGGTGGCGCCCAGAACCAAAAATGTTCTTACAAGCTATCAGCGTGATGATTGAGGAGGAAGAGGATAATTACTCAGGGATAATCACTCAGCATCAGCATAGGCAGTCTTTGAAGGGATCTGAAAAAAATTATTCAGTTACATCAGCATCAGGTGCTTGGTAGCTGGTGGTGATCCAAGACTGATTCATTTTTATGAAGGTCAGCCGATCGACCGAGTCAGTGGACAGACGCACCCTGTGATCGGTTACCACGCCTCCAGCAGCACTGAATGTACGTTCCGAAAGAACGCTGGATGCAGGACAGGCCAGTAGCTCAATTGCATACTGTGCAAGCTCTGGCCAGTGATCCATCCTCAAGACCCAGTAACCCAGAGGATTTTCGGTGGGAAAGGTGTCCAAGTCTGATCTTGCCCCTAGGTATTCCTGCACCATGTAAAACAGACGCTGGCGATGGTTGCTGGAACCGATCATACCTTGGGGCTGCGGACCAAAAAATTGTCTGAACGCATCGGTCAGACGGCCACCTTCTCCACCGCTCCTTCTTTGACTGACCGAAGCCTCAGCAACACGTTGTCCAGAAACAGGAGTTTGTAACCTCCCAGTCTCTGGGAACGCGTTGCACAGACCTTTCTGCAAGGCCTCCCGAAGATGTTTCATCCTCTGCTCCCTCTGCGATGGCAAGATAAGGTCCGCAACCTTACCCTTGTAACGTGGATCAAGGAGGGTTGCCAGCCAGTATTGGTCCTTCTCCTTGATACCACGAATACGAGGATCCTTACGCAGGCTTTGCAGGATCAGGGAGGCCATGCAGCGTAGGTTTGCTGAGGCATTCGGTCCGGAGTCCTCTGGGTCACTAAGGACAACAACGTCCGCAGCCACCTCCTCCCAGCCACGTACAAGTCCATGTGTTCCTTGGGACTGATCCCTTAAAGACTGCTGATGCTGAGTGCCAGGCTCCACCTCCATACTGACACAATCTTCCTCCTCCTCCTCCTCCTCCTCCTCCTCCTCGTCCTCTTCCTGTGTGATCGGCGGGCACGCAGGAACACTGTCTGGATAAAGGGGGCCTTGAGAGCTAAGGAAGTCCTCCTCTTCCTGCCTCTGTTCTGCCTCAAGTGCCCTGTCCATTATTCCACGCAGCGTGTGCTCCAACAGGTGGACAAGGGGGACAGTGTCACTGATGCATGCACTGTCAGTGCTCACCATCCTCGTGGCCTCCTCGAATGGTGACAGGACAGTGCATGCATCCCTGATCATGGCCCACTGGCGTGGGGAAAAAAAACCAAGGTCCCCTGACCCTGTCCTGGTGCCATAGTCGCACAGGTACTCATTGATGGCCCTCTGCTGCGTGTGCAGCCGCTGCAGCATGGCCAACGTCGAGTTCCACCTGGTGGGCATGTCACAGATTAGGCGGTTCTTGGGCAGGTTAAACTCCTTTTGGAGGTCCGTCAGCCGAGCACTGGCATTATATGACCGGCGGAAATGCACAGAGACTTTCCTGGCCTGCCTCAGGACATCCTGTAAGCCCGGGTACCTGCCCAAGAACCGCTGCACCACCAAGTTAAGGACGTGAGCCAAACAGGGCACATGGGTCAGTTGTCCCTGTCGGAGGGCAGAGAGGAGGTTGGTGCCATTGTCGCAAACCACCATTCCTGCCTTAAGTTGGCGTGGCGTCAACCACCTCTGAACCTGCCCCTGCAGAGCTGACAGAACCTCTGCCCCAGTGTGGCTCCTGTCCCCCAAGCACACCAGCTCAAGCACCGCATGGCATCTTTTGGCCTGCGTACTTGCGTAGCCCCTTGAACGCCTACGGAGCACCGCTGGTTCCGAGGAAGAGGCCATGGAGGAAGAAGAAGAGGAGGGGGTGGAGGAGAGAGGTGTGTCACAATCAGCATTTTGGAGGCGTGGTGGCGGAACAACCTCCAACACTACTGCACCTTGTCCTGCATCCTTCCCAGCTGCCAGCAGAGTCACCCAATGCGCCGTGAAACTTAAGTAACGTCCCTGTCCATGCCTGCTGGACCATGAGTCAGCGGTAATATGCACCTTACCGCTGACCGCCCTGTCCAGCGAGGCATGGACATTGCCTTCCACATGCCGGTAGAGAGCCGGAATCGCCTTCCGTGAGAAAAAGTGGCGTTTGGGTACCTGCCACTGAGGAACCGCACATTCCACAAACTCACGGAAGGGGGCAGAGTCTACCAACTGAAAAGGCAGCAGTTGAAGTGCTAGCAATTTTGCCAAGCTAGCATTCAACCGCTGGGCATGTGGATGGCTGGGAGCAAACTTCTTTCGGCGGTGCAGCAGCTGGGGCAGGGAAATTTGCCTGGTACAATCTGACGTCGGTGTACCAAAAGCAGATTGCCCACAAGTACTTGGCTGTGACACACCTAATTCTACACCTTCATTCCTCTCACTGCAGGTCTCAGAGAGGACTGAAGGTCTAGTGGGGTTGGAAATCTCAGCTGATGAGGAGCAAGGAGAGATCCTCTTTGTTCTTTGGTGTGGGTCTTTCAGATACGCTTGCCAACGAACTGCATGGCAGGTCAACATATGTCTGGTCAAGCATGTGGTACCCAAGCGGGAGATGTTTTGGCCACGCGAGATACGCTTGAGACATATGTTGCAAATAGCAGCGGTGCGATCTGATGCACTCGTCTCAAAAAAGGCCCACACCAAAGAACTTTTTGAATAACGCGCAGAGACTGCAGCGCCCTGCACATGTGGAGCTTTGGGGTGTGATGCAGTCAATGTGCTGCCCTTAGGCTGGCCCCTGGAGGGCATCCTGCCTAGTTGGTGATGTGCCACCTCCTCCTCCTCCTCCTCCTCCTCTCTCCTATCAGGCACCCACGTTGAGTCAGTGACCTCATCATCCCCTCCCTCCTCATCACTGGAGCAAACCTGGCAGTATGCTGCAGCAGGGGGAGCATGACTGCCAGATTGCTGTCCTTCTTGGGCACCCCCTCTGTCCGTGCTCATGTTACTGCCTTCATTGAGCTCAGTATCATCATCAGAGCCTTCCAAACGCTGGGCATCCTCCTGGAGCATGTACCCAACACTGTGGTCAAACAGTTCGAGGGAATCCTCATGAGGACATGGTGGAGCTAGGGAAGGAGTCACTGATGACATTGAGCTGAGGGAAGAGGCCGCTGCTTTGCCAGACAAAGCACCCTGGGCATGGGTGAGAGAGGATGAGGAGGATGAGGACGGCTTGGTCATCCACTCGACCAAGTCTTCCGCATGTTGCGGCTCAACACGGCCAGCTGCCGAAAAAAAGGCCAAGCGTGTCCCATGGCCACGTGCTGATGAGGATGCACCGTCTCCACGACCAGCACTAGACACAGAGCCTGCTTGCCCTCTCTTATTGGCTTGTGACTGTCTGCCTCTCCTTCTTGGCCTTCCAGACATACTAATGGCCTGTAGCTGCACTAAGCTGGGATAGAACACCTGTAATTTTCTTCAGGTAGCTTTATATACTGTAACCAGACAAGCCTGCCTGTCAGTAGGAAGATAACAGGAACGGATCTAGCTGAACACTGTGAGCAGGACGTACTGCACTAAATGTATATAGCAGGAACGGATCTAGCTGAACACTGTGAGCAGGACGCACTGTACTAAATGTAAATAGTCTAGCTGCCTGACCGTGGTACTAATAGGATCAAAAAGAACACCTGTAATTTTCTTAAGGTAGCTTTATATACTGTAACCAGACAAGCCTGCCTGTCAGTAGGAAGATAACAGGAACGGATCTAGCTGAACACTGTGAGCAGGACACACTGTACTAAATGTAAATAGTCTAGCTGCCTGACCGTGGTACTAATAGGATCAAAAAGAACACCTGTAATTTTCTTCAGGTAGCTTTATATACTGTAACCAGACAAGCCTGCCTGTCAGTAGGAAGATAACAGGAACGGATCTAGCTGAACACTGTGAGCAGGACACACTGTACTAAATGTAAATAGTCTAGCTGCCTGACCGTGGTACTAATAGGATCAAAAAGAACACCTGTAATTTTCTTCAGGTAGCTTTATATACTGTAACCAGACAAGCCTGCCTGTCAGTAGGAAGATAACAGGAACGGATCTAGCTGAACACTGTGAGCAGGACGCACTGCACTGAATGTAAATAGCAGGAACGGATCTAGCTGAACACTGTGAGCAGGACGCACTGCACTGAATGTAAATAGCAGGAACGGATCTAGCTGAACACTGTGAGCAGGACGCACTGCACTAAATGTAAATACCAGGAACGGATCTAGCTGAACACTGTGAGCAGGACGCACTGCACTGAATGTAAATAGCAGGAACGGATCTAGCTGAACACTGTGAGCAGGACGTACTGCACTAAATGTATATAGCAGGAACGGATCTAGCTGAACACTGTGAGCAGGACGCACTGCACTGAATGTAAATAGCAGGAACGGATCTAGCTGAACACTGTGAGCAGGACGCACTGCACTAAATGTAAATACCAGGAACGGATCTAGCTGAACACTGTGAGCAGGACGCACTGCACTGAATGTAAATAGCAGGAACGGATCTAGCTGAACACTGTGAGCAGGACGCACTGCACTGAATGTAAATAGCAGGAACGGATCTAGCTGAACACTGTGAGCAGGACGCACTGCACTGAATGTAAATAGCAGGAACGGATCTAGCTGAACACTGTGAGCAGGACGCACTGCACTGAATGTAAATAGCAGGAACGGATCTAGCTGAACACTGTGAGCAGGACGCACTGCACTGAATGTAAATAGCAGGAACGGATCTAGCTGAACACTGTGAGCAGGACGCACTGCACTGAATGTAAATAGCAGGAACGGATCTAGCTGAACACTGTGAGCAGGACGCACTGCACTGAATGTAAATAGCAGGAACGGATCTAGCTGAACACTGTGAGCAGGACGCACTGCACTGAATGTAAATAGCAGGAACGGATCTAGCTGAACACTGTGAGCAGGACACACTGCACTAAATAGTCTAGATAGAAGATAACAGGAACGGATCTAGCTAAACTGAATACAGTGTATATATATATATGCAACACCTGGGATGCATATATATACACAATACACTGTAAGTGCAGCTAACTGACTGACTGTTCTGCCTAATCTATCTAACTCAAATCAAATGACACTGTCTCTCTCTCTCTCTATCTCTCAGCACACCGGAACACACACTACACAGGGCCGCCGTGCAGGCGGCCTTATATAGTGTGGGGTGTGTACTAAATCCCCTGAGCCATAATTGGCCAAAGCCACCCTGGCTTTGGCCAATTACAGCTCTCTCTACTGACGGCGCTGTGATTGGCCAAGCATGCGGGTCATAGTGCATGCTTGGCCAATCATCAGCCAGCAATGCACTGCGATGCCGCAGTGAATTATGGGCCGTGACGCGCCACACGAATTTGGCGCGAACGGCCCATATCGTTCGCAATTCGACGGACGGTCGAACAGCCGATGTTCGAGTCGAACATGGGTTCGACTCGAACACGAAGCTCATCCCTAGTTGAAAGTCTTGTATAAGGGGGCAGAAAGCTTTCCTCTTGTTAATGGTTGGGTTGGGCAGTCCTTTGGGGTTGGCTCTGGAGTGCGTCAAGGTTGCCCCCTGAGTCCCCTGCTCTATGTGTTTGCAATCGACCCTTTCATCAGGAAGCTAGAGAGCGGCATGTTGTGTGGGGTGCCAGTGGGGCTCCCGGGTGAGCCGCCTTTGAGGGTTGTTGCCTATGCGGACGATGTGTCAGTGATTGTCACCGGGGCGGATGAAGCAGAGGAGGTGGTCTCTCTGACATCACGGTATTCTGAAGCATCAGGCTCCAAGATCAATCAGGAAAAGAGTGAAGTCTTCTGGATGGGAAAGGAAGGTGAGGGTTTTGATCTCCCGGACACCTTTCCAGTGCCCCAGGAAAGAATTAAGATTCTAGGCATTGAATTTAGACCCGGCGATTATGGCCTCAAAAACTGGGAAGGCAGACTGGAAATTGCCAATACTAAGGTGGTCAGCTGGAAGAAATGGAAGTTATCTATGAGGGAAAGGGTTGATCTGATTAAGACTTACCTGATTCCGATCTTTTTGTATGTCAGCTTTGTCTGCATCTTGCCAGTGTCTCTCTATGCTAGGGTCAGTAGTGTGTTCTTCCAGATGTTGTGGGGGAACAGACTGAACCCCATCAAGAGGAATGTCACCTATCTATCCAGGAGGGAGGGTGGCTTAGGTATGGTCAACCCAGTTCTTTTCTTTTCACTGCTTTTTCTCAAGTTTAATATTGGTAATATGCTTGCAGTGGAACCTCCTGGATGGGCAGGCATTTTTAGATCTTGGTTTAGGCCTTTTCTGCGACTTTGGGAAGAAGGTGGCCAAGTGAAGAATCTCAGGGGTCATCGTGGTCAGCTACCAGCCTATGTCGCTCCGTGGCTGAAGTTATTACGGCAGTGGCGATTGTCGGCTGAAGATATCAGATCGGTTCCGAGGAAAGTCCTTATGAGTCGAGTCTTGAGCGAAGTCTTTCATGACCCACTGGCCTTAAGGGATTGCCCAGGCCCAGTTTTGAGGGCAGGGTTAAGACTTATTAATTTGGACAGAGTACCTCCTAAATTCAGGGATCTGGCCTGGATGTGCTTCCATGGGAGGCTCTATGTTAGGGGCAATTTGAAATTCCGCAGTGGGGTGGATCGTAGCTGTCCTCGGGAGGAGTGTGCAGGTGAGGAGGAGACTATGGACCATTTTCTGCTTCATTGCCCTTTTAACATAGAGGTGTACAAACAGGTGGGGCGTGCCCTCGGTGTTCCTTTCCTCTCCAGGCTGGGTTATGCTGAGTGGGTGTATGGAGCATTCAATACTGGTGGGGTTTTTTGTTTAGATACACTTTTTCTAGTTAGCCTAGTAGTCCGTTATTTCACTTGGAACGCACGGTGTCAGGTCAGTATTCGGCGTAAAATCCTTCCTGTTCAGGTGGTGGTGTATGACATTCTGCATGAGGTGGAGAAGATTCGGGTACTTGAGAGAGACAAGCGGAGTCAGGGGGCTTGGTTGAAGGCGTGGAGGGGTTTCAAGCCTCCCTGACTGCCAGGAGTCTCTTTCCCGGGTGTGGCTGTCTGTCTCTTATCACCCTAGATTATTATTTTTTGGTTTAATTTTTGATAAATGGCTGCGTACATAGGTGATGGGTTGTGCCTCTTAGGCCCTCTCTGCTGCTTCATGTAAATAGTTTTGGTAACGGATTATGTATATATTGTATATATTCTGAACATGGATGTGTATTCCTTGGATTTCTGTTGAAGTTTTGTACTATGGTTTTGTTTTTTACTTTTGTATAAAATTGGTTGCTTGATTCTTTTTAATAAAAGATCAATAGTGACACATCATTGATGTCAGTTGGCAGAATGGTGTCCCATCACTGGTACCATTAGGAGGAATTATGTCCCATTATTGGTTTCAGTGAAAGTAATAGTCTCCCATTGTTGGTGTCAGTGGAAGACATAGTGCCTTTTTGTTGGTATCAGTGGGAGGAATAGTGCCACATCATTGATGTCAGTGGGTAGAATAGTGTCTCATCATTGGGAGGAATAATGCCCTATTATTGGTTATAGGGTTTGATTTACTAAAGGCAAATAGACTGTGGACTTTGCAAGTGCAGTTGCTCCAGAGCTTAGTCAATGAGATGAAGCTTCACTTTGCAAAGAATACCCAATCACATGGAAGAAAAATAAAAAAATAGTTTTGCTGCACATGATTGGATGATGGAAGCCAGCAGAGCTTTCCTTAATTTAATAAGCTCTGGTGCAACTGCACTTGCAAGATGTGCAGTCTGTTTGCCTCTAGTAAATCAACCCCTTAGTGCCTTATTGTTGGTATTAGTGGGAGGAATATTGCCCCAACCTTTCCCGACTTTACATATACATTGGGGAAGGTTTCACATTTTTTAGGTGCATTTTATACACTCACCTTATGTTGTGCTTAAACATGCTTTAATAATTCTAACATTTTACATTCTGCCAAAGTATCAGAACATTTTACCTACAATTCTCTGCATGATTATTACTAGAAATGTATGCAAAACAGTTTTAATATTAAGCAGGACTTTAAACAAGGTGTTTACATGTAGACAATAACTGGGGTACAGGGCATTGGCAGTAAAAAATCTTTACCTATTACCCAGGAAATAATGAGCAGCTCCATCCAGGAGAAGCATGACGTTTTCATCCTAAAAAGCTGCCTTGCATTATCTGTGATGCTCTCATTTGGAAGGATCTTGGTGCCTTCGAACCTGTCGGCGGCATTCATCACTAGTAGACCAAGGAATATGGTAAATGAGGCTGCATGGGCTACAAACTTCATGAACGGTCCCCGCATTATTTTCCCAAGCTGTAAAAGACAGGAAAGCACATTAGGAACAGAACACGATGCTCCACTAAATTTAAAAAAAAAAAATGTAGCAGGAAGTTATAGAATACTTGTCAGGTTTTTATTGCCATAAGAATAGTTCAAAGCCTCAGACTCCATAATAAAAAGTTCAAAGACATTTTTTTACAATTTGTTCCCGACCAAATCTGCATACATTTCTAAATCTACAAATATGTCTTAGGTATCGCCCCTTTATCAAGATTTGAAGTTGTAAATAATGGACTCTGGGTGCTTAGGTAAAATCAAACAATAATATGCTATGTGGCATGCTCCTCAGTGGATGTTTTTTTTTGTTAGCAGTTTTGTCAGCCCTGCACTTGTAGGCTGGTGCAGACTATTTTCTCCACTGTAGGTGGCACTCTTCCCCAGCAGCAATGCAGGTGGAGGAGGAATCCCCATGGATCCCCTTGACTAAGCCCCGGGGGGGGGGGGGGAGTGAAACTCGTTGGGGCGTAACCTGGTTGGAGTCCAGGCTGAGGTTTCGACTCCAACTATCTCTGTAGGACAACATAGATGTGCGACTTCCAGTGGTTTCCCCTCTTTCATTTAGTTCCTATATGGTTTCCTTGGTCACAGGGACTCAGCTACCCAATTGGATGCTGGCACCCCATGGAGGTCATTTTGGGTCAGGCAGAGTCTATTTAAGACCCCGGGTTTAGCATGCATTTTGTGGGTGGCTAGAGAAGGAACAGGTCACCCGCCTTTCAGGGACAGAGCCTAGCATCAGGGAAAGGTTCTGGAGGAGTAGGGACAGTGCAGGGACACGCCATCTTTCCTGGAAGCCTCCCCGTTTGGGTGAAGACTGGCCAGACCACATTCTGCTCCTCGAAATTGACGCTGTTGGCACCTCTGTTCCACCACTCTACTGCCGTTTTTCTGTTACAACTTGTGAGTGTTCCCGGTCAGGTTGCCTACCCACCAGGTCTGTTTTTAATTGCTGGACTTCTGTAACAATAAATCCTTGTTATTGCACTTGTGTTTTCTGCCCGCTGCATCATGTTGCACCTTCCAACACACAAATTATCCTCTGCTGGTTTACAGAACAGAACTACTTCTTCTCGATTCATCTCCACAACACAAGGGGGAGGTGTTCTGCAGTCCAGCCGGAGGGATTCAGACAAGGTTGAGAACACTGCAAATGATCTGATTGTAGCAAAGGCATCAGTGCCAGCTTATTTTAGAAAGTTAAAAGCACACTTCACAGATCTATTTTTGGCATTAATAATGGTGAACAGAAGTTAATGGCCTTCATTCTTTTAGCCACACATCAAGTCTGGAGACAGCTCTCTCTGAGCTTCATGGAGGTAAAAAAACACAAAAAGCTCATTTCTATACTAAATGATACTTATTAGAAAAATTTGAAAATACGTTCCCCGGTGTTAGAGTATAACCACAACCTGAATCCTGAACATTCGTTACTCTTGTTTTGAAGCAGGAATAACCTTACGATGTGGAGGCATCCCAAGATCTCCCCCTTTTTTCCTACTCTCTCCCCTTTTTTTCTTCTTTCCTCTACTGCACTTCAATTTCCACTATTTCAGTCTCCCAAGCTGGCACAACTTCACCCTTTCTTCAACCCATTTTATCCCTTCCCCTACCTCCTCACCCCCATTAACACCGGCCAGGATGTTATCAACGCTTGCTGAAACATCCCAAACCTTGCTTAGATATCTCCAGAGACAGTCATTGGCGTGCTATGCTAGTCGCCTCCATACTGATAGATACACTGCCATACTCCCCTTCCCTTCTTCCTACCCATTATTAGAAATATTTTTCTCTTGTGATTAATCAGCCGGCATCTGTCTACACTATGTTCTCTTAAGCTTACATAACTGTTTTTATTACTTAGAAATTATTTATGTTGCATACTCAATCTTTAATATAACGCACAATGTAAAATGAATGTGCCTTTTACTTTGTCTTTACAAATACTCTTGCAAAACCAATAAAATGCGTGTGAAAGTAAGTTACAAGCACACAGTATTTCTGGAAAGATGAACATACACTATAGTACCAAAAGTATTGGGACGCCTGCCTTTGCACGCACATGACTTCAACTCTTCTGGGAAGGCTGTCCACAAGGTTTAGGAGTGTGTCTATGGGAATGTTTGACCATTCTTTCAGAAGCGCATTTGTGACCAGACTGCGAATGCGACATACTACAGGAGATGACCAGAGACTGTGAATGCGACTACAGGAGATGACCAGACTGCGAATGTGACATACTACAGGAGATGATCAGACTACGAATGCGACATACTACAGGAGATGACCAGACTGCTAATGTGACATACTACAGGAAATGACCAGACTGCTAATGTGACATACTACAGGAAATGACCAGACTGCTAATGTGACATACTACAGGAGATGATCAGACTGCGAATGGGACATACTACAGGAGAGGACCAGAGACTGCGAATGGGACATACTACAGGAGATGACCAGACTGCGAATGTGACATACTACAGGAGATGACCAGACTGCGAATGTGACATACTACAGGAGATGACCAGAGACTGCGAATGGGACATACTACAGGAGATGACCAGAGACTGCGAATGGGACATACTACAGGAGATGACCAGAGACTGCGAATGGGACATACTACAGGAGATGACCAGACTGCGAATGGGACATACTACAGGAGATGACCAGACTGCGAATGGGACATACTACAGGAGATGACCAGACTGGGAATGTGACATACTACAGAAGATGACCAGACTGGGAATGTGACATACTACATGAGATGACCAGAGACTGCGAATGGGACATACTACAGGAGATGACCAGAGACTGCGAATGGGACATACTACAGGAGATGACCAGAGACTGAGAATGGGACATACTACAGGAGATGACCAGACTGCGAATGGGACATACTACAGGAGATGACCAGACTGCGAATGGGACATACTACAGGAGATGACCAGACTGGGAATGTGACATACTACAGAAGATGACCAGACTGGGAATGTGACATACTACATGAGATGACCAGACTGCGAATGTGACATACTACAGGAGATGACCAGACTGCGAATGGGACATACTACAGGAGATGACCAGACTGCGAATGTGACATACTACAGGAGATGACCAGACTGCGAATGCGACATACGACAGGAGATGACCAAGTAGCCAGTTTTAAAATTTAAACTATCAGCAATGCACAGCTATACAGGGGGGTAAACAACATTGTCAGGGAGGGTTTAGTAACAGTGAGTCTATAGGCAGAAAGACCTACCTGGCCAGCCGGGCTCACCCCTCGCTCTCACAGGTCTGGAGGCGGAGCTTTCCACGGTAGGGGTGGGGCTTTCATGGTAGGGGGCGGGAATATTCGTGGTCCAGGAGAGGCGATTTCAGCGCTCCGAGCACATACAGAGTACGTGGGGCGGAGCAGGGCAGGGTCAGAGCGTCAGTGAAGCTCCCTGCCCTGCCCCTCCCTGCTGACAGAGCCTCCCTCAGCCTAAGCTGAGCCCAACAGCCGGCTATCTGATAGAACACTGGCACCGCGATCCAGCAGGCTGACCGCGGCGCCGGTGGCTATATTAGTCCGGGAGGACGGTGGGGTTTTTTTCTCATGTGGAGGGTGGCTTTTTTCCGCCCCTTCCCCCATGGCGCCCATGGCACTTGCCATGGCTGCCATACCTTAGATACGCCACTGGATGCACGGTCTTGGATGGCTGTGTGAATGAGCCCTGCATTTACATACTTTCACAGTGTCTGCCTTGAACACACAGATTTCTTTTTTTCTCTAATATAACCTGAATGCACACAAGTAAATGCACAGTGTGATTTTTACCATTTAAAAGCATTACATGTATGTCCCCGCCATCAGAATACACTGGTCAGCGTTGCATGATGCTGATGTTTCAGTCTACCTGATAGGGCCCCCCCCCCCGGCCAAAAGTGACTGAGGACCTAGATTTATCAGTCCCTTTCTCTACAGCCTCAGCTGCACAATAAATAGGAAGCGCATTGAGGCTTACTGCTCATTCACAAACTGAAGAATAGTAAACACAGTTAACTATGCTTCAGTGATGAATACACACAGGGGTGATTGGTATCAATTGCTCACTGTGTTCATTCAGGATAGAAATGGGCCAGTAAATAACACCCCCCCCCCCCCCCCCCCGTGTGCCTGCAGCAGTTGTCAGCAGGAGGGGAGGCAGCCGGCAGCGCTGTGAGGGAAAAGGGGCACACGAGGGGGCAGATGGAAGGGGCGCATGTGCTAGAACTAATCCCCGTGCAGTGCAGCCAGAAGTAGGGAGAGGAGGAGAAGCTGGCAGCACTGCAGTGATACACAGAAGAGGATCAGTGTCTGCAATAAGACAGTAGAGCCAGCCTTCCTGCTCAGGTGCCTGGGTCCCTCCTCTTTGAACTGATGGGGCCTGGGCCCAGTACAGGAGGGCTGGCTGAACTGCCTTATCAGCAGCCCTATGAAGGGAAAAAAACTGCGCTCAGTCAAAATACTATTACAGTGAAACAAATATTAAAAGATTAACTAAAATTATAAAAAATGTCCAGTATGCAGCAGCTTATTGTGAGACATGCACAAAAAAGAATATGGAAGAGAGAAGCTGCGCTGCTTGAAGGTATTTATCAAACAATTGCTTGTAGATAACAGGTATTTAATGATAGTTCAATTCCAATTGGAAACAAACACCAAAGTGAACTTGATCAAACAAAACGTGACACCACCTTAAGAAAAACCTGCTTACCAGCTTACCAGCTGGCAAGCAAAACCGGGCGGATGGCTTAAACTCAGCCAGGGCCTTTGCTTGTGCAGAAGATCATCTGGTAAGCTGTAATTTGAATGGCTGCATGATTATTCCAAATGCTCCTGGCACCGTACGACTCGGATTTAGAGGCCCAGTACCCCAGCTTGAGCAGAAGTGATCAATTTGTCCATTTCAATACTACCAATGTGTTATAGCTACTTTGTCATCTGACTCATTAGTCTTACAAGGTCTCAGGTGTGAATGTGGAGCAGGTGTGTTAAATTTGGTGTTATCGCTCTCACTCTCTCATACTGGTCACTGGAAGTTCAACATGGCACCTCATGTCAAAGAACTCGCTGAGGATCTGAAAAAAGAATTGTTGCTCTACATAAACATGGCCTAGGCTATAAGAAGATTGCCAAGACCCTAAAACTGAGCTGCAGCACGGTGGCCAAGACCATACAGCGGTTTAACAGGACAGGCTCCACTCAGAACAGTGGGTTGAGCGCATGTGCTCAGCATCCTATTCAGAGGTTGTCTTTGGGAAATAGATGTATGAGTGCTGCCAGCATTGCTGCAGAGGTTGAAGGGGTGGGGGGTCAGCCTGTCAGTGCTCAGACCATACGCCGCACACTGCATCAAATTGGTCTGCATGGCTGTCGTCCCAGAAGGAAGCCTCTTCTAAAGATAATGCACAAAAAAGCCCGCAAACAGTTTGCTGAAGACAAGCAGACTAAGGACAAGGATTACTGGAACCATGTCCTGTGGTCTGATGAGACCAAGATAAACGTATTTGGTTCAGATGGTGTCAAGCGTGTGTGGCTGCAACCAGGTGAGGAGTACAAAGACAAGTGTGCCTTGCCTACAGTCAAGCATGGTGGTGGAAGTGTCATGGTCTGGGGCTGCATGAGTACTGCCGGTACTGGGGGGCTACAGTTCATTGAGGGAACAAATGAATGCCAACATGTACTGTGACATACTGAAGTAGACATAGGTGTGCACAGCCTAATACATTAGGGTGTGCACCCTTAAGCTAAAACACACATGCATGTGTATGTATCTACATATATATGACCCTGGCACATTGATCTCCCTGCTGGCACAGTGAAAGAGAAAAGGATAAACACTTCTCTTATGGCAGAGCTGGTAAGAGGGAGATCTTTCCCATGTTCCTGTTGCTACACAGAACGATAACACTAATGCGCATGGGGGATTAGGGTGTGCCTGGGCACACCCGGCACACCCTGTGCGCACGCCTATGGAAGTAGAGCATGATCCCCTCCCTTCGGAGACTGGGCCCCAGGGCAGTATTCCAACATGATAACGACCCCAAACACACCTCCAAGATGACCACGGCCTTGCTAAAGAAGCTGAGGGTAAAGGTGATGGACTGGCCAAGCATGTCTCCAAACCTAAACCTTATTGAGCATCTGTGTGGCATCCTCAAATGGAAGGCGGAGGAGCGCAAGATCTCTAACATCCACTAGCTCTGTGATGTCGTCATGGAGGAGAGGAAGAGGACTCCGGTGGCAACCTGTGAAGCTCTGGTGAACTCCATGCCCAAGCGGGTTAAGGCAGTGCTGGAAAATAATGGTGGCCACACAAAATATTGACACTTTGGGCCCAATTTGGCAATTTTCACTTAGGGGTGTACTCACTTTTGTTGCCAGTGGTTTAGACATTAATGGCTGTGTGTTGAGTTATTTTGAGGGGACAGCAAATTTACAAGCTGTACACTCATTACTGAACATTGTAGTAAAGTGTCATTTCTTCAGTGTTGTCACATGAAAAGATATAATAAAATATTTAAAAAAATGTGAGGGGTGTACTCACTTTTGTGAGAAACTGTATTTACTCGGCATAACATAATCTTTCATATTTTACAAAAAAATTGGGGTATACCTTGTGTTTTTATTTTTATTCATTAATGTGTATTTTTTCCCAAAAAATTGCATTTGAAAAATCGCTTTGCAAATACCGTGTGACATAAAAAAAATTGCCATTTTATTCCCTAGGGTGTTTGTTAAAAAAATATATAATGTTTGGGGGTTCTAAGTAATTTTCTAGCAAAAAAAAATGATTTCAACTTGTAAACAAAAAGTGCCAGAAAATGCCTGGTCTTCAAATGGTAATAGATCCAAAAACAAAATACTGTATACTATATTGTAGCTTACCAACTCTTAAATATGGCTGCATTCGTTTTCTTTTTTATCTTTTTTCCTTTATATGTACCTGCTAATTCAACCAGTAAGTCTATTATTTTTCAACTTCCTTTAGCAGACCAAGCTGTCTAGCAAAAGTGGCAGTTAGAGGGGTGAGGCTTTGGTCAGCATAATAGTGCAGATACTAGTGGTGTGCAGACCTTTGATACAAATTAGTTTGCTCATTTCTACTAATAACCTGACATGATATAGGGCTGATACAAAGTGGCTGTAGTCTGGCTTCCCCTTAGCAAGCTAATTACCATGGCAACCTTCAGCATATTAGCCGGGGTAGTTAGATCCTGAGAGCTATTGAAACATCAGAGATCTATTTACATGCAAATTAAAAAAGTAAAGATACATATTTTCACCTGCAGTAATCACGCTGCCACCTGGCTCCTATTAAGCCTGCATGTTAAATACCATCAGAATTATAATATTCACGGAGATGGAATTTTACTTAAAGGTAACCTGCCATGAAAGGAAAATGTATGCTGACCTGAAAATTCAAATTTTATGTCTGTCTTTGGCTTTGATGGGGACAAGGGCCTCTTCACCCTAACCCTGGGCTGTGGTTGTGGGGGTCTGCAGGCAGGGGGCTTATCGGAATCTGGAAGCCCCCTTCAGTTCAAGAGTTTTTGACAATTCCTTTATTAAAAAATAAAAAAACAATGTCCCCCGATGTAGATCCATCATCAATCACACCGCCACCGCCAGACAGGAAAAAACAAAACAAAAAAAACCTTGACTCGCCACAAACACTTCTGCAGTCTGCCTGCCCCCACCGTGGGACATTTCTTAAATAGCTTTGGGGCGGGACCAGCTGGCGATGTCACCTGGTGGTACCACCCCCCACTGTGACATCATTAACCGGTGCATGCTGGGCTGCCAACGTCACAGGGGAGCAGTGCCACCAGGTGACGTTTCCAGCTGGCCCCGCCCCATAGCTATTTAAGAAATGTCACACGGCCAGGCAGGCAGACCGCGGGAGCATGAGTGTCCGGTGGTGGTGGCAGTGTCGTGATTGACGATGGATCTACATGCGGGGACATTGATTTTTTTATTTTTTAATAAAGGAATTGTCAAAAACTTTTGTACTATCTTTTTTCACTTTTACACTTTTTTGGTGAATGGGTAGGGATACTATGTACCCTATACTTATTTACATGGGGGGTGGGGGCCCCTATGTTAAAGGGGGCTTCCAGATTCTTGTAAGTCAACCCCCACAATCACAGCCCAGGGTTGTGGGGAAGAGGCCCTTGTCCCCATCAACATGGGGACAAGGTGCTTTTGCCCCAAAGCATTGGCTGGGGTGCCGACATTGCTGGATTCCAGGACAGGTAAGTGTCCTAATATTAAAAGTCAGCAGCTACAGTATGTGTAGCTGCTGACTATTACATTTTGGAGGGGTGGGCGGAACACTTCTTTAATCACTCTATAAGTTTGCATTGGTTCAATGGAGTGCAATTTAGTTCCTTTTAGCTCATCTCACCATGGTAGCTTCTTTGAGTTA
This sequence comes from Lithobates septentrionalis, assembly GCA_037952835.1. Taxonomy (NCBI): domain Eukaryota; kingdom Metazoa; phylum Chordata; class Amphibia; order Anura; family Ranidae; genus Lithobates; species Lithobates septentrionalis. The sequence goes on along the minus strand of JBBDGP010000653.1, from coordinate 801,942 downwards.
TTTATTATTATTTATTAGTTAACAGTAGTTGCAGAAAGGACTCTTGGAGGGGAATATTCAACAAGAAACTTTAGCACACCCTTAAAGTGTTTGTAAACCCTTACCTTGGAAAACAACCCATTTCGTTTAAAACAGAAACGAAAGGCAAAACATTTTTGTGTATATGTAAAAAAAATTTCTAAATACCTATTTGTTTTTTTGTTTTTTTTTAAATGATCACATAATCTCTGTTCTCAGCTACATAAGGAGCTTAGAGAGCTGGGGGTAGAGAAACAGCAGAATACTGATCTTCTCAGTGAATAGCTGTACACAAGGCTGACCATTGGAGGACAGGCAGGCTGTGCTCCCAGCAGAGCAGAAAACTGACCACTCTGGGATGGATGTGCTTCTATGCCTAGTGTGGTCAGTTTGAATTAGGAAGGCAGGGGGACTGGCAGGATCACCAGGTATTTCATGCAAAGGAAGCAATGCAAAGAGAACAGGATACTTTTTCATACAAGTACATGGTACAACAGACACATATCAGGAATATGAAATGTTGGGGTAACATATTCTTAAATCTTTATAAAATCTGCAGATAATGCAGTAGTTGCCTTACCTTGCTGCATGGGGCAAACCAGTAAACTATGGCAAGAAAAGGGAGCCCAACCGCCACAGCCAGAACAACCAGAAATTTTACAGCAGTGGTCTGCTGTCGCAGGCCTGAAATATTTTCGTACCAGATTGATAGAAGTTGCTGCTGACAGTTCGGATGAGCTACAAACTTAAAAGGCGACACAAGTGAATGTATATTCTGCAGTTTATAAACAGACATCAAGCTGTGTTAATTAGATTTTGCATGTGCTACAGTGAGCCTGGGGCAAGTGACATTGAAAGGTGGAGTGTAATGGTGTCATCACACTGCGCCCACTCTACTTCTGTCATTGTATATCAGAGCACAAGGACACTACATTCACACATCAAAACTTACCATTACAACTCACTTAAGGCCACACACATGTTCTAATTTTAAGAATTCTCACATGCATAAACAGGGTGATCCCATAAAAATACATGCAATGTTTTCAGAATTATATACAGTGGGGAAAAAATTATTTGATCCTCTGCAGATTTTGTAAGTTTGCCCATTTACAAAGAAATTAAGGGTTTGTGTATTTCAAAATTATAGAGACAGAACATCAACCAAAAATCCAGAAAAAAACACAAATGTTATAAATTGAGTTGCAATTCAGTGAGTAAAATAAGTATTTGATCCCCTACCAACCAACAATAATTCTGGCTCCCACAGACTGGATACAGTAGGTGCTCATGTGGTACACAGATTAGTCCTGTCAATTTAAGAAGGTGCTCCCAACGACAAATCGTTATGTGTATAAAAGACACCTGTACACAGAATCTCTTTCTTCCAATCAAACCTCACCATCATGGGCAAGACCAAAGAGGTGTCAAAGGACATCAAGGACAAGATTGTAGACCTGCACAAGGCTGGAATGGGCTACAAGACCATCAGCAAGAAGCTTGCTGAGAAGGAGACAACTGTTGGAGCAATTATTTGCAAATGGAAGAAATACAAAATAACCATCAATCGCCCCCCCTGGTCTGGAACTCCATGCAAGATTTTGTCTCATGGGGTAAGGATAATCATGAGAAAAGTGAGGGATCAGCCTAGAACTACACAGGAGGAGCTTATGAATGATTTCAAGGCAGTTGGGACCACAGTCACCAAACAAACCATTGGTGACACAATACGCTGCCATGGATTGAAATCCTGCAGCACCCGCAAGGTCCCCCTCCTCAAGAAGGACCATGTACAGGCCTGTCTGAAGTTTGCCAGCGAACATCTAAATGATTCAGAGAAGGGACAAAGTGCTGTGGTCAGATGACACCAAAATTGAGCTCTTTGGCATTAACTCGACTCGCCGTGTTTTGAGGAAGAAAAATGCGGACTATGACCTTAGGAACACCATTCCTACAGTCTAACACGGAGGTCAAAACATTATGGTGCTGTTTCTCTGCTAAAGGTACAGGCCAAACCTTAATCCTATAGAACATTTATGAAGGGAGCTGAAACTTCGAGTTGCCAAGCGACAGCCAAGAAACCTTAAAGCGAACCTTCAGTCATTTTTTCAACTTTCCATCTATTAAGTCTTCTGCCCTTGTTGTTTTAACTTTGCAGAGTAAAATTTTTTTTTTCTGCTAGTAAATACCTTATATGGCCCACCTCCTGTTTCTTGTCTGGTCATTATAGCCTGGGCTTATGACATCATGCACAGCTCTCTCTCGCTCTTGTGAGAGTCTGCCAGGAAGGGAGGGGAGATGAGTCATAAGAGGGCCAATGAAAGCTGCAGGGCTGGAGGTGTGCTTCTGTGTGTGTCTGTGTAAATCCAGGAAGTGAACAGGCAGCAGCTTCAGCTGCCCACAGTTAAAATGAATGCAGCCATAGTTAGTGGAGGGAGAAGTACAGAATCACAGTATATATAAAATAATATGCAAAGTGGTTGGAGGGAAGCTTCAGAATGGCAAAGATGTTTTTATTACAAATTATGTGAGCAGACTCCAGTTCCTCTTTAAGGATTGAGAGTAAATCTGTAAATCCCTCCTGAGTTGTGTGCAAACCTGGTAACCAACTACAAGAAACGTCTTACCTCGTAAGTACTGAAGCGGAGTTCCAGCCTTAGAATTTTTTTTTTGAAAGTCAGCAGCTACAAGTACTGTAGCTGCTGACTTTTAATAATGACATTAACCTGTCCAGGGAGCCCGCAATGTCAGCCCCTGAGGCCAATTCGTCTACCGCCTCAGGTGCAGGCGCTGCCATTACAACTTCAGGCTTCACAGCTGGTTTCCTACTGTGCATGCGCAAGATGTGTGGTGCTTTCTGAATGGCCACCTTGTCTTCTGGGACACACACATGTCCCAGAACGCAGCGGGGGAGAAGAAGGAGAGCTCGCTGCAGAAGAGGAAATGACGTACTTCGCCACGGCCCGGCTGGGATGGAAGTACACCTTTGTACTTCTTAAATGTTCGGGGAAAAAAATAATAATAATATATACAATATATCCAAAAACAAGGGGTGGAGGGATGGTCTTTAGTTTAAGATCACCTTGTAAAGTTGGGTGGAACTCTGCTTATGTCATGTTTTGCTTGGGGATCAAATACTTATTTTACTCATTGAACTGCAACTCAATTTATAACATTTGAATCATGTTTATTTTCTGCATTTTTGGTTGATATTCTTACTCCATCATTTAACACACACCTATGATAAAAATTATAGACCTTTCATTTTTTTTGTAAGTGGGAAAACACAAAACAAAATCTGCAGGGGAGCAAATAACCATCTTTCCCACTGTATGTGTGTGTGTTTTTTTGTTTTAATTGCATTGTGTTTTGAATATCAAAATATTGCATATACATGTTACAATATACAGAGTATATAACGAAATGCAAAGAACACAATAGTTTTTCCTGTTGCCATCAGATTCCAGCCAACATGTTTACCAAATGGAAGTGGACCTTCATTTAAAAGTGAAAGTTACACTCATTGTCCCCCCCATAACAAAATTGGTGTTTTTTTTCCTTTGATCAGGAACGTTTTTCTGTCTCCCACTTTAGGACATCAGGATGTATCAGCTTGGCCCGCTTGCCTTCCCCCACCCCTTCCCAAGCCTGCCTGCAACCTCCTGGAACATGTCACATGTCCCAGGAGGCTGCGGGACCAGTCTCATAGAGCTGTATAATCTTGCACATGCACAGTGGGGAGCCAGCTATGAGATATCAGGAAGTGATAGCCAGCTCTCACATCAAAGATGTCCGTGTCGAGGTTCTCAAAGAATAAGTACAGGTATTCTCTCCACCCTTACCCCACCATCCCGTGTCTCCAACCCTATTTACCTACAACTACTGCTCCTTTTAGAGAATACAGAGCCATTTTGTTGTAGTAAGTAATTTAAACGGAATTTATTAATGATAATAGACCCCCCCCCAGAAACAGCAGATCCCCCCAGTAACAACAGACCCGACCCAGCAACAATAGACCCTTCCCCTAGGAACAAAATACACCCCCAGGTTAATGATAATAGACCTCCCAGAAACAGCAGATCCCCCAGAAACAACAGATCCCCGCCAGCAACAATAGACCACTGATAGAAACAATAGATCCCCTAGCAACCAGCATTAATAAACCCTCCCCCCTCAACAGTGGATCTTCCCCAACAACATAAGAACCCCAGGGCAAAGATCCCCTGCCAGCAACAGTAGATCCCACCGCAATGATACATCCCTCCAGCAACAACTGATACCCTCCCGACAACACCCAACTACAATAGATCCCCAGCAGTCAGCTTTAATAGACCCTCAAACACACCTAAGCCCACATTGCCAGTACATACATTCTGTGCTGGAGGTTCCAGAACTGCACTCCCCCTCGTTCCCGCTGAAAAAAAGCCCTGATAGTAATGATCAATACTTACACACAGTTACATTTTACACCTACCTTTTTAACCTCGTATTTAATAGCGAGTTTTAAGCGACGGAGGCTGGGCCGGCCATTAGCGTCTGTGCTGCTGCAGTTCAAGTCTACATCACCATTTAAAATGGCTTCCACCTCCTCTGTGTTTCTGCACAAATCAAGAAGCCCAACAACAAAGTCCTTGCATTGCATAGACAATTTTTTGTAGTCATTCTAAAAAACATGTAAAACATATTGAAGAGGTAATACAAAATAGACAAAAAGACTGAAAAAAAAAAAAAACAGAGGCCTTCATCAAAGCTTCCTCCCATCCTGTGTCAAGTCCCTCCATAAAGGGTTTTAGTGTGTAGGACATAGTTATGTGGATCGCTCAAACACTTGCTGAGAATTGACAAGTAAAAGATTCTAGACCACAGGATAATAACAGAGCAATCAATCAAGTGTCTTTTATGGATCAGTATTTATGAACTCAGAATTACTGCGTTGAGACACATTGTAAGTGATGGTTTTCCAATTGAGGAGACATTATACCCTTAACTGTCCTGCAAGTGAATATGATCTCCAAACTAATAACTTATCTCCTGATTATTTACAATAACCCATTTATTGTTAACCAAAAAAAAAAAAACAATTTGTCAATTCACACTATTTATCTAATTCTACTGCTTGCATACTGTACATATAGACTAGAAGTTATAGATTTTTTTTTCTTCTTCCTTTTGATCACCCCTGTTGGACCGCTGGCCGACATGCCAAGCTAAATCATGGCCTATGTGGGCTAGAATTCTAACCCTACATATAGTCAACCTTCTAACTTTGGTGTGAATAATTATATTCAAATATTATATCTAACTGTAGCTCCTTGATGTTTAGGCAGGGTTGCTAGTAAATTTACCTGCCAGGTATAGTTGCCTTGGCCAATTGATAGGAGATCAATCGATTCCACCCTAATTCTAAAATTGCTGCACTTCTCTCTTCTGTCACTAGATGGCTGGGTATCTGGTGGCATTAGATAAGACAAGGGCATTGCAAGGACAGATTAGGAATAGATAGTGTATCTCAGCCAATGGCAGGGATTTTTTTGGGTCCCTTGGCCTGTTGGGAGAGCCTATTTATTTGGGTGAGGTCAGGTGATCAGGGGTTCTGTGCCACCTGGACTGCCATCTGGGTGGACGTGTGTTGTGCTGCCCTGGGCTGCTAGGCCAGAGCCTGAGGCCTATCCCAGGGACATCTGGCTGCTAGGCTGTCTGAGGGCCTATCCAGAAGCAAGAGAGCAGTGTAAGGTTGGGACTGCGGCTTGCAGTCCAACCAGAAGGGACGGTTCTGCTGGCTAGAGAATCTGTCGTGGTCAGAGGTAGAAGGGAAGCTGTTGCCACTAAGGGGCCATCCACTTTATTACCAGAGACCACAGTGAGTAGCTGAAGCAAGTACCAGAGCAGTATTCTCACCAACCGGGGACGGTAAAGAATTGGGAAACTTCAGCAGGTGTCAAGCCAGCAGAGGTGATGCTTGCAGAGCAGCCTTGTGTGTCAAGCCAGGGACCGAGCAGGCCAGTGTGGTGACGCTTTAGGAGTATCCTGAATGCCAAGCTAGGGACCCAGCAGGGACGCGGGGGTGAGGCTTGAGGAAGATACTCAGTGAGAAGATTGGAGGAGCTCAGGAGATCCAGTGAAATGTCTGGCGCCCATGAATCTACCTTGCACTACACCCACCATGCCTTGTAACTCACTCTACACAGCTATCCCTGTGTCAGCTATCCCTAACTCTGGAGGTTCTCATTAGACCAAAGGGGGCCCGGGACTTGGCTACATAACATTGGCACATTAGCAGAATTTGTCAGTGATTGGACCAGGCAATTTATTTTTTATTTTTTTAAAAAGATTTTTTATTTTGCCTGAGAGGAAAAATTGTCAGCAGTGTTAGAATAAATTCCTCTTGATGGACTTTGTTTTTTTTTGCTAACCTAATGTAACCCTGTGTAACTCACTGTATTCCCAAAAAGGAGTAAAATGTGTTTTTAGCTATGGATGGAGAAAGGAAGGGCTAGAGATTTATATTTCTTTCTGAGTCTTTGTTAGGAAGGTTAACCCTCACATCTTGTTTTGGTGATTGTAGAAAGTGAAGGGGAAAGTTGTCACCTGAACAAGAAGTAAGGGGAAATCTCCCAAAGTAGGCAGCTTTTCCAAATGCCTAATGTAAAAGCTGATTTGCCCCCCACTTTACTTAGGGCCTGTGTCAACAGACTTTTGTTCGTATGAGAACCACTTCTTCCCAATGCATGCAAGTTAATAGGGAAGGCAAAAGCAGCTTGAAGCAGGTTAATGTCATTTGGAAGGAGGTCTAATGTAACTGTCAATGAACTGTTATAGATATCAGAAGTGTCTCAAACTGGTCTGAAATGCAAGCAGAATGTCCCTGAAAGTAAGATGCATTTTCCCACTGATAAGAGCCAAAAGCCTATTCCACAGTCCCTTATTCTGCAAGAAATGACAATGCTACAATGTAGTAAGTGTACAGCTTGTATAATAGTTTAAATTTGCTGTCCCCTCAAAATAACTCAACACACAGCCATTAATGTCTAAACCGTTGGCAACAAAAGTGAGTACATCCCTAAGTGAAAATGTCCAAATTGGGCTCAATTAGCCATTTTCCTTACCAGGTGTCATGTGACTTGTTAGTGTTACAAGGTCTCAGGTGTGAATGGGGAGCAGGTGTGTTAAATTTGGTGTTATCGCTCTCATTCTCTCATACTGGTCACTGGAAGTTCAACATGGCACCTCATGGCAAAGAACTCTCTGAGGATCTGAAAAAAAGAATTGGTGCTCTACATAAAGATGGCCTAGGCTATAAGAAGATTGCCAGGACCCTGAAACTGAGCTGCAGCATGGTGGCCAGGACCATACAGTGGTTAAATAGGACAGTTTCCACTTAGAACAGGCCTCACCATGGTCAACCAAAGAAGTTGAGTGCACATGCTCAGCGTCATATGCAGAGGTTGTCTTTGGGAAATAGACTTATGAGTTCTGCCAGCATTGCTGCAGAGGTTGAAGGGGTGGGGGTCAGCCTGTCTGTGCTCAGACCATACGCCACACACTGCATCTAATTTGTCTGCATGGCTGTCATCCCAGAAGGAAGCCTCTTCCAAAGATAATGCAGAAAGCCCGCAAACAGTTTGCTTCAGACAAGCAGACGAAAGACATGAATTACTGGAACCATGTCCTGTGGTCTGATGAGACCAAGATAAACGTTTTCGGTTCAGATGGTGTCAAGCGTGTGTGGCAGCAACCAGATGAGGAGTACAAAGACAAGTGTGTCTTGCCTACAGTCAAGCATGGTGGTGGGAGTGTCATGATCTGGGGCTGCATGAGTGCTGCCGGCATTGGGGAGCTACAGTTCATTGAGGGAACATGAATGCCAACATGTACTGTGACATACTGAAGCAGAGCATGATCCCTCCCTTCGGAGACTGGGCCGCAGGGCAGTATTCCAACATGACAACAACCCCAAACACACCTCCAATATGACCACTGACTTGCTAAAGAAGCTGAGGGTAAAGGTGATGGACTGGCCAAGCATGTCTCCAGACCTAAACCCTATTAAGCATCTGTGGGGCATCCTCAAATGGAAGGTGGAGGAACGCAAGGTCTCTAACATCCACCAGCCCTGTAATGTCGCCATGGAGGAATGGAAGAGGACTCCAGTGGCAACCTGTGAAGCTCTGGTGAACTCCATGCCCAAGAGGGTTAAGGCAGTGCTGGAAAATAATGGTGGCCACACAAAATATTGACACTTCGGGCCCAATTTGGACATTTTCACTTAGGGGTGAACTCACTTTTGTTGCCAGCGGTTTAGACATTAATGGCTGTGTGTTGAGTTATTTTGAGGGGACAGCAAATTTACACTTTTATACAAGCTGTACACTCACTACTTTACATTGTAGCAAAGTGTCATTTTTCCAGTGTTGTCACATGAAAAGATATAATAAAATATTTACAAAAATGTGAGGGGTGTACTCACTTTTGTGAGATACTGTATATCAATTGTATAGTGTTCATTCAAATATTACCTGTATTTTTAAATGGAAGAAAAGCTATACCTTTAAAAATCCTTAACTGTGAACTGACATACCTACAAAATAATTGCAATCCTGTTGTGATAAACATACACAGGTGATGGACCTCCCTGCAGGTTATATTGCAGATGAGTAGTAGAGGTGCCTGCATCACATGCCTGGATTAACAGAAATCAAAATATTTTGGCCTGGGATTACAGTTTCCATATGCCTATTGCTACTAAGCACTTAGAGTTCAATTATCTATAAAATGTAAGACCAATATCCAAGAACTGTGTTATAACACCTTCAGAGCTATGTATGCTCACACAGCATTCTTTGGATGTACTTAATCATATCTTTATTTTACTTGTTCTTGGAAAACTTTGAATAAATAGATTAGGCCCATGTCAGATAGGCAGTTCTGTCACTGGCGCACTTTGTCAGTAACAGAATTGCTCAAATTCATGGGACGTTATCAAGTGGAGTCGCTTCCTTCTTGCTTGAACTGGTGATATGTTGCTACCTCTTTGGCCACTGAGCAGTGGGGAAGCACCTTCTACTAGTGATAGTGGAATCGGAGTTCAGTGATTCAGGGAATTGTCAGTCTGACATGACCCCAATTCCAAAATGTGAGACCAGAATAGCACTGGCCTTTGGTACACAATGGGCACTAGGTAATCTATTGTATTTCTAAGGCCCATAATCATTAGTATATTATTATTGTAAGTATATGAAAGTATGCATTCCATTTGTACAGGATTTTCTTCTGTTTAGTGGTGAATAGCAACATAATACTGACATGGCAGGATAATAGTCATATTTCCACTGTCTGTGGTAGTCCTCATAATAAAGTCTGTAATCTCTAACGTGCCTAAATACAGTAAATCACTGGGGAGTGATTTGGATTACTTTATAATGTGCAATTTTAGCTTCAGGGAGGAGGTTGGGTAACGCTGAGCTGGTCAGGGCCTGGAAGTTTAAGTTTATATGACCACAACGAAAATTCCTCCTTGATATGTAAAAGACCTTTTATTGGTTGTGGCCTCACTTAGTTTACAATACATTGACAATAAAGTAATAGATGTGCTGATTTTGTATTTTACTATTTGATGTCAAATAATCATGAAATTTGTAATACGAGGGGTTTTCAAAAAGTTCCCGCATTATTAAAAAGAGTTTAAAAAAGTACAGAAACTTTTGAAGAACCCTTGTATATTGCTACCAACCATGTTATGTGTATCTTATTTCATTTCATAAAAGCATGCCTGTAAGGCTGAAATAAATCATAGCTCACAGGATGGGCAACATGTGATGAATAGACCTCAGACCAGTGCAGTTTAGTCAAAATATAGCTAATACTGTAATGATAATTATTAAAAGAAACCTTTAGAAAGGGCGAGTCCACCAAAAACGGACCAAATGCTGCCAGCTGACTTTTTTTTTTTTTTTTTGCCTCTCTATGGCTCAGATGGTAACCATTCTTAACATTGCTCCTTTCCACCTTCAAGTCTAACTTGCCCTTCTGCAGAAGGGAGAGACCCAGTGGTGGTACTACTTTTTCCAATACATTAAATATAGTAAAATTACATTGATGTAGGTTAATTAACCTGGAAAAGTAAATCACTCTGATCTTTCTGCAATCCTCAAAATAATTTAATAAAACAAAAATCAGCTAAGTATTCTGTTTTTTGGCATGTGCGGAAGGTTTTGGCATCCTTGGATGGTCTAGCCTTCTAAGGTACCAGAAACGTGTAAATCATTTACTAGTAAATGATATCACTGTGTCCTAATTCATAAAATTATCTTTACATTAAGTACTATAAAGCAAAAATGGTCCGAACATTAGTAAGTGTTCCCTAGGTCTAGACACTAGATCAGTTGGTCGTGCCAAGGACGGATAAGTCATGGTTAGCCTATGCAGAAAGAAGATGAAAGGTGAAAGACATACCGCAATGATTTCCAGGGTGATTTTATTAGGGAGAATATAAGAGAGCCTAGACAAGGTCTTATAAACTTTTAAATTACAATTATTTCTACAAAGCCTAGGCTGATGGTATCTACAGTAGGGTTGCCACCTCAACCCTTTAATCCAGGACACACATTAATTACACAGGTTCTGTGGCTGATTATGGTGGCAATTAATCTCACTTGGTGCCTTATCTGCAGTAAATTAGCCTCAGAACCTGTGTAATTAATATATGTCCTGGATTAAAGGGATGATGTGGCAAACCTAATCTACAGGGTTGTCTTATCCATAGGCCTTTTGTGCTACGTACCTGAAAATAGCTAGATCAGGTGACTGTCACATCATGTACAGCATACCTTTAATTTCAATGATGTGTTACCAGATAATTTAGGCCTTAACTTTGCAGGTGGTGTTTAGTTATACTATCCACACATGAAACATACAAGCTGCATGAGAATACCTGCTTGCTATTGCTTCTGCAGTAAACCAGGAGGGTAATGCAATTGATAAAAGCTGTGCATCTGTCTGTAGGAAGGAAGGCACTTGTAAGCAGTTGGTGTCTGATGAGGCTATGTTAATACAGACAGTGGAGGCTTCTCTGTGCCTATTGCATTCTTTATCAATATCTTTTAAAGAGATGGAGAGGGTTGGCAAAGCTTCCTAGGGCTACATCGCCGGCTACTGTAGAAGGTGTTATTTTATTCAACAGTAACAATTTGTTTCTCTACAAAGTCCATCAAAAAGTGTCCACATCATAAGTATATTGAAAATGCAGCTCAGTTCTTCCACAGGAACCACAAGAGGTATACACACTCACATAGTCCCAAACTCAGCATGCACCAAAATAGGTATGAAAGCATCTGTGGTGCTGCCTGCTACCATGAATTTATACAACTACCTTTTCTGGTAACACATGAAACATGGTGTAGTGTACAATGTGTAGTTGTGGTGCCATTCATTTTAAATGGCCACCCACCACAATTTACATGCTCTATAGTGCATTACAATGCATAGGGTGAATCAATTACAACATGTATAGTATGCAATGTGGTGCCTGGGCAGCCCAATCAAAAGAGAAAGGCTCCCTCAATGCAATACATGTTCATGTGCGTGGTAATGCACCTCAGTACAAGGGAAAGTCTGAATCTGGCCTTGTTCCATATTGTACTATGCTCTTCTGATGAACTTGGGTCTCTAAGGTTGCATTTTGACCTCGATGGACCATGTAACATTATGTTGTCATTTATGGTAACTAAAAAAGGTACACTTTTTAATGCATTTATAGTGCATAAATGCAGTTATAATACAGTGACTGTAGTACAAACGTCCTGCACTATTACATAAGTATTTAGGTGCCCTACCCAAGTGGACATACTCACCTTTGCTTTGCTTTCCTGATTCTCTGCTCAGCCACTGGGAAGGAAGCAAGGAAACCCTGTTGTAAGCTGCAAGTCATTCTTGTAGAAGCTTGCACAGGGCAGAGGACATCCCCCCCCCCTCTATTTGACAGCACTGCCGTCATTAAGCCTCAGCATAAGAGAAAGAAGAGTGAGTCACAAGTAGCACCCTCCTAGTTAGGCTGCTAGGTACATTTTTTTTGGCTTCTGCAATCAAAGGAGCAGAGATTGTTTGGCCTGGTCAGTTCAGAGTTTCACATACTGAGAGTTTTGATTGCTTCAGCCTGTATCTGAAAGAAGCATAGGGAGGGAGAATTTAAAAAATGGCCAGTCTGAATATTGATCAGGGCCTAGCCAATCCCTGGGGAGGTGCGTCCAGATGGTGGCTAAGCAGTTCAATAGTCTGGAACACTGGAGAGATCATCTTTCCCCAGGAAATTTGCAGCCTCAGGGGGGCTGTTGCCCCCGAGGCAGCTTAAAGCAATATTGAAGGCTGATTCTTTTTCAAATTAACAAACATGTTATACTTACCTGCTCTGTGCAGTGGTTTTGCACAGAGCAGCCATGATCCTCTTCTTCTCAGGTCCCCCCACCGACGTTCCTGGCCCCTCCCTCCTGCTACGTGCCCCCACAGCAAGCAGCTTGCTGTGGGGGCACCTAAGCTGGCTCTCATCCGAGCTGCAGTTCTTATGTCCATTCACACACAGAGCCGCGGCTTCATTGGCTCACTGGCTGTGATTGACAGCAGCGAAAACAAATGGCTCCTGCTGCTGTCTAAGCCAATGAGGAGGGAGAGTCCCCAGAAAGCTGAGGCTCTCATGCACATCGCTGGATCGAGCTGGGGATCAGGTAAGTATTAGGGCGGCCGCTGCACACAGAAGGTTTTTTTCTTAATGCATAGAATACATGAAGGTAAAAAACCTTGAGCCTTTACAACCACTTTAAGGACTGGGTTGCTGTTCTACAAAGTTTCATGTGCTGCAGTGCTGGGCCCTAGAATCAACCTGGATCTGACAGCAAACTTTCTTCAAAGGATCTGGTCTGGAGAAGGATTGTCTTCCTCATTGAGTGGTGTCTGTAAGAAGCTGAAAGGAGGCAGCTGTCCTGGGGACTTGTAAGTAAAGACCCTAAAAGTTATCCCTGTGGATGTATAGTGTTCTAAGGATTACACTGGGTACCAGCAGTTATACATTAGAACAAGATAACCAGATGCCAGAATAATTTACCCCCATGGTCTTCAGCTGTGAATGAATAGACTGTTCAATATTCACATTTACTTTGGAAGAAGACTGTCCTCTGTTTGCTATTAGTTTTGGAGTATCCCATGCCCCAATCCCTCTCCTGTTACAAGTTCTTCAAGCAATAAATCTTAAAAAGACATGCCCTAGACTGTTTAATGGAGTCAGAGTGAATGAATGATTGCTTAGGTGACTGGCAGCCTCTGGACTGTTTGGGGAAGAACCAGTTAAATTCAGAGGCCCTTGCGGGGTAGCACTACACAAATGCTCCTCCATACTTGGAAGTGTAGGGTATTTTCTTCACTTACAATGGCTGAGCAGAGAGGCAGGGGGGTGTGCTGCTTGGGACAATAACTTTAATACTAACTTGTTTTGTCCTGCATGGAGAAAGCACAGATTGGCTTTAATGTAATTTTTACTTTCAAACTTTTTTCTTTGAGCTGGTCCCAGATAAAAAAGGGCTGACAAATGTGCAGGCATGATCCAAGTGCCCATGCCATGACGATGTGCCACCTGTCACATGAACATGTATTCTTGGACAAAGAGCTGGAAGGAATGAGAAAGGGCAAATGCAGGAAAATAAGTGATCAAACAAGATTTTCCAACTTGAAACTTTTTTGAGAGGTCTTTAAATCTAAACTCCGGGCACAAAAACTTTCAATAGTCACAAAGGATATAAATTCACGTTGTGTGCAGCAAATACCTTTTCAAAACCAGATATCACCCTGTAAAATTAGTAGTGACTGGGCTGTATATTAACTGTGCTGGGAGCAGACCAATGGGAGGGACCCAGCAGGCCCGCCCACTATAGGCTGCTTGTAGAAAACTATAGAACAAGCCGATACAAGCCCAGTCACCCTGCACAAGGAGATAGAAAGCAACTTGACCTGTTTTAATAACAAAAAATTCCTGCAAAGAGGCAAAGTGCAGGTGTTTCATGATTTGTGCACATCTATAGAAGAAATACACAATGGACACCAAGAATCAAGTAACAATACCCATGCCTCTTGTATTATGCCTGTCTTTTAGTTCAAAAACACTAGGTCAGATGATAGCCATTGCATGTTCATAGCCAGATCTATAATGAAAACCCTGATTTTTCCTCTAGCTAGCTAATATTGTGAGAAAGCCAAATTTCGAGGCTCATTACAGGTTATAAATATTTGATGTTGCATCGCAATCTTCCAGTAATTATCAAACTGTTGATTAACCAGGATTTAAAATATTATTACCCTATCAGCCCCAGTGGCCATTTAATGTTAATGAAGCCATAATTGTGTACTGTATCTGTCATGACAAGTCTTGCATTGCAGAATGTAAATCCAGACACTATGCCGCTTGCATATTCATAAGCAATACTATAGAAAATCCTCTTTTATCTCCAGCTGCCTGGAGGTTTGTTTAATTTATAAACCACCTTATCGAGTATCCCCCATCTGTTTCTATTACACTATAGAGAGTTTGTGTATTATGAAAAAAAAGTGAAGGTTTAAGTGTATAACACTGTGCTAAAGTAGACTTGTCTTTAGTTAAAACCTATAAAATTCAGGCAATCAATTAATAGTAGTCACACAGTGGTATCAGATGCCTTACTTAATTTCCTGGAGAGTTCTGGGAGTTCACCAATCTGGGCCATTTAATACACAAATTTAGATGTTGAGTTGTAAAGTCAAATCTCATCACCCCCTGACCCCCCTTCCCATGGTATGGGCCCCCAATAATTAGAGAGGCTCAGACTGTTGCATAGACGCACACAGCAGAGCTTCAACTTTGCAGCTGGAAGTGGCCATCGGCAAAATATCTACTTTTAAATCAGGAGCTTCCAGGGCACCAGATTAATAAAGTCTGTTCAAGCACAATTTCTGCCTGCTCGGATCTGCTTCGGGGCTTTAGTTAAGACCAGATGTATTTCAAAGGCTGTTCACAAGAATTATTTTCTTTATGGACAGACAGGTGGGTTGAAAAATTTATAACTAATATCTTCTAAGTGAGATCTCTTGGTTGAAGTTCAGCACAACCCCAGAGGCAGCAGTTGCAAGGCCAAGCAAGGAAGTCTCCATCCTTCTGTTGCATTCTCCCAAATTAATTTAAAGAGAGAATCCATCAGTGAGTGGGTGACTTGTTTTTATTGCATGAGACAGCTGGCTGGATTTGAGAATTCAGAGCAGAGATGTTGCTGCCGGTGTCTTCAAGTGATATAGGATTAAATAAGCCAGCCAGTGATTCTACCCTGCAGTAACCAGGCTAAGGATAAATACCAGCATATAAACTACTATAACTGATATTTCATTCTGCAGAGTGCTGTGTAGTCCCGTATGGATTGCACACATGCTTAACCACCCTCTGTAGTCTATTTACTGATACAGAGGTATCAAATGATTGTTCATTTTACCACCAACTTGGATCAAAGTGACGGGTTCTCTTCTAAGAACTACAGTTCCCCTACCCACTGATACCCACTTTTCCTGTGCTTCCCAATAGCTTTGTTCCACCATCAGAGCTAGGAGTCCTAACCCTGCGTAAGCTTCAAGCCGATTGGTGTTGGAGCATAAACAGGGCTAACATTCTCCTCCTCCTCTTCATATGATAGTGTTGGAGCCTAGTTGCTCATACCAAGGGAGGTCACATTCTCCACCATATTCAGAAGCACTGGGTATTTACAGAGGGAAGTGCAACAATGTTGAGAATCAGTAGGTGGGGTCAGTCTTGCAACAGTAACAAAGTAATAGATTCTCTGTTCCAAGGTGATAGCACATGGGAGCTTATCCGATGCACTCTGCATACACAGATGGAAGGAGGTGGTACGTGAAAATATGATCATTGTCTTTCACTGCTCACTATCTCCTCCAGAGAGCAATGAACAAGAGACGTTAAGGGGAAACCATCTCTACCACGCCCTGGAAGCTCATCTAACAACTTGAGAGGAGCACCCCTCACAGTACTGAACCCACCTTGAATTCCTTCTCAATATTAGCTAACACAGCCAACTCATTACTGAGCTCCAAAGCTGTCATAACAGGGTCTTCGCTGGACAACGATAGATAGGCAGGACTTGC
The DNA here is from genome assembly GCA_037952835.1 of Lithobates septentrionalis. Taxonomy (NCBI): domain Eukaryota; kingdom Metazoa; phylum Chordata; class Amphibia; order Anura; family Ranidae; genus Lithobates; species Lithobates septentrionalis. The sequence goes on along the minus strand of JBBDGP010000653.1, from coordinate 785,763 downwards.
AAGTCCCTTATATGCATTGATCCTGGACCTGGAGTGGCTAAAGGCGTCATATTTTTGTTTTTCACTACATTCACTGCATTTACAAAAATAATCGTGAGGCCTCTCAATTCGGGCGCCCTTTCTCAGAAGGGTGTGAACTATTTCATATTCCTGACAATGAGCAGCCAAAATAATAGGCGTGATATCTTGAGAAAATCTAGTTCCATCTTCATCATAGGCATAGAAATCGTCGTGTTGGAATTCCGACTGGCTAGGACTCGTCGTAAGTCGCTTGCCTTCAGCAAACGACGGATGGCCAAGAATAGCCTCTACTATCCTTACATATCCTTTACTGATAGCTAAAAGCAAAGCATCTCCCACCCGTGCCAAGTTTTCCTTTTTCAGTAAAAGTTCTGTAATTTCCAAGTGCTCATTGGCAACCGCTAACTGCAAAGCATTCTGGCCCATGTAATCCACACAGTTGACATTTAAAGATTGACATTCTTCAATCATCTTCCGAACCACAGGAATGTTCCCGTATTCTGCAGCATCCAAAAAACGCTCCTCTTCTGCTGATAGGCTGGTAGAACGGTCACTGAACATATAAGCTGGCCCTCGGTTAGTTTGCCTCCTGTTTTTTTCCCGAAGTAATGTCTGCCTCCGATGCGACAATTTGTTTTGCCTGTGTGCAAGACAATAAAAAGAACCAAAACAATTATAAGTGAGATACAAAGAAAGTTTCCAGACAAGGTATTCAATGTTACAAAGAAAAGGAACCAAGGAACATGAGTTTTTCTTTTGAAGAAAACCAACAAATTATGTAATGAAAAATGTTATCCCAATGATTGTTTTTTTCATATGATGGCGCACTGAGGGTATTTCCCATGGTTGGCTGCACCCCATAAAATATGTTTTATTGGATGGTGACTGTGTAATCTCTATGCTTTATGTGCATTGAGGTACAGTATAGTTGAACTAATGGCAGATAAAATTGACACTATATATTCATTTTCATGATTTAAATTTAAAAAAGCTGATTTGTCATATGGAAAAAGTAAAGATACCCCTACGTTTACCACCACTTCAAAACCATGAAATTAGTATCAAATGTTCCAGGCGAGGTGCCAATTATTAGACCCTCCTTATAGGTAGTATGCAGGTGGAACCTGTCTTACTTAAACCTTAGACATATAGGTTCTGGTGTTCTCTTTGCTTTTGATGTGTGTGGTGTCATCATGCCAAGATCAATAGAGGCCTTCAGTAAGAAGGTTACCTAGGAGTCAGGAAAGGGATTCAAAAAGATTGCCAAATGATTTGAAATTCCATTCCTCTCCACAGTAAGGAAAAATCTACATGAGGGGTAGATTTCAAACAACTGCTAATTTATTAGCCCAGCAAATTGAACCCAAACATGTTCTTGCAGCTGCATTTACAATCAGAACGAGATTGCACCAATTCCTTTTGCATGAGAGGTGTATAAAGAAAAAGCCTTTGCTGCCCAAAAAGAACATTAGATTAATGCTGGGCATAGATGGATCGAAATTCAGTTGGTTCAGCAGAAAATGGTCGAATTTCGATCTTTGTGGCTGTTCCTGTTCTACAGAAGTTGATCGTTAGATCAACTTCAGTCGAACGGACACACTGGAAAACGTTGTTGATTGGTGGCTGCAGTCTCTGATTAGTGTATTCTGATGGCAGTGGGAGAATGTCCCGATTTGGGGGATTTCTCAATCCACTTCACTTGTGTAGCTGTAGGAATCTGTTTATTTTTTTTTTCATTAGCCAACAAAAATAACTGTCTTTGCCCAGCTTAAGATTACAATTGAACATAAAGGCCTTCTGGAACAATGTGCTGAAGATTGATCAAAAATAGACAGAGTTGTTTTTTTCACAGTAACAGTAGACATGTTTACTAGAAACGGAAGACAATATTTCAGGAGAATAATTTCATAACAACTGTGAAGCATTGTGGTGAATATGTTATGACTTGGGATTGCTTTGCAGCTTCAGAAACTGTCTTTGAGTCAACAATACATTCTACATCATACAAAAATGTGCTTGATGAGAATGTGATACCTAGATGAGGATTTACTAGAACTGGTGCACAAAGAATTTGGTGTAGCTGTGTTTAGTAACCAATCGACTTCTAACTTCACCTTGTTCAATTAAGCTTTGACAGTAAAACCTAGAAGCTGATTGGTTACTATGCACTGCTGCACCAGATTCTGTGTGTACCAGTTTTAGTAAATCTCCCCTCATCCATCCAAAAGTTGAAGTTGAACCTGAAATGGGTCTTTCAGCAGTATAATGATCTGAAATATGCTAGAAAATTTACCAAGGAATGGCTTAAAAAGAGAAAATGGAGGGTTATGGACTGCCTTAGTCAATGATCTGACATCTTGGAACTGAAGGACCTTTGCATTGAGAAGTGGTCAGAAACTGTTGGACAGTTATACAAAATGGCTACAGAAAGATATTTCTGCCAGTGCAATGCTGCAATGCCATATTTATAGCTACTTTTTCTACAGTACTCTACTAAATCTATTGATATTTTCGTTACATAAATGATTGAAAATGCTTTTATTCTTGTGTTCCATTTCAAGCATATGCCTTTTATTTGTAAAAAAGTCAACAATTTTCATGGGTTATATGACTGTAGTTTCCAACACTTATTGACAATCATCTATGGGGTCTCTGAAACTTCAGGCTATTCCAGGAAAATAGAGGAAGACATAAAACAGAACTGTCAGTTCCTGACACACTGACATGGATGAAGGAATAGGAAAATGCATAGCAGTGAACTTCTAAGCCAAAAGAAATAAAAGAAATATCGCTAGGTTTTACATATTGAGTGGCCCAAATAAAAAATGGTCTATTACACTTGTAGCAAATAGGGAAGAGAAGAGTGATTTTGAGAGTCAAGTTCAATGAGCTGCTGAAAATTCCTTGAAGAAAAACAATCTACTTTTTTTTCTTTATTTTTTAATTAATGAATTCATCTAGAGGGTAATTGAAGAGTATATTTAGTATACTTAGTGATTTTTCATTATATATGTAGCACTAGCCCTGTAGTAACTGGTTGCCCTACTCCTGCACAGCCAGGCAATATGCATTCTCCGCTTGCATCCAAACACAAGAAGTCAAACCCTTGGCTTTGTTTTTATGTTTTATTAGGGATAGCAACTTGGATGGGTTGAAGGAATACATGGAATGCCCAACTTGAATCAAAGAATAAAAACCACGGACAACTTCTTCCCTATGTACAAAGTGTGCTGATGTACTCATATTGTCCTCCTTGCTCCCACTGCTTCTTAGGTAAGATTCCTTTCAAACTGCACTGCTGTCAGGATCCTCCCAAGCCATCCCGAGCTCCAGCCCCAGGCAGAGCCCCCACACCCCCAGACCAGGGGCCCCCTCTAGGGCCACTGACATTCTCCTTAGCACTCCCCTGCTAGCATGACTCATCCATTTTTAAGCTCTGATTCGGCCAACCTGCCAGGCCCACTGCCTGAGGATTGGCTAAGTCCCCTAAGTAAGCAGATCAACCCTCCTGACCTCCGACCACTAACTTCTAGAGATGTCTCCAATCTTCCAGAAGCGGGGAAGCACCAGAGACCTGCCTGTATGAGTCATCCACCATGACCTGCAATAAACCCTTGACCCAGATTCAAGACTCATTTTACCATGAGCCAAAAGGTTCATCTGAGAAATTTATATATGGGTAAGATTGGCGCTGCTAAGTGTTACCAATGTGACAGAGTATGTTAATAAAAATCCTTGGAAGATTAAATGAAAAATAGAATGAAATAACGAAAAAAATAATAAAACGAAAAAATAATAAAGTAAATTTAAAAAGTTGTACTGTCACTTTAAGACATCATCATATAAGGTACAATTCTGTTAAATGGGCAAACACACTTAATAAAGTGTTCAAAAAACTGATCAATGAGTATGTGTCAAACAAGTGTCCATTTTTTTGTGATTCCAAAGTGCATAGATCAGCAAAAGAACATCAACATATAGAATCCATTCAATTTTAAAGTTCATAAAAAATTGTGGTAAAGTGAAAAAATTATTTTAATTGACAAATTTGGTGACTCTTCACACGTGCTCCACTCTCTGGTCCACACTCACCAAAGGGATGTAGCTCTTTGTCCTGTGTTCCCTCTTTGACATCCACGATCGTTCAATGCACGCACATATAGATGGATAAGAAAAAAGGGAGATTCCTTCGTGTAAATCCTTATTTAAAAGTTTATTGCATAAAAGTTTAGTAAAAAGTACTGACACTAGTGCCAAAAGGTAGTACACGATTTACAACAAAATTGTCTGGGACGCCTTGCTTTCCACAGACCGGAAACTCCAAAACCGGAAGGGATGCAGTGACACTGTAAGCCCTACGCATTTGTCATGCAGACATCATCAGAATGCAGGGGTTCATCCCTTTGGTGAGTGTGGACCTGAGGGGGGAGCACGTGTGAAGAGTCACCAATTTTGTCGATTAAAATAATTTTTTAACTTTACCACTATTTTTTATGAACTGATGGATTCTATATGTTGATGTTCTTTTGCTGATCTATGCACTTTGGAATCACTAAAGAAATGGACACTTGTTGGACACATACACATTGATCAGTTTTTTGAACACTTTATTAAGTGTGTTTGCACATTTAACACATTTGCACCTTATATGATGATGTCTTAAAGTGACAGTACAACTTTTTAAAATTATTTTATTATTTTTTCATTTTATTATTATTATTTTTTTCGTTTTTTCATTCTAATTTTCATTTAATCTTCCAAGAATTTTTATTAACATACTCTGTCACATTGGTAACACTTAGCAGTGCCAATCTTACCTATATATAAAGTTCTCATATTCCTTCACTGATCCCACACCTGTGGGTACAGCTGGGGTAGGCTGCAGCTAATTTTCATCTCCCGGCATGGAACACTATATTGTTTTTTAAAAGGTTACTTTGCCTGCACTATTCTAGTAGCACACTAGATGGTGCTACATATATTATTATTATGTTTTAATATTTATTATTCCAAGTGATGCAGGCTCATAATCTACGGTGACATATTCTGCGTTAAGGAAGCTCAATCATTTTCATTGGGCTGTCAAAACATGAAAAAAATGTCCCTGCACTATTTTTGAGACACAGCCCCTCACAATGTACAGCCGTGGCCAAAAGTTTTGAGAATGACACAAATATAAATCTCTGCTGCTTCAGTGTTTTTAGATCTTTTTGTTAGATGTTACTATGGTATACTGAAGTATAGTTACAAGCATTTCTTAAGTGTCAAAAGCTTTTATTGACAATTACAATGCAAAAAGTCAGTATTTACAATGTCGACCCTTCTTTTTCAAGACCTCTGCAATTTTCCCTGGCATGCTGTCAATCAACTTCTGGGACACATTCTGACTGATGGCAGCCCATTCTTGTATAATCAATGCTTGGAGTTTGTCAGAACTTGTGGGGGGTTTTTTGTTCACCCGCCTCTTGAGGATTGACTCCAAGTTCTTAATGGAATTAAGGTCTGGGGAGTTTACTGGCCATGGACTCAAACTTTTGATGTTTTGTTCCCCAACTTAGTTATCACTTTAGCCTTATGGCAAGGTGCTCCACTATGCTGGAAAGGCATTGTTCATCACCAAACTGTTCTTGGATGGTTGGGGGAAGTTGCTCGCGGGGAAACTTTTGTACCGTTCTTTATTCATTGCTGTGTTTATTCATTGTGAGTGAGCCCACATGAATGGTCTCAGGATGCTTTACTGTTGGCATGACACATGACTGATGGTAGCGCTCACTTTTTCTTCTCTGGACAACATTTTTTCCGGATGCCCCAAACAATCATAGAGGAGATTCATCAGAGAAAATTACTTTACCCCCAGTCCTCAGCAGTCCAATCCCTGTAGCTTTTGCAGAATATCAGTCCGTCCCTGATGTTTTTCCTGGAGAGAAGTGGCTTTTTTGCTGCCCTTCTTGACACCAGGCCATCCTCCAAAAGTCTTCGCCTCACTGTGCCAGCAGATGCACTCACACCTGCCTGCTGCCATTCCTGAGCAAGCTCTGCACTGGTGGTGCCCCGATCGTGCAGCTGAATCAAATGTAGGAGATGGTCCTGGCACTTGCTGGACTTTCTTGGGCGCCCTGAAGCCTTCTTCACAAATGCAGTGGATTATGGGATTAAAGAGGAGTTCCACCCAGGGGGTCCTGTAAAAAAAAAAAAATTAAAAGTCAGCAGCTACAAATACTGCAGCTGCTAACTTTTAATTGGACACTTACCTGTCCCTGGGTCCAGCGATGCGGGGGATCGAAGCCCCGCTCGTCTCCCCCTCCGTTCAGCGGCGCTGGCATTGCAACTGTGGGCGCCGGGCTGTGGCTTCACAGCCTGGCACCCACTGCGCATGCGCGAGCGGCGCCGCACGCCGTGATTGGCCTCTCAGTCACCTGGGACCTGTAATGGGTCCCATATGATTGACAGGAAGGAGGGAGCAGAGCGGAGCCCTTCCTGTGCCGAGGGGGAAGTGATGTCACCAGCCCAGGCACTGGAAGGGGCAGACTACGAGGGACCCCCTAGCAACAGGCATTTGGAGGTAAGTTAAAAAAAAAAATATCCAAATGTTTCTTTGGGTTTTTTTTTAGGATTTTTCATGTATTTTTGTTTTTTTGGGTGGAACGCCACTTTAAGTTCATTTTCATGGCAAAGAGGGACTTTGCAATTAATTGCAATTCATCTGATCACTCTTCATAACATTGTGGAGTATATACAAATTGCCATCATAAAAACTGAGGCATCAGACTTTGTGAAAATTAATATTTGTGTCATTCTCAAATTTTTGGCCACGGCTGTAAGTATTCACATTTGTCCTCGTCACATTTCACTTTACCCTCTTTCTCGTTAACAATTTACTATATCTTTACACTATAGGCTTCCCCAAAATTTAGCCACATACCAAATTATTTTCTACAATAAGATTTTAAAGCTATTTCCTGTGCATGCTTATCATGACTAAACTCAAATCTGCCCCCAATCACTCTAATGAACAATATTAGCATACATCCATATCTCGGTTTCCTTTCTTGGTGGCAGTCAGAGCAGGTGGCCAATGACTGCTTGTGCTCTGCTGTTATTCCTGCTTGGGTACTGACTGATTGACTGTACTGCATCAAGTGAATGGATCAATTTGTAATGCTAATGATGTGGCAAGGAAAGATCCCACAGCAATCTGACAGATGGATACGTAGAAATGCTAGCAGCTGAGGAACTATCTTCACCCATTTATCCAAATGATGTCACAGCTGTCTGCTGGACTGTGAAATATGATGGAGAGCACCGTTCCCAGTGGACACTGAGCCATCATTCACAATGTGCAGAAACATCTGCGACCTGCTTCCTATTGTGATTGAAAGAAAAGAATTGTCCCAGGACAGCTTAGCATCTCTACAATAAATATATACAGTAATTGCATTCTTGGATGTAATTGTGTTTCGCCTGTAATCAAAGCATAGGTACTAACATGCTTCAGTCTTACAACTGAGTTGCGGCATCCAAGCTTTTCACATGCAAGCAAGGATTACAAATCATGATCTCGTTCAACATTAAAATGCTCAGTAAATGTAATATAGATATGTTTGCTTCTTGAATGCAATTTTTCTGTAAGCATTACCTGTAGAGGTCAGGAAATTATGAATTTACGTGCATCTGTGTCCCATTTGGGGATAATTTCCCAAGTGAGGGGAATCAGATTGCAAGATTTTTCCCTTTATCCCTCTATTCCTGTTATGATGACAACTCCAAATGTTTGGTTAACATTCACCTTCTTGGTGACACTAGCCCTCAGGACAAATGGGGGGAACAGCATTCATACGGATATAAATATTAATACAAACAGGGCTATCCCCTCACTACTGTATCCAAAACTCTGAGCTGTGCCCCACCAGATTTTAATTGTGCCCCTCCCTGATCTCTAATGCCCTGTACACAAGATCGGACATTCCGACGACAAAATCCGTGGATTTTTTCCAACGGATGTTGGCTCAAACTTGTCTTGCATACACACGGTTGCACAAAATTGTCAGAAAATGCAATCGTTCTGAACGCGGTGACGTAAAACACGTACGTCGGGACTATAAATGGGGCAGTAGCCAATAGTTTTCATCTCTTTATTTATTCTGAGCATGCGTGGCACTTTCTGCGCCGGATTTGTGTACACACGATCGGAATTTAACCGATCGGATTTTGTTGTCGGCAAATTTTATAGCCTGCTCTCAAACTTTGTGTGTCGGAAAAAGTCCAATGGAGCCCACACACGATCGGAATTTCCGACAACACAATCCGATCACACTTTTTCCGTCGGAAAATCCGACCGTGTGTACAGGGCATAAGAGTGCATCCACTGATCCATGATGAGCCAGTCTGATGGGGACAGTTGAAGTAAGGGGGTACTCTAATGGGGGTGAATTGATGTAAAAAGGGGATTCTGATGGGGACAATTGATGTAAAAAGGGGATTCTGATGGGGACAATTGATTGTAAGAGGAGACTCTGATGGGGACCCTGGTGAGGACTCCTGATGTAAGGAGGGACAGTGATAGAATCAACTGATAAAATGGCACCCAGTTTCTGTTTAACTGCTTTCTGCCCAGTCACAGTACATTTACTGCAGCAGGGTGGCATGGGCAGGCAGGATCACATACATGTACATGATCCTGCCTCTTCTGTGTTAGAGGCATGCAGTGCGCCACTCCAGCGGTGGATACAGCAGATTGCAGCTCCTTGTACCCCCACTGCTTTGAGTGGTCAGGGATCGTGTGATCGCTATGCGATCACATGATCACACTGTCAACAAAGCTGTTATGAATGAATTTCATTCAAAGCAGCTGTGTATCCTATAGTGATGCTGTGATTGACCCACAGCTATCACATGGTACCTGGGCCAGCACCCTGTACCATGTGATAGCTGTGGGCCAATCATATCAAACAATAGTAAATCATTCATGACAGTAACCCATTCATGACAGTTCAAAACATTGCTGTTACAGTGGTCATTACTGTAACAGCAATCAAAGTGTAAAAAAAAATCTCTGATCACCCCCCAGAATAGTGCAGTCTCACTATAGTGAAAAAATCAACAAAAAATTATTTCATTTTTATTTTTAACATACGGAAACCAGTAAGTATTCCTGATCATTGCCACACCAGTCATATGATAATGCTGTACTGCACTGGTGACAGCATGTAAAAAAAAATGAAAAAACTTTTTTTGTTAATTTCTTCATTTTTCAAAAAATTGTGACAAAAAACTACAACTGCAAAAAACTCGCCATGGCGCTTTCTAAATACCTTAGACTGTCTACTTTCCAAAAAGGGGTCATTTGGGGGTTATTTGTACAGTCCTGGCATTTAAAAGGCCTCAAGATATTGGATCGGCTGTCAGTACATCAGAATTGATCAATTTTCAAATATATATACTATATATATATATATATATATATATATATATATATATATATATATATATATATATATATATATATATATATATATATCATAGTTTGTAGACACTATAACTTTCACACAAAACAATTATTACACACTTATTGGGATTTTTTTTTTACCAAAAAAATGTAGCATAATACATTTTGGACTAAATTTATGAAGAAATTTGGGTCTTTTTTCATATCTATTATAACAGAAAGTAGAAAATATTTTTTTTTTTCAGTGACAGGATAATCCATACAATTGTTTCCTGTTCACTCCTGCACTATCTGTCAGATGTTACTTCCAGGTCATGACTCGTGGTACAGAAGGGTGCCTGGTGAACAGGAAAACTGGTCCCCCACTTCACTGTCACACTGTGAGAAAGAGGCTCACACACAATGTTGATTGTATGCCTGCTGACTTTTTTTTTTACTGGACCCCCAGAGAGGATAGATACGACCCTGTTTCCAAGCCCAGTTCTTCTAATTATGAGAAGTTGAAACTAAACCTATAGAGTAACCAAAAGTCAGGGAGCACTGAAACCCAAAAATGTATAGAAAAGGATAGCATCAGATATGATAAAGCCAAAAAACGTTATGCTCCCACCCAACCAACTCCCTCCTCCTCGTGTGCACCCCTCTCTGCTGAATTATCTTCTTGTTTTTATATACTTACTTTTTTTAGATGTCTTCATATCAGTCATGTGACACGACACGGTCCTCCTACTCTTTACCTCTTCTCTGGGCTGGATAGTCCTCACAGATGCAAAGATTGGCACTGAAGTGATGATGTTATTGCTGTTTTCTGCACCAATACGGGTGGGGTTGATTTACTAAAACTGGAGAGTGCAAAATCTGGTGCAGCTCTGCAGAGAAACCAATCAGCTTCGAGTTTTTTGTTTTTTTGTCAAAGCTTAAAGTACTTGTAAAGGCAGAAGGCTTTTTTTATCTTAATGCATTCTACACATTAAGATAAAAAGCCTTCTGTGTGCAGCAGCCCCCCCACTTACCTGAGCCCATATCGATCCAGCAATGTTGCACAAGAGACTCGACTGTCTCTCCCTCTTCATTGGCTGAGACCACAGCGAAGTGCCATAGGCTCCTTCTGCCGTCAATCAAAGTAACTGAGCCAATGAGGAAAGAGAGGGGGCGGGGCAGGGCCGCGGAACCATGTCTGAATGGAAGCAGGGAGTTTCGGCTCGGGTGCCCCCATAGCAAGCTGCTTGCTGTGGGGGCACTGAACATGAGGGAGGGGCTAGGAGCGCCAAAGAGGGACCCGAGATGAGGAGGATCTTGGCTGCTCTGTGCAAAACAACTGCACAGAGCAGGTAAGTATAACATGTTTGTTATTTTTAACAAAAAAGAGAGACTTTAGTATCACTTTAATCGAACAAGCTGAAGTTAGAAGCCGATTGGCTAACATGCACAGCTGCACCAGATTTTGCACTCTCCAGTTTTAGTAAATCAACCCCACTGAATGCAGGACACTGTGGAGACAATTCCTCAGGAGTTGGGCCCATGACACCCCTACACCCACAATATCCCCCCAGTCTTCCAGGCTGAGTGATAAAGGATTTTTTTGCGGTGGAGAAGAAGTACAATAGGGGCTCTTGGTTGAAGGGAACTATTGCAGCCAGAGCTAATTTTCCATTCTTATTATACTCACCTAAGGGAACCTTTCAAACTAAAAAAAAAAGCCTAGCGTTTGGTTTTAAGCAAAGATTATAACCACTCTGGGATCATTTTCAATTTGTATTTAAACTAGAGTTTTATAAAAATGTGTTTTATAAAACTAAATGAACCAAAGATATAAGATTTCTAGAACATGGTGTTTCCAAAGAGAAGCATCAACTGTGTTCCCTGTAGACTCTTTCTCTGTATCTTAAACTCTGGAGGGCAAAGAAAACAGGAAAAGAAAGAGAGGGCGATGAGTCACTTCTGAACCGTTTAGTTACGTTTGCAAATTGTGTTGGGATTTTTTTTATCCAAAGCTGAAATGCTTCCCAAGTAGCTTTAGCAGATCACTTAGGGCCAGTTCACACCGGGATCGCAGGGGGACGCACATGTTCCTGTGTGGTGCATTTTTGACAGTACATTTCATATGAAGGAAATGCAAAACACACCAAACCATGTGTCTGCACTACTTTTAAAAAACGCACTCCATCAAATTGTATATTACTACAGTACCATGCTATATGGTGCCTGCAAATGGTCAGCAATTGCGATCTGTGTTTGGGATACCCAGATATCCCAAGTCTCCCGTGAGTCACGGGAGTCTCCCGCATTTGGCTGTGGGCTCACAGACACCCGCGAGCGCAGGACGATCTCCCGGCTGGGCCTGTCACTCAGCCACAGACAGAAGATAGAGCAGCTGAATGGAGTACCACCCCGGGGCCCGCTCGGGCTGCTCTGTCTTCATCTGTGTAAGGGGGAGGACTGTAACAGGTTGCATTTAATTGGGGGGGTCTGCGCCGGCGCGAAGCGCCACCTCCCTGAAATTAGTTTTTGCAGGTTGGGATGTCTGGATGCCATTAACAATATTGTTTTTTTTCCTGCCTCTAAATGCCCCTGCATGTTAGCCTATGTGTCCATGCACATATAGGTGTTTGGAGGAGTTTAGAGGCAAAAAAACCCCCACTGCCAGCGTATCCAGGAGCAGCCGTGTTTTGCCAGGAAAAATGCATGATGCCTGTAAATGCATCTCTCCTAGACACCTTTCCTCCTGGTGTTTTGGCAGAAAAAATGTCTAACTCCTATAAATGCGTGTAGCGCGTTTAAGCTTGTTTAGCACTTGAACATTAATTCTTTTCAATGGTCATAACGAATTATTATTCTGGCCAATGAAATTAATTAACACCCAACAGTTTGATGAGCCTAAAGGTGCTACACATGTTTACAGGCATAAAGCATTTTTTCTGCCAAAACACCGCTGCCAGGAGGCAAAGTGTCTAGGAGAGGAAGCAAAACTGTGTGCTTGAGGCCTTAACCCCCCTGGCGGTATTCCCGAGTCTGGCTCGGGGTGAATTTTTCATATCAAAAGCGGTATCCCCGAGCCAGATCGGGATCGGGGATCACTGGGTGATGTTGACCACGCCCCCTAAAACGTCACAGTCCCAGCATGCCCAGGGACTGTGACATCAAAAGGGGGCGGGGTCTCCACCTATATAAGTCACAACGCAGCCCTCGGAGAGCGGTCCAGCCGGAGAGAGCGTCGTGTCAACATCTGGGGAAGAGAAGAGAAGAGAAGACAAGAAGCCCAGAAGCCCAGAAGTCCGGACCTCTGCTGGCAAGAGAGCTACCTGAAGACAGCAGAGGAGCCGGCCGAAGAATTGGAACACCGGGAGAAGAGAGCGGAGAAGAACCAACCGGACGCCGGGAGAAGATGAAGCGGAGGGACCCCCGAAGCCGGAAGAAGACCCCCGAAGCTGGAGGAAGATCCCCCCCGGAGCTGTTTAATAAAATATTATAAAAACCTGTGTAGTGTGTTTAATTACTTACACTTTTTCCCTAGGTGAATGGGTAGGGGTACCATGTACCCCATACTCATTCACATAGGGTGGGGGGCCGGGATCTGGGGCCCCCTTATTAAAGGGGGCTCCCAGATTCCGATAAGCCCCCCGCCCGCAGACCCCGACAACCAACGGCCAGGGTTGTCGGGAAGATGCCCTTGTCCTCATCAACATGGGGACAAGGTGCTTTGGGGTGGGGGGGCCCCGCAGGGCGCCCCCCTCCCCCAAAGCACCCACCCCCCATGTTGAGGGCATGCAGCCTGGTACGGTTCAGGAGGGGGGGCGCTCGCTCGTCCCCACCCCCTTTCCTGACCGGCCAGGCTGCGTGCTCGGATCGGGGTCTGGTATGGATTTTTAGGGGGGACCCCACGCCGTTTTTTTGGCGTAGGGGGTTCCCTTTATAATCCATACCAGACCTAAGGGCCTGGTATGACCCGCGACGGGGCTCGCAAGGTGTCAATCTCGCCGATAAAAGCGGCAAGATTGACATCCTTTTCTAGTCCCGTCGCACCTGAGTCACGTTCAAAATGAACGGACTTGTCCATGTGTGGGCAAGTCCGTTCATTCTGAAAGTCCGCCGGAACTCCGGCGAAAGTCCGTCGGAAAGACGGGCGGACCTAGCCTGCCGCAATAGTCCGGGCGTGTGTGGGCAAGTCCGTCCGTTTTAAAGTTCGGCGCACCTGGCGGACAAAGTCCGTCAGAAAGTGTGCCGGACCAAGTAGGATAGAAAGTCCGACCGTGTGTACGCGGCATAAGAATTACAGGCCTACAATATAAAACGCCAAATTTCTGTGCAAAATAATGATACCGCTTTCAGCACCTAAAATTTGAAATAATCATACCGCCAGGGAGGTTAATGTGATTGCAAATGATCTCCTTGTAAAACAACCCATTTAGTTCAAAATAGGAATGAAAGGCAAAACATTGTTTTATAGTTATAAAAAAAAAACATAAATACCTTTTTGTATAAGTGATCACATACTCTTTGTTCTCAGCTGCATAAGAGCTGGGGTAGGAGAAACAGCAGCACACTGAGCTTCCCAGTGAAAGGTTGTGCAGCTGGGTGTGTCAGGACAAGTCTGATCGTTGGAGGAGAGCAGGCTGAGTTCCCAGCATAGCTAGAGAACTGACCTGTTCTCCTGCTTAGTGTGGTCAGTTTTTAATAGGAAAGCAGAGGGACTGGCAGGAACACCAGGAATTTCACATGAAGGAAGCAAAACAACGAGAACAGGATACTTTCTCATACAAGTACATGGTACATTTGTACATGGTACAATGACCCTGTAAACAACTATTTTTCATGAAATCATTTCATACTGTGTTTTTTTTTCCTGCCTGGTAACATTCTTTTTCTTTTCACTCTCACTTCCATTTGTTTGAAACCAGCAGTGAACATTAGTTGAAGTCATGTGCTTTGCGCTATGCACACTACATATCTTATAGTTCATAGTCCATCTCGGGAGCGAGCAAGAGAGGGTGGCCATATTCCTACATACAGTGGGACCATGGAGAATGAATGTAGCCACCCTCTTTATCAACAAGTCAGATAGCAGCAAAAATGCTGTTGAAAGCACTTTTTGAAATAAAAAATACAAAATTTAATAAATAATGTAACTTCTAAACTAATTTTTTTTCTGTTTACCCATTTTGCCTGTTCTTAATTCCTAAATTCATGCCAAAAGATATTGAAATTGAACTGAAACCTTTGAGGGGAGTAACATTAATTAGTAGTAAGCCACCAGACCACACTGCCCACCAGCTATTTATATTCATAATAAGCCAACTACATGAACAGACCAGTTGTTCCGAGAGTCAGTTGGCAGGGGGTCAAAACTGACTAAAAAGAACCCCATTTTACCATCTATGTCATGCGTGTCAAACACAAGGCCCGCGGGCCGAATACAGCCCACCAGGCTATTTAATGTGGCCCTCGCACCTAGAGGGAGGGGTGGAAGTGAGATGTGGACAGACTGTGAAAAAAGCTGAACCCTGCACACTGTGCATAGCACAGTCTAAACCCTGCACTCTGTATGTAGTGCACTTCCCAGCACTGCCCTCTGTACACAGCGCACCCCTGAACTCTGCACTCTGTACATAATGCACCCCTGAACCCGGTATGTAGCGCACCCAGGAACCATGCACTTGGTATGCAGCACATATCTGTACTCTGCACACTGTACGTCATGCACCCCTGAACTCTGCACTCTGTACACAACGCACCCCTGAACCCGGCACTCGGTACACAACGCACCCCTGAACTCTGCACTCTGTACATAACGCACCCCTGAACCCAGTTTGTAGCGCACCCCTGAACCCTGCACTTGGTACATAGCACATCTCTGTACTCTGCACTATGTTCATAGCACACCCTTGAACTCTGCACACTGTATGTAGTGCACCCCTGAACTCTGCACTCTGTACACAATGCACCCCCTGAACCCGGCAATCGGTACACAACACACCTCTGAACTCTGCACTCTGTACATAATGCACCCCTGAACCCGGTATGTAGCGCACCCAGGAACCATGCACTTGGTACGTAGCACATCTCTGTACTCTGCACACTGTACGTCATGCACCCCTGAACTCTGCACTCTGTACACAACGCACCCCTGAACCCGGCACTCGGTACACAACGCACCCCTGAACTCTGCACTCTGTACATAACGCACCCCTGAACCCAGTTTGTAGCGCACCCCTGAACCCTGCACTTGGTACATAGCACATCTCTGTACTCTGCACTATGTTCATAGCACATCCTTGAACTCTGCACACTGTATGTAGTGCACCCCTGAACTCTGCACTCTGTACACAATGCACCCCCTGAACCCGGCAATCGGTACACAACACACCCCTGAACCCTGCACTCGGTACCTAGCTCACCCCTGAACTCTGCACTCTGTACACAACGCACCCCTGAACCCGGCAATAGGTACACAACGCACCCCTCAACCCTGCACTTGGTGCATAGCACACCTCTGAATCCTGCACACTGCATCCCTGAACTAAGCACATAAAGCTTTCCTGGTATTTACTGCCCCTTTAAGATCTTCCCAGTGTTAGTGCAATTCAGCCACACCCATCCATCATTGCAGTCATGTGGGGGAGGGTCTGGTTGAGCTCCTGCACCTATTCTCTGAGGAAAAAAAGTCCTGCATACATTTTTATAGTCTTACAGATACAACCGGCCCTTTGAGGACAGCCATATTGCTCATGATTGAAAGATTGCTTTTCCTGGATGTATGCACAAAGCTTGTTGTCACATTACAGGCATCCCCTGCAACACGATTTTAAATTTTAGTGGCATTATTTTTAAGACTCTACCTGCATACCGAGATTTTCCATTTTCTTTTTTTTTAAGTACAATGCTAAAACTTATCCATTAAATCCAAAATTGTCAAGTTCTAATAGTGCATCCTATCAAATATTAAATTCCATTCCTCTGTCTCTGACTATGTGGTTCTAAATTGCACGATTTCCTCCTCATAACTGTATAATAAAATATAAAACGACACTTAAAATTTATATGGTCCATGTTCAGCAATTCTTGACATTTGTCAAGAGGAAAATGTCCCATATATTTATATATAATAGGATTGGATTACAGATTCATGCCTGCAGTGACATCATTTTGATAAGGGATAGTTCATGTTTTACAAGCTGTAACTCAAAGTTAAATGGACTTTTTGGCAATTTATGCTAAGGCCGTGTGCTTATAATCTCTATAATTATTTATATTGCATAGAAATGTGTTTCTCGATGTTCCGCTGGTCATCATAATTACATAACATGTAATGACATGCAATGCTGCCCTAATGAACCTCATTTAAATGAAACATTATATTACATATATTATGTATATTAGAGCAAATGTCAGGCAAAAGTATTCTGTAAAACAGGGGTCTCCAAACTTTTTAGTACGAGAGTCACATCATGTATTTTACAAATGTTCACAGGACAAAAAAAAATCAGTTTGATAAAAGAACAAATCAAATTGAAATGATTAGAGTTTTTTGTAATCATCGTGATATAATTAAAAACAGAAAAAAAAACTTAATTAAAACAAAGCAGAGAAATTCCAAATAAACTTGAGCCCATCAAAGACCCCCTTACATCAGAGTCTCCATTGGAGCCCCCCTGACCCCCTGACATTGGTGTCCCGCTTACATGAGAGTCCCTATCACAGCCCCCCCCCCCCCCCCCAGATCATGGTACCCATTTAAACTAGAAGCCCCCCTTACATGAGAGTCCCATCACATTCTCCCCGCCCCTGCATCAGGGTCCTAAACGTATGACAAAATTGTAATTTGTTAATTTTGTGGTGGGTGGTGGTAACCATTATGAAAGTTTTTGATACTGATTGATTTCCATTAATAAAGTTATATTTTTTCATTAAAGTGGTTGTATACCCTTTTTGTTAACTTTTACCTACAGGTAAGCCTATAATAAGGCTTACCTGTAGGTAAAAAATATATCTCCTAAACCTATACGGTTTAGGAGATATTCCCCTCGCAATGAGCCGCTGACTCCAGCGGCGCATGCGCACAGGGGATTCTCGGCTGACAGCCCGGCAAACTCCGGAGCTTGCCGGGCAGAAGTCTCCTGCGCGCATGCGCGGGAGTGACGACATCGCGGCTCCGGCCACTCACAGTGCCGGAGCCGCGATACCCGGAAGACACGCCGAGGGGAGATGTCAGCTCCCTCGGCGTGGACAGGATGAGATGCCGGCGCCTCGTTCTAAGGTAAGTATATCATAATGAGCTAGTATGCGGTGCATACTAGCTCATTATGCCTTTTCCCTTGCAGGTATAGGAAAAAAAAAAAAAAAAAACGCGGGTATACAACCGCTTTAAGTCAAATTAATAGTATTACCTGTAGTACCTTCTTTTTCTTTTGGGAGCATTCCCATATTTTATTTTTGGTATGGTAATCTACACTGATATGGTGGTAAAGAGGACTACATTTATAACTGGCTCCTTCCCATAGGGTATCGTTTTGGATAATCCCGGACTCATGGTTCATTTCTATGGCTGAATTAAATTTGCAGTGGGATGGATTATGTCACCTTTGTGTCTGTTGCACCATATGGCAGAGTTATGCCCCCAGCTGCTAAGCACTGCCTCTGGGACTTACCAAGCCAATCTCAGAGACCCCCCTGTACCAAGTAGAGGATGCCATACCTCGGATGGGTCCCCAACGTTTTTCCCAATAAGACCATCTTTTGGACCCCTGACTAAGTCCCCAGAGCTACCACTGTTTAGGTAATGTAGGATCTCACAGAAAGGTTTCCATGGTGCACCTCCGGAATTGAGCAGGTGGGAGTGAGATTCTCTGCACTATGCTCCCGAACAAAGCAAGTTTAACATCAAAGGAGTACTAGAACATAATTATGACTGCAAGTCTAACTCCAATCTTATTTTCTGTCCTGACAGGGAGTGGGTGGATATCTCCCAAACAGGTATGCAGAGTGCAATTAAAATATGACAAAGGCTATAACTCTGTCTCTGTCCACAACTAAAAAGTTTAGACTGGGCTGAGCTTGGCTTTCAAACAAATGTTGCAGTCAGGGGATCAGAGTGCCCTCTATTGACGTCTTTGGGTGACAGCTCACCAATATCTCCCTGACCTGAAAAAAAAACCTGTTGATCTTATTAGAAATCCAGAGATGTCTTGTGTCCTTCACATTCTTCACACCCCTCGGTCCACAAAAAATGCTGTGTTGTCATTCCACAAGAGAGCTTAGGGGATTGAGCGCATAACTAACAGATCGACAGGTATTTTTCTGTACTTGCAGGTCAACTTTTTTGATATGGGGAGGGAGACATTAAAGAAAAAGTACAGCCAAAGTTTGTTTCACAAGAGTGCAGTTCGTTTTTCACTCCTGTGACCCATTTTCAGCTGATGTCATAGAGCCGGTCCAGACTCGGGAAAGATCACGACCATATGGCCTCCCAGCCGGTTGCTCCCACCCCCCCCCACCCCACAGCCCAGCGCTCCAGTAAGTGCGTGGAGGGGGGGCAGGGAAGAGAGCTAGTGACTGATAGCCAACAGCTCTCTGCTCACGGAGCTCTGAGAACTGAGTGATCGGAGATGTTTGATCGCTTGGTTCTCAGTCGGACCGATGCTTCATCCAGCTAGGTAAGTATGATTCTACAAGAAAAAAAAACATTTCAATGATTCTCTTTTAAGGGCCCTCGACATCACCAAAAGGCTGCAGATAAAATTCTGTAAATGTTCAATGTCAGAGACAGCAGACAGACAAGGATACACAACTCCAAATCCAAAAAAGCTGGGATGATGTATACAATCTATATAAAAATAGAATGTAATGATTTAAAATCTCATAAACACATATTTTATTCACAATAGAAAGTATATCAAATGTTTAAACTGGCAAAATGTACCATTTTACGGAAAAAAATAAGGTCGTTTTGAAATTGATGGCAGCAACACGCCTCAAAAAAGTTGGGAAAGGGCAACAAAAAGCTGGCAAAGTAGGTGGTTCTACAAGGAAGAGCTGGAAGAACATTTTGCAACTAATTGGGTTAATTGGCAGCAGGTCAGGGCAGCTTAGAAAGTCAGAGGGTTTCAAAACTAAATATGGGCAAAGGTTCGCCAATCTGTGAAAAACTGCATCTAAAAATTGCCGAGCAATTTCAGAATAATGTTCCTCAATGTCTGAAATTTATTCTCAGCAAATGCTGACCCAGGAGTATAAATCTGTTTAGATAGATATACTTTATTGTCAAAAATCTGTTTAGATAGATATACTTTATTGTCATTGTATACATACAACAACATTTTTGACAATAAAGTATATCTATCTAAACAGATTTATACTCCTGGGTCAGCATCTGCTGAGAATAAATTTCAGACGGAATCCCGCAGAAGTTATCAGCTTCAGTCCAGCTTACTCTTGATTTAATGCAGATTGAATAGATTGTTTAGATTTGTCCTCATAAAACACTTTTTGTACATCTAAAAAAAAGCACTTTTTGTACATCTAAAAGATAGTGTACAGCAAATGTACAATCAAATTGTATAATGTATGGGCAGCTTTAGATATACTTTATTGTCATTGTATACATACAACAACATTTTTGACAATAAAGTATATCTAAAGCTGCCCATACATTATACAATTTGATTGTACATTTGCTGTACACTATCTTTTAGATGTACAAAAAGTGTTTTATGAGGACAAATCTAAACAATCTATTCAGTCTGCATTAAATCAAGAGTAAGCTGGACTGAAGCTGATAACTTCTGCGGGATTCCTTCTTTTGTTGCTGCTGTATTATCCTTCTACAGTGTGGATAGGGTTAAACTAAATATTCATTAATGCAGAAGTGCAGCAGCCATCTTTTAAGGAGACCACTTTGCAATGCTCATCTATGGAGTGTCTCCAGTTCAGGGGGCAGCCATTTTGGCTGGGTTGAATTCAATCCTGCAGGTGATTGGCTGATGCAACAAAGCAGGGATAAGTTGGGTTGGCAGGCTGGTGAGGAAAGGGGCGAGGAAAGTAGAAGCAAACTGGTGTGATTGGAAAAGATTGGGCTGCTGTTGCTGGCAGACAGAGTCCTGCCATGGCTGACCACAATCAGGAGAGACTGCTCATTGGGTAGTGTGGGGTATGATTTGGATGCCTGGTGTAATCAGACTGTACTGGAGAGTACTTCCACCACTTGTAAGGAAGGAAAAGAGGGACTGTCTCAGCAGAAGTGGAAGAGGGAGATCACAGCAACGTCTATCCCTGTCTGACTTGAACTTGGCGTTTACTGAGTTAGAGCACATGTCCACAGACCCAGAAAAGGGTGCCCTGGGTCTGGTAAGAGACTAACATCATACAAGTTAATCTGTTGTCTGCTGAGACTGTTGTGCTTCTTCAAGGGCCCCAACCTTGCCAGACATCACTTTATTTTTTTTTTCAACATTCACCGTGCAGTGTGACAAAACTGAGACTGTTATAGTGAGTTAGGACTATCTTTATATAATGTTGCTAGGTAAATGAAGTTCAGTTCTGTTAATTGCTATTAGTCAGAATACCACTAGTGTTTAACTATATCTCTCAGAGTGACATTATTGTCTTATTGATTATTAGTATAAGTGCACTTGCTAATCCTCTCTTCTTTTAGGCTATGCTTGGCCTAACACATTTTTTTAAATACCCCAAGGTGTGTCAGTAAGTGCTGGGTGAGTGAGGTGTGACATCTTCAGGCAAGCAGAGAAATCACAAAACAATATAGTGGCTCTATACAGGCAAGCCCATGCACTATATAGTTAATGGAAGAGCAAACGATATTGCACAATGAAATTATACAGTGTATGTTCAGCTTAAAGCGGTATTAAACCCAAAAACAGAAATGTAATATATTGCAGCTTACCAATGTGGCTGGTGGCTGCAGTAGTTTTCTTTTTTAGGTATTTCTCCCCAGTGGCAGCCCATGCACTGTGCCCATCCATGCGCCTGGCCCCTTTCAGGATGTCGAACGCATGGATTCCTATGGCGGGGGTGGTATTTTTTGAAGCACCTGATTAGAGCCAGAGGCTCTAATAGGCTTCAAAATAGGATGGGCTCGGGGCGCAGAGAGTGTGCCCTGATCCCACCCAATTGTGTGTCCATAGCGAAGTCATTTCTGCTATCTTCACACTAATCTCCCTCCCCGCCAATCAGGAGGCAGGACGTCAGACCTGCTTCCTGATTGGCCAATATGCCAGGCCACCCTATTGGATGCCTGGCGCTTAGGAAGAGGAGCGAGGAGACTCATGCTGGAGCGGAGGTTGCCACCGCTCTGAGAGGATCTGCTGCGGTAAGTAACCTCAGCCGCGATCTGGGGGGGGTGCCAGAGCCGCGATCCGGGGGGGGGGGGGGTGCCAGAGGCACGATCCATGTGCGAGGTGGATGCTGCCATAGCTGCAAACCCCGCGAGTGCGGGGGGTTGGTGTTCACAGTGGCTGCATTTGATGGGCACAAGTGGCTGCATTTCATGGGAACAGGTGGCTGCATTTCATGGGAACAGGTGGCTGCATTTGATGGGCACTGGTGGCTGCATTTGATGGGCAAGTGGCTGCATTTGATGGGCACAAGTTGCTGCCTTTGATGGGCACAAGTGACTGCATTTGATGGGCACAGGTGGCTGCATTTGATGGGCACAAGTAGCTGCATTTGATGGGCACAAGTGGCTGCATTTGATGGGCAAGTGGCTGCATTTGATGGGCACAAGTGGCTGCATTTGATGGGCACAAGTGGCTGCATTTGATAGGCACAAGTGACTGCATTTGAGTGGCACAGGTGGCTGCATTTGATGAGCAAAAGTGGCTGCTTTTGATGGGCAAGTGGCTGCATTTGATGGGCACAAGTGGTTGCATTTGATAGGCACAGGTGGCTGCATTTGATGGGCACAAGTGGCTGCATATGATGGGCAAGTGGCTGTATATAATGGACACAGGTGGCTGCATATGATGTGCAAAAGTGGCTGTATTTGATGGGCATAAGTGACTGCATTTGATGGGCACAAGTGGCTGCATTTGATGGGCACAAGTGGCTGTGTTTGATGGGCACAGGTGGCTGCGTTTGATGGGCACAAGTGGCTGTATTTGATGGGCAAGTGGCTGCATATGATGGGCACAAGTGACTGCATTTGTTGGGCAAAAGTGGCTACATTTGATGGGCACAAGTGGCTGCATTTGATGAGCACAGGTGGCTGCATATGATGGGTACAAGTGGCTGCATTTGATGGGCATAAGTGGCTGCGTTTGATGGGCACAAGTGGCTGCGTTTGATGGGCACATGCGGCTGAGTTTGATGGGCACAAATGGCTGTGTTTGATGGGCACAAGTGGCTGCATATGATGGGCACAAGTGGCTGCATTTGATAGGCACATGTGGCTGTATTTGATGGGCACAGTGAGGCTGCAATTGATGACTGTTGATGATTACATTTTGAGCACTAGTTGCCACTGTTTCTCCCTCTGTTTTCACCAGGTGATGTGGTGAGTAACACACCTCCTGTATTAGAGCACCACCACTCTGGACAAAGGAGCACAGGGGCACCTTTGGGTAGCAACATTGTCAGTTTATGGGGGAGGGGAGTGTTAGAGGTACTAGCAGATTTAAATACATTAACAAATTGAGGCTGAACTCTACACTTTATGAGCAGTTACAGCAAGCAGTTTTTGGGATAAAGGTTTTACATAAATAAAAAAAGCTGATTTTAAGCATCCCGTCAGTGTAAAAATGATTTGTATCATCCCTGTAACTGCTACATCTGCATAACAGCTTGTTCTTTTGAAAAACAATAGAAAGAACGCTTAAAAATGAAAGCAATGCAGCTATCACATCGAAACATTGGTAAGCTGCAATATAATACATTTTTGCCTTTGGATTTATTACTGATTTCAGTGACTGCACTGAAACACACACTGCCACTAGAGGATGATTTTACAAATCTGGATATATGATACACAAGTCACCACGTAAAACTGTGAAAGTTACACCAAATAATTACTTTTAAGGGTTTAACACAATAGCAGATCAGTAGAATACATACAAAATACAGCTCACTCTTAGCAGACAACAGGATGAGCAATTACACAAATTGTAAAAAAAAAGAATGTCTGCATAATAAATATGTTACGCAGAGAAAATATTATAAAGGTGAACATGTGCTTTAAGGACATAAAAAGGCATGAGATGTTCCAAGGACTATGAATGTGTCCTCTTTGATTTGGCAAATCCCTTGTAAGTGCTGTTTCCCTGCCAGTGGTAAACAAATGGAAGAAAAATCGAATCCAAGTAAAAAAAAAATTGCAGGCCTAAAACTGACTGAATAATCTGATACACAATTTCCCATTAATAGTCTGTACAGGGCTCTACCTACAAGGCTATAATGAATTGACTGACCTGTTGATGTTCTTCTCTAGAACACAATTACACAGCTCAGGTAATTAACAAAAAAAAACAGATCTGGACTAAAATCTCATCTGATCCATTACCTTCTGGAAAAGATTCAACAAAGGGGCGATAGCAGGAGACTCCTAACTTTTAAGACCTGCCATTTAACAGTCAGCCCATTAAAACCACTGCCTGTAATTAAAGCAGGATGGAAAATGGGTCCTTGAGTGTCTATGACCCAATAAACTAGGTCTGTGTACCAAAACCAAAAAGGACAATCCAGCACCACCAGAATCCCTTCACCTTTGACCCTGCAGAGCAGACAAGGTAGAAGCTTTCTGAGAAGAAACACAAAAATCAGAGAGAGAGAGAGAGAGAGAGAGAGAGAGAGAGAGAGAGAGAGAGAGAGAGTACCAGTCCCACTGAGACACCAGAGCAGAGGCGGCTCTCTAATTAGGAAAATTAGGCGGTCGCCTAAGGCCTCGCACTCACAGGGGCCTCGCGGCCGCCTAATTTGCCTGTTCTCAATCACTGAAGTTGACGCCGGCGGCTCCGCCTACCCCCACTGGGACTCTGTTGGGCCTCATGTGTAAGTTTTGCCTAAGGCCTCACAAAGCCTAGAGCCGCCTCTGCACCAGAGCATCTTGTATGAACCTTCATGTGGTCCAAAGAGTCCCCAAATGCTCTCCAAAGGATAAAAGGGATCCAGAGGGACCCAGTGCCGAGAGGCATGGAAACAATTTTCATCCCTACTGTTATCAGGTAGCATAAAAAACCAAGAAGAGTGCTGCTCCAGGTTAGTCTAAATTTAGGTTATCATGCAGGCCATGATTAAAAACTCCCCAAAAAAGGTAGAAAATAGCAGAAAGTTCCCTGGAGGACATAACAGTAAGCATACTCCCCGCAGCCAAGGTGGACCTCCAAAGTGTGCCCCATGAGAGATGCAATGCATAGAAGGTAGGAGTGAGGAGAAAAGAACGGGGGAGACCCTCCAGTTACCACACTTATGCCCAGGTCAGGATACCAAGGTTCCGCGGGGGGTAGGATCAGGATATCACCTGTTAGGGTACTGTTTGCCTGAGGTGGACATTGTCACAGGACAGCCTGGGGCAGACCATTTGTGTGCCCCCCAGGAACAAAAAATAGACTGTCCTTGCCAAGGCTCTCGTAGCCTATCATACACTGAGAAAGGAACTGCATATGATCAATGTCTGGAACTGGGGAGACTACAAGGATGTATATTATATTTTTCAGCCTGTCACCCAGCCAGTAGCATTACAAAATACTATTTTCAGTGGTAAAGATAAATAAAAGGATTTCTTCCCAGGAAAATAATAGAAAACAACAAGAACTAAATTCCAGCAAGGAACATTAGGTCCTAACTTTAACACTAGTCAAAAAGCTGAGCTCTTAGAGGGGTGAAGGAGTTTATCCACCAGGAGGGACTGCCCGTAGGCTACACTTTTCGTTGTTTACTAATATCCTACTCCTGCAGGTGGCAGCATAAATCAATCAAAGAATACATTAAAACACAATTTATTAAAGTATTACAGATCACTATGTAGTCTACATAATTTATGTAATTATTGACTTAATTGACTTAAGCCTAGTACACACAATGAAATTATCAGACAAATGATCGTCCATTTTTTTTGGATGCTAATCTCCATATCGAAAACTAATAGGTTACTAAAGTACGAAAATTCTTGTACAACAGAATAAACATTTGGAAGTGATGTAATGTGTTGTAGTGTATTTGTATTTTTACGGACGAATACTGTACCGATTAAACAAGATCGTACGATCTGGTATCGTATGAGAAAAATTTTCCCTTCAGAAAAATTTGGACGACAGCTATGTACTAACAATCAGATTATCATACGATCACTTCGAAAGAGGTATTTTTTGTACAATATTCTGATTGTGTGTATGGGGCTTTAAATAAATAACAACATTTGGAATTAGCTGGGTTTTTTCCATCCTCTGGATCAACTGTGGGTATAGGATTGTGTATGGAGGTTTTCTATTTTTGTGTGTATGTGGTTTTTTTTTCACTGTTGGTTGAACTGGATAGACTTGTGACTTTTTTCAACCAGACTAACTATGTAACTATGTAGCTATTCAAAGCAAAACTTCACTCTCTCAATCAACAGTGACTATGTTTATGCTGCTAGACATAGTAAATAGATAGGAAAGTATATCAAGTATATAACTTTATTTTTACATTTCTTCAGTTACTTCCTGGTTTCCATGCATAGCAAATTATGTCATCATACATGCCAGGAGTCTTCAGGAGGAAAGGAGGGGCTTTCTCAGCTAAGCACACCCTCCTGCCTGCATGCCTGAGCTAAGGGCACATTGGTTCCAGGAAGTAAAAGCTACATGAATAATCTGTCCTTACTCAAGATGGCCACCGCCAAAAATTCTATAGAGGGGATTTTCAAAATGATTTGTAAGAAAAATAAAATATGGAGACATGGATGTATAGGCGAGTTGTTTTGAGTATTAAAAATGAATGAAATAGTTTGGTTTGTGGTGCTTAGATTCAGTGTAGTTCCACTTTAAGGAACAGGCACACTTCAGTAGTCTATGCAAAGGCCTTTTTTTATTTCAGAGAAAAGGAAGTCATGGTTTAAAGACATTATGTGTTACATGTACAATACTAGGGGAAGTACAGTGCCTTGAAAAAGTATTCATACCCGTTGAAATTTTGCACATTTTGTCACACTACAACCAAAAACGTAAATGTATTTTATTGGGATTTTATGTAACAGACCAACACAAAGTGGCGCAAAATTGTGAAGTGGAAGGAAAATGATAAATGGTTTTAAAATGTTATACAAATAAATATGTGAAAAGTGTGGGGTGCATTTGTATTCAGCCCCCCTGAGTCAATACTTTGTAGAACCACCTTTCGCTGCAATTACCGCTGCAAGTCTTTTTGGGTATGTCTCTACCAGCATTGAACAAAAATTTTCAAGTCTTGCCACAGAGTCTCAATTGGATTTAGGTCTGGACTTTGACTGAGCCATTCTAACACATGAATATGCTTTGATCTAAACCATTCTATTGTAGCTCTGGGTGTATGTTTAGGGTCGTTGTCCTGCTGGAAGGTGAACCCTCTGCCCCAGTCTCAAGTCTTTTGCAGACTCTAACAGGTTTTCCTCTTAGATTGCCCTGTTTTAGGCTCCATCCATCTTCCCATTAACTCTGACCAGCTTCCCTGTCTCCGCTGAAGAAAAGCATCCCCACAACATGATGCTGCCACCACTATGTTTCACAATGGGGATGGTGTGCTCAGGGTGATGTGCAGTGTTAGTTTTCCGCCACACATAGGGTTTTGCTTTTAGGCCAGAAAGTAAAGTTTTGGTCTCATCTGACCAGAACACCTTCTTCCACATTTGCTGTGTCCTCCACATGGCTTCTCGCAAACTGAAAACGGGACTTCTTATGGCTTTTTTCAACATTGACTTTCTTCTTGCTTCTCTTCCATAAAGACCAGATTTGTGGAGTGCACGACTAATAGTCGTCCTGTGGACAGATTCTCACACCTGAGCTGCGGATCTCTGCAGCTCCCCCAGATTTACCATGGGCCTCTTGGCTGCTTCTCTGATGAATGCTCTCCTTGCCTGTCAGTTTAGGTGGACGGTCATGTCTTGGTAGGTTTGCAGTTTTACCATTCTTTTTCCATTTTTGGATGATGGATGGAACAGTGCTCCGTGAGATGTTCAAAGCTTGGGATATTTTTTTATAACCTAACCCTGCTTTAAAATTCTCCACAACTTTATCCCTGACCTGTCTGGTGTGTTCCTTGGCCTTCATGATGCAGTTTGTTCACTAAGGTTCTCTAGCAAAACTCTGAGGGCTTCACAGAACAGCTGTATTTATACTGAGATTAAATTACACACAGGTGGGCTCTATTTACTGATTAGGTGACTTCTGAAGGCAATTGTTTCCACTAGATTTTAGTTAGGGGTATCAGAGTAAAGGGGGCTGAATACAAAAGCACGCCACACTTTTCACATATTTATTTGTAAAAAAAATTGAAAACCATTTATCATTTTCCTTCCACTTAACAATAATGTGCACGTTGAGTTGATCTAGTGAAGCCTAATGAGACCGTGCCTGAGACAGGCTTAATTTCTTGCCAAAATCTTTATTGAACATTATTGACCATATTTATATAAATAGTAGAATCCAAACTTACAGTTCAGTCCAAAGCAACCACTGGCATTTTTAGAACACAGCGGCATTGCTAGGGGTACCAATGGGCCATGACAAGAAAAAGTTTGGCTAAATTATGGATGATGATTACGAAGTTGAGCTAAGCAGTCTCAGCCTATCCACTTGTCAGGACTGACATTTACTGGGAGCAGCTGTGAAATCAAAGCTGAGATATACTGTAGCCACAAGCCATCTAGCTGGCTAAACAGAATATATAATTATGCATGTATTTCCTTACTCTAGGATTCCCTAAAAAGGGAGAAAGAGGAATACATTTAAGATGTATTGTTTTCATTTAGTCTGTGCACAGCTATGGTGAACCTCAAAGAAAGGTCTCCCCAGTATATAACTATTTCAACTTGCTTTCTACCCAGTGCCACATGTTGTCCTAACAGAACACCATCAGGCACAGGACCTAGCTAAGGATGCATGCACTGTTTCAGAAGAGCAATTCAAATGAAATTATAAATATCAAAAAAAAGTTTTACAGCTCTCTATAAATCTTTATAGAGCATCATATGTGTATGTTATGCACATTAATATGGTGTAGGTAGAGTCAGAGATGATTGACACTAACTTTCATTTTGTTCAGACGTCATCTGCACCCAAGGCTCTTTTTTATTTTGCAGGTATTGGCAATAACATTTGATATATTTAATACTGATTTATATTACATCTAAGCTTTTCTGTGAGTCTCTTAGTGAATGTAGTAAATCTATATCTATATATACTATATCCCGCCCCCATAGTGTTTAGCAATAGGAGATTATGGAGGAGAAGGGAGGAAGAGGAGTGTCATTTACCACTGTGTATACACCCACATGTGTAACTCTATATTTATGTGGGCTGCACAGGTAAGAAAAAGAGGACGTGAGCAGCTTAGAAGGGATCTGAAACTAGAGCATGCTCAGTAGATGACACCAGCTGGTCTACACAATTTCAGCCTGCAATGGGGACACAGAGACAATGGGAGGGACAGCTGAAGAAAGGATCAGCCAGGTATATTTCACTATATGCAAAACAAATGCTTTAGTGCATTTGTGAGTATGAACACTCTGTACTATAGCATGCAATGAGAGTTTTTCATAGTCTGGGTTTAATGACACTTTAAATGGTCACTTGCTGCTCTCTTTACAATGCTCTCAGCATCCAGAATGCTTACAGTTGCTTCATCTGGGAAATTCAACAA
The DNA here is from genome assembly GCA_037952835.1 of Lithobates septentrionalis. Classification (NCBI taxonomy): domain Eukaryota; kingdom Metazoa; phylum Chordata; class Amphibia; order Anura; family Ranidae; genus Lithobates; species Lithobates septentrionalis. The sequence continues at coordinate 756,479 of JBBDGP010000653.1, read as the reverse complement.
AATGTTACGTGTGCTGATGTCACTGTACAGAGAAGTAGCTGCACTTCTGTAAATTATTATGTGCCAAAGACATGACAAAGTATAGTGCCCAAAGCTGTACAGACAGGAAGAAAAATACTATTCCTGCAAACAAGAAAAAAAGGGTTTCATGCTCCTGACTGCACTGCTACCGGTAGTAAATGAGCAGTGGTGGCCACAGATTTTACCTAGAGAGCTAACAACTAATATTAATCATAGTCAAAAAGACACAAGTCCATCTAGTTCAACCTCCATTCGGATAATGCAAATAATGCACACAGCCAGTCCCTCGCTCTGCAAACCCCCCATTCATCATAGGGTTTGGTTTGGGCCAGGAAAGTTGGAACTTCTAATTGCACTCTGGAGCTTCTCTTCAACAATGCTTTGTAGCCTCTTCTTTTCCCTGTTTGGCTCAGCCATTGTAATCCAGTCCCCCTCCTGGCCTTCTCCTTCTACTGACCAGACAGTGGGTGGAACTAAAGTAGCAATGCTTTCTTCAGCCCTGCGCAGCTTCCTTTTGTATACTGTACAAGAGGAGAGCCTCACCTCTTGTACAGTATACTGCTCTATAAGGGCCTGCAGTTTGTGGATTGCATAGCAGCTGTGGTTTACACACATTTGAAGGCAGTTGTATGTTTTCTTCCATCCAATAGGTGGAGCTGTGCCATTATACAGACACAGTGGAGTTTGTTAGGGAAAATTGTCCCCTCATGGACGCCATTGGTGTCTCAGATTGTTTATTGCAACCTCTGTTGACCTTTGGGGGCCATCTTGCATGCATGAACTGTTAAATAAAGAGCGTCTCATCATTTTGGCGTGTTTCTGGTGAGTGAATGGTAGGGAAAGGAACCCGCTTGTGTGGGACAGTGGCTATCTAAGGGTCAGGTTCCTGGCAAAGAGGGATAGCTCAGGGTAGGCTCCTTCTCCATTTTAAACACTCCGGTGAGTGGCACAGAGACGTGGTGCAGAATGCAGGAACATTCTTTGCCAGAAGGGAAATTACTTCTGATAAACCATCCTCTAGTAACATACTGTATACTGTAAATGCTGAGAATCCATATATTTTCTGGACTGTTAATATCAGTACTGTAGATCAGTTTATCTGTTGCTGCAAACCAACTGTGCAAGAGTTATATAAAATACAGTAGTGACATATACACTGTGTGCGAGTATTTCCTCCCAATACAAGATACCCAACTTAGGCCCCTCCTATACATTTATCACCATAAACTCTCTACATACATTCGTAGGCTTTGCGACTACTACCTGCTGTCATGCTCAATCCTATCTATAGTTGTTGCCTTTTCTAGGAAAAAAAAAAAGCATTTGAATCTCTTTCCTATCATTGAGGTTGGCAACATTTTTACCACCCAGGTGGGCAAAACAATGGGCAAGCTATGATAGACCAGCCAGTTTCAACCAGGGTTCTATGGAACTCTATGGTTCCTCCAGAGACTTTTAGAGGTTCCTTAAGCTGTGGCTGATTGACCTCCTGTTTGATGGTGTCTGCATAATTCTGGGGCTAACACTGCTTGGCAGAGTCAGCTGTATGAAGCCAAAAGTCTTTTTAGCTGTCTGTAAGGGTGGCATTCTAAGAGGGACAGTCTTTCCAAAGACCGTCAATAAATTAATTTTAGCAGGGATTCCCTGAGACCTTAAATTTATAAAAGTTTGAGAAATATTGTGATACACAATCAGGATACAGACAATGCACACAATCAGAGGCGGCTCTCTAATTAGGCAAATTAGGCGGACGCCTAAGGCCTCGCACTCACAGGGGCCTCGCGGCCGCCTAATTTGCCTGTTCTCAATCACTGAAGTTGACGCCGGCGGCTCCGCCTACCCCCACTGGGACTCTGTGGCTTAGGAGCTGATGGACAGATCAGATACTGCCCGCAGCCTGAGGAATAGCGGCCTCATCACGGAGCGTCTGTAAGTTTTGCCTAAGGCCTCACAAAGCCTAGAGCCGCCTCTGCACACAATGCAAACAAAAACACTTCTACAGGAGGTTTCCCTGCCGTAAAAATGCAATGATCACTGCTGGCGGCTATATGATCGTACGACAAAAAACCTGAAGCAAGACTGTACGAAAAAATACCCAACCGGCTGATTGTAATGAAGTCGATCAATAGATCAACTTCAATACAACCAACCTGCCCATAGATGGATCTAAATTTGTCTGGTTCCTGCTGAATGAGCCGGATTTCGATCTGTCTATGTCTGTCTTAAGGGTTACCTAACTGAAGTATAGAAACAACTGGTCTCCTGCCATGCTAGACAGGGTTGAGACGTGCAACAGAGCAGTAGAAAACTCAGGGCTGGATGGACAGAAATACTAATCCTTTGGCAGGTACAACCAGAGGCGGCTCTAGGCTTTGTGAGGCCATAGGCAAAACTTAGACATGAGGCCCCACTCACACCCATAATGGGAAAAATATTTCAAGCAATAAAAATTAACTGCATTAAGAGTGTACAGTATAGAGGGATTATAAGTGGACAGTACAGGGGGTAGGTGGGTATAGTACAGGGGGAGAGTAAGTGGACACAGTACAGGGGGCAGGAGGGTACAGTACAGGGGGAAGCAGGAGGGTACAGCACAGGGGGAGGGTAAGTGGACACAGTATAGGGGGCAGGAGGGTACAGTACAGGGAGGAGCAGGAGGGCACAGCACTTGGGAGGGTAAGTGGACACAGTACAGAGGGCAGGAGGGTACAGTACAGGGGGGAGCAGAAGGGCAAAGCACAAGGGGAGGGTAAATGGACACAGTACAAGGGGCAGGAGGGTACAGTACAGTGGGGAGCAGAAGGGCTGTCAGGGCTGGGCTCAGCCCTTCTTCTCAAAGCTCTGTGCTCAGCTGTCGGTTATTTCCCAGCACTCTTCATTCCACAGTGACTCACCTGGTCTTCATTTCCTGCTTGTCAGCTAGCCCTGATGGCTATTTAAACTACAGATCGTATCTACTGTGCCTTCACCTGGTCAACATATCCGGATACTTTCTGCTGTGTTTTCCTGTTAAAGGCTTTTGCCTGGCTGTCTTCCCTTCTGGTTCCTGATCCTGTTTACTGCCTCTACTACGCTGATCTCTGGTTTCCTGTTTCACTGGCTTGTTCTGACTACCTGCTCTGGTTACCAAATCCTGGCTATGTTTTGACTACGTTTGCTCTGTTTGTACCATTTTACCATTTTATTAAAAAGTGTGATTTTTACTGCTCTTCTGTCTCAGTCTGATTTATGGTTCCTGACAAGGGCACAGCACAGGGGGAGGGTAAGTGGGCACAGTACAGGGGGGGCAGGAGGGCACAGTACAAGGGGAGGGTAAGTGGACACAGTACGGGGGCAGGAGGACACATACAGGGGGTAAGTAGGTGAACACAGTACAGGGGGCAGGAGGGTACAGTACAGGGGGGAGCAGGAGGGTACAGTACAGGGGGTAGTTAAGTGGACACAGTACAGGGGGCAGGAGGGTACAGTTTAGGGGCAGTAATGAATAATACAGATACGGTCTCCTTAAGCAGAGCTGTGCAGGGAATCTGCTCAGATCCTACCTATTCTGGCAGGCTGTCCCTGGCTAAATCTACACTGAAGTGACAACTCCCCCTCTACCATCCCCTCCAGAGATCCTGGTTCTCTTCCGGCACTTTGCAGGGGTTAAGGAAGGACCCAGAGGTGGAGAATATTTTTACTGCTGCTGCTTGTGTGGGTGGGATGTGTACTGCGCCAATCAAATTGGATGAATAGGAGAAGAGGGTCAGCAGAGATTAGCGCAACAGCCCTTGTATATGTATTTTCTCTACATATTTAATTGGCTGCCTGGAGTTACTATCTGCTTGTGGATTACTGCAAATCTAGCATGAGAGAGGTCAGTATTAAAGATCTTAATTAAAGTGGACTGAGCCTTTATGAATGTCTTTCTGCCAATAAATAGCCAAGAGCTATTGGTCCCCTGACATAGAATGTTGCTATTGATAATCTCCCGATGACTGTCAGGGGACTCTACAGATCAATCAGCGAGTGCAAAGCATTAAATCAGCAGCACTACATTTTACAACACTGCTGTAATTAATGCTTACTAGGAATTAATTTCTGTATAAAATAGTGCTAATGAGTTCTAAACACCAACTCTGCAAACTTCCTATAAGTGGATGGTTGGGCAGTATGCCTAATGTGTAAACGGTTTATTGCAGGATATGCCAATTAAAAAATTCTTCACTCTGTGCAGCCACTGATAATCCGACTCCAGCTCTATGCATGATGTGATAGATTCCCCGACTACCAGCAAACTGCTGAGAAGAAGGCAGGTGTACAGTGTGGAAAATGGAATTCCTAAATAAGCATGACTTATTGCTGTTGGCGAGTAAAGGGTTACCTAAATGTGGCCTGGGACCGAGTTCAGGTAAAATGTCACTTTTCCTTACCTTGTGACAAGCTTCTCCAGAGAGGAGGACACTTGTGATGAAAGTAAATATAATGTGGCAAAAAAAGTTATGATGTTTTTTTGTGTGCTGGTCCTCTTGGAAGTGTTTTAAAAAATGCCTAGCAGCCCACTCTCTTATTGCATAGAATATGCAACACAAGAGGCTATGTTTGGCCATAGCCATCTTGAATGAGGGCAGATGATTCAGGTAGCATTTACTTCCTGGAATGCATCTGCCCTTAGCCTAGGCATGCATTTTAAACACTTTATCGCCCACACCTATTATACAGAAGCAAATCATCTATATTTTTAGGACAAGCAAGGCTTTATTTTAACAATATTGTCTTGCAAAAATTATTTTAGTTTCTATATATTGTATTTGTATTCTTTGTATTCTATATAAAAAGTATATATTTTATTCTATAATTTGCCCTATTTATAATTTATAATTTTGTGGTACAAAGACTGCCCAAGTTATTTACAAATCAATTAAAAACTTTTTAAAAATGTATTGTGATTTTTTTTACTTTGGCACTAAAGAAATGAACAAAACAAATAGAAAAAAAAGTTTAAATATGAAGAGTAAAAAAAATTAAATGAAATCAGCAAAGAGGAGCGAAGAAAGAAGGTTATTAGGGCTGGTGAGGGTTAGCTAATTTATATCTGTGCATTTTTTTATTTAAACAAACAAAAAAAAAAAGTTTATTTTTATTTGTAAGCTTGCTTTAACTGCCTTTAACCTTTTGATCTGCACAAAAAGTAACAAGTCTTAATATGTTGTAAAATTATTGTTACACTATGGAGTCGATTTACTTAAACTGGAGAGTGCAAAATCTGGTGCAGCTGTGCATGGTGGCCAATCAGCTTCTAGCTACCGCTTGCTCAATTAAGCTTTGACAAAAAAAAAAAAAATGGAAGCTGATTGGTTTCCATGCAAAGCTGCACCAGATTTTGCACTCTCTAGTTTCAGTAAATCAGTCCCTATTGATTTATGTACCAAAACTACACAGAGGGGGTTATTTACGAAAGGCAAATCCACTTTTCACTGAAAGTGCACTTGGAAGTGCAGTCGCTCTAAAACTAAGGGGTAGATCTGAAATGAGGGGAAGCATTGCTGATTTTATCGTCCAATCATGTGCAAGCTAAAATGCTGTTTTTTATTTTCCTCGCATGTCTCCCTCGGATCTACAGCGACTTTACTTCCAAGTGCAATGGCAGTGCAATGTGTATTTTCCTTTAGTAAATAACCCTCATTGCAAGGTGGTATTATACTCCAGTTAAAATTCATCCTTCTCACATATCCTTTGGAAATGTGATAGAGTTACTCAGATATGGAAGCAACTAGAAAAATTTGCTTCCAAAATTTCAGATAGTAGTATAAACCTCACTATCTATAACTGTCTCCTATTTTCCCCTATCATCGGTCTTTCCATACATAATATGAGATTGATCCACATAATGGGGGTTATTTACGAAAGGCAAATCCACTTTGCACTGAAAGTGCACTTGGAAGTGCAGTCGCTCTAAATGTAAGGGGTAGATCTGAAATGAGGGGAAGCTCTGCTGATTTTATCATCCAATCATGTGCAAGCTAAAATGCTGTTTTTTTATTTTCCTTGCAAGTCCCCCTCGGATCTACAGTGACTTTACTTCCAAGTGCACTTGTAGTGCAAAGTGGATTTGCCTTTCGTAAATAACCCCCAATATGTGTTGCTGTACACTGGTTGATAGCATACCATTGGAAATCCTCTTCAGTTCCTCTATCACATTTGAAAACCAGAATCAACAATATTAATCTAATGGAAAAAATATTCCACACATTACAGAATACTAACCATTTTTACACAAAAAAATGGGACCCATGGCTTAACCATGCCAATCTCTTCTTTAACCCTGAATAATTCTACCAAATACTGAAGTTCACTGAAGAATATAATATATGTATACAGTTTAAAAAATAATAGGAAAAAAAATATACATATATATATATATATATATATATATATATATATATACTTTGCTCAAGAACCACTCAATATATTTTGTTATTCTTTTTGTAGAAATTACATTGACTGTACTTTTTACGGCATAAGTCAATAAGCTTTTTTTACTATTACTTTGTACCAAATAAAAAAGTTTGTAAACAAAAGTAAATAACCCTCATAGTGTTGCATTACAGCAACCGCTACACCTGCAAAACAGACAAAGATGGGGCAAAATAACAGCTGATTCCAACAATTTCAGGCACAAAGGTCTAGGTCTAAAGCCTCATACACACGATCAGACTTTGTACAAACTTTCCCGTGGACTTTTGTACAAAGGGCGTTGGCTGTAATCTAATTGAGTATACACACGGCAGGACTTTTTCAGCCAACTTTCACCAAATCACGTGGTTTTTCAGCTCTTTACCGCCACCCTTTGGTCAACTTCTGTATTGTTGTCTGATCTTTTGCATTGGTTCTGAGCATGCGTGTTTGTACTTTGGACTAAAGTCCTATGGACTTGTGTACACACGATAGGATTTTGCACCATAGGACTTTTGTTGCCGGAAAGTTTATCTGTTTGCACAGCCAACATTAGTCCGATGAAAACCGAAAACGTTTGTCCGATGGAGCGTACACACGGTAGGATGTTGCCTTAAAACAGCTAATTTGCATGTTTGTTGTCAAAAAGTCCTATTGTGTGTATGGGCCTTAAGACATACCAGGTTCACCAAGGTATCAAGTATTTTTTTAAGCAGAAATTTAGCCTGAAACTTGATAACTCCCTAGTATTATCCTTTATTTGGCTACATCATATACACGGGATCAATGCTGACATGTTTCAGCTATTGCAGGCTTAGGCTCCATTCTAGGGTTGTTCCCTCATCCCTTTAAACCCGAACGCATATGGATTACACAGGGTCTCAGGCTAATTTAACTGCCTGCCGACCATTTTACTGCAGCAGGTCGGCACGTTCCCGCGAGCTGTCGTAGCTGTACATCAGCTCCTTTAAGCGGGATAGCAGGCGCGCGCGCGCTGCACTGCACTGCAGGGGTGCCGATGCTCGTGGCCAGCGGTCGCGATGACGGCCGGCCATGAGCGATCGCGGGCACGAGAGGCAGAACAGGGACGTTTGTGCGTAAACACACAAATCCCTGTTCTGCTCTGTGAGGAGAGACAGATCGTGTGTTCCTAATAGCTAGGAACCACGATCTGTCATCCCCTCTAGTCAGTCCCCTCCCCGTACAGTTAGAACACACAGTCAGGGAACACATTTAAAACCTTGATCGGCCCCTAGTGTTAACCCCTTCCCTGCCAGTGACATTTATACAGTAATCAGTGCATTTTTATAACACTGATCGCGTATAATTGTCAATCGTCCCAAAAATGTGTGCGCCATCATGTCACAGTCACAATAAAAATCGCAGATCGCCGCCATTACTAGTAAAAAAAAAAATAATAATAAAAATGCCATAAATCTATCCAGTATTTTGTAGACGCTATAATTTTTGCACAAACCAATCAATATACGCTTACATTATTTTTATTACCAAAAATATGTAGAAGAATACATATCAGCCTAAACTCAGGAAAAAAATTAGCTTTTTTAAAAAAAAAATGGGGATATTTATTATAACAAAAAGTACAAAATATTGTGTTTTTTTAAAAATTGGCGCTCTTTTTTTGTTTATAGCGCAAAAAATAAAAACCGCAGAGATGATTAAATACCACCAAAAGAAAGCTCTATTTGTGGGGGGAAAAAAGGACGACAATTTTGTTTGGGTACAGCATCGCATGACCGCGCAATTGTCAGTTAAAGCGATGCAGTGCCATATTGCAAAAAATGGTCTGGTCATTGAGCAACCAAATCTCCCGGGGTTAATGCAGATAAGGCACCAAGTGAGTTTAATTACCACCTCAATCAGCCACAGAACCTGTGTAATTAATATGCGTTTGGTTTTAAAGGGATGAGGTGGCAACCCTACTCCGTTCACATATTCTGCGGTCCACAATTCACAGCATGGGGTCCGGTGCATCCCTGTTCACCAATTTAGGTGCGAATCGGATCCACATTTTTGCCTGAATTCAAACCTGAATCAGACCAGAAGACGCACAGGACCCTTCTTCAACGTGGACTTCGGCCGCCCCGGCGCTGCGCGAATCGGCTACATTGAGAGTCGATCACACTCTCCTGTAATGCGAATTGGATGTGGAGAAACTGCATCCAATTCGTATATGTGTGAACCCGGCCTTATGCATAGCATGCTATGCGTAAGGCTGCAATAGCCAAAAAACATGTCAGCATGTTGTATACGTCAGCATGTCAGTATATGATGGAGCCAAATAAAGGATAATACTAAGGATTTATCGAGTTGCCAGCTATATTTCTGCTTTGGATGTTTGAACAGGGGAGTGGGGATCCCCCAGCCTGAGCACCGAATCTCAGCAAGTATTTCTAAATTGTGCGCTGGAGCTTGGGTATCTTCTCCTTGTACCAAGCTTTTCTAGGGCGTACCTGGTATGCCCAAGGTTCAGAAATGATGAGAGTTTGTTCTGAGGTCTTAAAGGTAACAATGGTCCATATCGATCCCCAAATAGCACTCTCATGTTGAGAAAAAGTAACAGGGCCTACATGTAAATAGTGTGCTATAAAAACATGTATTTTGATCCAAAGGCAACCAATTAGCTTCCAACAGTGGTTTCTGCGGTCCAGGTTGGAAAGTAAAACAAAGATACTAACTGGTGGCAAGTGATGTTTCTCCCTTAGCACACCTTTCATACATCAGTCCCTTAGTCTTTGACTTCATTTTTTTTTCAACATGATAGATCAGAGTCTCACTGTAAATAATTATATAATCCCATTCACATAGATCTTTTGAACTATATCCCAATTAACTCTTTTTACTGCTGGGTTACAGTAATGTCATTAGAGAATACGAGTAAACAAAATCTGCCGACAGTGAGATTGCTGACATTATTTCTTTCCCTGTGGATTATAATGAGATAAAAAATAAAAATTGTGTTTATACATAAAACGACAGAGGTTAATCCTGCTGCGCTCATTAAGATAAAAGCTCTTTAGCATTCCCTCATTTCCTGGAAGACAAAAGATTGGATAATTGTAATTAGGATTATATTTAATTAAAACAGTTTTTTTATATGCGCTTATTTGGTGTTAATTAAATTAGAAATAGAAAATGAATGTTCTTTATGGCAAGGGGATCATTATCCAATTAGACCAATAAAATACTGGGATTATTACACTGCTCTGAAATATGTGTTTGTGGGTTTTATTTTTCCTTTAAAAAAAAAAAAAAGGACTGCAGCGGGGAGTTGAATACCAGAAATGTTTATACAATACTTTGGCATCTAAAAGAACAGGCTTGTGCCAGATCAATTGTCTGATTTATTAGTACAGAATATAAAAAGAAAAAAAGGTTTCTGCAGATCTGTCCACTTTCTCTTTGCTTTGGTATTAATCACATTGTTTTTGCTAAAGAGGATGGAGGGGAAGGTGAGCCGCGTTAAAGAAGAGGACAACTAGTAGTTGCTGGGCTGGCTCTGTAACACAGGGCACAGGAGTGTGCGTGGCACAGGGTGCAGGTTTTAGGAGTGTGCGGCACTGAACAAGACGCATGGCTCAGGAGTCTGTATCTCACAGGGCTCAGGAGTGTGTTTTGCATGGGATGCAGGGCTCATGAGTGTGTGTGTCACACAGAATGCAAGGCCCAGGAGAGTGTGTTGCATGGTGTGCAGGGCTCAGGAGTGTCATACAGGGAGCAGGAATGTGTGTCACAAAGGGTGCAGGGCTCAGGGGCAAAGGAGTGCATGTAACACAGAGAGTAGGGCACAGAAGTGACAGAGAGCAGGGTTCATAAGTGCATGTTGCCCAGAGTGCAGGGCTCATGGGTGTGTTTCACACAGGGTGCAGGGTTCAGGAGTGTGTGTCACACAGGGAGCAGTGTTCATGAGTATGAATTTCACAGGGTGCAGGGTTCAAAAATGCATATTATGCAGCACGCAACAGTGTGTGCCACACAGGGTGTAGGGATCAGGAGTGTGTGTTGCATAGGTTACAGGGCTCATGGATGTGTGTTTCATTGGGTGCAGGGCTCAAGAGTGTAAGCAGCACAGTGTGCAGGGCACAGGAATGGGTGTCCCACAGGGTGCAGGGTTCAGAAGTGTGTGTCACTGGGTGCAGGGCTCAGGAGTGTGTTGCACAGGGTGCTGGGAACAGGAATGTGTGTCCCACAGGGTGCAGGGTTCAGGAGTATGTGTCGCACAGGGTGCATGGTTTAGGAGTGTGTTTCGCACAGAGTGCAGGGTTCAGAAGTGTATATCATCCAGTGCTCAGCAATGTATGTTGCACAGGGTGTAGGGTTTAGAGGTGTGTCAAACAGAGCCTAAAAGTTTGTTGCACAGGGTGCAGGGCTCAGGAGTGGGTGTCACACAGGGTACGAGTGTAGGTACACACAGGCTAATGTACTATCAAAATTTAACCCCAAATCCTTCCAGTACAGCCCTGTTTCCCCCAGTCCTCCCCTATACCAGTATGGGTAGTATCAGTAGTAGTAGTTCAGGACAATCTCAATTAGTAGAGAAGGGCGTCGGCCCATGGGTCTGAGGCAGATGTTGGAAAAGGCAGGGCGCTCATGAACTGTCAGAACTCCCTGAACATGTGGAACAAGTACCGTACCGCTTTTCTTTTTCTTTTTTTTTCTTTTTTGGAGAAGGGTACCAGTTTGGTCATATTCCCTCCATCCCCTGGGGGGATATGTTTGGGAAAACTTTGCCATACGGCAGGGGGTCATATACCATTTGGAAAGGATTTTATGTGATATTTCCCAATGATTGATATAGTGGATGGTTTGTTGGAAGCATGCGATGGCTTTAACCCATTGGTTCTCAGAGAATAATTGATGTAAGTTGCGTTCCCAAAAGCGCATTGGGGATCATTTACAGGAAATCTGTTTATTCTGCAGGAGTAAAACAAGGATATACCCTTGCTCTTATGTTACATAGTTACATAGTAGGTGAGGTCGAAAAAAGACCAAAGTCCATCAAGTCCAACCTATGTGTGTGATTATATGTAAGTATTTCCTTGTATATCCCTGTATGTTGTGGTTGTTCAGGTGCTTATCTAATAGTTTCTTGAAACAATTGATGCCCCCCGCTGAGACCACCGCCTGTGGAAGGGAATTCCACATCCTTGCCGCTCTCACAGTAAAGAACCCTCTACATAGTTTAAGGTTAAACCTCTTTTCTTCTATATTTAATGAGTGGCCACGAGTCTTGTTAAACTCCATTCCGCAAAATTTTTTTATCTATATTGTGGGGTCACCAGTATGGTATTTGAAAATTGAAATCATATCCCCTCTCAAGCATCTCTTCTCCAGAGAGAATAAGTTCAGTGCTCGCAACCTTTCCTCATAACTAATATCCTCCAGACACTTTATTAACTTTGTTGCCCTTCTTTGTACTCGCTCCATTTCCAGTACATCCTTCCTGAGGACTGGTGTTCGTTATTAAGAATTGCCATGCTACAGAAGGAATAGATAAGGCTGATTTAAAACATTGTTTTAGGAACGCTGATACCGGTACGTGATTGAAGATATCTTTAGATGGGATATTGAATGTATGTTGTACTTCTTCAAAGGATAAGGGTTGGGAATCGGATATTAAAGTAACGCTTTTCTTGTGGTGGAGGAGACGGTGCTGAGTACCGGTATATTCCAGCTGAAAAAAAGTCCAAGTGCTGACATATTGAACAGCACTTCCAGAGCACAATGAGCCATTAAAGTGAATGTAACCCCACTGGAACAACTTTGTGAATGCAAATATTACATAACAACTGAAGAATAACTATGCAGAGATCGCAGTATTTCACTTAACCAAAAAAAACCCTGATGTTCCAATATAGAGAACATGTCACAGCAAATGTAATACACATATTAATAAGACTTTAAGTCTGCTATATGATAAAAAATAAGTTTAGTGAAAAAAGTGTTAGGCGATCACATGCTGATGTGAAATTGCCTACCACTTTAAAAAATAATATTTTTTTTTTGCTCTACTTACCTTTTTTGTCTTCCATTTTCTGGTTTCTTGAAGGCAGTGGAGACTAGGGATGAGCCCGCGATATGTTCGACTCGAACATCGGGTGTTCGTTTGTTCTAAAACGAACCAAACATATGGGGCGTTCGTGGAAAATTCGAGCGCCGTTGAACGCCCCATAATGCACTGCGAGATCGCAGTGCATTGCTGGATGATAATTGGCCAAAGCATGCACCTGAACTGCATGCTTTGGCCAATCACAGCGTGCTCTGCTGAGAGAGCCATAATTGGACAAAGGCAGGATGCCTTTGGCCAATCATGGCTCAGGGGGACTAAGTCCACGCCCCACACTCTATAAGGCTGCTTACAGAGTGGTCGTGTGTAGTGTTGTTGGCATGGACAGAGAGCTAGCTTGAGTTAGATTAGGCAGGCAGGTTATTCAGTTAGTGGCAGTGTATTTGTTATATACAGTATCTCAGAAAAATGAATACACCCCTCACATTTTTATAAATATTTTCTTTTTTTTTCTCTTTTCATGTGACAACACTGAAGAAATGACACTTTACTACAATGTAAAGTAGTGAGTGTACAGCTTGTATAACAGTGTAGATTTTCTGTCCCCTCAAAATAACTCATCACACAGCCATTAATGTCTAAACTGCTGGCAACAAAAGTGAGTACACCCCTAAGTGAAAATTTCCAAATTGGGCCCAAAGTATCAATATTTTATGTGGCCACCATTATTTTCCAGCACTGCCTTAACCCTCTTGGGCATGGAGTTCCCCAGAGCTTCACAGGTTGCCACCGGAGTCCTCTTCCACTCCTCCATGACGACATCACGGAGCTGGTAGATGTTAGAGACCTTGCACTCCTCCACCTTCCGTTTGAGGATGCCCCACAGAAGCTCAATAGGGTTTGGGTCTGGAGACATGCTTGGCCAATCCATCACCTTTACCCTTAGCTTCTTTAGCAAGGCAGTGGCTGTCTTGGAGGTGTGTTTGGGGTCATTATCATTTTGGAATACTGCCCTGCAGCCCAGTCTCCGAAGGGAGGGGATCATGCTCTGCTTCAGTATGTCAGAGTACATGTTGGCATTCATGGTTCCCTCAATGAACTGTAGCTCCCCAGTGCCGGCAGCACTCATGCAGCCCCAGACCATGACACTCCCACCACCATGCTTTACTGTAGGCAAGACACTTGTCTTTGTACTCCTCACCTGGTCGCCGCCACATATGCTTGACACCATCTGAACCAAATAAGTTTATCTTGGTCTCATCAGACCACAGGACATGGTTCCAGTAATTCATGTCCTTAGTCTGCTTGTCTTCAACAAACTGTTTGTGGGCTTTCTTGTGCATTATCTTTAGAAGAGGCTTCCTTCTGGGACAACAACCATGCAGACCAATTTGATACAGTGTGTGGTGTATGGTGTGAGCACTGACAGGCTGACCCCCCACCCCTTCAACCTCTGCAGCAATGCTGGCAGCACTCATACCTCTATTTACCAAAGACAACCTCTTGATATGACGCTAAGCATGTGCACTCAACTTCTTTGGTCGACCATGGCGAGGCCTGCTCTGAGTGGAACCTGTCCTGTTAAACCATTGTATGGTCTTGGCCACCGTGCTGCAGCTCAGTTAGGCCATCTTTATGTAGAGCAACAATTCTTTTTTTCAGATCCTCAGAGAGTTCTTTGCCATGAGATGCCATGTTAAACTTCCAGTGACCACTGACCAGTATGAGAGAGTAAGAGCGATAACACCAAATTTAACACATCTGCTCCCCATTCACACCTGGGACCTTGTAACACTAACAAGTCACATTACACCGGGGAAAATGGCTAATTGGGCCCAATTTGGAAGTTTTCACTTAGAGGTGTACTCACTTTTGTTGCCGGCGGTTTAGACATTTATGGCCGTGTGTTGAGTTATTTTGAGGGGACAGAAAATTTACACTGTTTTACAAGCTGTACACTCACTACTTTACATTGTAGCAAAAGTATAGTCCGGAAGGCCACCAAGGAGAGGCAGACGCTCACAGGCCACTAAAAGATGGCAAGCAGCCTCTGTGTCTACAGTCAACAGTGCTGGTCGTGGACATGGTGTATGCTCTGCAGGTGGCCATGGGGCATGCTTGTCCTTTTTTACTGCTACTGGCCATGTTATTAAGCCAGAACATGCAGAAGAGTTGGTGGAGTGGATAACGAAGCCGTCCTCATCCTCCTCATCCTCTGTCACCCAGGCTCAGAGTAGTTTGCCTTCCAACGCAGCTGCCAAAGCAGCATATTCCACTGGCTCCTTGTCCACAGTCACTCCTTCCGTAGCCCCACCATCATGCACAGAGGAGTCCCCAGAATTATTTGACCACAGTGTCGGTTATATGTTGCTGGAGGAAACGCAGAGATTTGAAGGCTCCGATGTTGGTTCCCAGGTTTAAGAAGGAGGTAACCTGACCCTAGAGAGATGGGGTGCCACAGAAAACAAGAAACTGGCATTCACATGTTCCTGCGCCCAACAAGGGTATCTATGAGGGGTTATAGTGTTGTGGCACCACCACCACCACCCAAGGCCCAATTTTGTCTTCCCCTATTTAACAGGGGCATGTAATTACAATTTTTAATATAATATTTCACAGCAGGGCCCGTTCCTGCGCCCAACACAAGTATCTGTGAGGGGTTACAGTGTTTTGGCACCACCATCACCACCCAAGGCCCAATTTTCTGCCCCTGTTTAACAAGGGCATGTAATTACAATTTTTGATATAATATTTCACAGCAGGGCCTGTTTGTGTGCCCAACAAGAGTAACTGTGCGGGCTTACAGTGTTCTGGTACCACCAACACCTAAGGCCCAATTTTCTGCAGAGTATATAGGGTAGGCCGTATAGTATATATACTGCTGTTCAGAGTATATAGTGCCTGGGGGCCTGGGTAACCCCCACACCATTTTTTTAAAAATATTGGTGCGGGGTTCCCCTTAACATCCATACCAGACCTGAAGGGCCTGGTTTGGATTTTGGGGGGGCATCCACAACATTTTTTTTGGTATTTTTGGTATTTGTATCTATATTGCCAGGGTTCGACAATATATTTCCTTTAGAAATGTCATTTTGCTGTGGTACTGTTCTAAATGCGGAAAATGCGGAAAATGCACTACTTTACAGGCATACTAAGGACACCCCCCAGGCACGATATTTAAAGGAATATTTCATTTTTATTTTTTCACTTTAAGCATTAATAAAATCACTGCTCCTGAAAAAACGCCAGTTTTTAAAACTTTTCTTCGCATTGATACATGTCCCCTGAGGCAGGACCCAGGTCCCCATGCCATTTTTTCCAATGATTTTTATCTATATTGTCGGGATCCAACAATTCATTACAGCCGCAAGCAGTTTTAAATTAGATTTTTTCCTTTAGAAATATCATTTTGCTGTGGTATTGTTCTAAACACGGGAAAGATGCGCTACTTTACAGGCATACTAAGGACACCCCCAGGCACGATATTTAAAAGAATATTTCATTTTTATTGTTTCACTTTAAGCATTAATAAAATCACTGCTCCTGAAAAAAAGTCGATTTTTAAAACTTTTTTTTTGCATTGATAAATGTCCCCTGAGGCAGGACACTGGTCCCCATACACTTTTTATGCAATAACTTGCATATAAGCCTTTAAAATGAGCACTTTTGATTCTTCATGTTTGTGTCCTAACGACTTTAACGGTTTTCGCTTGTTCGTACAAATTTTTTGCCTGTTCACATGTTCTGGTGTGAACCGAACCGGCGGGTGTTCGGCTCATTCCTAGTGGAGATATACTGTATTCTGACGCGTTTCCCTGTAACAAGCATCGACTGGGAAAGTCGAGAGAACCCCGTGACGTCACCACGCACCAGCTGGTAGCCTGATAGCTTAGTGCTGTGTGCTGTTTATGTTTCTGTTCCGTGCATGGGAAAACCTTTGGAATAATCTCCTTGATTTACTGCACCATGAAGTTCTTCATCTTTCTTTCTTAACATATTAAAACATTCATCAGAGGAGTCTGTGTATGAAGTTAAAAGGCAAGTGTTATATATATAAAATTTATCCTCCCATTCACTACGGAAGAGAGCCATCATCCCCTATAAGCAGATCAGGTTGAAACATCACAGCTGATTGCTGCTGCTGCCGGAGTATGCTGAATGATTACCTCTGTTTGGAGTTTCTTATGTGGGACAGCTGCTAAACGATCATCTGGAGCAGATTGGCTGAAAATCATTCCAGTGTATGGTTGATACCAGGCGAGTTTGACCCTTATAACTTGAGGTCCATCAGATTTGGTAAGATGCCATCTGGCTCTGCTTATATATATCTCCTCTCCAGATTTGAAGCATCTGATCAAGTTTTGCTGAGTGTGAAAGGCGTCGTCGTTCGCTTTTTTCTTGCTATTATTTCACCTTGTCACTTTGTTTCAGTTTGGACATTTTTTGACACAATAATCTAAATATTTTTGTGAACACATTATTTATTTATTTATTTATTTATCCACAATCCTTTGAGATTTCACTTGGAAAGTTTATATATTATCACGTAATAATGTTTTAGTAAATCATTCATTTCAGATTCATTTATCAGACCTTTTTCATATTGGGTTTATATACCGTAGTTTGCGCATCTCTCCATAGTTAAATATTAACTGTTGACTTTTAGTGGCTTTTTAAAGCATTACTTTCTGAATATTTAGGATACCGACCTTTGTTACTATTTCACAGGTCCACACAACTTTAAAGCTTGACATGTTGGGAATCTATTTACTCGGTGCAAACCTCATCTTTTATATTTTTATAAAAAAAAATGGAAAATTGAACACTCACCTTTCTGTAATTTTCCTTTCCTGGTGCCTACCCATGGCAGCATACCAATGGTTGGTGGCTCCGCCCTCGACCAACCCACAGAACCACATAACTCTATAAAAAAAATAGTTACTCCCCCCTCAGGTATTCTTGTAACTAGTCTTCAGAACCTTAAAGATTATTGAAGGGAGGGTGTATGCTGCCATGGGTAGGCACCAGGAAAGGAAAATTACAGAAAGGTGAGTATTCAATTTTCCGTTTTCCTGGTGTCTCCATGGCAGCATACCAATAGTAAATAACTCGCTTACAGGGTGGGTACTGCAATAATAATTTTTTAATGAGCTTACAGAACTGAACGTTCTAAGGCCCTTTTCCCAAAGTCTCGGGAGGTGAGGACCGCCGGATCTAGACTATAGTGCGACATGAAGATGTTGAAGGATGACCAACTAGCCGCTCTGCAAATTGTCTCAGGGGAGACCCGAGCCAAAGCTGCCCAAGAGGAAGCCATTCCCCGAGTCAAGTGAGCATTCACTGCATTTGGGACTGGGAGACCACTAGCCCGATATGCCTTCTGGATTCGTTTCACGATCCAGATGGCCAAGGTCGTTTTGGAGGCTGCCATTCCTTTCCTTGCGCCCTTGGGAATAACAAATAGTCGATTATCCTTGCGGAATTATTATGTCAGCTCCAAGTAACGCCTCAGGGACCTTGACACATCTAATTCATGTAGTTTTGAGGAGGTTGGATCCTCTCCGAAGGCTGGGAGAACCCATTCCTGATTGAGATGGTAGACTGAGGGAACCTTCGGGACAAACTGATGAATAGGCTGCAAAACTACCCTGTCTGGGAAGAACGTGACATAGGGTTCTTGTGCTCCAAGAGCTTGAATTTCCGACACTTTGCACCCTGATGTGATGGCAATCAGAAAGGTTGTTTTCCAGGTAATGTTTTCCAATGCACATTCCTCAGTAGGTGCAAAGGGTGGGTTGGCTAAGGCGTTGAGGACAACTGTCAAATCCCATTTGGGGTATAGAGTCTTCCTGGGAGGACGTAACCTAAGGACTGCTTTCAGGAAACGGTCTACGAGGGGATTTAGTGCCCAGCGTGTGTCCGTTAAAGCTGATAAGGCCGAAACCTGAACCTTCAGAGTGTTAAGCCCTGAGCCTAAGTCCAGGCCCGACTGTAGAAATAGTAGAATATTATGAACCCCAGGATCCATCAGATCGAAATGGCTGGATTCAGCTAGCTGGACAAATTTCTTCCATACCCTGTAGTAGGTTGCATTGGTAGATGACTTCCTGGCTTGTAGTAATGTTTGGACGACCTCATGTGATCACCCTAAGTCGCCCAGTCTCTTCCGCTCGATTTCCAGGCCTTCAAGTCCAGGATCTCCGGATGTGGATGAAAGAAGTTGCCTTGAGATAGGAGTTTGTCCGTGTGGGGAAGCGGAAGTGGGTCTCCTCGGCCAGTATGGGATGACCGCCAGGATAGTGACTTTCTCCGATGTCAGGCGCTGGAGAAACCTCAGTCTCAGAGGAACCGGAGGTAATGCATACCCCTTCTGGAAGTTCCAGGGCTGGATTAGAGCATCCACCCCCGCTGACCTTGGAGATTGGAATCTCAAGAAAAACAGTGGAGTTTTGCATTGAGCAGGGAAGCAAAAAGATCTATCTGGGGAGTACCCCACTGTTGGCATATCCAACGGAAAACTTGAGGGTCCAGTGACCATTCGATGTTGCTGCTGAAAGACCTTGAAAGGTGATTGGCTAGTTGATTCTCGGGTGCTGGGATGTAAGCGGCCCGAAGATCGACCAAATTGTTCTCCGCTCAAGATATAATTGGGGCTACTTCACTGGTTAGGGACATGCTGCGCGCCCCCCCTTGGTTTTGAACATAGGCCACTGCTGCTCGGTTGTACATTTAGAGCAGTATGGACTTGCCCTTGAGACGAGGAGCCAGATGTAGAATTGCCATCCATGCTGCCCTTAGCTCTAGGATGTTGGAAACCATTCCTTCCGCCTTGAATCACCACCTCCCTTGCACTAGCTGGTTCAGGTAGTGTGTTCCCCATCCTAATTGACTTGCATCTGATGTCAGGACGGACCATGAGACGGGTCCCAGGGAACGATGGACTAGAAGGTAGGGTGGTCTTGTTCACCACCAGAGGCTGGATTTCATGGTCAAGGTGATGATTATTAACTGTCCCAAATGCTTCCTTCTCCATTGCGCCAGAAAACCCGACTGGAGATCTCGCAGATGCCACCTGGCCCATTTCACCATTGGTATGCAAGATGAAAGGAACCCTAGGAGGCTCAGACAGTCTGATGCTGGCATGGAGCGGCTCCCTAACGTCTGCTTCATCTTCAGTATCAATATCGGGATCTTCTCTGGTGGGAGTGACACAGCCTTCTCCGGGGTGTTGAACAAAGCTCCCAGGTATGTCATTTTTTGTGTAGGTATCAATTGACTTTTTGAGTAATTGATAAGCCACCCGAATTGGGACAAAGTGTTCAGGACTAACTGTACTCGCGCCTCCAGTATTCCTCTGTGCTGTGACAGGATTAGTATGTTGTCTAAGTAGTGCAAGACCCTGACCCCTTTTTCTCGGAGGGGAGCCAGGATGGCCACTAAAACTTTGGTAAAAGTTCTGGGGGCTGATGAAATCCCAAACGGCAGGCACTGGAACTGGAGCTTGGAAATGATGGTGGATGGGGATGTGAAGGTACGCATCTTGAAGATCTATAGAGACCATCCAATCCCTTGGTTGCACTGACAGGATGACTGTGTTCAGGGATTCCATTTTGAAATGCTCTAACCAAATGTAATTGTTTAGCCTCTTCAGATCCAGTACGGGCCTCCAGCCTCCTGATTTCTTGGGGACTAAAAAGATTGGGGAATAGAACCCTGAGTGTCTCTCCGAGTCGGGTACTGGTAGAACTGTCCGTTGCTGAAGAAGTATTTGGATATATTGGAAGAGAACCTGCTTCTTTTCCTTGGAAGTCGGAATCTTGGTGGGCTGGAAAGGAAAGGGTGGAGGACAGCTTTTGAATTTCCAAAAATGCCCTTGAAGAACTGTGGAGACTGCCCATGGATCCGCGCAATTTTTCACCCAAACTGGGGCAAAAGATCTGAGTCTTGCTCCTACTGGACCAGATTGGGTGGGTAAGGAGTCAAAAAGACTTCTGGCCCTCAACCGCTGATGTTGAGGCCTTCAGTTCCCCAATTTAAGAAAAGTGGCTTGTGAGCCCTTCCAGCCTCTTCTGTACTCCTTACCGGGCCGGTATGTTCTGGCATCCCTAGTTTTTTGTTGGGTGACTGGTCGTGAGGCGAATTTCCTTCTCCTATTACTATCCTGGGGAATTAGGCCACTCTTTCCACCTGTGACTCTGGTGATGGCCGTATCCATTTTCTCGCTGAAATAGGGCCTTTCCATCGTACGGAATGCGACACCAGGATTGTTTTGATGATGGGTCGGCTGACCATGGTTTTAGCCATAATGCTCTTCTGGCTGTAATGGAGTACAGCATGGCCCCCGAGGAACACCTCAGGATATCGATGGCTGCCTCTGCCATAAAGTCAGAGGCCAGTTTCAGCTCATCCAGTGCCTTGATGATTTCGTCTGCCCCTAAGCCTCGTCTGAGAGCCGCCTCAATATTATCTGACCATACTCTGGTGGCCCTGGAGATTGAAGACAATGCCACTGCTGGTTTGCAAGCTCCCCCCGTTGCCTGATAAACTTTTTTAAGATCTGAGTCAATCCTATGATCCAGGGGATCCCTGTAGGAGACTGCATCCTCTAAAGGCAACGTTGTGTTCCTGGCTAATCTCATGACTGATGCGTCCACAGTCGGAACAGAATCAAAGAGTTGAGCGACTGCCTCTGCCAGTGGGTAAAGTTTTTGGAACCTATTGTAGGCGACAGGTCTCTTGTCCACTTTCCGCCACTCCTCCGTAACCACTTCCTTAATTTCATCCATCAAAGGGAAGTTTGAAACCTTCTTTGTCAGGTGAGGAAAATATTTTTTGGTTTTGGACGGAGGTTTCCGGGTCTTCCTCCCACTGAATCGCATCTTTAACTGTGACAACAAATGGATCCACCAAGGCGAAATCAAAAGATGATGAATTATCTTCGACTGCAACCGGTTCGTCTTCTGAATTAGCCTCCAAACTGGGTCAGAGAAGAGGCGTCTCTACCGCTTTCTTCCACCGGGGGAACTGACTGATCCTGAGATAGGGCTAGTTCCCGGATGGAATCTTTGATCAAATCTTTATTTGAGTCTATGAACCCCTGCTTGTCCTCCGTGGTTTCCAGGAGGCACTGACTACATGCCAATTTTCCCGGTAGGGCTTGCTTCCCGCAGACCCAGCAGGCCTTCTTCTCTGGATGTGTCGACCCGCTCTGGGAGACATGTCTGCTTGAGGTATGATGAGGTGACCTCAGACTGCTTCGGGAAGCATGAACAGAGGATGAGTGCGAGTGACCATAGCTTCTGTGACCTTTTGACATATCGTCAGAATCTCTGCGGAAAGATCTGCGAGATGAATCACAGTGCGGGCTTTGGAAATAAAATAATAAAGGGATATTTCCATATGCCCCAAGAAAGCTCTTTTAAATGAAGAAACTTACCTATTTGATGCAGCCCTTACCTAGTGGTATGTTGAGGATCTTTATTTTGATGCGGCATTGTGACAACTAGGCACAGAAAGGGATAATACTAATAATCATACACATGTATATATAAACATACATGCATTATGCCGGTCTATCCTGCAAAAAACAGGTATTTTGCCACTGGAGGCCCCAGACCGATATCTCTGGAATAGCCAGCGCTAGAGACAGAGGAGAAGGAAATGCTCCTGGATCTCTCATGCCCCAAAAAAAGATCCACAGAAAAAAACGGGCTCCCATACATATATGGTGCATTTGGCAACCCAAGTAATGGGACTCCATACTGCAGGAGAGCATGAACCTGCAATGGTCACACCATATGTCGGTGAGGTAGGGCTGAACTGTGATCCTGCGGGGATGAGAAGAGGAAAAAGAATACCTGACAGGGGGGAGTAACTCTTTTTTTTATAGAGTTACGTGGTCCTGTGGGTTGGTCGAGGGCGGAGCCACCAACCATTGGTATGCTACCATGGAGGCACCAGGAAAGAAGCTTTATATTTGAATTTTTATTTTTTTTTGTGATAGTTTTGCTTTAAGTGGAGCAATACAAACCTTAGAAAAAGTACTGATGTGTGCTGCAAAATTTAATCATACAGCATCTTTGATACTCCATACTGCCATTAGCTCTCTGTCAATTTAAAAAGAAAATCAAAGCTAAAATGTTTGGCAGATACTACAGGTAATATTGCTACCAGTCTTTGTTCTGGCAACTCTGCCATAAAGCCCAACTCTATGGAGCATACGGCTTATTGCCGTCCTATGTACAGATACTCCAGTCTCTGCTGTGGAACTCTGCAGCTCCTCCAGGGTTACCTTAGGTCTCTGTGCTGCCTCTCTGATTAATGCCCTCCTTGCCTGGTCCGTGAGTTTTGGTGTGCAGCCATCTCTTGGCAGTTGCTGTTGTGCTTTTGCTGTTGTGCCATTTTCTTTCCATTTGGTTATGATAGATTTGATGGTGCTCCTAAAGATCATCAAAGATTTGGATATTTTTTTAACCCCGACTTGTACTTCTCAACAACATTGTCCCTTACTTGTTTGGAGAGTTCCTTGGTCTTCATGGCAGTATTTGGTTAGTGGCAACTCTTGCTTAGGTGTTGCAGCCTCTGGGGCCTTTCAAAAAGGTGTGTATATGTCATGACAGATCATGTGCCACTTAGATTGCACACAGGTGGACATCATTTCACTAATTATGTGACTTCTGAAAGTAATTGGTTGCACAAGAGCTTTTTATGGGCTTCATGACGAAGTAATTTTACTTCACCAACTTAGACTATTGTGTTCCGATCCATCACATATAATTCAGATTAAAAAACATTGAACGAAAGCCTGTAATGTAACAAAATAGGTAAAAAGCCAAGGGGGTGAATACTTTTACAAGGCACTGTACATATGATATAGCTCCGGCCCTATATCCACCCATAGGACCTGTCCAAATCTATAAAAGTCTGACTGAGAGCAACCTCCCCCATTCCTCCATGTCCATTGTAATAAAGGACCTGGGGGTCCTAGTAGATGACAGGCTCAGCAATTAAATGCAATGCCAAGCTGCTGCAAGCAAAGTCAACAGAATATTGGTATGCATTAAAAAGGGGATTAACTCCAGAGATAAAACGATAATTATCCCACTGTACAAGACTCTGGTCCGGCCGCACCTGGAGTATGCTGTCCAGTTCTGGGCACCAGTCCTCAGGGGGAATGTGCTGGAACTGGAGAGAGTCCAGAGAAGGGCAACAAAGCTAATAAAGGGACTGGAGGACATTAGTTATGGGGAAAGATTACAAGCATTGAACTTATTCTCTCTGGAGAAGAGACACTTGAGAGGGGAAATTATGTTGAAGTACAAATACCGTACTGGTGACCCTAGCATAGGGAAAAAAATATTCAGTGAAAAGGAATTTAAAAAGACATGCAGCCATTCACTAAAATTAGAAGAGAAGCGGTTTAACCGTAAACTGCGCAGAGGGTTCTTTACTGTAATGCCCTGTACACACGATAGGATGTTCCGACAACAAATGTTGGATGTGAGCTTGTTGTTGGAAAGTCCGACCGTGTGCATGCTCCATAGAACATTTGCTGTCGGATTTTCCGCCAACAAATGTTTGAGAGCAGGTTCTCAAATTTTCAGACAACAAAACTTGTTTTCGGAAATTCCAATCGTGTGTACACAATTCCGACGCACAAAGTTCCACGCATGCTCGGAATCAAGCAGAAGAGACGCACTGGCTATTGAACTTCATTTTTCTTGGCTCGTCGTACGTGTCTTACATCACCGTGTTCTTGACGTTCAGAATTTCCGACAACATTTGTGTGACCGTGTGTATGCAAGACAAGTTTGAGCCAACATCCTTCGGAAAAAAATCCACGCTTTTGTTGTCGGAAAATCCTATCGTGGGTACAGGGCAGAAGAGTGGTTAGGCTGTGGAATTCTCTTCAATAAGCAGTGGTATCAGCAGGGGGCATCGATAATTTCAAAAAACTATTAGATGGGTACCTTAAATGATCAAAACATACAGGTATATACAATGTAATATTGACAAAGAAAAAAAAAGAAAAAAAAAAGAAAAAAGGGAATATTTGGGACTTTAAACGAGACGCAACGGGGAATATTGCGCCTCCATCCCTGGTTGCTTTTGCAAAAAAGATTTTTCCATACACACTTTTTTTTGGGGGGGGGGGGCTGTGTGTGCTCCTGATCCATGCTTGGGCCCTTTCCTCAGCTCCCCTGCTGGACATAATTATCTGGCTGACCTCCGGCAGGTGGTATCGCATGGCCTAGTATCAGCTCTTATGTGAGTACTTTCAGTTATGGCCATTTATTTGTTCATCATCATCCTCGATCCCTCTACCCCTCCAGTCTGTGGTTATACCAAACTATAATGGTGATTTTTTTTATACCCTTTTTAGTATATGGATGCACTTGCTCCTGGTGAGTGGATAGAAGTCCATGAAACGTCGTTGAGCGTATTTTAATGCATCCATCTCATATTCATGATTCTAGATGGTTTTTATTGCTCTTCCACCCTGATATAATGTTGTGCCTACTCCATTTGGACTGTGGTGTATAATATTTACTTTCTGTGTCATGTTGGTGACTATCCTCAATATGTATGTTGATACTTTGTATTTTATATGCCAATGTGCTATTATGTGTTTATATGGGTTGATCCATGCCCTATCTTTGGTCTAATTAACCACTTGCCGACCGCCTAACGCATATATACTGCGGCAGAATGGCACGGGCAGGCAAAATCACGTACCCGTACGTGATCTGCCTCCCGCGGGTGGGGGGTCCGATCGGACCCCCCCCGGTGCCATAGGCAGTCGACTCTCGTTCGCGGGCGATGAGAGGTGAGGGGGAGGCCATCCATTGTTGGCCACCCCCTCTCGATCGCTCCCGGCGAATGAAAACGCTTCCTTTCCCTCTGTAATGTAAACAGAGGGAAAGGAAGTGATGTCATCCCTCCTCGAGCCGGTCTTTTCGTCCCGGCGCAGAGGAGAGAAGACATCCAAGTAAGTGCACCAACACTACACTTACAGTAGAACACGCAGGCACACTTTTCACCCCCCAGTCACCCCCCGATCACCCCCCCTGTACCCCCTGTCACTCCAGGTACCACCCTGACACCAATAGCAGTTTTTTTTTTTTTTTGCATTGGTGTCAGTTTGTGTCAGTTACAAGTTTTAGGGCAGTTAGGTTAGCCCCCTTTAGGTCTAGGGTATCCCCCTTTAGGTCCAGGGTACCCCCCTAACCCCCCCCTAATAAAAGTTAACCCCTTGATTACCCCCCGTCGCCAGTGTCGCTAAGCGATCGTTTTTCTGATCGCTGTATTAGTGACACAGGTGACGTTAGTTAGGGAGGTAAGTATATAGGTTCGCTGTCAGTGTTTTATAGCGACAGGAACCCCCATATACTACCTGCTAAAGGTTTTAACCCCTTGATTGCCCCCTAGTTAACCCTTTCACCAGCGATCACCGTATAAGTGTTACGGGTGACGCTGGTTAGCTAGTTTGTTTTTTGTAGTTTATTATAGTTTATTACAGTTTATTATAGTTTTAGGGCACCCGCCGTTTATTACCTTATAAAGGTTTAACCCCCTAATTGCCCGGCGGTGATATAAGTTAAGTTTTTAGGATCTGATAAGGTCTGCGTCGCCCCAGGCAGCGTCAGGTTAGCGCCGGTACCGCTAAAACCCGTGCACGCAGCATACACCTCCCTTAGTGCTATAGTATCTGAACGGATCGATATCAGATCTATACTCCCCAGGAGTTTAGGGTTCCCTGAAACACAGTGTTAGCGGGATCAGCCCAGATACCTGCTAGCACCTGCGTTTTGCCCCTCGGCCCAGCCCAGCCCAGCCCACCCAAGTGCAGTATCGATCGATAACTGACATTTACAAAACACTAAGCACACATAACTGCAGCGTTCGCAGAGTCAGGCCTGATCCCTGCGATCGCTAACAGTTTTTTGGTACCGTTTTGAATCTGTCGCTAACAGTCAGGAGCTTTTTTGCCTGTGAGTCTCACTAGTGTACCCCTAAATTTAGAGGGCAAAATGGCAAATCGAAGGTACACTAGTGAAGAGGCCTACACGTTTCTGAGTATGACAGATAGTGAAGAGGAAGTCACTCATCTGTCAAGTTCAGGCTCAGAATACGAACCTGTAGAGGACAGCGGCTCCATGACAGATAGCTCTGACGACGGAGTTGTGGTCCCTGCTAGGGTCAGGCGTACCAGACCCCGAACTTCTTCTGTCCTTGAAGTGCAAGAACCGCAGGGCTCTCGTATGGAGCAGAGAAGTACTAGTGCCGCTACTCCTTCTGGTGAACTGGCAAGCACCAGCGGCCTAGTACACCCTGGTTGTACATCCAGCACTGCAGTATCACGTGGTGACGTGGCGAGTCCCATAAGTGCAGTTCAAGCTGGCGAGGTGGCAAGCACAAGTAGTGTCCCGCTGCCACCAAGAAGAAGACGAACACAGGCCCGTCGTGCCCATAGTGCCCTTCCTGCTGCATTCGCCAATCCGAATTGGGAACCCACCACTTTTGCAGCACCCGTACTTCCCCCTTTCGCTGGCCAACCCGGAATTCAGGTGGAAACAGTTGACTTTACGCCACTGGATTTTTATTCGCTGTTTTTCACCGAAGATCTCTATAGATCTATTGTGGACTAAAGCAATTTGTAAGCTGGTCAACACATCGCCACTATTCCCCAGTCCTCCCTTGCCAGAGATTGGAGACCAATTACGGTCTCCGAATTTAAGATCTTTCTGGGCCTTTCCCTCCTCATGGGCATAACCAAAAAGAGTGAGTTGCGGTCATATTGGTCCACTGACCCAATTCACCATATGCCCGTGTTCTCTGCCTCCATGACCAGGGCACGATACGAGCAGATTTTGCGGTTCATGCACTTCAACGACAATGAACTCTGTCGTCCTCGTGGAGACCCTGCATACGATCGGCTCTACAAAATTCGGCCCCTCGTAAACCACTTCAACCAACGTTTTGCAGACTTGTTTACCCCCCATCAAGTTGTCTGCGTTGATGAGTCCCTGATTAAGTTTTCTGGCCGCTTGTCATTCAAACAGTACCTTCCCAGCAAGCGTGCCAGATACGGGGTCAAGATGTATAAGCTCTGTGACAGGGCCACAGGCTATACATGTAGATTTATGGTTTACGAGGGAAAAGATAGTCACGTAGAGCCGATAAACTGCCCTGACTACATAGGAAGCGCTGGCAAGATAGTGTGGGACTTGGTGTCACCCTTATTCGGAAAGGGGTACCACTTGTACGTGGACAATTATTATACGAGCGTGCCACTTTTTAGTCACTTGTTTGATCATCAGATTGGAGCATGTGGCACCGTGCGACCTAATCGCCGGGGCTTTCCCCAGCGGCTTGTAGAGTCCCGTCTTAGGCTGGGGGACAGAGCCTGCTTGCAGTATAATAATTTAAATAAGTGTTAACATGTCACCAAATAATGACTACATTAAAGTGTGTACATATATGGACTGAATAACGTGATAAATCAATACACAAATTAATCCTGTGTGACAGTGAATTAAATAGTGCCAAACAACTTATAATGCTTATGCAAATCAGGTAAAAAATCACCAATTAATGTGACATACCCAATAACAAAATTATTACAGTGCAATATAATTTAATAAGACACATCAGTCCTTGAATCTTTTGTGACAAAAAATACGTGATTAAATCTGTGACAAAAAAATCCACATAGATCTTCTGAGGTGCAGTGATCCTGGTAGTGTAAACTCAAAACGTCCTTCACCTCACCAACGTGAAAACGTGAATCCACTCCCAATGGAATCTCACTCACCAAATATTTTTGCCAGCACTCTCATGCACGGCAAAATACGCTTAAGAATCACACTCCAGAGTGATCGAATAGTAATTAGGCCACCATGGTTAGGATCAATCCACATGTAAAAGAATATGAAGAACTCACATAGCGTAAACCAGCACGGCAAATTTTATTTAGAACCACTACAATCTTCCATAAAACCACTCACATTTTAAAAGATAAATGACAGCAGTAAAACCAGTGCAGTTCACAGCAGCTTCAAAATTCAGTGGATACACTCAAAACAGCAAATGGTCACGGCGGACCCGAGATGTGCAAATGCCAGGACTCACCCCCTTCGTGGAGCGCCGTACAGCCAAAATCTCTCCTTCCTCGAGTGCGGCTCTCAGCGTAGCTCGTCAGACCTTACAGCCACGCCCCCGACATGTTTCGTCATAGATTTGACTTATTCATGGGATTGGCTGAATAGGCTGCCCATCATCCCTTAAATCTCCTCCTCACTAGCTTCCCATAGGTCAGTGAGTCCGCATGCGCACATCTCGTGTCCCCGATCTAACAATAGAGCAGAGATCACAGCGCGCCGTTACATAGGGATGCGGCTTGCCTTTCTTTCGTTAAGGACTAGTTACAACTCAAAAGCATACGAATGGTTCGACTCTAATACAATCTCCCTAATACTACCCGTGGTCACAACCTTGCGGGTGCGATCACATATCACCTACATCCTTATTTCAAACCGATGTCTTATAACAGACACAACAGCCTGAAATTCCCTGAAACTAACGTTTGTACTCCCATTGCTGGACTAGCACACTCCTGGATATTCAATCTTCAAAATAAAATCGTATACCAGAGGAATAAATATCCATCATGACTCACAAGTTGAATAAGGTTTACATTAAGCACACTGTGAATATATTAAAAATTCAATAAAGTAAAAAACTAACAATATAAAAAACTCGATACAAAAAATCATATGTATGCACTCTCATTCCCGGTTACCCGGGACTTGACAGCATAGTGAGAATCTGCTTTATTAGATAACATCCCACTACAACTGCATGCCTCCTCACACACCGGATGCAGAGTCATAGTATCTCCGCATTTACGCATGTAAAAAATGCAGACAGCAGCCTGAATGTTAATCTCACATGCACCCAGGGGGAGCGACATCGAATCAAATTCCAATAGGGTTACCACCTACTGGAATTGTTCAAACCTAAGCCGTCAATCTCCCTCCCCTGTTTAGTACTAATTCCCTATCTATAAAACCAAAAATTCAAAACTATATGTGACTGGCCACAATTCTGAATTAAAAAATGTCACGAATCTATTATCCCATGTAATCTGGGTTCCCTAAAATGTCAATCGGAAAATCGCAAAGCACTACCATATCTTAGAACCCACTAACAAATCATAAATAGCTGAAAAATGATGACTCACATTCCCCGCCCTCATATACAAAGAATTAAAAATTATTTATAAAGCAATTTAGGTCCAGCTCAATGTTTAACCCCCTAGGGGTTAAACTTTTCAATAAAAAGATCCAGCGAGTTTCCCTCTGCGATAGATCTCTAACCCGGTTAGAACCTCTCCAAGACGCATGGACCACATCAATCCCGCAAAACTGTAAGAGTGATGGATCCTTTTGATGTTTTTCTTTGAAGTGCAGGGAAACACTATGGTACTTATAACCATTCTTAATGTTGGTTAAGTGTTCCGAAATTCTGACCCTTAGCTTTCTCTTTGTTCTACCTACATAAAGTAGGCCACAAGGGCACCACATCAAGTAAACAACGTGAGTGGAGTTACAAGTGCTGAATTCCTTGATCTCGAAGGATTCTCCCTCTCTATTCGTTACACTAGTAACCCCCCTGTGATTCACTCTTACAGTTCTACAGCATATACACCTTCTGCAACTGAAAAAACCTTTAAAATCTAGTTTTAAATCATTGCATCCAGGAGGGTCAAGAATTTTTCTTACCACATGATCCCCAAAGCTCGGAGCTCTCCTGTAAATGAATCTAGGTTGATTCGGTAGGATTTGCCCCAAGTGTCTATCCTTGCATAAAATATGCCAATGTTTTCTGAATATCCCCTCTATATCTTTATATTGGTAATGATAACCTGATACGAACCCTATCTGGTGTTGGCCCTCAGGCATTTGGGGGACATTCTTTTTTTCAAAACATTTTTCTCTCGGGGTTAGTGCCACCTCCTGAATGATCTTATTTAAAACATTAGTGTCGTATCCTTTTTGTATGAATTTCTTTTTCAGGATTCCTGCCTGTTCATGAAAATCCTCCAACTGCGTACAATTACGTCGAACTCGTAAGATCTGTCCCTTTGGAATATTTCTTATCCACGCAGGGTGGTGTCCACTTCTTATGGACAGATAACTATTACGATCTGTTGGTTTAAAAAATACTTTTGTTCTTAATGTGTCCATATATCTTTCAATTGTCACGTCTAGGAAATTCACCCTATCATTGCTGATCTGGTGTTCCAATCTGATGTTATTGGTGTTGTTGTTGAGTTCCTGCAAAAATCCCAATACCGAATCCTCCGTACCTTCCCAAATAAATAGGAGGTCATCAATGAATCTTCGGTAGTATAAAAGCTGGGGTCTTCTCACGCTAAAGACTTTTCTGTCCTCCCACTCTGCCATAAACAGGTTGGCGAGGCTGGGTGCAAATTTGGCTCCCATTGCCACGCCAACCTGTTGAGAATAAAAGTCACCATTGCACCAAAAATAATTATGGGACATACAAAAATCTAATATATGCCCCAAAAAACGTTTTTGCATGTCTGGGATGTCATCCCTTTTGCTCAATGCCCAATTGAGGGCCAAGGATGCATCTTCATGCTGTATAATAGTATACAGGGAGGCCACATCCGCAGTTACCAAGTATACCGCGGATGTAGCCTCCAACCTTACATTCTGGAGCGATGTCAGCAGGTCCCCCGTGTCTTTCAAGTACGCCCTTGTGGCCCTCACGCTCGGCTGGAGGAATTTATCCAAATATTCCCCCAGTCTAGCAGTGACAGACCCAATACCATTGACGATAGGGCGAGGCGGTGGGCATTGTGTACTTTTATGTATTTTAGGAAGGGTGTAGATCACAGGGATTCTACACGCACTCGGGACTAGGTATTTCTTCTCTTTAAGATTTAAAGCATCCATTCTGTACCCCCACTCCACCAAAATCGTCAACTGGGTTTTATATGCCTCCGTAGGGTCAGAAGACAATTTTTTATAGGTGGATCTGTCACCGACCAGCTCCAAGAGTTGGCTGAGGTAAAAGGACTTATCTAACAGCACCACTCCTCCCCCCTTATCCGCGGGTCGCACTATCAGATCCTTCCTCTCTTCCAGCGAGCGTATCCCTTCTCTAATGTATTGTGGGTTAACTCCTTTACGTGGGATGAGTTCCTCAATATCATTGAGGACCAAACCCTTAAACACTTCAATGAAGTGATTGCTCGGATTCTGGGGGTTAAAAATGGATTTATTTTTAAGTCCCGTATCCACTTTTGTACCCGGCACTTTTGATTTAATAGTGGATTCCACTGGATGGCTCAGAAAATACTTTTTGATATTCATTGACCTGATAAATTTATGAGTGTCTATAAAGACATCAAATTTGTTCATTTCTTTCTTTGGGGCACATTTCAGACCTAGGTTCAATATGTTGAGCTCTTTATGATTGAGCTCAACACTACTCAGGTTAAATATCCCAGTGTTCATACATCCCTCAGTCGCTTTCTTGGGTTGTTTTGATCGGCCTGCTCTGCATCCCCTTCTTCTCTTCGGGGGGCCGCACGATCGTGATTGTAACCCTGGGTTGGGGTGGATCTTCCTCCCCCCCTTTGGTGAGGACCCCTGGGGTTCCTCCTCGGGGTTCCCCTCCCCCTCCCCCGCTGGCCTAAAAAAGGCACATTGACAGGGGCATATCTAGATTGGTCCTCATTTTCCAATGGAGCAAATCTATTATGCAATGAAATCCCAGGGTTGCCCATAGTGTCCTGATGGTATGAGGGATATTGCTGCCAATGTCTGTAGTCTGGTGGGGCCTCATACCCATACGGAGCGTCCCTCCCATAGCCCCTTGGGGAAGAGTAATCATTCTGATACCTTATCGGGTACCCACCTCCTCCTCGCGACATGGGTCTCGGGGACTGATAATAACCTCGTCCGTGGTGTGCTTCCATTGTGCCTCTTCCTCTATCTACCGGTCCAGGACCAGTCCCCCCTTGTGTTACTTTCCCTTTACTCCCTGTTTTTTTATTTTTATTACTCCCAGGGTTAGGTAAGGGGTTAATGGAACCACTTGTTCCATCACCTGACGCAACTGTGCCAGAACTAGGGATATCTGGATCATCCATGTTGATGGTATTTACTGTTTGCCATGCATAAATTTTATTAGTTTTAAAATCATTAGAGTCCCTGTTGAATTTTTTGACTTTTTTCTTCTGCGTTTCCCGATCGACTTTCTCCAATTTCTTTTTAATATTGGCATTAAAATCTTTCATCAGATTGGAATCCTTCATAGGTTCAAGTTTCTCTTGTAAGGTTTTAATTTTTTCATTTAATAAACTCAGCTTAATCTGTTTCCTTTTAAGGACTAGTGCTTGCAATTCCCTTCCAACCTTGTTAAAAAATTCCAGCCATTCATTCATGAACGGCAGGTCATTAAGACCATCCTGGGGCGGGACATCCCACCTCAGGCTTCTAAAAATCAGATTCTCCCTACGGTAGTGCTCAAACGTGAACACATCCCACCATGTTTTGAGTTGTTTCTCAAGTAAATTCTCTAACGTTTTTAGTGTTCCTGAGAAATCTTCATCACTGTCAGTCATATGATGATCACTAGAAAAAACTGTATCAGGGTTGAGTGATCTATTACCCAAGAAATTAAAAGCTTCCATGGCTGCACGTGGTAAAATAAATAAATTAATTACAAGTGAATGATCTGAATAATACCGCCCTTAACTCAAAATCACCCCCACTGCGCCAATGGATGGAGTGTACAATGATGAAGAGTGAGATCAAGTGAATGGCCCACTCAGTGTGCAAACAAATCAAAACTTAACGAAAAGTAATGAAAAAAATATATATGGTGTGACAAAATAAATAAAATAAAATAAATAAATAAATAAATAAATAAATAAATAAACCGAGCTGCCCCTTTAAATAATTATCAAGAGTATAGTATTATTTGATCTCATGTAACAAATGCCCACCTAAATACACAAGAACAAATAAGAGGTGCTGTTAGATAAGTCCTTTTACCTCAGCCAACTCTTGGAGCTGGTCGGTGACAGATCCACCTATAAAAAATTGTCTTCTGACCCTACGGAGGCATATAAAACCCAGTTGACGATTTTGGTGGAGTGGGGGTACAGAATGGATGCTTTAAATCTTAAAGAGAAGAAATACCTAGTCCCGAGTGCGTGTAGAATCCCTGTGATCTACACCCTTCCTAAAATACATAAAAGTACACAATGCCCACCGCCTCGCCCTATCGTCAATGGTATTGGGTCTGTCACTGCTAGACTGGGGGAATATTTGGATAAATTCCTCCAGCCGAGCGTGAGGGCCACAAGGGCGTACTTGAAAGACACGGGGGACCTGCTGACATCGCTCCAGAATGTAAGGTTGGAGGCTACATCCGCGGTATACTTGGTAACTGCGGATGTGGCCTCCCTGTATACTATTATACAGCATGAAGATGCATCCTTGGCCCTCAATTGGGCATTGAGCAAAAGGGATGACATCCCAGACATGCAAAAACGTTTTTTGGGGCATATATTAGATTTTTGTATGTCCCATAATTATTTTTGGTGCAATGGTGACTTTTATTCTCAACAGGTTGGCGTGGCAATGGGAGCCAAATTTGCACCCAGCCTCGCCAACCTGTTTATGGCAGAGTGGGAGGACAGAAAAGTCTTTAGCGTGAGAGACCCCAGCTTTTATACTACCGAAGATTCATTGATGACCTCCTATTTATTTGGGAAGGTACGGAGGATTCGGTATTGGGATTTTTGCAGGAACTCAACAACAACACCAATAACATCAGATTGGAACACCAGATCAGCAATGATAGGGTGAATTTCCTAGACGTGACAATTGAAAGATATATGGACACATTAAGAACAAAAGTATTTTTTAAACCAACAGATCGTAATAGTTATCTGTCCATAAGAAGTGGACACCACCCTGCGTGGATAAGAAATATTCCAAAGGGACAGATCTTACGAGTTCGACGTAATTGTACGCAGTTGGAGGATTTTCATGAACAGGCAGGAATCCTGAAAAAGAAATTCATACAAAAAGGATACGACACTAATGTTTTAAATAAGATCATTCAGGAGGTGGCACTAACCCCGAGAGAAAAATGTTTTGAAAAAAAGAATGTCCCCCAAATGCCTGAGGGCCAACACCAGATAGGGTTCGTATCAGGTTATCATTACCAATATAAAGATATAGAGGGGATATTCAGAAAACATTGGCATATTTTATGCAAGGATAGACACTTGGGGCAAATCCTACCGAATCAACCTAGATTCATTTACAGGAGAGCTCCGAGCTTTGGGGATCATGTGGTAAGAAAAATTCTTGACCCTCCTGGATGCAATGATTTAAAACTAGATTTTAAAGGTTTTTTCAGTTGCAGAAGGTGTATATGCTGTAGAACTGTAAGAGTGAATCACAGGGGGGTTACTAGTGTAACGAATAGAGAGGGAGAATCCTTCGAGATCAAGGAATTCAGCACTTGTAACTCCACTCACGTTGTTTACTTGATGTGGTGCCCTTGTGGCCTACTTTATGTAGGTAGAACAAAGAGAAAGCTAAGGGTCAGAATTTCGGAACACTTAACCAACATTAAGAATGGTTATAAGTACCATAGTGTTTCCCTGCACTTCAAAGAAAAACATCAAAAGGATCCATCACTCTTACAGTTTTGCGGGATTGATGTGGTCCATGCGTCTTGGAGAGGTTCTAACCGGGTTAGAGATCTATCGCAGAGGGAAACTCGCTGGATCTTTTTATTGAAAAGTTTAACCCCTAGGGGGTTAAACATTGAGCTGGACCTAAATTGCTTTATAAATAATTTTTAATTCTTTGTATATGAGGGCGGGGAATGTGAGTCATCATTTTTCAGCTATTTATGATTTGTTAGTGGGTTCTAAGATATGGTAGTGCTTTGCGATTTTCCAATTGACATTTTAGGGA
Organism: Lithobates septentrionalis; assembly: GCA_037952835.1. NCBI lineage: Eukaryota > Metazoa > Chordata > Amphibia > Anura > Ranidae > Lithobates > Lithobates septentrionalis. The sequence continues at coordinate 720,959 of JBBDGP010000653.1, read as the reverse complement.
ACCCAGATTACATGGGATAATAGATTCGTGACATTTTTTAATTCAGAATTGTGGCCAGTCACATATAGTTTTGAATTTTTGGTTTTATAGATAGGGAATTAGTACTAAACAGGGGAGGGAGATTGACGGCTTAGGTTTGAACAATTCCAGTAGGTGGTAACCCTATTGGAATTTGATTCGATGTCGCTCCCCCTGGGTGCATGTGAGATTAACATTCAGGCTGCTGTCTGCATTTTTTACATGCGTAAATGCGGAGATACTATGACTCTGCATCCGGTGTGTGAGGAGGCATGCAGTTGTAGTGGGATGTTATCTAATAAAGCAGATTCTCACTATGCTGTCAAGTCCCGGGTAACCGGGAATGAGAGTGCATACATATGATTTTTTGTATCGAGTTTTTTATATTGTTAGTTTTTTACTTTATTGAATTTTTAATATATTCACAGTGTGCTTAATGTAAACCTTATTCAACTTGTGAGTCATGATGGATATTTATTCCTCTGGTATACGATTTTATTTTGAAGATTGAATATCCAGGAGTGTGCTAGTCCAGCAATGGGAGTACAAACGTTAGTTTCAGGGAATTTCAGGCTGTTGTGTCTGTTATAAGACATCGGTTTGAAATAAGGATGTAGGTGATATGTGATCGCACCCGCAAGGTTGTGACCACGGGTAGTATTAGGGAGATTGTATTAGAGTCGAACCATTCGTATGCTTTTGAGTTGTAACTAGTCCTTAACGAAAGAAAGGCAAGCCGCATCCCTATGTAACGGCGCGCTGTGATCTCTGCTCTATTGTTAGATCGGGGACACGAGATGTGCGCATGCGGACTCACTGACCTATGGGAAGCTAGTGAGGAGGAGATTTAAGGGATGATGGGCAGCCTATTCAGCCAATCCCATGAATAAGTCAAATCTATGACGAAACATGTCGGGGGCGTGGCTGTAAGGTCTGACGAGCTACGCTGAGAGCCGCACTCGAGGAAGGAGAGATTTTGGCTGTACGGCGCTCCACGAAGGGGGTGAGAGGGACCGTGAGTCCTGGCATTTGCACATCTCGGGTCCGCCGTGACCATTTGCTGTTTTGAGTGTATCCACTGAATTTTGAAGCTGCTGTGAACTGCACTGGTTTTACTGCTGTCATTTATCTTTTAAAATGTGAGTGGTTTTATGGAAGATTGTAGTGGTTCTAAATAAAATTTGCCGTGCTGGTTTACGCTATGTGAGTTCTTCATATTCTTTTACATGTGGATTGATCCTAACCATGGTGGCCTAATTACTATTCGATCACTCTGGAGTGTGATTCTTAAGCGTATTTTGCCGTGCATGAGAGTGCTGGCAAAAATATTTGGTGAGTGAGATTCCATTGGGAGTGGATTCACGTTTTCACGTTGGTGAGGTGAAGGACGTTTTGAGTTTACACTACCAGGATCACTGCACCTCAGAAGATCTATGTGGATTTTTTTGTCACAGATTTAATCACGTATTTTTTGTCACAAAAGATTCAAGGACTGATGTGTCTTATTAAATTATATTGCACTGTAATAATTTTGTTATTGGGTATGTCACATTAATGGGTGATTTTTTACCTGATTTGCATAAGCATTATAAGTTGTTTGGCACTATTTAATTCACTGTCACACAGGATTAATTTGTGTATTGATTTATCACGTTATTCAGTCCATATATGTACACACTTTAATGTAGTCATTATTTGGTGACATGTTAACACTTATTTAGATTTTCACCATTAGGTATATGAGCGCCTCTTATTTGTTCTTGTGTATTTAGGTGGGCATTTGTTACATGAGATCAAATAATACTATACTCTTGATAATTATTTAAAGGGGCAGCTCGGTTTATTTATTTATTTATTTATTTATTTATTTATTTATTTATTTTATTTTATTTATTTTGTCACACCATATATATTTTTTTCATTACTTTTCGTTAAGTTTTGATTTGTTTGCACACTGAGTGGGCCATTCACTTGATCTCACTCTTCATCATTGTACACTCCATCCATTGGCGCAGTGGGGGTGATTTTGAGTTAAGGGCGGTATTATTCAGATCATTCACTTGTAATTAATTTATTTATTTTACCACGTGCAGCCATGGAAGCTTTTAATTTCTTGGGTAATAGATCACTCAACCCTGATACAGTTTTTTCTAGTGATCATCATATGACTGACAGTGATGAAGATTTCTCAGGAACACTAAAAACGTTAGAGAATTTACTTGAGAAACAACTCAAAACATGGTGGGATGTGTTCACGTTTGAGCACTACCGTAGGGAGAATCTGATTTTTAGAAGCCTGAGGTGGGATGTCCCGCCCCAGGATGGTCTTAATGACCTGCCGTTCATGAATGAATGGCTGGAATTTTTTAACAAGGTTGGAAGGGAATTGCAAGCACTAGTCCTTAAAAGGAAACAGATTAAGCTGAGTTTATTAAATGAAAAAATTAAAACCTTACAAGAGAAACTTGAACCTATGAAGGATTCCAATCTGATGAAAGATTTTAATGCCAATATTAAAAAGAAATTGGAGAAAGTCGATCGGGAAACGCAGAAGAAAAAAGTCAAAAAATTCAACAGGGACTCTAATGATTTTAAAACTAATAAAATTTATGCATGGCAAACAGTAAATACCATCAACATGGATGATCCAGATATCCCTAGTTCTGGCACAGTTGCGTCAGGTGATGGAACAAGTGGTTCCATTAACCCCTTACCTAACCCTGGGAGTAATAAAAATAAAAAAACAGGGAGTAAAGGGAAAGTAACACAAGGGGGGACTGGTCCTGGACCGGTAGATAGAGGAAGAGGCACAATGGAAGCACACCACGGACGAGGTTATTATCAGTCCCCGAGACCCATGTCGCGAGGAGGAGGTGGGTACCCGATAAGGTATCAGAATGATTACTCTTCCCCAAGGGGCTATGGGAGGGACGCTCCGTATGGGTATGAGGCCCCACCAGACTACAGACATTGGCAGCAATATCCCTCATACCATCAGGACACTATGGGCAACCCTGGGATTTCATTGCATAATAGATTTGCTCCATTGGAAAATGAGGACCAATCTAGATATGCCCCTGTCAATGTGCCTTTTTTAGGCCAGCGGGGGAGGGGGAGGGGAACCCCGAGGAGGAACCCCAGGGGTCCTCACCAAAGGGGGGGAGGAAGATCCACCCCAACCCAGGGTTACAATCACGATCGTGCGGCCCCCCGAAGAGAAGAAGGGGATGCAGAGCAGGCCGATCAAAACAACCCAAGAAAGCGACTGAGGGATGTATGAACACTGGGATATTTAACCTGAGTAGTGTTGAGCTCAATCATAAAGAGCTCAACATATTGAACCTAGGTCTGAAATGTGCCCCAAAGAAAGAAATGAACAAATTTGATGTCTTTATAGACACTCATAAATTTATCAGGTCAATGAATATCAAAAAGTATTTTCTGAGCCATCCAGTGGAATCCACTATTAAATCAAAAGTGCCGGGTACGAAAGTGGATACGGGACTTAAAAATAAATCCATTTTTAACCCCCAGAATCCGAGCAATCACTTCATTGAAGTGTTTAAGGGTTTGGTCCTCAATGATATTGAGGAACTCATCCCACGTAAAGGAGTTAACCCACAATACATTAGAGAAGGGATACGCTCGCTGGAAGAGAGGAAGGATCTGATAGTGCGACCCGCGGATAAGGGGGGAGGAGTGGTGCTGTTAGATAAGTCCTTTTACCTCAGCCAACTCTTGGAGCTGGTCGGTGACAGATCCACCTATAAAAAATTGTCTTCTGACCCTACGGAGGCATATAAAACCCAGTTGACGATTTTGGTGGAGTGGGGGTACAGAATGGATGCTTTAAATCTTAAAGAGAAGAAATACCTAGTCCCGAGTGCGTGTAGAATCCCTGTGATCTACACCCTTCCTAAAATACATAAAAGTACACAATGCCCACCGCCTCGCCCTATCGTCAATGGTATTGGGTCTGTCACTGCTAGACTGGGGGAATATTTGGATAAATTCCTCCAGCCGAGCGTGAGGGCCACAAGGGCGTACTTGAAAGACACGGGGGACCTGCTGACATCGCTCCAGAATGTAAGGTTGGAGGCTACATCCGCGGTATACTTGGTAACTGCGGATGTGGCCTCCCTGTATACTATTATACAGCATGAAGATGCATCCTTGGCCCTCAATTGGGCATTGAGCAAAAGGGATGACATCCCAGACATGCAAAAACGTTTTTTGGGGCATATATTAGATTTTTGTATGTCCCATAATTATTTTTGGTGCAATGGTGACTTTTATTCTCAACAGGTTGGCGTGGCAATGGGAGCCAAATTTGCACCCAGCCTCGCCAACCTGTTTATGGCAGAGTGGGAGGACAGAAAAGTCTTTAGCGTGAGAAGACCCCAGCTTTTATACTACCGAAGATTCATTGATGACCTCCTATTTATTTGGGAAGGTACGGAGGATTCGGTATTGGGATTTTTGCAGGAACTCAACAACAACACCAATAACATCAGATTGGAACACCAGATCAGCAATGATAGGGTGAATTTCCTAGACGTGACAATTGAAAGATATATGGACACATTAAGAACAAAAGTATTTTTTAAACCAACAGATCGTAATAGTTATCTGTCCATAAGAAGTGGACACCACCCTGCGTGGATAAGAAATATTCCAAAGGGACAGATCTTACGAGTTCGACGTAATTGTACGCAGTTGGAGGATTTTCATGAACAGGCAGGAATCCTGAAAAAGAAATTCATACAAAAAGGATACGACACTAATGTTTTAAATAAGATCATTCAGGAGGTGGCACTAACCCCGAGAGAAAAATGTTTTGAAAAAAAGAATGTCCCCCAAATGCCTGAGGGCCAACACCAGATAGGGTTCGTATCAGGTTATCATTACCAATATAAAGATATAGAGGGGATATTCAGAAAACATTGGCATATTTTATGCAAGGATAGACACTTGGGGCAAATCCTACCGAATCAACCTAGATTCATTTACAGGAGAGCTCCGAGCTTTGGGGATCATGTGGTAAGAAAAATTCTTGACCCTCCTGGATGCAATGATTTAAAACTAGATTTTAAAGGTTTTTTCAGTTGCAGAAGGTGTATATGCTGTAGAACTGTAAGAGTGAATCACAGGGGGGTTACTAGTGTAACGAATAGAGAGGGAGAATCCTTCGAGATCAAGGAATTCAGCACTTGTAACTCCACTCACGTTGTTTACTTGATGTGGTGCCCTTGTGGCCTACTTTATGTAGGTAGAACAAAGAGAAAGCTAAGGGTCAGAATTTCGGAACACTTAACCAACATTAAGAATGGTTATAAGTACCATAGTGTTTCCCTGCACTTCAAAGAAAAACATCAAAAGGATCCATCACTCTTACAGTTTTGCGGGATTGATGTGGTCCATGCGTCTTGGAGAGGTTCTAACCGGGTTAGAGATCTATTGCAGAGGGAAACTCGCTGGATCTTTTTACTGAAAAGTTTAACCCCTAGGGGGTTAAACATTGAGCTGGACCTAAATTGCTTTATAAATAATTTTTAATTCTTTGTATATGAGGGCGGGGAATGTGAGTCATCATTTTTCAGCTATTTATGATTTGTTAGTGGGTTCTAAGATATGGTAGTGCTTTGCGATTTTCCAATTGACATTTTAGGGAACCCAGATTACATGGGATAATAGATTCGTGACATTTTTTAATTCAGAATTGTGGCCAGTCACATATAGTTTTGAATTTTTGGTTTTATAGATAGGGAATTAGTACTAAACAGGGGAGGGAGATTGACGGCTTAGGTTTGAACAATTCCAGTAGGTGGTAACCCTATTGGAATTTGATTCGATGTCGCTCCCCCTGGGTGCATGTGAGATTAACATTCAGGCTGCTGTCTGCATTTTTTACATGCGTAAATGCGGAGATACTATGACTCTGCATCCGGTGTGTGAGGAGGCATGCAGTTGTAGTGGGATGTTATCTAATAAAGCAGATTCTCACTATGCTGTCAAGTCCCGGGTAACCGGGAATGAGAGTGCATACATATGATTTTTTGTATCGAGTTTTTTATATTGTTAGTTTTTTACTTTATTGAATTTTTAATATATTCACAGTGTGCTTAATGTAAACCTTATTCAACTTGTGAGTCATGATGGATATTTATTCCTCTGGTATACGATTTTATTTTGAAGATTGAATATCCAGGAGTGTGCTAGTCCAGCAATGGGAGTACAAACGTTAGTTTCAGGGAATTTCAGGCTGTTGTGTCTGTTATAAGACATCGGTTTGAAATAAGGATGTAGGTGATATGTGATCGCACCCGCAAGGTTGTGACCACGGGTAGTATTAGGGAGATTGTATTAGAGTCGAACCATTCGTATGCTTTTGAGTTGTAACTAGTCCTTAACGAAAGAAAGGCAAGCCGCATCCCTATGTAACGGCGCGCTGTGATCTCTGCTCTATTGTTAGATCGGGGACACGAGATGTGCGCATGCGGACTCACTGACCTATGGGAAGCTAGTGAGGAGGAGATTTAAGGGATGATGGGCAGCCTATTCAGCCAATCCCATGAATAAGTCAAATCTATGACGAAACATGTCGGGGTCGTGGCTGTAAGGTCTGACGAGCTACGCTGAGAGCCGCACTCGAGGAAGGAGAGATTTTGGCTGTACGGCGCTCCACGAAGGGGGTGAGAGGGACCGTGAGTCCTGGCATTTGCACATCTCGGGTCCGCCGTGACCATTTGCTGTTTTGAGTGTATCCACTGAATTTTGAAGCTGCTGTGAACTGCACTGGTTTTACTGCTGTCATTTATCTTTTAAAATGTGAGTGGTTTTATGGAAGATTGTAGTGGTTCTAAATAAAATTTGCCGTGCTGGTTTACGCTATGTGAGTTCTTCATATTCTTTTACATGTGGATTGATCCTAACCATGGTGGCCTAATTACTATTCGATCACTCTGGAGTGTGATTCTTAAGCGTATTTTGCCGTGCATGAGAGTGCTGGCAAAAATATTTGGTGAGTGAGATTCCATTGGGAGTGGATTCACGTTTTCACGTTGGTGAGGTGAAGGACGTTTTGAGTTTACACTACCAGGATCACTGCACCTCAGAAGATCTATGTGGATTTTTTTGTCACAGATTTAATCACGTATTTTTTGTCACAAAAGATTCAAGGACTGATGTGTCTTATTAAATTATATTGCACTGTAATAATTTTGTTATTGGGTATGTCACATTAATTGGTGATTTTTTACCTGATTTGCATAAGCATTATAAGTTGTTTGGCACTATTTAATTCACTGTCACACAGGATTAATTTGTGTATTGATTTATCACGTTATTCAGTCCATATATGTACACACTTTAATGTAGTCATTATTTGGTGACATGTTAACACTTATTTAGATTTTCACCATTAGGTATATGAGCGCCTCTTATTTGTTCTTGTGTATTTAGGTGGGCATTTGTTACATGAGATCAAATAATACTATACTCTTGATAATTATTTAAAGGGGCAGCTCGGTTTATTTATTTATTTATTTATTTATTTTATTTTATTTATTTTGTCACACCATATATATTTTTTTCATTACTTTTCGTTAAGTTTTGATTTGTTTGCACACTGAGTGGGCCATTCACTTGATCTCACTCTTCATCATTGTACACTCCATCCATTGGCGCAGTGGGGGTGATTTTGAGTTAAGGGCGGTATTATTCAGATCATTCACTTGTAATTAGTATAATAATTTGCTCGCTATGAAGTGGAGGGACAATAAGAATGTTTTCGTTCTTACCTCCCTTCATGCAGACACGACGACCCAAATTACTACGGCGACTGGTGTTGTGGAGAAACCCCTCTGTGTCCACGAATACAACCTTAATATGGGAGGGGTGGACCTCAACGACCAGTTTTTGGCGCCGTACCTAGTTGCCCGTAAGGCCAGACGCTGGTACAAAAAAGTGTCTGTTTATTTATTTCAATTGGCTTTGCTGAATGCTCATGTGCTATACAGAGCTTCAGGACGGACTGGATCCTTCCTTAAATTTCAGGAAGAGATTGTCAGAGCCCTTCTGTTTCCAGATGGTGCTCCACCTCACCTTCCCAATCCAAATGCAGTAAGCCGGCTGCATGGGAGGCATTTTCCTTATGTCCTCCAGAGTACCCCTACCCAACGAGCCCCCCAAAAAAGATGTCGTGTCTGCAGCAAGTCGGATTTAGGCGTGACACCCGGTATTGTTGTCCCTCCTGTCCTGACAATCCTGGTCTATGCATTGGTGAATGTTTTGAACGTTACCATACACTAGTGGAGTATTAGCGTAGGGTTCAGCACGGCACAGACTAGGCACACTAACACAGGGTCTCCCAAGATGCCATCGCATTTTGAGAGACCCAAACCTGGTACCGTTACAGTTAAAAGTTAAAGTTACTAAAAAAAGTGTTAAAAAAAATAAATAAATAAAAAAAAAAATAAAAAATAAAAATACAAAAAAAATATAAAATAAAAAAACCAAAAATAGTTGTCGTTTTATTGTTCTCTCTCTCTATTCTCTCTCTATTGTTCTGCTCTTTTTTATTTTATTCTATACTGCAATGTTTTATTGTTATGTTTTTATCATGTTTGCTTTATAGGTATGCAATTTTTTTATACTTTTATATTGTTAACCACTTTTTTGTTTTCAGGTACGCCATTCAGCTGCAGAGCGGATTTATTTATCTTGACAGCAACAGCGTTTGCTCCCACGATATATAAAGCCGTGACTCCAGCGCTGTCGGAGGTGATTTCACCACCACAGTTACATACTTCAGCATATATGCCGAAGCGTGGGGGCAGCAGTGGGTGGAGGAGCAATTTGCTCCTGCCTTTTGCGGGAGGATGCCCCCATGCTTCGGCATATATATATTTTAGGTAGGCACAGGTTGCGTTAAATGTTTTATTTTTTACTCTGGTTTTTTTTGTATTTGCTTTGCAGGTATGGTAAGTATTACTGTTATACTGTAATGTTACTTTGTTTTTTTGTTAACCATCATTTGCTTAGCAGGTACGCCATTCAGTTGCAGCGCGGATTTATTTATCTTGACAGCAACAGCGTTTGCTCCCACGATATATAAAGCCGTGACTCCAGCGCTGTCGGAGGTGATTTCACCACCACAGTTACATACTTCAGCATATATGCCGAAGCGTGGGGGCAGCAGTGGGTGGAGGAGCAATTTGCTCCTGCCTTTTGCGGGAGCATGCCCCCATGCTTCGGCATATATATATTTTAGGTAGGCACAGGTTGCGTTAAATGTTTTATTTTTTACTATGTTTTTTTTTGTATTTGCTTTGCAGGTATGGTAAGTATTACTGTTATACTGTAATGTTACTTTGTTTTTTTGTTAACCATCATTTGCTTAGCAGGTACGCCATTCAGTTGCAGCGCGGATTTATTTATCTTGACAGCAACAGCGTTTGCTCCCACGATATATAAAGCCGTGACTCCAGCGCTGTCGGAGGTGATTTCACCACCACAGTTACATACTTCAGCATATATGCCGAAGCGTGGGGGCAGTAGTCGGTGGAGGAGCAATTTGCTCCTGCCTTTTGCGGGAGGATGCCCCCATGCTTCGGCATATATAAATGGTGCATGTATGCCCATCATTAGAAGTGGGCGGATGAAGGGAGGTATTCTAATGGTGGGTATACCCACCGATCAATATCTTTTTTTCGTTCAGCCCACAGGCTGCATGAAAAAAAAGTTTACAATACAAGGACCAGCAACGTACTGGTATGTTATACCAGAATGATGCCTGCAGGTTTAGGTATCATCTTGGTATCATTCTTTTCAACTAGCGGTCGGCTTTCATGTAAAAGCAATCCTAGCGGCTAGTTAGCCTCTAGACTGCTTTTACAAGCAGTGGGAGGGATTCCCCCCCCCCCACCGTCTTCCATATTTTTCTCTGGCTCTCCTGTCCCAACAGGGAACCTGAGAATGCAGCCGGTGATTCGGCCAGCGGACCATAGAGCTGATCAGAGACCAGAATGGCTCCAATCATCTCTATGGCCTAAGAAACCGGAAGCTACGAGCATTTCATGACTTTCATGATTTCGCCGGATGTAAACAGCGCCATTGGGAAATTGGGAAAGCATTTTATCACACCGATCTTGGTGTGGTCAGATACTTTGAGGGCAGAGGAGAGATCTAGGGTCTAATAGACCCCAATATTTTCAAAAAAAAGTACCTGTCACTACCTATTGCTATCATAGGGGATATTTACATTCCCTGAGATAACAATAAAAATGATAAAAAAATAAATAAAAATGAAAGGAACAGTTTAAAAATAAGATAAAAAATCAAAAAATTAATAAAGAAAAAAAAAAAAAAAAAAAGCACCCCTGTCCCCCCCTGCTCTCGCGCAAAGGCGAACGCAAGCGTCGGTCGGGCGTCAAATGTAAACAGCAATTGCCCCATGCATGTGAGGTATCACCGCAAAGGTCAGATCGAGGGCAGTAATTTTAGCAGTAGACCTCCTCTGTAAATCTAAAGTGGTAACCTGTAAAGGCTTTTAAAGGCTTTTAAAAATGTATTCAGTTTGTCGCCACTGCACGTTTGTGCGCAATTTTAAAGCATGTCATGTTTGGTATCCATGTACTCGGCCTAAGATCATCTTTTTTATTTCATCAAACATTTGGGCAATATAGTGTGTTTTAGTGCATTAAAAATTTAAAAAGTGTGTTTTTTTCCCCAAAAAATGCGTTTGAAAAATCGCTGCGCAAATACTGTGTGAAAAAAAAAAATGAAACACCCACCATTTTAATCTGTAGGGCATTTGCTTTAAAAAAATATATAATGTTTGGGGGTTCAAAGTAATTTTCTTGCAAAAAAAAACAAACTTTTTCATGTAAACAATAAGTGTCAGAAAGGGCTTTGTCTTCAAGTGCTTAGAAGATTGGGTGATGTGTGACATAAGCTTCTAAATGTTGTGCATAAAATGCCAGGACAGTTCAAAACTCCCCCAAATGACCTCATTTTGGAAAGTAGACACCCCAAGCTATTTGCTGAGAGGCATGTCGAGTCCATGGAATATTTTATATTGTGACACAAGTTGCGGGAAAAAGACAATTTTTTTTTTTTTTGCACAAAGTTGTCACTAAATGATATATTGCTCAAACATGCCATGGGAATATGTGAAATTACACCCCAAAATGCATTCTGTTGCTTCTCCTGAGTACGGGGATACCACATGTGTGAGACTTTTTGGGAGCCTAGCCGCGTACGGGACCCCGAAAACCAAGCACCGCCTTCAGGCTTTCTAAGGGCGTAAATTTTTGATTTCACTCTTCACTGCCTATCACAGTTTCGGAGGCCATGGAATGCCCAGATGGCACAAACTCCCCCCAAATGACCAATTTTTGGAAAATAGACACCCAAAGCTATTTGCTGAGAGGTATAGTGAGTATTTTGCAGACCTCACTTTTTGTCACAAACTTTTGAAAATTGAAAAAAGAAAAAAAAATATGTTTTTCTTGTCTTTCTTCATTTTCAAAAACAAATGAGAGCTGCAAAATACTCACCATGCCTCTCAGAAAATAGCTTGGGGTGTCTACTTTCCAAAATGGGGTCATTTTGGGGGGTTTTGTGCTATCTTGGCATTTTATGGCCTTCAAAACTGTGATGGGTAGTAAGGAGTGAAATCAAAAATGTATGCCCTTAGAAATCCTGAAGGCGGTGCTTGGTTTCGGGGCCCCGTACGCGGCTAGGCTCCCAAAAAGTCCCACACATGTGGTATCCCCGTACTCAGGAGAAGCAGCAGAATGTATTTTGGGGTGCAATTCCACATATGCCCATGGCATGTTTGAGCAATATATCATTTAGTGACAACTTTGTGCAAAAAAAAAAAAAAATTGTCACATTCCCGCAACTTGTGTCAAAATATAAAATATTCCATGGACTCAACATGCCTCTCAGCAAATAGCTTGGGGTGTCTACTTTCCAAAATGGGGTCATTTGGGGGGGTTTGTGCCATCTTGGCATTTTATGGCCTTCAAAACTGTGATAGGTAGTAAGGAGTGAAATCTAGAATTTATGCCCTTAGAAATCCTGAAGGCGGTGCTTGGTTTTCGGGGCCCCGTACGTGGCTAGGCTCCCAAAAAGTCCCACACATGTGGTATCCCCATACTCAGGAGAAGCAGCTAAATGTATTTTGGGGTGCAATTCCACATATGCCCATGGCCTGTGTGAGCAATATATCATTTAGTGACAACTTTGTGCAAAAAAAAAAAAAAATTGTCACATTCCCGCAACTTGTGTCAAAAAATAAAATATTCCATGGACTCAACATGCCTCTCAGCAAATAGCTTGGGGTGTCTACTTTCCAAAATGGGGTCATTTGGGGGGGTTTTGTGCCATCTTGGCATTTTATGGCCTTCAAAACTGTGATAGGTAGTAAGGAGTGAAATCAAGAATTTATGCCCTTAGAAATCCTGAAGGCGGTGCTTGGTTTTCGGGGCCCCGTACGCGGCTAGACTCCCAAAAAGTCCCACACATGTGGTATCCCCGTACTCAGGAGAAGCAGCTAAATGTATTTTGGGGTGCAATTCCACATATGCCCATGGCCTGTGTGAGCAATATATCATTTAGTGACAACTTTGTGCAAAAAAAAAAAAAATTGTCACATTCCTGCAACTTGTGTCAAAAAATAAAATATTCCATGGACTCAACATGCCTCTCAGCAAATAGCTTGGGGTGTCTACTTTCCAAAATGGGGTCATTTGGGGGGGTTTTGTGCCATCTTGGCATTTTATGGCCTTCAAAACTGTGATAGGTAGTAAGGAGTGAAATCAAGAATTTATGCCCTTAGAAATCCTGAAGGCGGTGCTTGGATTTCGGGGCCCCGTACGCGGCTAGACTCCCAAAAAGTCCCACACATGTGGTATCCCCGTACTCAGGAGAAGCAGCTAAATGTATTTTGGGGTGCAATTCCACATATGCCCATGGCCTGTGTGAGCAATATATCATTTAGTGACAACTTTGTGCAAAAAAAAAAAAAATTGTCACATTCCTGCAACTTGTGTCAAAAAATAAAATATTCCATGGACTCAACATGCTTCTCAGCAAATAGCTTGGGGTGTCTACTTTCCAAAATGGGGTCATTTGGGGGGGTTTTATGCCATCTGGGCATTTTATGGCCTTCAAAACTTTGATAGGTAGTGAGGTGTGAAATCAAAAATGTATGCCCTTTGAAATCCTGAAGGCGGTGCTTGGTTTTCGGGGCCCCGTACGCGGCTAGGCTCCCAAAAAGTCCCACACATGTGGTATCCCCGTACTCAGGAGAAGCAGCTAAATGTATTTTGGGGTGCAATTCCACATATGCGCATGGCCTGTGTGAGCAATATATCATTTAGTGACAACTTTTTGTATTTTTTTTTTTGTCATTATTCAATCACTTGGGACAAAAAAAATAAATATTCAATGGGTTCAACATGCCTCTCAGCAATTTCCTTGGGGTGTCTACTTTCCAAAATGGGGTCATTTGTGGGGGTTTTGTACTGCCCTGTCATTTTAGCACCTCAAGAAATGACATAGGCAGTCATAAACTAAAAGCTGTGTAAATTCCAGAAAATGTACCCTAGTTTGTAGACGCTATAACTTTTGCGCAAACCAATAAATATACGCTTATTGACATTTTTTTTACCAAAGACATGTGGCCAAATACATTTTGGCCTAAATGTATGACTAAAATTGAGTTTATTGGATTTTTTTTATAACAAAAAGTAGAAAATATCATTTTTTTTCAAAATTTTCGGTCTTTTTCCGTTTATAGCGCAAAAAATAAAAACGGCAGAGGTGATCAAATACCATCAAAAGAAAGCTCTATTTGTGGGAAGAAAAGGACGCAAATTTCGTTTGGGTACAGCATTGCATGACCGCGCAATTAGCAGTTAAAGCGACGCAGTGCTGAATTGTAAAAAGTGCTCTGGTCAGGAAGGGGGTAAAACCTTCCGGGGCTGAAGTGGTTAAGAATACAATTTTTTACATATGTATATGGTTTTGTCTGGCTCTACCCCACACACCTAATCTAAAGTCCCACCCTCCCCCGCTCTTTTTAACAATATTGATATAAACGCATACACACACACACAGGTTGGACTGGATGGTTTTGTTTCTTTTTTTCTACCTCACCAGCTATGTAACTATGTAAAGTTTGATTATACATTTTATCTCTCCCTGCTTAGCTAGATATGTAGTATATGTATTCTGCCATGTTGGCGTCAGGAAAAAGGAAAATTGGATCAAATACTGTACTTACCATAATTTTCCTTTACTGATGCCAATCCATGGCAGCATACGAACCCTCCCTTTTTTGACCTTGATATTTTTACTGAGAATAGGGGAGGTTCCTCTCAGTCAGACTTTTATAGATTTGAACTGGTCCTATGGGTGGATATAGGGACCGAGCTATATCGTATGTATGCTGCCATAGATTGGCATCAGGAAAGGAAAATTATGGTAAGTATTTGATACAATTTTGTGGGTTTTTTTTAATTTTTGGATAGAGTGGAGAGGGATTAGAACCCCTGTCTGTCAGTTTTTATTGTATCTGTGCACCTATTAGGGAGATTCACCCTCTCTATTACCATTATCATTGAAAGTGAAAGTAAATGAAAATCCCACATTACATAGTTACATAGTAGGTGAGGTTGAAAAAAGACACAAGTCCATCAAGTCCAACCTATGTGTGTGATTTTATGTCAGTATTACATTGTATATCCCTGTATGTTGTGGTCATTCAGGTGCTTATCTAATAGTTTCTTGAAGCTATCAATGCTCCCCGCTGACACCACAGCCTGTGGAAGGGAATTCCACATCCTTGCCGCTCTTACAGTAAAGAACCCTCTACGTAGTTTAAAGAGGAGTTCCACCCGAGGTCCAGTAAAAAAAAAAAAAATTAAAAGTCAGCAGCTACAAATACTGCAGCTGCTGACTTTTAATTGGACACTTACCTGTCCCAGGGTCCAGCGATGCGGGGGATCAAAGCCCCGCTCGTCTCCCCCTCCGTTCAGCGGCGCCGGCATTGCAACTGTGGGCGCCGGGCTGTGGCTTCACAGCCTGGAACCCACTGCGCATGTGCGTAATGGGTCCCAGATGATTGACAGGAGGGAGGGAGCAGAGCTGAGCCCTTCCTGTGCTGAGGGAAGTGATGTCACCAGCCCAGGCACTGGAAGAGGCAGACTACGAGGGACCACCTAGCAACAGGCATTTAGAGGTAAGTAAAAAAAAAAATATCCAAATGTTTTTTTGTATTTTTTTTTTTTAATTTTTCATGTATTTTTTTTTGTTTTGGGTGGAACCCCACTTTGAGGTTAAACCTCTTTTCTTCTAATTTTAATGAGTGGCCACGAGTCTTGTTAAACTCTCTTCTGCAAAAAAGTTTTATCCCTATTGTGGGGTCACCAGTACGGTATTTGTATATTGAAATCATATCCTCTCTCAAGCGTCTCTTCTCCAGAGAGAATAAGATCAGTGCTCGCAACCTTTCATCATAACTAAGATCCTCCAGACCCTTTATTAGCTTTGTTGCCCTTCTTTGTACTCGCTCCATTTCCAGTACATCCTTCCTGAGGACTGGTGCCCAGAACTGGACAGCATACTCCATGTGCGGCTGGACCAGAGTCTTGTAGAGTGGGAAAATTATCGTTTTATCTCTGGAGTTGATCCCCTTTTTAATGCATGCCAATATTCTGTTTGCTTTGTTAGCAGCAGCTTGGCATTGGCATTGGCATCTACTAGGACCCCCAGGTCCTTTTCCATCCTAGATTCCCCCAGAGGTTCTCCGCCCAGTGTATAGATTGCATTCATATTTTTGCCACCCAAATGCATTATTTTGCATTTTTCTACATTGAACCTCATTTGCCATGTAGTCGCCCACCCCATTAATTTGTTCAGGTCTTTTTGCAAGATTTCCACATCCTGCGGAGAAGTTATTGCCCTGCTTAGCTTAGTATCGTCTGCAAATACAGAGATTGAACTGTTTATCCCATCCTCCAGATCGTTTATGAACAAATTAAATAGGATTGGTCCCAGCACAGAACCCTGGGGAACCCCACTACCCACCCCTGACCATTCTGAGTACTCCCCATTGAACTCGCCCTTGTAGCCAGTTTTCAATCCATGTACTCACCCTATGGTCCATGTCAACGGACCTTATTTTGTACAGTAAACGTTTATGGGGAACTGTGTCAAATGCTTTTGCAAAATCCAGATACACCACGTCTATGGGCCTTCCTTTATCTAGATGGCAACTCACCTCCTCATAGAAGGTTAATAGATTGGTTTGGCAAGAACGATTCTTCATGAATCCATGCTGATTACGGTCTGGCAATCACTTGACTGAGTTCCCTAAGTACCCTCAGATGCAAGCCATCTGGTCCCGGTGATTTATTAATGTTAAGTTTCTCAAGTCTAATTTTAATTCTGTCCTCTGTTAACCATGGAGGTGCTTCATGTGTTGTGTCATGAGGATAAACACTGCAGTTTTGGTTACTGAAGCCTCCCGATTCACTCGTGAAGACTGAGGAGAAGAATAAATTCAATACCTTCGCCATCTCCCCATACTTTGTAACCAGATGTCCTTCCTCATTCTTTATGGGGCCAATATGGTCTGTCCTCCCTTTTTTACTGTTTACATACTTTCTTGGGATTTTTTTGCTCTCCTCCGCTATGTGTCTTTCATGTTCTATCTTAGCTGTCCTAATTGCACCGTTACATTTCTTATTGCATTCTTTATAAAGTCTGAATGCTGAGGATGATCCCTCCACCTTGTATTTTTGAAGGCCTTCTCCTTTGCTTTTATATGCATTTTTACATTGGAGTTAAGCCATCCAGGACTTTTGTTCGCTCTCTTTTAAATGTATTACCAAATGGGATACATTGCCTAATGCCCTTATTTAATATGCTCTTAAAGCAAACCCATCTCTCCTCCGTATTCTTTGTTCCTAATATTTTATCCCAATTTATGCCTTTTAGCAAGGTTTGTAGTTTAGGGAAGTTGGCTCTTTTGAAATTCAGTGTCTTTGTATTTCCTTTATGTTTTGGATTGTCCCAAGAAAAGTAATAGAGGGGAAATCATTTAATGGGGACACTAGTTCTGGTGACCTGTGGGGGTCCCCCAGGAATTCCCTTAATTTGCAGTGATTTCCCCTCACTTCCTGTTTAGCTGTGGGTCAGGAAGTGAAGGTAAATCTCCACAACAGGACACAGCTGTCAAACAAATAAAAATCTACAGGGGTTAGAGGACTATAACTCCCTTGCTCAATACATAAATGAAAAAAAAAAAGTTTTGCCTATAGTTCTACTTTAATCCCATTTGGTGAATAATTAGTATCAGCTTGTACAGATCTTTAGATCACCTAAACAGGAAAGACAGTTATGGAGGGCAGTGGGGCGGCTTTTTCTGTACTACCAGGAAATGTTCAACAACAGTACTCAAGAACTTCAAAGTACTCACAAACCATTATGTGAGAGCCACTCACTCCTGGAATGATGTCCATAATCTGTTGTCATCAGAGGAAGAAGAGGAACCTCCTTTGACATTACCAGACTAGCTGGAAGACTTCAAGAAAAAAATGTACATTTAAGGTTTGCAGGCCTTGCATTTCTAATCCCTTGCCTTGGATAACTCCAGTATTTATAGACTGTTGACTTTATCACTAACCTGAATCACTAACCTCTGAATCAATGCCTTGCATTATTTAACTAGACCCATGCAGGATCTATAAGGGTATCACATACCAACATTCTCTATTATACAGGAGGTCACAGTGAGGGCCTTTATACCAGCGATATCATCTCCTATGCTGTCAGGGTAATACTTCTCACAGTACGAATGGTCTCTGCTGATCTCATTTCTTGCTGGACTTGCTTGGTCTGACCTCTATACAGATCACTTTAAGACTGATTTCATGCCTTGTTTTTTTTTTCAGTAAACTAACATGCGCTCTTTATCTTTCTCTTAAAGGGGAACTTCACCCTACTGTGGCAAAATTAAAAGTCAGCAGCTGCAAAAACTGTAGCTGATAACTTTTAATAAACAGGTACTTATCAATCTATGGAGTCCATGTATCTGATTCTTCTCAGTGCTGTTTATCCCTGGCTCCGCCATCTTGCATTTAGGAGCCAGCTGTCACTGTCTTTATCACTCACAGCCAGCTCCGCCATTTTTTGCGATACGGCACTGGGTCGCTTTAACTGACAATTGCGCAGACATGCAATGTTGTACCCAAACAAAATTGTCCTTTTTTTCCAACAAATAGAGCTTTCTTTTGATGGTATTTGATCACCTCTGCGGTTTTTATTTTTTGCGCTATAAACAAAAAAAGACAGACAATTTTGAAAAAAAAATGTTTTTACTTTCTGCTATTATACATATCCAAAAAATAAATATAAAAAATGTATTCATCAGTTTAGGCCAATATGTATTCTTCTACATATTTTAGGTAAAAAATCACAATAAGCGTATATTGATTGGTTTGTGGAAAAGTTATAGCGTCTACAAAATAGGGGATAGATTTGTGGACTTTTCATTTTTTTAATGTTTTTACTGGTAATGGCAGCAATCTGTGATTTTTAGTGGGATGGCGACATTGGCGACAATCTGACCCCAAGTGACACTTTTTGGGGACCAGTGACATTATTACATTGATCAGTGCTATAAAAATGCACTGATCAATGTATAAATGACACTGGCAGGGAAGGGGTTAACACTAGGGGGCGATCTAGAGGTTAATTGTGTTCCCTGGGTGTGTTCTAACTTTGTAGGGGCCAGGGCTGCCTGGGACAACAAAGAGATCGCTGTTCCTGATCACTAGGAACAGCAGATCTGAGATGTCCCCTGACAGAACGGGGATCCGCCTTGTTTACAAAGGCAGATCCCTGTTCTGCCTCTCCTCAGCACGATCGCGGGTGGCCGGCAGACATCGAGTCTGCGGGACCCGCAGGTGCACTCCCGCAGCGTGCAGCGGGCGCTCGGAGTTTAACATGCACAGACCGATGTACGGGTACGCCAGTTTGCGCAGGAAAGCTGACCTGCCGCAGTATATATACTGTGGCTGGTCGGCAAGTGGTTAAAGTGGAACTAAACTTTACAAACTACACATGAGCAGAATGGAAACATTTGTCCAGTTACGTATATATTCGTTACTAATTTAGTTTCGTAATTTGTTAAATTTCATTTTGTTTTCATTAAATTTTCGTTTTATTTATTCATTTTCTAACGAATGCCACATTTTTAGAACGATTCGGTTGAAAAATGATCGTCTGTGACCGGTGGTTGTGGGGGTCTGCTTATCGGAATCTGGAAGCCCCCTTTAACAAGGGGACCCCCAGATACCGGCCCCCCACCCCATGTGAATGAGTATGGCCTACCCATGCACCAAAAATGTGTAAAAACCCCAAAGAAAAACAAAACAAAAAACCTCCGGCCTCAAAGAACGCTTCCCGTGGACTGCCTGCTTCTCCATCTAACATTTCTTATATAGGTAGGGGGCGGAGCCAACTGGTGACACCACCTGGTGACCCTGCCCCCTTGTGACATCATCGACCCAGCACCTAGATACATTCGAATCTCCGAATAACCAAAAATTTGTCCGAATTTGTATGCGGACCGAAACAAGTTGCACATGTTTACCACAAACTACTAATCTCCTCCTTCCAGGGATGCAACAATAACATCCTACACTAACCACTGTCATCTTCTTCCAGGGCTACTTCCAGTTCCTGGGTTTCAGGCCTCCTAATTGGCCCGCAGGGGATGACGTCATCCTGCAAATGAATACGGGAGTCTAATTCCGGCACAGAAAAAAAAGTGGAAATAAATATTTTATGGTAATTGCCTTAGCAATGCTATAGTAAACTAAAAGTTGTTTAGGGCTTACAGCTTCTGCCTCCTTCACGCTTTTCAGCAGTTTCTACCACCGGCTAAAAAGCAATCTGAGTTGGATTGCTTTTCAGAGGGCGGTAAAGCAGAAGTGATCCTGCAGCCTCTTGAATGCATGTTTTCTGCCTTTTTTCCAGTTGAACCGCAATTTGTATACAAACATCACTCTGCAACTGGTGGCGTGGCCCCATTGACTTCAATAGATGAGTCTGAAAGGTGGCACTGCCTGTCAAACTCAGCATGCAGAGTTAAAGTGATTGTAAAGACAGAAGGTTTTTTAATCTTAAAGGGGTTGTAAACCCCTCTGGGAAACTTGTACCTATAGGTAAGCCTATAATAACGCTTACCTATATGTACTGTAAATATCTCCTAAACGTGCGCTGTTTAGGAGATATTTACCTTGTAGTGCGCCGATGATGTCACGGGCGCATGTGCTGTGAAGAAACATCTCTCCGTGCCGTTCCTTCAATAGCAAGTGCCGTGACTGATGACTCCCGCGTGCATGCGCGGGAGTGACGTCACACGACTCTGGCCAGTCACGGTACTGGAGTCCGCAGCCCCGGAAGGAAGAGGGGTGAAGATGGATGTGGCCACCAGCGGGGACAGCGCGGGCTTCGTTTGCAGGTAAGTGCCACATAATGGGCTAGTAAATAAAAAGATAAAAAAAGATAAAAAAAGCCTTCTGTGTGTAGCAGCCCCCCTCAGCCCCCCTAATACTTACCTGAGCCCCATCTCTCTCCAGTGATTTCCACGAGTGTATCCCTCCTGATTGACTGAGACACAGCAGCGGCGCCATTGGCTCCCGCTGCTGTCAATCAAAGTTAGTTAGCCAATCAGGAGAGAGAGGGGGTGGGGCCTGGCTGCAGCTGCATGTCTGAATGGACACAGGGAGCTGTGACTCGGCTCGGGTGCCCCCATAGCAAAGCTGCTTGCTGTGGTGGCCCTCAACAGGAGGGAGGGGCCAGGATCACAGAAGAGGGACCAGAGAAGAGGAGGATCTGGGCTGCTCTGTGCAAAACCACTAAACAGAGCAGGTACATATAACATGTTTATTATTTTTATAAAAAAAAAAAACAAGACTTTACAATCACTTTAAAATCTGCTGCGGCTACTGCATGTGTACAGTCCCCTATGGCAGCATGTTATGTTTTAGGAGTGCATTTGGGAGGCAGTAAACAGCAGTCCAACCACCTGTTTTTATTGCCCCCTGGCTGATCATGTGAAAGAAAACTGAAGAAGAAGAAGGATATGACAGTAGTACAGCAGATGTGTAGTCAGGCATGAGACAATAGGAAAGTAAGGAAACAATAAATGTCATTTTTTTTTTCTCGTCAGCTTTATTGTTCTTGCTCAAATTATATTCTTTTTTTGTTTCTGTTTACTTGTTAATTCAAAGATTTTTAGTCCTCAGCTTCTAAATTCACTTTGTAACATTTGTACAATAGTAACAGAAATTAATGTATTCTCTTCTAGCGCATGTTTCTTTCAGCCTAATGTTTCCGTCTTTCTATTTTCAGCAATTTACTGAATGAAGACTATTTTCTCCATTAACATTCTATGTCTTTTTATGGCTCACACTGCTCCCATCAGGTTATTGTAATGGTAATTCAGCCACAATTTAAAGTTAAACCATGACATGTACAGAGGGAGCACAACCTACCTGCTCAGTACACAGTACTACCTGCTCAGTTTTTTATTCAGACCTATAGTATACCACTCAGTCCACCGCGCTCTTTTTTCTCTGCAATCTGGCGATCTAAGAAAGATTATTTTTTATTCACAGAGGAACTTTAATCTTTCCTATCATAATGTAATTTACTTTATCTATCTCCACTAATCTAAGAAAGGTTGGGGGGGGGGGGGGGGGGGCACTTTTTTCAATGAGCTGCTCTAACTGTGCAGGCAAGCAGCTTTAAGCAACCAGAGAATGGCAAAGCCGCTTGGCCTTCTTTCGACCTCATCTCCCCTTTCCTTCCGTCTCTTACCTATACTGCTGGATGTCCTAAAAAACATAGATACATAGACAAGTGGCAGCAGAAAAAAAGACCAACTTTTTCACGGTCATAGTTACATAGTTAGTAAGGTTGAATAAAGACACCAGTCCATCCAGGTCAACCTGAGTGAGCGTCTACAATTGTCCCTAT
The DNA here is from genome assembly GCA_037952835.1 of Lithobates septentrionalis. Lineage (NCBI taxonomy): Eukaryota > Metazoa > Chordata > Amphibia > Anura > Ranidae > Lithobates > Lithobates septentrionalis. The sequence goes on along the minus strand of JBBDGP010000653.1, from coordinate 698,879 downwards.
CCCTGTACATTGTGTCTCATTAGGATGCTCACTTATTATATTACCATTTATTTAAGGTACCCTTATAGCGTCGTCAATTTACGCAGCGCTCCACACATACATCGCACACTCACATCGGTCCCTACCCGCAAGGAGCCCACAATCCAAGGTCCCCAACTCACATTCATATACTAGGGCCAATTTTGGACAGAAGTCAATTGACCTACCAGCATGTCTTTTGGAGTCCATCGAGTCTGCCCTCTTTTTTTAATTTGCACATTTTTTTGTTTGTATGTTTTTTGTTTTTTTTAACTTTCAGTAAAATTATACTTTCTAAAATTACTTTTGAACGTTCCTCATGTTAGCTTGAGGTCATGTCCCCGTGTTCTTGATCTTGGTTTCCTATTAAAAAATGCCACCTTTTTGAACTTTATTCACCCCCTTGATGTACTTTTTTAAGGGCTTTCAATCATGTCTACCCTTTCCCTTCCTTCCTCCAGACTGTAAATATTACATTCCTGAAGTCGCTCTCAATATGTTTTATCCCCAAACCTTTCACCATTTTTGTTACCCGTCTCTGGACTCGCTCTGTCTTATCAGTATCCTTCTGTAAGTGGGTTCTCCAGAATTGGGCAAAGTATTCTAAATGAGGTCTCACTAAAGATCTATATAGATCAGGGGTCTCAAACTGGAAGCCCTCCAGCTGTTGCAAAACTACTAGTCCCATGAGGCATTGCAAGGCTGTAAGTTACAAGCATGACTCCCACAGGCAGAGGCATGATGGGCCACTAGTTTGAGACCACTGATATAAATCTTTATCACATACTCACATGCCCAGGGAATCTAGTGTTGCTTGGTGAAACCTGCCACTCTGTCACCGCATTTCGGGTCCCATGCCATCATCTATTATACTGATGTTACTTACTTTTCTAAAGAAGTCTTTTTTGCCACATTTAAGAGCTACTGCTGAAGAACCTTCAAAATGTAACACACTTTTGGAAGTGTCAGGTGCCTGGTTCCCCACTGCACACTGTACATCCTCCCACTTACTCCTACCAGTTACTAGTGTGTCCTTTAGTGACACACTAGGTACTCCTATCTGACACTGGTGTACTTGGCATCTGGCACTCTAATGCCCCGTACACACGGTCGGATTTTCCAACGGAAAATGTGTGATAGGACCTTGTTGTCGGAAATTCCGACCGTGTGTAGGCTCCATCACACATTTTCCATCGGATTTTCCGACACACAAAGTTTGAGAGCAGGATATAAAATTTTCCGACAACAAAATCCGTTGTCGGAAATTCCGATCGTGTGTACACAAATCCGACGGACAAAGTGCCACGCATGCTCAGAATAAATAAAGAGATGAAAGCTATTGGCCACTGCCCCGTTTATAGTCCCGACATACGCGTTTTACGTCACCGCGTTTAGAATGATCGGATTTTCCGACAACTTTGTGTGACCGTGTGTATGCAAGACAAGTTTGAGCCAACATCTGTCGGAAAAAATCCTAGGATTTTGTTGTCGGAATGTCCGAACAAAGTCCTGACCGTGTGTACGGGGCATAAGATGTCTACTGAAATGGTTATTCAGCAGCTGCAGCACTTGATGGGAGTGGAGAAAAGACTCATCCTCTTAATGGGAGTTAAATATCAAACATTTTCTTCTTCTGAGTGACACTAATACACATACACTATGTGGGACACCTCTGCCACATAAGCAGCATGAGGTCAAGTATTGAGGTTTTCCACCTTCATGCCTCTACGTTGTCACAGTGATTAGCTGAAAGCCCAATAGCATGACATAATGCCATATGGTCGAGGTGGAAAATGGAGTAAGAACAGGGCTAATGTACAGTAGAGGTTTACTAAATAACATGCACCTGCTCCTAAAAATAGAAAAAATAAATAAGTGTTTTATGGTAAAATACATAAAAAAGATGTCTACAAGAGGTTCAAACATAAGTAAATAGAACAGAAGTCTCAAAGTAAAGAGGAGTACTGCTGTATATGATATAAAATGTTATAATAACAGGGGCATAACTAGAACCGGGCACCCAGGCCATGTGCTCTGCATCGCCTGCTGGGTGTCCTGGGTAGGGATGAGCCGAACATCCCCCGGTTCGGTTCGAAGCAGAACATGCGAACAGGCAAAAAATTTGTGTGAACACCGTTAAAGTCTATTGGGCACGAATGTGAAAAATCAAAAGTGCTAACTTTAAAGGCTTATATGCAAGTTATTGCCATAAAAAGTGTTTGGGGACCCGGGTCCTGCCCCAGGGGACATATCAATGCAAAAAAAAGTTTTAAAACTGACGTTTTTTCGGGAGCAGTGATTTTCATAATGCTTAAAGTGAAACAATAAAAATGAAATATTCCTTTTAATATTGTGCCTGGGGGGTGTCTATAGTATGCCTGTAAAGTGGCACCGTTTTCCTGTGTTTAGAACAATACCACAGCAAAATGACATTTCTAAAAGGAAAAAAAGTCATTTAAAACTGTTCGGGGCTGTAATGTATTGTTGGGTCCCGACAATATAGATGAAAATCACTGAAAAAAACGGCATGGGATCCCACCCCCCAACTCCATTACCAGGCCCTTTGGGTCTGGTATGGATATTAAGGGAAACCCTGCACCCAAATTTTTTTTAAAAATGGCGTGGGGGGTCCCCCAGGCACTATATACTCTAAACAACAGTATATATACTATACGGCCTGCCCTATATACTCTGCAGAAAATTGGGCCTTATGTGTTGGTGGTACCAGAACACTGTAAACCCTCACAGTTAATCTTGTAGGGCGCAGGAATGGGCCCTGCGTTGAAATATTATATCAAGAATTATAATTACATGCCTCTGTTAAACAGGGGCAGAAAAATTGGGCCTTGGGTGGTGGTAGTGGTGCCACAACACTGTGACCCCTCACAGAGACCTTTGTTGGGAGCAGGAACGGGCCCTGAGTTGAAATATAATATCACAAATTGTAATTACATGCCCCTGTTAAACAGGGGCAGAAAAATTGGGCCTTGGGTGGTGGTGGTGGTGGTGGTGGTGGTGGTGCCACAACACTGTAACCCCTCACAGATACTCTTGTAGGGCACAGGAACGGGCCCTGCTGTGAAATACTAGCTCAAAAATTGTAGTTATATGCCCCTGTTAAACAGTGGCAGAAAAATTGGGCCTTGAGTGGTGGTGGTGGTGGTGCCACAACACTGTAACCCCTCACAGATACTCTTGTTGTGCGCAGGAACGGGCCCTGCTGTGAAATATTAGATCAAAGATTGTAATTACATGCCCCTGTTAAACAGGGGCAAAAAATTGGGCCTTGGGTGGTGGTGGTGCCCTAAACCAAAAATATTGTTGGAAGCTAGCATCATAAAAATTGAGGAGGAATAGGATAGTCAGCATAGACAGTCTTCAAGGGATCCCACATCCATAGAAAATTCAATCAGTTACATCAGCATCAGGTGCTTGATAGCTGCTGATCCAAGACTGATTCCTTTTTATGAATGTGAGCCTATAAATAGAGTATGTGGACAGGTGCACTCTATGCAAACCCTCCAGCAGCACTGAATGTGCGTTCAGAAAGAACACTGGATGTAGGACAGGCCAATACCTTAACTGCATATTGAGCAAGTTCTGGCCAGTGGTCCATCCTCAAGACCCAGTTACCCAGTGGATGCTCTATTGGAAAGGTATCCAAGTCTGCTCTTGCCCCTAGATATTCCTGCACCATGTAATACAGACGCTGGCGATGGTTGCTTGAACCGATCAAACCTTGGCGCTGAGGACTGAAAAACTGTTTAAAGGAATTGGTCAGCCGGCCACCTTCTCCACCGCTCTTCCTCTGACTGAACAAAGCCTCAGCAACATGTTGTCCAGCACCAGGAAATTGTAACCTCCCAGGGTCTGGAAATGCATTGCACAAACCTTTCTTCAAGGCCTTCTGAAGATGTTTCATCCTCTGCTCCCTCTGTGAAGGCAGGAGTTCTGCAACCTTACCTTTTGTAACATGGATCAAGATGGGTTGCCAGCCAGTAATAATCCCTCTCCTTGATACCACAAATCCTAGGGTCTTTGCAGGCTTTGCAAAATCATGGAGGCCATGCAGTGTAAGTTTGTAGAGGCATTCGATTCTGAGTCCTCTGGGTCACTAAGGATTACATGATCCGTAACAACCTCCTCCCAGCCACGTACAACTCCTTTGGGTTTCTGGGGACTGAAAATCATCCCTTGAAGACTGCTGCTTAGTGTTATCCTCCACATCCATGCTGACACAATCCTCCTCCTCCTCCCCTTTCTTCCTGTGTGTTTGGCGGGCCCGCAGGAATGCTATCTGGACAAAGGGGGCCTTGTCAGGTAAGGAAGTCCTCCTCTTCCTCCCACTGTTCTGCCTCAAGTGCCCTGTCCATTATTCCTAGGCAAGACTAACACCTTTGCCTAGGGCCACGCAGGTGACAGGATCAGAGAGCGGATTCACGCGACTGCAGCTGCATCTCTACCTCCTCAGTTGTTCCCACTGCCTCCTCTGCTGCGCTGACCTCATGCCCGACACCTCCTTCATCTCCCCAGCTGTGCCTGCCCTTCTCCACCGACCTCATGCCTAGTGCCTCCTCTGCCTACCCAGCTGTGCCCGCCTCCTCCACCGACTTCATGTATAGTTCTAAAGCCTTAACATTTTTTACCTTAATGCATTCGCTGCATTAAATTAAAAAACGTTTAGGTAACAGTACACTCCCCTGAGCCATCACTCGATCCAACGCTGTGCCTATCTGCAGTGGCTCTCCCCACTCTCACAGACTTTGCTAGGGCAGTGGGAGCTATTGGTTCCTGCTGCTGTCAGTCAAATTCTGTGACGAAGGATGCTGTGCTGTAGGTTACATATACAGTATCTGTGCTGCATGACACATACTTACGACTGTTGCGGTGGCTTAACACAAAGCATATTAAAGTGGAAATTAACTTGAAAATTAATATTTGCTATGTTACTGGGAACATTTAAAAAAAAATCAATATACCTTAGGGCTCATGCACACAGACGCAAAAAAATATACTTTCAGGGGCATTCAGCGTATTTATGCCTCACCTATGCACATGCAGACGTTTTAGTGTGTATTTATGTGCAAGGTTCAGGAGCAGAAAAAAATGGCCTAGGCAAGCATTCCCGGAGAAGCATTTTTGCGTTTATTCCAAACTAATGCGCATAAATGCACCTAAATGCGAGTACACACGCATAAAAGCATGCTTCTGCATGTACATTTATTCTAATGGCTAGAATACATGAAAATTCTAGCCAATAAATTTGAGTTCACACGCAAACGCTTCAAAACGCCATACGCATGTAAACGCGCCTGAATGCAAGTGAAAAGATGCAAGATTAGAGGCATTTTTGTCTGACAAACTTTGGCAGCATAAATTCATACACCCGTGGTCATCTTTCCCTAATTAGTGCCCTGAAAATGTTAACTTTTGTCTAGAATTCCTTCTGAAAAATAGTTTCCTGATATGTGAGTATCACTAAGTACTTCTCTACCTACAGCCCTGGTGTCCAACCTATGTTTCCTTATCACCCTGTTATAGTAGTGATTTCTAGCAGTCTCCTGAAGTATGTCCCCAGTCTCCAACAATACCTATAGCCTGTTCACAGTCTCTCTCAGCATGTCCACAGTCTCTGACTGACTACCTCTTGTATCAGGTCCACAGTCTCTGTCTATGTCTTGTATCATGCCCACAGTCTCTGACTATCTCTTGTATCAGGTCCACAGTCTCTGACTATCTCTTGTATCAGGTCCACAGTCTCTGACCATCTCTTGTATCATGTCCACATTCTCTGACTATCTCTTGTATCATGTCCACCGTCTCTGACCATCTCTTGTATCATGTCCACATTCTCTGACTATCTCTTGTATCATGTCCACAGTCTCTGACTATCTCTTGTATCATGCCTAAAGAGGAAAATAGCTAATGGGGTACCACATCCATATATAGACTGTTTAAAAGATATAGGACAATTTGAGCTGACTTTACCAGTACCAGAAAAGGGGTGCTTTTTGGGGGCTTTTCCTTTGACTTTTGCTGTCACTTTTTAAATAGCTCTTTTTTTTTTTTCTGGTTTCATCAGTCTATCAATTAAGGGGTGTGATTAATTGCTCACAGGTGACTATTTAACTGGTTGCAGGGCTCAGTGTGAGCGTGCTCAGTTTGAAGCAGTGGAGCTTGGTGTAAGTGGAACTGAATTAAGTGGGAGTTAAACACAAGAGTTAGAGTATACAAGTCTTGGTGTTTGGTTGCTGTCTGCTGTCTGCTGTCTGTTGCTGTCTGCTGTCTGTTGCTGTTTGCTGGGGTGCTTTTTTGGGGGCTTTTCCTTTGACTTTTGCTGTCACTTTTTAAATAGCTCTTTTTTTTTTCTGGTTTCATCAGTCTATCAATTAAGGGGTGTGGTTAATTGCTCACAGGTGACTATTTAACTGGTTGCAGGGCTCAGTGTGAGCGTGCTCAGTTTGAAGCAGTGGAGCTTGGTGTAAGTGGAACTGAATTAAGTGGGAGTTAAACACAAGAGTTAGAGTATACAAGTCTTGGTGTTTGGTTGCTGTCTGCTGTCTGCTGTCTGTTGCTGTCTGCTGTCTGTTGCTGTTTGCTGGGGTGCTTTTTGGGGGCTTTTCCTTTGACTTTTGCTGTCACTTTTTAAATAGCTCTTTTTTTTTTTTTTCTGGTTTCATCAGTCTATCAATTAAGAGGTGTGGTTAATTGCTCACAGGTGACTATTTAACTGGTTGCAGGGCTCAGTGTGAGCGTGCTCAGTTTGAAGCAGTGGAGCTTGGTGTAAGTGGAACTGAATTAAGTGGGAGTTAAACACAAGAGTTAGAGTATACAAGTCTTGGTGTTTGGTTGCTGTCTGCTGTCTGCTGTCTGTTGCTGTCTGCTGTCTGTTGCTGTCTGCTGTCTGCTGTCTGTTGCTGTCTGCTGTCTGTTGCTGTTTGCTGGGGTGCTTTTTGGGGGCTTTTCCTTTGACTTTTGCTGCCACTTTTTAAATAGCTCTTTTTTTTTTGTCTGGTTTCATCAGTCTATCAATTAAGGGGTGTGGTTAATTGCTCACAGGTGACTATTTAACTGGTTGCAGGGCTCAGTGTGAGCGTGCTCAGTTTGAAGCAGTGGAGCTTGGTGTAAGTGGAACTGAATTAAGTGGGAGTTAAACACAAGAGTTAGAGTATACAAGTCTTGGTGTTTGGTTGCTGTCTGCTGTCTGTTGCTGTCTGCTGTCTGTTGCTGTCTGCTGTCTGTTGCTGTTTGCTGGGGTGCTTTTGGGGGGCTTTTCCTTTGACTTTTGCTGTCACTTTTTAAATAGCTCTTTTTTTTTTTTCTGGTTTCATCAGTCTATCAATTAAGGGGTGTGGTTATATGCTCACAGGTGACTATTTAACTGGTTGCAGGGCTCAGTGTGAGCGTGCTCAGTTTGAAGCAGTGGAGCTTGGTGTAAGTGGAACTGAATTAAGTGGGAGTTAAACACAAGAGTTAGAGTATACAAGTCTTGGTGTTTGGTTGCTGTCTGCTGTCTGTTGCTGTCTGCTGTCTGTTGCTGTCTGCTGTCTGTTGCTGTCTGCTGTCTGTTGCTGTTTGCTGGGGTGCTTTTTGGGGGCTTTTCCTTTGACTTTTGCTGTCACTTTTTAAATAGCTCTTTTTTTTTTTTCTGGTTTCATCAGTCTATCAATTAAGGGGTGTGGTTAATTGCTCACAGGTGACTATTTAACTGGTTGCAGGGCTCAGTGTGAGTGTGCTCAGTTTGAAGCAGTGGAGCTTGGTGTAAGTGGAACTGAATTAAGTGGGAGTTAAACACAAGAGTTAGAGTATACAAGTCTTGGTGTTTGGTTGCTGTCTGCTGTCTGCTGTCTGTTGCTGTCTGCTGTCTGTTGCTGTCTGCTGTCTGTTGCTGTCTGCTGTCTGTTGCTGTTTGCTGGGGTGCTTTTTGGGGGCTTTTCCTTTGACTTTTGCTGTCACTTTTTAAATAGCTCTTTTTTTTTTTTTTCTGGTTTCATCAGTCTATCAATTAAGGGGTGTGGTTAATTGCTCACAGGTGACTATTTAACTGGTTGCAGGGCTCAGTGTGAGCGTGCTCAGTTTGAAGCAGTGGAGCTTGGTGTAAGTGGAACTGAATTAAGTGGGAGTTAAACACAAGAGTTAGAGTATACAAGTCTTGGTGTTTGGCTGCTGTCTGCTGTCTGTTGCTGTCTGCTGTCTGTTGCTGTTTGCTGGGGTGCTTTTTGGGGGCTTTTCCTTTGACTTTTGCTGTCACTTTTTAAATAGCTCTTTTTTTTTTTTTTCTGGTTTCATCAGTCTATCAATTAAGGGGTGTGGTTAATTGCTCACAGGTGACTATTTAACTGGTTGCAGGGCTCAGTGTGAGCGTGCTCAGTTTGAAGCAGTGGAGCTTGGTGTAAGTGGAACTGAATTAAGTGGGAGTTAAACACAAGAGTTAGAGTATACAAGTCTTGGTGTTTGGTTGCTGTCTGCTGTCTGCTGTCTGTTGCTGTCTGCTGTCTGTTGCTGTTTGCTGGGGTGCTTTTTGGGGGCTTTTCCTTTGACTTTTGCTGTCACTTTTTAAATAGCTCTTTTTTTTTTTTTTTTCTGGTTTCATCAGTCTATCAATTAAGGGGTGTGGTTAATTGCTCACAGGTGACTATTTAACTGGTTGCAGGGCTCAGTGTGAGCGTGCTCAGTTTGAAGCAGTGGAGCTTGGTGTAAGTGGAACTGAATTAAGTGGGAGTTAAACACAAGAGTTAGAGTATACAAGTCTTGGTGTTTGGTTGCTGTCTGCTGTCTGCTGTCTGTTGCTGTCTGCTGTCTGTTGCTGTCTGCTGTCTGTTGCTGTTTGCTGGGGTGCTTTTTGGGGGCTTTTCCTTTGACTTTTGCTGTCACTTTTTAAATAGCTCTTTTTTTTTTTCTGGTTTCATCAGTCTATCAATTAAGGGGTGTGGTTAATTGCTCACAGGTGACTATTTAACTGGTTGCAGGGCTCAGTGTGAGCGTGCTCAGTTTGAAGCAGTGGAGCTTGGTGTAAGTGGAACTGAATTAAGTGGGAGTTAATCACAAGAGTTAGAGTATACAAGTCTTGGTGTTTGGTTGCTGTCTGCTGTCTGCTGTCTGTTGCTGTCTGATGTCTGTTGCTGTCTGCTGTCTGTTGCTGTTTGCTGGGGTGCTTTTTGGGGGCTTTTCCTTTGACTTTTGCTGTCACTTTTTAAATAGCTCTTTTTTTTTTTTCTGGTTTCATCAGTCTATCAATTAAGGGGTGTGGTTAATTGCTCACAGGTGACTATTTAACTGGTTGCAGGGCTCAGTGTGAGCGTGCTCAGTTTGAAGCAGTGGAGCTTGGTGTAAGTGGAACTGAATTAAGTGGGAGTTAAACACAAGAGTTAGAGTATACAAGTCTTGGTGTTTGGTTGCTGTCTGCTGTCTGCTGTCTGTTGCTGTCTGCTGTCTGTTGCTGTCTGCTGTCTGTTGCTGTCTGCTGTCTATTGCTGTTTGCTGGGGTGCTTTTTGGGGGCTTTTCCTTTGACTTTTGCTGTCACTTTTTAAATAGCTCTTTTTTTTTTTTTCTGGTTTCATCAGTCTATCAATTAAGGGGTGTGGTTAATTGCTCACAGGTGACTATTTAACTGGTTGCAGGGCTCAGTGTGAGCGTGCTCAGTTTGAAGCAGTGGAGCTTGGTGTAAGTGGAACTGAATTAAGTGGGAGTTAATCACAAGAGTTAGAGTATACAAGTCTTGGTGTTTGGTTGCTGTCTGCTGTCTGCTGTCTGTTGCTGTCTGCTGTCTGTTGCTGTCTGCTGTCTGTTGCTGTTTGCTGGGGTGCTTTTTGGGGGCTTTTCCTTTGACTTTTGCTGTCACTTTTTAAATAGCTCTTTTTTTTTTTCTGGTTTCATCAGTCTATCAATTAAGGGGTGTGGTTAATTGCTCACAGGTGACTATTTAACTGGTTGCAGGGCTCAGTGTGAGCGTGCTCAGTTTGAAGCAGTGGAGCTTGGTGTAAGTGGAACTGAATTAAGTGGGAGTTAAACACAAGAGTTAGAGTATACAAGTCTTGGTGTTTGGTTTCTGTCTGCTGTCTGCTGTCTGTTGCTGTCTGCTGTCTGTTGCTGTCTGCTGTCTGTTGCTGTTTGCTGGGGTGCTTTTTGGGGGCTTTTCCTTTGACTTTTGCTGTCACTTTTTAAATAGCTCTTTTATTTTTTTTTTATTTTTTTCTGGTTTCATCAGTCTATCAATTAAGGGGTGTGGTTAATTGCTCACAGGTGACTATTTAACTGGTTGCAGGGCTCAGTGTGAGCGTGCTCAGTTTGAAGCAGTGGAGCTTGGTGTAAGTGGAACTGAATTAAGTGGGAGTTAAACACAAGAGTTAGAGTATACAAGTCTTGGTGTTTGGTTGCTGTCTGCTGTCTGCTGTCTGTTGCTGTCTGCTATCTGTTGCTGTCTGCTGTCTGTTGCTGTCTGCTGTCTATTGCTGTTTGCTGGGGTGCTTTTTGGGGGCTTTTCCTTTGACTTTTGCTGTCACTTTTTAAATAGCTCTTTTTTTTTTTTTCTGGTTTCATCAGTCTATCAATTAAGGGGTGTGGTTAATTGCTCACAGGTGACTATTTAACTGGTTGCAGGGCTCAGTGTGAGCGTGCTCAGTTTGAAGCAGTGGAGCTTGGTGTAAGTGGAACTGAATTAAGTGGGAGTTAATCACAAGAGTTAGAGTATACAAGTCTTGGTGTTTGGTTGCTGTCTGCTGTCTGCTGTCTGTTGCTGTCTGCTGTCTGTTGCTGTCTGCTGTCTGTTGCTGTTTGCTGGGGTGCTTTTTGGGGGCTTTTCCTTTGACTTTTGCTGTCACTTTTTAAATAGCTCTTTTTTTTTTTCTGGTTTCATCAGTCTATCAATTAAGGGGTGTGGTTAATTGCTCACAGGTGACTATTTAACTGGTTGCAGGGCTCAGTGTGAGCGTGCTCAGTTTGAAGCAGTGGAGCTTGGTGTAAGTGGAACTGAATTAAGTGGGAGTTAAACACAAGAGTTAGAGTATACAAGTCTTGGTGTTTGGTTTCTGTCTGCTGTCTGCTGTCTGTTGCTGTCTGCTGTCTGTTGCTGTCTGCTGTCTGTTGCTGTTTGCTGGGGTGCTTTTTGGGGGCTTTTCCTTTGACTTTTGCTGTCACTTTTTAAATAGCTCTTTTATTTTTATTTTATTTTTTTCTGGTTTCATCAGTCTATCAATTAAGGGGTGTGGTTAATTGCTCACAGGTGACTATTTAACTGGTTGCAGGGCTCAGTGTGAGCGTGCTCAGTTTGAAGCAGTGGAGCTTGGTGTAAGTGGAACTGAATTAAGTGGGAGTTAAACACAAGAGTTAGAGTATACAAGTCTTGGTGTTTGGTTGCTGTCTGCTGTCTGCTGTCTGTTGCTGTCTGCTGTCTGTTGCTGTCTGCTGTCTGTTGCTGTTTGCTGGGGTGCTTTTTGGGGGCTTTTCCTTTGACTTTTGCTGTCACTTTTTAAATAGCTCTTTTTTTTTTTCTGGTTTCATCAGTCTATCAATTAAGGGGTGTGGTTAATTGCTCACAGGTGACTATTTAACTGGTTGCAGGGCTCAGTGTGAGCGTGCTCAGTTTGAAGCAGTGGAGCTTGGTGTAAGTGGAACTGAATTAAGTGGGAGTTAATCACAAGAGTTAGAGTATACAAGTCTTGGTGTTTGGTTGCTGTCTGCTGTCTGCTGTCTGTTGCTGTCTGCTGTCTGTTGCTGTCTGCTGTCTGTTGCTGTTTGCTGGGGTGCTTTTTGGGGGCTTTTCCTTTGACTTTTGCTGTCACTTTTTAAATAGCTCTTTTTTTTTTTTTTTTTCTGGTTTCATCAGTCTATCAATTAAGGGGTGTGGTTAATTGCTCACAGGTGACTATTTAACTGGTTGCAGGGCTCAGTGTGAGCATGCTCAGTTTGAAGCAGTGGAGCTTGGTGTAAGTGGAACTGAATTAAGTGGGAGTTAAACACAAGAGTTAGAGTATACAAGTCTTGGTGTTTGGCTGCTGTCTGCTGTCTGTTGCTGTCTGCTGTCTGTTGCTGTCTGCTGTCTGCTGTCTGTTGCTGTCTGCTGTCTGTTGCTGTTTGCTGGGGTGCTTTTTGGGGGCTTTTCCTTTGACTTTTGCTGTCACTTTTTAAATAGCTCTTTTTTTTTTTCTGGTTTCATCAGTCTATCAATTAAGGGGTGTGGTTAATTGCTCACAGGTGACTATTTAACTGGTTGCAGGGCTCAGTGTGAGCGTGCTCAGTTTGAAGCAGTGGAGCTTGGTGTAAGTGGAGCTGGATTAAGTGGGAGTTAAACACAAGAGTTAGAGTATACAAGTCTTGGTGTTTGGCTGCTGTCTGCTGTCTGTTGCTGTCTGCTGTCTGTTGCTGTCTGCTGTCTGTTGCTGTCTGCTGTCTGTTGCTGTTTGCTGGGGTGCTTTTTGGGGCTTTTCCTTTGACTTTTGCTGTCACTTTTTTAATAGCTCTTTTTTTTTTTTTCTGGTTTCATCAGTCTATCAATTAAGGGGTGTGGTTAATTGCTCACAGGTGACTATTTAACTGGTTGCAGGGCTCAGTGTGAGCGTGCTCAGTTTGAAGCAGTGGAGCTTGGTGTAAGTGGAACTGAATTAAGTGGGAGTTAAACACAAGAGTTAGAGTATACAAGTCTTGGTGTTTGGTTGCTGTCTGCTGTCTGCTGTCTGTTGCTGTCTGCTGTCTGTTGCTGTCTGCTGTCTGTTGCTGTTTGCTGGGGTGCTTTTTGGGGGCTTTTCCTTTGACTTTTGCTGTCACTTTTTAAATAGCTCTTTTATTTTTTTTTTATTTTTTTCTGGTTTCATCAGTCTATCAATTAAGGGGTGTGGTTAATTGCTCACAGGTGACTATTTAACTGGTTGCAGGGCTCAGTGTGAGCGTGCTCAGTTTGAAGCAGTGGAGCTTGGTGTAAGTGGAACTGAATTAAGTGGGAGTTAAACACAAGAGTTAGAGTATACAAGTACATTGTTTCCCTGGAAGCCCAGGTTCTGAATCTAGGGAAGCAACTGTCAGCACTGAGAAGTCCCTCCATACTAAAGGTGAGCCAGGAACGTACATGGCAGGTGCCGGCAGGGGCCAGCACAGAGGCGGGTGGAGACAAAGAGGTGCAGGCACTAGCAAAGAGTAGATGGGTGACAGTCAGGAGGGGTAGAGGGGGAAGTGCCAGAGAGGCCGTTCCAGGACTGGAGCATCCCAATAAGTACGCTCCATTGAGTGACATTGGTGAAACCAGTCAGGGACCAGCACTGCTGGAGATGAGGGACTCTCCTAGCTGCCAGGGGAAGAACTCCTCCAGTGAGAGTGGGGGGGCAGCAAAGGGAAAGGAAAGACAGATTCTGGTGGTAGGGGACTCAATTCTTAGAAGGACAGAGAGGGCAATCTGTAACCAAGACCTGAAGCGCCGAACAGTATGTTGTCTACCGGGCGCTCGGGTTCGGCACATCACGGATCTTGTGGACAGATTACTGGGAGGGGCTGGGGAAGACCCGGCTGTCATGGTGCACGTTGGCACCAATGACAAAGTCAGAGGCAGATGGAGTGTCCTAAAGAACGATTTTAGGGACTTAGGAGCTAAATTGAGGAAAAGGACCTCCAAGGTAGTGTTCTCAGGAATACTACCGGTACATCGAGCCACACCAGAAAGGCAGAGGGAGATTAGGGAAGTAAACAAGTGGCTGAAGAGCTGGTGTAGTAAGGAGGGGTTTGGGTTCCTGGAGGACTGGGCCGACTTCTCAGTCGGTAACCGGTACTATAGAAGGGACGGACTGCACCTAAATGAGGAGGGTGCAGATCTGCTGGGAATGAAGATGGCCAAAAAGTTAGAGGGGTTTTTAAACTAGGCGATGGGGGGAGGGTCCAGAGACAGTGATAGCCAGCGCGGAAGATATTCCAGAGGGTAGTATTGGGGGCATTAGTGGTAGGTTAACCAAAGCACAAAAACACAAGGTGAGTATAGTAGCAAGTCCTAGTTGCAATCTTGAAACACCCAATATGAGGACAATATGCGACCAGTCTAAACTATGTGGCATGTTCACCAATGCCAGGAGCATGGCGGACAAGATGGGTGAACTAGAGATACGGTTGTACAAGGAGGATTTGGATTTTGTGGGAATTTCAGAGACCTGGTTCAACAGCTCTCATGATTGGCTGGCAAACATTCAAGGGTATACCCTATACCGCAAGGATAGAGAAGGTAAAAAAGGGGGAGGGGTATGCCTATATATCAAGAATAATGTACAAGTGAGTGTGAGAGATGACATCACTGAGGGGGCTAGGGAGGAGGTGGAATCTTTATGGGTAGAGCTCCAAAGGGATGAAGCTAAGGGGAAAATAATACTGGGAGTATGCTATAGGCCCCCTAGCCTGAGGGAGGAAGTGGAGACGGATCTCCTATCACAAATTGGATTAGCAGCAAGGATGGGAAGTGTTATCATAATGGGGGATTTTAATTATCCAGACATAGACTGGGCGGAGGGAACCGCGCATTCATTTAAGGCTCGCCAGTTCCTTAGTGTTTTGCAGGACAATTTTATGGGTCAGATGGTAGACGCACCAACTAGAAATAAAACATTACTAAATCTACTGATTACCAATAATACAGACCTGATAACAGATGTGGTAATACGGGGCAATTTAGGTAACAGCGATCACAGGTCAATTAGTTTCAGTATAAATCACACAAATAGGAAACATGAAGGGAACACAAAGACACTGAATTTCAAAAGAGCCAACTTCCCTAAACTACAAACCTTGCTAAAAGGCATAAATTGGGATAAAATATTAGGAACAAAGAATATGGAGGAGAGATGGGTTTGCTTTAAGAGCATATTAAATAAGGGCATTAGCCAATGTATCCCATTGGGTAATAAATTTAAAAGAGCGAACAAACATCCTGGATGGCTTAACTCCGATGTAAAAATGCATATAAAAGCAAAGGAGAAGGCCTTCAAAAAATACAAGGTTGAGGGATCATCCTCAGCATTCAGAATTTATAAAGAATGCAATAAGAATTGTAAGGGTGCAATTAGGATGGCTAAGATAGAACATGAAAGACACATAGCGGAGGAGAGCAAAAGAAATCCCAAGAAATTCTTTAAGTATGTAAACAGTAAAAAAGGGAGGACAGACCATATTGGCCCCATAAAGAATGAAGAAGGACATCTGGTTACAAAGGATGGGGAGATGGCAAAGGTATTGAATTTATTCTTCTCCTCAGTCTTCACAAGTGAATCGGGGGGCTTCAGTAACCAAAACTGCAGTGTTTATCCTCATGACACATCACAGGAAGCACCTCCATGGTTAACAGAGGACGGAATTAAAATTAGACTTGAGAAACTTAACATTAATAAATCACCGGGACCAGATGGCTTGCATCCGAGGGTACTTAGGGAACTCAGTCAGGTGATTGCCAGACCGTTGTTCCTAATATTTACAGACAGTCTATTGACTGGAATGGTACCAGCTGATTGGAGAAAAGCCAATGTAGCACCAATATTTAAAAAGGGCCCAAAAAACATCCCTGGGAATTACAGACCAGTTAGCCTAACATCAATAGTATGTAAACTCTTGGAGGGGATGATAAGGGACTATATACAAGATTTTAGTAATAAGAATGATTTCATTAGCAGTAATCAGCATGGATTCATGAAGAATCGTTCTTGCCAAACCAATCTATTAACCTTCTATGAGGAGGTGAGTTGCCATCTAGATAAAGGAAGGCCCGTAGACGTGGTGTATCTGGATTTTGCAAAAGCATTTGACACAGTTCCCCATAAACGTTTACTATACAAAATAAGGTGCGTTGGCATGGACCATAGGGTGAGTACATGGATTGAAAACTGGCTACAAGGGCGTGTTCAGAGGGTGGTGATAAATGGGGAGTACTCAGAATGGTCAGGGGTGGGTAGTGGGGTTCCCCAGGGTTCTGTGCTGGGACCAATCCTATTTAATTTGTTCATAAACGACCTGGAGGATGGGATAAAGAGTTCAATCTCTGTATTTGCAGACGATACTAAGCTAAGCAGGGCAATAACTTCTCTGCAGGATGTGGAAATCTTGCAAAAAGACCTGAACAAATTAATGGGGTGGGCGACTACATGGCAAATGAGGTTCAATGTAGAAAAATGTAAAATAATGCATTTGGGTGGCAAAAATATGAATGCAATCTATACACTGGGGGGAGAACCTCTGGGGGAATCTAGGATGGAAAAGGACCTGGGGGTCCTAGTGGATGATAGGCTCAGCAATGGCATGCAATGCCAAGCTGCTGCTAATAAATATTGGCATGCATTAAAAGGGGGATCAACTGCAGAGATAAAACGATAATTCTCCCGCTCTACAAGACTCTGGTCCGGCCGCACCTGGAGTATGCTGTCCAGTTCTGGGCACCAGTCCTCAGGAGGGACGTACTGGAAATGGAGCGAGTACAAAGAAGGGCAACAAAGCTAATAAAGGGTCTGGAGGATCTTAGTTATGAGGAAAGGTTGCAAGCACTGAACTTATTCTCTCTGGAGAAGAGACGCTTGAGAGGGGATATGATTTCAATTTACAAATACTGTACTGGTGACCCCACAATAGGGATAAAACTTTTTCGCAGAAGAGAGTTTAATAAGACTCGTGGCCACTCATTACAATTAGAAGAAATGTGGTTTAACCTTAAACTACGTAGAGGGTTCTTTACTGTAAGAACGGTAAGGATGTGGAATTCCCTTCCACAGGCGGTGGTCTCAGCGAGGAGCATTGATAGCTTCAAGAAACTATTAGATAATCACCTGAATGACCGCAATATACAGGGATATGTAATGTAATACTGACACATTATCACACACATAGGTTGGACTTGATGGACTTGTGTCTTTTTTCAACCTCACCTACTATGTAACTATGTAACACTACATAATCTTATGAAATTCAATTTATTACAAAAGTAAAAATCGGTACATGATAAAAGCAAGAAATTTAGAGTTCTCATTGATATAACCACATAATGTATATGACATATTGGATCCCTATTACTGCTAGGTCAGAGAGGTTGGCGTTTCATTTTAGTCAGTGACTCCTATTTGAATACCATTAAGGTATCTGACTCTGTTTGTCCTTTTGATCTAGTGACCCCTACAGTTAGATAGAATATTTGAGCGGACTTTACCGGTACCAGAAAAGGAACACTACATAATCTTATGAAATTCAATTTATTACAAATATATCTTTTAAACACTCTTGTATCATGTCCACAGTCTCTGACCATCTCTTGTATCAGGTCCACAGTCTCTGACTATCTCTTGTATCATGTCCACAATCTCTGACCATCTCTCATATAGGGCTGGGAGATTTTCTTTAAAAAAAAATCTTCGATTCTCTTAAAAAAAACTCGATTCACGATTCTGAATGACCGCAATATACAGGGATATGTAATGTAATACTGACACATAATCACACACATAGGTTGGACTTGATGGACTTGTGTCTTTTTTCAACCTCACCTACTATGTAACTATGTAACTATGTAACGATTCGAATCGAGTTTTTTTTTTTTTTTTGGAAACCGCGCCGGTCCTGAGGCGCTGCGGGCATGAGTTTTTAGGCGAGGCCGCGGCTTCGGCCTAGTCTGCGGCGTCCGGCCTCGCAGACTAGGCAGAAGCCGCGGCCTCACCTAAAAACTCCTTGCCTGCAGCTCTTCAGGCCCGGCGCGGTGTCCGCGCCGGTCCGGAGGCGCTGCGGGCATGAGTTTTTAGGCGAGGCTGCGGCTTCGGCCTAGTCCCCGACGTCCGGCCGTAGCCGCGGACTAGGCCGAAGCCTCGGCTTCGCCTAAAAACTCATGCCCGCAGCGCCTCCGGACCGGCGCGGTGAAAAAAAAAATCGATTTGCTTAAATTTTGAATCGATTTGACCTCTCAACTCGATTCAAGATTTAAATCGATTTTTTTCCCAGCCCTACTCTCATATCATGGCCATAGTCTTTGACTATATCCTGTTGTCTGCTGTCTCTGATAATGAATATTTTACTGAATTTTATGTGCAGCCCTTTGGTGATGTTGGCGGCTGCATTTGAAGCAAAACCCTGCCTCTACCAAGCTGGCTGCCTCCACACAGAGACACAATGCAAGTCATAGTAAGTGAAAAGAGCCCTAAAGTATGCACCTGTCATGAGAAAATTATGTAGCCAGTTACAGACGGTCTTCCCATTTGCAAATACTAGTTCTCTGGCAGCAGATGATAATGCTTTAAAGTAGAACTATAGGCAAACCTTTTTTTTATTTTTTAAATTTGGATAGAGCAAGGAAGAGTTATAACTCCTGTCAGAATTTTTTTTTTCACCATCTGTCTCATAGAAAAGGGACAACACCATCTGCGTCACAGCCACTTGCTCCACAAGTGGCTGTGACGCCATCACGTTTTTTCATTTATTTTTTCCTATGTAGCCAGCTGGTTCGATCCTCTGCTGCTTGGGCGCTATTATCAGCCAAACTTTTTTATCCGGTTCCTATTTGCTGTGCGATTGGATTTTTTGGTTTGCAGTTCCCAGTTTGCTGTGTTCTTTGCTGTGACCAATTGCTGTGGAGTTTTTAGTGACTTTTTAATAAACCAATGTTACACATCTGCACTATGAAGTCTCTCCGGTTTTGTTTCTATTGAGGGGTCGGGACTTGTGGATGATCTAGGGGAGGCAATTGATCCTCCCACCTCTTTTGGCTGTGGAATTCAGTTATCTATTAAGAAAGAAAGTGCCTGTTTGATGATCGTCATGAGTGGATGAGGATATCTCCCTTGATCGCCATCCAGGGGGAAATCACTGATGCCGGCAGGCTAATGCAACAAGCCTAAAAGATCTCTATAATCTGAGATCCAACTTATCCGGTAAGTGGCTATTTTTACCATATTTCCAGCTAGAGGATCATCATTTTATCCAAAAGTAGAAGATTTGTGGTTCATCTTCAACATATTATATCTTCATTTGGACTTTTTAGTTAATAGCTTTATAACACGTGGAAATCAATGGGATGTTTTATTCTAATTTATTTTCACTTTTTCATGTTTTGAAGGTTTTACACTATCTAGTTATGTAAATAGTCCAAGCAACTAATTATCACGAGTAGGTTCTTGGTTTGTAGAGTGGATGCAATAATATTGCTGGTTTACACATATAAGTAACACTGTTGTCCCTTTTTTTGACACATAACACAGGGCGGCACAGTGGTGTAGTGGATAGCACTTTCGCCTAGCAGTAAGAAGGGTCGCTGGTTTGATTCCCAACCACAACACTACCTGCCTGGAGTTTGCATGTTCTCCCTGTGTCTGCGTGGGTTTCCTCCGGGTACTCCGGTTTCCTCCTACACTCCAAAGACATGCTGGTAGGTTAATTGGATCCTGTCTAAATTGTCCCTAGTATGTATGAATGTGATTTAGGGACCTTAGATTGTAAGCTCCTTGAGAGTAGGGACTGATGTGAATGTACAATGTATATGTAAAGCGCTGCGTAAATTGACAGCGCTATATAAGTACTTGAAATAAATAAATAAATTCTCTAAACACATATTGTGTTTTAGGATTTGGAGTGGATACATTAGTATCATTCACATTAGTATATCTATATATCTATATATATATATATATATATTTTCTTCACAGTGAGGGTCGGTTCACACTAGGACGACTTGGGATCCGACTTGTAAGCCCTCAAGTCGCCCCAAGTCGCCCCAAGAAGAGATTTGCATTACAGTGAATGAGAGCGTCTTAATTTACACTACTGAAGTCGCTCCGACTTCAGAAAAGGTTCCTGTACTACTTCAATCCGACTTCTAGGCGACTTGTACCCATAGAATTCAATGGAAGTCGCCTCCAAGTCGGATCTCCATCTATATTGAAGCGACTTTACAGGAAAAGAAATTACTTTACCCAGGCAAACCCCTCCCTCCCAGAGAGCTGATTATTCTGTGATTGGCCACAGCCAAAGTCGCCTATCCTGGAGGCGACTTGAAGTCGCGTTGTAAGCTGCTTAAAGTCGCGCTGAAGTCGCGTTGAAGCCGCGTTGAAGTCGCCTTGCAAAGTCGCGCTGAAGTCGTGTTGCCCCTGTGTGAATCGAGGCTAACAGTGCTTGTATCACTGTTTGAATCACAATATACATAATTTTTTGGATGCGCGCTTGTCATTTTTTATGATTTGTTTTGGGTCTTTGTTGTATTTTTGGCTTACACAAGCAGTTGCACCTTTTTATTCTTTATATGGTTAGTGCAAAATACCCCCCTTTTTTATTTATCAGAACTAGTATCCCCATTGGAAGATTTCCCCTCTATTAGTTTTCTGAGGACAACCCAAGATTTAGGATTTTTTTTTACTTTCACTTTCAATAATAATGGTAAACAGGAGAAATAGAGAGGGGCAATCTCCTTAGAGAAATTCTGGCACTCGTTTCCAGCATGCTCGTTCCAGGTCTGTGACTTAAAAGTATTGAAGTCAAACACAGGTAGGCAAGAATTCAGCAATGGCAGCCCCCAATACTTTTCTTATGACAGATGTATTTTAAGGTGAACACTTTAACAATACAACTCTACAATATATGTGTTCGCTAAACTTTCTCACGTAGCTTTCTCTTTAAGGTGGTTTATCTCCTAGCAACCACGTTTTGGGAGGACGGAGTTATTGATAGAAAGGTCAGTTCTGCTTCACTCACTTGCACTGTCTAAATGAAACATTTCCACCATTAGGACTATAGAGTATATTGTACGTTGCAGAGATGACAGCTTCTGACAGTTCTCTCCTGTTAACTCGGACTGCTGTCAGTGGAAATGATTACATACAGCCGCCGGTATGATGGACCGACATCAGGCACTGCAAATCACTTTCTTCCAATGGCAATTATGGCAACAGCGGCAGAAGAGACCTCTACACCGCCCTGATTGATTGATACCAAGTTCCTTCTCCGTCTAAAATTACACATACGTTAAATGATCACCTTACATTGATGATCATTTACTGCTTTCCCTGCATAGGCGCAGCTAAAAGATCATTAAACTCCTAACTGCCTAGCTCTGATGATGGGATCAATATGAACTGTGAGACTAGATGGGAGCTCTAAATGGTTCTTATTGACTCCTGTGATACAAATTAACATGGTAAACTCTACATTTTCCTTGTAATCGCGGGGTATGGACTTTTAGTGAAAAAAAATGAAGTATATATATGCTACAATTATCTCAAGGAGGACCCATACTATACAACCAACCATTCTGAACCTTTATATTAATTTATGATAATAGATATGCATAGATATAAATAAGATAATAGATATGCGGAACTCCGGGAAAACATCCTAGTACATATATATATATACATACATATACACAGTGCCTTGAAAAAGTATTCCCAGCCCTTGAAATTCTCCACATTTTGTTATGTTACAACCAAAAACGTAAATGTATTTTATTGGGATTTTATGTGATAGAGCGCAGAGATATGCAATTAGCGGACCTCCAGCTGTTGCAAAACTACAAGTCCCATCATGCCTCTGGCTCTGGGTGTCATGCTTGTGGCTGTCAGAGTTTTGCTATGCCTCATGGGACTTGTAGTTCTGCAACAGCTGGAGGTCCACTGATTGCATATCCCACAGACCAACACAAAGTGGCACATAATTGTGAAGTGGAAGGAAAATGGTAAATGGTTTTCCAAATTTTTAACAAATAAATATGTGAAGTGTGGCGTGCATTTGTATTCAGCCCCCCTGAGTTAATACTTTGTAGAACCACCTTTCTCTACAATTACAGCTGCGAGTCTTTTTGGGGAGGTCTCTACCAGCTTTGTACATCTAGAGCAGGGATCCTCAAACTATGGCCCTCCAGCTGTTGAGGAACTACGCGTCCCATGAGGCATTGTAAAACTCTGACATTCACAGACATGACTAGGCATGATGGGAATTGTAGTTTCTGGCCGTAGTTTGAAGACCCCTGATCTAGAGAGTGAAATTTTTGCCCATTCTTCTTTACAAAATAGCTCAAGCTCTTTTGTTTTCAATTGTGCCATACTCTTTCCGTTTTCAGATGATGGATTTGAACAGTGCTCCGTGAGATGTTCAAAGCTTGAAATATTTTTTTTATAACCTAACCCTGCTTTAAATGTCTCCAGAACTTTATCCCTGAGCTGTCTGGCGGGTTCCTTGGCCTTCATGATGCTGTTTGTTCACTAAGGTTTTCTAATAAACCTCTGAGGGCTTGCGGCATGCGGGCCGCAAACCCGGAAGAGGCAATCACATACAGGTACGTGATTTCGCAGGTAGAAGCCGCTGCCTCGCAGTATATGTATGTGGGGCAGTCGGCAACTGGTTAAATTGCAATTAGTGTCTGTGTACAAATAGTCACTGATAAATAAATATCTGTGAATAAATGCACTGAGCAGGCTAGACACTGAGCCACGGCGAACAGAAAAGAACTGTCAAAAGACCTGCATAACAAGGTAATGGAACTTTATAAAGATGGAAAAGGATATAAAAAGATATACAAAGCCTTGAATATGCCAGTCATGCATATGAGGCTCACGCATGCGCAGTCAGCAGCTGGCTGTGAAGCCGAAAGCAGCATAGCCGACTGCCCACAGTTAGGATGCCAGCACCGGGAACCCAAAGGCTAGTGAAGAACTAGCCTGGGTGAGGATGGTGCTGGAACCTATGGACAGGTAAGTGTCCTTTTATTAAAAGTCAGCAGCTACAGGATGACAATTGCAATGACAATCATGCAACACTGCACCCAAACAAAATTTTTTTCATTTTTTTCACACAAATAGAGCTTTCTTTAGGGGGTATATAATCACCACTGGGTTTTTATTTTTTGCTAAATAAACAAATAAAGACCGAAAATTTTGAAAAAAAACTCATAGTTTGTTATAAAATTTTGCTAACATGTAATTTTTCTCCTTCACTGATGTGCGCTAATGAGGCGGCACTGATGGGCATTGATGGGCACTGATAGGCTGCACTGATGAGGCGGCACCGGTGGGCACCAATGAGGAGGCACTGGTGGACACTGATAAGGCTGCACTGACAGGCGGCACTGATGGGCACTGATAGGCGGCACTGATGGGCGGCACTGATATGCACTGGTCAGCAGCACTGATAGGTGAAACTGATGAGGAGGTACTGATGGGCACTTATTGGCAGCACTGGCGGGCACAGATTTGGAACACTGGTGGGCACAGAGTGACAGCACTGGTGGGCACTGTTGGGACTACTCTGATAATCAGGACACTGATAATCAGTGCATATGTCCCTTTTAGACAAGCCATTTATCAGCTCTCTTCTCCTCTCCACATGCTGTCAGCGTGAGGAAAGGAGTGCCGATAACTGTCTTATGTTTACATCCATGATCAGCTTGTATGGAGACACTGATTGGCTCTTTACCTCAATCTGTGACCAGCCGTGTCCTCCGGACACTGATCACAGAGCCCCCGCCCGCAGCAGGCGTGATCATGGGACGCCGTCATATGACGGCGTCCCAGAATTACCCAGCCGCGCTGTAGCTTTCATATGGCTATATCGCGATCGGCAGGTGTATAAAAAGAACACATTCTATTTAAGTATACTAAAATAGTCCATTCTATTGCTCTCAGCCTTCTCCAAATCTCCAATTTTTTTTTTTTTTTTTTTTGCTGGTGTGATCTGACTTCCTGTTAGAAGGTGGCTACATTTGTTCTCTGGTCCCACTGTATATAGGAACATAGCCACCCTCTCTTTCTTGGACTATGAAATTTGTAGTGTGCATATAGCAGTGCACATTCCATTTTGTATCTAACTAAGTAAATCAGAATTACATCATTTTTTTGTAATAAATATACAGATTTTTCTGTTATACTTTATACATTTTCTCTCCCTGCCCTGTACACATATTGTACATGTTATTGTACATATTGTATGCAGCTGAACCTATAAAGAACTAACATATTGCTTGTCCTGTTAATATTTTGACCAATAAATTTTGATTTCAAACTAAACCAAGGGAGAAACCAAAACAACATTTTACTTTTTATATCTGTCAGGATTTCAGCTTTGAAGACTGCAACAGCATATGTATTTGAGCAAATTAGACTCCAGATAGCCGCACTCCAAGAAAATTCCTTTATTGAAGATTCAGTCCATACAAAACAGGATAAAATGCAAGCTACTAACGCATTTCACACCGCTCTCACTGGTGCTTAATCATAGCTTCATAGACATGAACCTTGTGGTCCTGTCAATTGAAGAGGTGCCATACCTGCATGTGTGTTGGGCTATGAGGTTTGCTAAAGAAATTCAGGGCACAACATTACTCAGACTTCCCAAAACAGGACATACATTTTTCATGCCAGGAATATATTAAATTAAATTACAGTGCCAGTGTTTAACACAAAACATTATTTTAACAGCCATTTATCACGCTGAACACATACAGTAATAACGCAGGGACAACACAAAATTATGCCCTGTCTAGTTCTAGAAGATTAAACAGAAATTTGCAAATGTTATTAAAGCATTTAATGGAAATTCACATTAAAATGTAAATGACTCTTAGGATGGGAATATTCTTTTATCCTTTGCTCTATTATCTACTAATTGTTTCAGAAAATACTTAAAATGAGCAGAATGAAATTAACTGTTTATATTATGGGTAATTCAGTTTTACTTCACTTGTGGTGTTACCCAATCTCTATATGATCCATTTAAAGGGGTTTTCATATTGAGGTTTATTATATATATATTATATATATATATATATATTTATATTTATCTATTTTTTATTAGAATTTTTTTGGGCCACATAAACATTTTACAAACACCTTTTACAAATTTAAATAAAAGCAACCACAAACCATTACAGCTCCCTGAATCACAATAAAGATGCTATTTTGCATAGAACCACAGAGTGTTTGTAGTAACTCTTCTTCTGGACAGCTCAGACCTGGCATGGCATAGTTGATGGGCAATCTTTCCGTGGTACTGCTAATTCCTGATGTGTAATCTATCACATACCTATAAAATTCAGTGGTGCAAGTCATTCATGGATTTAGATTTTGCTATACTGATGACAGCGGGGCAGTTGGGTGAGAGCAAACCAATCAGGTGCCAGAGACTGCTGACTGCTATACAGAACATTCCCACCAACCCTTAGCCAAGCACAGTATGGAAGAAATAACCCCCCCCCCTCCCCTTTCCTCTTGCTCTTAAGTGGTGCCAATTTCAATTGGTGGGTTTGTCAAAATGACTGCACTTATGGGGATCATTGTTTATTTTTTGATTAGTGTCGTTTTTTTTCAATATCAAGATTATTTATTGTTGTTCTAAATTTTTGTTAATCAAACTCTGGCTTTGTAAATGCTACTAGGTGTTGTTTCTGCCAAAGTGCGACCTCTCCTAATAATTAAAAAAATGTATTATTTATTCAAATTTTTCTGGGGCATTCCTATAGTATCTCATAAAAAGATGGTACCATAGTAGATACTACTACATATGGCTGAACAACAGGTTGGACAGCAGTTAACTACTTCAGCCCCGGAAGGATTTATCCCCTTCCTGACCAGGCCATTTTTTGAGGTACGGTACTGCGTCGCTTTAACTGAGAATTGCATGGTTGTGCGACGCTATACCCAAACAAAATTGACGTCCTTTTTTCCCACAAATAGAGCTTTCTTTTGGTGGTATTTCATCACCTCTACGTTTTGTTTTTTTTGCACTATAAACAAAAAAAGAACAACAATTTTGAAAAAAAGAAACAATATTTTTAACTTTTTGCTATAATAAATATCCAAAAAATAAATTAAAAAAAAAAAATTTATTAATCAGTTTATGCCAATATATATATTCTGCTACATATTTTTGGTAAAAAAAATGGCATTAAGCGTTTATTGATTGGTTTATATATTTATGGCATTTTTATTTTAATTTATATTTATTTTTTTACTAGTAATGGCGGTGATCAGCGATTTTTAGCGGGACTGCGACATTGCGACTGACAGATCAGACACTTTTGACACTTTTTTGGGACCATTGACACTTATACAGCGATCTGAGCTAAAAATAGCCACTGATTACTGTATAATTGTTACTGGCAGGGAAGGGGTTAAGTGTGTCCTAGGGAGGTGTTTCTAACTGTGGGGGCAATGTACTGACTGGCAGGGGCGTTGCTAGGTCTGCAGAAGATCTGGGGCTAGAGCCCAAAACAGCGGTCACCAACCTTTTTGCAGGCCGGGCAGGGGGATGCGCTTCAATCATCACGGCACCATGGTTGTTATGGTGTCAGGGTGATTGAAGTGCATTATTTCTATTGTTACATTGTAATATTAAATGACTCACAGCTGGGCGGTGGGTAGAGGCAGAGTCATGGCGGCAGCCGCCGCTGACACCGGCAATGATAAAGTTACAATTTGAAGATCATGGCAGGCCCGCTGCTAACAAAACTACAGTTAAAGTTACTTCTCAGCCAGCAAAAAACTTTCACAAAAACGAAAAAAGGAGAAAAAAATGAAATAAATAAAAAATATTTAAAAAATGTTTTATTTTTTTATAAAGAAAATAAAACAAATACATACAATAAATCAATTAAATTGAATTGAATTGATGACAATTAATTAGATAAATAAATAATTAAATAAATAAAATTAAATCAGATTGAATTGAATTAAATTTAATCAATCTAAATTGAAAGTCCATGAATAACACCACTGAAATGTTACAGTTCGCAAACTCATGTGTAAAAAAAGCATTTGTCACTGCAAGCAGTCAACCCAGTGTGTCCCAGCGAGTCCACATCATATACTGAGCTTTTACAGGAACTGCAAGCAGAAAGAGCAAGGTAGCCAAAGTTCAAATAAATAAAAAATCTATATAGATATAAAAAAAATAAAGAAGAAGAAAATTCATCATATTTAGGTTGCTCTTATGTGTGTGCAGAACTTAGGATCCCCAGATGGATGGCTCAGCAGGTCTCCTTGTCACTGAGACAGAGAGCCACACTGCACACACCAGGGATGCCAGGGGAATCTGAGTGTGTGTGAGATACCTGTTAGCAGTCGCCAGGTCAACGTCAGGAGCCACCATATCCCGCTTATCCATGAAGGGCTCCACTGAAGAATGGACTGAAGAAACCATTAGGGAAGGATTACAAGCAGCCGTCACAGGACACAGGGGTTGCTGGGAGACCATTTATGCGAGGAAAGCTCCGCTAATGAATAGACCAGATAGGGCATGTCGGTTCCGAGTAAGGGCAGGAGAGCGGTGATGCGGGGGTGGGCCAAGAGAGATGATGTCATCTCTGCTCGTCCGCCTGCTCGCTTCTCTCATCGGCTTGCCTGGCTCTCTCATGCAGCCCGCCGGCCACACGCTTGGCCAGGCTGCAGAGAGGCCACGGCCTGCTGGTTAGGAAGGGACCCCTGGGGCAAGAGACTCGGGGCTATGGGCCCCAGATTCAGGGCTATAGCCCCAATAGCCACCCCCTAACGACGCCTCTGCCCAGAGGTAATCCCACTCAACTGAGTCGAACGCCTTTGTGGCGTCAAGTCTGTGGCCCGTTTTTTAGCAGAGAGTGGTCTTAAGTCCACTCTCTGCTGATGTCACTGGAATCAGTCCAGGCACCACGACAATGGGAGTCTGGATCCACCAGATACCTGGACTGACACCGTCTCAGGCTCTCAGTGAGCCGCTGAGAGCCTGAGACGGCCGCTCTCCGCCCCTCCACAGCTCAGCACACCAATGAGCGAGGAGGAGCAGAGAGGAGAGATGCTGATTGACAGTCGACAGCTCTCCGTTTGGGAGCTGTAAGAACGGAGCCATCAGCGATGTTCGATCCTTCGGTTCTCAGTGCAGAGGCGTCGGTCCAATGCTGCATCTACCTAGGTAGGTATGATTATGGAAAAACCCATACTTCTATTTTAATAACGTGTATATCACAATTAAACCAAGCACACATAGAACAGACATTTTACAGACTTTCCCTATTCCAAATTATGTGGATTGGTCCGCTCCCTGATGATAAGGCTAAGAACTTTTCAGTCCACCCTCGTAGTTATTAGATCAACCCCAATATGTGCATCTAACGTATTGAAACACATGGAAAAACACATGCTGCGGTGCATGTAGCGGGACGCTGCCAATGGGTGGAATGGTCAGAACCAGAGCTTAGTCACTGTATATACTGCACGCCTATGCCACAGTCCTTTTACCCACAAAATACTCCTAATTACTGAGCCACAATTGACAATCTCAGAGACACTCGTACAGTAAACCTCAAGACAAAGGATTTTTAGAAAATTTACATTTGCAATTACATTCGCTTTTCTGCACACAGATTGATATCACTGTGTCTGTCTGAGCCTAACTCAAAAAAAAAAAACTCCACTTTAGTTGTGAAAAGTAAAACATTTCCCTTTCCATGATCTATGTACATTACCTTGATTATAACAAACTCTGTTGCAGATTACTACCTATTGTTATTCAGAAGAAATAACTGTTCGTTGTGTCCCTTGTGCAAAGTGAATGTGAATGGGAGTGACTTTTTCACTATTGATCAGCTGGCAGGATTCTAATGAGGAAAGTTACAGGGTCTGAATCCCTCTAGATGGGATTAACCCTTTGGGAGTATCTGACCAAAACTGAAATGTTTGTTGCAGAGAATGCCTAAACTCTGATTTGTATCTTAGTGCAGACTTTTGGGAAAATCAGTAAGCCGATCACAAAACAAATTTCTGGGGGGCATTCTGTACATCATCTGTGTACAGAATGCCTTTAGGTTGCCATATTGCATTGCATTTTACAGAAAATTATAGCACTGCAGATTGGAAAAGAAAAGGTAGTTTTTTAACCACTTCAATACCAGGCACATAGACACCTTCCCGCCCAGCCCAATTTTCAGCTTTCAGCGTTGTCACAATTTGAATGACAATTGCGCGGTCATGCTACACTGTACCCAAACAAATTTTTTATCATTTTGTTCCCACAAATAGAGCTTTCTTTTGGTGGTATTTGATCACCTCTGGGGTTTTTATTTTTTGCGCAACAAATAAAAAAAGACCGAAAATTTTGAAAAAAAACACGTTTTTCTTTGTTTCTGTTAAAATTTTTTGTAAATGAGTACGTTTTCTTCTTCAATGACGGGCACTGATATGGCTGCACTGACGGGCACTGATACGGCGGCACTGATGGGCACCGATGAGGTGGCACCAATGAGGTGGCACTGATGAGGTGGCACTGACGGGCACTGATGATGGGCACTGATAGGCGGCACTGATGCGCACTGATAGGTGGCACTAATGGGCACTGATAGGTGGCACTGGTAGGTGGCACTGATGGGCACTGATAGGTGGCACGATGGGCACTGATAGGCGGCACTGATGGGCACTCGTAGGTGGCATTGATGGGCACTCGTTGATGGGTAGTTATGGGTGGCACTGATAGTTGGCACAGATAGGCACGGATGGGCACTGATAGGTGGGCACAGATGGGCACTGACAGGTGGCACCGATGGACAGTGATGGGTGGCACTGATGATACTAATTGATGGCAGTGATGCCCCTAAGTGTGGCATTGCTGGGCATCACTGCAACATAATTGTGCCAATCAGTGCCCATTTGTGGGCACTGATTGGCACTGACTGGGCACATGTGGATGGCCATGGGGTACATACCTGGCCATCCACATGTTTCCCTTCCCTGGTGGTCCTAGTGGCGATCCCTGGTGGTCCAGTGTGGTGATCTGCGGGGGGGCTGCGCTGATAAACAATCAGCGCAGACCCCCCCTGCCAGGAGAGCCGCCGATCGGCTCTCCTCTACTTGCGTCTGTCAGATGCGAGTGAGGAAGAGCCGATCAACGGCTCTTCCTATTGACAGCGTGATCAGCCGTGATTGGACACGGCTGATCACGTGGTAAAGAGCCTCCGCCGGAGGCTCTTTACCAAGATCGGTGTAGCGATGTGTCAGACTGACACACCGGTCCACCGATCGCCGCGATGCGCGCCCCCGGGGGCGTGCTGTGGCATGTTATCCTGAAGGACGTCATATGACACCCAGTCAGGATAACTGAACCACCGCCCGGCCGTCAATCCGCTATAGGCCGGGCGGGAAGTGGTTAAAAACATTATATTACAATATGGCTTGTGACACTTGTATAGTATATTAGTTTTTATTTTTTCTTCCCACGAAACTGGAGTTACATTGAAGAACTTCATTAAAACCAGCAACAGTTGGGACAATAAACTCTTTGGTCAGGACTAAACACAACATGTTTGAGTGCAGGAGTCAGGGGTAAGTAACATACAATACATTGGGGTTGATTTACTATAACTGGAGAGTGAAAATTCTGGTGCAGCTCTGCATTGAAACCAATCAGCTTCCAGTTTTGTTTGTCAAAGCTTAAAGCGGAGTTCCACCCAAAACTGTTTTTGACAGGTACCCATCCCCACTTCCAAGAGATCTTGCCCCCGATGCCACATTTGGCACCTTTCGGTGGGGGGAGGGGGTTGGGCGGGTACCTGTTTCTGTACCTGTTTCGTCCCCGCTTCCGAGAGACCGGGCCGCGGTGAAGTACGTCAGCAACTCAGTCTACTTCCTCCTCCTTCCCCTTTTGCCGGGCCAGTGAGAGAGTGCAGTGTGCTTTGCACATGTGCAGTAGGGACCCGGTCCTGAAGCCGAAAGGCTGCACTGACGGGTTCCCTTACCAGCATTGGCGGCGGCAGCACCCGACCAGCCTATCTAAACATCGGCTGTGGTGCAGACATCGCTGGACTCCAGGACAGGTAAGTGTCCTATTGGTAAAAGTCAGCAGCTACAGTATGTGTAGCTGTTGACTTTAAATCACATTGCTAATTGCATATTGTACTTGTTTGTGGCCTAAATAGTGGAATTTGCCTTTAACTAATTTTGTAACTTTTGAAAATGCCAGTAAAAACTTGGCTTTGCCAATTGCCAGTAAACTTTGGGTGTTGTGTCACTAAATCTCAATCTGATAGGTTGGCAACACTGATGGCGGCGCCTAGCAGCAGTCTCGGAAATTTGAAGGTCTACGCTTTCACAGTGAAAGAATATAAAATACATTGATTGCACACACTGTATAACCCTATAGGAAGACTTTTGTTTTTTTTTGGGCAAGGATTTAGTGTCATAGGCGGGACAGGCTTTATATCTGCACTCACACTCAGAAAATAATATGGTGGACTTGAGTCACATACACACTAAGTCACGATGAGCTCTAAAATGTAACATAAGCTCAGTGAAATATGCTGCTCAGTGCCAGACTACTAAATAGGCAGAGTAGGCATCGGCCTATGGATCCACATCTTTTAAGGGTCCCACGACAACGGATCAAAATAATATTGATTTGATCTTGAAAGAAAATTACAATGAAGCTTTCTTAAATTGTTTTCAAAAGATCGAAAAAATGAAATAACTCAAAGAAATGAAAATCCCACTCTCTAGAGATAATACTGTATTAATGTAATGTGTTACTTAAAATACATAAACCATGGACTTCAGGTTCACATTGCAGTTTGTCTCTGAAAAACTAATTTTCTTTCAGCTGTCAGTTTGTAAAAAAATTTGGTGCACTCTACGTATGTGTAATGTACAGTAGTGATGGTCATCTCCATCCAGCGGCCAACGTGCATACTACTTAGGTCAATGTTATCCCACTAAAGCAGTGATGGTGAACCTTGGCACCCCAGATGTTTTGGAACTACATTTCCCATGATGCTCCTGCACTCTGCAGTGTAGTTGAGCATCATGGGAAATGTAGTTCCAAAACATCTGGGGTGCCAAGGTTCATCATCACTGCACTAGAGCATGTGCACGAGAAACCTCTAGAAACCTGTTAGGGGGACCCCAAGGTTTTGACTGCCTAGGGGCCTCCACAGAGTTTAATCCGGCACTAATGCATTTTTATTAGTGGGCACACTACTCTGTTGACAAGTGTGCATACCTCCCAACATTTTGAGATGGGAATGAGGGACACCTACTAGAAAATGTATGTAGGCACAGAACACGCCCCCTGCCACACCCCCTAAAGGAGAATTAACCCAAAAAAAAGGTTAATCAAATCCACAAGTGCTTTTTTTACCCCTATTATTCCTTTATATTGGCTTTTAAAATTTACAACTGCAGCAATTTAGAATTTGGATGAAAGGTTTAGCACTGGAAAACACTTTTTGAAAGATAAAAAGTGCATTTTATATACAGCTATAGACCAAAATGAGGGGCAAATGAGGAGGAAAGAGGGACAGAGGGACATTGCTCCAAATCAGGGACAGTCCCCCGAAATCAGGACAGCTGGGAGCTATGAGTGTGTATCAGTAAAATCATTTAAATGTTGCATTTAGAATGTATTCATACCATTACTTGCCCTTTTGACACCGCTGTTAGTTGTCTGTTGGATATAATTTTTTAGGCTGCGACTGAGCTATTATTATTCAGCTCTGCTACGCTGCCCTCCCTCTTATTCTCCTGGCTAAATTCAGCCTGATGAGTTGAAATAGACAACTCAGTGAACACATCACAATTTACCAGACAGGTACGTGCTCAGCCCAGCATTCCGGAGTGATCACAAAGCACTGTTGTCCAATCATTGTCTTTTTTATTATTATTTTTAATAGACAAACTTTACCAAGATTTATAGTATTGTAAAGTGAGGAAATGCTGAATTAGATATTGTTCATATTCTGCCTTCCGTACCAAATCCCCATCAACGTGCAAATGGAATATTTCCTATAAAACTGCTCTATTTTCATTACATATTTTATCTTTAGACTCTCTGTGCTTTTCTATGCAATTATTATTAATATAAAGGATTTGAATAGCGCCAAAAGTTTGCACAGCGCTTTACAACATGATGGCAGACAGTACAGGTACGATACAATTCAATACAGGAGGAATCAGAGGGCCCTGGGCTATCTAAAAGATGCAATGCAGGTAGATAATGACGGGGGTGCCTAAAAACATCACAGCCCCCTGCCTCAGTACTTCTCTTAGCCATCTCAGCTCTGGGAGGTTTTACCTCCTTCAAAGAGAAGTGTGTGTTTTATTTTTTTGCCTATTCATATTTACCTAGGTGGATGCAGCATCAGACCGATGCTGCATCTGTCCCCCGCTGCCTCTTCACTGAGAACCGAGTGATCGAACATCGCCGATGGCTCAGCTATTACAGATCCCTGAGTGGAGAGCTGCTGAATGTCAATCAGCAGCTCTCCTACAAGAAAAAGAATCGCTGCTCCAGGTGTATAGAGATAAGACTGAAGAGGGTATCTTGCAGAGGGCTACCCCGTGGGAAACTTGTAATGAAGAAAGAAATGGCTGCACATCCAGAACTGCCGATTGTCTTTTATTTTGTTTCACAAAGATAACACCAAAGACACCAAACTGTGGTCACGTACGTACTCTGCTCCTCCACGCTCATTGGAGCACTGAACTGTGGAGGGCCGGGGAGCAGCCTTCTCAGCAGCTTGCAGAGAGGCTGAGACTGCCAGTCCAGGTGCCCAGTGGATCCAGACTTCCTAAATCGGGATGACGCGGTGCCCGGACTGATTTCAGTGACACCAGCAGAGAGCGGACTTCAGACCGCTCTCCGCTAAAAACGGATCATAGGGATGCAAAACGATTTGCACTCCTGTGACCCATAGGAGAAGCCCAGCCTAAAAAGCTCAGACTGGACTTCTCCTTTCATAACCTGGCCATTTTTTGCTATTTGCGCTACTTTAACTGGTAATTGCGCGGTCATGCAACACTGTACCCAAACAAAATTTGTATCAATTCTTTCACAAAAATACAGCTTTCTTTTGGTGGTATTTGATCGCCACTGGTTTTCTTTCTTTTTTTTTATTTTTATTAAGCGAAAAAAGATTGAACATTTTGAAAAAATATTTTTTACTTTCTGCTATAAAACCTATCCAGTGGGGAAAAAAATCAAATTTCTTCATAAATTTAGGTCAAAATGTATTCTGCTACATGTCTTTGGTAAAAAAAAATCCCATTAAGTGTACTGTATATTAATTGGTTTGCATAAAAGTTAAAGCGTCTAAAAACTATGGTATACAGTATACAGTTGTGCTCAAAAGTTTGCATACTGTGGCAAAAATTGTGAATTTTTGGCATTAATATTAATAATATGACTGATCATGCCAAAAAAACTGTCTTTTATTTAAGGATAGTGATCATATGAAGCCATTTATTATCACATAGTTTTTTGGATCTCTTGATACCAAGCCAAGGTCAGGTAGATCAAGAAAGATTTCAGCCACAACTGCCACAGGAACTGTTCAGGATACAAAGAAAAACCCACAGGTAACCTCAGGAGAAATACAGGCTGTTCTGGAAAAAGATGGCGTGGTTGTTTTAAGGAGCACAATACGATGATACTTGAACAAAAAAGAGCTCCATGGTCAAGTTGCCAGAAAGAAGCCTTTACTGTACATGTTCCACAAAAAAGCCTGCTTACAATATGCCCAACAACACCTTGACATGCCTCATTGACGTTTTTGTGGCATTGGCGCAGTAAAGGCTTCCTTCTGGCAGCTCAACCATGCAGCTCTTTTTTGTTCAAGTATCGTTGAATTGTGCTCCTTAAAAACAACCACACCATCTTTTTGGAGAGCAGCCTGTATTTCTCCTGCGGTTACCTGTGGGTTTTTCTTTGTATCCTGAGCAATTCTTCCGACATTTGTGGCTGCAATCTTTCTAGGTCTACCTGACCTTGGCTTGGTATCAAAAGAGCCCCTAATTTTTAAAGTACTGACTGGCATATTCAAGGCTTTGGATGTCTTTTTATATCATTATATCATGTCTTTTTATATAAAGTTTCATTACCTTGTTACGCAGGTCTTTTGACTGTTCTTTTATACCTCCTCATGGCTCAGTGTCTAGCCTGCTTAGTGCATCCATGTGAGAGCTAACAAACTCATTGACTATTTTCACACAGACACTAATTGTGATTTAAGAAGCCACAAATGTGGGAAAATAACCTTTAATTGCCATTTTAACCTGTGTGTGCCACCTTCTGTGTCTGTACCAAAGCCAAACATTCCAGGGTATATAAACTTTTTTATCAGGGCCATTTGGGTGATTTCTGTTTATCAATATGATTTAAAAAGGTTCAAAAAACTATGAGATAATAAATGGCTTCATGTGATCACTATCCTTAAATAAAATCATTTTTTTGGCATGGTCAGTCATTTTTAATATTAATGACAAAATCTCACAATTTCTGCCAGGGTATGCAAACTTGTGAGCACGACTGTATACAGGTTTTTGTTTTTTTTTATACTTTTAATGGTGTTGATCAGTGACTTATAATGGGACTGCGGTGGGCAACCTGACACTAACACTGAGTGGGAACTGACTAGCTGCTACTGACATCACCAATGACACTAACACATTCATCAGTGCTAATACTATCCAGGGATCTGCAAACTATGGCCTTTCAGCTGTTGTGGAACTACACGTCCCATGAGGCAATGTAAAACTCTGACATTCACAGACATGACTAGGCATGATGGGAATTGTAGTTTCCGAATAACTGGAGGGCCATAGTTTGGAGACCCCTCACTGTCACTGGACTAATGACACCGGCTGGGAAGGGGTTAACATCTCGGGTAATCAAGGGATTAAATGTGTGTCTAAAAATGTGTAATGTGTGCTGATTTTTACTAAATATCTCTTTGTTTCTTATCCCTGTTTTGCAGGGAGAAGAATAAGACAGATTGTTCCCTCTGTACAGAACCCTGTGTTGTTTGTCAACACAGGGCTCTGGGCTGTGATTGGACACAGCAGTTCAGCAGGTCCCAGCCATAAATCATTGTACGTTTTTTATAACAGAAGATACGTTATGAGTGTATTTTGTCATAATTGCTTGTCCCTGCCTGTCAGCTGTCAGATACATTGAGCTTCGCATGCACAGCTCAGCATACAATTACGGCACCCACTGTGCACTGTGATGATGTGACTCCCATGTACATCCACAGGATTATTACCATTAAGGCCTGGCCATTTAAGCGGTCAAATACACAGAACACGGAAGAAAGACCTGGCGAAGATGGGACCCATGAGATCTGTGAAAGCGCAGCACTGGAGGGCACTGGTAAATGGTGCATACTACCACATTATGGCATATACCACCTGGGGGCCCATGCAGTTTAAAAACATAAAATGCGTTTAATACCACTTTAAGAGCCTTAAAGTGGTTGTAAACCTCAGTCACAGAATCTGAGCAAAGCACATATATCTGCAGTGTTTACTTATCTCTCTCCAAAGTTCTAAGTGTTGTTTCTCTCTGGTGCTTCCTTCTTCTGTTATCAGCATGAGTCACTTCAGATTTTTTTTCATCTGTGTATCATCTGTGGCTATTCACTTCACTGGGCATATGTGAGCGTTTACAACCACTTTAAGTACTGATGTAAGCAGAGGGTTGGCTCTAGAGAGAAGTCATGCAAATATCAAAGCAACATAGGATTAAAAGGACTGAAATCTGATAACGGGCCAGGGACAATAAGGCTAGGGAGCAAAGGTCTAGATGATGCTGTATGTCCCACGGCCAGGAAATGAAGTGAGCTCTAGCTGACTTGCTGTAGTTGACAAGTATACATTGTGCAAGACTGGAACTAAGGCTGGAGTTCATTTTTAAAGTTCAATTTTAGGTTCATACCCAGACTTCAGCTTTAACCCCTTCCTCTCCACCCAGTTGTCCCTTTAAAAAGTTGTCAAAGCTTGGGGGAGGGGAAATGAAAATTGGCAGATCACGTGACCACAGACTGTCACATTGGGGGCCAACCAAGAGCTGTCTTTCACAGAAACACTGACCCACAGTTTTTCCGTTGCACATATGTGTTAGCTGGTTGCAACATAAAGACTGACTCACACCAATATATAAATAAAAGGAAAACAAAAAATCCTAAGAATTTCATATTTTTTGTATTAAGTTGTTCTAAAGTTAAGACATTTTTTACCTTAATGCATTCCCTGTATTAAGGTAAAAAATGTCCCAGTAGTAGTGGTATGCCCCCACCTTCCTTAACACTTACCTGAATCCTTTCTAGATCCAGTACTGAGCCCATCTGCAGCGGGGCTCTCCCAGTGGCGGCTCTTGCTAAAAAAAAAAAAAAATTTGGGGGGGGGGGGGGTTGGTGTTGGCAGCAAACAAACCTGCCAGCTGCCCCGATTGGTGATCAGTCGATCATGCCGCACTAGGTTGCATGCAAGCCCATGAGCAGGGAACATTCAAATGTTAGTTTATTACCTAGCCTTTCCTTCTATTATAAAGGGCCTCCCATATCAAAAATTTGAACACCCCTTGTCCAAAGGCTTTATGATGGTCGTAGTTGAAAGACAGAGTTGAGAACTCAGACAAGGAAAAAAAAAAAATATTATGGTTGATTCAATTCACAGACATCCACCCAAAACCAAAATATGTATTATTATTTTTTTCCATTATAAAATTTTAAGTAAAAAAAAAAAATTGCAAATTGCATAGAGTTTTCCACAAACATATAGAAACCAACCAATCAACCAACCTCATGACCAAAGCAGTATAATAAGCAAAACATATTGAAGTTATTATCAACAAGCCATCACAGAAATGTCTGTGGAGTCAAGCCCCAACAAGTAACACTATGATTCTTATGAAAGAAAACAAACATAAAACTAACAGTAAAAAACAAATAAAAAAAAACAAAAAAGATTTATTTTATGTGGAATTGTCCTTGATATAAACTTGATAATTCCTTCTGCTCTGTGTGCCTTTCTTTGTGTCATTAGAGAGCCTAATATTCTGTGATTTATGTGGATTTACTTCTTATTGATCTCTCACTGTATATACGAATTGCTTTTCTCCTCTCTGAAGACACCTCATTTTTGAGAGCAATGACTGTGGAGCCTCGGTGTTCATCTCTTTCCATTTCAGAGGCTGTTAGATAACGAAAAGTGGAAAAGGAAAGTTGTGTGCCTTGCTAATTCTGAAAAAAGTTATAATTTTCGAGTCCTTCCAGCCAATGTGTGTACAGAAGAGGCTCAGTCCACTGTGCAATCTTCTCCATGCATGAGAGGGAAGATTCATCAAGCTTGTAATGAAGTAGCATGGTCTTGATTCTAATTTAGATTGGGTATGAGGGTAAATTTAACCCATCACCGAGCTTAGCCAGTAGATAATTATTCTATTGTTGTATGTGTTCAACGTGCTGGAAAAATGTTTAACTCCCTAGACACACACATTTAGGGGGCTTATCCACTTTCATAGAGAACATTAAAAACCTGTACTTGAACTTTCATTCCTGAATGGTACGAAAACCCCTGATGACTTACCAGCAGAAAACTAGATGTCCCAAACAGAGGGGGGACCAAGAAAAAGATGGGGCTTACTGAAGAGCAATACACATGATTAATAAATATTCAAAAATGTATTGAAGCGGTACAAAAATAAAACACATGGATAAAAGAGTATAAACCATTGGCTCAACTACCCTTGGTACAAATTGCCGACTGGTCTGTCAGGGTCAGTCGGTACAACCACAGACTTTTATCCATGTGTTTTATTTTTGTACCGCTTCAATAAATTTTTGAATATTTATTAATCATGTGTATTGCTCTTCAGTAAGCCCCATCTTTTTCTTGGTCCCCCCTCTGTTTGGGACATCTAGTTTTTTGCAGTTTTTCTAGGGGCTGAAGAACAATCACGGATTTACAGGTACACACTATATACACATGTTAATCAAGCCTCTTTTTTTCCATAATTCTTACACTGATGACTTACCAGCACTGCAAGCTATTGGTAAGGGCTCATTCACAATATAACGTATTTTAACTCACATCATGGACAAGATACAAGTGGATCTCAAAAAATTAGAATATGATCAAAAGGTTAATTTATTTAAGTAATTCAATTCAAAAAGTGAAACTCCTATATTATAAAGATTTATTATACACAGAGTGATATAATTCAAGCATTTCTTTCTTTTATTTTGATGATTATGGCTTACAGCTAGTGAAAACCCAAAATTCAGTATCTCAGAAAATTCTAATATTACATAAGGATTTTTAATACAGAAATGTTGGCTTAGTGAAAAGTATGTCAATGTACAGTATAGTTTGCACTCAATACTTGGTCGGGGCTCCTTTTGTATGCATTACTGCATCAATGCGGCGTGGCATGGAGACGATCAGCCTGTGGCACTGCTGAGGTGTTATGGAAGCCCAGGTTGCTTCGATAGCAGCATTCTGCTTGTCTGCATTGTTGGGTCTGGTGTCTCTCATCTTCTTCTTGACAATAACTCACAGATTCTCTATAGGGTTTAGGTCAGGTGAATTTGCTGGCAAATCAAGCACAGTGATACCATGATCATTAAACCAGGTATTGGTACTTTTGGCAGTGTGGGCAGGTGCCAAGTCCTGCTTGAAAATGAAATCAGCATCTCTATAAAGCTGGTCAGCAGAGGGAAGCATGAAGTGCTCTAGAATTTCCTTGTAGAGGGCTGCGCTGACTTTGGACTTGATAAAACACAGTGGACCAACACCAGCAGATGACATGGCTCCCCACATCATCACTGACTGTGGAAATTTCACACTGGACCTCATGCAACTTGGATTCTGTGCCTCTCCACTCTTCCTCCAGACTCTGGAACCTTGATTTCCAAATGAAATGCAAAATTTACTTTCATCTGAAAAGAGAACTTTGGACCACTGAGCAACAGTGCAATTCTTTTTTCTCCTTAGCCCAGGTAAGACGCTTCTGATGTTGTCTCTGGTTCAGGAGTGGCTTGACACAAGGAATGCTACAGTTGTAGCCCATGTCCTGGATACATCTGTTTGTGGCCTGGCTCTTGAAGCACTGACACCAGCTGTAGTCCACTCTTTGTGAATCCCCCCCAAATTCTTGAATGGCCTTTGTTTCACCATCCTCTCAAGGCTGCTGTTATCCCCGTTGCTTGTGCACCTTTTTCTACCACACTTTTTCCTTTCACTCAACTCTCCATTATATGCTCGGATTGAGCACTCTGAACAGCCAGCTTCTTTAGCAATGACCTTTTGTGACTTACCCTCCTTATGGAGGGTGTCTATGACTGTCTCCTGGACAACTGTCAAGTCAGCAGTCTTCCTCATGATTGTGTAACCTACTGAACCAGACTGAGAGACCAAATAAAGGCGTATAACACGCACCCCAAGTTTAGGTGGGAATTTTAAGGAAAAAAACTTTTAGGAGGGAAGTTTAAGGAAAAAAACTTACATTTAAATGCCCATCAATGCAGCCTTATCAGTGTCCATCTGCAGCTTTGTCAGTGTCAGTGTAGCATTGTCAGTGTCCAGCTGTAGCCTTGTCCATCATTGCAGCCTTGTCAGTGTACATAATTTCAGCCTTGTCAGTATACATCATTGCAGCCTTGTCAGTGTATATAATTTCAGCCTTGTCAGTGTACATCATTGCAGCCTTGTCAGTGTCCATCATTGCAGCCTTGTCAGTGTACATCATTGGTTGGCATCCACTGATTGGCTTGTGCTGTGACTAATCACAGCACAGCTGGCGTTCCCCCCAGATTAACCTGGCACAAGCAAACAGCTACTAAAGTCAATAAAGCTCCTGATCTGCATAATTGTTCCTGGTCAATGACCCGAAAAGTATTGAAGCCTTTGGATTAGAATGACAGTCAGCAGGCTCTGTACTTTCTCTTCACAGGCTTTTTTTAACCATTTCAATACAGGGCACTTTTACACCCTTCCTGCGCCGACCAATTTTCAGCTTTCAGCACTCTCACACTTTGAATGGCAATTACTTAGTCGTGTTACAAAATTTTTATAATTTTTTTCTCATGAATAGAGCTTTCTTTTGTTGGCATTTAATCACCCCTTTGTTTTTTTTATTTTTTGCAATATAAGCGGAAAAAGAGCAAACATTTCGAAAAAAACACACTTTTTTTAGTTTCTATTGTAAAATTGTGCAAATAAGTAATTTTTCTTCAAAATTGGGCCAAAATTTATACTGCTACATATTTTTGGTAATAATAACCCAAATTAGTGGATATTATTTAGTCTGTGTGAAAGTTATAGAGTCTACAAGCTATGGTGCCAATCATTGAAAATTGATCACTACTGATGTACTGACAGCCTATCTAATGTCTTGAGATACTAACAAGCCAGGATAGTACAAATACAGTACCCCCCAAATGACCCCTTTTTGGAAAGTAGACAATCCAAGGTATTTAGTAAGAGGCATAGTGAGTTTTTTGAAGTTGTAGTTTTTTCCCCACAATTCTTGGGAAAATTAAGATTTTTTTTTTTTTTACACAAAATTGTCATATTAAGTTAATTTAATTAAGTTAAGTTAATTAAGTTATTTCTCTTACACAGCATATGCATACTTGAAATTACACCCCAACATACATTCTGCTATTCCTCCTGAGAATAGCGATACCGCATGTGTGAGACTTTTGCACAGCCTGGCCCCATTCAGACGCCCAACATCCAAGTAACACCTCCAGGCATTTTAGGAGCATAAATTACACATCTAATTTGATGATGACCTATCATGCTTTTGAAGGCCCTGGAGCACCAGGACAATGGAATTGCCCACAATATGACCCCATTTTGGAAAGCAAACACCCCAACGTATAATTTATGAGGCATTAGGAGTCTTTTGAATGGTTAATTTTTTTCCAGAAGTTTTTGGAAAATTCTGGAAAATAAAAAAATTCTAAACGAAGTTGTCCATTTATAAGATATCTCCAACACATAGCATGTACGTAACAAAAATACCACCCCAAAATACATTCTGCTACTTCTCCTGAGTATGGCGATACCACATCTATGAGACTTTTACACAGCCTGGCCACAAACAGAGGCCCACCATTGAAGTATCACCTCCAGGCGTTCTAGGAGCATAAATTACACATCTAATTTCATTCCTACCTATCACACTTTTCAAGGCCCTGGAGCACCAGGACAATGGAAACGCCCACAAAATTACCCCATTTTGGAAAGCAAATACCTGGGTGGATTTGAATTAAATCAGGTCGATTTAAATCACGATTTAAATCACTAGTAAAAAAGCTTGATTTAAATCAACTTGATTTAAATCATAATTTTTAAAGAGCAACAGTCATCTCAGTCCCGCAACGGCTCCTCCTCTGACTCCCTCTTGACTCACAGACAGTTCCATTCACTTTAATGGGATGGCTGGTGATGCGGCAGTGACACAACAAGGTGAAGGACATGGCGGCAGCAGGTGAGTGGGTGCGAGCTAACAGGCACTGCCGTGATGGATCTGAAATGACAGGTGCTCTTTAAATGTAAGGACTTATTCTTGCTGGTAGTTATAATCTTTAATACTTGCAAACAAAATGAAGGTTTCCTATTTAGAATAATAAGCAAAATACATTCTGCTAAGAAAAGGGTAAACAAAAGTTGACCTGCGGTTTTAGTAGTGCAGTGGTCCACAGTGGAGAGCATTGGTCCAAGCAGCAGGCAGGAACATGGACAGCGACAGCAAAACAGGCATCAGGCAGGAATACTGCCCATAGTCAGTGCAGGTAGAGATATTGTCAGCACAGCCAAAACATTGGTCCCGGTAGCAGGCAGGGATGTGGTCAGCAGCAGC
This sequence comes from Lithobates septentrionalis, assembly GCA_037952835.1. Lineage (NCBI taxonomy): Eukaryota > Metazoa > Chordata > Amphibia > Anura > Ranidae > Lithobates > Lithobates septentrionalis. The sequence continues at coordinate 656,293 of JBBDGP010000653.1, read as the reverse complement.
GAAAGGATTGTCCATGCAGCAGGCAGGAATATTGTCCATTGTTAGTAGAGGCAGCAGGCAGAGATAGCTATCAGTACAGCCAAAGTATTGGTTCAGGCAACAGGCACATGCTGCATAAAAAGTCCTGGGTCAGTGCAGGCAGAGATATCGTCAGCATAGCCAAAGTATTTGTCCAGGCACCAGCGGGACCATCAAGCTTAGGGCCATGGTCAGGAAAGAATCGGGACAGGGGTAGAGGCTTCTTCCACCCAAATCGCTTTGAAGCCTCCGAACTCCAGACCCTGTTCTGGAAATTACAAAACAAAGAGAAAACCAAAAACATTTTTTCTCAACTCAGAACACATATGTGAAACCCCTGTGTAGCAGGGTGAAAGAGAAGTCTAAGTGGCAGGCAAAAACATGGTGTACAGGCCAAGGTGAGTGCAGGTAAAAGGTAGAAATAGACGATAGGCAGAGGCATAGTCAATACAGTCCAGGGTCAGTTGACGTGAAAGGCAGAAACATGGCAGATAAACAATGCAGACGGAAGGCAGAGGCATAGTCAATAAACAGGCCAGGGTCAGTTCACATGGAAGGCAGTGATATGGTTGGTTGAGGCACCAGGGAAATATTCAGTATAGAAATTGAAAACGGGGAAATGGCAGTCTATTAGAAATATGGGGTAATAGATTACGAGAGTGTGATAGTGTCTAAAGCACTCTCCGTTGCAAAGGCCAGGTTGGGAGGGACATAGGGGACAATGGAAACTGGTGGCTTTCCTAATGCCGCGTACACACAACCGGACTTTACGCCATACTTTGCCCGAATGAACGGACTTGCCTACACAAGATGAACCAAAGTCTGACGGATTCGTACGTGATGACGTACGACTGGACTAAACAAGGAAGTTCATAGCCAGTAGCCAATAGCTGCCCTAGCGTCGTTTTTTGTCCGTTGGACTAGCATACAGACGAGCGGACTTTTCGACCGGACTCGAGTCCGTCGGATAGATTTGAAACATGTTTCAAATCTAAGTCCGTCAAACTTTTGAGAAAACAAAGTCTGCTGGAGCCCACACACGATCGAATTGTCCGACGAAATCCGGTACGCCAGACCAAGTATGCCGTAAAGTCCGATCGTGTGTACGCGGCATAACTCCTCTTTTGGTGCACACCCAACATTTTTTTGGCATCTTCTTCCGGTTGCTAATGATGGAATATTGTCAGGAAAATGGCGCTCATGCAGCCTGTTCACAAAATCAGAGCTTTCTAGGGGGGGGGGAAACCTTGCTGATAGATCAGGGCAGTGACAACGTCTTGAATAAATTTTAGGAAGGTGTTGGGTAATTCCGTTGATTTTTGATAGGTGATGAGTGTATTATAAATGGCCAAATGAAAAAAGTAAAATTGCGACTTTTTTATACCAGAAGAGGGACTTACGTGTTGATAGATATGGCTGCCGCACTTGATCGTTTAAATGCACCCCCCGAAAGGTATTGTACTCGTGGATACAGCAAGGCTTTTGAACAGGACCGCGTCTTCCACCGAGCTGTCATCGTGGATGGTGGACATGATATACACATCTTTCCTATCCCTCCAATTCACGGCCAACACTTCCTCGGTCCTCAGGCTTGCTGATTCCCCCCTTTGTAGTCTTGTGGTGACTAGATAGTGTGGGAAGCCCTTCCCATTTTTTCTTGATGTAATGCAGGCCAAATTTTTTTGAAGGTATAGATGGCAGAAAAGGGGCAAACTAGTATAATAATTGTCCATTTAAATGTGATACCCCTTTTGGAAGAGTGGGAATGCCAACTCCCAGACAATTTATCCACTTATTCCCATGTACGTTGGACACTCAGGGGGCTGGATCTGGGAGTCTTTGCCTTCGTACACGCGAAAGGCATGCACATATCCAGTAGGTCTTTCACAGAGCTTGTTGAGCTTTAATTCGTACCTAGCTCTCTTACTGGGGCTATACTGCTTGAATCCTCACCTGTCTGTGAAATGGAACAGGGATTCGTTCACAGAGATGTTCTGGTCAGGGATATAAAGTTGGGCAAACCTCTTGGAAAAAAAAATCAATTAGGGGGGGAAATTTTTATACCATTTATCAAAGTTTTTAGTTAAAGTGTCACTAAACCCAGGACCCTGCATCACTATATCTGGTCTCCCACAGTACACAGAACATGGAAATGCAATTATGTTAGTAAATATATACTACTATATACCTTTTCTCATCAGCAGTATATAGCATTATATAGTCTTGTGACTTCTATCAGTGCTTGGTTAAAGCTTGTAGGAGGAGCTTTCATACTGGACTGGCTGTCCTATCAGGATGCAGGACCCCTGACCCTCTGTCTGGATGATGCCGATTGGCCCTGTGCTGATCACATGTACTACTACTCTCCCAAGAAAAAAAATAAAACTCTCTAACATTACACATAAAACTGAGCATGTGCAGCATGATTCCAGTAATTCTGTCTTATCCGGACATGTTTTGGAGTCAGTGCAAGAAGGGGAGGATCTGTGCATACAGGATCAAGCAGCCTTTTTATACAATGCAGAGGGTTAACCCCTTAGGTTCCACAGTGAGTATAACAAGCATGCTATACTTCATATACAGACTGATTTTATTGTTGTGGGTTTAGTAACACTTTAACTTTATTGCTATCACAAGTCCCCTTGTGATAGTTTTGGGCAGTGATGGGTCCTCTTTATGGAGGCATCAGCAGTTTATTAGACCCTTGATGTCTCCCCCAAGGCAGCTAATCAAGCAAACATCTGAAACCAGAAGTGAAAAAATATTGTAACTTCTGGATCAATTCTGGAGAGGAGAGGGTAGAACAGTTGTTCCTTGCTCTCCTCTGTGGAAGGCAGTCCTGGCCGCTTACTGTGGTCTCGGGCTTGCCAGAGGAAAAGAAATGCGGGAGCAGTGGGAGGGGGGGGGGGGTCCCTCTGTAAAAGTGATCGGATGGCTTTAAAGCTACCGGGATCACTTTTACAAAACAACTGATCGCCGGCTGATAATAAAACAGCACCATGGTCTTGTAGTAGCCATTTGATGACGTTTATATACATACGTCGGTCAGCAAGTGGTTAAAACAAGGATAAGTGCACTTCAACTTGTATATACTTGCCTCAGTCAGCACTGAAAGAAGATACCTTGGTCTTCTCATGTTGTCTTATATCACACTGGTAGAGGTAAAATATAGCAGTCAGGTGATACGTAGGTGCCATCCCCATTCACAGAGGTGACGCTGATATAAAATGACTCATTTGCGAGTGTGAACTAGTTAGTGCTTACAATAATTATCTGACACATGAATCAAACTAATAGGCTGCTACATCCATTCACGTCTGCTTCTGGAAAGCAAGAGATACGCAGCACAATGTTTCCGCTACCTGTAGGATGGGGATATTTTTAGCGAGAACGCAATCGTTTGCTAAATCTATTTACCGGAAACTGTCAAGGCTTTAAAACAAATTATACGTATCAATACAGCTGCCGCATTTTTCTTTCACCCAACTGCAAAACATATTTATGATGATTTCATAAAATGTACTGCTGAAACGTTTTGATAAAGCACGTTCCAAAATAATTTAGCTGCGGGATCCAATCTGATAGATGGGGGGGGGGATAAAGAATGAGAAAGGGCTCTTTAATGCACATTAATGCATCAACAGCGTTATTAAACACTTTTATTTGAGACGCATGGCACAGGCATTCAAGACACGTCGGGAAATGCTCCTCAAACGTTATTTCTTACAAAATGGGAAATGATCACCTTTTACACTTTGCAATTGTACCTTAAATGTGCTATAAATGGCATAGCAGCGTTTACAGTCAGGGCTGGATTTACATCTCAGGTGCCTATAGAGAGAATTCTAAAGCACCTCCTCAATAAAAAAAAAAAAGACTGTGATGCCGCGTACACATGAGCGGACTTTTTCGACCGGACTGGTCCGACGGACTATCCAACGGACTTTCGGCGGACTTCTAACAGACTTTCCCAACGAAGGGACTTGCCTATACACGATCACACCAAAGTCCGAGGGATTCGTACGTGATGACGTACGACCGGACTAAAATAAGGAAGTTGATAGCCAGTAGCCAATAGCTGCCCTAGCATCGGTTTTTATCCGTCGGACTAGAATACAGACGAGCGGACTTTTCAATAGGAACTGGGTCCGGCGGAGTTCCGACTTAAGATTTGAAACATGTTCCAAATCTAAAGTCCGTCAGATTTTCGACCGAAAAAGTCCGCTGCAGGTCCGATGAAGCCCACACACGGTCGAATTGTCCGCCGGACTCGGCCTGTCGGACCAGTCCGGTCGAAAAGTCCGCTCGTGTGTACGCGGCATGAGACAAACTTTTTTTTGCTTGATAAAATAGTACAAATCCTTTCTCCCAAATCCCACCCCCAGCACAAATCCCCCCCCCCCCCAAAAAAAATCCCTCTCCTAGCACAACCCCCTCCCCACTCAAATCCCTCTCTTCCTCTCCTATCACAAAGCTTCCCCCCCAAATCCACCCTCCTAGCACAAATCCCCTCAAATCCATCCTCTTAGCCTCACAAATCTGTGCCCCATCCTCACAAATCCCTGCCCCACCCAATGCTCCCCTCCTAGCACAAATCTTCCCCAATTCTGCCCCCTAACACATACGCCCCCCCCATTCCTGCTTCTAGCACAAATTCCCCCTCCTTAACCCCCATTACCCTTCCCTTCCCACCCCAATCTTTCAGGAGTAGTGAGGAGGTGCAGGTCCTCTGTGCCCCCCCAGGCTGCCCCCCCCCATGAACATTATACCCACGCCAGCTGCAAGTTTGGACTGGAGAAGCGTCTGCTAGGAGAGAGCTGGGATAACAGCGCTCCTTTCATACAGCAAATAACACAGGATCCTCTTAGATTGGACAGTACACGGCGTGATTACCCGTCCCCTTCCTCCTCCAAGGACTGATCTGTGATCGTTCAGCTGAACTCGCACAATTTAATTTCCGCTGTCAGTGTGAACCTGGGCTCAACTTTGCTGGAAACACAGTGTTCAAATCTAGTTACAATTGATAATGAAGATCTGCTGGCACGGATTATACAGGGTTATTCATGGCAAACACAGCTGCTCAGCACCTTCAAACAACAGAGAAATACCTAGGATTTTTTCTTGCTAGAGGGTCTAAAATAGAGCATCTAAAAAAGGTAAACTGCAATTTTTAAATATTGTTTTTTAAAGTGATATTCAAGTTTTTTTTAAACTAAAATAATAAACATGTTATACTTTCCTGCTCTGTGCAATGGTTTTGCACAGAGCAGCCCCAATCCTCCTCTTCTCGGGTCCCCCACCAGCGTACCTGACTCCTCCTGTTCTCCAAGTGCCCCCATTGCAAGCCGCTTGCTATAGAGCCACTTGTTCTTTCTCGCTGTCCATTGACACACAAAGTGGGGCTCTGCCCCATTCCCTCCATACTGGCTGTGATTGACAGTAGCGGAAGCCAATGGCTCCCACTGCTGTTTCTGAGCCAATAAGGCGGAAGAGAACTGAGAAAGCCTCTTGTGCCCATCGCTGTATCGAGAACGGGCTCAGGTAACTATAAGGGGGTGGAGCTGCATGCAGAAAGTTTTTTACCTTAATGCAGAGAATGCATTAACCTCCCTGGCGGTTTTCCCGAGTGTGGCTCGGGGTTAAATTTCAGTACCCTTAGCGGTAACCCCGAGCCACACTCAGGATTGCATTGCAGGATCCTGGTGCAGGTTACCTGCCTTGTCCCCAGGATCCTGCGATGTCCCCCCGCTGTGTCTGTGGGCTCTGTCCTCCGCCCCATGCCTCTGTGTGCCGGGCTCCGTTCCATGCGAGCGTCGCAACGCACGGGGGTGGAGCCCAGGCAGCAAACTAAAAAAATAGAGAATTCATAACACATACAGTACTGTAATCTTACAGATTACAGTACTGTATGAAATCAATTCACATCCCATTTGTCCCTAGTGCTTTGTCCAGTGCCCTGAATGCAGTGTTATATTATAAATACTGTTCTTTCTGCCTGGAAACTGGAGATTGTCCATAGCAACTAAAAAGTGCCCCTTTATGTCAAAAGTGGTTTTAGACCAGCTAGAAAACAGCGATAGTAAATTAGAACACTTGCAGAATTGAGCGATAGTGAATCATGGGGAAATTCATTTTAATATTATAATATTAATTTTTTTTATAATTATTTATAGTTATTTATTATATTATAATTTATGATTTTGCATTTCAAACTTTATCATACCCGGGATATCTACTAGACTCTTGTTTGGACAGATTTACGTGTGTTATTGCTAAGAATTACAGGCCTACAATATAAAACGCCAAATTTTTATACAAAACAAGTGTACCGCTTTGAGACGCAAAGATATGACATAATCATACCGCCAGGGAGGCTACGATAAAAAAACCTTCTATCTTTACAACCACTTTACATTTGTTATGTACAGTAAATGGGGACATGCTACAAATATAAAGTAGGTGCTATCCTAATTTGGCTGCAGAAGTGGAAAAATGCTTTACTGTAGAAATAAATGAGCTTGTTTGTTGTAAGTGACAAGATTTTAAGAGTTGTAATTGTACCTCTCTTGCTATTTGTCATTGTATGGTTGAACGTATGTTGTTGAGCACAACTTGGCACAGCTAATGAGTGATTCAAGCTGGCAGGCAGATGTTAGCAGGGAAAAGCATATGCTTACATTGCTGGTGGCTTTTATTACAATTGAACATTTCTCTGCGGGCAGAAAAACGTGAACACAAAGACACACTGGTGATGGCGGGGGGGTCATGTCTTCCAGCTTTATGAGTTTATTGGCTAGGTTCTGCTTCCCCCTTTCTCTCCACATGCTGTGGAATTATAGATAGAAAACAACTGGGTGTAATCACTTTATGTAATAGGTGGGCTGCATTCATCCTGTACTATAATCCGTCCATTAGGAGCAACTAAAGAGTGCAAGTCTTTTGTTGGCTATTAATATGGGTCAAAATAAACACTAGAGCAGTAGGACTTTATTTTGAACTATAACCGCTATTGTTGGAGACATATGTACATTAAAGTAAATCTCTGCTTTCCCATACAGTTGGTTCATTTTAAAAAAGGATCCAAAAATCTGGAAGCTGTGCCCAAAAAAAGGCAAGCACAGGGCACAGGGCTAGTTACCAGTATTGCCCATAGTTTGTTGATGATCTTTTCCCAATCAATTGTTTATCAATATTCTGCATTGTGTCTTTGTAGAGGCAGAGCTTTACATCCTCATTTAAAAGCTGGGCTCCTGATGACTAGTGATTTGATAATTACAGGCATACCCCACTTTTAAGTACACAATGGGTTTATTTACTAAAGCTGGAAAGTGCGAAATCAGCCTCACTTCTGCATGGAAACCAATGAGCTTCTGGGTTTTATTACCAAAGCTTAATTGAACAAGCTGGGGTTAGAAGCTCATTGGTTTCTATGCAGAAGTGAGCCTGATTTCGCACTTTCCAGCTTTAGTAAATAAACCCCATTGTGTACTTAAAAGTGGGGTATGCCTGTAGTAGGGAATATTCAAATGGCAGCAGGAGAAGTTCGCAAAGCACAGATCCATGGAATAAAATAGAGGATAAGTCCACCTTTGTAAAACAAAAATACATTTACATATTTTTTGCAGGTAAAAAATGTGCATTTATCATTTTTTTTCCTAGGAGCCTGCAAAGCATTGCACCCGTGATCAAGCAGCATAGTTGTGACATCCCCAAATCTCAAACTCTTATGAGACGGACGATCACAGGCAGAAAGACTCAGATAATCTCACACTGCAGATATACAGTTATGAGACTGAAGCCAGTGGCGAGCCTAGGCACACTCCCATACCAGGAAGAGCACTAAACAGGCAAAGCATTGGGTACTTTAACCACTTAAGCCCCGGAAGGATTTGCCCCCTTAATGACCAGGCCATTTTTTTCGATACAGCACTACGTCGTTTTAACTGACAATTGCGTGGTCGTGCGACGCTGTACCCAAACAAAATTAACATCCTTTTTTCCCCACAAATAGAGCTTTCTTTTGGTGGTATTTGATCACCTCTGCGGTTTTTATTTTTTGCGCTATAAACAAAAAAAGAGCGCCAATTTTGAAAAAAAAGCTATATTTTTAACTTTTTGCTTTAATAAATATCCCCCCCCCCCCCCCCCCAAAAAAAAAAATTTCTTCCTTAATTTAGGCCGATATATATTCTTCTACATATTTTTGGTAAAAAAAATGTCAATAAGCATATATTGGTTTGCGCAAAAGTTATAGAATCTACAAAATAGGGGATATATTTATGGCATTTTTATTATAGTTTTTTTTTTTTACTAGTAGTGGCGGTAATCTGCGATTTTTAATTGGGACTGCGACATTGCGGCGGACAAATTGGACACTTTTGACACTTTTTTTGGGACCAGTGACATTTATACAGCGATCAGAGCTAAAAATAGCCACTGATTACTGTATAAATGTCACTGGCAGGGAAGGGGTTAATACTAGGGGCGATCAAGGGGATAAATGTGTGTCCTAGGGACACCAAGTTAGTTGGGAACACTAGGCACCGGAAGTGACGTGGGCGAACTCACAGCTCGTTTTTACATGCCTGTTTGATTCTTATTGTGAGTACCTTGATTTACTTTTGTTGTTACCAAAAAAATACTTGAAACTACTACACTATTGTGCATCCCTCTTCACATTTCCCCATGCCCCACTGCGTGGCTTATTTGATGCAGACACACCAGGGACAAAAAAGGGGACTCTGATTTCAGATTAGAGACATACACCAGCGGAGCCGGATACGCCAGACTGGGAGATTGCCAGGGGACATACTGGTTCCATAGAGAGATATACCCACATGCTGTTACATTACGGTAAGGTAAGGGGACATCTACACATTACGCTGCACAGGAACTAGGAAGTCACTTGCCATCAGCACCCTATGCCAGAGAATTGTCACCAGCAGCAACACTTTATTATTTTTTGCTGATACTGTTAATATACAGTCACCATCCATCCTGCACTTTATATTTTTTATACTTTATGGACACTATTCATTTTATTTGTTTTCACCTATGAAAAGCCTGTTGCACATATTTATATGTATATATTTTTATGTGATACGTCGTTATACGTTTTTTAGGATTTGCTATGCATTTATCATAGGAATTGCATCTTGTAGGGCACTTTTTACTGAGCCTTGTTTTTCCCCCCAATTTTGCACACCACGAGGATATATTTTATCAATGTTTTATCCAATGAAGAATAAGTTGAGCATTTGATACGCCTTCTTTATATTGTCAAGGATTCGACGTACATTGACCATAGGATATTGCTTCTTTTAAGTATAACTTTTATTGAGCACTTTTGCACTTTATTTGCACATTATTCATTTTACAGCGCAGCACTACCTTTATTTTATAAATGTTCAAACATTCCCATAGACACACACCTAAAACTTGTGGACAGCCTTCCAGAAGAGTTGAAGCTGTAATAGCTGCAAAGGGTGGGAGAGCTCAATATCGAACCCTATGGACCAAGACTGGGATGCCATTAAAGTTCATGTGCGTGTAAAGGCAGGCGTCCCAATACTTTTGGTAATATGGTGTATCGCCTGAGTTTCTGGAATAATGGGGCCTGCTGCAATGTTTAACAGTGACAGTATTGTATGCATGGTAACTTGCTAGAAGACAGGTGACTCTACGATTAAGCCCTATATGAGAGGCAAAACATGTTAGAGGAGCAAAGCTAGGAGGAGTTTGGGCTGAAGCCGTAACTTTACCTTTCTAAATGGCTGGATTCTGGTGTGGGGTGTTTCTAACTTTTGTCTTCAGAACTGTTTCAGCTAGCTTGGATGAGTTTGTTTAAACTTCAGGACCAGATCTGTACTCTGGACTACAGGTGTGGGTCACACATAATAACTTACTATTTCACTTTTGTTCATAGAAGCTAAAAGGACTTGGTCTGTCCTTATGCCGCATACACACGAGCAGACTTTTCAGCATCACAGGTCCGACGGTCTTTCCGACGGACTTTCGACGGAGTTACGATTGACTTTCGTACGACCGGACTTGCCCACACACGAAGGGACTAAAGTCCGTTCAAAAGTCTGTTGGTTTGAACGTGATGACGTATGAAGGGACTGGAATAAGGAAGTTCATAGCCAGTAGCCAATAGCTGCCCTTGCGTCCTTTTTTGTCCATCGGACTAGCATACAGACAAACGGATTTTTTCGACCGGACTCAAGTCCGTCGGAAAGATTTGAAACATGTTCGAAATCTAAAGTCCGTCTGATTTTCGACAGAAAAAGTCAGCTGAAGGTCCGATGAAGCCCACACACGGCCGGATTGTCCGACGGATTTGTTCTGTCGGACCAGTCTGGTCGAAAAGTCCGGTCGTGTGTACACGGCTTTGGAAAGAAATTGGAAACTCTTTCTCTGCATCAAAGGTGTCTGTTATCACCTTTTAGGACATCAAAATTTATGGCCACCCCAGATTAAAGCCCAATTACCAGAATTGAGGGGAAAAAAACTTGGAGCTCCCAGCACTGCAAGTGTTGTGACGTCACTGCAAGTGCTGCAAGTATTCTTGTGACGTCTAGGGGGAGATGAAAAGGCTGTATTACCTACCACTGCTCTGGCAGGCTCCAGGAGTGATAGTCTGCAAGCAAGGAAGTGCAGGAGGAGAAGAGGAGATTGTACAGTGGGGACGGAAAGTATTCAGACCCCCTTCAATTTTTCAGTCTTTGTTATATTGCAGCCATTTGCTAAAATCATTTAAGTTCATATTTTTTTCCTCATTGATGTACACACAGCACCCCATATTGACAGAAAAACACAGAATTGTTGTCATTTTTGCAGATTTATTAAAAAAGAAAAACTGAAATATCCCATGGTCCTAAGTATTCAGATCCTTTGCTCAGTATTTAGTAGAAGCACCCTTTTGAGCTAATACAGCCCTGAGTCTTTTTTGGGAAAGATGCAACAATCCTCTGCCATTCCTCCTTGCAGATCCTCTCCTGTTCTGTCAGGTTGGATGGTAAACGTTGGTGGACAGCCATTTGTAGGTCTCTTTAGAGATGCCCAATTGGGTTTAAGTCAGGGCTCTGGCTGGGCCATTCAAGAACAGTCACGGAGTTGTTGTGAAGCCACTCCTTCGTTATTTTAGCTGTGTGCTTAGGGTCATTGTCTTGCTGGAAGGTAAACCTTCGGCCCAGTCTGAGGTCCTGAGCACTCTGGAGAAGGTTTTCGTTCAAGATATCTCTGTCCTTGGCCGCATTCATCTTTCCCTCAAATGCAACCAGTCGTCCTGTTTCTGCAGCTGAAAAACACCCCCACAGCATGATGCTGCCACCAGGTGATGAGCAGTGCCTGGTTTTCTCCACACATACCGCTTAGAATTAAGGCCAAAAAGTTCTATCTTGGTCTCATCAGACCAGAGAATCTTATTTCTCACCATCTTGGAGTCCTTCATGTGTTTATTTAGCAAACTCCATGCGGGCTTCCATGTGTCTTGCACTGAGGAGAGGCTTTCGTCGGGACACTCTGACCTAAAGCCCCCGACTGGTGGAGGGCTGCAGTGTGGGTTGACTTTCCACAACTTTCTCCCATCTCCCGACTGCATCTCTGGAGCTCAGCCACAGTGATCCTTGGGTTCCTATTTACCTCTCTCAACAAGGCTCTTCTCCCCAGATAGCTCAGTTTGGCTGGACGGCCAGCTCTAGGAAGGGTTCTGGTCATCCCAAACGTCTTCCATTTAAGGATTATGGAGGCCACTGTGCTCTTAGGAACCTTAAGTGCAGCAGAATTTTTTTGTAACCTTGGCCAGATCTGTGCCTTGCCACAATTCTGTCTCTGAGCTCTTCAGGCAGTTCCTTTGACCTCATGATTCTCATTTGCTCTGACATGCACTGTGAGCTGTAAGGTCTTATATAGACAGGTGTGTGGCTTTCCTAATCAAGTCCAATCAGTATAATCAAACACAGCTGGACTCAAATGAAGGTGTAGAACCATTTCAAGGATGATCAGAAGAAATGGACAGCACCTGAGTTAACTATATGAGTGTCACAGCAAAGGGTCTAAATACTTAGGACCATGTGATATTTCAGTTTTTCTTTTTTAATAAATCTGCAAAAATGTCAACAATTATGTCTTTTTCTGTCAATATGGGGTGCTGTGTGTACATTAATGAGGGAAAAAAAAAGAACTTAAATGATTTTAGCAAATGGCTGCAATATAACAAAGAGTGAAAAATTTAAGGGGGTCTGAATACTTTCCGTCCCCACTGTATATACCGTGGTGTATATAGTTGGTCACAAATTTTGATTGTCAATTACTTGGGCATCTCATAAGTTCCTATCCCCAGCCAAGTTAAATTCCCCTCAATGAAAAAAAGTGCAAGGACTGCTCTCTTGTCTCTGAATGCTTGGAAAGTGCGTGCCTGGCTGGGCAAGGTGACAGACAGACCACTACATTCAACAGCCCCTACGGCGGTACCGCTACACTGCATTGTATATTGAGGAGGCAGCTGTGCGACCGCAGTCAGTGCCTCTTACAGAAGAAGCTTTGTGGGGCTGATCGCACAGCTGGAGAGACCCTGCTGAATTGTGGAATAAGCTAAATCCACTGGAAGGGTAGTTTTTTCTTGTACCCGGAGTTGGTCTTTAAAGCCCTTTTGACATTTCACACATCTTTTCTTTAAAGTTCTTTAACACTATATGTTATGATTTGTAACTGATTCTCACTTGGAAATCTCCTGAGGTACATCTTTTCTCCCAAAGGAAACATGCTTCCTGCCCTCCCACTCCAGTTCTCTATGCTGGTTTAAATTAATAATGACCACATGCCTTATAACAATTATCCAGCATACTTGTAAGGTTGAGAAATATAAGGGGTGTGCCTGACCTGGTCTGTTAGATTACACAGCGCATAGGAAAATGTGGTCAAGCTCTGGTGCCTATTGGACTTCACAGTAATATTTAGACACACTGCACAACTGATATAACAGGAAAGTGGGTGGCAAGAGATTAAAATTGAGGTTGTTTGTAAAATGTCAATCTGATGCAATATCAATTTCTTTGACTTTATTATTTATTATACTCATGCGTATAAAGTCATATGGACACTAAAACTAAACCCTCTTTGTACACTTCAGAAAACACACATTTTATTGACAGCTAATGTAACATTCTTTCTTGAGTGCCAGGTTATAAAAAATGTATGCTGATTCTAACTTGGAAATCCCCTAAAATACATATTTTATCCCAGTGAAAACACACTTCCTGCCCTCCCACTCCAGTGCTCTATGCTGGCATAGATTAGTAATGGCCACACCCCTTATCACAATCCTCTAACATAGTTATAGGGTTGAGAAAGATAGGGGGTGTGTCTTACCAGGTCTGGTAAGACACAGCGCATAGGAAAATGTGGTCATGCTCTGGTGCCTATTGAACTTCCCAGTTATATTTAGCCATACTGCGCAACTGACATAACAGGAACATGGAGGCAAGAGTATACAAACTGAGGTTGTTAGTAAAATGTCAATCTGATGCAATATCTATTTCTTTGACCTTATTATTTATTATGCTCATGCGTAGTCAAATGCACATTAAACCTGAACCCTCGTCGTAGACACTTCATAAAACACATATTTGATTGACAGCTAATGAAACATTCTTTCTTGAGTGCCAGATTCTAAAAAATGTATCATTCTTTGTATTTTTGCTAACATTACACCTTTTACATGTATAAGAACCTCTTTTGTGGAACAAATACATTAACTAGGGTTTTTACACTACAGTGACTGAAAAATGAAGAGGGTTACCTGAGGATACAGTCTGCAGTCAAAAATCTGAAATTTTGTGAAATAATTTGTTATACAGACTTTGTAGTTACATATGGTCCAGCTTGGATAATGCCAGTTTCAGTTATATTTCTTTCCTTCTCTCTTTCTATTAGTAGAACGCCTGATTTGCCAAATTTGCATAAAGTGTAATGAAAAATTTGTGGCATTAAACACAAAAGCAAACATTTTATTATATTGCAGTTTACCACTTCTTAGATGTGATGGCTGCATTTCATTTTAAGGCTTAATTTAATATATAAGCAAGCCCGTGTTTAAAGGTGTGGGCAGCTGGCAACAGGGTAAATATACAGACCTTGAATATATAATATAATAAAGTGAAAGGTGCAGCACCTCAAAGAAATAAATAAAATAAGAAAACATTGAACATATATAAAATGGAAAATCAAACAATAATGTGCAGCAAAGATGACTGCAATAATATAAAGGTTGAAGTCCGTGATGTGCATCTTGATAAACATTGTGTAGCGCCCCCCTGAGTCCTCTAGAGGCAGGGTATGACCTCTAGAGGCAGGGAGTGAGCTAGCATTTAACCCAGGGCTGAGTCCATGGCTATAATGGGGAGCTTTGAACAAATATTGGGCGACAGTCACTTTTGATCTTTTCAAAGCTTTGATGTGGAACTTGAAAGATGGTAGTAGAAGAGAGGATAAGGGATCTCAGATACCAGTAGCAGATCACTTACAGACTCCTTGGATCCAGAAAAAGTACAGCTTCAAAGTACCAGAACCTTTAAGCCAACCCGGATACTGCAAACACATTTTCAGATGTAGAACAAGATCCAACTGCACAGTGTCCGAACCTTTAAGCCGACCCGGCAACACTACAAGCACATTTTGTAGGTGCGTCCTCCAAAGGAGTCACCAGGCCCTTCTGAGAGACCAGCCTTCATCCTGGCTCTCTCCAGCAAGGGTCCTCTCCTGGGTCTTCTCTATTTGGCTTGGCTTCTTCCACGCCAGGCAAGACAGCCTAAAGGCCACCTCAGGATTAGTAGGCCCCAGACGGGCTTCTGGGCCTACCTGCAGAGCTCACTTCAGGAGCACATCCCCAGGCCCGGAGGGCCTGAGGAAAGATAGAAAGCACATGGCCGAGACCAGATATATGTCATCTCCCAGAATGCAACAGTGGCCAAGAACCCCCTACTGGGCTGGCTGGAAGAAGAATAAATATATATAACTCAACCTAGTTGTACTATCTCATACTGGTCTGTGGTACCAGTGACACCCACTGGCGACAGTGAGAAATGCACAACCTAATTGATAATAGGGAAAGATCAGATAAACTGTACAATCAGTCTGAGCTGTCTACAGCCCAGCCAAAAACTAAAATGTACATGATAGCCCCAGTTTAGGACCAGGGGGCTACAATTGCAATATCTCTCACCAAATTGCTGTGACAATCCACCCTGCAAAAATATTAATTGGTGCCACACGTCCACCACCATATATGCACTCACCATGCGGGTGAACGCAGCCAACACAGCCTTAGTTGTACATCAACTCTGGGCTCTATAAGGACAATCACCAGCGGTTCCACAATTGTTTACCAAGGGGTGCCCAAACCAGGACAAAATACTCCTTTTGCTCCCCGTCTGCCTATGCACTTATTTTCCTGGATGTTCCTGCCCCAAGAAAAAATTGCTGAACTGGAATGTGTGGTGAAAGGCCCCTTCTACTTGCACCTTTATATTATTGCAGTAATTTTTGCTGCACATTTGATTTTTTAGGCTTTCCTTTTTCTATTTTCATCTAGTGATCCAGCCCAGAGGGCTGTTGTTTTTCAAAAGGACAAGCTCTCCAGCAGAATGTTTCAGTTACAGAGATGAGACAAATCATTTACATTAGCAGGGGTACTTACAATGATCAGCTTTTAGTTATTTATATAAACCCTTTATCCCAATGGGAAAAATTGTTTGCTGTAACTACTTGTGGGCTTAGATGGCTGCATTCATTTTCTTTTTTTAGGCTTTTTTCCTTAATTTCCACTTGATCAAGCAAGTAAGTCTGTTATTTTTTAGCTTCCTTTAACAGACCAAGCTGTCCAGCAAATATGTCAGTCAGTGGGCTGATACGAATCATTTACCACTGACAATGGTCAGCTTTTATTCATTTCATTCATTTATTGAATGTAGGTATAACTGAAAAAGTGGACTTTACTACCGCTTTAATTTTGTACTCAAGTCCATCTAAATCTGCTAGTCCATCTAACACTACCCTCATCCAGGGTGGAGACACTCTAATGGGGCGTACACACAGTCGGACTTTGTTCGGACATTCCGACAACAAAATCCTAGGTTTTTTTCTGACAGATGTTGGCTCAAACTTGTTTTGCCTACACACGGTCGCACAAAGTTGTCGGAATTTCCGATCGCCAACTACGCGGTCACGTCCACCACGTACGACGAGACTAGAAAAGGCCGGTTCAGAACCAAGCGCGGCACCCTTTGGGCTCCTTTTGATAATCTCGTGTTAGTAAAAATTTGGTGAGAGACGATTCGCGCTTTTTCAGACTCGTGGCTTTCAGATCGTTTTCTGCCGTTCAGTTTGTGCTTGTGGGTTTGTATCTGCTCTTCAGTGCGTGCAGCAAGTTCCGCGTGACTTTAGGTAGTCATTGTATTCTTGTTCGTTCGTTACTGGTTTTCAGGTCGCTCTTCACAGGCCTTGCTATTCTTCAGTGCGTTCTGTTACTTCGTTCTGAGCAGCCGACCGTTTTCTAGCCATGTTTCGTATGCGTACTCCTCGTAGAGTTCGTGCTGTGCGGGGGCTTGGTGTTGGGGTCCTGACCTTGACACAAGTCCAGTCCATGAACAGGGTGGGGAGGAGTTCATGGACCAAGAATTGGTTGCTTCAGCGTGACCAGTTCTGTCATATGCCTTTGCTCCGTGAGATCCGTGAGAATAATCCTGATGATTTCAGGAACTTTCTGCGGATGACGGACCCCGTATTTCACTGTTTGTTGGCTTCGCTGACCCCCTATATCAGCAGGCAGGATACCTGCATGAGGCAAGCCATCACTCCGGAGCAGAGGTTGGTCGCTACCTTGCGGTATTTGGCCACAGGGAGAACCCTGCAGGACCTCAAGTTCTCGACAGGCATCTCCCCCCAGGCTCTTCTTTGTGGACATTTACTGCTTGTGTTTGTTTGAGCTGACCCTGACAGAAATGTGTGGAGTCCATAAAATGGCGTGATTGGGTAACCTTACAAAGCACTGTTGGCTGTTATTTACTAAATGCAAAGACACTTTTCACTACAAGTGCACTTGCAACTGCACTGAAACTGCACTTGTAGTGCAAAGTGGATTTGCCCTTAGGAAATAACCCCCATTTTCTCATCAAACAACAATAACATCACCCCAAAAGTGTTGTAGCGTTGAGACAATAATCCACACATTCTTGATGAACAATGTTTTTAATACCAGCACAATCACATGTGCATTTACCAAAGGTTTTTCTGACAAACCGACATGTTTGTTGTATACCAATGTTTGTGGTGTCATTATCCAAAATCAAAATGTCCATTTTATAGAACAGGCCTGTGTAAAACCAACAAGAAAGACACAAATCTTGATCTTACAAAGTTCACATTTGGTAGAACCTGAAGGCTATATCAGACATGAGTATTTAGGAACTGTGTTTGATATTGCGTTCAGATGGGGGGAAATCACCCCAGGAAAAGCCAAATTTGGAAGATGCACAAAAATTTCACAATGTCAACATGTGCTACCTGCCATCACGGGGGATCAAGGGACGTGTTTTGGGAGAGAAAGCCCTTCCTCACCACTACTTTATTATTGAGGAAGGGGTTGCACCCCCAAAACGCGTCCATTGATCTCCCGTGATGGCAGAAAGCACATGTTGGCACACTGTGTGCATCCTCCAAATTTGGCTTTGGGAAAAATCACAAAAACATTTTGCACATTGTAGCACACAAAAGAAGAAAGTGATTTGGAGGGGCTTTAAACTCGCCCCAAAACATCAATGATGTTTTTATATTTTGGAATAACATCATTGATGTTTTGATTGATGATTTCCAATTGTAAATTACACCCCATGATCTCCCCGATCAGGATCTGGGCACTTTCGGATGTGAAAGGATCTGGATCCACAACCTCACGATCACCTAAAAAGAGAGGAAACCCAAAATAAATTTGGTTTAAAAAAAATGCCGCCATCCATCTCTTATGTGAGCCTGTGGTTGCAGGCACTCACCTGTTGTGGTGACTAGTTCCACCACGTCTTCTTCCTCCTGCTCAGATTGTGTTGGGGGGATTTCCCCTTCTTCCAGAGGGGGGGAGCTCTGGTCTCCTCGGATGAGGGGTGTCCTCCGAGTCTTTTCTCCCCTATGTAAAACCAAAATGGTATAATTAGCACACAGATATTTGATGGCAGAACTATAAAGATGAAACATTGCTTGGAAGTGGGGTACAATTGTCTGTTTTAGCCGAGTTCCAACATGTAATTTTATTAGTGTCCTTTGTCAAGCTGCAATACTTTACCTGTTTGGTACAAGCTTCACAGATGGAGACCCCCCTATAGTATACACTGGAGCACCTGTGTGGCCCCCCTAATAAAAATGGTGTTCTTGTGTCCCACACTAGTGCTCCAGCGTCCAGATGTGAAAACAGCTGCTCAGTGTCCTCTCCTTACACAGAATCTAGTTTGCATTTCATTCTAGTAACAAAGCCATCTACACAACCCAATTCTTTGAAGACAAGTATAGGGCCTCAAAATGGTGGCCAAATGCATATGGCCTAAACAATGGTATTTTATAGTCCGAAAGAAAAATGTGTGATCCGAACGAATAATGTGCCCATGAACATGAAAGTGGCCTTTTTAAACTGTACAACAGTTCCTAAAAGCACATGGAGCAGCACGAACGTAATAAACATAAAGAATAGGAACACAGCACAACTACTTACTTTTTTGCAGCACTCTCCGGATCTTTCTGTACTGCTCATGTTCTCGTAATTTGATGTCCGACCACCACTTCCTGAGCTGATCTTTCGATCGTCGTACCCCGAAATTCCGGTGCAGACTCCTGACCACTTTCGCCATGATCTTGGCCTTTCGGACATTGGGGTTGGGGTAAGGCCCATACTTCCAGTCATAGTCGGCCTTCTTCAGGATGTCCGCCATCTCCAACATCTCCCCAAAGGACATATTTGAGTCCTTAAATCTCCTTCTGGATTGGGACGTTTCAGGCTCCAGCCTTTCCTCCTCCTCCTCCTCGTTGCTACAATTAGCACGCACCTGCTGTCTATCCGCCATGTGCTCTTCCCCCACTGCGCTGAACGAAAAGGGGCGGGGAATAGAGTAGAAAGAAAGTTAGGGGCGGGCGGAGTTATACGCATGCGCAGTGTGTATAAAGCGTAACACGCGCGCGTCTTACGTACGATCTGTGAGCGGAGGAAGGCGCATCGGAGACGCCGATCATGCTAACGAAGGTAAGATCTAAACTTGGGCCTATACTGCTTCGAAATGGAAGCCTATATTGTAACAAGATTAGGGGAGTTTGGCCTGACATTAGGGTTTGTCTTGTGTTGTGTCTTGCAGAGAAAATGGATGGGTTCAACGACCACAATTTCCTGCCCCTGTTTATTGACAAGTACAGAGAGCTGCCCTGTCTGTGGCAGGTCAGACACCCCCATTATAACCACAAACAGAAGAGGCAGGCAGCGCTGGAGAAACTGCTGGAGTTGGTGAAGCCGGTGGTCCCCACAGCAACCATCCCTTATTTAAAAGCTAAAATTGGTGGCCTGAGGAGCACATATCTTAGGGAGCGCAAGAAGGTCACAGATTCCCAGAGGTGCAGCAGATGACGTTTATGTCCCCAGGCTGTGGTACTATGAGAGACTGCGATTTCTGTCAGACCACACTGAGGTCAGGGAATCCCTCTCCACTCTTCCTTCCACTCTTCCTTCCACCCCAGCTGAGGCTTACGATGTCCAACCTGGGCCTTCCAGCCAGGAAGAAGTGGAGGAGCCCAGCTGGAGTTAGGTATAGCATTCTTCTACAGATTTCTGGTCAATAAATAAATTATGTTTATTAGATGTTATTATTGATCACTAATTGCTGATTAAAAAAAGTGTTTTACATATCAATAGACAGTAGTGGGCACCCAAAATTGGGACAAGAATGAAAACTGCTGGGCTCACAATGATAGTCTGTTATATTTGTTAACATTCAATTTGCAGCAGTGAGGAGGTGAAAATTGTGTGTGATTGATGTAAAAAATACTAAAACTATGTCCCTTTTTCATACACAGGAAGACCTCAGCCAGGAGGAGGCTGTGGAATGTGGCAGTCAGGAGGAGGCGGGGATTAGTGGCAGCCAGGAGGAGGCGGGGCTAATTGGCAGCCAAGAGAAGCCTGGGACCAGTCGCAGCCTGACTGAGTCTCAGGTTCCTCCCCTCCGCCTGCCATACAAAAGGGCCAGGAAGGCCACTCCCAGTCCTGTGCAGGATTCAGCATACAGGCTGATCCAGGAGGCTTCTGCGTCCCTCAGAGCCTTCCCCAGTCCTGAAGAGGCCTTTGCCTGCATGGCTGCCACAAAATTGCAGGGCATGCAGGAGGGCCAATGCAGGATCTCTGAGGACCTGATTTATAAAGTGCTACGTAAGGGGGAGAGTGGGGAACTGACACCAAAGACGGATGTCATTGAGATGGACCATCCTCCTCCTCCTCCTCCTCCTGCTGCCACAACTCCACCACCACAGCCAAAGCCTGTAAGGAAGCGTGGAAGGAAGACCAAAGAGTGATTGCCCTTGGTTCAGTCTGGTCTGACAAAAGCTGCAGTCTCTCGTATGACCACAGCCTGGGGACACAGATGTCATCTGCTGCTTTCCGGATCTCTGGGACTTCTGGACCAGACTGCCCTCCCTAAGATATGGACTACTCAGGCCACCAATTTTGCTTTTAAATAATTGATGTCTGCCCTGGGGGTCCCAGGCTTCGCCAATTTCTGCAGTTTCTCCAGCGTTGCCTCCCTCTTTGTTTTTTTATAGTTGTGACCCCTTAATAAAAATTTTTTTGGGAAATTCTACTCTCCTGTGTGTGTTTTCATCCAAAAAAGACAGTTTGTTGGTGAGTATTCAGGTACATTTCTAAAGTACAATGTGAAATTAACAAGGGACAACAACACCAAACAATCTCCTACAGATTAAATAGAACAACATATTAATGGTGTTGTGGGAACTTGTCACAAAAAACACACAAACATTTTCGGGAGTACAAATCAAAATCACCAAAAAAAAAAAAAAAAGAAAAAAAAAAAAGAAACACAAAAAAAGATTCTACATTAAAGCCAAAAAAAAAAATATACAAAAATATGTTGTCAGATGTGAGAAATCAAAATATATTGAGGGAATCCCGATAAATAGTAACGAAATAAGTTTGTGAGAAGTGTGTGTGAATATGAGCAGCAAAACTACTTCATTCTTGTCACATTATAAAGAAGAAGAGAGTGCGCTGTATTAAACCATTTTGAACATTGCAGCGTGACGAAAGTGCTGTATCCATTGCGAACGCTAAGTTTACCAGAACGAGCTGTCCCGTGTCGGAATTTCTTCTGAGCATGCGTGGCACTTTGTGCGTCAGAACAGGCCACACACGGTCGGAATTGACGCGATCGGATTTTGTTGTCGGAAAATTTTATCTCCTGCTGTCCAACTTTGTGTGTCGGAAAATCCGATGGAAAATGTCCGATGGAGCCCACACACGGTCGGAATTTCCGACAACACGCTCCGATCGGACATTGTCCATCGGAAAATCCGACCGTGTGTACGGGGCATAAGACAAGAGGTGTGTTACAGGCCACATCACCAGGCGAAAAAAAGGGGGGGGGGGGAAGCCTGAAAAATGAATGCAGCCAACACATTTAAGAATTCAGAAGCTACAAAATATTAAAAAAAAATTTTGGATTTAATATTGCTTTAACTAATGTCCATTGTGTAAGGTGTGCACTAAACCATTCAGTGCAGTACACTCCTGCACCCTCACTTGGCAGATGTTGAAGTCCATATGAACACAGTCTAGTGTTTATACTGTATAGCATTAATCATTGTTAGGAATGTCATTAATATTATGGTTTCCCCCATGATAGCCCTAAGATTTACAGCACTTAATTTTACAAATGGACAGTAATTCATCATTTTCTGACTAGGTTTTATAACAACCCACTCTTTGCTATGTTATGAAACACACCACATGTTCATATTCGTATGCTTTAAAGCAGTAAAGGCCAGAGCTTCAAAAAAACAATAATCCCAGAAAGTTGTGTTGTTCCCTACCTTCCAAAAGTGGTCCATGTGTCCAATACATAGAGTGGATACATATACACAATTCATTACTAAAATTATTGAACTTTAATGGCATCCCAGTATTAGTCCGTAGGGTTCAATATTGAGTTGGCTCACCCTTTGCAGCTATAACAGCTTCAACTCTTCTGGGAAGGCTGTCCACAATGTTTAGTAATTTGTCTATGGGAATGAATGACCATTCTTCCAGAAGAGCCTTTGTGAGGTGTTCTATCAGGTTTAAGTCAAGACTCTGTGCAGGCCAGTCAAGTTCCTTCACCCCAAACTCGCTCATCCATGTCTTTATGGACCTTGCTTTGTGCACTGGTCCAAATCATTTGGTGGAGGGGGGATTACGGTGTGGGGTTGTTTTTCAGGGATTGGGCTTGACATCCTAGTTCCAGTGAAGGGAACTCTTAAGGTGTCAGCATACCAAGACATTTTGGAAAATTTCATGCTCTCAACTTTGCAGGAACAGTTTGGGGATGGCCCCTTCCTGTTCCAACATGACTACACACCAGTGCACAAACAAAGTCCATAAAGACATGGATGTGCAAGTTTGGGGTGGAGGAACATGACTGGCCTGCACAGAGTCCTGATCTCACAACCCGACAGAACACCTTTGGGATGAATTAGAGCAGAGACTGTGAGCCAGGCCTTCTCGTTAACATCAGTGCCTGACCTCACAAATGCGCTTTTGGAAGAATGGTCAAGCATTCCTATAGACACACTCCTAAACCTTGTGGACAGCCTTCCCAGAAGAGTTGAAGCTGTTATAGCTGCAAAGGGTGGGCCAACTCAATATTGAATAGAAGGAAGGAGAGGGGACCACCCTATAAGTACCTGCCTTTAAATAAGTCACAAAGTCACAATTTTCCACCCAATGCCTCTCCTCAGAGTTGGAGGCCGTATCCGTAACCCAAAACAAGCATACTATCAAAGGAAAGGACCAGGGGGAAGCACAAGAGAGTGATCTCCCTCGGTCCAAAAAGTGGTTACCATGGATATGGTGGGCAATAAAGGGAGGGAAAAGGATGTATGTAAAAATGTATAAAGGTTTATTGGAAAAATCTAAAAATTACAAGTGCTATACCATAGACAATAGAACACATGTATGGAGCTGATCCACCTGACACAATTTGATGGGCCCGTCCAGTGCAATCAGCACGGGGCGCGCCCATCAACCTACAACACACAAACATGCAACATATACACATATATAGACATATGAAATAAAACATAAAGTGCAGGCGCCTTTATACCCACAGATGCATACTATCAAAGGAAAGGACCAGGGGGAAGCACAAGAGAGTGATCTCCCTCGGTCCAAAAAGTGGTTACCATGGATATGGTGGGCAATAAAGGGAGGGAAAAGGATGTATGTAAAAATGTATAAAGGTTTATTGGAAAAATCTAAAAATTACAAGTGCTATACCATAGACAATAGAACACATGTATGGAGCTGATCCACCTGACACAATTTGATGGGCCCGTCCAGTGCAATCAGCACGGGGCGCGCCCATCAACCTACAACACACAAACATGCAACATATACACATATATAGACATATGAAATAAAACATAAAGTGCAGGCGCCTTTATACCCACAGATGCATGAGGTCCCTGTGGCCAATCGCCAGATCAAAAAGGAAAATAATGTTTGTTAGGAATATGATAATAGAGGGACCTATTGCATGTGTGGTCCCCCGGGGAGATGGGAAAAGTGGAATGAATGTAAACGATTGGTTGCCTAACTCAAAACCTCGCTAGATATCATCCACGTTGGCTGTGTGGATACTACAGCTAAATTGATGGGTCAGGGGGACTCATACATTAAGTTGCATGCGCATGCTTAAATCATGAATTTTGCTGAGAGTCCATTCCTGTAGTTTGTGGGGATGAATATATAGCAGAGAGTCTCTGTAGAGTTTAGGGGATATAGAAGCCGCACAGTGTAATGAATACTGTTTGTACCAGGAACAGGTCACATGACCTCTCAGGATGGCCCGATATCTCTCGGGACTGCCAGTGTATGAAGGTATGCTGGAAGTCTATACAGAGCTGAATGTCACTGTGCACTTCTGTCCACATTTGTCAGGGCCATATCACTTCAATTATTAAGGGTTCAGAGTCACCACTGCATATAGGAGCTAAAGGGGTTACATTACCACCTCTCTGTCGTACGAGCATTAGCTGTGTCTAATGTCCTGCAGCTGCTCCACCGCTCCGTGGCCTCTGCGCTGCCAGTGCCGACCGTGATATGCTGTATTCACCAGGCGTTCGGGTACGTAGTAATCCTCTCACTCGCTGGAGCACACTATAACTGTGCTTGTGTGGTGGGTTCTTTCCCCGTATGTGTGGCGGTTAAACTTTTCAAGTTTCCACTGAAAGGGAATCCCGTCTCCTGATCACTGCGGGAGATAGCTTCGGCGTCTGCACATCTTGGTTACGTCGACGCGTTTCGCAACGTCATTGTTACGTAGCTTCAACAGGACGTACTCAATTTAGCTGTAGTATCCACACAGCCAACGTGGATGATATCTAGCGAGGTTTTGAGTTAGGCAACCAATCGTTTACATTCATTCCACTTTTCCCATCTCCCCGGGGGACCACACATGCAATAGGTCCCTCTATTATCATGTTCCTAACAAACATTATTTTCCTTTTTGATCTGGCGATTGGCCACAGGGACCTCATGCATCTGTGGGTATAAAGGCGCCTGCACTTTATGTTTTATTTCATATGTCTATATATGTGTATATGTTGCATGTTTGTGTGTTGTAGGTTGATGGGCGCGCCCCGTGCTGATTGCACTGGACGGGCCCATCAAATTGTGTCAGGTGGATCAGCTCCATACATGTGTTCTATTGTCTATGGTATAGCACTTGTAATTTTTAGATTTTTCCAATAAACCTTTATACATTTTTACATACATCCTTTTCCCTCCCTTTATTGCCCACCATATCCATGGTAACCACTTTTTGGACCGAGGGAGATCACTCTCTTGTGCTTCCCCCTGGTCCTTTCCTTTGATAGCAACTCAATATTGAACCCTACAGACTTATGCCCCGTACACACGGTCGGATTTTACGATGGAAAATGTCCGATCGGAGCGTGTTGTCGGAAATTCCGACCGTGTGTGGGCTCCATCGGACATTTTCCATCGGATTTCCCGACACACAAAGTTGGAGAGCAGGAGATAAAATTTTCCGACAACAAAATCCGTTGTCGGAAATTCCGATCGTGTGTACACAAATCCGACGGACAAAGTGCCACGCATGCTCAGAATAAATAAAGAGATGAAAGCTATTGGCCACTGCCCCGTTTATAGTCCCGACGTACGTGTTTTACGTCACCGCGTTCAGAATGATCGGATTTTCCGACAACTTTGTGTGACCGTGTGTATGCAAGACAAGTTTGAGCCAACATCCATCGGAAAAAATCCATGGATTTTGTTGTCTGAATGTCCGAACAAAGTCCGGCCGTGTGTACGCCCTATAAGACTGGGATGCCATTAAAGTTCATGTGCGTGTAAAGGCAGGCGCCCCAATACGTTTGGTAATATAATACACACATGCTCTATATGTAATCTGGTCTGACACAGAAATGTGACGGGGTATTGCTGTGGACATGAAGGAGAAGGGCACTGTAGAAAGGGAGGGAGTGGTAGCTCCATTGTTGATGGTCAGATCTGGAAACAACTGTTTCCTTATGGACACATGGGGGAGGATTTACAGTACTGAAACTGGAGAGTGCAAAATATGGTGCAGCTCTACATAAAAAATGATCACCTTCCAGGTTGTATTGTCAAAGCTTAATTGAACAAACTGAAGTTAGAAGCTGATAGGCTACTATGCACAGACACCCACTGGATGACCACCATTGGGGAAAAATTCATCAGCTATATTGGACTGTTATAGAAGACTGCATTTTTTTTCCGCAAAGGGCTTAGACATACAGTATCTCACAAAAGTGAATACACCCCTCACATTTTTGCAAATATTTTATTATATATTTTAAAGGGACAACACTGAAGAAATGACACTTTGCTTCAATGTAAAGTAGTGAGTGTACAGCTTGTATAACAGTGTAAATTTGCTGTCCCCTCAAAATAACTCAACACACAGCCATTAATGTCTACCCCTAAGTGAAAATGTCCAAACTGTGCCCAAAGTGTCAATATTTTGTGTGGTCACCATTATTTTCCAGCACTGCCTTAACCCTCTTGGGCATGGAGTTCACCAGAACTTCACAGGAGTCCTCTTCCACTCTTCCACTCCTCCATGACAACATCATAGAGCTGGTGGATGTTAGAGACCTTGCGCTCCTCCACCTTCCATTTAAGGATGCCCCACAGATGCTCAATAGGGTTTAGGTCTGGAGACATGCTTGGTCAGTCCATCACCTTTACCCTCGGCTTCTTTAGCAAGGCAGTGGTCAAGGCAGTGGTCATCTTGGAGGTGTGTTTGGGGTCTCCTGCAGCCCGGTCTCTGAAGGAAGGGGATCATGCTCTGCTTCAGTATGTCACAATACATGTTGGCATTCATGGTTCCCTCAATAAACTGTAGCTTCCCAGTGCTGACAGCCAGGGCAGGACTTAGGGTGGTGGGGGCCCCTGGGCTTGAGTCACTTTCGGGCCCTACCTTTTATACATTACTTTAAATAGAACAAAATGTTGACTGGTACCGTAGGCAGTGTTACTTATTAAAAAACGTAATAATCTATTTATATGACCACTAATTGAAGCTTGAAAAACGTGACACTGACGACAGATAACACTAATATGTGGCACTAATACGTGGCACTGATGACAGATGGCACTAATACGTGGCACTGATGACACATGATACTAATAACAGATGGCACGTGACACTGACAGGTGGCACTGATGACAGATGGCACTGATATGTGGCACTGATGACACGTGACACTGACAGGTGGCACTGGGGACAGGTGGCACTGGAGGCAGGTGGCACTGGGGACAGAAGGCATTGGGGACAGATGGCGATGGGGACATTTGGCACTAATAGGTGGCACTGGGGACAGATGGCACTGGGGACAGATGGCGATGGGGACATTTGGCACTGATAGGTGGCACTGGGGACAGATGGCACTAGGTTGTGTAGTGTAACTGTAACTAGTGTGAGTGTTCACTCACCGCTGCAGCAAGAAAGCTCTCCCTCCTCACACGCTGTCTCTGTGTGAGGAGGGAGAGCCGGCGATGAGAGATGATCTCATATGTTTACATATGAGATCACCTCCCATTGGACACTACGATCGAGTGCTAAATGGCCGCTGTGATTGGCCATTTAGCAGGATCTGTGATTGGCTGTGTCCAAGGGACACGGCCAACACAGAAGTTCCCTGATGTGCGCCTGCGGCGGCGCACAGAGGGGATGTAAACAGGAGGACGTCCAGGGACGCCCTCCCGGCAATTGGCGTCCGCGCTGTAGCCGTCTTTCGGCTATAGCGCGGGCGCCGCGGGGCCCCCTATTGGGCGGGGCCCATGGGCTTGAGCCCAGTCAAGCCCAATAGTAAGTCCGGCCCTGCTGACAGCACTCATGCAGCCCCAGACCTTTTCCAACCTTTTTTACCCCAGAAAAACCCTTGAAATAATTTTCGTGCCTTAAGGCTGGTTCACACTTCTGCGGTGTGAATTTTGCGCAAATTTGATCCGATTGTGTTGCGAATTTTCGTTGCAAATTCTTTATGTGTTCTGGCGAATCTACTGCAATTCTACGGTAAATATTGCATTGAATTCGCATTGCACACGGATCAAACTCGCACAGGACCCTTTTTGTACGCAGCTTAGATTCGCAACGTATTGATGTGAACGGCACTAATGGAAAACTATGTTATTTAAATGACTTGCGAATTTGAGCGATCGCAATGGCTCAAATTCGCAATAGAATTCACAGCAGTGTGAAACGGCCCTAAGGGCACGAGGCCTGAAAAATTATACCTACAGTTTGCAGTACATTAGTATAATCATGTTTTGAATATAAGAATAAATAGGCATACCTAGGATATTTGACACTCTGGGCAGAAAACATTGTAACAAAAAAGAAACACAGACATTAAAAACTGTCGTTTTCCCTAATATGAGTGGTCAATGTAGAAGTGCCCCCTGTCAACCTCAGGAGGAACCCGATGGTTTTATGGAACCTTGGTTGAGAAAGGCTGCCTTGCTCTACAGTGTAAAATAATAGTAAGAGATTTCTGGCTACATAAAATCAAATCAAACTGACATTTGCAGCAGCATATCGTTCCACAGAGTAGGATTTCCCCAAGTGACTCATGTAAAACCACTATAACAATAATTGCCTTAAATAATATGTTGGAGAAAAGGTTATGGATATTGTTTAGAATAAAAGCAATAATGGGTGCTTGCTTGAGAAGCCTATCTGCTTACTTGACACTCATTAGCATAGAAATTGATGTTTTTCAAACAGTTTTCCACGGTTAGTGATATTAATTACATATAACGCTGAGAAAGGGTAAGCTGTTTACTGCCCCTGGGGCATCTAAGAGCTTTCCAAACATACGTTTATCAAACAGATGGCAGGAAAAGCCAAATGAACTTGCCTTCCAAGGAATATACAAGAAAGAAGGGCAAGATGTTTTGCCATAGACGTAATTCTCACTGAATTAAGGTCAGTATTTTGTCCTTGAAAATGTCGGGTCTAATATACAGTCATTGAGCCTCCATGATTGGCTGCTAAATTTAACCCCTTCATGGTTGGGGTATTTAGTGCCTTTGTGATTAGAGAACATTTAGTAAGACATTTTTTTGGAGGGATGGCAAAAACATTGGCCTTAAAGGGTTTATTCAGCTTTACAGAAAAAAAAGTAAATCTGAACTAACATTAGACACCCACCACCGGCTCCAGCGGTCTGAAATTCACACTTTTCTCACTTTTCTCCATGCAGCGCTTCCAGGATGGACCATGTCGATTTTGATTGTCACGGCAGTGAAGAAGCACTGCACAGAGAAAAGGGAGAAGAGCGGGGATTTCAAATACTGCTGGAGCTGATTTCAGATCCCTAGCAGGTGGCTTCTCCCTAAGCATCGACACATCCAATGAAGGGCTGTAGGCCCTACATCAGTCTTCATGAAATCAGAAGCATCCAACCACTGGAGTGCAGGGGAGAAGAGACTGCAAGGACAGGTCTAGCAGCATGGGGCAGAGGATCAGGTAAGTAAAACTGCTGTACTCTTGTAAACGGCTGTAAATGAGCAGTTAAAGTGATTGTAAAGTCTCATATTTTTGCTATAAAAAAACTAACATGTTATACTTACCTGCTCTGTGCAGTGAATTTGCACAGAGCAGCCCGGATCCTCTTCTACTTCTGTGCTCCTGGCCCCTCCCTCCTGTTCAGTAAGCAGCTTGCTGTTGGGGCACCCAAGCCGAGCTGCAGCTCCGTGTGTCCATTCACACATGGAGCTGTGGTTCTGCCCCGCCCCCTCTATCTCCTGATTGGCTAACTGACTTTGACTGACAGCAGTGGAAGCCAATCACGCCGCTGGTGTGTCTCAACCAGTCAGGGGGGAGAGTCCCGGACGGTCGAGACACTTGTGGACATCGCTGGACAGAGAGGGGGCTACGGTAAGTATTAGGGGGGCTGAGGGGGGCTGCTGCACACAGAAGGTTCTTTATTTTAATGAAACCCCTTTAACACTTCCAGTGTGGGTGCAGCCCCACTGCAAAGGAGAACTTACACATTTCATGGAGTTCAGTTTTAACCATTTCAGTTATGGAAGGTTCACCCCCCCTTCATGACCAGGCCATTTTTTGCGATACGGCACTGCTTTACTTTAACTGACAATTGTGCAGTCGTGCAAAGCTGTACTGAATAAAGTTTATGACCATTTTTTCCCACAAATAGAGCTTTCTTTTGTTGGTAGTTGATCTCCTTGTGGTTTTTATTTTTTGTGCTATAAACAAAAAAGACAGACAATTTTGAAAAAAAAACTGTATTTTTTTATTTTCTTCTATAAAACAAACCCAATAAAAAAATGTTAAAAATCTAATATCTTCAATAAATTGAGGCCAATAGGTATTCTGCTACATGTTTTTGGTAAAATAAAATCCCAATAAGTGTATATTTATTGGTTTGCGCAAAAGTTATAGTGTCTACAAACTATGGGATATATTTATGTAATTTTTATTTTTTTTTAATAGTAATGGCAGCAATTAGTGACTTATATCGGGACTGCAACATTGCGGCAGAGAAATCAGACACTAAGTGACACGTTTGACACTTTTTTGGGGACCAGTGACACTAATACAGTGGTCAATGCTAAAAATATGCACTGTCACTTTACTAATGACACTGGCAGGGAAGGGGTTAACATCAGGGGCGATCAAAGGGTTAAATGTGTTCCTAGGGAGTGCTTGCTAACTGTGGGGGAGGTGTTTTTACTGTGGGAAGGCAGAGATCCGTGTTCCTGCTTAGTAGAAACACAGGATCTTCACCTTCCCTACTAACAGAATGGCGATCTGCCTTGTTTCCATTGGCAGACCGCTGTTCTGCCTCTCTCAGGAACGATTGGCTCCCACTGTGTCCAATCACAGTGAGAGTGGGTCGCCGGCAGCGCACGTGCGCGCCTCAGACCCGGAAGTGTAGAATCGCGTACAAGTACGTAATTCTGCACAGGGAGTCGCCTTGCCACCGTATATGTACAGTATACGGTCGGTAAACGGTTAAAGTGTATTTAAACTACTAAAGAACTTCTCTTTTGGCGCTTGTTGATCTTATGACTTGATTACTTCCTATTCTCTATGCTTGTGCGGCACTCTTATTAGTTACATTGTTCTCAGCTATCTTTGTGGATTACAGACCACCCTCTGTTATGGAGAAGAAAATGGGAGGGGTTGTTTAGGGAGCTCTGGCTTTTCTTGCAATGACAGAGCAGCTAATATGCAGTCTAGTTACTTTTACGGGCGGATGAGTGAAAGGTCCGCTTCCTCCATTTATAGATCGTGTTTCATTAATTAAAACTATAGTACAGGTGCTATGAATGGAGGAGGGGGGCTGAAAGGGGGGGGGGGGGGCATTGGTTACTCTTGATGAGTGCTTGTCACAGCTCCGTTGGTTTTATTAATCCCCAAAGCGCCAGAAGATTAGGACGGGGCAGGGTAGGATTGAAGGAGGGGGATTCAGCTAATAGACGAGCCAGCAGCACACGGGATACATCCTACTGATACATGACAAAGGATTCCCTGAGCACCATGGGTTATTTAAAAAGTCAGCACAGCAGATTTATTGCTTTTTAGCTTTACTTGTCCTATTAAAACTTTACACAGGAGTCACTACTGTGATGACTTTTTTCAGTTTTGCAAACAATGATTACAGCCCACCTACTGGCTAGAAAGAAGATTACATAAAAGTATGAAATATTTTATATTTACCAAATAAAAAAAAAAGAAAACTTAAAAAAATATATTGTTTCTATCCTGGCCATAATAAACAAAGAAAGGAACTGGGAATAAAATTGCTTTGCACTCCTTTTAATAAAATAAACTGTATTTTTTTTGTGTAACCACTTTTCTGCCAGGGCAATTTTTTTATGTTTCACACACATACTAAAATCCACATTTTTTTGCTAGAAATTCTTTTAAACGCTCAATTTTTTCTGAAAGCAGCCCTGTAGAAAAAAATTGTGGTAGTTGCATTTTTTTTATTTTGCTCGATATTTGCCCAACTGTTTATAGAACACATAATTTAAGGGAGAAAAACACTAAAATAAATTTTAGTGCAAACATAATATAATTCCCATTTATTTTTTAAAAATAAAATATAAAAGAGTGTTAAGTAGATACTAAATACTGTATATCAAGCCTTAAAATTGTGCGCCCACCAGTGAAATTGTTAAAAATACGATGGTACCCAAAACTATCCATAGGTGACGCTTTGAAAGTCTTTTACAGGATATCCATTTAAAGTTAACCATAAATGATGTCGCAGCGCAATGTATGGGTACCAGCCAGCATAACCTGCCTAATTTCGCCCGTGCTTCTGCTTGATTTACTATTTATTTATTTAGTGGTTTGGGAAACTTGTAATCATTGGATGTCAGTGTGCTGGTCAGGTCACCCCATTAGTCACCCTGCTTGAACACCCTATAACTGATGTTTCAGATGAAATGGAAAGGAAACCAGATTAAACTGACAGAAAACAGGGTGAGTTTTATTAACCGGATATTTATGGTTCAATAAGTTTTTATTGATGTTTTTTGCAAGAATATAAAGAATATAAACATCGACAGAAAAAAAAAGACAGAATACAGGAGTGTAAACAGTGTCAGTTACCTGACTTATAGTCTCCTACTAAACCATTATATCTTTCAAATATTGAAATAGTGCAAACACTTACAGGTATCAGAGTTGTTATAGGTGAAGTATCACTTTAAACCCGTACGACAGGTGTATGTTAACATTTAAGAATTAACTACTCTATGCTGGGATGCCCCTTTGGGAGCCTGCTGCACCCCTAAACATAGGTAGTCTAGAATAATCAACGTGTGCATAGGTTACCTCGGTATGGTTAGTATCAAAAACTTTGGATCTCCATTTCCATGGGAGATCCTATATTCATATTGCATCTAAAAAGATTATATCGGAGATCTAGAAAAGGGGAGAGGTAGGAAAGTCAGATTAGAAAAAGGCAGAATGGGTATAGAATAGAAAGAAGATAGAAAGGGGAGGGGGGTGGAGGGGTAAGGAGACAGCGAGCTTGGTCTACATATATATAGGGCTTTTACTATAAATAAAGAGTATAGTGGGTAAGGGTTGTTCAGTCCCTATGAGGGGTTCTGAGCAGAGAGTCTTTGTTTGAGTTTGTCTGAGGTAGAGTAACTCCTCCAGATACTCCAGACAAAAGAGAATTTAGCGTATTTGTCTAGGGCTTGGGCCTGCATTTCCTCCATTAGCATGTAATTGTTTACCTCTCTGACCCATTCTATTAAGGAGGGGGGCATAGTAGTTTTCCAGTGTCTGGGTATGAGTTGTCTACCAGCACTAACAAAAAATTTCAGAAGGCCGTTTTTTTGTGATTTGATTGTCCCTGGGAGGATGGAAAGGAGGGCTATAGAGGGTGATGGTAATAGTGGCTTGTTATAGACGTCAGAGTAAATTTGAAAAATTTGAGTCCAGAATTGGAGAATAACATCACATTCCCACCAGATATGTATATAAGTACCTTCCATTGTGTTACATCTCCAGCATCTGTCTGAGTTAGATGGGAACATGATCCTGAGAGTAGTTGGGACCCGATACCACCTCGACATCAATTTGTAGTTTTTCTCTTGTGTATAACTTGATACGGAGGTTTTGTTCGTGAAGAGGAAGGCTTTCCCCCATTCCGCCTCTGTTATATCTTTCCCGACCTCCGCTGACCATTTAGCAGTGTAGTTAGGTAGAGCTTCGTGGGCATGGTCTATAATTGTTTTATATATCAATGATAAGGTGTGTCGTGGAGTTTCGGGGAGGGTACATAGTAGTTCAAATCCAGTCAAGGGTCTATGTGTTTGTCTGGAATCATGTAGGGTCTTACAATAGGAATTTAGGTGTCCGCGGGTGAGCCATGTTATCTTAGAGTAGACGTCTGTGGGGGTGGATAAAAAGGTGCCTAGGGTGCAGTCGACAAATTGGCGGGCAGTGGGCCATAAATCTCTATTGTATACGTCTAAGGAGTGGGTTGAGTGTCCTTCAGGAAGGTTTGGGTTATCAAACAAGGATGTAAGGGGGCTAGGTTCCGAGGATAGTGAGAGTGTGTCTCTTTTACGGTACCAGATTGTCAGTGCATCCCTAGTAAGGGGGGATAATGTAGTGAAGGATTTATATATCTTTCCATAACCCCAAAGAAGCGCTCTTAGGTCATATGTAGACAGGTCCTGTTCTACCGTCGTGGCTGCTTTGGTCATGGGGCGAGGGAACCACTCAAGGATACGGGATAGGACTGCGGACGTATGATACATTTCAAAGTCCGGTAGGCCCAAACCCCCTTTGGTGATAGGAGAGCATAAGAGTTTGTGTTTCAGTCTTGGGTGATTGCCTTTCCAGATGAATTTGATAGCCATAGAACGGAGGGCGCGGAGGTACGTGGAGGGAAGAGCGATGGTTAGGGCTTGGAATAGGTATAATAACTTGGGGAGTATGTCCATTTTTAGTGTGTTGATACGTCCTATCCAGGATAAAGGTAAGTCTGTCCGTTCTTCAGTCAACTTTCTCAACTTTTGGAGTAAGGGGCTAAAGTTCAGGGAATATATGTCGGAGGTCTGTTGGGGTATAGCTGTGCCTAAATAAGAGATGGAATTAGGTCGCCATTGAAACGAGAAGTTAGATTTAAGGGAAGCGAGGGTAACGTGTGATAGTGAAAGGTTCAGGGCTTCCGTTTTAGAGATGTTTAGTTTATAATTACTAAGACTACCAAATCTGTCTATCTCGGCCAATATGGAGGGTATGCTGATGTGAGGTTGTGTGACGTAGAGAAGGAGATCGTCGGCGTATAAGGAGAGTTTACAGTGGGACGAAGGGGTTTGTATCCCCTGTATATTAGGGTTAGATCTTATGGCCTGTGCTAGGTGCTCAATTACTAGGGCGAACAGGAGGGGGGAGAGAGGACAGCCTTGTCTGGTGCCGTTAGATATCATAAATTTTTCTGACTGGATACCATTTACTAGTACTGTGGCGGAGGGTGCGGAATAGAGGGACATGATTCGCGTCAACATTTTCGAGCCAAGACCCAGTTGGGAAAGGGTAGCTCGAAGGAAAGACCAGCTGACCCTATCAAAGGCCTTCTCTGCATCACAGGAGAGAAGGCAAGCAGGTATATGGTGACGGTGAGCATATGTGATCAGATGTATGGTCTTGGTGGTGTTGTCCCTGGCTTCACGGCCAGGAACGAAGCCCACCTGGTCTCTATGTATAGTTTGTGGTAGCAGAGGGGAGAGGCGGTTTGCAAGGATCTTAGCATACAATTTTAGATCAACATTTAGAAGGGATATTGGTCTATAATTGGGGCAAATGGAGGGGTCTTTTCCAGGTTTAGGGATGACAACTATCTGGGCCTGGAGTATGGATGGGGACAGGGCAATGTTTTCATCAATGGCATTAAATGCCTTTGCTAGTAGTGGGGATAGTTGCGTCGCAAACGTTTTATAGAAGCGGGGAGAGAATCCGTCTGGACCCGGACTCTTGCCGTTCTTAAGATTTTTAATAGCGAATAGAAATTCTTCTTCGGACAGAGAGGTCTCAAGGTCCTCCGTTTCCGAAAGAGGAAAAGATGGGAGTGCTGTCTCTTGGATGTAGGAGGACAAGTCCTGTGGGGTAGGCGTAGAACGTGGATTCTGGGGGGTGAGATTATAGAGAGCGGAATAGTATGTGCGAAATTCCTCGGCAATAGCTGAGTTCTGCATGAGTTTACCTTTAACGGGGGAGTTTATTAGCGGTATAGGTCGCCTGGCTTGGCGAGGTTGGAGGGTGTGCGCTAGGTGTCTGCCACATTTATTGGCTTGTGAGTAATGATTGAACCTTCCCTTGTCTCGGGCGATAAGAGACTTCTCTGCGAAAATAAGCAGGAGGTCTCTTCTCGCGTTGGTGAGTTCTAGGAGAGATGAGCTAGTTAGGTCCGTTTTGTGCGATTCTTCTAGTTTAGCAATGGTGGAGAGAAGTCGTGTTATATCCGCAGTGCGGGCATGTTTCAGTCGGGCTCCATGTTGGATTAATTTGCCCCTGAGTACGCATTTAAGCGCCTCCCATTTAGTGAGCGGGTTAGTGGTGTCTTGGGCATGATCCGCGATAAAGTGTCTGATGGTCTGTAGAATGTCCTGCGAGCATACGGAATCGAATAATAGATTATCGTTAAGTCTCCAGGAGGAGCTCCGTCTGCATGTTGGAATATGTCCTAGGCTCAAGTGAATGGGGGCGTGGTCTGACCAAAGGGTAAGACCGATAGAGGCTGAGGGTGAGTAATCTAATAAAGATTGGGAAACAAAGAGGTAGTCCAGTCTGCTGTAGGAATTATGTGCAGGAGAAAAAAATGTGTAGTCTTTGGTGTTAGGATGTAGCATCCTCCAGGTGTCTATTAAGGATAGGTCAGATAGAAGTGCTCTAATGTTGGTCAGGGAGGTCGGGGAGATCGAGGACTTACCGGTGGATGAATCAAGACGAGGTATCAGGGCGGCATTGAGGTCCCCTCCCAGGATCATGTTGACCGTGCAGAATCTTTTCAGACGGGAGATCACTGATGAGAGGAATTGTTTTTGATTCTGGTTGGGAGAATATATGTTAATGACAGTGTAAATGGTATTCAGATAAGACAATTTAAGAAAAATATATCTTCCCAAGGGGTCAATATATGTGTCAAGGACATCTGGAGTGAAGGAGGCGTGAAATGCAATAGAAACCCCTTTAGATTTTGCGGAGGGGTTGGTACTATGGAACCAAACAGGATATTGTTTATGGAGAACTTGTGGACATTTATCTGTTCTGAAGTGAGTTTCCTGTAGGAGGAGGATTTGGGTTTTTATTTTATGAAAATGATATAAAATTTGTCGTCTCTTCTCCGGGACGTTGAGACCTCTGCAATTAAGCGAGGAGATCTTTAGGGAGGGTTGTACTGCCATGTAAGAATAAATTTACTGTGTGTATAATAATAAAGACCATGGAAGCTCGCTGTCTCAAAAGAATGGGAGGTGGGGGAGAAAGAGGGAGAGGGGAGACCTCTAGTGGCAGAACTAGAGAAGAAAATTAGGTGGAGAAGTAAGAAAAGAAGTACAGAAGAGAGAGGAGGAGAACGAGGCCGCAAAAGCCTCACTAGTAGTGTTGTAAACAACATTTCAGCTAATACCGCTGTGGGCGCTGAAAGGTCTAAGTGGGGGGTACAGCGGGTTATGCACAGAGGAGCCCGCACACGCCGGGCAACATTTATCAAAGATGCAGTATATAAGAACTATAAACTTAGCTTCTCAGGGCTCTGTGCTGCTACGTAAATACTGAATAGGTACACAGCTTAGCTAAGGAGGACCTATCTCACAGAACATCTCAACTTATAAGCAGCCCAGAGGGCTTCCATATCCAGCTACAAAATGCTAACAGTTTTAATAAGGGATGTATGGGGGGAGGGAGAGGAGAGGGATGAGAGGGGGGGAGAGGAGGGGGATGGGGGGGGTGGGGGGGGAGCAGGGAGGGATGAGGGGGGGATGGTAAGGTTGAAGGTGATTAAGGACTGGGGGGGTATGTGGCCTGTTATCACAGGCGATCTCCCCTCACAGGGAGCAAGGGGGATGGAACATTAACATAAAACCTATGTTTTAAGGAAAAAGAGAATGGGTTAGTGTTAAAGTGTTCCAACAGTAACTGCAAACAGGGACGTCTGCACCGGTCTGGGACCTGTGAGAAATCTATGGAAATAAGTCAAACATCATTAAACTGAGTTCAACCGTCTGTCGCAGTGGGGAAGTCCGGTTTGGATCTCTTGTTCTTCTTCGTGCGTTTCTGCCATCCTGTTGCAGTTTGGAAGCCAGGGGTGGCTGCGTGAAGTGGCCAGTCTGGGATGGAGATCTGTGGTAGTTCAAAAGTTCCGAGGAACCTGGGGAGATCCCCCAGCGTGCGAAAAATCGCAGATTTCCCTTCATGAGATGCAAACAGATTAAAGGGGAAACCCCAGCGGTACTTGATTTGTTTTGCTTGCAGGGCTCCGGTCAGGGGTTTTAGGGCGCGTCGCATGTCCAGAGTCAGTTTAGATATATCAGGGAGCAGGGACACAGCGGTGCCATTGAAGTGCACTGCATTCTGAGAGCGTGCAGCCTGCATAATGGCGTCTTTAACTGCATAAAAGTGAACTCTGCAGATCACATCTCTGGGGTGCTCTAAGTTCTGATTCTTGGGGCCAAGGGCTCTGTGGATTCGATCAAGTTCCAAAGGGGCGTCCTTGTCTTTCTGGAGTAGCTCGTTGAACATGGCAATTACTGCAGGGGCTAAGTCCTTAGTTTCAACCGATTCGGGTAGGCCGCGTATGCGTATGTTGTTACGTTTAGCCCTATTTTCCTGGTCATCTTGATGGTACATCAGTTGTTGGATCTGGAGGGTATGTTCGTGCAGGATAGTGTCATGCGCATGCAGGGTGGATGTATTTTCTTCTATATTCTGTTCCACTTCCTCAATTCTATTGGTGAAATCTCTGCGCAGTTCAGACATTTCTTGTCTGTATGAACGTTCCATTCGTTGCACACAGGCCTCAAAATCGTGTTTGGTGGGGAGAGCTTTGATGTATGCCTCCATGTCCCATCCATAGGATCTGTGGGATTCAGGGGAATGTCCTGTGGAGCGGACCGAGCCTGTCTCTGAGTCAGGGGGGGACCTAGCATGCTGCCTGGTCTTCATATGGGGTGTGGAGCGCTGCGACAGTGCTCCCTGTGAGGCCGCATGTGTGCCTGGGGTCCGGGCCGGCGCCATCTTGGACGGGGGGGGGGTCGGAGCGGTTATGGCCCAAATGGGTGAAAAAACGGTCAATATCACCTGCAAGATGTGGATCGGAGGAACGCTGGATGTCTCCTCCACCTCTCCTCCCCATATCAGGCCTGGATGGATGTGCTGGGAAGCGCTGAGAGCCTCTGTGTGTGCGGCGTGTGCGGGAGCTCCAGGAACAAGCGTCCTACTTCCTCATGTGCTAAGCCACGCCCCATTAACCGGATATTTAGCACTGTGCTACTTTAACTGGTAACTGTGCGGTCATCCAACGCTGTACCCAAACTAATCTTTTTCACACAAATAGAGATTTCTTTGGTGGTATTTGAGCTCCACTGAGTTTTTTATTTTTTATTATGTAAATGAAAAAGAACCAAAATGTTTGAATAAAAACAATATTTTTTTACTCTCTGCTATAAAATATATCCAATAAAAAAAAAATATTTAAAAAATCGAATTTCTTTATAAATTTTAGCCAAAATGTTTTCTGCTACATGTCTTTGGTTGAAAAAAATCCCAATAAGTGTATATTGATTAGTTTCCGTGAAAGTTATAGCATCTACAAACGGTCGTATATACACTGTAATTAAATCTATAGTATGTGTAGGAACTGTTACCGAAACTGTCGCAAGGCTTTTCTGAATTAGGTACTGGCTGTTTTCAAGAGATCACGCCACCAGAATTGTGTCACAAGCTCTTTTTTGAATTCCCCATTGTGTTTGTTGCACACTATACAGGCTTGCCATGTAGACTACATAGTTACATAGTTACATAGTAGGTGAGGTTGAAAAAAGACACAAGTCCATCAAGTCCAACCTATGTGTGTGATTATGTGTCAGTATTACCTTACATATCCCTGTATGTTGCGGTCGTTCAGGTGCTTATCTAATAGTTTCTTGAAGCTATCAATGCTCCCCGCTGAGACCACCGCCT
Source organism: Lithobates septentrionalis (assembly GCA_037952835.1). Taxonomy (NCBI): domain Eukaryota; kingdom Metazoa; phylum Chordata; class Amphibia; order Anura; family Ranidae; genus Lithobates; species Lithobates septentrionalis. Next base: position 616,739 of record JBBDGP010000653.1, on the reverse strand, counting down.
GTGGAAGGGAATTCCACATCCTTACCGCTCTTACAGTAAAGAACCCTCTACGTAGTTTAAGGTTAAACCTCTTTTCTTCTAATTGTAATGAGTGGCCCCGAGTCTTATTAAACTCTCTTCTGCGAAAAAGTTTTATCCCTATTGTGGGGTCACCAGTACAGTATTTGTAAATTGAAATCATATCCCCTCTCAAGCGTCTCTTCTCCAGAGAGAATAAGTTCAACGCTCGCAACCTTTCCTCATAACTAAGATCCTCCAGACCCTTTATTAGCTTTGTTGCCCTTCTTTGTACTCGCTACATTTCCAGTACATCCTTCCTGAGGACTGGTGCCCAGAACTGGACAGGTGCGGCCGGACCAGAGTCTTGTAGAGTGGTAGAATTATCGTTTTATGTCTGGAGTTGATCCCCCTTTTAATACATGCCAATATTCTGTTTGCCTTATTAGCAGCAGCTTGGCATTGCATGCCATTGCTGAGCCTATCATCCACTAGGACCCCCAGGTCCTTTTCCATCCTAGATTCCCCCCAGAGGTTCTCCCCCCAGTGTATAGATTGCATTCATATTTTTGCCACCCAAATGCATTATTTTACATTTTTCTACATTGAACCTCATTTGCCATGTAGTCGCCCACCCCATTAATTTGTTCAGGTCTTTTTGCAAGGTTTCCACATCCTGCGGAGAAGTTATTGCTCTGCTTAGCTTAGTATCGTCTGCAAATACAGAGATTGAACTGTTTATCCCATCCTCCAGGTCGTTTATAAACAAATTAAATAGGATTGGTCCCAGCACAGAACCCTGGGGAACCCCACTACCCACCCCTGACCATTCTGAGTACTCCCCATTTATCACCACCCTCTGAACACGCCCTTGTAGCCAGTTTTCAATCCAGGTACTCACCCTATGGTCCATGCCAACGCACCTTATTTTGTACAGTAAAGGTTTATGGGAACTGTGTCAAATGCTTTTGCAAAATCCAGATACACCACGTCTACGGGCCTTACTTTATCTAGATGGCAACTCACCTCCTCATAGAAGGTTAATAGATTGGTTTGGCAAGAACGATTCTTCATGAATCCATGCTGATTACTGTTAATGATATCGTTCTTATTACTAAAATCTTGTATATAGTCCCTTATCATCCCCTCCAAGATTTTACATACTATTGATGTTAGGCTAACTGGTCTGTAATTCCCAGGGATGTTTTTTGGGCCCTTTTTAAATATTGGTGCTACATTGGCTTTTCTCCAATCAGCTGGTACCATTCCAGTCAATAGACTGTCTGTAAAAATTAGGAACAACGGTCTGGCAATCACCTGACTGAGTTCCCTAAGTACCCTCGGATGCAAGCCATCTGGTACATAGTGTGCTGTAGTTAAAGAGGAACTCTAGTCATTTCTGTGTTTATTAAAAGTCAGCAGCTACAGAAAAGTGTAGCTGCAGACTTTAAAAAAAAACACTCACCTGTCCCACAATCAAGAGATGTGGTCCTCCGAGCCATCGCTTATCTTCCTCTTCTCACCCCGGCATTTCAACCGTGGGCACCCAGCTGTGACAGCATGCGGCTTCACAGCTGGGTGTGCACTGCGCATGTGTTACACTGCGCCTCCTGAATGGTTCGGCAGTCTTCTGGGACCTGTGACATGTCCCAGAAGGCTGCAAGGGAGGGAGGGCAGAGGAGAACTTCTGCTTGGATTGCCTAGGCCACATGTTTCAAACACAAGGCCCGCGTGCTAAATCTGACCCTCCAGGCTATTTTATGTGGCCACTGGCCCTTGCACCTTTCCTGCACCTTCAGCGCCTCCCTTGTCTCCGCCTCCACCTTGTTTTAGCAGTCGGCAGCAGAGGGGAGGACAGAACTCCTCTTACAGATCCTGCTCCTCTTTGTGCAGCTGCATAACCCCCTCATCTCAGCCTCCCCTGATCTCACAATTCAGCTGACTCCAGCCCTCCTCAGGTCCTCCTGCAGACCCTGCATTTTCTGCTTCCCAGATCTGACCCTGCTTCTTCCTGGTAGCAGCACAAGATAAGGGGGGTGCACTGTGATGTAAGGGAGGGTGGGGGGCTCTTGACATCTGATGTAAAGGGGGGTAGGGTGCTCTGGAAATCTAGTCTCACAGATACAACTGGCCCTTCGAGGGCAACCATAATGCTGATGCGGCCCGTGATGAAAGTGAGTTCGACACCCCTGGTCTAGGCAATCCAAGTGGAAGAGGGATCAGGTACCTGTGAAAACTAGGTACCCAATCCCCCCCAAAAATGACATGCCAAATGTGGTAGGGGAGGGGGAGAAGAGTACTTAAAGCAGAACTTCCCCTTTTGAGTGGAGCTCCACTTTAATCAGTGGATGGTACCACAAAACATCCTGAAAGAACGGGAATTGTCATCAGCATAACTGCTCAGGAATTGTTCCTTTTATTCACATTAGAACAAAGACATTATGGGGTTGATTTACTAAAGCCGGAGAGTGCAAAATCTGTTGCAACTGTGCATGGTAGCCAATAAGCTTCTAACTTCAGCTTGCTCAATTAAGTTTTGACAAAAAAAAAAAAAACCTGGCAGCTGATTGGTTTTTCTGCAGAGTTGCACCAGATTTTGCACTCTCCAGGATTAATAAATCAACCCCACGGGTCTGTAATGCCATTCGCCTAATGTGAATAAAACTATTCTTGAATGTTGGTGGTGCACCAGTGACAATTCCTGTTTTTCTGACAGGGTAACAGGCAGTTATAAAAATAAAACATACAATCCAACCCTTCCACACTCTCCAAAGCTACCAAAGCTAAAAGGTTTAATGGACGTTTCATTGTAGCAATGTTTAATAGCAAATTAACCACCAATGTTACCTTGAATATTACACTCTTGGGTACTGTTTCCTGTTTGTACATGACTGCCTTTTATCTTTCTGCAAAAGGAGGTGGAAATAGAATCCACTGACATCATTCATACACTCTTTACTAAATAAACACCCTTATTTATAGACAATCCTCTTACGAGCATTTGCCAATCATGGTTTTGGATTTGAGGATAAATGCTTTTACCAATTTAAGTCATACTGTATATCACCATGCACAACTTCCTGTGAAAGCAAAACGCAGCAAAAAAGTGGGTCGTTTAGCTAAATTAATGCAATTGGATGTCATGTGTTGTGTCTGCAGTGTGCTTACAAGGGAAGGAATTGTATAACAAGCTACGACAAAAGAAACATGATGAATGAACATTTACAGCAATGAACAAAAGAAACAGATCAGCATCTACATCAGCCTTTTCCAAACTTTTTACCCTGGAGGGACCCTTAAAATGCTTAGGTCTCAGGGAACCTCGGCTACAAATGATTATATCCATAGCTCACACTACATGAACATAATCAGCAAGTTGGTATATATATATATATCTCTATATAGAGATATACATACACATTATCTCACAAAAAATGAGTACACTCCTCACATTTTTGTAAATATTTTGTTATATCTTTTCATGTGACAACACTGAAGAAATGACACTTTGCTACAATGTAAAGTAGTGAGTGTACAGCTTGTATAACAATGTAAATTTGCTGTCCCCTCAAAATAACTCAACACACAGCTATTAATGTCTAAACTGCTGGCAACAAAAGTGAGTACACCTCTAAGTGAAAATGTCCAAATTGGGCCCAAAGTGTCGATATTTTGTGTGGCCGCCATTATTTTCCAGCACTGCCTTAACCCTCTTGAGCATGGAGTTCACCAGAGCTTCACAGGTTGCCACTGGAGTCCTCTTCCACTCCTCCATGATGACATCACGGAGCTGGTAGATGTTAGAGACCTTGCACTCCTCCACCTTCTGTTTGAGGATGCCCCACAAATGCTCAATGTGGTTTAGGTTTGGAGACATGCTTGGCCAGTTCATCACCTTTACCCTCAGCTTCTTTAGCAAGGCCGTGGTCTTCTTGGAGGTGTGTTTCGGGGTCATTATCATGTTGGAATATTGCCCTGTGGTCCAGTCTCTGAAGGAAGGGGATCATGCCCTGCTTCAGTATGTCACAGTACATGTTGTCATTCATGGTTCCCTCAATGAACTGTAGCTCCCCAGTGCCGACAGCACTCATACAGCCCCAGACCATGACACTCCCACCACCAATTTGATGCAGTGTGCGGCATATAATCTGAGCACTGACAGGCTGACCCCCCACCCCTTCAACCTCTGCGGCAATGCTGGCAGCACTCATACGTCTATTTCCCAAAGACAACCTCTGGATATGACGCTGAGCACGTGCACTCAACTGCTTTGGTCGACCATGGCGAGGCCTGTTCTGAGTCAAACCTGTCCTGTTAAACCGCTGTATGGTCTTGGCCACCATGCTGCAGCTCAGTTTCAGGGTCTTGGCAATCTTCTTATAGCCTAGGCCATCTTTGTGTAGAGCAACAATTCTTTTTTTCAGATCCTCAGAGATTTCTTTGCCATGAGGTGCCATGTTGAACTTCCAGTGACCAGTATGAGAGAGTGAGAGCGATAACACCAATTTTAACACACCTGCTCCCCATTCACACCTGAGACCTTGTAACACTAACGAGTCACATGACACCAAGGAGGTAAAATGGCTAATTGGGCCCAATTTGGACATTTTCACTTAGGGGTGTACTCACTTTTGTTGCCAGCAGTTTAGACATTAATGGCTGTGTGCTGAGTTATTTTGAGGGGACAGCAGATTTACACTATTATACAAGCTGTACACTCACTACTTTACATTGTAGCAAAGTGTCATTTCTTCAGTGTTGTCACATGAAAAGATATCATAAAATATTTACAAAAATGTGAGGTGTGTACTCACTTTTGTGAGATACTTATATGCCCCTTACACACGGTCGGATTTTCCTGTGGAAAATGTTCGATGGGAGCTTGTTGTCGGACTCCATCGGTGTGTAGGCTCCATCGGACATTTTCCATCGGAATTTCCGTCACACAAAATTTGAGATCTGGATCTCAAATTTTCCAACAACAAAATCAGTTGTTGTAAATTCCGATCGTGTGTACACAGTTCCGATGCACAAAGTTTCACGCATGCTCGGATTTAAGCATAAGAGTCGCACTGGCTATTGAACTTCATTTTTCTCGGTTCGTCGTACGTCACCGCCTTCTTGACGTTCGGAATTTCCGACAAGATTTGTGTGACCGTGTGTATGCAAGACAAGTTTGAGCCAACATCCGTCGGAAAAAATCCATGGATTTTGTTGTCGGAATGTCCGATCGTGTGTACCGGGCATAGCTGGCGATTGTGTGGCCATGCAATACTGTGCGCAAACTAAATTTATATAATTTTTTTCACACAAATAAAGCTTTGTTTTGTTGGTATTTGATCACCATTGGGTTCTTTATTTTTGTGATATAAATGGAAAAAATCATATAATGATAGCAATCAGCGCAGGTGAAACCCCAAAAAAATTATATAAACAATAAAACAACAATAATATTGATATAATAATGTGAAAATATGCCGCACAGTGTAGAGCAGCAATACTATTAAAAAACTTTTAAAAAACAGTCCAAAAAGTCCCATAAGGATGTGATGACATGACTAAATTAATTATCTATCTATCTATCTATCTATCTATCTATCTATCTATCTATCTATCTATCTATCTATCTATCTATCTATCTATCTATCTATCTATCTATCTATCTATCTATCTATCTATCTATCTATCTATCTATCTATCTATCTATCGCAATATCTATCTATCGCAATATCTATCTATCGCAATATCTATCTATCGCAATATCTATCTATCTAAATATATTCCTTTTTCCACTGCATGGTGCAGATTACCTTTGGGGAGCTGTGAGGACGGAAGTTTCTGTTCTATCGAGGAGGAGAGGAGAGATTTGCCCGGGTTTAAAGAGAGAAGGTTTATTTTATTTCTGTGGAGGTGAGCAGGCCCTTCACCTTGTGATGGATACCTCACAGTGGATGAAGAGATTAGGCAGGGGGTGTATTTGAAGTAGTTGATTTTGTGCACATATCCACTGAGAATTTCATCCACATTGTTTTGTATTTTATCTATATTCACAATATAATCGTGATTTGGAAGTTACAGTATGTCATCACATCTTTATGGGACTTTTTGGACTGTTTTTTAATAGCATTGCTACGCTACACTGATATATATTTTTGGAATAAACGAAAAAACAACCTCAAATTTTGAGAAAAAAAACAAACAATATTTTCTACTTTGTGCTATAAAACATATCCAATAAAATAGTTAAAAAATCAAATTCCTTCATAAATTTTGGCCAAATTGTATTCTGCTACATGTCCTTGGTAAAGAAAAATCCAAATAAGTGTATATTGATTGGTTTGCATGAAAGTTATAGCGTGTACAAACTATGATATAGATACTGGAAATATAGTGACTTATAGCGGGACTGCGATAGTGTGGCAAGTAATCTGACATTAACTGATGCTGGGGGGAACTGACTAACTGCCACTGACATCTCTAGTGACACTAATTTAGTGATCAGATATAATAGCGTACACTGTAATAATGACACTGGCTGGGAAGGGATTAACATTTAGGGCACTCAAGGGGTTAAATGTGTGCCTAACAATGTTTAGTGTGATGTTCTACCAAGCTTTGCAGGAAGAAAAAAAAATGGCACATTTCTGTATGAAGAGAGCCTTGTGTTGTTTAACAACACAGGGCTCTCTTCTGTCATTCCCTAAGCTGATCAGCAGCTTCTGGGCATAAATCATTGGCCAAAACCCGCTGATCAGCTTGCGCTGCAGTGAATGACAGCACTGTCTTCCATGTGCGCACGTGGATGCGTGAGTGGATCTGGAAGAAAGCCACGTTGTACAGGTATGTGATTGGGCCTGTACGAGCGAGCAACCTGCCACAGTAAATGTACTACGGCAGGTCAGCAAGCGGTTAAAAGAAGAATATTGAAAGTTCGATGGAGTTTTAGTTTTCCCTTTGGTTTCAGTTTGATATAGAGATTGCATTTTCAAATAATATTATTAAGGGCTCAGGAGTTTAGAAGGGAGGAGTGATAAATAGTTGAGTTGTTATTCAATTACCTGTAAAACATTTACCCTAGGGTGGCTTCACACTGCCCTACCGCACTTTGGGTAAAGCACAGCCAGCCCACGGTTTTGTATGTGCTGCGCATTCCCCTAGATTTTAATCACGTTCTGCGGTTTTGATGAGCTTCCATAAAGCGCGCCAAAACCGTCGGACATATTAGAAGTCTATGGGAAAGTGCAGATAACTTGCACAAAAATCATGGGTTGGCTTTGCTTTGCCCAAAGAACATTGGGACAGTGTGAAGCCACCCTTAAAGCAAAAGAGAAAAAAGTATAAATTTGGAGAATGGACTTCCACTCTACATGATGTCTGCCACTTTGGAAGGGTTCTGTCTGGCTTTCCTTTTCCTCTCAGCCAGGAAGTGTGCACCTTCTTCCCCTTTCCCCTGGGAACACACATATTGTGCACAGCACACCCAGAGGTTGGAGGACTAACGAAATGACCATGGAGTATATTTGCTAAGTGCATAGCTGTTGGCTCACCCAGGAAATTTGACAGACATTGGGTTTTGAGGGTCTTTTTTCCAGGTCTTCCAGTGGTTGAAGTAAAATACTTAAAGCAGAGTTCCGCCGAAATAAAAAAAAATTAAAAGCCAGCAGCTACAAAAAGTGTAGCTGCTGACTTTTAATAATCGGACACTCACCTGTCCTACAGTCCAGCAATGTGGGCGTACGAAGCCCTGCTCCTCTCCCCCTCCTCTCCGAGGTGCCGGCATTCTTACTGCACATTCATGAGCCACGCTGCAGGCTGTGAATGGCCGGGCAATCTTCTGGGACCTGTGACGTGTCCCAGAAGATTGCAGGGAGGGAGGGAGGGGGGAGAGGTGATCTTCCTTCCTGCACCGCGGAGCCCCAGGAGCAAGTGGGAGCTGGATGCCTCTAAAAAGAGGGTATCTGCTCCCCCCCCCAAAAAAAAATTACATGGAAAATGTGGCATGTCAGGAGATCACCGTCACTTAAAGCAGAAGTTCTATTTTTGGGTGGAACTCCGCTTTAAGTCTCTGGAAGATGATCTGTATCTACAGCCTGCATTGGGGAGGAGGTGCTGTCATTAGAAGATGACCTGGGGGAACCAAATGCCAAGTAGGCAGAGAGCCCAGAAACAGGCTCGGCCAGAAACAGGCTCGGCCTCTCCTCCTCTCTGCGCTGAGAGGGGGTTAGCAGGGATTAGGAAGTAGTGGGGGAGCATGTAGGGCCGGAGTTGCAGGATGGCAGGGGGCACAGTGTTAGGGGTGCTGGGAGGAAGGAAGGTTCAGAGAAAATATCAAAAAGAGAGCGCACTGGCCCAGTGCAACACCTCAGACACCACTTGAATATAATAAATGTATTCAAATACTCAAAAAAGGACACAAATCACAGACATATCATCCTATCGCAAATCCAGGGTCTTTGCATCTCCAGAATCTGGATACTCTGCATATGGGCAGCACAATTGCTAAATGGTTAGCACTTTCGCCTAGCAGTGCTAGGGTCATCGGTTTAAATCCCAACCACGGCACGACCTGCCTGGAGTTTGCATGTTCTCCCTGTGCCTGTGTGGGTTTCCTCCGGGTACTCTGGTTTACTCCGGTTTCCTCCCACACTCCAAAGGCACACTGGTAGGTGGCCCTAGTATGTATGAATGTGATTTAGGGACCTTAGATTGTAAGCTACTTGAGGGCAGGGACTGATGAGAATGTACGATATACTGTGTATGTAAAGCATACCTGCCAACTGTCCCTGATTTTGAGGGACTGTCTGTGATTTGGAGCATTGTCCCTCATTCCTCCTCATTTTGGTCTGATCTATATAAATTTATAGAAAATGCACTTTTTATCTATCAAAAAGTGTTATCCAGAGCTAAACCTTTCATCTGATTTCTAAATTGCTGCATTTGCAAATTCCAAAAGCCAATATAAAGGAAGAGTAGTGGTAAAAAAGCACTTGTGGGTTTAACCATTCTTATTTTTTTGTACAATTCTCCTTTAAGGGGGCGTGGCAAGGAGTGTGTCCTATGCCTGCATACTTTTGCTGATAGGTGTCCCTCATTCCCATCTCAGAAAGTTGGGAAGTATATGTAAAGTGCTGCGTAAATTGATGGTGCTACATAAGTACCTATAATTAATGCTCAATGGAAAGATATTTTTAGTAAGTGCAACAAAATGCAGCAGGTGCAAGACGTTTGATATGCTGCGAGGGACAAACCCTCTTTCTCAGAGGTGAGCTGTTTGTTCTTTTAGTATCAAAGATTTCCCAGATCTGATGAGAGCTGCAAGGCCAGGAAAGATTCCTAGACAGCATAAGAATTGGATTAGAGTACAAGAGGAGTTTAGTCGCAGGCGGAGGGCACAGGTGCACCATCTGGCCTGTTCCAGACAGCCTGTTGAACCCTATGGCAGGATGACAGCTTCTGTGGCTGGATGGGGCTGGACTGGGCACCTAGTGGTACTTTGGTTAAGGGGAGTATGTGCCCAGGGACAAATGCCTAGAGCGCTGACTTCTTACATTCTGGGCATTCGTCCTTGGACACATGCTGCACTAAATATTTGTACTGCGAGGTACACCGCCCAACCACAGGAGCTGTCAGCTTCTCATAGAGTTTGACAGGCAGTCTGCAGCAGGCTGGATGGTACACCTGTGCCCTCCACCTCACGGCTAAATGCCAGTGTTCAGGGAGCCTTAATGCTATTGATAGACTGCATAATATACTTTATATCATTTTTTATTTTGCCCATAGTCCTACGTTATGTGGCAGGGGTTAGAGTTCACCTGAAGTCAGACAACTGCTCCAGCCAAAATAAAAGTATAAACATAGGAACCCTATGCCTACGAGGAATGCAGACATCCATGAGGCTCTGTTTTAATTCATGTGAAGTGTGAATTCTAATGATAAGCCCATTTTAATTTAAAAAAAAGGAACATAATAAATAACAGACAGTTCACAAATGTAGAACTGATAGACTGGTGAATAAAATAAACAAAGTTAAAATCCTAACTCTCAATTAGGTGGTTCCAAGAAGCACGAAAATCCCTAGGTATTTGATACATATGGACAAGTGCTGTCTAATCTGAACCACTAAAGCCATCTGATAAGCCATTTCTGCTATAACAACCATAGCAAGAAAAATAATAGCAACATTAGCAGCATGGCATTTATTTATATGATAATTTTCTTCAGCTGGAACTGCAGGGAACTTTGCAATTTGAAGATGAAAGCTATTGTAATCAAAAGAAAGCCGCAGAAATGCAATATATGGCAAGACAGCTCAAGAACAATGGGAAAGAATTGCTTGTAATCATGGTAAGATAAGTGATTCTGTTCAAGGAATCAATTGGGTCCTTTTCTAAACCATGCTTTGTACAAGCAAAATTTGTAAATGTAAATATATGTAAAATATATCTGACAAATAAAAGGAATGTGTAGTGGTTTTATATTTTATTCCTCTCTTTTTTTATGGTCAGGACCAGTGAGTCAGATTCAAGCTGAATGTGAAGCCGATCCATATTTTGGAATTTAAGTTGATCTAAATGAATTTGCAGTGTTTAATTTACATTGACCAAAAATGAGCTACATACTGTGGACTGGATTTATCATCTAGATAAGACCAGGCAATCCCCATTACTTTAAAGTGGTATTAAAGTGATTGTAAAGTCTTGTTTTTTTCTATAAAAAAAACAAACATGTCATACTTACCTGCTCTGTGCAGTGGATTTGCACAGAGCAGCCCCAATCCTTCTCTTCTCGGGTCCCTCTTCTGTTATTCTGGCCCCTCCCTCCTGTTGAGTGCCCCCACACAGAGCAGCTCCGATCCTCTTCTTTTTGGGTCTCCCACTGGCGCTCCTAGCTCTTCCCTCCTTTGAGCAATACCCCCAGAGAAAGCCGCTTGCCCTGGGGGCACCACTGCGTGCTTGCTCCCTGTCAAGTGGAGATTATAACTTGTCCAAGGACAGGCAGGTTGCTTACTTACCTTTTCCACAAGATTCACTATACTGTGTGTTCAAAGGTTTTTCAATACATAATCATCGCAACTATACGAGCTTGTTGGACATCCCAAAATCTTGGGCTTTAAAATGAAGTTAGCTCCCCTTTATGGCTTTAAAATGGTTCTAAAGGCAGGTTTTTTATACCTTAATGCATTCTATACATTAAGGTAAAACATCTTTTGAGTGTAGCCCAGTGCCCCCCCCCCCCCCATTATACTTACCTGAGCCCCATCTCAATCCAACAATGTGTATGAGAGTATGAGAGCAGCGTCTTTCCCTGGTCTCTCTCTCCTTGTTGGCTCACACAAGAGCAGGAGCCATTCGCTCCCGCTGCTGGAAATCACAGCCAGTCAGCCCATGAGAAGAGAACGGGATCAGGGCCGAGCCATGCCCTGTGTGTAAATAGACAATGTGTCATTTGGGAGCGAGCCTGCTCGAGTGCCCCTATAGCAAGAGAAGTAAGGACCGCTGTCGGGGGACCATTGCACAGAGCAGGTAAGTATGACATGTTTGTTATTAAAAACAAAAATGACAACCTTTACAATCACTTTAACAACCTGCACTCTTCTGGTTCGGGTTTTAAGAACATTTTAGAGGGTGTCAGGCAAAAAAGCATTTGTGAAGTAAGGTACTGATGTTAGAGGAGAAGACCTGGCTCCCAAATGGCATTCTAATTCATCTAAAGGTGTTCAATAGAGTTGCCAACTAGACTCTTTACAGGTCACTTGAGATCCTTCACATCAAATTCAATAAATCATATCTTTATGGAGCTGGCTTTCTGCACATTGACACAGTCATGCTAAATCAGAAAAGTGCCTTCTCCAAACTACTACCACAAGGCTGGAAGTACACAATTGTCTAAATCAGCTTTGTATGTTGTATTAACAGTTCCATTCACTGAACTCAATTATTTGAAGGCATATCTACATACTTTGGGCCATATAGTGTATCTGATCACCTATTGCCATTGATGTTTCTACTTTGGTGCTGTTTTAACTGTTCATAAGAAGGGGAAAGCAAGTTAGTTCCTAATTCACTACAACTCCCATGATGTGCCAGACTCAAAATACCAGTCTGCCCACTATAAAAATAAAAAGTAAAATTGAGATAGAGAACAGATCACATATAAGAGTAAGTTATCACCTGAATCCTGCAGAGTGATAGCATGTAGGATTGGATAAATCTTCCCTACACTAACCACAATTCTCTGGGGTCAAAGCTGTGCCTTATGATTTTGAAAGCAATGCTCTGCAAGATGAGCAATTACTTAGAACCTACCATTACTTAATATTTGTTTCCACATTTGCTCCAAATTGGCATAACACTTACTTTGTATTTGTTACATGTCCCCTTCACATACCATAACTTGAAAAAAAATAAAAAATAAAAGATTGTCCATTCTGGACAAGGAAAAATCCTACATTGTTCTATTTGTTTATGAAGGGGCTGGATAGCTATATTTGCCATAGTTTACCCTGTCTGTACTGTGCAGGCAAATCTTCTTTATCAAGTGCTAAATACGATCTGCGCAACCACAAAGAAATAAAAAAACAAATAAACTTTACAATAACAAAAATCTTTGGAGTTTCTGCTATCACTGATAACAGCACACCACACTCCCTTTTAGAGTCCAATTATACCTTTAAGGCTGGGTTCACACCATTGCGGATCCCGCATCCAATTCGCAATAGCAGGAGATTTTGACTGGCTCCATAGATGGAGCCGGTTCACATTGCTCCGCAGCAGGTCTGGTGCTTTTTGCAGAAAAACGCTGTGCGTCTTTTGGTCCGTTTCAGGTCCAAATTCAGCCCAAAATTCGGCCTGAAGTCGGACCTGAAATGGTGAACCAGGACTCACCAGACCCCTGCCGTGAGACGAATCCGTCTTAGGTGTGAACCCAGTCTAAAGGGGTTGTAAACCCTCAAGGTTTTTCACCTTAATGCATTCTATACATTAAGGTGAAAAACCTCCTTTAGTGTAGCAGCCCCCCAGTGCCCCCGTTTTACTTACCTGAACCCTGTCTTTCCCGCGCCAGGACCGAGCACACCAGCTCCAGCCGGTGTCTCATGTCCTGATTGGATAGATTGATAGCAGCATAGCCATTGGCTCCCACTGCTGGCAATCAAATCCAATAACGCGGGAGCCGGGGGTGGGGCCGAGTCCTGCTGTCTGTGTCAATAGACGCAGCGGCAGGAAACGGGAGCGCACCTGCATGCGTACCCTCGAGGGAGAGTGCTTCTCCGACGGGGCACTCGAGAAGAGGAGGAGCCAGGAGCGCCTCTGAGGGACCCCAGCAGAGGAGGATCGGGCCCCTGTATGCAAAACCAACTGCACAGAGGAGGTAAGTATGACATGTTTGTTTAAAAAAAAAAAACAGAAACAGAAAAAAAACCAGAAAAACTCTGCCTTCATAGGAGGCGTTCATGTTCATGATGACAGCAGTTATATAGCTGAGGGCCGGGCCACCCAGTGACGTAAAAGGGTTACCCCGCCCCCTCTGACATTACGTGACGTCACGTAACATCAGAGGGGGCGGAGTTACCAGTTTACGTCACCGGGTCGGCGCTGTGATCGAAGATGGATTTACATCGCAGGACATTTTTGGGGGTCCCCAAAACACCCTCCCCATGTTGAGGGCATGTGGTCTGATACGGTTCAGAAGGAGGGGTCGCTCTCTCCCCCCATTTTCCTGCGGCCTGCCAGGTTGCGTGCTCGGATAAGGGTCTGGTATGGATTTTGGGGGGGACCCCAACCCCATTTTTTTTATTTTGGCACGGGGTTCCCCTTAGAATCCACACCGAACTTACATTCGACTAGAACATCAGGCTCATCCCTAATAATTATATCCTTATTATCAATTGTAATTGTATGAATTGTAACTAGATTCGAACACTGTCCGTCTTAACAAAGGGTTAGGAAGACAGTGAAGATAGACTTGGGACAGATTGTTCAAAAAACCTGGTAGTCAGCCATGACACCTCCTCTTGGGAAACATCTAAAAGATTAGAAATATCACAAAAAAAAAAAAAAGAAAAACATTTACACAGGCTGTGTGATCAGGAACACAACAAATATATAGTTGGGTTTTCTCAAATTTGACTGCAAAAGTGGAACAGCAGGATTGTAAGAAAATATACTTGTTATGTCTAGATGAGTGGATGAATAGGCAGTATTACTTTCCCTAAGTCCTTGCTCCAGCAGGCTTGTCACTGTCCTCTTCTGATGCTCCGCGCCACAGGTGGTCCCTCAGCATCATCACATACAAGACTATTCACCCTGCATTCAGGGTTGATGCACGGATTTTTGACACTCTAGGCGAAATCTCATTTTGCCAGCCCCCCCTTGGCTCCACCACTGACTCCACCCCATTTTCCCTGCTCATTTAAACCCCACCTTTTTAATGAAGTGCCCATCAAATGCAGCCTCACCAGTGCCCATCAGTGCAGCCTCACCAGCGTCCATCAATGCAACCTACCAGCACCCATCAATGTAGCCTACCAGCGCCCATCAAATGCAGCCTCACCAGCACCCATCAAATGCAGCCTCACCAGTGCGCATCAAATGCAGTCTACCAGCACCCACCAATTTAGTCTACCAGCGCCCATCAATGCAGCCTTACCAGCGCCCATCAAATGTAGCCTCACCAGTGCCCATCAATGGAGCCTACCAGTGCCCATCAATTAATGTTTGCTTGCTTCCATTTATTTGGGAGTCGGGACACAGACACGGTCTTCCGCAACTGCTGCACCTCTGACACTATGTGCGAATGGAGCGGTGGCTGCCTGCTGATGCTGAGACTTAGTTGCTTGCTGCAGAGAGAAGAGAGTAAAAACATCAGTGGCCGGCTGCCTAGTTTGCCTAGTGGTAGCACCGGTCCTGCCTGCATTGTATATGGAGGGGCAAGCATGCAACCATGACCATTAGTGGCTTAGAAAAGTAGCGGCAGGGGCCCAGTTACACATTCCTCTTTTTTTGGGAATGTGTCAGAGCTGAGACAAGCTGCAGTCAGGATTACTCTGTCTCCTTTCTATCTGTTGTTGGATTTGCCTTGCAGGGAGGGATAGGGGCAATGAGGGAAAGGGGCAGGTCGGACTTCATAACTACACTTAGGAAGTACCTAGCCGCATGGGGCAGAGTATTACATGTACTTTGTCCCATGTGGGACAGAACACTGTAAAACATTTTGTACTGATAGATCTTCTTTAAAGTGAATAATTACATTTGTACCTGGTAATCATATCTCACTTCCCTGTCCATTTAAACTGCTGCCTTTGTTTAATTTTTTTTCTAGCGACAGCGTCGCCTTAAGATTAGCAATAATTCATTTTTACACTGCAGTAATCTATTGATTTCATAAGATCCAGAAGGATTCCCAAGGGCCAATCCAATAGGCTTTAAATAATTACTTAACCTAAGTGTTTAGGAGTAATTTTCCTTCATGTCAATAAATGTCTTGACTTGGCTAATTCTTTCGCTGGCACAGCTGACAACAGGACTGTCTTATGGGCAGTTTAGGTGACTGTCTTTGGGAATGAGGCTTTCTCATCGATCAAGAACTTGAAAGTGCTAATGAAAGCTGAGGCTGGTCAATACAGACACACACAGCATCATTAGATATGTATGAAATATTTTAACATACAAGGATTTAAATTGCTTTTAGCAGATTCAAAGGGCCCCAGACTATCTAAAATCAAAGTGACATTCCGCAGTGTATGGAATGGAAACTTACTATTTCTGTTCATTCCTCCATTCACTTCAGTTGTGGTGGGAATCTGTTAGTATTTTTTTTCCATTTAGCCTGCTGGCTAAATAAAAAAAAATACCTTTCTATGGCCAGCTTTAGAAACTCTTCCATCCTATCCATTTTTCCCACCCCATAGTGCATTGCCATGGTGAGGGCAGGGTGGCTACCAGCACCATAACAGCCAACGATGCTCCAGGGCCAGGATGCACAGTGTCATCTGTTGCTATGGTGCTGGCAGCCAGCCCACCTGCACCATGGAAATGTATGATGCGGATCCAAGCAGGCAGCATGCAGGGCCACCCCAGAATTCTGCACCTCCATCCAGACCTGCTTTACCTCCTGCCATGTCGCTGGAGCTGTATGGTGGGGTTCCTTTGGGGAAAAGGGAACTGTGATATGGAGGACTCTGATGTGATGGAGGGACCTCTGACGTGAGTTCATTTTATTAAAGCAGTTGTGTGCATTGTCCTCGGCTCAGGTTTCCCATTGATGGTAAGAAACATTTACATTTTTTACATTTTAGACTGGGGTGTCTTCAAATTTTACTTTTAAAGGGTGGTGTGAATGAAAAAATGTCGAGAAACGCTGGTGTATACTATCATTGCAATACTAGCCCACATGGCTAATCTGTAAATTGTATTCTATAGGCTTAGAAAATTCATCTAATGAATTCAGTGTAAATGGATAGAAAACTGGCTAAAAGAATGTACTCAGAGAGTAATGATTCATGATTCATACTCTGAATGGTTTAGGGTTGTTAGCGGTGTGCTCCAAGGTTCAGTGTTGGGATCCTTACTTTTTAATATATTTATAAATAATACAGAGTCTGGGATTAAAAGTACCATTTCAGTGTTTGCAGGTGACACCAAGCTATGCAGCGGAATAACGTCTTCACAGGATGTTTCCAATTTACAAGCCGACCTCAATGCACTGTTTATTTGGGCAACTAGGTGGCAAATGAGGTTTAATGTTGATGATACAGTGTCTTGCGAAAGTATTCGGCCCCCTTGAACTTTTCAACCTTTTGCCACATTTCAGGCTTCAAACATAAAGATATAAAATTTTTACTTTTTGTGAAGAATCACCAACAAGTGGGACACAATTGTGAAGTAGAACGAAATCTATTGGATTGTTGAAACTTTTTTAACTAATAAAAAAATGAAAAGGGGGGCGTGCAAAATTATTCGGCCCCCTTGCGTTAATACTTTGTAGAGCCACCTTTTGCTGCGATTACAGCTGCAAGTCGCTTGGGGTATGTCTCTATCAGTTTTGCACATCAAGAGACTGAAATTCTTGCCCATTCTTCCTTGCAAAACAGCTCGAGCTCAGTGAGGTTGGATGGAGAGCGTTTGTGAACAGCAGTTTTCAGCTCTTTCCACAGATTCTAGATTGGATTCAGGTCTGGACTTTGACTTGGCCATTCTAACACCTGGATACGTTTATTTGTGAACCATTCCTTTGTAGATTTTGCTGTATGGTTGGGATCATTGTCTTGTTGGAAGATAAATCTCCGTCCCAGTTTCAGGTCTTTTGCAGACTCCAACAGGTTTTCATCCAGAATGGTCCTGTATTTGGCTGCATCCATCTTCCCCTCAATTTTAACCATCTTCCCTGTCCCTGCTGAAGAAAAGCAGGCCCAAACCATGATGCTGCCACTACCATGTTTGACAGTGGGGATGGTGTGTTGAGTGTGATGAGCTGTGTTGCTTTTACGCCAAACATATCGTTTTGCACTGTGGCCAAAAAGTTCGATTTTGGTTTCATCGGACCAGAGCACCTTCTTCCACATGTTTGGTGTGTCTCCAAGGTGGCTTGTGGCAAACTTTAGACGAGACTTTTTATGGATATCTTTGAGAAATGGCTTTCTTCTTGCCACTCTTCCATAAAGGCCAGATTTGTGCAGTGTACGACTGATTGTTGTCCTATGGACAGACTCTGCCACCTCAGCTGCAGTTCTCTGCAGTTCATCCAGAGTGATCATGGGCCTCTTGGCTGCATCTCTGATCAGTCTTCTCCTTGTCTGAGCTGAAAGTTTAGAGGGACAGCCAGGTCTTGGTAGATTTGCAGTGGTCTGATACTCCTTCCATTTCAAAATGATCGCTTGCACAGTGCTCCTTGGGATGTTTAAAGCTTGGGAAATCTTTTTGTATCCAAATCCGGCTTTAAACTTCTCCACAACAGTATTACGGACCTGCCTGGTGTGTTCCTTGGTCTTCATGATGCTCTCTGCGCTTTCAAACAGAACCCTGAGACTATCACAGAGCAGGTGCATTTATACAGAGACTTGATTACACACAGGTGGATTCTATTTATCACCATCAGTCATTTAGGACAACATTGGATCATTCAGAGATCCTCGCTGAACTTCTGGAGTGAGTTTTCTGCACTGAAAGTAAAGGGGCTGAATAATTTTGCACGCACCACTTTTCAGTTTTTTAATTGCTAAAAAAGTTTAAAATATCCAATAGATTTCGTTCCACTTCACAATTGTGTCCCACTTGTTGGTGATTCTTCACAAAAAATAAAAATTTTATATCTTTATGTTTGAAGCCTGAAATGTGGCAAAAGGTTGAAAAGTTCAAGGGGGCCGAATACTTTTGCAAGGCACTGTAAATGTAAAGTTATGCACTTGGGGCCTAAAAATATGCTTTTATCTTACATAATAGAAGGAGAACAACTGGAGGAGTCAATGAAGCATCTGAGTGTTCTGGTGGAATAGCATGCACTGCAAATCTGCCGTTTCTAAAGGAAGCAAAATACTTTCTTGTATTAATAGAGGCATAGACAAAAGAGAGAGAGAGAGAGAATTTTGCCCCTGTACAAATTATTAGTAAGACCTCATCTGGAATAAGCTGTTCAGTTTTGGGCACCAGTTCTCAGAAAGGATATTGGGGAACTGGAGAAAGTGCAGAGAAGGACAACCAAAGAGGCAAGGAGGAGCTCAGCTATGAGGAAAGATTAGAGGAACTGAATTTATTCCCTCTTGAAGAGGAGATTAAGGGGGGGTATGATCAATAAATACATAAGTGGTCCACATAGTGAACTTGATGTTGAGTTATTGACTTTCAGGTCATCACAGAGGACAAGGGGGCACTCCTTATGTCTGCAGTAAAAGAGATTTACCAATACAGGACGGAAAGACTTCTTCAGGCTGGGTTCACACTATCTTTGTATGCAGCTCCCAGCAAGGGTCCGGTGCGTCCTGGTTCAAAGTTTCAGGTCCAATTTCAGCCTGAATGTTTGGCTGAATTCGGACCTGAAATGGACCAAAAGATGCACAGGGCTCCTGTGCAAATTTGCACTGGAGCCACAGTGGAGATATGAGAACTGGCTCCATAGAGAGCCGGTCAAAATCTCCTGCTATTGCAAATTGGATGCTGAGACTCAGCATCCATTTCGCAATGATGTTAACCTAGCCTCACAGTAAGAACTGGGAAATAAAAAAATAGACTCAATCAAGAACTGGTCCTGGCATCTCTAAATATAATATAAATATAACTGGATATTAACATGTATTGGTAATATGCCCAGAGATTGCTTATGAAAGAAATATCTGATTGCCTTCTGTGGAATCAGGAATTAATTTATTTTCCCTTGCTGGAGCAAATTGGATCATGCTTTGCTGGGTTTTTTGCCTTCCTCTGGATCAACTGTGGGTATAGGATTCTGTATATGGAGGTCTTCTATTTATTCATTTTCCTTATTGGATAAACTAGACTGCAAACGTAGAGTAAATTATCCATTTGTGAATGATTGTAGTTAGTGCCGTGCTAATGATATTTTTAAATAAAACCTTTCTGCTTTCATCACATATCTTTTTTTTTTATGTGCAACTGCAGACACTGTTCAGGTATTCTGATAACCAGCGCTGTCAGAAACAGTAGCCTATTGGGGGGGATTTGCCCATCCATGCCACTGTTTCTTTTGCCGGGCCGAACAAAAGAAATATATTTGTGTATGGCAAGCTTAATACTGCTAATGATAAACAGAGTGCAGTGGGCAGCTGTCACACAGACAGCAGAGCCCCACTGATTACACTGAGTGGCAGTCTCCCAATGTAATCTGCAGTGCTGAGTTCTCAATGTGACAACTCAGTCATGCTCCTCATTAATTTATCCATACAAGCTACAGTTGCAGATTTTATTCCTAAATTTGTATTCTGCGTGAACTGTAAACCTGTTAAAAAAAGTTAGACTTTAACCCCTTGTTAACTTTAATTACTTTTTATTAACCATTAACCCCTTCATCAATTTCTTCCCCGATCTTTTTTTTTTTCATTTATTTCCTTGCTCCTCCATATTTATTCTTCCTTTAAAAAAATCCTGCGCTTATCCAACCTCCAACAAATATTGCAAAAATTACTATGTGAAAACAAAAACAAAAAAACAATCCAAATACTCATAGTTACATAGTAGGTGAGGTTGAAAAAAGACACAAGTCCATCAAGTCCAACCTATGTGTGTGATAATGTGTCAGTATTACATTACATATCCCTGTATATTGCGGTCATTCAGGTGATTATCTAATAGTTTCTTGAAGCTATCAATGCTCCCCGCTGAGACCACCGCCTGTGGAAGGGCATTCCACATCCTTACCGTTCTTACAGTAAAGAACCCTCTACGTAGTTTAAGGTTAAACCTCTTTTCTTCTAATTGTAATGAGTGGCCACGAGTCTTATTAAACTCCCTTCTGCGAAAAAGTTTTATCCCTATTGTGGGGTCACCAGTACAGTATTTGTAAATTGAAATCATATCCCCTCTCAAGTGTCCCTTCTCCAGAGAGAATAAGTTCAGTGCTTGCAACCTTTCCTCATAACTAAGATCCTCCAGACCCTTTATTAGCTTTGTTGCCCTTCTTTGTACTCGCTCCATTTCCAGTACGTCCCTCCTGAGGACTGGTGCCCAGAACTGGACAGCATACTCCAGGTGCGGCCGGACCAGAGTCTTGTAGAGCGGGAGAATTATCGTTTTATCTCTGCAGTTGATCCCCCTTTTAATGCATGTCAATATTCTGTTTGCTTTATTAGCAGCAGCTTGGCATTGCATGCCATTGCTGAGCCTATCATCCACCAGGACCCCCAGGTCCTTTTCCATCCTAGATTCCCCCAGAGGTTCTCCCCCCAGTGTATAGATTGCATTCATATTTTTGCCACCCAAATGCATTATTTTACATTTTTCTACATTGAACCTCATTTGCCATGTAGTTGCCCACCCCATTAATTTGTTCAGGTCTTTTTGCAAGATTTCCCCATCCTGCAGAGAAGTTATTGCCCTGCTTAGCTTAGTATCGTCTGCAAATACAGAGATTGAACTCTTTATCCCATCCTCCAGGTCGTTTATGAACAAATTAAATAGGATTGGTCCCAGCACAGAACCCTGGGGAACCCCACTACCCACCCCTGACCATTCTGAGTACTCCCCATTTATCACCACCCTCTGAACACGCCCTTGTAGCCAGTTTTCAATCCATGTACTCACCCTATGGTCCATGCCAACGCACCTTATTTTGTATAGTAAACGTTTATGGGGAACTGTGTCAAATGCTTTTGCAAAATCCAGATACACCACGTCTACGGGCCTTCCTTTATCTAGATGGCAACTCACCTCCTCATAGAAGGTTAATAGATTGGTTTGGCAAGAACGAAATAATCAAAATATGAGAGCCGCTACCCAGTAGGTCTGAATGTAAGGCCCCGTACACACGATCGGATTTTCCAATGGGAAATGTTGGATGTCAGGCTGTTGGCGGAAAATCCGACCGTTTGTATGCTCCATCAGACAAATTTGTTGACAAATTTTCCACCAACAAATGTGTGTTGTCGGATTTTCTGATCGTGTGTACACAAGTCCGTCGGACAAAAGTCCAAAATACAAACACGCATGCTCGGAAGCAGAAGCGGTCAGTCTTGTAAACTAGCAATTGTAATGCAGAATTAACATTCTTGACGTGGCAAATTATGAAATCTCCAAATGCAGCACACAATTCTCTTCTTCTACCCTGTTTCCCCGAAAAGAAGACCTAGTGTGATTGTCGGTGATGGCTGCAATATAAGCCCTACCCCCCAAATAAGCCCTACCCTGTTTCCCCGAAAATAAGCCCTACCCTGAAAATAAGACCTACAAGGACTTTAAGTAGGGCTTATTTGGGGGGTAGGGCTTATATTGCAGCCATCACCGACAATCACGCTAGGTCTTATTTTCAGGGAAACAGGGTATAATGGAATAATAATGAAGCTGCTTTGCTGGTGATACTGATGGAGTTATTGCAAACAAATTTTCAAAGGCTTTTTTTTTCTAGTGATATCAAGAATAATATTATTATGTTTTTTATTTTTTATTTGTGCAAGTTACCACAACACCATTATCCCATAGTTTATAAGAACAAAGATATACAGTGGGGACGGAAAGTATTCAGACGTCCTTAAATTTTTTCACTCTTTGTTATATTGCAGCCATTTGCTAAAATCATTTAGGTTAACTTTATTTCCTCATTAATCTACACACAGCACCCCATATTGACAGAAAAACACAGAATTGTTGACATTTTTGCAGATTTATTAAAAAATAAAAACTGAAATATCACATGGTCCTAAGTATTCAGACCGTTTGCTCAGTATTTAGTAGAAGCACCCTTTTGATCTAATACAGCCATGAGTCTTTTTTGGGAAAAATGCAACAAGTTTTTCACACCTGGATTTGGGGATCCTCTGCCATTCCTCCTTGCAGATCCTCTCCAGTTCTGTCAGGTTGGATGGTAAACGTTGGTGGACAGCCATTTTTAGGTCTCTCCAGAAATGCTCAATTGGGTTTAAGTCAGTGCTCTGGCTGGGCCATTCAAGAACAGTCACGGAGTTGTTGTGAAGCCACTCCTTCATTATTTTAGCTGTGTGCTTAGGGTCATTGTCTTGTTGGAAGGTAAACCTTCAGCCCAGTCTGAGGTCCTCAGCACTCTGGAGAAGGTTTTTGTCCAGGATATCCCTGTACTTGGCTGCATTCATCTTTCCCTCGATTGTAACCAGTCGTCCTGTCCCTGCAGCTGAAAAACACCCCCACAGCATGATGCTGCCACCACCATGCTTCACTGTTGGGACTGTATTGGACAAGTGATGAGCAGTGTCTGGTTTTCTCCACACATACCGCTTAGAATTAAAGCCAAAAAGTTCTATCTTGCTCTCATCAGACCAGAGAATCTTATTTCTCACTATCTTGGAGTCCTTAAGGTGTTCAGGTAGCAAACTCCATACGGGCTTTCATGTGTCTTTCACTGAGGAGAGGCTTCCGTCGGGCCACTCTGCCATAGAGCCCCGACTGGTGGAGGGCTGCAGTGATGGTTGACTTTCTACAACTTTCTCCCATCTCCCGACTGCATTTCTGGATCTTAGCCACAGTGATCTTTGGGTTCTTCTCTACCTCTCTCACCAAGGCTCTTCTCCCCCGATAGCTCAGTTTGGCCGGACGGCCAGCTCTAGGAAGGGTTCTGGTCATCCCAAACATCTTCCATTTAAGGATTATAGAGGCCAATGTGCTCTTAGGAAACTTAAGTGCACCAGATATTTTTTTGTAACCTTGGCCAGATCTGTGCCTTGCCACAATTCTGTCTCTGAGCTCTTCAAGCAGTTCCTTTGACCTCATGATTGTCATTTGCTCTGACATGCACTGTGAGCTATAAGGTCTTATATAGACAGGTGTGTGGCTTTCCTAATCAAGTCCAATCAGTATAATCAAACAGAGCTGGACTCAAATGAAGGTGTAGAACCATCTCAAGGATGATCAGAAGAAATGGACAGCACCTGAGTTAAATATATGAGTGTCACAGCGAAGGGTCTGAATACTTAGGACCATGTGATATTTCAGTTTTTCTTTTTTAACCACTTCCGGACCGCTCACTGTATATATACGTCATTTTTTTGAAGATGGATATCTCGGTAACGGCAGCAGCTGCTGCCACAACCGAGGTATCCATCTTTTCAGTGAGCGGTTCCGTACATGATAATGGTGGTCTCTGCAGCGGGTTCGCCGCGAGATCACCATTATCGGCGGCGGGAGAGGTGCCACCCCCCCTCCCGCCGCTCTCCCGCACCCTCCGCCGCTTACCGGAGCCGTCGGTAGCGGCGGAGGAGATCGGGTCCTGTCACTTCCTCGGTATGGAGATGAGTGAGGCCAAGATGGCCCCCACCCGTCTCCATACCATGTGACGGCCGGAGCGACGTCATTACGACGGCTCCGCCCACTTCTCTTAAAGGCACAATTATTTTTGTGTCATTTTTTTAAACGACTTTTTTTTTTTTTTTTTTGCATTTTAGTCTAAATATGAGATCTGAGGACTTTTTGACCCCAGATCTCATATTTAAGAGGACCTGTCATGCTTTTTTCTATTACAAGGGATGTTTACATTCCTTGTAATAGGAATAAAAGTGATCCAATTTTTTTTTTTTAAAAACAGTGAAAAAATAAATAAAATAAAGTAAAATAAATAATAAAAAAAAAAATAAAATTTTTTAAAGCGCCCTGTCCCGACGAGCTTGCGCGCAGAAGCGAACGCATACGTGAGTAGCGCTCGCATATGAAAACGGTGGTCAGACCACACATGTGAGGTATCGCCGCGACCGGTAGAGTGAGAGCAATAATTCTAGCCCTAGACCTCCTCTGTAACGCAAAACATGCAATCTGTAGAATTTTTTAAACGTCGCCTATGGAGATTTTTAAGGGTAAAAGTTTGACGCTATTCCACGAGCGGGCGCAATTTTGAAGCGTGACATGATGGGTATCAATTTACTTGGCGTAACATTATATTTCACAATATAAAAAAAAATTGGGCTAACTTTACTGTTGTCTTATTTTTTTTTTCAAAAAAGTGATTTTTTTCCAAAAAAAAGTGCGCTTAGAAGACCGCTGCTCAAATATGGTGCAAAAAAAAGTATTGCAATGACCGCCATTTTATTCTCTAGGGTGTTAGAAAAAAAACAATATATAATGTTTGGGGGTTCTAAGTAATTTTCTAGCAAAAAAACCTGTTTTAAACTTGTAAACACCTAAAATCCAAAACGAGGCTGGTCTTAAAGTGGTTAATAAATCTGCAAAAATGTAAAAAATTCAGTGTTTTTTTGTCAATATGGGGTGCTGTGTGTACATTAATGAGGAAAAAAATGAACTTAAATGATTTTAGCAAATGGCTGCAATATAACAAAGAGTGAAAAATTTAAGGGGGTCTGAATACTTTCCGTCCCCACTGTATGTTGGTGTCCCTTGTTAATTTTACATTGTATTTTTTAAAATATAACTGCCTACTCCCAAACTGTCCTTTGAAGTAAAACACATAGCCAAGTATTATTCTCCACATTTTTTTTTTGTGCATTAAAAAAAAATAAAATAAAATTAGACATGCTATCTGCCAATAAAACTTAACTTAAGTGGATTCTATGCATCCACAAATATAGAAGATGTACCAAATCAAATCATTATTCAACCAAAAAAATAATGTCAAAGCAATAACTCCAAAGCCAATAATAAATAACACGTTATCTCCTCTGATTCCACAACATGTCTGGTTGACGAACGGCCGTTCAGAAACAAACTGAAAAGCATGAACTGAAAAGCACTAAAGCGAAAAGAAAAGTGCGAATCAACACTCACCAAACTTCTACTAACACAAAATTAGCAAAAGGAGCCCAAAGGGTGGCGCTAAAGAGCTGAAAAACCGCGTAGTACGTCTAGTACGTCACTACGCTCGTAATTGTTGGCCAACATTTGTGTGACCGTGTGTATGCAAGACAAGTTTGAGCCAACAATCACCAATTTCCTTATGATCGCAAATTAATAAACAGTGTATTCAAAAAATGAATTTACATGTGAAAAAATAAAATAGCAATCAGTTATCCATATAAAAGTCCATCATGCTGATTCACATACACGGAGTCCAATTAGATAATAGATATTCCAGTGATTCCTGGGAGTCTCCTTTCCCAGTTGACACTCATTACAGGGAAACGCGTCGGGTGGAGCCACATCTGTGGCGTCATCATGCTCGAGCCGGATAGCGAAGTTCGTGCCCGTGTCTGTTTGTATTTCGCTGGCTTTTGATCATCTAACTGTAAGTGCAATATACGCTTTTTAATAAAATAGGATTATAATATACTAGACCATGAAGTGCTTTCTTCTTCCTATATATGCCTGAGAACCATCGAAGACTGAATATAATATATGCTTGATTGGACATCAGGTGAAACCCTCGGATGGTAACACGGCTGAAGCTAAATGTGTATGATACCTTTGCCCTCCCTATAACCACAGGGATAAGTGGAGATTAAACGGCGATTAAGATCTCTATAATTTGAGATCCAAAGTCTCTGGTAAGGGACGTGACTTAATTTGGGGAAGGCCTTTCAATGAGCACCCTGTCACTTTTTGTTTGCTGATTTTGCACACTGAATCATCTATCTATCTATCTATCTATCTATCTATCTATCTATCTATCTATCTATCTATCTATCTATCTATCTATCTATCTATCTGTCTATCTATTATCTAATTGGACTGCCATTAGCGGATTCCATGTATGTGAATCACCATGATGAACTTTTATATGAGTTTGCCTCCATTATTATCTCCTTGCTCCTCCATTAATACAGGGTGGAGTTTTGTATATATGCTTGAGCATAGTTACATAGGTACATAGTTAACTTAGTCAGGTTGAAAAAAGACACAAGTCCATCTAGTTCAACCAATAAAAAAAAAAAATCATGCAATCCTATATATACACAATCCTATACCCACAGTTAATCTACTAGAGGAAGGCAAAAACCCCAGCAGAGCATGCTCCAATTTGCTACAGCAGGAGAAAAAATTCCTTCCTGATCCCCCCGAGAGGCAATTGGATCTTCCCTGGATCAACATTACCTATAAATGTTACTATGCAGTTATATTATGTACATTTAGGAAAAAATCCAGGCCTTTTTTAAAGCAATCTACTGAGCTGGCCAAAACCAGCTCTGAAAAGACTATTCCACATATGCATATTACACATAAACATGTGCATATTTTTTATATCATGTACTTATTGTGACACTTTTTTTTTTACTTTTCTATTGGCATCATTGCTGGCCATCATTTAACACAGAAGTGGGAAATAAGATGCAGCAAAGGCTCAGTGGTGCTAAGAAAAAAAATCTTATTTTGAATATTGGTAGGAGGCATAATAGAATAAAAAGCTGAATTTATGTTTTAAATAGGGCCTGAGTTTTTAGGCGTATGTGTTGTAGTAATGTATGTACCTTCATCCCCACAAATAGGGATGAGCCGAACACCCCCCTGTTCGGTTCGCACCAGAACATGCGAACAGGAAAAAAATTCGTTCGAACACGCGAACACCGTTAAAGTCTATGGGACACGAACATGACTAATCAAAAGTGCTAATTTTAAAGGCTAATATGCAAGTTATTGTCAATAAAAGTGTTTGGGGACCTGGGTCCTGCCCCAGGGGACATGAATCAATGCAAAAAAAAGTTTTAAAAACGGCCGTTTTTTCAGGAGCAGTGATTTTAATAATGCTTAAAGTCAAACAATAAAAGTGTAATATCCCTTTAAATTTCATACCTGGGGGGTGTCTATAGTATGCCTGTAAAGGGGCGCATGTTTCCCGTGTTTAGAACAGTCTGACAGCAAAATGACATTTTGAAGGAAAAAACACATTTAAAACTACCGCGGCTATTGCATTGCCGACAATACACATAGAAGTTCATTGATAAAAACGGCATGGGAATTCCCCACAGGGGAACCCCGAACCAAAATAAAAAAAAAAAAAAAATGATGTGGGGGTCCCCCTAAATTCCATACAAGGCCCTTCAGGTCTGGTATGGATATTAAGGGGAACCCCAGCCAAAATTTAAAAAAAAAATTGACGTGGGGTTCCCCCTAAATTCCATACCAGACCCTTCAGGTCTGGTATGGATTTTAAGGGGAACCCCGCGCCAAAAAAAAAACGGCGTGGGGTCCCCCTAAAAATCCATACCAGACCCTTATCCGAGCACGCAACCTGGCAGGCCGCAGGAAAAGAGGGGGGGACGAGAGTGCGCCCCCCCCCTCCTGAACCGTACCAGGCCACATGCCCTCAACATTGGGAGGGTGCTTTGGGGTAGCCCCCCAAAACACCTTGTCCCCATGTTGATGAGGACAAGGGCCTCATCCTCACAACCGTGGCCGGTGGTTGTGGGGGTCTGCGGGCGGGGGGCTTATCGGAATCTGGAAGCCCCCTTTAACAAGGGGACCCCCAGATCCCGGCCCCCCCCCTGTGTGAAATGGTAAGGGGGTACTTACCCCTACCATTTCACTAAAAAACTATCAAAAATGTTAAAAATGACAAGAGACAGTTTTTGACAATTCCTTTATTTAAATGCTTCTTCTTTCTTCCTTCATCTTCTTCTTCTTCTGGTTCTTCTGGCTCTTCTGGTTCTTCCTCCGGCGTTCTCGTCCAGCATCTTCTCCGCGGCGTCTTCTATCTTCTTCTCCTCGGGCCGCTCCGCACCCATGGCATGAGGGGAGGCTCCCGCTCTTCTCTTCATCTTCTTCTCTTCTTCATCTTCTTCTTCATCTTCTTCTTCATCTCTTCTTCCTTCTTCTCTTCTTCATGTCTTCTGCGGGCCGCTCCGCAGCCATGCTGGCATGGAGGGAGGCTCCCGCTGTGTGACGGCGTCTCTTCGTCTGACGGTTCTTAAATAACGGGGGGCGGGGCCACCCGGTGACCCCGCCCCCCTCTGACGCACGGTGACATGACGGGACTTCCCTGTGGCATTCCCCGTGACGTCACAGGGAAGTCCCGTCATGTCACCGTGCGTCAGAGGGGGGCGGGGGTCACCGGATGGCCCCGCCCCCCGTTATTTAAGAACCGTCAGACGAAGAGACGCCGTCACACAGCGGGAGCCTCCCTCCATGCCAGCATGGCTGCGGAGCGGCCCGCAGAAAACATGAAGAAGAGAAGAAGGAAGAAGAGATGAAGAAGAAGATGAAGAAGAAGATGAAGAAGAGAAGAAGATGAAGAGAAGAGCGGGAGCCTCCCCTCATGCCATGGGTGCGGAGCGGCCCGAGGAGAAGAAGATAGAAGACGCCGCGGAGAAGATGCTGGACGAGAACGCCGGAGGAAGAACCAGAAGAGCCAGAAGAACCAGAAGAAGAAGAAGATGAAGGAAGAAAGAAGAAGCATTTAAATAAAGGAATTGTCAAAAACTGTCTCTTGTCATTTTTAACATTTTTGACAGTTTTTTAGTGAAATGGTAGGGGTAAGTACCCCCTTACCATTTCACACAGGGGGGGGGGCCGGGATCTGGGGGTCCCCTTGTTAAAGGGGGCTTCCAGATTCCGATAAGCCCCCCGCCCGCAGACCCCCACAACCACCGGCCACGGTTGTGAGGATGAGGCCCTTGTCCTCATCAACATGGGGACAAGGTGTTTTGGGGGGCTACCCCAAAGCACCCTCCCAATGTTGAGGGCATGTGGCCTGGTACGGTTCAGGAGGGGGGGGGCCGCACTCTCGTCCCCCCTCTTTTCCTGCGGCCTGCCAGGTTGCGTGCTCGGATAAGGGTCTGGTATGGATTTTTAGGGGGACCCCACGCCGTTTTTTTTTTTTTTTTGGCGCGGGGTTCCCCTTAAAATCCATACCAGACCTGAAGGGTCTGGTATGGAATTTAGGGGGAACCCCACGTCAATTTTTTTTTTAAATTTTGGCTGGGGTTCCCCTTAATATCCATACCAGACCTGAAGGGCCTTGTATGGAATTTAGGGGGACCCCCACATCATTTTTTTTTTTTTTTTGGTTCGGGGTTCCCCTGTGGGGAATTCCCATGCCGTTTTTATCAATGAACTTCTATGTGTATTGTCGGCAATGCAATAGCCGCGGGTAGTTTTAAATGAGTTTTTTCCTTCCAAATGTCATTTTGTTGTCAGACTGTTCTAAACACAGGAAACATGCGCCCCTTTACAGGCATACTATAGACACCCCCCAGGTACGAAATTTAAAGGGATATTACACTTTTATTGTTTGACTTTAAGCATTAATAAAATCACTGCTCCTGAAAAAACGTCCGTTTTTAAAACTTTTTTTTGCATTGATCCATGTCCCCTGGGGCAGGACCCGGGTCCCCAAACACTTTTTATGACAATAACTTGCATATAAGCCTTTAAAATTAGCACTTTTGATTTCTCCCATAGACTTTTAAAGGGTGTTCCGCGGCATTCGAATTTGCCGCGAACACCCCAAATTGTTCGCTGTTCGGCGAACTTGCGAACAGCCAATGTTCGAGTAGAACATGAGTTCGACTCGAACTCGAAGCTCATCCCTACCCACAAAGTATTCCTTTATTACTGAACCAAAAAATAATTGTGTGGTAGAAAACAATTAGGATTAAGAGGGTAACTGGAGTGGAACATAGTGTAATGTTGGTCATACACTATACGAAAAATCGGACCGAATTCGGTCATTTGGCCAGTTTGTTCGTTTTTCGGCCAG
This sequence comes from Lithobates septentrionalis, assembly GCA_037952835.1. Taxonomy (NCBI): domain Eukaryota; kingdom Metazoa; phylum Chordata; class Amphibia; order Anura; family Ranidae; genus Lithobates; species Lithobates septentrionalis. Next base: position 586,475 of record JBBDGP010000653.1, on the reverse strand, counting down.
TAAATGGCACAAAATCGATCATCGGTGGGACGTTTTTGAACCGAAAAAACAAAGGACAAGTTTGGAAATTTTCTACCAAATGAATGATAAATTAAAAGTAAAAACTAACAAAAAATTGATTCATTTATGTCCACTGAACGATTTACCAGTCATTACATGATGGCATTATCGTTTGCTCTCACGGCCGAATGTTCAACTTTCGAAAATGTGTTTGACCGATTTTTCTTATAGTGTATGGCCAGCATAAGACGGCGCATTTTAGACTAAAATCTAATGGGTTTAGTTAAATTGTAATGCGTTATTTAACCACTTGCCGACCGCCGCACACAGATGTACGTCGACAAAGCGGCACGGGCAGGCATAAGGGCTTACCTGTACGTCCCTGCCTGCCCGCGGGTGGGGGGTCCGACCCCCCCCCCCCCCCGGTGCCTGCGACGGTCGGCAAATGTCCCCCGGCGATCGGTGGTGAGGGGGAGGCCATCCATTCGTGGCCCCCCCCTCGCGATCGCTCCCAGCCAATGGGATCATTTCCCTGCCTCTGTATTGTACACAGAGGCAGAGGAAATGATGTCATCTCTCCTCGGCTCAGTATTTTCCGTTCCGGGCCGAGGAGAGAAGACTGTAATGTGAGTGCACAACACACACACACACAGTAGAACATGCCAGGCACACATTACACCCCGATCCCCCCCCCGATCCCCCCCAATCACCCCCCCCCCCCCTGTCACAAACTGACACAAAGCAGGTTTTTTTTTTTTTTTTTTTTTCTGATTACTGTATTGGTGTCAGTTTGTGACAGTTAGTGTGTTAGGGCAGTGAATGTTAGGCCCCCTTTAGGTCTAGGGTACCCTCCTAACCCCCCCTAATAAAGTTTTAACCCCTTGATCACCCCCTGTCACCAGTGTTGCTAAGCGATCATTTTTCTGATCGCTGTATTAGTGTCGCTGGTGACGCTAGTTAGGGACATAAATATTTAGGTTCGCCGTCAGCGTTTTATAGCGACAGGGACCCCCATATACTACCTAATAAATGTTTTAACCTCTTGATTGCCCCCTAGTTAACCCTTTCACCACTGATCACCGTATAACTGTTACGGGTGACGCTGGTTAGTTCGTTTATTTTTTATAGTGTCAGGGCACCCGCCGTTTATTACCGAATAAAGGTTTAGCCCCCTGATCGCCCGGCGGTGATATGCGTCGCCCCAGGCAGCGTCAGATTAGCGCCAGTACCGCTAACACCCACGCACGCAGCATACACCTCCCTTAGTGGTATAGTATCTGTACGGATCAATATCTGATCCAATCAGATCTATACTAGCGTCCCCAGCAGTTTAGGGTTCCCGAAAATGCAGTGTTAGCGGGATCAGCCCAGATACCTGCTAGCACCTGCGTTTTGCCCCTCCGCCCGGCCCAGCCCAGCCCACCCAAGTGCAGTATCGATCGATCACTGTCACTTACAAAACACTAAACGCATAACTGCAGCGTTCGCATAGTCAGGCCTGATCCCTGCGATCGCTAACAGTTTTTTTGGTAGCGTTTTGGTGAACTGGCAAGCACCAGCCCCAGGCAGCGTCAGGTTAGCGCCAGTACCGCTAACACCCACGCACGCACCGTACACCTCCCTTAGTGGTATAGTATCTGAACGGATCAATATCTGATCCGATCAGATCTATACTAGCGTCCCCAGCAGTTTAGGGTTCCCAAACACGCAGTGTTAGCGGGATCAGCCCAGATACCTGCTAGCACCTGCGATTTTCCCGTCCGCCCGGCCCAGCCCACCCAAGTGCAGTATCAATCGATCACTGTCACTTACAGAACACTAAACGCATAACTGCAGCGTTCACAGAGTCACGCCTGATCCCTGCGATCGCTAACAGTTTTTTTGGTAGCGTTTTGGTGAACTGGCAAGCACCAGCCCCAGGCAGCGTCAGATTAGCGCCAGTACCGCTAACACCCACGCACGCAGCATACGCCTCCCTTAGTGGTATAGTCATACCTCCCAACTTTTGAACTTGATAATGAGGGACACATAGAAGATCCGATGTGTGGAGAGCGCAGCGCACCATGCCGAGAAGTGGGCGTGGCCAGCAAAAAAGGGCGTGGCCATTTGGTTGTGGTTTAAGAGGTGTGGTCAATCATATTGGAGACATGTTTACATCACTATAATATATCTCAATTTAACAAAAGTCTGTCTATTTTTACACTATTTTTAGAGTATTTTGCTTAAAGTTTATTAGAAGAATGTAATGTAGTTGAATACAGTTGGACTGAGAAACTCTCTTATGTTTCTGCATACATCCTGACCTCTGAAGACACGCAGCGCACTGGATGGGGCCACATGTCCAGAGAGACCCCAGGATGGGATGGGGGGGTGGACAGGGAGATCGCAGGATGGGACGGGGAGATCGCAGGATTGGACGGGGAGATCGCAGGGTGGGACGGGGAGATCGCAGGGTGGGACGGGGAGATCGCAGGGTGGGACGGGGAGATCGCAGGATGGGAAGGGTGGTGGACAGGGAGATCGCAGGAAGGGAAGGGGGGGTGGACGGGGAGATCGCAGGATGGGACGGGGAGTTTGCAGGATTGGACGGGGAGATCGCAGGATTGGACGGGGAGATCGCAGGATTGGACGGGGAGATCGCAGGATTGGACGGGGAGATCGCAGGATTGGACGGGGGGGTGGACAGGGAGATCGCGGGATGGGACGGGGAGATCGCAGGATTGGACGGGGAGATCGCAGGATTGGACGGGGAGATCGCAGGATTGGACGGGTAGATCGCAGGATTGGACGGGTAGATCGCAGGATTGGACGGGTAGATCGCAGGATTGGACGGGGAGATCGCAGGATGGGAAGGGGGGGTGGACGGGGAGATCGCAGGATGGGAAGGGGGGTGGACGGGGAGATCGCAGGATGGGAAGGGGGGGTGGACGGGGAGATCGCAGGATGGGAAGGGGGGGTGGACGGGGAGATCGCAGGATTGGACAGGGGGGGTGGACGGGGAGATCGCAGGATTGGACGGGGGGGTGGACGGGGAGATCGCACAGAATGTTCTGTTGGCAAATACAGGAGGATGATTGCCATGTGCTGCAGCCAATCACCATGAGGACAAGCAGCCACGAGTTCCAATCAAAGAAAATTTCCACACAGTGAGAAAACCAGCCTCAGGCTGTGCCGTGCGGGATTCATTCTGTGTGCACAGGACAATGCAGGGAGCATTCTCCTACCTTTCTTCCAGAGCAGGAACAGCCTTCAGGGGAGACCCGGAGTTGGGGGGTGGATCCGGGGGCGGAGCTTAGGCGCGAGGAGGAATCCTCCTCCAGCTCGCACTGAATGCTGGGGCTCCACTCTCCTCCTCGTCGTGACGTCACTGGTTGTTAGACGCCAGGCGGGCCATGCCTAGCAACCAGTTGTTTTGGCAGTTAGCCAGGCAGCATCTGGGGGTGAAATAAAGCGGTCTTGGCCAGAACCAGTACAGCGCCGGGCAGTGAGGGAAGGCGGCAATGCAGCGGCAATTTTTAGGGGGCATCAGATCCCAATGGGGCGATTCCGGGACATTGTATTGTCCCGGAATGAAGGTGCCCGGGACGCGGGACAGACCTCCCACAGCGGGACTTTCCCGGGCAATCCGGGACGGTTGGGAGGTATGGGTATAGTATATGAACGGATCAATATCTGATCTGATCAGATCTATACTAGCGTCCCCAGCAGTTTAGGGTTCCCACAAACGCAGTGTTAGCGGGATCAGCCCAGATACCTGCTAGCACCTGCGTTTTGCCCCTCCGCCCGGCCCAGCCCAGCCCACCCAAGTGCAGTATCGATCGATCACTGTCACTTACAGAACACTAAACGCATAACTGCAGCGTTCGCAGAGTCAGGCCTGATCCCTGCGATCGCTAACAGTTTTTTTGGTAGCGTTTTGGGGAACTGGCAAGCGCCAGCGGCCTAGTACACCCCGGTCGTAGTCAAACCAGCACTGCAGTAACACTTGGTGACGTGGCGAGTCCCATAAGTGCAGTTCAAGCTGGTGAGGTGGCAAGCACAAGTAGTGTCCCGCTGCCACCAAAAAGACAAACACAGGCCCGTCGTGCCCATAGTGCCCTTCCTGCTGCATTCGCCAATCCTAATTGGGAACCCACCGCTTCTGCAGCGCCCGTACTTCCCCCATTCACATCCCCAACCAAATGCAGTCGGCTGCATGAGAGGCATTTTCTTTATGTCCTCCCGAGTACCCCTACCCAACGAACCCCCCCAAAAAAGATGTTGTGTCTGCAGCAAGCGCGGATATAGGCGTGACACCCACTATTATTGTCCCTCCTGTCCTGACAATCCTGGTCTTTGCATTGGTGAATATTTTGAACGCTACCATGCACTAGTTGACTATTAGCGTAGGGTACAGCATTCCACAGACTAGGCGCACTTTCACAGGGTCTCCCAAGATGCCATCGCATTTTGAGAGACCCGAACCTGGAACCGGTTACAGTTATAAAAGTTAGTTACAAAAAAAAAAAAAAAAAAACCACATACAAAAATATAAAATAAAAAAAAAATAGTTGTCGTTTTATTGTTCTTTCTCTCTCTATTCTCTCTCTCTATTGTTCTGCTCTTTTTTACTGTATTCTATTCTGCAATGTTTTATTGTTATTATGTTTTATCATGTTTGTTTTTCAGGTATGCAATTTTTTATACTTTACCGTTTACTGTGCTTTATTGTTAACCATTTTTTTGTCTTCAGGTACGCCATTCACGACTTTGAGTGGTTATACCAGAATGATGCCTGCAGGTTTAGGTATCATCTTGGTATCATTCTTTTCAGCCAGCGGTCGGCTTTCATGTAAAAGCAATCCTAGCGGCTAATTAGCCTCTAGACTGCTTTTACAAGCAGTGGGAGGGAATGCCCCCCCCCCCAACGTCTTCCGTGTTTTTCTCTGGCTCTCCTGTCTCAACAGGGAACCTGAAAATGCAGCCGGTGATTCAGCCAGCTGACCATAGAGCTGATCAGAGACCAGAGTGGCTCCAAACATCTCTATGGCCTAAGAAACCGGAAGCTACGAGCATTTTATGACTTAGATTTCGCCGGATGTAAACAGCGCCATTGGGAAATTGGGAAAGCATTTTATCACACCGATCTTGGTGTGGTCAGATGCTTTGAGGGCAGAGGAGAAATCTAGGGTCTAATAGACCCCAATTTTTGCAAAAAAGAGTACCTGTCACTACCTATTGCTATGATAGGGGATATTTACATTCCCTGAGATAACAATAAAAATGATTTAAAAAAAAAAATGAAAGGAACAGTTTAAAAATAAGATAAAAAAATAATAATAATAAAGAAAAAAAAAAAAAAAAAAAAAAAAAAAGCACCCCTGTCCCCCCTGCTCTCGCGCTAAGGCGAACGCAAGCGCCGGTCTGGCGTCAAATGTAAACAGCAATTGCACCATGCATGTGAGGTATCGCCGCGAAGGTCAGATCAAGGGCAGTAAGTTTAGCAGTAGACCTCCTCTGTAAATCTAAAGTGGTAACCTGTAAAGGCTTTTAAAGGCTTTTAAAAATGTATTTAGTTTGTCGCCACTGCACGTTTGTGCGCAATTTTAAAGCATGTCATGTTTGGTATCCATGTACTCGGCCTAAGATCATCTTTTTTATTTCATCAAACATTTGGGCAATATAGTGTGTTTTAGTGCATTAAAATGTAAAAAAAGTGTGTTTTTTCCCCAAAAAATGCGTTTTAAAAATCGCTGCGCAAATACTGTGTGAAAAAAAAAAATGAAACACCCACCATTTTAATCTGTAGGGCATTTGCTTTAAAAAAAATATATAATGTTTGGGGGTTCAAAGTAATTTTCTTGCAAAAAAAAATTATTTTTTTATGTAAACAATAAGTGTCAGAAAGGGCTTTGTCTTCAAGTGGTTAGAAGAGTGGGTGATGTGTGACATAAGCTTCTAGATGTTGTGCATAAAATGCCAGGACAGTTCAAAACCCCCCCAAATGACCCCATTTTGGAAAGTAGACACCCCAAGCTATTTGCTGAGAGTCATGTTGAGTCCATGGAATAATTTATATTGTGACACAAGTTGCGGGAAAGAGACAATTTTTTATTTTTTTTATTTTTTTTTGCGCAAAGTTGTCACTAAATGATATATTGCTCAAACATGCCATGGGAATATGTGAAATTACACCCCAAAATACATTCTGTTGCTTCTCCTGAGTACGGGGATACCACATGTGTGAGACTTTTTGGGAGCCTAGCCGCGTACGGGACCCCGAAAACCAAGCACCGCCTTCAGGCTTTCTAAGGCCGTAAATTTTTGATTTCACTCTTCACTGCCTATCACAGTTTCGGAGGCCATGGAATGCCCAGGTGGCAAAAAAAAACCCCAAATGACCCCATTTTGGAAAGTAGACACCCCAAGCTATTTGATGAGAGGTATAGTGAGTATTTTGCAGACCTCACATTTTGTCACAAAGTTTTGAAAATTGAAAAAAGAAAAACAAAAATATTTTTTCTCGTCTTTCTTTATTTTCAAAAACAAATGAGAGCTGCAAAATACTCACCATGCCTCTCAGCAAATAGCTTGGGGTGTCTACTTTCCAAAATGGGGTCATTTGGGGGGGGGTTTGTGCCACCTGGGCATTCCATGGCCTCCGAAACTGTGATAGGCAGTGAGGAGTAAAATCAAAAATGTACGCCCTTAGAAATCCTGAAGGCAGTGATTGGTTTTCGGGGTCCCGTACGCGGCTAGGCTCCCAAAAAGTCCCACACATGTGGTATCCCCATACTCAGGAGAAGCAGCTAAATGTATTTTGGGGTGCAATTCCACATATGCCCATGGCCTGTGTGAGCAATATATCATTTAGTGACAACTTTGTGCAAAAAAAAAAAAAAAAAAATTTGTCACTTTCCCGCAACTTGTGTCAAAATATAAAACATTCCATGGACTCAACATGCCTCAAAGCAAATAGCTTGGGGTGTCTACTTTCCAAAATGGGGTCATTTGGGGGGGTTTTATGTCATCTGGGCATTTTATGGCCTTCAAAACTGTGATAGGTAGTGAGGAGTAAAATCAAAAATGTACGCCCTTAGAAATCCTGAAGGCAGTGATTGGTTTTCGGGGCCCCGTACGCGGCTAGGCTCCCAAAAAGTCCCACACATGTGGTATCCCCGTACTCAGGAGAAGCAGCTAAATGTATTTTGGGGTGCAATTCCATATATGCCCATGGCCTGTGTGAGCAATATATCATTTAGTGACAACTTTTTGTAATTTTTTTTTTTTTTTTTGTCATTATTCAATCACTTGGGACAAAAAAAATGAATATTCAATGGGCTCAACATGCCTCTCAGCAAATTCCTTGGGGTGTCTACTTTCCAAAATGGGGTCATTTGTGGGGGTTTTGTACTGCCCTGCCATTTTAGCACCTCAAGAAACGACATAGGCAGTCATAAATTAAAGGCTGTGTAAATTCCAGAAAATGTACCCTAGTTTGTAGACGCTATAACTTTTGCGCAAACCAATAAATATACACTTATTGACATTTTTTTTACCAAAGACATGTGGCCGAATACATTTTGGCCTAAATGTATGACTAAAATTGAGTTTATTGGATTTTTTTTAGAACAAAAAGTAGAAAATATCATTTTTTTTCAAAATTTTCGGTCTTTTTCCGTGTATAGCGCAAAAAATAAAAACGGCAGAGGTGATCAAATACCATCAAAAGAAAGCTCTATTTGTGGGAAGAAAAGGACGCAAATTCCGTTTGGGTACACCATTGCATGACCGCGCAATTAGCAGTTAAAGCGACGCAGTGCCGAATTGTAAAAAGTGCTCTGGTCAGGAAGGGGGTAAATCCTTCCGGGGCTGAAGTGGTTAAGCATTTTTCTAGAATTTCCAAACTCATTATATACTCCTGGAGTAAAAATCTAATGTTATTATTAACAAATAATGTTATTATTTATGATATTAAGGTTTGATCAAACTACAGACACAGACTTAGCCATCTTTACAAATAAAACCAAACGTCCCTTCATTACATTTTTATTCCGTTTCTATTCGTTGATGAAATTGGAATTGTTTTTCTTATAGCTTTCGTCAATTTTTTTTTATTTTAATTTTTGTTGTTTTCATCACTGGAAACATGCCTCTGCCGAAAATATTTTTGTCAACAAAATTAACACTGTTAGTCAGAGTAGCTCTAGATCAGGGGTAGGCAACCCCCGTCACTGGTACCGCAAGAGGCACGCAAAGCCTCTTTTGCCGCCACTTGACTCCCTCCCCATCAGCAGAGCAGCGCAGGGAAGTGTCAGTGAGACACTAAGGCATTCCAATTTCAGAATTCCCCCCACCGCACCTGCACTGAGGGGGAGGCACTGTATCTCCACACATTGTAAAAGATAGGAAACATTGTTTGGTTCTCTAACTTTGTTGTAGCTGCGATTGTCAGATTTTGTGATGGGGAAGAGATTTGGTGCAGTTCTTCTTGGGGTGGGCAGTCCCTGTTTCCAGGAGGAGGACTGTCATTGGCCGCTGCTAAAGGCAATCACAGTCGTGCTAGCCCCACCCACCATCTGGAGGAAAATGACTCGCTTGGTTGCCACTACCAATCTCCAAAAGAAGGTATTATACGGATTGAGAAAACCACAATCAGGTGACAGTTTGTGGAATTACTGTTGAGCTTCTGGGAACTTTGTTGAAATTATTCCTGAACCTTCGCGTACCTTACTACTGAACCCCGTCACTCTGTGTCCCTTTAAGCCACAGCCAGTATTCAGCTAAATGAAAATCACACCCAACTTTTGCTGCGGTGCAGAGCGCCACACTTTTTCTCAGTTGCGGGGGCCCAACTTATGATCCTGCACACAGGCCCACTGCTTTCAGAAAATACCCCTGACCTGAGCTCATCATTGCGCAACCATTCCAGATGCTTGTATGTCACATCAAATACATACCATACATCCCATACATCACATACATCCCATATATCACATACATCACATACAAGCACGTGGGCTGGATGCGATAGGTGGATCAGCAGGATGAGTGTTCCAGGACAGGTAGATGTGTCTCATCTCTGCTTCCTTTCACCACTCTGCATATCACTTGTATCATAGATGAGAAGAGGGTACAGTAGTGGGGAAAATGAGCAGAAAGTGTTCGGAGGTGGGACAGAAAAGCAGGAGGGGAGGGTACAGCGGCGGGGCAGATGTGCAGGGAGGTACAGTGGTGGAAAAGATAGGGGGTTCAGCAGTGGGACAGAAGAGCAGGGGGGCTACAGTGATGGGGCAGATGAGCAGGGGGGTTCAGTGGTAAGACAGAAAAGCAGGGGGTTAGAGCAGTGGGGCAGATGTGAAAGGAGGTGTATTGGTGGACAGATGTGCAGGGGAGTTACAGTGGTGGGACAGATGTGCAGGGGGTTACAGTGGTGGGGCAGATGTGCAGGGGGTTACAGTGGTGGGGCAGATGTGCAGGGGGGTACAGTGGTGGAGCAGATGAGCAGGGTAGTACAGTGATGGGGCAGATTTTCAGGGGGTTACAGTAGTGGGGCAGATGTGCAGGGGGGTACAGTGGTGGGGCAGATGTGCAGGGGGTACAGTGGTGGGGCAGATGTGTAGGGGGGTACAGTGGTGGGGCAGATGTGTAGGGGGGTACAGTGGTGGGGCAGATGTGCAGGGGGGTACAGTGGTGGGACAGATGACCGGGGGGACAGTGATAGGTGCAGCAATTGGGGCTGATCTGAGGCGTGAGTGCAGGATGTTAATTTGTCACTACTACTCAAGTAGTTTACAGCATTTACTGTATAAAAAATCCTTTTCATGATTGAGAGTGTGAAGTTGACATGTTTTTGTTATAAAATCGTCACGCTCAATTTCTTAGAAAACATTTTTCGGCACACTGCGCTCAAAAGGTTGCCCACCCCTGCTGTAGACAGTGTAGTGAACAGAAGAAATAGATGTAACGGTTTACATATGCTTTAATGATACAATAGTGATTACAGAGTTGCATTTGTTTTAGTTATGGTGTGCAGCATCAATAAATTGCCTTATAAATAAAAAGATTAGGCTTGCTTTCATAGTAATTACAATTCCTTGTAGTCCCTACATTATGCTGTAAATATTGGTCTTCTAGAACACATATTATGTCCCAGGGAAAAACAAATTCTGGGTTGGAGGCTATTAATCTATACTGCAACCATGGACATTGGACAAGATCTGTGAGTGATATATATCTGTATGACATTTAGTTTTCTGAAACGCCTACAAAGGTATACAGTGCTGTTTTGTTTACAGCATGCCAATAAACAGTTCCAGACACAGTAAAACCATACATACCAACAAGCTCTGTTTCTTGTGCCTCTTTAAAGTGTTACTAAACCCACAACAGTAAAATCGGTCTGTATATGCAGTAAAGCATGCTTGTTATACTCACTGTGGAACCTAAGGGGTTAATCCTCTGCTTTGTGTATAAAGGCTGCATGATCCTGTCTCCTCTGATCATCCTCTTCTTTAACTGACTCCAACCCATCTCCTGATAGAACAGAGCATTATTTTCTTGGGAGAGTGCATGTGATCAGCACAGGGCCAATCAGCACTGTCCAGACAGAGGATCTGGGGAAAATTAAAACTCCTCCTAAAAGCTTTAACCAGACACTGCTCTAAGTCACATGACTGCTCTAACTGCTGATAAAAAAAAGGTATTTAGCAGTATATATTTACTAAAACTATAACATTTCCATGTTCTGTGTACTGTGGGAGACAAGATATAGTGAAGTAGGGTCCTGGGTTTAGTAACACTTTAATACAGGTTAATAGATACCATGTACATATTATAGAATACTAAGCCCATAAGGCTGGTCCCATATGTGTCTAGGTGGTCCTTTACAATAATTGACTTCTGTGTCTATTAAAGGTGAGCGTTGAATTACACCAGGCATCCCACATTTTTGGATGTTTAAGTGGGCAGTTTATGTTATCATATATAATCTTTTCATACAGGGTTTTTTGATTAACTGCTACTATTCACTGGGTTGAGGTAGGATTAGTGGATTGCATCCATTTAACGCTATAATTTTTGCATCCCATAAACAATTCTTTTAGAAAGATTCGAATGTACCTTGGCCTAATTTCTTCATCTAGAATGCCAGAAAGGCACTTTTTGGGTGCAGGGTATAGGGATAGACAATAAAGAGGTAAGTAAATCTACTTGTTTCTAACAGACATCAGTGGGCAGGTCCAGATTATGTGGACAAAAATTTGCTTAAGCCTGTGCACATCTCATGCAATTTAGGGTAGGAAATTGCATGAGTATGGAGGCAATTATGTCTGGTGAATAATATATAGTTGAATAAGTTTACTGATCTCGGCTGGTGAGACTGATAGGTGGGAGAATCAAGTATCCTCCCAATTTTCATCAGACATAGACAGTATACAGGACTGCCATTTGGACCACCAGTTTCATGTGTAGGAAAATGGGAATATAAAATTAAAAGCAGACAATAAGAACCTTGGGATTTACGTATCCTGACCAGGGGATAAGTAGAGATGCAAGTGTGTAATGGATCTTGTGAATGGCTAGAATTGGGTGCCAAAAGCACAAGTTCCTGCTCCACTTCCTCTCCTCTCCTGCTAGAACAGTGACCCTCCTGCTTGAGGCTTTACCCTCTGCCATCTTGTGCCCACTCCATGCCAGAGGCTGGACATTCCCAGCCATTCACCTTTATATCCCCAAAAGGAAGGAATGTCCACACAAAGATAGGGTTCTTGCACTTCACTGATGGAACTTGGAAGATAACACCAACCGTCACATCACATCGACAAACTATCCGGGGTCACACAACTGTCTATTGTCGATCACATTAGCGGTCTGCTTTAGTCCACAGTAGTAGGCATCAGCACTTTCGGTATGCCATCTTCCCTTAAACCGCCTCTTTCCGCCTGGTGTCAGTAGTACTCAATGAGATAGGATCTCTGCAGTCACCTCCTCCATGGGCACATCTCTCCCAGGACCCTCTAGGGAAATAGCCTCACTCCAGGCAACTCTTAACCTGGCCTAAAAGGTCTTTTTGCAACCTTCCTTAGCCCCCGCCTCCATAAGGGTCAGGAAGTCTACAGCCAGAACTTCTGGGTGCAGGTCTACCTCCCCTCAGCCTCAAGCCCTGACCAGGGCCCCCACTTGCTGGCTATATTGGACTGATGGTGTGGTCTCTGAATCCTATTTCCCAACTTCACTAGGGGTCCTCACAACCTGGCTTATATATGGGCACTGACTCACTACAGGCATCACTGCAGCAGAGCTATAACTAAAAGGGGCCAACCACCTAATGACACTGCTTTCTGTACGCAGACACTAATCTGGAACAGAGCCACTTAGTGGAAGACTAGCTATCTACACCTGCTTGCAAGTGTCTTGACTCCCAAATTGAGCATCAAGACATGTCTCAGTTGCAGGTACCTACATAAATAACCTTGAGGGGGGTCATACTTTGTCTAAAGTTATTCATACAAATGTATCATAAACACATTTTTAAAAATACGATTTTGTTCAGCTTAAAACGTTTTTTCTTGGAGTCCATTGAGGGACGCAGGAATTCTTAAACCTTCAGGTTATACTGCTGCCTACAGGAGGATTGGTTGCTGGAAAAACAAACAAACTGGAGCCCAAGGTATAACTCCTCTACTACCAGAATTTTTTATAGCCAAGCAGTACCAGGAACATGGTCATAAATACAGAAGGCTGGGACTTGTGGTCCAATATTTCTCAATGGACTCCCAAGAAAAAAATTCTAAGGCAGTTAAAAAAAACCCTATTTTCTTTCTCATCCATTGAGAAACATTTGAAGTCTAAAACCTTTTAGATGTCCAAAGGCAGTCCAACTGAGAGGTGGGCAAAACAGCAAACAATTCTAAGCCAAAAGTGCCCCACACACCAACAGTAGGCACATGAAAAATAACTATATATATTTTTTTTTATTTGCTATATTTTTTTCCATGGAATAGCACTTACCTTTAAGGTCAGCTAGTTGTTTATGTGCTGTTGAATAGTCTCAACAGCGCATAAACAGACTTTTTTTTGGAGCCTGTAAAGCATTGTACCAGCAATCAGCAGATTGGTGCCATACAGGTATGGTTGCCACCTCATCCCTTTAAGCCCGAACACATATTAATTACACAGGTTCTGTGGCTGATTAAGGTGGTAATTAAACTCACTTGGTGCCTAATCTGCATTAAATTAGCCTCAGAACCTGTGTAACTCAAAGGTGTTCGGGTTTAAAGGGATGAGGTGGCAACTCTACATACAGGTCTCAAACAAATCTGCCAGTATATCTGCTTGCCTCTACATCCTGTACAGGTAAGCAGATACAACCTGACAGGAAGCATAAATGAACTACCACAGCGCTCCACAGCCCCATGGTAGTTCATTGAAAACTACAAGCTGACAGCCACAAAGGCCGTACCTTGTAGTTTTCCATGCACAGAGCCCTGTCAATCAGCAACGCGGCTGGGTGGGCGGAGCCACACTCGGCCATGTTTTTTTTTTAACTGTGGCAGCTAACGAGGAGGGAGAAGAACCCCACTAGCTGTCACAGGGGGGATCGGGGAGTTGTGGGGGCCAGTCCGTTCGTAACATGTTACACCCTGAATATGGGTGTAACATGTAACATGTTATGAAAGGTAAACGTATCCTTTAAAAACCCAACCTCCATATGAGGCACAGCCCTACTGGATCTTAGTGTATATTATCTGCTCGAATCTCTCAATTATTTCATATAGACAAAACAGATAAAAATATGGTACCTTAGTCTTGGACCTCGACACATCGATAAGTCCACACCCATTTTGTGACATTAGAGGCATCAAGGGCTCGCTTACACAACCTCTGCATGAAAGTATAGCTTTTCATAACAAACGTGTATGGGACCTCTCTATGCTTAAGATTAACGATTTCACATTGACATGCCCCTTTGGTCCAATAAGCTACTGTATTACCTGGATTTTTATCTATTCCGGATCAGGGACTCTGGATCTCCAAAGGTGTATTCCATCTTTCCCTTGTGCTAAATAACAGGGAACTAAAAACTTTTAATGTCCTGAAGCAGGAATTCTTCCTTCCAAATTATATGTTTTAAGCAAAGTTTTACTTGCTGAAGAGGAAGCTGTACCAGAGGACCTGTAGTGCAAATACCTCCTTGCGCCTGCAGTTTTATTGCTGTCCATTACAGGTTTCCCAATACTTTTGTTAGTATAGTGTATGTTAATAGAGGTTGCCCTACAAAATTTAACAAAATTAGGGACCGCTGGATGCAAACTCCAAACACCTGTTCTTTAAGATTAGGAGATTTTATCTGGTATCATATACTGTATGTGCTGTATTTTTGTACTCTAATGGCGCAAATATCAATATGTGTGTGCGTCTGGAATGTATATTTTTGATACGCTGGAAGAAAACATATCTTTCTCATGTGGGGATATGTTTCATTTTTTTAATGTTGCCAGCAGAAGGGATTCTAGAGGAAGAAAAACATATTTTTTTCTTTTATCACATTGTTGAGCCCTCCTTCTGTAGCGCTATAAATGCAGGTCTCTGAAACTGTTTAATGCTTTGCTTTATTTTATACACCTATTGTCACCAGGGGGTTGTTTTCTAGTTTGGTTTATATGTATTTATCTGTAACATTTGTATCGCACAGACTAGTATACTGTACTGTAATCTCTTTTCTTTCTTCAATAAACCTTTTTTGTTTGTTGAGAAAAATAAATAAATAGGGAAGACACACAATTAAATAATTTTTACGGCCTGTGCCAACAGGCTTTGGGCTAGTTAAGTTTATGGCATCAGTTTGAAATGCATCTGAGCTCATTAAGAATTATTTGACAGGTGCATATGACCTGAAGTTGGCCTTCTTCTGACCTGCATTAGACCTGCTCCTATAGAAGTATAGGAATGCAATACCTGTTTGAAGAAGGAAACATCCCATCCACACAGGCCCTTAAAGTGGAAGGTCAGTCAAAAACAAATTATACCTAAATCTACTCCCATTCTAAGCTTATTCTATCGACCATGTGAAAGAAAGGATCTGTATACCTACCTATTCTGTGGAGGCCCCAGTCCAATCCCATGATCGGGTCCCAGCTCCAGCTTCAGTGTAGTGGAGGGACAGCTGACAATGGATGCCCCATAGTAAGTCTATGAGTGACCATTGCCCAGGCTCTGCAGCCATAGCCGTTATCGGGGATCTCTCCTCTTCACAGAAGTTGGCCGCTGGAGAGATCATGTGACCAGACCGGAGTACCCTCAGCATAGGTAAGTATACAGATCATTTCTTTGCAGAGCAGATAGAATCGGTTTAGAATGGGGGTGGGGGTAGATTTAAGTATATTTAGTGACTGAACTTCCACTTTAAAGGGAAATAGGGATAATTGTATTTAACCTTGCTAGAAAATTTGACTTCTCAAGGAGAGTCAACTTTCTAGCACAGCCCCCTCCTTCCTACCATGTCTTAACCCTCTCCTTTCTGTGGGTGCCTAATTACTTTCTTTGCTGGTCTAGCTCATCTGCCCCTGCACTAACCCCCCTACACATCTTTTGATGTCGCTGCAGCAAAATATTCAGGACCGATGTTAGAAATCATGGGACCCCGTACAGCCTACCTAACTGGGCGCCCCCGCCAACACAGGTCTCTGCCATGCATTTTTATTGCCCCCCAACCACTTCCCTGCAAAAGGCATGTTAGCCTCAGTGACACCAGCAAAGGCTCTGATGAAGAGGGTACTCCCTCGTAATGCATAAGTCGTTTTGCGATGCCCTCTGGTTCCTCCTAACATCCGGTCCAGGTTGCAGGTGTCTAGAAAACACAGCTCCGAATCCTTGGAGTAATGTTAAGCCTTTTTTAAATGTTTGTTTGTGAGTATGACCTTTGTTTTTACTATTCAAATAAACTTTATCTTGGTAATGCACAAGGTCGGTGCGCCCTTTCTGTTTTTCTATATGTTTCAGCTTTTAGGACATCCATTTTTACATAGTTACATAGTTACATAGCAGGTGAGGTTGAAAAAAGACACACGTCCATCAAGTCCAACCTATGTGTGTGATTATGTGTGTGATTATGTGTCAGTATTACATTAGATATCCCTGTATGTTGCGGTCATTCAGGTGATTATCTAATAGTTTCTTGAAGCTATCAATGCTCCCCGCTGAGACCACCGCCTGTGGAAGGGAATTCCACATCCTTGCCGCTCTTACAGTAAAGAACCCTCTACGTAGTTTAAGGTTAAACCTCTTTTCTTCTAATTGTAATGAGTGGCCCCGAGTCTTATTAAACTCTCTTCTGCGAAAAAGTTTTATCCCTATTGTGGGGTCACCAGTACAGTATTTGTAAATTGAAATCATATCCCCTCTCAAGCGTCTCTTCTCCAGAGAGAATAAGTTCAGCGCTCGCAACCTTTCCTCATAACTAAGATCCTCCAGACCCTTTATTAGCTTTGTTGCCCTTCTTTGTACTCGCTCCATTTCCAGTACATCCTTCCTGAGGACTGGTGCCCAGAACTGGACAGCACACTCCAGGTGCGGCCGGACCAGAGTTTTGTAGAGCGGAAGAATTATCGTTTTATCTCTGGAGTTGATCCCCCTTTTAATGCATGCCAATATTCTGTTTGCTTTATTAGCAGCAGCTTGGCATTGCATGCCATTGCTGAGCCTATCATCTACTAGGACCCCCAGGTCCTTTTCCATCCTAGATTTCCCCAGAGGTTCTCCCCCCAGTGTATAGATTGCATTCATATTTTTGCCACCCAAATGCATTATTTTACATTTTTCTACATTGAACCTCATTTGCCATGTAGTCGCCCACCCCATTAATTTGTTCAGGTCTTTTTGCAAGGTTTCCACATCCTGCGGAGAAGTTATTGCCCTGCTTAGCTTAGTATCGTCTACAAATACAGAGATTGAACTGTTTATCCCATCCTCCAGATCGTTTATAAACAAATTAAATAGAATTGGTCCCAGCACAGAACCCTGGGGAACCCCACTACCCACCCCTGACCATTCTGAGTATTCCCCATTTACCACCACCCTCTGAACACGCCCTTGTAGCCAGTTTTCAATCCATGTATTCACCCTATGGTCCATGCCAACTGACCTTATTTTGTACAGTAAACGTTTATGGGGAACTGTGTCAAATGCTTTTGCAAAATCCAGATACACCACGTCTACGGGCCTTTCTTTATCTAGATGGCAACTCACCTCCTCATAGAAGGTTAATAGATTGGTTTGGCAAGAACGATTCTTCATGAATCCATGCTGATTACTGCTAACGATATCGTTCTTATTACTAAAATCTTGTATATAGTCCCTTATCATCCCCTCCAAGAGTTTACATACTATTGATGTTAGGCTAACTGGTCTGTAATTCCCAGGGATGTTTTTTGGGCCCTTTTTAAATATTGGTGCTACATTGGCTTTTCTCTAATCAGCTGGTACCATTCCATTCAATAGACTGTCTGTAAAAATTAGGAACAACGGTCTGGCAATCACCTGACTGAGTTCCCTAAGTACCCTCGGATGCAAGCCATCTGGCCCCGGTGATTTATTAATGTTAAGTTTCTCAAGTCTAATTTTAATTCTGTCTTCTGTTAACCATGGAGGTGCTTCCTGTGTTGTGTCATGAGGATAAACACTGCAGTTTTGGTTACTGAAGCCCCCCGATTCACTCGTGAAGACTGAGGAGAAGAATAAGTTCAATACCTTTGCCATCTCCCCATCCTTTGTAACCAGATGTCCTTCCTCATTCTTTATGGGGCCAATATGGTCTGTCCTCCCTTTTTTACTGTTTACATACTTAAAGAATTTCTTGGGATTTTTTTTTGCTCTCCTGCGCTATGTGTCTTTCATGTTCTATCTTAGCCGTCCTAATTGCACCCTTACATTTCTTATTGCATTCTTTATAAAGTCTGAATGCTGAGGATGATCCCTCAACCTTGTATTTTTTGAAGGCCTTCTCCTTTGCTTTTATATGCATTTTTACATTGGAGTCAAGCCATCCAGGATTTTGGTTCGCTCTTTTAAATTTATTACCCAATGGGATACATTGGCTAATGCCCTTATTTAATATGCTCTTAAAGCAAACCCATCTCTCCTCCGTATTCTTTGTTCCTAATATTTTATCCCAATTTATGCCTTTTAGCAAGGTTTGTAGTTTAGGGAAGTTGGCTCTTTTGAAATTCAGTGTCTTTGTGTTCCCTTCATGTTTCCTATTTGTGTGATTTATACTGAAACGAATTGACCTGTGATCGCTGTTACCTAAATTGCCCCGTATTTCCACATCTGTGATCAGGTCTGTATTGTTGGTAATCAGTAGATCCAGTAATGTTTTATTTCTAGTTGGTGCGTCTACCATCTGACCCATAAAATTGTCCTGCAAGACATTAAGGAACTGGCGAGCCTTAACTGAATGCGCGGTTCCCTCCGCCCAGTCTATGTCTGGATAATTAAAATCCCCCATTATGATAACACTTCCCATCCTTGCTGCTAATCCAATTTGTGATAGGAGATCCGTCTCCACTTCCTCCCTCAGGTTAGGGGGCCTATAGCATACTCCCAGTATTATATTCCCCTTAGCTTCATCCCTTTGGAGCTCTACCCATAAGGATTCCACCTCCTCTCTAGCTCCCTCAGTGATGTCATCTCTCACATTCGCTTGAACATTATTCTTGATATATAGGCATACCCCTCCCCCTTTTTTACCCTCTCTATCCTTGCGGTATAGGGTATACCCTTGAATGTTTGCCAGCCAATCATGAGAGCTGTTGAACCAGGTCTCTGAAATTCCCACAAAATCCAAATCCTCCTTGTACAACAGGATCTCTAGTTCACCCATCTTGTCTGCCATGCTCCTGGCATTGGTGAGCATGCCACATAGTTTAGACCGGTCGCATATTGTCCTCGTATTGGGTGTTTCAAAATTGCAACTAGGACTTGCTACTATACTCACCTTGTGTTTTTGTGCTTTGGTTAACCTACCACTAATGCCCCCAATACTACCCTCTGGAATATCTTCTGCGCTGGCTATCACTGTCTCTGGACCCTCCCCCCCATCGCCTAGTTTAAAAACCCCTCTAACTTTTTGGCCATCTTCATTCCCAGCAGATCTGCACCCTCCTCATTTAGGTGCAGTCCGTCCCTTCTATAGTACCGGTTACCGACTGAGAAGTCGGCCCAGTCCTCCAGGAACCCAAACCCCTCCTTACTACACCAGCTCTTCAGCCACTTGTTTACTTCCCTAATCTCCCTCTGCCTTTCTGGTGTGGCTCGATGTACCGGTAGTATTCCTGAGAATACTACCTTGGAGGTCCTTTTCCTCAATTTAGCACCTAAGTCCCTAAAATCGTTCTTTAGGACACTCCATCTGCCTCTGACTTTGTCATTGGTGCCAACGTGCACCATGACAGCCGGGTCTTCCCCAGCCCCTCCCAGTAATCTGTCCACAAGATCCGTGATGTGCCGAACCCGAGCGCCCGGTAGACAACATACTGTTCGGCGCTTCAGGTCTTGGTTACAGATTGCCCTCTCTGTCCTTCTAAGAATTGAGTCCCCTACCAGCAGAATCTGTCTTTCCTTTCCCTTTGCTGCCCCCCCACTCTCACTGGAGGAGTTCTTCCCCTGGCAGCTAGGAGTGTCCCTCATCTCCAGCAGTGCTGGTCCCTGACTGGTTTCACCAATGTCACTCAATGGAGCGTACTTATTGGGATGCTCCAGTCCTGAATCGGCCTCTCTGGCACTTCCCCCTCTACCCCTCCTGACTGTCACCCATCTACTCTTTGCTAGTGCCTGCACCTCTTTGTCTCCACCCGCCTCTGTGCTGGCCCCTGCCGGCACCTTCCGTGTACATTCCTGGCTCACCTTTAGTATGGAGGGACTTCTCAGTGCTGACAGTTGCTTCCCTAGATTCAGAACCTGGGCTTCCAGGGAAACAATGTGCTTACATTTTGCACAGCAGTATTCGCCCTCGATCGGATGATCAAGGAACGCATACATGCGGCAAGATGTACAAAGAGTCGCCTCTCCCCACCCGCCGGGCATCATACCTATTAAATTTAGTGAGGATTTGGGGATTTTACCCTGTCCAAAATTACCTAACAGCTAGCTTCCTGGCACTAATACTCAAGACAATACACAGGTACACAACAAGACAATACACAGGTACTCACAGACCTACGTGCAATCGCAGAACAGTCGCAGACCTATGTGCACTCGCAATACTCAAGTATACAGTACACAATACACAAGTACTAACGATCCACACACACTACTCAGACAGCACTCAGATACTCACACTACACAGGTACTATGACCCCTGTTATAACCTCCTGTTTTAAACTCTGGTTTTTAACTCCCACTTATACCAGCCCCACTTACACAAAGTTCCACAGCCTCAGACTGAGCACGCTCAGACTGAGTTCTACACCCAGTTAAATAGGCACCTGTGAGCAATTAACCACCCCCCTTAATTGATAGACTGAAGGAACCAGAGAAAAAAAAAAAAGAAAAAAAAGCTATTTAAAAAGTGACAGAAAAAGGCAAATGAAAAACTAAAAGGAAAAGCCCCAAAAATGCAACCCAGCAAACCCAGCAATCAACAAGCAAGACTTATTCACTCTATAACTCTGTTAACTCCCACTTATATCAGCTCTACTTACACAAAGTTCCACAGCCTCAGACAGAGCACGCTCAGACTGAGTTCTACACCCAGTTAAATAGGCACCTGTGAGCAATTAACCACCCCCCTTAATTGATAGACTGAAGGAACCAGAGAAAAATTGTTCTGAGGAGGGCATCAAGACCTTTGACTTTCCTCACTTTATCCAAAGGTTTGGCTACACCATCTACACATGGACTAAGGCCTGAGCGCAGGAGATTGTGTTGTGTTGTCTAGAAGTCATGCCTGTGATTGGCAGGGTCTTACAATGTCTCATGGGACTTGTAGTTTCACCACAGCCCGAGGGCTGAGGTTTCCTACCCCTGATCTAGGAGCTGTCGTTAAGCTTTGAAAACTGCCTGCATGCTATAATGCATCTTAAAGTTGCCCGGGGCCCCCCTGTTAAACTAATGGGGCCCGGGCCCAGTACAGGAGGACTGGCTGTACCCCCTAATCAGTGGCCTTGGGAATATTAGAGAGTGTTATTTTAATATTTTATTTAGTCATAGGACACAGTCAAAGACATACAGCGGGGCATTCCAGAAAAAAAAAGAAGAAAAGAAGCACAACATAACATTAAAATCAAACCTCGCAAATTAGAACCCAATATTGGATAGCCATCCAGACTGTCTCTCCTATTCCGCAATATTAATGCTAGAGACATTGTGTTAACTCCTAGCCTACTCAACGTATAAAGAAAAACAAACCATATATACTGCAGAGAGTGTTATTTTTGTGACAGTGATGAGTCTCCTGGAGCTGCTGATATCACATCTAAGATGACAGTATTTAGCAGGAGTCTCGGGGCATTCAGAATAATTTTGACTTAGGCTGGGTATACACTAATAGAATTTCAAACAAAAATTCTCAGTACATTCTAATGTCCTTCAAAAGTAGTTCAAGATTTTGTTTGCTTTGATAACATTTGATTTTGCAATGAATGGACTTTACCGAATGAAAACCACACACACTATTTGAAATTCATACATTTAAGAAAAATTCTCCATCCTGCTCTTTCGAATTCTCTCATTACTGCAGTCGAAAACGAATGCTGATTTGACCCCACTATGAAAAATGTAAAATTAAATTCTGATAGAGTATATCCAATTTTAGTGAAAATCATGTCTAAGGATCCCACAATTCATAAATCTCAGACACAGGATGCTGAAATGTTCACATCAGCTTCTCGCCTTGAAGATGCTTACAGTCTAATGATTCCACCTCCCTAATCCCAACACACATATAAAGCCAGTCTGTCTGGAATCCAGTGAAGTGCTACCCCCAAAGGAGCCATTCGGTAATTTGGATTCTCTGTTCTGCGATTCGACTCCAAGAACAACCTCAGCACCTGTGACACACCTAGTTGGGTTAAAGTTACTGCAAGCACTTATAGGAAAACAAGTGTAGATACCGTTAAAGAGGAACTACAGTCTGCTCACATAATTTGTAATAAAAACATTTTTGCCATTCTGATGCTTCCCTCCAAACATTTTGCATCCATTTTGAGTCTGGCTGCATCCAAAACCAGGTCCGTGTCAGCAACGGCAAGACGGCAGAGTTCCTGATAGTGTCATTGGAAGTACTAGCAGTGATGCTGTGAGCACCAATGAAAGTACTGGCAGAGACCTGGTAGAAGTCCTGGTGGACCTGGAAGTCCCAGGAATTCTGTGAATACAGAAATGGGAGGTGTAGGGCATGTTCTAGAAATGCGGAGATCGCTTCTAACAAGAACAGTCAGCAGAACAGTAGTGACTAGTGAAATGACCAAATCTCAATTGGAATCTTGCAAGACTAGCAGTCAGAGGCTGCAGTGCAGATAAACAACTAAAAGGCTACAAGAGTGCTGATATACAGCTATGTGGTTGTAAGCACAGGAAGTGCACTGTTATTTTTCAGGGGCAACACAAGGCAAAGTACTGCTTAGGCACAATTACCATTTCTAGATGTTCCCTATAACAAAGCAAATCTTCACATTCACTTTGCAATTTGTTGGAGGACCTAGAAATGAAAGACTGACAATGTGTATTTGCTTCCATAAAGATACTGTCTTGTTTTACAGGCAGAGTATTTCATCCTACAAATAGCAAGGCAAAGAAATCATCTGATAAGGCAAGGAAGCGAGATAAAGAAGGTAGGAACAGAAGGAACAGATTTTCTGAAATACAGTATATGAGATTGTGACTTTATTTGTCACATTTATAAGGATTTTGGAGGGCAATGCCTTTATACTTCTTAACATTAAGAGTACACTATACATTTCAGTAGATATATACAGATAGATAAGCCCCTTGTACCACTGAACTAATCAAAACCCAATGTACTACTTGCTATAAAGTTTGTAGGGTTAACATATTATTATTTTGATTGTTTTATTTTACAGTAACTATGGGAGTAGCAATCCACCATTGAGTGATAGTGCTCAGGAAAGATCAGCCAGTTGAACCTTAACCACTTCAGCCCCGGAAGAATTTACCCCTTTCCTGACCAGAACACTTTTTGCGATTCAGCACCGCGTCGCTTTAACTCACAATTGCGAAGTCGTGGGACATTATGGTGGACACATCGGACATTTTTGACACTATTTTGGGACCACTGTCATTTATACAGCAATCAGTGCTATAAAAATGCATTGATTACTGTGTAAATGACACTGGCAGTAAAGGGGTTAACCACTAGGGGGCAGTGAAGGGGTTAAGTGTGTCCTAGGGAGTGATTCTAACTGTTAGAGGGCTGGACTTCAACACACAGAACAGTGATCACAGCTCTCGATGACAGAGAGCTGTGATCACTGTCCTGTCACTAGGCAGAACAGGGAAATGCTTTGTTTACAAAAGCATCTCCCCGTTTTTCCTCTCCGTGACACGAGCGCAGGCACCCGGCGGACATCAAGTCCACAGGACCCGTGTTCACAGAGCGATGTCTTGATATACAAGTAGTGTCATGTCACAACTGAGTATATTAGAGAAGAGAGGTGCCTCCAAGTGTAGCAATATGGTTACATTTAATGAAGGTACAACATTTAGTAACTCACATGGTTGATGATTAAAACAGGCACATCTAAATATGCAGACATCCGGGGTAAAGCTGTCCACATAGACCGTCCTCCACACCACCAGCTCTCAACGCTATCAGTCTGCAATCATGAACAGGAAGACTACCCTGCAGTAAAGTGATCTGAAAGCAAGGCTTGAAGCACTCGTGGAGCGCAGGGTGGAAGGGATGACATAGATGGCGGTGCAGAGGATGGTCTATGTGGACTTTACCCTGGATGTCTGCATACTTAGATGTGCCTCTTTTAATTATCAACCATGTGAGTTGCTAAATGTTGTACCTTCATTAAATGTAACCATATTGCTACACTTGGAGGCGCCTCTCTTCTCTTATATACTCAGTTGTGACATGACACTACTAGTATATCAAGACATATCAAGACATCGTTTGTATATCAAGTCAAAATTTATTAAAAAATTTAGCTTGTCTTGTAAAACGCTCTCAAACCAAGTTACTCTCAATCCAATGTTTTACTGTACCAACAATCATTTTAAAGCTTTGTAAAGCAAACTTTGTGACATTGTAAATTTTTTTTGCACAGCACAATGGGGAATTTAACATGACTCTGATGTAGCTGACTGGGAATGTAAATATAAAGTGTACTATTACCAGTGGCGGCTGCTCCATTAGGGGCGCAGGGGCACCGTCCCCCTAATCCATGCGCCTGGCCCCTAATCTACATGCAGGGCGCCAGAATCATGGATTTCAATGGGGGTTTTTTAAGCACATGATTAGAGCCTGAGGCTCTAATTGGCTTCAAAAAAGGGTGGGCTTGGGGCGCAGAGCACTGTGCCCTGAGCCCACCCAATTGAGTGACAAAAGCGAATTAATATTCTCTATTGTCTTCCTGCTTCTCCTCCCGGACAATCAGGAAGTGGGACTTAAGACCCGATTCGCTGAGCGAACAAGTGACCGTATTGGCTAGTACCAGGGAGGATGTACGGGGAGATCCAGGAGATGGCCCTCCTCATCGGAGCAATCTCTCAGCTCTGCATCGGCGTCAACACACAAGCCAGAGACTGACCGCGTGAGTACCACCCACAGCCACATCCAAGAAAAGAGTGCAGTTTGGTGATAATCATCAAAGCTGATCTCCAGAAACACAACAAATACCCTATTATGTACTGTATTTCATCAAAAAAAAAAACCTTTCCTCTTCCTTCCTATATGACTTTTCTCCCTTTCATACTCAATATTTTCTTGCTTCAATTCATTGTTCTTGAAAACTGAAAATATATCCCATGTGGATTGCTAAAGTTTTCTAGTTCATCAACTCGATTTCTGAACAGATCCTGGAATGTTTAAATGCATCACTGTGTCAAAGTGTATTGTTTGTTTCCATGCTTTATCCTTTCTAAGTAAGGCCCCTTTCAGACGGAGCGGAATCCATCCAAGTGGATCCGCCTGCTCAGTGGGGGATCTCTCCACTGAGCACGCAGATGACAGGTATGTGTCTGCTCCGCTATGCAGCGCGGACATTGCCCGCTGTTCTCTATGGGACGGTCGGAAGGAAATGGACTGCATGTCCATTTCTATCCGATCCGCCGGATAGGTCGCGAACATATCCCCATCTGTTTGTTTTTAGCGGACCGGATGCCGGTAGTGTCAGCTGACATCCATCACCCCATAGAGAACAATGGATGGTCCGATCGGGTCCGCCTGAAAAATGGACCTGATATATATATATATTTCTACTGCCTATTCAGCTTTTTTGGCTGGAGTGGGAGTTTTGCAATGACAATCCATAGAGACATGTGGATAAATGAGCAAGGATTCCCATGGCAACAAGCAAAATCTGCACCACTGAGTACGGGAAAATCATCAAAACCCATACACTCTTTACAGAACAAAATAGTTTCCATTGTAAAAATTTTCAAATAAGTCGTTTTTCTTCATAAATTTGGGCCAAAATTTATACTGCTACATATCTTTGTCAAAAATAACCCAAATTAGTGGATATTATTTAGTCTCTGTGAAAGTTATAGAGTCTACAAGCTATAGTTCATTGAAAATTGATCACACCTGATGTACTGACGGCCTATCTTTTTTCTTGAGATACTAACAAGCCAGGACAGTACAAATACCCCCCAAATGACCCCTTTTTGGAAAGTAGACAATCCAAGGTATTTAGGAAGAGGCACAGTGAGGTTTTTTTTTTACACAAAATTGTCATATAAACAAATTATTTCTCTCACACAGCACATGCATACTTGCAATTACACCCCAAAATACATTCTGCTACTCCTCCTGAATATGGCAATACCACATGTGTAAGACTTTTACACAGCCTGGCTGTTAGAATTTATGAATTGATTGGGTCTCTGCAGGGCCGATCCTAGGCGGGTGCTCGGGGTGCAGTGCACCCGGGCGCCAGAGAGGTGGGGGCGCTGAAGCACCAGAGTGCTCCCTTCCCTCCTCCTCTTGTTCGTGTCCAGAGGCGGCTCTCTCCGCCGGTCACCGCCGCTGTTTCCTGTTCAAGCCCCTTCCCCTCCCTCCTCCTTTCAGAGAAGGAGAGCAGCCGGAAGTGAGATCGGAGGCGGAGCGGCTGGTCTCTGTGTGGAGAGAGACCAGCCGCGCAGTGACGTCACTGGGGGGCGGTGGCGGCCTGTGCCTGACACATTCTCCTCCTCCTCTCTGTCTCTTTCACTCCTGCCTGCTTGTAAACTGTTCTCCACCCGGGCAGCGTGGCTGCACACTGTCCTCTCCTCTCCAGCTGCCGCCCGGTGTTTTTATGTACCCTAATGGAGGGGGGGTCTGTCCTGGGGGGTCTGTACTAATGGAGGGGGGGTCTGTATTAATGGAGAGGGGATCTGTACTAATGGAGGGGGGGTCTGTCGTGGGGGGGTCTGTACTAATGGAGGGGGGATCTGTACTAATGGAGGGGGGGTCTGTCCTGGGGGGTCGGTACTAATGGAGGGGAGTCTGTCCTGGGGGGCCTGTACTAATGGAGGGGGGTCTGTCCTGGGGGGTCTGTACTAATGGAGGGGGGGTTGTCCTGGGGGGGTCTGTACTAATGAGGGGGGTCTGTCCTGGGGGGGTCTGTACTAATGGAGGGGGGTCTTTACTAATGTAGGGGGGGTCTGTACTAATGGGGGGTCTGTACTATTGGAGGGGGGTCTGTCCTAGGGGGGTCTGTACTAATGGAGGGGGGTCTGTACTAATGGGGGGATCTGTACTAATGGAGGGGAGGTCTGTCCTGGGGGGTCTGTACTAATGGAGGGGGGGTCTGTACTAATGGAAGGGGGTCTGTACTGGGGGGTCTGTACTAATGGAGGAGTGAGTCTGTCCTGGAAGGGTCTGTACTAATGGAGGGGTGGTCTGTCCTAGGGGGTCTGTACTAATGGAGAGGGGGTCTGTACTAATGGGGGGTTCTGTCCTGGGGGGGTCTTTACTAACGAAGAGGGGTCTGTCCTGGGGGGGCTGTACTAATGGAGGTGGGGTCTGTCCTGGGGGGTCTGTACTAATGGAGGGGGGGTCTGTCCTTGGGGGTCTGTACTAATGGAGGGGGGTTTGTACTAATGGAGGGGGGGTCTGTCCTGGGGGTCTGTACTAATGGAGGGGGGTCTGTCCTGGGGGGTCTGTACTAATGGAGGGGGATCTGTCCTTGGGGGTCTGTACTAATGGAGGGGGGGTCTGTGGTGGGGGTTTGTACTAATGAAGGGAAGTCTGTACTAATGGATGGGGGGTCTGTCCTGGGGGGGTCTGTACTAATGGAGGGGGGCCTGTACTAATGGGGGGGTCTGTACTAATGAAGGGGGGTCTGTACTAATGGAAGGGGGATCAGTCCTGGGGGGTCTGTACTAATGGAGGGTGGGTCTGTCCTTGGGGGTCTTTACTAATGGAGGGGGGTTTGTCCTGGGGGGGTTCTGTGCTAATGGAGGGGGAGGTCTGTCCTGGGGGGTCTGTACTAACAGAGGGGGGTCTGTACTAATGGAGGGGGGTTTGTCCTGGGGGGTCTGTACTAATGAGGGGGGTCTGTACTAATGGAGGGGGGGGTCTGTCCTGGGGGGTCGGTACTAATGGAGGGGAGTCTGTCCTGGGGGGCCTGTACTAATGGAGGGGGGTCTGTCCTGGGGGGTCTGTACTAATGGAGGGGGGGTTGTCCTGGGGGGGTCTGTACTAATGAGGGGGGTCTGTCCTGGGGGGGTCTGTACTAATGGAGGGGGGTCTTTACTAATGTAGGGGGGGTCTGTACTAATGGGGGGGTCTGTACTATTGGAGGGGGGTCTGTCCTAGGGGGTCTGTACTAATGGAGGGGGGTCTGTACTAATGGGGGGATCTGTACTAATGGAGGGGAGGTCTGTCCTGGGGGGGTCTGTACTAATGGAGGGGGGGTCTGTACTAATGGAAGGGGGTCTGTACTGGGGGGTCTGTACTAATGGAGGAGTGAGTCTGTCCTGGAAGGGTCTGTACTAATGGAGGGGTGGTCTGTCCTAGGGGGTCTGTACTAATGGAGAGGGGGTCTGTACTAATGGGGGGTTCTGTCCTGGGGGGGTCTTTACTAACGAAGAGGGGTCTGTCCTGGGGGGCTGTACTAATGGAGGTGGGGTCTGTCCTGGGGGGTCTGTACTAATGGAGGGGGGGTCTGTCCTTGGGGGTCTGTACTAATGGAGGGGGGTTTGTACTAATGGAGGGGGGGTCTGTCCTGGGGGTCTGTACTAATGGAGGGGGGTCTGTCCTGGGGGGTCTGTACTAATGGAGGGGGATCTGTCCTTGGGGGTCTATACTAATGGAGGGGGGGTCTGTGGTGGGGGTTTGTACTAATGAAGGGAAGTCTGTACTAATGGATGGGGGGTCTGTCCTGGGGGGGTCTGTACTAATGGAGGGGGGCCTGTACTAATGGGGGGGTCTGTACTAATGAAGGGGGGTCTGTACTAATGGAAGGGGGATCAGTCCTGGGGGGTCTGTACTAATGGAGGGTGGGTCTGTCCTTGGGGGTCTTTACTAATGGAGGGGGGTTTGTCCTGGGGGGGGTTCTGTGCTAATGGAGGGGGAGGTCTGTCCTGGGGGGTCTGTACTAACAGAGGGGGGTCTGTACTAATGGAGGGGGGTTTGTCCTGGGGGGTCTGTACTAATGGGGGGGGTCTGTCCTGGGGGGGTCTGTACTAATGAGGGGGGTCTGTACTAATGGAGGGTGGTTTGTCCTGGGGGGATCTGTACTAATGGAGGAAGAGGTCTGTCCTGGGGGGGTCTGTACTAATGGAGGGGGGTGGTATGTCCTGGGGGGGTCTGTACTAATGGAGGGGGGTTTCCTGGGGGGTGTCTGTACTAATGGCGGGGGGTGGTTTGTCCTAAGGGGGTCTATACTTAGTGGAGAAGGGGTTGGAACTGAGGGGCGACTATAGTTGGTGGAAGGGGGGGTGACCCCAATCCTAGTGACGCCAATGCAGCTGCGGGCTCTTCTTTCCCCCCTCCCTCTCCCTCTCCTCCTCGCATGCGCTGCTGTACTAGTGAGCCGCGCTTGCCAGCACAGCTGCCCACTATGTTTCTTCCCCCGCCTTCATATCAGCCAGGAAAGAAATAGAATAGAAAAAGGAGCAGAGAAGAGGATTGTGGGACATATAGTCCCGAGGACTGGCAGCCCCACTGTAACACGGAAACTTCAGCCCATACAGCATGCTCAGCTGAATGGGTGAGAGAGAGAGAGAGACAGGAGCCTGGAAAAGCTTTCAGGGAAGTACACCCAGGACTCCAGAGGGAGAGGACAGTGCTGAGAGAACACCATCAGAGAGAGAACCCCACTGCCCTGCGCCACCACAGGGAAAGCCACAGAGCCTAGCGCCATCAATGGCGGAGAAAGGAATGGAGGAACCTTTGCTGTATTGCTGGGTCAGGTGAGAGGGCCGATCGGCCATTATCTACTAACGTCCATAGGAACTGCAATCTCTGACCATCTCCTGTACTATATCTGCCGTCTCTGACCATCTCCCGTACTATGTCTACAGTCTCTGATCATCTCCTGTACTATGTCTGCAGTCTCTGACCATCTCCTGTACCATGTCTGCAGTCTCTGATCATCTCCTGTACTATGTCTGCAGTCTCTGAACGTCTCCTGTAGTATGTCTGCAGTCTCTGACCATCTCCTGTAGTATGTCTGCAGTCTCTGACTGTCTGCTGTAGTATGTCTGCAGTCTCTGACTGTCTCCTGTAGTATGTCTGCAGTCTCTGACCATCTACTGTATTATATCTGCAGTCTCTGACCATCTTCTGTACATTGATTGCAGTCTCTGACCGTCTCTTGTATCATAACTACAGTCTCTGACCATCTTTTGTATCATGTCTGCAGTCTCTGACCATCTCTTTTACTATGATTGCAGTCTCTGACTGTCTCTTGTATCATGTCTGCAGTCTCTGACCGTCTCCTGTACTATGTCTGGGGGCTCTTTCTAACAGACTCTCTAACAGAAGCCCTCTCTGTGTGACTTCCCTCCAGGTCTCATTAGTGTACACTCTTCCTGTATTTTCTCTATTGTTAAAAGATAATGGGAGGATCCCAGGGTAAGGAAGACTTCTTAGGGGAGCATCTCTGTGTTTGCGTTGGTAAGATGACCACGCCCATGTGGGGGGCGCCAGAAATATTTCTGCACCCAGGCGTCTGTGACCCTAGGATCGGCCCTGGGTCTCTGAGAATAATGGATTTGGATACATTTAAGTATTTATATTTGTGTTTGGATATGGAAAAGTGAAATATATAGACTTTTATATATTTCTTAAGATACATTTTGTTTGAAGCTTCAAATGCTTTTCTAAAGAGCTCTAACGTATGGCAGTAATTAAGAGTGAGCTAACCTTTCCCCTACCCCATCATATGAGAAGAAAGGTCTCATATTACTTAAGATGCTAAAGTTTTAATTTTTAAGTATAAGATAGATAAGTTTAAGATAGAACTTCTTTAAATATTACAATATTTCTTGATTAGGATATTAATAAGAACATTGTGTTTTAAATGAATATAATATACATATTAGTATATGTAGTATTTGATTTAGATGTTAAAAGGAAACTTGTATATTGTTGTAAAAGGTAAAATGGTTTTACATATAAGCTCCTCTTAGCCCACACCTCAGGAATGTTAGAGACTGAGCAATCCCCACCTTTGTGTAAGTTCCCGCTTTTTTGTGGAACAATAAGATTCAGAAGAACTTTTAGGACTAACCAACCCTTTTTAGAAAGGTAGGGCTGTTTTCATGGGTTTGAGTTGTGGAGTAAGAGCTAGACACAGAAGTTTTTGAGGCAGACTTACACTCCACGAGGACAGCTACACACACATCACAACATTGCTGTTACATTTACACACGGAGACATCTGATTCAATCTTCATCTGAAGAATATAATACAATATTAATGACATTCTATACTTTGATATTGTTTTTGCAATATTTTGCTATTTTTTATTATTAAATCAATTTTTGAGTTTTTACACGAGAACTGAACGGACTTTCTTGAAACTTCCCTCATCATAATGAATTATTGAAATATCATTATAAATACAGTAATAACTCGATTTATTTCACTGGCCACATACAGAGGCCCAACATCCAAGTAGCACCTCCAGGCGTTCTAAGAGCATAAATTACACATCTAATTTCATTTCTACCTATCACATTTTTGAAGGCCTTGGAGAACCAGGACAATGGAAGTGCCCACAAAACAACTCAATTTTGGAAAGCAAATACCCCAAGGTATATTCTATGAGGCATTATGAGTCTTTTGAACATGTCATTTTTTTCCACAAGTTTGTGGAAAATGTGGAAAAATTATGCAAACACATTTTTTTTACAAAAACTTGTCCTGTAGTGATCCGCTGTTCAGTTGTTTATGCCTATGTCCATCTTGGTCCTTTTTAGATGGCTGCCTTTTCTTTTACTGTGATTTGGCCCCTACAGCCTCCTGGGAAACCCCCATAACATATCCGGGGAGGCTGCAGATGTAAATGCATGCCATCAACATCTTCGATCATCTTGATTGTCTGGCCTGGGATGATGTAACTCCTTCACATCTTCACATGGGAGTTTTTTTTATCCCAGCACCAAAGCTAATAAGCATTTAAAACAGAAATAGAAGTAGTGAATTCAAAACTAGTGATCTGCATACTTGTACAGGGTCAATGCTTCAAAGAACTAAAGCCTCTGATAGCCAGACAACGAGTATTTTCATAAACAGAACTCAGCGAAGGCTCCCTATTTTTTCACAATATAATTCCTTTAAAACATTTTGTAAAGCTGCTTTGGTAAAATGACTTATAATGGTTATCACATCTAAAATGTCTTAAAAGAACAAGAAGACACCTCCGAAGACATCCAAGAACAAAATCCAAATCTAACGTAGAACATTTCTCCTGGCACAAATACAGTATATTGAATTCTAAGGCTACTAAAAATAATTCAGAACATTGCTAAACCCCTGCAGTGTTAAAGTCTTAGTAAGGCATTCCCTAAATCTGGTCTCCCACAGTACACAGAACATGGAAATGCAATTATTGTAGTAAATATAAACTGCTAAATACCTTTTCTCATCAGCAGTATACAGTATAGCAGTCTTATCACTTCTATTAGGGTCATGTTAAATCTTGTAGGAGGAGTTTTCTTTTTCCTCTGACTGTCCTATAAGGCTACAGGACCCCTAACCCTCTGTCTGGACAGTGCTCATTGGCTCTGTGCTGATCACATGCACTCTCCCAGCAAAAAAAAACGACTCTCTAGCAATACACATCAAACTGAGCATGTGCATCTTGCACCAAAGGCTCTCTTCTGTCAGCAGATAGATTGGGGACAGTGGAAGAAAGGGAGGTTAAGAGAAGACATGATCAAACAACCTTTTTAACCCCTTCCCGACCAGCTGCCGCAGTTCTACTGAGGCAGGTTGGCTCATATGGGCAAAACAACGTTACATTGCATCGGTTCGCCTTTTGACCACTAGGGGGCACGCGCCTGGAGCCGATGTGCATGCCCGGTGGTCGCGATGACCGCTGGGCACCCGCGATCACTCCTCACAGAGACAGAACGGAGATCTGTCAATGTAGACAGACACATCTCCATGCTGTCAGGGGTGAGGAGAGTGATCTGTTGTTCATACTAAGTATGAACAACAGATTGCTCTCCTCACTCAGGCAGTCCCATCCCCCCACAGTTAGAATCACTCCCTAGGACACACAATTAACCCCTTGATCGTCCCTACTGTTAACCCCTTCCCTGCCAGTGACATTTACACAGTAATCAGTGCATTTTTATAGCACTGATCGCTGTATAAATGCCAATGGTCCCAAAAAATGTGCCAAAAGTGTCTGATCTGTCCATCCATAATGTCACAGTCCCAATGGAAATCGCTGATTATCGCCATTACTAGTAAAAAGAAAATAATAATAATACAAATGCCATAAATCTTTCCACTATTTTGTAGATGACATAACTTTTGTGCAAACCAATCAATATACAGTTGCAATAAAAAGTATGTGAACCCCTTTGGAATGATATGGATTTCTGCACAAATTGGTCATAAAATGTGATCTGATCTTCATCTAAGTCACAACAATAGACAATCACAGTCTGCTTAAACTAATAACACACAAAGAATTAAATGTTACCATTTTTTTTTTTTTTGAAAACACCATGTAAACATTCACAGTGCAGGTGGAAAAAGTATGTGAACCCCTAGACTAATGAGATCTCCCAGAGCTAATTGGAGAGAGGTGTCAGCCAACTGGAGTCCAATCAATGAGATGAGATTGGAAGTGTTGGTTACAGCTGCCCTGCCCTATAAAAAACACACACCAGTTCTGGGTTTGCTTTTCACAAGAAGCATTGCCTGATGTGAATGATGCCTCGCACAAAAGAGCTCTCAGAAGACCTACGATTAAGAATTGTTGACTTGCATAAAGCTGGAAAGGGTTATAAAAATATCTCCAAAAGCCTTGCTGTTCAGTCCACGGTAAGACGAATTGTCTACAAATGAAGAAAGTTCAGCACTGCTGCTACTCTCCCTAGGAGTGAGCATCCTGTAAAGATGACTGCAAGGATGTTCCACAGCAGTACTGACAAAATATTCTGTGGACAGATGAAACCAAGGTTGAGTTGTTTGGAAGAAACACACAACACAAGTATGGTGGTGGGGGCATCATGGTTTGGGGGTGCTTTGCTGCGTCAGGGCCTGGACGGATTTCTATCATCGAAGGAAAAATGAATTCCCAAGTTTATCAAGACATTTTGCAGGAGAACTTAAGGCCATCTGTCCACCAGCTGAAGCTCAACAGAAGATGAGTGTTGCAACAGGACAACGACCCAAAGCATAGAAGTAAATCAACAACAGAATGGCTTAAACAGAAGAAAATATGCCTTCTGGAGTGGCCCAGTCAGAGTCCTGACCTCAACCCGATTGAGATGCTGTGGCATGACCTCAAGAAAGCGATTCACACCAGACATCCCAAGAATATTGCTGAACTGAAACAGTTCTGTAAAGAGGAATGGTCAAGAATTACTCCTGACCGTTGTGCACGTCTGATCTGCAACTACAGGAAACGTTTGGTTGAAGTTATTGCTGCCAAAGGAGGTTCAACCAGTTATTAAATCCAAGGGTTCACATACTTTTTCCACCTGCACTGTGAATGTTTACATGGTGTGTTCAATGAAAACTTGGTAACATTTAATTCTTTGTGTGTTATTAGTTTAAGCAGACTGTGATTGTCTATTGTTGTGACTTAGATGAAGGTCAGATCACATTTTATGACCAATTTGTGCAGAAATCCATATCATTCCAAAAGGATACACATACTTTTTATTTCAACTGTACGCTTATTGCGATTTTTATTACCAAAAGTATGTAGAAGCCTAAACTGAGGAAAAAATTAGCTTTTTTAAAAAGAAATTGGGAATATGTATTATAGCAAAAAGTACAAAATATTGTGTTTTTTTCAAAATTGTCGCTCATTTTTTGTTTATAGCGCAAAAAATAAAAACCGCAGAGATGATCAAATACCACCAAAAGAAAGCTCTATTTGTGGGAAAAAAAGGATGGCAATTTTGTTTGGGTACAACGTCGCATGACCGCGCAATTGTCAGTTAAAGCGACGCAGTGCTATATCACAAAAAATGGCCTGGTCATTGAGCAGCCAAATCTTCCGGGGCTGAAGTGGTTATGCAATGCAGAGGATTAACCCCTTAGGTCCCACGGTGAGTATAACAAGCATGCTTTACTGCATATACAGACTGATTTTACTGTTGTGGGTTTAGTAACGCTTTAAAGCAGTACATGCCAATGCTTTTGAGTAGTATCATATTCCCTTGAGCACTGACATTTTAGCTGATAATGTCATCGCAGGGGGACGACTCTGGGAACTGTTCTCATCTCTTCGGGAGGGCCAGGAATTTGTTTTAAATAATAGAGTGTAGATGTAAATTATGACCTCTCCTACAGTTCAGGGAATAGCCAGAATCTGGTGCAGCTGTGCTTAGTAACGAATCAGCTTCTAACTTTAGCTTGTTCGGTTAAGTTTTTTAAATAAAAGGTAGAGGCTGATTGGCTGCCAAGCACAGCTGCTCCAGTCTTAGTAAATTTCCCTGAGTGTTTATTCAATTCATCAGCATAAGAATTCACTATTACATTAGATCTAGATTAAGCAGAGGTTGGGAGGGACAGAGATTTAGGTCCTCCTTGTCCTTGTTCTGGGAGAACCTTGCACATCTTCCTACAACAGTGACACTTTAGAGACAGTTTTGGGTGAAAGCCAAGATAAAGAACCCTTAAAAGGTTTTATTACCATTTGTCTCCCCACCAGATAGATTTATCCTTTCCATTTGTCCTAATGACCAGTGTTGCCAAAACAGAAAGTGTTGGGTGATCCAAAATGTTTAGTTTTCCGCAAAAATATAAGGTGTGGGGAAATCTTGCAATGGGAAAAATTGTTCCAGTGACAACTATGAGGGGAATTCCCCTATGTTTTTACAGATTTTCTCTTCCCAATGGCAATTAACTGACCACGGTTTTATTGTGGTACTAAACCCAAAAGCAAGCATTTATTATATTGCAGCTTACCAATCCTTAGATGTAAAGGCTGCATTAGTTTTCTATAGGCTTTCTTTCCTTTATTTTCATCTGGTGATCTGGCCACTAAGCCTATTGTTTTTCAACAGAACAAGCTCTCTTGCAGATGTAGCAGATAGAGGGTTGAGACAAACCATTTACCACTGACGGGGGTGCTTACAATGATTAGCTTTTATTTATTTATGTAAAACCTTTATCCCAAAAGGAAAAAAAAGTTTGCTGTAACTGCTTATAAAGTGTTAGCTGGAGTTCAGCTTCAATTGGTTAGTGTATCTAAATCTGCTTGTAAATCTAACACTCCCCCAGACTGACAATGCTGCTGTCAAAAGGTGCCCCTGTGCTCCTTCATCCAGAGTGGGGGCACTCTAATACAGGCAGTGTGTTACTGGCCGGGTAAAAACAGACGGGAAAAGCCTAAAAATAGAAAATTAATGCAGCCACCACATCTAAGGATTGGTAAGCTGCAATATATTACATTTTTGGTTAATACCGTTTAAACTCTTCCGTACTTTATCCAAAACAAAGGTGTTGGTAATGCATACCCCTCCCTCCCCCAGTGTGCCTCAGATATATGGAAGACAGTTGGGAAAGTTAACTTTACTACATGGCAATGCATAGAAACATAGAAAAGTGACGGAAGAAACACGGCCGGGTAGTCCATCGATTCTGCCCATTTTTATTTTATATATACATGTTTTTTATATATACAGTATATACACACACACACACACACACAAACACATGTTTTACAGTTGGAGGCCACTGACATCTTTTCCCCTACTCGTCGTTTCTGACTGTTTTTCACTAGTTTTGCATTTGGCTAGGGTCGGTGTCACTACTGGTAGCATGCGGCGATACCTGGATACTATAGAGCAGGGATTCTCAAACTACAGCCCTCCAGCTGTTGCGGAAATACACATCCCATGAGGCATTGTAAAACTCTGACATTCGCAGACATGACTAGGTATGATGGGAATTGTAGTTCCTGAACAACTGGAGGGCCATAGTTTGAAGACCCCTGCTATAGAGGTTGCACAGGCAGGTCAACTTCTCCTGGATGGGACATCAATACGTGCCATTGCCATAAGGTTTGCTGTGTCTCCAAGCACAGTCTCAAGAGCATGGAGGAGATTCCAGGAGACAGGCAGTTACTCTAGGAGAGCTGGACAAGGGCCGTAGAAGGTCCTTAACCAATCAGCAGGACCGATATCTGCTCCTTTGTGCAAGGAGGAACAGGATGAGCACTGGCAGATCCCTGCAGAATGACCTCCAGCAAGCCACTGGTGTCAATGTCTCTGACCACAGAAACAGAAACAGATTCATGAGGGTGTCCTGAGGGCCTAACATCCTCTAGTGGGCCCTGTGCTCACTGCCCGGCACCGTGGAGCTTGATTGGCATTTGCCACTGAACACCAGAATTGGCAGGTCTGCCACTGGCATCCTGTGCTTTTCACAGAAAAGGGCAGGTTCACCTTGAGCAAATGTGACAGACGTGAAAGGGTCTGGAGAAGCCATGGAAAACATTATGCTGCCTGTAACATCGTTCAGCATGAGCGGTTTGGTGGTGGGTCAGTGATGATCTGGGGAGGTATATCCATGGAGGGACACATGGACCTCTACAAACTAGACAATGGCACCCTGACTGCCATTAGGTATCGGGATGAAATCCTTGGACCCATTGTAAGACCCTACCATACCTCCCAACTTTTTTAGATGGGAATGAGGCACACCTATCAGCAAAAGTATGCAGGCATAGGACACACACCCTGCCACGCCCCCTTAAAGGAGAATTGTAAAAAAACAAGATTGGTTAAACCCACAAGTGCTTTTTTTTACCACTAATATTCCTTTTTATTGGCTTTTGGAATTTAAAAATGCAGCGCTTTAGAAATTAGATGAAAGGTTTAATGCTGGAAAATACTTTGATAGATAAAAAGTGCATTTTATATACAAATATATAGATTAGACCAAAATGAGGGACAAATGAGGAGGAATGAGGGACATTGCTCCAAATCAGGGACAGTCCCTCAAAATCAGGGACAGTTGGGAGCTATGCCCTACACTAGTGCAGTGGGTCCTGGGTTCCTCCTGGTGCACGACAATGCCCGGTCTCTTTTGGTGAGAGTATGCAGCCATTCCTGGAGGATGAAGGAATTGATACTATTGAATGGCCCCCACACTTGCCTGACCTAAATGCAATAGAACACCTCTAGAACATGATGCTTTAGTCCATCCGATGCCGCCAGGTTGCACCTCAGTCTGTTCAGGACCTCAGTGATGCCCTGGTCCAGATCTGGTAGGAAATACGCCAGGACACTATCCGTTGTCTCATTAGGAGCATGCCCCGATGTTGTCAGGCATGCATACATGCACGTGAGGGCCACACAAACTACTGACTACCATTTTGAGTAGCTGCAATGAAATTTTCCAGCAAAATGGACTAGCCTGCTGCGTCATTTTTTCACTTTGATTTTCGGGGTGTTTTAAAATTCATATATAAAAAAGGAGTGCAGCACAATTAAACAATAAAAACTAATTGTTCAAAGTCCAATAGACAGAACGGATGAACCACAAATCCCAGAAAAAGGTGAACAGAAAGTTTCCAGCTGTTTGGAAAGAATTCGGGAGCACAAATCTGAAGTGACAAACCCTCCACCTCCAAACTTATCCCTTCGCTCAATGAGTGGACCCCTGAACTAACAGGCAGTCACAAGCGCAGATCCCTCACAAGGGTAAGTGACAGCAGATGATTAATGGATCTGATCCTCCAATACGATAACCCAGGTTGGAAAACCAGAACCATATAAATAAAAAGAGATCTACAGTATCTCACAAAAGTGAGTACACCTTCACATTTTTGTAAATATTTTATTTTATCTTTTCATGTGACAACACTGAAGAAATGACACTTTGCTACAATGTAAAGTAGTGAGTGTACAGCTTGTATAACAGTGTAAATTTGCTGTCCTCTCAAAATAACTCCAAAACACAGCCCTTAATGTCTAAACTGCTGGCAACAAAAGTGAATACACCCCTAAGTGAAAATGTCCAGATTGGGCCCAATTAGCCATTTTCCCTCCCCGGTGTCATGTGACGGGTTAGTGTTACAAGGTCTCAGGTGTGAATGGGGAGCAGGTGTGTTAAATTTGTTGTTTTAGCTCTCTCTCTCATACTGGTCACTGGAAGTCCAACATGGCACCTCATGGCAAAGAACGGGTGGTCCTGCCCCCCTCTGAAACCCCCCGGGAAAGCCATAGGGAAGTCCCTGTGTGTCAGAGGGGGGTGGGGTTACCCAGGAATGTCACGGTGTGGCCCCACCCTCAGTTATAAAAGAACTGTCAAAGCGAAGACGTGTCATACGGCGGGAGCCTCCCATGGTGCGGCTTTTTTTTTCTTTCTTTTTCGGTCCGTCAGCTGAGCGAGAGAAGAAGAATGGACTTTGTGGGACATTTTTATTTTTTCATTTTTTAATAAAGGACTTGTCCCAAGCCGTGTTTCCTCATTTTTACCATTTTAACACTTTTTTGTGAAATGGTAGGGGTACATTTGTACCCCATTACTATTTCACACAGGAGGAGGACAGGATCTGGGGGGTCCCCTTGTTAAAGGGGACTTCCAGATTCCAATAAGCCCCCCGCCCGCAGACCCCCACAACCACCGGGCAAGGGTTGTGGGGATGAGGCCCTTGTCCCCATCAACATGGGGACAAGTTGCTTTGGGGGACTACCCCAAAGCACCCTCCCATGTTGAGGGCATGTGGCCTGGTACGGTTCAGGAGGGGGGGCGCTCTCTCACCCCCTCTTTTCCTACGGCCTTCCAGGTTGCGTGCTCGGATAAGGGTCTGATATGGATTTTTGGGGGTACCCCCACGCCATTTTTTACAAAAAAATTGGCGTGGGGTTCCCCTTAAAATCCATACCAGACCCTTCCT
Organism: Lithobates septentrionalis; assembly: GCA_037952835.1. Classification (NCBI taxonomy): domain Eukaryota; kingdom Metazoa; phylum Chordata; class Amphibia; order Anura; family Ranidae; genus Lithobates; species Lithobates septentrionalis. The sequence continues at coordinate 546,780 of JBBDGP010000653.1, read as the reverse complement.
GTTGGGTGGAATTCCGCTTTAAGACTCATAGGTCCACTACAACTGGCAAATGGAGTAATCTGATATAAATATATACACAAGACTTCAAAATCAACAATGTGCCTAAAAGGTCTTGCACAATTGTATATCATACTCAGTCCCAATACTTATGCGTTTCTCCCCAATACGGGCCCATATTGGGCAGAAACGCGTAAACATTGGGACTGAGAATGGACTCTTTTAACCATGATAAATGAAGCTTATCCTTAAAGAGGAGGTAAACCCTGATGGGTTTTACTTCCTTTTCTGTTCCCTGCAAAGTAAAAGCATAATGTGCTAGTATGCTTCACATACTAGCACATTATGTGACACTTACCTGCAAACGAAGCCAGCGCTGTCCCCGCTGGAGGCCGCATCCATGTTCGCCCCTCTTCCTTCCGGGGCCACGGACTCTGGCTCTGTGACTGGCCAGAGTCCCACGGGAGCCGCCTAGTCACGGCACATGCTAGTGAAGAAAAGGCACGGCGCATCATCGGCGCACTACAAGGTATATAGCTCCTAAACGGCACACATTTAGAAGATATTTACTGTACCTATAGTATCGATAGCTTCAGGAAACTATTAGATAAGCACCTGAATGACCGCAACATACAGGGATATACAATATAACTACTGACACATAATCACACATAGGTTGGACTTGATGTGTATTTTTTCAACCTCACCTACTATGTAACTATGTAACCTCTGCGGTTTTTATTTTTTGCGCTATAAACAAAGAGCGACAATTTTGAAAAAATAACACATATCCTCTAAAAATATATAAAAAAACACAGTTATTTATCAGTTTAGGCCGATATGTATTCTTCTACATATTTTTGGTAAAAAAAAAATCACAATAGTATATTGATTGGTTTGCGTAAAAGTTATCGCGTCTACAAACTGTGGAATAGATTTAGGGACTTTTTTTATTTTTATTGTTTTTACTGGTAATGGCGGTGATCTGTGATTTTTAGCAGGACTGCGACATTATGGCGGACAAATCTGACCCCAAGTGACACTTTTTGGGGACCAGTGACATTATTACATTGATCAGTGCTATAAGAATGCACCGATCAATGTATAAATGACACTGGCAGGGAAGGAGTTAACACTAGGGGGCGATCCAGGGGTTAACAGTGTCCCCTGGGTGTGTTCTAACTGTAGGGGTGGGTGGGCTGCCTGGGACATGACAGAGATTGCTGTTCCCAATCACTGGGGACAGTAGATCTCTGTCATGTCACTAGGCAGAACAGAGAATCGCTTGGTTACATAGGCAGTTCCTCCTTCTGCCTCTCCTCACCGCGATCGCGGCTCGCTAGCGGACAACGAGTCTGCCTGACCCGTGGGCACGCTCCAGCAGCGTGCAGCAGGAGCGAGCTGGCGGCAGTGCGTGCCCGCCTGCAACTGCGCCTGCGCGAGCCACCGTACAGGTACGACGATTCGTGTAGGAGAGCCGACCTGCCGCAGTATATCTGCATGAGCTGGTAATCTAGGGGTTATAATGCATGTGCTTCTACTATGGAGGCTCTAAAAAATTTAAAGAGTTAGGACTGCAGATAATACTCGGGTGCTCTGCAGCTTACACGTGTATTTGCAAGTCTGGGCAAACTAAATCCCTGTTTTTAATGCAAACTGTTAGATAGGATAATTCGTTTGGTTGCAGGCTGGTTGGTGAGTTGAGCTGGGAATTTTCTTTGGTTTTGTTTGACATGTGTCGCCCATAAATGTGCTCCTTGCTGCCAAGGCCAGTTATAGGTGGGGGCAGTGGCCATTTGTTTGTACAAATAGTGAAAATAGGTTCAATTACGTGGCATGGTCCAGGAGAGGACTAAGCTGATCTTGCGGTAGTTAGTGAAAGTAATATACTTGCCTGAATGTTTGTGTGCATTCCCACATTTGCAGCCATGGGATAACACCTACTATAACTGTATATTTGTGTCGTGTTCGCATAGCATAACCTAAAAAAATATATATTTAAAATTTGTAACTTACCTTTTTTAGATGCTCTTTTCTGTAAACTGCAGCACTAGAAAATCCTACTAGTTATCTTTGTTATGAGGGGGCTCTGTTTGCCATAATTAATCCTGTCTCTACTGTGCAGGCAGATCTCGTTATCAGTTGTAAACTACATTTTAACACTCTGTCCTAACAAAGAGTAATGCCCCGTACACACGGTCGGATTTTCTGATGGAAAATGTCTGATCGGAGCGTGTTGTCGGAAATTCCGACGGTGTGTGGGCTCCATCGGAGATTTTCCATCGGATTTTCCGACACACAAAGTTTGAGAGCAGGATATAAAATTTTCCGACAACAAAATCCGTTGTCGGAAATTCCGATCGTGTGTACACAAATCCGACGGACAAAGTGCCACGCATGCTCAGAATAAATAAAGAGATGAAAGCTATTGGCCACTGCCCCGTTTATAGTCCCAACGTACGTGTTGTACGTCACCGCGTTTAGAACGATGGGATTTTCCGACAACTTTGTGTGACCCTGTGTATGCAAGACAAGTTTGAGCCAACATCCGTCGGAAAAAATCCTAGGATTTTGTTGTCGGAATCGGTTTAGAAGCTTACCTGCATCTCTGTATGCATTTGAAAGTTAAGTCTAAGACATTAACCCCTTCCCACTGAGTGTACACATATATGTGGCCTCACGGAAGTGGGTCTTTATGCATGAGGCCACATATATCTGCCTATTTGTGTGTGTGCTAGGAGCACTCCATACACCCTGCTCTCAGCACAGAGACTATGAGACTATGCTAGGAGCCCCAGGTCCCATACTAATGATCATGAACCAGAAGGCCCAGTTCCCCATCACGTGATCACAGTAAAAGCCTCTGATTGGCAATCACTCTATAGCCCGCCCTTTTTTTTTTCTCATCTTGAATGGAGAAAAACACTCGTATTGTATTTTTTTTCCTTGCTGGAGGAGAAAAAAGTGTAAACAAAGAAATGTGTGTAAAAAAAATAAAAAATAATAATAATAAAAAATAAAGAAAAAATAGTTAGAACAGGGTTTGATCTAAGTCAGTGTCAGGTCAGGGTTAGGGTTAATTTTAGGATCAAAGGTAATGGTCAGAGTTAAAGGTCAGGGTCAATGTATTTTTAAAGTAGGAATATAAAGAAAAAAACATTTATTTTTAAATTAATATCAGTGCCATTGAGTTTTAGGTAGTATAAAAAAAAAAAAAATGTGCAATTGTTCGAGGCTCTAATATGGGTACAAATAACAAATACACATATGTGGTATCAATGTGATCATTGTGAGCATGAGAATTTATTTTGGGTTGTTTTTTGGCGGTAGGTAACAAGAGAAATATAGAGCTACATTTTTAAATTTATTTTTTTTACTATTTGGTGCCATTTTTCCTTTGATATAACAAAAAATCAGGAGATATCAATTACCCTTTACCACTAAATGAAAGCCCAATTTGTCCTGAAAAAAACAAGGTATAATCCACCTGGAAACACAGAGTAGTTATGATGGTATGTACAGTTTTAATAACACATGTCAAAGTTGCAAAACTGTGTTCAGGCATTAAGATTTGTTTTACTCTCTGTCATGAAAGGGGTTAATACTGTGCTCTCCACTAAATGAAAGGCAGCAAAGAAAAAATGTGCATGGTTACCTCCGTGTGTACAGAAATTTTGAACGCAACTCCCTATTAAATAAGCCATTGATCGCCGAAGCCCTTTACCCTCCCTCCTCTCTTACTCACTTCCTACTGTCTCCATTCCTTCTTACTCCCCTTCTTGACACCTAGGGTGTGATCCCTTTTCTCCATTACCCAGAAAAAATTTACTGGTATGCATTGATCAATGGGTGCCGCTTTTATGAAGACGGGGCTGAGAGCCATATTTTGTACACTATCCACGTTTTGCTCCCTACCCCCCGATGGTTCGGTACCTACTAGTTAGGGTTCTTCCCATTTTGCCTGTTATTTAGTTGATATCCATTGACTCTTTGACTTGGTGGTATTACTGTCTATTAATGGATTTTATTGACTATGTTATATAATGCCATGCCATTTTGTTCAACCGCATACCTTAAATAAAGAATTAAAAAAAAAAAAAATAAGCCATTGATCAGTTGTTTTGCCAAGCTGCTAAGTCGCCTCAAGAAGACACCTGCTTGTAGCTGCTTTGGTTCCAGCCATCTCCAGGAGCAGGTCAATATTCAGTGGGTGTCCCAGACTGGACCGTACTTGCACAACATGTGAATGTGAATTCCAGTAGGGTTCAAAGGCTGGTTCCTTCACCTGAAGAAAACCATTCAGCAATAACTGCTGTCACCAGAGATCAATGGGTTTTCTTTTTTTTTGTACTTGCAGGGTCTTTCAGGAAATGTTCTTCTATTCTAGAGATATACTGCATATTTTTTTTTTTTTTGTTCAATCGTTTTATTTGTTTCAAGTGCAAAACAAAAAAAAAAACATGAGGTACTTCAATGAGTAACCAATCAATACACGTTGGTGCATTACATCGATTACTAAATTGCACATCGTTCAGAAATACAAGAGTGAGAAAGGCTTGTCATCCTCATGAGAAAAACATTTGCAAATACAGTGCACTGTTGGAGCTGTTCCTTACATAGTTAACACCAACAATGGAGTGAAGAAATATGGCAAGTCAAGAAAAGAGAGAAAAAAATGGCTTTGAAGAAAGCTATAGTATGTTAAGGAATGAGGGATGAATAGGGGCAAGAGGAGAAGGGAGATGAAGAGGTGGCCAGGAGAGTATGCAGGCCATGATTAGTTCCCAGTAGGTGTTGGCACACATCCAATTTACAAGAACCAACCATCACAATTTCTCGGGAGAAAGTGTATGACCCATGGTTCCCAAACTTGGTGGAATTTAGATATAGTGACCTGTAGTTTGCCTGTAAGTCTCTCATTAATCATCACCCAATGCATTGAGGATTTAACTTCTGAAACAAGATATGGTGGCAGTCAGCCAGGCTGTCGAGATTGTTTCATAGGAGTCAATACATCACAAGAGTAAATTGTTGTTTAGTGATCCCTTCAGGTTTCTGGTTAACAAGAGCTTTTTGTGGTAGCATGGGTAAGGATTTCTGTAAGAGTACTTGCAGACAAGCATACACCTGTAACCATAGGTTGTGTGCAAGAAAAAGAGGGTTTGGGACTTTAAATGAGGTAGATCTAACATGGCTAAAAGATGAGTCAATGTAGCAAGACATGTTTTATTCATTAAAAAACATGACATGGCAATATGAGTACATACATAGTAAATAAGCATAACAATCACATATTATTGATCAGATATTCATAAAAACAATCATAACAACTTGGAGATGACATATTGAGGTATCGGACAATTGTCCATAGTAAAGAATCGCTTGAAAAGAAGCATGGTGGGGTAGCTTGGGAGTGGATGAAATAAAACCATCTAAAAAGAAAATGGTACAACAAAAGTGGCCTGACGCACGTTTTGAGGTTTCCTACCACATCATCTTGACTGCACCAATGTCTGTAAAAAAGCATAAATAAACAATATGGTCCCGAGTTACACCCAAACACAAGGGAGACTATATATGTAAAGGAGGGGAGAAATGAACTCATCCCACTAAGTACTTACATGTCAATTAGATCTAGACCATGTGAACATTAAAACTGGTGGCTGCTTGAAATGTTAAATAAAGCAGCCACCTAGGCTGTGTGCCACCGGACAGGACTACCAAATATGGAGGAATGTGCCCAGGTCTGGACAGCCCCCAAAGCAGATTGGTTGAGTATCAGGGTTGACATAGGCCAGTCTAATGGGCACCATATACCACCTAAGTAGAACTTTATAGTTGGTCGCATTCACTGCTGTGTCCCAACAGCAAGATTTATTGGTGTGGCAAATTTGGTCCCACTGATCAATCTCTAAATGTACGCCTAAATCCATTTCCCAACTGACCATATAGTTAAGAAGTTCTAGATTAAATATAGAGATGAACTGGGGGGGGGGGGTACCCCTACACTGACCGATTGTCCTTTTTAGGACCGGGAGCAGAGTAGAGGAACAGAAAACCAAAAGGACACGTTTACTAAAGAAGGAAATATACAAAATGGTAGACACGGTTATATATATGTAGAGATTTGTCTTTTTTACATGGACTGTAATTTCACATAAACTAATGATGCAGGAGAAGCAAAACCGATGCTATTTGATGAATGTTTTTATTTTTGTTTAATAGAAGAGTTTTTCTCTTTCTATGTTTTATCAATGAAAAAAAAATCTGATTTAAAAAAAAATATAGAGATAAACATATTATATAGAAGGGAGATCATTCCCGGAGAAATAATAGCAGTATGCACATAAATGAGTAAGTAAAGGATTAGGTGAATCACGGTTCACTAGACCCGTGTTTCTCAACTCCATTCCTCAAGGCGTCCCAACAGGTCATGTTTTCAGGCTCCCCATTATTTTGCATAGGTGATTTGATTAGTTTTACTGCCTTAGTAATTACCACAGCTGTTTCACCTGAGGGAAATCCTGAAAACTTGACCTGTTGGGGCGCCTTGAGGACTGTAGTTGAGAAACACTGCCCTAGACAATATGTTCTCTTGTCTAGCAGCATAAAATGGAGTTCTATGCATCTAAATTAGAGTACACCTGGTAATCCACAAAATCAGAAATAAGTAATGGCATTAGAAAGCAGTAACAGCAATAATACTGCAATAACGTCTTTGTAAACAGTAGGCAATATATATAAATGGCAACGACATTTAAGATTCCCTAAAGAGCTAAATCTTACTATGGACTATAGGAAAAGTTCTTGTGAAGCCGCTGTCTGAGTGAACAGACTTTAACTCTAGTTCTTAAGCCGACTAGCATTGGGGCCCAGTCTTTATGGTGGTGCACATGAGTACAGTCCCAGTAAAGTCTGCGTGCAATAAATAATTTTGCTAGTTAGATGGCCAGTCCCTATGTGCCCAGTCTCTGTTAGCAGCAGCAGTTAATGACAGCGGTGTCAAGCTCACTTCTGGATCTGCCTGGAGCAACTCCAGTCCTCAGCACACAGCCGCAGGCTTGTAGCAGGTTGATGTGCACACAGGAGCAGGAATGTGCACACCTTATTCTCCTCACAGCAAAGAGGGAATTCATCGGTATTTAACCTGTGAAGATACAGCTCACTCTCTATACCTGGCTCACATTGTGAATTGTAGTTCTATAGTCCATTGACTCCCATAGCATGATCCTTCCCCTGCACTACATTTCCCATAATTCAGTGCTGCCTACCATGAAGTCTCTTGAGCTCCTTTTGCACATCAGCCCCCCGCCCCCTCCCCGGTGGAGGTGAGGTAGTGTTAACCCATTCAGTTGAAGTCAATTGGGAGCACAGAGAGTACTCTCTAGCCAAGCACCTAGCTACATTCATCATGCTCACCATGCTCCAGCTCTTTCCTCCCCACCCTCCTCCTATGATGGCTGGTTCTCTTCTGCTCAGGACCATTTAAACGATTATGGTCCCAGGCTATCATGGACACACTGCTGAGCTGTTTCATTACTGCATGTGAAATGATGCAATGCCTGCCATACCTGCAACATGGTATTGTTCCTCTGTAATCATGGCCTCAACTAGCCATTACACACAGTGCAATCTGATTCACCATTTAATCCCCTACCACTGATCTACAGATAAACTGCTGTTATTTGGAACAGCTGTAAGGAAATTTCACCTTAGTACAGCTGCAGCTCACAAATACAGTGCCTTGCAAAAGTATTCACCACCTTTGGCATTTTTCGTGTTTTGTTGCCTCACAACCTAGAATTAACATGGATTATTTAAGGATTTGCATAACTTAATTTACAGAACATAATCACAACTTTGAAGATGTTTTTTTTTTATTTTGAAGCAAACAACAAATAGGACAAAATAACAGAAAAGGTCAATGTGCATAACTATGCACCCCCCTAAAGTCAATACTTTGTTCAGCCACCATTTGCGGCTATCACAGCTCCAAGTTGCTTTGGATAAGTCTCTATGAGCTTGCCACATATTACCACTGGGATTTTTGCCCATTCCTCCTTGCAAAGCTGCTCCAGCTCCTTCAAGTTGGATAGTTTGCATTTGTGAACAGCAATCTTTAAGTCTGGCCACAGATTTTCTACTGGATTGAGGTCTGGGCTTTGACTAGGCCATTCCAACACATTTACATGTTTCCCCTTAAACCACTCAAATGTTGCTTTAGCAGTGTGTTTGGGGTCATTGTCCTGCTGGAAGGTGACCCTCCGTCCTAGCCTCAAATCACACTCAGAGTAGTACAGGTTTTGCTGAAGAATATCCCTGTATTTAGCACCATCCATCTTTCCCTCAACTCTGACCAGTTTCCCAGTCCCGACTGCTGAAAAACATCCCCACAGCATGATGCTGCCACCACCATGTTTCACTGTGGGGATGGTGTTCTTTGGGTGATGTGATGTATTGGGTTTGCGCCAAACATAGCATCTCATCAGACCAGAGCACCTTCCTCCATACATTTTGGGAGTCTCCCACATGCCTTTTTCGCAAACTCAAAACGTGCCATTTTGTTTTTTGCTGAAAGTAATGGCTTTCTTCTGGCCACTCATAGAGCCCAACTGTATGGAGCGTACGGCTTATTGTCGTCCTATGTACAGATACTCCAGTCTCTGCTGTGGAACTCTGCAGCTCCTCCAGGGTTACCTTAGGTCTCTGTGCTGCCTCTCTGATTAATGCCCTCCTTGCCCGGTCCGTGAGTTTTGGTGTGCGACCGTCTCTTGGTAGGTTTGCTGTTGTGCCATGTTCTTTCCATTTGGTTATGATAGATTTGATGGTGCTCCTAGGTATCACCAAAGATTTGGATATTTTTTGATAACCTAACCCTGACTTGTACTTCTCAACAACATTGTCCCTTACTTGTTTGGAGAGTTCCTTGGTCTTCATGGCTGTGTTTGGTTAGTGGTGCCTCTTGCTTAGGTGTTGCAGCCTCTGGGGCCTTTCAAAAAGGTGTGTATATGTAATGACAGATCATGTGACACTTAGATTGCACACAGGTGGACATCATTTCACTAATTTTGTGACTTCTGAAGATAATTAGTTGCACCAGAGCTTTTTATGGGCTTTATAACAAAGGGGGTGAATACATACGCACATGCCAATTATCAGTTTTTTATTTCTGAAAAATAGTTTTATGTATATGTTTTTCTAATTTTACTTCACCAACTTAGACTATTGTGTTCTGATCCATCACATATAATTCAGATTAAAAAAAAACATTGAACTAAAGGCTGTAATGTAACAAAATAGGTAAAAAGCCAACGGGGTGAATACTTTTGCAAGGCACTGTAAATATAACCTGAGATACTATCAGTTCACTGTTGATAGTTATTATAACTACGGGGCCAGATAATATTGCTCTGTGGTCACAGCTAATGCTAATCTATTGCAAACCGCTGGTGTAGCTGTAGCTGAAGAAACAACACATTAGTATTTAATGCTGTGTGACCTAACCTAGAAAAAGAGTTCCATACAACTGCAATATTTTATTATTACAAATCATTTTCTCCCCTGTGGTATGTTCACTGAAGCTGTAAGCAATTCCAGAGACCTCAAACATAACTTGAATTAGCAGAACACCAAACACTTCAGGCCCCACTTGACTTGTCTGTCTTGCTCTCCATGTATGGTAGAGAGAGGCTTTCACAGAATGTTTTTGCCTCCTAATTAATGTCTACTTCATAAGAAATAAGTCATTTTCCAAAAGCTTGCATTATCCTCATAACCCCCAGTAATGGCTCTTTGTTCACTTTAACCACTTCAATGCTGGGCACTTTTACCCCCTCCTGCCCAGGCCAATATTTAGCTTTGAGTGCTGTCACACTTTGAATGACAATTGCATGGTCATGTAACACTGTACCCAAACTACATTTTTATCATTTTGTTCACACAACCAGAGCTTTCTTTTGGATGTATTTAATCACTTCTGTTTTTTTTTAGTTTTTGCTAAATAAATGAGAAAAAGACAGAAAATCTGGAAAAAAACAAAAACAAACAAACATGTTTTTCTTTGTTTCGGTTATTAAATTGCAAATAAATAAGCTTTCTTCATGAATTCAGGCCAAAATGTCTCACCTACACTTATATCTGTAAGGATCCTTAGTTTAGCACCCCCTGAAAATATGTGCGATTCGTTTAATTACGAATAGTAATGAATGTCAATGAATCTGAAATAAATTATAGCGAAAACAACAAATTCATTTGTATTGGTTTGTTTCATTCGGATGACTTGATGTGGTAGTTTAGGCCTTTTATTAATGTTTGAAGCATCCAAAAAAATGTAACAACCTAACCAATGTTCCTGAATGTATTGGGATCCATTTCGTTTTTATGTTGCAATAACATTTTTCAGTATTCTAACTAATGCACTACATATGAAATGGAAACTTATTGGAATAAATACAGTAAAATAAGACTGTGTTTGGGTTGAATGAAGGTGGATCCTTTAGAATCTCCGAATCATAGCATAACGAATAAATCCGAAATTTATTTTGTTCTATTCGTTATGTTATAATTCTGAGATTCTGATGGATCTACCCATATCCAACCCAAATAGAGTGCATAAGTAATCTCCCGAAATAACACATTAAAATGAATATAGCAATTTTCCAAAATAACTTCGGAACAACAAATATAGTAGGGAAAATAATTATTTGATCCCCTGCAGGTTTTGTAAGTTTGCCCACGTACAAGGAAATGAAGGGTCTATAATTTTTATCATAGGTGTATTTTAAATGATAGAATATCAACCAAAAATCCTGAAAAAAAAAACATAAAACAAATGCTATAAATTAAGTTGCAGTTCAGTGAGTAAAATAAGTATTTGATCCCCAAGCAAAATATGATTTTGTACTTGGAGGAAAAACCCTTGCAGGTGAGATGCTTCTTGTAATTGGTGACCAGGTTTGCACACATCTCAGGGGGAATTTTGATCCACTCTTCCTTACAGATCTTCTCTAAAGTTAAAGCGTAACTCGACTTTTGTTGAGAAGAAAGACATTTTCCTCTGGGCGATCTATGTACATTGCAAGGATTATAGCAAGCTTTTTTGCAGATTCCTGCCTATTCTTATTCTGAAGAAATCCCTGTTTGTTCCTCTGTGCTAAGTGGGTCTAATGGGAGTGGTTTCATAATAATCAGTCAGCTATGACAGCTGCAGAGCACTAATGAGAAAAGCTGCTGGACCTGCATCCCTTTACACATGTTCCTATTAAAAGTATCTCACCAAAAATGACATCTATGTTGCAGGGAATGCCTGAAATCTGACTTGTATCTTATGCAGACTTCTGGGAAAATTGGTGAGCCAATCCCACAAGCAGGAAATTATGTTTCTGAGGAGAGGTCAGTACTCATTCTGTGTACAGAACAACTTCAGGTTGCCATATTGCATTGCATTTTTTTGAAAATTACAGCGGCTGCAAATTTAAAAGGAAATGAATTTTTTAAAACATTCAATTACAATATGACTTATGTCGCAATTGTATACGCTATATTATTTTTTCTTAATTTGCTATTTTTTTCCCCACGAAAGTGGAGTTATCTTTTAAGGTTTCTTCACTGTCTCTTGGCAACTCGGAGTTTCAGCTCTCGCCATAAATTTTCTGTAGGATTAGGGTCTGGAGACTGGCTAGGCCACTCCATGACCTTAATATGCTCCTTCTACAGCCACTCCTTTGTTGCCTTGGCGGTATGTTTTAGGTCATTGTCATGCTGGAAGACTCATCCATTACCCATCTTCAGTGTTCTGTCTGAGGGAAGAAGGTTCTCATCCAAGATTTTACAATACATGGCCCCCGTCCATTGGCAGCAAAGTCAACCTGTACCTTTAGCAAAGCAAAAGCCCCAAAGCATCATGTTTTCACCTCTGTGCTTGACTGTAGGGATGGTGTTCTTGGGGTCATAGTCAGATTTTTTTTTCCTCCAAACAATGCAAGTCCAGTTAATGCCAAAGAGCTCAATTTTAGTCTCATCTGACCACAGTACTTTCTCCCAATCCTTCTCTGAATCATTCAGATGTTTACTGGCATGACTGTACATGTGCCTTCCTGAGGAGGGGGACTCACTGTGTTTGGAGGAAGAAAAATGCTGACTATGACCCTAAGAGCACCATCCCTACAGTCAAGCACGGAGGTGGAAACATTATACTTTGTGGCTGTTTCTCTGCTAAAGGTACAGACTGACTTTGCCGCATTAAGGGGCAAATAGATGGGGCCATGTATTGTAAAATCCTGGATGAGATTAACCACTTAAGGACCGCCTCACGCCGATGTACGTCGGCAAGGCGGCACGGGCAGGCAAAATCACGTACATGTACGTGATTTGCCTCCCGTGGGTGGGGGGTCCGATCGGACCCCCCCCCGGTGCCCGAGGCGGTCCTGTTTTGTCCCCCGGCGATCGGAGGTGAGGGGGAGGCCATCCGTTCGTGGCCCCCCCCTCGCGATCGCTGCCGGCCAATCAGATCACTTCCTTTGCTGCTGTATGCTAAACAGCAGCAAAGGAAATGATGTCATCTCTCCTCGGCTCGGTATTTTCCGTTGCAGCGCCGAGGAGAGAAGACTTCACTGTGAGTGCACCAACACTACACACACAGTACAACATGCCAGGCACACAAAACACCCCGATCCCCCCCCCGATCGCCCCCCGATCCCCCCCCCCCTCCCTGTCACAAACTGACACCAGCAGTAAAAATGATTAAAAAAAAATGAAAGGAACAGTTTAAAAATAAGATAAAAAAGCAAAAAAATAATAAAGAAAAAAAAAAAAAAAAAAAAAAAAAGCACCCCTGTCGCCCCCTGCTCTTGCGCTAAGCTGAACGCAAGCGGCAGTCTGTCGTCAAACGTAAACAGCAATTGCACCATGCATGTGAGGTATCACCGCGAAGGTCAGATCGAGGGCAGTAATTTTAGCAGTAGACCTCCTCTGTAAATCTAAAGTGGTAACCTGTAAAGGCTTTTAAAGGCTTTTAAAAATGTATTTATTTTGTTGCCACTGCACGTTTGTGCGTAATTGTAAAGCATGTCATGTTTGGTATCCATGTACTCGGCCTAAGATCATCTTTTTTATTTCATCAAACATTTGGGCAATATAGTGTGTTTTAGTGCATTAAAATTTAAAAAGTGTGTTTTTTCCCCAAAAAATGCGTTTGAAAAATCGCTGCGCAAATACTGTGTGAAAAAAAAAAATGAAACACCCACCATTTTAATCTGTAGGGCATTTGCTTTAAAAAATATATAATGTTTGGGGGTTCAAAGTAATTTTCTTGCAAAAAAAAAAAAACTTTTTCATGTAATCAAAAAGTGTCAGAAAGGGCTTTGTCTTCAAGTGGTTAGAATGTGTGATGTGTGACATAAGCTTCTAAATGTTGTGCATAAAATGCCAGGACAGTTCAAAACCCCCCCAAATGACCCCATTTTGGAAAGTAGACACCCCAAGCTATTTGCTGAGAGGCATGTCGAGTCCATGGAATATTTTATATTGCGACACAAGTTGCGGGAAAGAGACAAATTTTTTTTTTCTTTTGCCCAAAGTTGTCACTAAATGATATATTGCTCAAACATGCCATGGGGATATGTGAAATTACACCCCAAAATACATTCTGCTGCTTCTCCTGAGTAAGGGGATACCACATGTGTGAGACTTTTTGGGAGCCTAGCCGCGTACGGGACCCCGAAAACCAGGCACCGCGTTAATGCTTTCTAAGGCTGTAAATTTTTGATTTCACTCTTCACTGCCTATCACAGTTTCTGAGGCCATGGAATGCCCAGGTGGCACAAAACCCCCCCAAATGACCCCATTTTGAAAAGTAGACACCCAAAGCTATTTGCTGAGAGGTATAGTGAGTATTTTGCAGACCTCACTTTTTGTCACAAAGTTTTGAAAATTGAAAAAAGAAAAAAAAAAGTTTTTTCTTGTCTTTCTTCATTTTCAAAAACAAATGAGAGCTGCAAAATACTCACCATGCCTCTCAGCAAATAGCTTGGGGTGTCTACTTTCCAAAATGGGGTCATTTGGGGGGGGGGGGGTTGTGCCACCTGGGCATTCCATGGCCTCCGAAACGGTGATAGGCAGTGAAGAGTAAAATCAAAAATTCACGCCCTTAAAAACGCTGAAGGCGGTGATTGGTTTTCGGCCCCCGTACGCGGCTACGCTCCCAAAAAGTCCCACACATGTGGTATCCCCATACTCAGGAGAAGCCCATGGCCTGTGTGAGCAATATATCATTTAGTGACAACTTTGTGCAAAAAAAAAAAAAAATGTGTTACTTTCCCGCAACTTGTGTCAAAATATAAAATATTCCATGGACTCAATATGCCTCTCAGCAAATAGCTTGGGGTGTCTACTTTCCAAAATGGGGTCATTTGGGGGGGGGGGTTTGTGCCACCTGGGCATTCCATGGCCTCCGAAACTGTGATAGGCAGTGAAGAGTGAAATCATAAATTTACACCCTTAGAAATCCTGAAGGCGGTGATTGGTTTTCGGGGCCCCGTACGCAGCTAGGCTCCCAAAAAGTCCCACACATGTGGTATCCCCGTACTCAGGAGAAGCAGCTGAATGTATTTTGGGGTGCAATTCCACATAGGCCCATGGCCTGTGTGAGCAATATATCATTTAGAGACAACTTTTTGTAAATATTTTTTTTTTTTTGTCATTATTCAATCACTTGGGACAAAAAAAATAAATATTCAATGGGTTCAACATGCCTCTCAGCAATTTCCTTGGGGTGTCTACTTTCCAAAATGGGGTCATTTGGGGGGGTTTTGTACTGCCCTGCCATTTTAGCACCTCAAGAAATGACATAGGCAGTCATAAACTAAAAGCTGTGTAAATTCCAGAAAATGTATTCTAGTTTGTAGACGCTATAACTTTTGCGCAAACCAATAAATATACGCTTATTGACATTTTTTTTACCAAAGACATGTGGCCGAATACATTTTGGCCTAAATGTATGACTAAAATTGAGTTTATTGGATTTTTTTTATAACAAAAAGTAGAAAATATCATTTTTTTTCAAAATTTTCGGTATTTTTCCGTTTATAGCGCAAAAAATAAAAAACGCAGAGGTGATCAAATACCATCAAAAGAAAGCTCTATTTGTGGGAAGAAAAGGACGCAAATTTCGTTTGGGTACAGCATTGCATGATCGCGCAATTAGCAGTTAAAGCGACGCAGTGCCAAATTGGAAAAAGACCTCTGGTCCTTAGGCAGCATAATGGTCCGGGGCTCAAGTGGTAAGAACCTTCTTCCCTCAGCTAGAACACTGAAGATGGGTCTTTCAGCATGACAATAGCCCAAAACCTACCGCCAAGGCAACAAGGGAGTGGCTCAAGAAGAAGCACATTAAGGTTATGGAGTGGCCTAGTCAGTCTCCAGACCTTAATCCTACAGAAAATGTATAGAGGGAGATGAAACTTCGAGTTGCCAAGCGACAGCCAAGAAACCTTAAGGATTTAGAGAAGATCTGTAAAGAGTGGACCAAAGTCCCTGCTGAGATGTGTGCAAACCTGGTCACTAACTACAAGAAACGTCTGACCTCTGTGCTTGCCAACAAGGGTTTCTCCACCAAGTACTAAGTCATGTTTTGCTTGGGGATCAAATACTTATTTTGCTCCCTGAACCTCAACTCAATTTATAACATTTGTATCATATGTTTTTTTCTGGATTTTTGGTCTTTATCATTTAAAATACACCTATGATAACAATTATAGACCCTTCTGTTTTTTATAAGTGGGCAAACTTACAAAATCTGCAGGGGATCATATAATTATTTTCCTCACTGTATACTAAACGAATGCAAATACACAAACACTAAGTAGTTGCGATGATATGTACAGTTTTACTAACACATGTCAAAGCTGCAAAACGGTGTTCAGGCGTTGAAGGGGGTTAATATTGTGCTCTCTACTAAATGAAAGGAAACAAAGAAACATGTACATTGTTATCTTTAAGGAAAGCTGTGTGCACAGAAATGTTGAACACGGCTCCCCAATAAAGAAGATATTGATCGTTTCTTTTATCAGGCTGCTAAGAAGCAGCCTATGCTTCCTGTGTAATAAATAAAAACTAGCAAAAGTGTGCCTGCTCACACTAAATGGGTTGAAAATGTTAAATCCAAGTGGTAAAGACAACATCTGTCTATTAATATGACAATCCTGTAATGATTAGCAGCATGGAGTATATAGCACACAGTAAAAATGTTTGCAATGTACTCCACAGCACACAAAATAAAGCAGACCAGAAAACATAATTACAGTACAGTATAGGGAGAAGAGTGGTCTGAGTATGTCACAGTGGCAGCCGCTCATGCAGGGCGCAGAGGCGCCGCCCCCCTAATCCATGCATCTGACCCCTAATCTACATTCAGGGCACTGGACCCATGGATTCCAATGGTTTTTTTTTTTTTCAAAGCACATGATTAGCGCCGGAGGCTCTAATTGGCTTCAAAAAGGGTGGGCTCAGGGCGCAGAGCACTGTACCCCGAGCCCACCTAGTTGTGTGATATTAGCAAATTAATTTTCCTAAAGGCAAAACTTTTTTGTTAGTTTTGTATACAGTAGAGTGGAGAGGGATTAGAACCCCTGTCTGTTTGTATTGCTCTATGTGCCCCTGTTAGGGAGATTCATTCTTTCTATTTGGCCTGTTTACCATTATCATTGAAAGTGAAAGTAAAAGAAAATCTAAAATTTTGGGTTGTCCCCAAAAAAGTAATGGAGGGGAAAATCTTTCAATGGGGACACTAGTTCTGGTGGTCTGACAGGGGTTATAACCCTCCCTTACATCCAAAATGTAAAAAAAAAAAGTTTTGCCTATAGTTCTACTTTAATATGTCAAGTGCAGCACAGTGTACAGTGCAGAGCAACCTGGAGTATGTCATGTAACGCACAGTTTACAAAGTAGAGCAGCCTGGAGTATGTCACGTACAGCACAGTGTACAGAGAGAGAGTTGGATGGTTCATTCAGGAGAATGTAACACACAGCAAAGCCAAAAGGAACACACTGTCATTCTGTGTAGGAATCTGTCAGTGTTGACTGCAATTTGATCTGACCTATAGAACCAGCAGACACTATGAGAAACCAATAGAGGCAACTACATTTACCCTAAATACAAAATGGCAGAGGACAACAGTCCTGCACAATATACATTTGTGCTCATAAGTTTACATACCCTGGCAGAGTTTATGATTTCTTGGCCATTTTTCAAAGAATATGAATGATAACACAAAAACTTTTCTTTCACTCATGGTTAGTGTTTGGTTGAAGCCATTTATTATCAATAAACTGTGTATACTGTAAGCAGTTATATTTACGGTATTCTTCACAAATACAGCACAGGAATACAGGGGTTAAAAAAGGCACAGTATACCTACTATAGACCTATGGAATCCTCTTATTTTGTGTGCGGCAAGCTGTAAGAAGGGCAGCCTCAACATTTGCATATTTCACTATATATTGGTAAATGGAATGGCAAAGGTCTGTAATGGGGTTTAAAGCGACAGTCCACCTTATGCAAAAAAGTAGTAAATACAGCAACATTGATTAATGTCCATTTACTTTTTTTTGTGCAGAAGCCTGCAGAGCATTGCACCTCCAATCAATGCCTAGTGGGTGAAATGCATAGGCTCATATGGTATTGTTATGGAGCTGGAGGAAGTATAGCAGAACTACAGTTGTAGTGTGTCACTGCCCTGCAATCAGCACACTCTTTTAGTCCCTCTGCTGCGGTGGAAGATGGGACTTGTAGTATTTGCCATTGATTGATCTCTGATGACATGGCTGTGCGGGCTCCGCCTACACAGATGCACTAAATTCAAATAACAGAATGTTGTTCCACATCACAATTTAGGTAAGAGAGGGCAATTAATAGGATGCTGTATGTGACCATGTCTTATGTCACACCCTAAGCATGGGTGCAACATAAAACATGGTCTAAAATAGCACTTCTAACATGTTCCAGTTCCTGCCTACTCTCCCCCCTTCCCTGTGACAGCAGGTGGGGGATCTTCTCCCTGCACCCGCTGTCTCAATTTAAAAACAGTGTGGCTCTGCAGGACTCTCCCCACACAGCCGCGTCATTCATTTATAGATTTCTGGGGATGAGTGAACTACAAGTCCCGTCGGCCACTGCGGCCGATGGACTGTAGTTCTCAATGAACTGTGAGGGCGCTGGTGAGCACTGTTGTAGTTCATTGATTCTTCCTGCAATTAAAGCGGGGTTCCACCCAAATTTTGAACAATATCTGTATGTATTCTCTTCCTTGCCTAGATGCTGACATGCCGCTTAAAAAAATTTAAATCGCCGTAATTACCTTTTATTTTTCTATTCTTCTTTGCACTTCCTGGTTCTCCTCCCGTGGGAGTAGGCGTGTTTCTAGCCTCTCCAAGACTCCTGGGAGCTAGTCTCAGGCTTCCCAGGATGCCACTGAGCATGTGCGGGAACGAGCGGTGAATGCTGGGAGCACAGCATTCACCACATCCAGGAAATAAATGCTTGTGGGCTTCAAATGCCCACAATGAAGATGGAAACCGCCTGCAGTGAATAATATAAGTTATTCTTTCCGACGAAATCTGACACAGGCGGACATATTACACACAATATGTGAGTATGTAATGCTGAGAAGAAAAGTTTGTGAATGAACTAAAAAAAAAAAAAACGATAGATAGGTGGACCCCCGCTTTAACTACCTACCCATATCGGAGGTACAGGCAGACAGTGTACTGAGAGTCTGCAGGATCCTGGCATTGCAACCGCAATCTGCTGATCGTGGGAGCAATGTTTTACATCTGCAGTGTAGAAAAATAAATGCAAATTTTTTTTTTACCTGCAAAAAGATGTGTATTATTTACTTCTTTTTATAATAGGTGAACTTATCTTTTAAGATGTTGGGGACCCACACAGCCAGCCAGGCTCCACCTACAACCAAATACCCCAAACTCGCAGGTTGGCAGAAACAGAAGAGGGAATTAAAGTGGTGTTTCACCAAAAAAAAAAAAATTAGATGTCAGCAGCTGCAAATACTGCAGCTGCTGACTTTTAAAATAAGGACACTTACCTGTCCCGGGGTCCAGCGATGTCGGGACCCGAGACTGAGCCGTCCCTCGATCCTCGGGTGCTGCCGCCGCCATTCACACTGAGGGAATCAGGAAGCGAAGCGTTGCCGCTTCACTGCCCGGTTCCCTACTGCGCATGCGCGAGTCGCGCTGCGCGTCTTCACTGGTCCCCGTTGTGTTGTGGGAACTGTGTATTTCCCACAACACAACGGGGGTGGGCGGGGAGTCTGCGGCTAGCTGCGGCTAGCTGTACCCGGAAGTGGGTGCAGATACCTGTATTATACAGGTATCTGCACCCCCCTGAAAGGTGCCAATTGTGACACCGGAGGGGGGGAGGAATCCGATGAGCGGAAGTTCCACTTTAGGGTGGAACTCCGCTTTAAGGAACTAAGATCTCATGGTTGCAGTAACACGGGGGCCAGGGACTGACCCAGCTAGCCAGGCTCTACCTACAGTGCATTCATAAAGTATTCAGACCCCCTTCACTTTTTTCAATTTTGTTATTTGCAGTCTAATACTACAGTTGTTTAAATTATTTTTTTTCTCAATCATCTAAACTCAGTACCCCATACTGACAAAGTGAAAACAGAATTTTAGAAATGTTTGTGAATTTCTCAAAAAAAAACAACTGAAATATCACATGTACCTAAGTATTCAGACCCTTTAGGTTTAATATATTTTTATTATTCTTTTTTTTCGTCAGGTAAAAAAAAAATCAGAACAAATCAGGGTGCAGAAAAAGAAAAAGGGGCAAAGGGGACAGAAAACACAAGGTGTAATGGCTAACATAATAATACCAGGTGGTTTCAAAAGTATTCAGACTCTTTACACAGTACTTTGTTGAAGCACCTTTGGCAGCAATTACAGCCCCGAGTCTTTTTGGGTATGACACGACAAGCTTTGCACACCTGGATTGGGGGATTTTCTGCCATTCTTCTTTGCAAATCTTCTTAAGCTCAGTCAGGTTGGATGGGGACCGTCGGTGGACAGCCATTTTCAGGTCTCTCCAGAGATATTCAATAGGGTTCAAGATAGGGCTCTGGCAGGGCCACTCTAGAAAATTCACAGAGTTGTCGCTAAGCCACTCCTGTGTTGTCTTGGCTGTATGCTTAGGATTGTTGTCATGTTGGAAGTTGATGCTGCCACCACCATGCTTCACTGCTGGGACGGTATTGGGCAGGTGATGAGCAATGCCTGGTTTCCTCCAGACATAATGTTTAGAATTGAAGGCAAACACTTTAATCTTGGTTTCATCAGACCAGAGGATAATGTTCCTCAAAGTCTTATGCCGCGTACACACGACCGTTTTAGCCGTCGTAAAGAACTCCGACGGTTTCTCCGACGTAACTCCGACGGAATTCCATTCAAGCGGTCTTGCCTACACACGATCAACCCAAAGTCTGACCAAAGTCTGACCGTCCAGTACGCGGTGACGTACAACACTTATGACGGGACTAGAAAAAGGAAGTTCAATAGCCAGTAGCCAATAGTTTCATTCTCATACTTGCTTTAGAGCATGCGTCCTTTTTGGTCCGTTGGACCAGCATACAGACGATCGGTTTTCCCGATAGGAATTGGGTCCATCGGAAAGATTTAGAACATGTTCTATTTCTAGGTCCGTCAGATTTTTTCGAAAAAAAATGTCCAATGAGGCCTACACACGATCGATATATACGATGAAAAGCTTCCGTCTGACTTTTTCTGTCGGACATTCCGCTCGTGTGTACGTGGCATTAGAGTACTTCAGGTGCTTTTTTGCAAGTGGGCTTTCTGTTTCAATATATTTATAGAATTTTCAAGGTAAACATGACAAGCTCACAGTTTGTCCAAACAGGGGCAGAGCTAAATAGTCACAAGTACAAATAGGCAATGTATAATGTTAAGTCAGCAAAGTACTAACCAAAACTAAGGAGAACCAGTAATAAAGTTAAAGCAAACATCGCTATTATTGCTAAGCTGTCCTCTAAGAGCATTCATTATTTTATTTTATTTTTTCCCAGATTTCCTTATAGTCTGTCACTATTTCTGTAATTTAGTATATCTTTGAAAATAATCCATTTCAGACACCTAGTAACTCATAGTTATTAGGAAATGACACATGCCTGTATTTGTGAACTTCAAACATGGCATCATTTCTCTTATCTTAAAGACCAGTAATTTGTCAGCAGTAAATTTGCTACATGGGCAAATGAAATGAATAGATGATAATTTTATCCTGTATATGGATTCTTTGGGCTGCGTGCATTCAGAAGTTCATCTAAGCTTCTTGGCAATGGTCCTGACATTGTCCCATTGGGTGACATTTTAATTTGATATATTTTTCTGGTACAATGATTTTTATTAGCATATATAGAAAAAACAGATATAAAATTCCCATGCAAGGGATATGAACATTAGACACAATGCAGACTATGCATGAAAACACAGAAAAGGTGTGTCATAAAGTAGAGACTATTAACGAACCATGATCCATTGACCCAGGTTGGGGACCAACTCGTAATGCCTGAGCCGTCTATGTGGGCTTTAATGTGTTTTGCAGTGAGAAGAGGCTTCCCTCTAGCCATAGAGCCCAGATTGGTGGACGGCTGCAGTGATGGTTTTCCTTCTGGAACTTTGTCACATCTCCCCAAGGATCTCTGGAGCTCAGTCTGGGTCTTGGTCACTTCTCTTACTAAAGTCCTTCTCCCCAATTGCTCAGTTTGGCTGTACGACCAACTCTTGGAAGAGCCCTGGTTGTGCCTAACTTCATCCAATTATTGAGGCCACTGTGCTATTGGGAATCTTCAGTGCAGTAGACATTTGTCGTCTTCCCCAGATCTGTGCCTTACAATAATCCTTTCTCTGAGCTCTGCAGGCAGTTCCTCATGGCTTTTGATCTGATACAATATGCATTTTCAACTGTGAGGCAATATTGGAACCAACTACATACACCCATGGTATATACCAGGGATATGCAATTAGCGGACCTCCAGCTGTTGCAAAACTACAAATCCCATCAAGCCTCTGCCTCTGGGTGTCAGGCTTGTGGCTGTCAGAGTCTTGCTATGCCTCATGGGACTGGTATATACAATCTCCCCTTCTCCTCCTGCACTTTCTTGCATGCAGACTATTACTCCTCTGGCACATCACTTGCTTGCACTTCCCGGACAAGCTAGCACTGTAGGCCTGACACTGGCTCAGCCAGGCCTAAAGCAGATTCCCTTTGCAGGCAGGGACCATGGACCCCTATGGTGTAGCAAAAAATAGAAAGTTCCAGTGCTAGCTATTCTTGTGGCTACTGCTCTCAGTACCACTTTTTCAGGCACTGCCAGCCCTCCTGGCTGCAGCTCTCCATGCCACCACTGGCTCTGCTTCCTCCAGACTGGCTCTACACCCCTCCCAGACTGCTGCATCTCAGTCCTCTAAGGCGTGCCTCCCAGTCCTCCAGACTGTGTGAACACTCACCAGCCCTCTTGGCTGCCTCTGTGGAACTTCTGGAGATTTCCAGAGGCTGTCCTCTATTGCTCCTCCTGTGCCTCCTAGCCAGGACACCTCTGTGGGTTGTAAGAGGGTCTTGTCTGCACCTGAGCCCAGGCCCAAGGTCCTTTAAAGGCCCGACAGTCTAACACTCCATCTCCATCGTCCACTCGATCAACTCGGCCCCAGCTGGGCTGACCCTGGGTATTTAAGCAGGGCTGCCCTCCTGACAATCCAGATTGGGGATTGGTCAGGGCTCCCCAGAATACCCCAGGTGGCTCCACCTCCCCTCTCTTTCCAGAAAACACCAGAACATTCTGGAAAGAAGTGGGAGGTCCTAGTGACACCACCTGTGAGACAGCCAGCTCTATTCTGAGTCACTCCCTTTTCAGAACAATAAAACACACCCAGGCTTGGCTCCCAGCCAAGCCTGGAAATGTACCTATTCTTACAAAAAGACACTATCACTCCTACCACACTAGAGGGTGCTACACATCTCAACAACGATCAAGAGAAATGGGAGGCACCTGAGCAATTGTTGTAAAGGGTCTGAATACTTATGCCAATATGATATTTCAGCTTTTCAATTTTCATACATTTGCAAACATTTCTAAAATTCTGTTTATATTTTGTCGTTATGGGGAACTGAGTGTAGAATAATGAGAAAAAAATGAATTTAAACAATTGTAGTATCAGACTGCAACATAATAAATTTGAAAAAAGCGAAGGATGTCTGAATACTTTATGAATGCACTGTATATCCAAAATATCATATTTGAATCTCAATTATTGTTGAGACACCTCCACATTTATTTAGCATCATATGTTCTAACAGTATTTGCCTGGACCTTCTCAAGATGCATTGGTTTTCTTCTACTCCTCAAAATCATTTTAACCACTTCAGCCACGGAAGGATTTCACCCCTTAATGACCAGGCTATTTTTTGCGATACGGCACTGCGTCAATTTACCTGACAATTGCGCAGTCGTGCGACGCTTTACCCAAACAAAATTGACATCATTTTTTACCCATTGTAAGAGAGATTTGTAAGTTCTGTATATAATTGTATTCTATTTTGTATGTATTGCACACTGCCCTCATTGTACACACGGCACTAATAATGTTTTCAGTACATGTTTGCATTCTTTTGAGTCCTGATTAGAATTAGCCTGCCTATGTTACGCCCCATGTTACCATAAAAGTACAATTGTAATATTAATGTGATACCTATGTAATGATGTATATAAAAAAACTTCAATTGTGTCATAATAAAGCAGAACAGTTATTTGGAAAGATGTGGAGTGTATCTTTTGTGTCTGTTCCCTACTGCAGTAGTTATTAATAATTTGGAACCACTATTTAATATGAGGATAGGAGTTCTCTATTTATAAATTTCCATGTCAGATGGCGAGCTTTGCCTAGGAGGGGATTTGCAGGTGACCCTAAGAATCTGAGATGAGGAGTTTGAGATGATCCGGGAATTTCTGATAATCAGCCGGCTGAGGTAAGCATTTTTGCTTACATTTGAGTTATCAGACTTCCTTGATCGGTAAGGCATTTTCGGGGAAAAAGGATACCTATTTTACTCCCCTTAATCAAACTGTATTGATTGGTGGTTATATGTTATGTTGTCCCTGTCTATTGTCCATCGGAGTGTTATAGATAAGAAAGGGAAGAATAGTGCTGTTCACAGGTATATGTAGTACATCTGCTAGATAAAGTAGTTTAGAGGCAAGAGGGTATAGGCACAAGTAGAGAAGAGAGAAGACTGGCCAGTCATTATGGGCATTAAATTAAGTAAGGGAATGAAGGGTAAGGGACCCTCAAAAATGGCCAGCGCAAGAGGAGCGCTATAAAATATATGAACCAAAGGTGCAGTTCCGCCTATACTGTGCCCCTAGATTAATGGTTAAAGTGGACAGGGATCCACAATGGGTAATACCAAAGTCCACAGGGACTAAGAATCATGCAGAGTAAACAGCTAGAGTAACAGCTATCTATGTGAGCAGGATGGATCCAGGGTGACAATTAACACTAGACAGGAAGGGACATTTTGATGATAAGTTGTGGGATGAATTTGGGGTCAGGCACTGCAACTAGTAAAGTCAAAACAGAATACTTTATATGTTGTCAGAGAGGGAAGATGGCACTATGGCTGCCTGTCTGATCATAGAAGTATGGGATTACAATACATGGGATGCAAAGGATATAAGAACAAAATAAGTCAAGCAGAATTTAAAGCAGGGAAAAATTAAAGAGAGTTAAAAGAAAGAGAGAGAATGATATGCATGTGTTGTGTAAAAATGGGAAAAATGTAAGCGATTTTAGAGAGATATTCGTGTATGTGTGTGAATGCTGGAACCTTTAGTTCTATCTCTTGTGTGTGTCATGTATGCAGATGTGACCCCCTCCTTTGCGCTCTCATGAAAGAATGTAGCTGGGATGAGAGATCAGTGATAAGCTGGAAGAACACCATGCCAATTTCTGTTTTTTTCGACAAAACATTTATAACAAACTGTGCCGGGTTATTTAATTTAATGATAAACAATGTGATCACAATTATTTTGAATCTGTTTTCCAAACATGGTAAAATGAAGGTTACATTTAACCGTGTATTACACAAATTGAATATCCTTTGATAGTGGAAACAGTGCAATTAAAAAAAGGAAATTAAGTAAAATGTCCTCATTAAAGGAAATATATCTGTGGATATATATTAGAATTAGGATGTGATATTGAGATTATCACTTGAGTATTAATGTCTGCTTTGAGTTTAACAATATTATTAATAAATATAGATATATTGTAACTGGTTTAGACAACCTTTGGTTGGAAATGAAATCCAGGTTATTGGAGAAATGTGTAAAATTGGATTATTTTAGAGTAAGATAACAATTTTGTAATTTTACATTTATACAACAGACCCTTATTGAGTGAAAAGGTTAAGATGAGGCTGTTAATTGGAATACAGCTGCCATTATATTTAACAAAGCCAAGATGGATGGGATACATAAGAAGTTTTTCCACAAAAATGAAATCTAAAGGTCGGATAATAACTGTGCGGTCCATGATGTGAGAGTAATAATAAATAATAATAGTAATAGTAATAATAAATAAAATTTAAATACAAAAGAACCATCACATCAAGTCCTGTTAGGATAGATGCCACCTGCAGCCAAATGTATGTTTTTTGATGTGGCTGAGAGCTTTCTGTTCTGTCATATACATCTTGTTGGTCATTTTGTTTTGTATTTATTTTTATTTTTGAAATCCAAAGCAGAATGTGTGGATTGTGAAATGATGTGCCCCTTTTCCTTGTAAGTGCAGTGGTATAAGCAGAAGAATATTTTGGATTTATGGACAGCTCTGCATGACCGCAGGGTATTGTTATCATTTATTATGTTATGACATCAGGAAAATAATGTCAGATGGAAGCTAAGGACTTGTGTTATCTAGCTAAAACTAACAACAGAGCAAGCAATGAGAAATTATAATATTGCCAGGAAAAAGTTGTCTTTTTGAAACATGAAACTGAAGTTCTTTCACAAACAGTATGATAGAAAACAAACCATTGTAATATATTTATGTAAGCTGGACCCAGTAATGAAGGGTTCACCCCGATATATATCAGAGCTGTAGCTTTATGCAAAGGTGCTATTAGACAAAGTTACAGTCATTATTTTGGTCAAATGTTTACCAAATGAAAGGTTCAAAATATGAATTTGTTTTGTTTGTTTATGTACAAATCTAACAATGAAAAATGCGTACATTTGAATCCAGCCACCTTATTGCCTCTATTGGAGGAGGCTGGAGACAAAGGAAGCCACATGTGTTAAATTGATGATGTAGGAATCAGCTGCTGTGAGCCAGTGCAGGACACACGCCCTGAAGACCCAGATATTTAATTTTTTGTAGATTTGATCCTGGTTTTATACTGAGGATGGCAATACCCATACTGAGTATACAGTTTAACACCCAGAAGGATACTCTGTATTCAGAGTCATTGGATCCTTTTTCCCCAGCTCAAGAAGCAGAGCTCCATGTTTTAGCAAAGCCTGTGAGCTACAAAAAGAGTATATCTTTATATAGATAGTCGAGATCAGTGTTGCCAACGTGCGTGTTTTTACGGGCAGCCCGTGAAAATGGGGCTATTTTTTCATGTCCGTGAAAATCCGTAAATAAAAAATCTTTCCAGTAAAAATATGACGGTCCCGGCTCGGAACTGCGCATGTGCAGTACCGAAGCATGCCGAGAGTCCCCGATCATCCTGATGATCTTTCTGACACTGCTGCGCCTGCTACTGGTCTTGTACCCTCCCCCCTTCCTTCTACAGCGCGCCTTATTCGATTTCTGCACAGGAGATGCTGGGAGAGGGAGGAGTGGAGTCAGCCTTCAGTGAGACGGATGGACTGTCTTCAGCCTAGCAGAGGAGGGTAAGCTAGTGATTAGCTAAATGTCTCTCATTGCCTTGTCTTAGTAGGCAGGAGGAGGGGAGCAGAGAATGGGCTGTGTAGCAGGCTTGTTGTGTACAGTAGATCTTTTTTTGTGTCAGATCTGCATTGCTTCTAAACTGACTAGGGGGGATGTTTTCTCAGATCTCCCCCAATCTCTAACTATTACCTACATTGCTCACCAGTTCAGTCCAGACACAGCCTCCTCAGTTCTCTCCAGAGTTACCACCTCATGTGTCTGGGGCACTACAAATCCAAGCATGCCAGGAGGGGAGGCAGCAGCAATATGATTTAGCTGATTTTCTGATGAAAAGTGCTGCTGTATATTGTGTCTGTATAGTGTGTGTGTACTGTTTGCTCATATTATAATTGACTATGTATTGTGTTTGATGGTCTTGAGGTGTTTATTCATATATTTTTATCTGAATAAGCAGTCTCTAAACGTCTCCTGTAGTATATCCACAGTCTCTGACCGTCTGCTGTATCCTGTCTGCAGCCTCTGACCATCTCCTGTAGGATAAAACCCAGATCCACAAAGCCTTTTGACTGATCCCTGCACGGTGCAACTGAGAGGAGGTCAGTGACAGCGTCGCCAGGCCAGCCTGAGGGGGGTCACTGATGTAAGGGGGGAGTGACTACAATAATGTAAGGGGGCACCGATATAAAGGTTTCCCCCCTAATATTAGTAACCCCCATCTTACCTTAGTGTATTCACTCTATGGAAGGTGGTCTCTGGTCACCAGAGTGCCCCCACATCAGAGTTCCCGGCGTTCTCCTTTACATCAGAGTCTGCAGGATTCCCCCTTACAGTGCAAGGGGGAACTCAATCTGAGGACCCTGATGTAATTGGGAACTCTGATGTAAAGGGAACACAGTGGACTCTGATATAAGGTGGTCTCTGGTCACCAGAGCCCCCCTCTAGATCAGAGTTCCACCTTAGATCATGATTTGCAGCGTTCCCCTTTACATAAGAGTTTTGTTTTACTGTAAGGGGGAATTAAACTTTTGTTTAACTTAAACACATTGCTAATAGCACTAGATATATGTTTATAGTTAAAATATTGATATTTGCTCTATTTAGCACTGAAAACTGCAATTTTAGGTACTTTTTTGCAGTGCCAGTAAAAAAATGTGGCTGCCAGTAAAGTGCATGATTATTTGCCAATAAAAAAATTGGTGCCGTTTGTAAATTTTGGCGTCCCGCCAGTAAATTTTGCTTCGGAGGGTTGGCAACTCTGGTCGAGATATAGAGAGCTTTTGGTTCCATTTGAAAGGCCAGAAGTTTTTTTACTTCGGCAGGTAAACCAATCAAGCATGCTAAGCTAATTTGATTGTGTGTTTTCAGCCTTCCAGGTTCTTGCTGAGGCAGCCATGCTAACATTCACACATGGAAGCAGACCAGGCGACTTAGGATGCCGCATTTACAGCCCTGGACTCTTGCTGGGTCTGTGCAACTCACAGATTCCACCCTAGTTCTGGCCCAGTATAGCTGGGATTAATAATTCAACTTTAAGGACCTCAGAATGAGAAGAACAAGTGGTCCACAGGGGAAAATTCTTATGAAACAGGATTTTGGAAAAATGTGATCTTTTATGTCTCCCAGCCACTCTTTTCCCTCCAGCTTGACACATGGACCGTGTCATCAGTCACAAGCAGTTATGGCTGCCTTAGTAAATGAGCGTGGGATAGAGCCAGGGTTCTCCACAGTTTTTTTTTTTTTTTTATAACATACCACTTCTTGTTTTACCTGTTACCAAAGGTGTTACCAAAAGCTAAACATCCCTTCCAGAGATTACAAAAAGATATATCCAGATGTCCAAGTCAGGATCTTACGAGTATGCATTTTGTCTGTATGGACATGTTTTTTGGATGTCCAGTGGCAAATGCTACTGCAAAGGCCACAGTAAAAAGTGTTATCAGAAGTAGTTTGTAAGTACAGAGAGTAACAGAGGAAATCATTTTTATAGGAGAGTCCTTACTAGAAGTTTTGAGGTTTTATTTTTACACCCCCTACTGTCTACAATGTAGTGGAAAATGTACAGTAATAAACTAGAAAACTTTTGCCTGAATTTTTTCTTATATTTTATCAAGCCCCTAAGGGGATGTTGGACCCTTTCCCTATGGGATTTGGTTTGGGAGTGTGTTACTCAGTTGCTTATATTTTGCCTCAGCAGCTGAAGTCCTCCATTCGGATCCATTCGGATCTCACAGGGAATGTTGCTGATCTTTTAATGTTTTTGACAAACTAATTTATTTATTTATTTAGTTTTCTCCCCAATTCCAGATCCTAAAAGTTTGGAGGGATCTAAAACTAAAGCCAGGGGACTTGTGGATTGTTAAGAGACATTCAAATATTTTTGGGAAATGTTTGGAGACTCAATACAGCATCTATTTTAGGTACAGTTGTGCAAAACTTGAAGGAAAACCCACACCAGACACTGCAAAAATGAATAAATTAAACAAATCTCTGTGTTTGATTTGTTTCCTTCTTGGAATCACAGTGTAGGGTTCTATTTATTCAAATACATTAATTGTAAGGGGTATATATATATATATATATATATATAAAAAATGTGATTTGAAAAGTAGTTTAGCCATGTTGAGGTCATATTTGTCTTTTGTACGTCTTCCATTTTATGTAGAATTGTCTGTGTTTACATATGGTGATAAGTCAGCATGCCAACAATTAAGCTGGAAGGCCATTCTGGCCACAGGATTGTACAGCCAGTACTCTGTAAATATGTCTTATCAATCATTTGTTTTTCACAATCAAAAGTCATTTTGTAATGAAAAAAGCTGCTCAGCTATTATATTCTCCACAATGGAGTTTTGCCTCTTTGGCCAGGACTACCTCCACCTAAGCGTGTGAAGGTTCCGGGTTAAAGGTGATAGCATGTATGATTAGTGATCAAAAGAAAGGAAAGGAAATTTGTAAGTTCTGTATAAAATTTTATTCTCTTTTGTATGTATTGCACTCTGCCCTCACTGTGCACACGGCACTAATAATGTTTTCAGTACATATTTGTATTCTTTCGATTTCTGATTAGAATTAGCCTGCCTATGTTACGCCCCTTGTTACCATAAAAGTACAATTGTAATATTAATGTGATATCTACGTAATCTTGTGCATAAAAAACCTTCAATTGCGTCATAATAAAGCAGAACAGTTATTTAGAAAGATGCAGAGTGTATCTTTTGTGTCTGTTCCCTACTGCAGTAGTTATAAATAATTTGGAACCACTAATCAATATGAGGATAGGAGTTGCCTATCTATAAATTTCCATGTCACCCATAAATAAAGCTTTCTTTTGGTGGTAGTTGATCACCTCTGCGGTTTTTATTTTTTGCACTATAAACAAAAAAAAGACAGAAAATTGTGAAAAAAAACTTTTATTTTTTTTTTACTTTCTGTAAATACATATCCCAAAAAAAATATTTAAAAAAATGTATTCATCAGTTTAGGTCGATATGTATTCTACATATTTTTGGTTAAAAAAATCGCAATAGACATATATTGATTGGTTTGCGCAAAAGTTATCGCATCTACAAACTACGGGATAGATTTAGGGACTTTTTATTGCTTTTACTGGTAATGGCGGCGATCTGCGATTTTTAGCAGGACTGCCACATTGCGGCGGACAGATCTGACCCCAAAAGACACTTTTTGGGGACCAGTGACATTATTACATTGATCAGTGCTATAAAAATGCACTGATCAATGTAAACATGACATTGGCAGGGAAGGGGTTAAAACTAGGGGGGGCAATCAAGGGGTTAAGTGTGTTCCCTGGGTGTGTTCTAACTGTAGGGGGGATGGGCCCACTGGGACAACACAGAGATCGCTGTTCCCGACATGTCATTAGGCAGAACGGGGAATCGCCTTGTTTACATAGGCAGTTCCCCATTCTGCCTTAGTACACAGCGATCGTGGGTCGGCGGCGGACATTGAGTCTGCGGGACCCGCGGGCACGCTCCCGAGGCACCGGCGGGCGCAGGCGCACCCGCTATTCTCCTTGCCCGGACCAAAGTACAAGTATGTCGGTTCGCAAAGGAAAGCTGACCTGCCACAGTAAATGTACGTGAGCTGGTCGGCGTGCAGTTACAGTATATGTAAACCCAGTCGCTAAAATCTCATATTAGCTTGTTCAGGTACCTAACGTAATAGGGTGACCATGCTCCTTCCCATCTCCCTATTGGGCT
Source organism: Lithobates septentrionalis (assembly GCA_037952835.1). Classification (NCBI taxonomy): domain Eukaryota; kingdom Metazoa; phylum Chordata; class Amphibia; order Anura; family Ranidae; genus Lithobates; species Lithobates septentrionalis. The sequence continues at coordinate 515,581 of JBBDGP010000653.1, read as the reverse complement.
CCTGCAATGTCCCCCTGTCACACAGGCATTCTGATGGAGACTACTAGTATCCATTTCAACACAGATTACACAGCCATGGCCCATTATCACTTTTAGGCTAAGATCGCACAGGTGGCCCACCTACAATGTGATATGTCACCCCCTCGGGTCTGTTCACAGGCTGCGATACTTTGCTTTGCATTCAAGAGGCAGTGGTGTCACCTTCTGAACACCTGCAAACCGTCCCTCTCACACCACTGAAAAAAGTGATCCACTGTGGATTGATTTTCATGAGTTGGGGGGCAATACAGCCTGTGAAAGAGGCATTATGAAACTGAGAAATTCCATATAGCCAGTGCTAGAGTATATGAAGACAAGAAGTGACTGCAAAGAGGCTGCAGGAGATCAGCAGCACTGAGATTCAACACGGGATATAAAAAAAAAAAGGTGAAAACAAGAATTTTTTTTTTTTTTTTAAAAAGCAAATCCAATTATTTTTTATTGCACAGCTGTTGTTGGTATATAAATACAGAGAATAAATACAGAGCATATGAACAGATGACTCTATTTATATTGTTATTTAATATTTATAGAAAACCTCTTCACTTACAATATCTGTTGCCTCATAAACCCCAGCCTGGCTTAATTTCATTTCACTCATCATTTCCCAAACTATGAAAACGTGATTGGAGGATCAATTTACAGCTAATTGGCTCATCTTTCGGATTTCCACTCCGTCTACTAAGTCCGCTACTAGACGCCGCGCGTTCACCAGCCGATGTTCTGATATATAAAGTGCCGTGTAGCAGTCAATGATTATTAGCACAATGAAATTAAACACAGGAAATGTATTCAGAGCTTTTCTAGGGGATATTTAAAAACCTATCCTGGAAACCAGCCTGTCTCTGTTATAAAAAAAAAAAATCGCAATGATTATGCAAACTATACGACAACAGCAAACGCCACAATAACGTTTTCATTTCACTTAATAGACTAAATAAAAAAGACTTAGAGACTGTAATATGCTAAAAAAAAAAGACTTAGAGACTGTAATATGCTAAAAAAAAAAAAGACTTAGAGACTGTAATAGGCTAAAAAAAAAAAAAAAGCTTCTCATTCAAAAAGTGTGAGTTGTAAAGTAGTGATACGATATGTGATTATTACTATTATAAATAAATCTCATCCTGCACCTTCTACGCTGATCAGATGAGGCTGATGTGATCGGGCACAGCTCTCACAGGGGAAATCGAGCCATTCAAAAAATAGCTGCACGTAGCATTTGGTGAATGGCAGATATCAGCTCTAGACCCATTGTGGGCGATAGATTTGCTTGTGATAACCTGTATTTAATTAATGGCATTGAGAGCATCTACAGACATGCTTAGAGCGGTGCCACAAGATATGTCCATGCGGTCACAGCCTGTTTTACAGGCGTTTGACATTTTTTTTCTGCCCCCAAACGCCCCACTATGGTAGCCTATGTGTTCATGCACACATACACTATATTGTCAAAAGTATTGGGACACCTGCCTTTACACGCACATGAACTTTAATGGCACCCCAGTCTTATGCCCCGTACACACGGTCGGACATTGATCGGACATTCCGACAACAAAATCATAGGATTTTTTCCGACAGATGTTGGCTCAAACTTGTCTTGCATACACACGGTCACACAAAGTTGTCGGAAAATCCGATCGTTCTGAACGCGGTGACGTACAACACGTACGTCGGGACTATAAACGGGGCAGTGGCCAATAGCTTTTCGTCTCTTAATTTATTCTGAGCATGCGTGGCACTTTGTCCGTCGGATTTGTGTACACACGATCGGAAATTCCGACAACGGATTTTGTTGTCGGAAAATTTTATATCCTGCTCTCAAACTTTGTGTGTCGGAAAATCCGATGGAAAATGTCCGATGGAGCCTACACACGGTCGGAATTTCCGACAACAAGGTCCTATCACACATTTTCCATCGGAAAATCCGACCGTGTGTACGGGGCATTAGTCCGTAGGGTTCAATATTGAGTTGGCCCACCCTTTGCAGCTATAACAGCTTCAACTCTTCTGGGAAGGCTGTCCACAAGGTTTAGGAGTGTGTCTATGGGAATGTTTGACCATTCTTCCAGAAGAGCATTTGTGAGGTCACGCACTGATGTGGACGAGAAGACCTGGCTTGCAGTCTCCGCTCTAATTCATCCCAAAGGTTTTCTGTCGGGTTGAGGACAGGTCATGGACCATTTTTGTGCACTGGTGCGCATTCATGTTGGAATAGGAAAGGGCCATCCCCAAACTGTTCCCACAAAGTTGGGAACATGAAATAATCCAAAATGTTTTGTTATGCTGACACCTTAATGCCCCGTACACACGGTCGGACATTGATCGGACATTCCGACAACAAAATCCTAGGATTTTTTCCGACAGATGTTGTCTTGCATACACACGGTCAGACAAAGTTGTCGGAAAATCCGATTATTCTGAACGTGGTGACGTAAAACACGTACGTCGGGACTATAAACGGGGCAGTGGCCAATAGCTTTCGTCTCTTAATTTATTCTGAGCATGCGTGGCACTTTGTCCGTCGGATTTGTGTACACACGATCAGAATTTCCGACAACGGATTTTGTTGTCGGAAAATTTTATATCCTGCTCTCAAACTTTGTGTGTCGGAAAATCCGATGGAAAATGTCCGATGGAGCCCACACACGGTCGGAATTTCCGACAACAAGGTCCTATCACACATTTTCCATCGGAAAATCCTATCGTGTGTACGGGGCATAAGGGTTCCCTTCACTTGAACTAAGGGGTCAAGCCCAACCCCTGAAAAACAACCCCACACCATAATCCCCCCTCCACCAAATGATGTGCACAAAGCAAGGTCTTATTCATCCCAAAGGTGTTCTATATGGTTGAGATCAGGACTCTGTGCAGGCCAGTCAAGTTCCTCCACCCCAAACTGGCTCATCTATGTCTTTATAGACCTTGCTTTGTGCACTGGTGCGCATCATTTGGTAGAGTGGGGATTGTGGTGTGGGGTTGTTTTTCAGGGGTTGGACTTGGCCCCTTAGTTCCAGTGAAGGGAACTCTTAAGATGTCAGCATACCAAGACATTTTGGACAATTTCATGCTCCCAATTTTGTGGGAACAGTTTGGGGATGACCCCTTCCTATTCCAACATGACTGCCCACCAGTGCACAAAGCAAGGACCATAAAGACATGGATGAGCGAGTTTGGGGTGGAGGAACTTGACTGACCTGCACAGAGTCCTGACCTCAACCCGATTTTGGGATGAATTAGAGTGGAGACTGCGAGCCAGGCCTTCTTGTCCAACATCAGTGCCTGACCTCACAAATGCGCTTCTGGAAGAATGGTCAAACATTCCCATAGACACGATCCTAAACCTTGTGGACAGCCTTCCCAGAAGAGTTGAAGCTGTTATATCTGCAAAGAGTGGGCCAACTCAATATTGAACCCTACGGACTAAGACTGGGATGCCATTAAAGTTCCTGTGCGTGTAAAGGTAGGTGTCCCAATACTTTTGGTAATATAACATAGTTCTCAACGGAGCACAAGGGCCGTGACATCACTTTATTTGCAGTCAATGAAAACTTCCATCAGCCTCGTAGCTGAAGACCCATACCTCAGTACAGACCTGACCCTGCAGGAGCCAGAGCGCTGCACCCGCAATCCACTGATCACATTACAATGCTTTGCAGGCTCCAATGCAAACTGATGATAAACGCACATTTTTTTTAGTAATCAATATTGGGTGCATTTATTTAGTCATTTATTCGTTATTTAATTAGTTAGTTTGTAAGTTTATTTATTTTGCAAAAGGTGGACTTCGTTAAGGGCTTGTTCACACGCGCTTGAATCTCTGAAGAGCGATCTTCCTTTAGGGCAGTGAGCTGAGGCTGTTTTAACCCCTTGAACCCTGCGCTGGAGCACCACGTTCACATGCATGGCACGCAGTTGCAGAACGTTTGCAGAGTAGCCACATTCACTTGAATAGGTCATATTCGGCAGGTGCAATGGGGGGGGGGGGGGGGTATAATTCCTGCCGAGAAGCAAGCATCTCTGCTGCAGCATGTGAGCAGCCCCAGCCGCTGTCTCTGCAGCTAAAGAGAGAAGGTTTGGGGGTGGTAAAAATACAACTTAACAGTGGAGTTTCACTGCCCCTCAATCGTTAGTGTGAACGAGCGCTACAGGGTGATAATTCGATTATTTTTGAGGGTTATGCTCAGGATTACAATACCTTGTGATTGGTCAAAAGTAAGTAGCGCAATAACACAGTAAATAACGCAAATATAAAGCCCAGAGGGGGCAACACGGAATGCTGGAACTTCTGCCTGCTAAAACATTTAAATAGCTTCCTCTCTTCTTCCTCTTTTCTTTTTCCTTTATTTTTTATTTTTTTGCATTGTATATGTTTCAAGAGAATGTTTGCAATTTTTTTTTTTAAATGCTAAAAATAATGATAAAAAAAAATAAAATAAAAAAATAGCTTCCAGGGAAGCTTTGTTCCCGCGTTCCATGAAGGACGCACAATCACAATCATAGCATGTTTACTACATTTGGAAAATCCATCTGTTTGAGCTGTAAATGCGCACTACATTATACTGCATCTAACACGCAGGGTAAGGAAGGTTGCAGCAGTTGCTGCGTATCGAAACTGCGATATTTCCAGGAATACATCGGAACAGGTGCCATCCCTGGAAATCAGCAGCCAATGGCAACTACACGTCTACAAACAGTCCAAAACTTGGCAGAAGGTTTTTATAGACAACAAGGTCTCCTTCACCTCTGATTGCACATAAAAACACACACGTGTGTTGAAGCGTGTTGACATGCGTTTTTTTTTTTTACACATGTTTTTTTCTGTACAGACACATCAAGGGTTAAAATACTAACATCCTTTTTTTTGTATTCTGATAGGCGTGTTGCATTGCATTGACACATCTTCACATCACAAAAGACACCAACACACTAGTGTAGTGCGAATGGGGCGCAAGTCAGTAACCGTTTTTAGAGTGTCCTTGCATGGAAGCTATATTGATGGATGCCACGCAGCTGAACGCACCTTGTGTGAACGGTTAAAGCTCCCTTCACATTAGCGCGTCTCCAAAGTCACACCATTTCCAGTGCAACTTTAAAGCACGCCTTTGATGTGACTTGATATTTTGATTCAACTTTACATTTTATGAATCAAAGTCGCATAAAATTAGTGCAGGCAGGGCCGGGGCAAGGGGTGGGACAGCTGCTCTGGACACAGCGCAGTGGCGGCTGGTCCTTAATTCTTTGGGGGAAGCGGCAAACAAACCTGATGACCCCCCCCCCGCGCGTGCGCAGGAGATGGATGGTGGCGATCAGTGCCCCCCCCCACGGGAGATGGACGGCGGCGATCAGTGCGCCCCCTGTAGGAGTCGGACAGCGGCGGTCAGTGCGCCCCCCATGGGAGACGGACGGCGGCGATCAGTGCAGCCCCCACTTGAGATGAGCAGCGGCGATCAGTGCCCCCCACGGGAGATGGCGGTGGCCATCAGTGCACCCCCTGTAGGAGTCGGACAGCGGCGATCAATGCGCCCCCCATGGGAGACAGACGGCGGTGATCAGTGCAGCCCCCGCGGGAGATGAGCAGCGGCAATCAGTGCCCCCCACGGGAGATGGACGGCGGCCATCAGTGCACCCCCTGTAGGAGTCGGACGTCGGCGATCAGCGCGCCCCCCACGGGAGACAGACAGCGGCGAACAGTGCGCCCCCCGCAGGAGATGGGCGGCGGCAATCAGTGCCCCCCCCCCCCCCCACGGGAGACGGAAGGCGGTGATCAGTGGCCTTACCTTAGGAGGCCAATGCTGCTCCTCGCTACAGTTTGCCGAGGGAAAAGCCGGGGCTGTTGCTTCTCCTCCTGGCCTAACAGGTGTTGCATCTCCTCCCGGCCAAACAGGAAGTGGGTCCTGAGACCCGATTGGCCAGGAGTCCTAAGACTCCTGGCCAATCGGGTCTCAAGACCCACTTCCTGATTAGCCGGGAGGAGAAGCAGGAAGACATTAGCGAATATTCATTCGCTATTGTCACACAAGTGGGTGGGATCAGGGCACAGTGCCCTGCGCCCCGAGCCCACCCTCTTTTGAAGCCAATTAAAGCCTCGGGCTCTAATCATGTGCTTCAAACAAAACCCATAAAAACATTGAAATCATGTAGATTAGGGGACCGGCACATGGATTAGGGGGGTGGCACCCCTGTGCCTCGGACGCTGCATGTATTGTAGGGATGGGGGCATGGCAAGTTTCTTCTACTGTAAGGCTGACAGGAGTAGTGACAGCGGCATCACTACTGTTGTCAGTCCAGCACTGGAAGCGACATAGAGAAGAGGAGAGAGTCAGGAGGAGGTGCGGTAGGGTTGCCACCTTTTCTTCAAGCCAAACCCGAACACATTAGCAGCCTGGGAAACCTTTAGGTGCACCAAGAAGAGTAGTAATGTGGTGTGCATAGCGTGCCATAGCAAACAGTGGCTGTGACCAAATTGCTATTGCTGACATCAATCATCACCCTGCATCCCAGTGATACCAAACCTGCCCCCAGACAGCCACCCGCAGCTCCCAGAGGGCAACAGATTTGTGTGTGACTATCTTTCTTGGTTACTTTGGAAGCCACAGCCCAGTCTGAATAATGTGTCCGGGTTTCAGTCCACCTGAAACCCGGACACATGATTCAAAACCTGAACTGTCCGGGTGAGTCCCGGACAGGTGGAAACCCTAAGGTGCGGGCTGTGCTCCCCCCTCCTCCTCATAAACCCACACATAATGAAGGGGAGGGGGTGCAATTTCTCATCTTTGCCCTGGACACTGGATGATCTTGTCCCGGCACTGAAGGCACCTTTACAAAGCCGCTGCAACTTTAAGTTGCAGTGATCCGAATGGGTGCCATTGAAAAGAATGGTGCACGATTTGTCATGCGACTTTGATGTCCAAAGTCGCATGACAAATCACACGTGTGAATACAGCCTAATAGGAAAAAACTCTGACACATTTGTTTAACCAGCTAGATGTTTTTAAGACAAAAAAATGTAACATATTGCACCATACATCTTAAGCCTAGGTTCACACTGGAATGCGGTGCAGGAAACCCCACGATCCGTGAGCGTTTCCCACACTGCATTCAAATCGCACTGCAGTGGGTGTCAGTGCAATCTTAACGACACCCCCAAACGCAGGTCGCAAACGTATTGGCTTTGCCCACACCGGATCACATGATACAAAACGACAATGTGATCCGGTTACAGTGCAGTTACAAAGTTGGAAGACTTTGGTGAGGATGCAGTGCGATTTGAGCCCGTTCTAAACGAATAGGCTCCAATCGCACAGCACAGATTTTTAGTTTCATAGTTAGTCTGGTTGAAAAAAGACACAAGTCCATCCAGTCCAATAGAGGGTAAAAAATAAATCATACAATCCTATATACACAATCTTATACCTGCAGTTTTTGCAGAGGAAGGCGAAAAACCCCTGCAAAGCATCATCCAATTTGCTACAGCAGGGGAACAAATTCCTTCCCGAGAGGCAATCGGATTTTCCCTGGATCAACTTTACCTATAAATGTCAGTACCCAGTTATATCATGTGCATTTAGGAAAGGATCCAGAACTTTCCTAAAGCAATCTAGTGAGCTGGCCAGAACCACCTCTGGAGGGAGTCTATTCCACATTTTCACAGCTCTTACTGTGAAGAAACCTTTCCGTATATGGAGAATAAATTTCCTTTCCTCCAGACGTAAAGAGTGCCTCCTTGTCCTCTGTGATGACCTTAAAGTGAATAACTCAACACCAAGTTTACTATATGGACCCCTTATATATTTATATATGTTTATATATGTTGATCATATCCCCCCTTAATCACGTCTTCCCAAGATTTGCATGTGATTTGTACATGAAAGCGGTTCCTGTGCCATTCATATGCGATTCATAGTGTGAACCTAGGCTTAAATATGATGGCTGTACTAGAGTTTATATTTTTTTTCCCCTTTATTCACCCGATGATCCAGCCAGTAACACACTACTTGTCCTAGCCCAGTGATGGCGAACCTTGGCACCCCAGATGTTTTGGAACTACATTTCCCATGATGCTCATGCACTCTGCAGTGTAGTTGAGCATCATGGGAAATGTAGTTCCAAAACATCTGGAGTGCCAAGGTTCGCCATCACCGCCCTAGGGTGTCTCCAGTCTGGATGAAGGAGCAATGTAGTCACCTTTGGAGAGCAGCACTGTCAGTCTGGGGAGAGGGTTGTGTTAGATTAGCAGATTTTGATGGACGTGACGAACAAATAAAGCCAAACTCCAGCTAGCACTTTTTTTTTTAATGGAATTTTTATTGTTTTCAAAGAAATGACAAAATAATATAATCAAACAGAAAGTAATATAAGAAAAAAATAAAATTACAAAGGAGAAGCTATAATAAGCAATCTGATGGTACAAGTACCGCTATAAGTTCCTTTTAATGTTTCAAAAGATTTGGGAACCAAAATATTATCTGATTTTGTAGGTATTACAATGTTTGGTCTCGAAGCATGGAAGAATCGTGTACTAAGGTAATGCACCATAGTATTAGGATTTCTTTAGTAAGGCATTTATAGTAGGATGCTCATAAGAGCCACATGAAAAATGACATCAAATAAGCGAGAAAAACAATTAAAATAAATCAAAATCAAATAAATCCAAGTAGGTATAGTTTGCCCAGGAGAAAAAGAAGCACAAAATAGAGTCGCTTTAACTAGATCCTGACCACCCCACGTACATTTCCTGCGGCGGAGCGGCCGCTTTGGGAAGAATCACGTACCTGTACGTGATTGTACACTTCCAGGTCTAAGAGGCGCACACACGCCGGCGGCGACCCGCTCCTGCTGTGATTGGACACAGAGGGAGCCAATCAGCAGGTCTGGCAGACGCGATGTCCGCTGGGACCCGCCGATCGTTTGGGAGACGGGCAGAACGGCGATCTGTAAACAAGGCAGTTTGCCATTCTGTGACAAGGGAAGGTAAAGATCCTGTGTATTTCTGCTAAGCAGGAACACGGATCTCTGCCTTCCCACAGTACAAGCAGCACTCCCTAGGTACACAGTTAACCCCTTGATCGCCCCTGATGTTGACCCCCTTCCCTGCCAGTGTCATTAGTACAGTGACAGTGCATATTGTTAGCACTGATCACTGTAATAAGGTCACTGGTGACCAAAAAGTGTCAAAAGTGTCTGCAAGGAAAAAAAGAGGCTTGCCGCTCCAGGTGAGATGAGGAATCCTAATGGAATTAGTGGGTGCTCGCCTCGGCACGCCTCCGCCATCAATGAACAAGAATAAATAGGCTGCACACCACGACTGTAGTCCAAAATCCTTTATTAGAACATCCAAGAGTAACACGGCAGGGACAGAGTGCCCAGGAGACGCGTTTAACGCGATTATAAGTGCTTAATCATGATTAAGCTCTCATAATCGTGTGAAACGCGTCTACCAGGCACTCTGTCCCTGCAGTGTTACTCTTGGATGTCCTAATAAAGGATTTTGGACTACAGTCCAGGTGTGCAGCCTATTCTTTCTTGTTCAGTGTCAGGTGTTTGATTTGACGGCCGCAACATTGCAGTCCCCGCTATAAGCCGCTGATCGCCGCCATTACTAGTAAAAAAAAGAAAATTATACAAATTCCAAAAATATATCCCATAGTTTGTAGACGTTATAACTTTTGCGCAAACCAATCAATATACGCTTATTGGGATTTTTGTTTTACCAAAAATATGTAGCAGAATACATATTGGCCTAAATTGATGAAGAGATTTGATTTTTTACATTTTTTTTATTGGAAATGTTTTATAGCAGAAAGTAAAATATATTGGGTTTTTTTTTCAAAATTGTTGGTCTTTTTTTGTTTATAGCGCAAAAAATAAAAACCGCAGAGGTGATCAAATACCACCAAAAGAAAGCTCTATTTGTGGGGGGAAAAAGGACATCAATTTTATTCGGGTGCAACGTCACACGACCGCGCAATTGTCAGTTAAAGTAACGCAGTGCCGTATCGCAAAAATAGCCTGGTCAGGAAGGGGGGTAAACCTTCTGGTGCTGAAGTGGTTAATGTCATTTTTATTGTTTTCAAAGAAATTACTAAATAATATAATCAAACAGAAAGTAAAATAAGAAAATAATAAAATTACAAAGGAGAAGCTATAATAAGCAATCTGATGGTACAAGTACCAATATAAAATCCTTTTAATGTTTTTCAAAAGGTTTCAGGTGCCGAAATATTATCTGATTTTGTAGGTATTACAATGTTTAGTCTCGAAGAATGGAAGAATCGTGTACTAAGGTAATGAACCATTGTATTAAGATTGCATTAGTAAGGCATTTATAGCAGAATGCTCATAAGAGCCAGATGAAAAATAACATAAAATAAGTGAGAAAAACAATTAAATAAATCAAAATCAAATAAATCCAAGTAAGTCTAGTTTGCCCAGGAGAAAAAGAAACACAAGAGTTGCTTTCATTTCAATCTGTAGTAGTTTGTTTTTTGTTTTTTTGCCTTTTGGGATAAAGATTTTAGATAAATAAATAAAAGCCGATCAATGTAAGCACCCCTGTCAGTGATAAATGATTAGCCTCAATCCTCTAACTGCCACTTTTGCTGGGCAGCTTGGTCTGTTAACCCCTTGGCGCTGGCCTCACACAAATATGCAGGGTCTCAGGCGCCTGGTCCTTAGCGCCGAGCGGGCCGCATATTTGCGTTAACTGCCCCCAATATAACTTGTGCCAAGAACGCGCACGCTGCGCACTCCTGGGAACAGTTACCGTCGCTTTACCGAAAGCTCCCGATCGCTCCTTGCGATCGGGAGTTTTCGGACCACGTCAACACCATGAGTGGCTGTGATCTTAAGCCGCGCCCCGCCTCCTGGCGTCATAAAACTCTTAAAGGGCCAAGAGGTGCCGGTGCCAAGAGGTTAAACGCTTCAGCCCCGGAAGATTTTACCCCCTTCCTGACCAGAGCACTTTTTGCGATTCGGCACTGCGTCGCTTTAGCTGACAATTGCGCGGCCGTGCGACACTGTACCCAAACAAAATTGACGTCCTTTTTTTCCCACAAATAGAGCTTTCTTTTTGTGGTATTTGATTACCTCTGCGGTTTTTTAATTTTTGCGCTATAAACAAAAAAAAAAGCGACAATCTTGAAAAAAAAAAAAGCAACATTTTTTACTTTTTGCTATAATAAATATCCCCCAAAAATATATATAAAAAAATTTTTTTCCCTCAGTTTAGGCCGATATGTATTCTTCTACATATTTTTGGTAAAAAAAAAAATCGCAATAAGCGTATATTGATTGGTTTGCGCAAAAGTTATAGCGTCTACAAAATAGGGGATAGTTTTATGACATTTTTTTTATTAGTAATGGCGGCGATCTGCAATTTTTATCGGACCTGCGACATTATGGCGGACACATGGAACACTTTTGACGCTATTTTGGGACCATTGTCATTTATACAGCGATCAGTGCTATAAAAAATGCACTGATTACTGTGTAAATGACACTGGCAAGGAAGGGATTAACCACTAGGGGGCGATCAAGGGGTTAAGTGTGTCCTATGGAGTGATTCTAACTGTGGGGCGGGGGGGTGGGCTTCCACTGACATGACATCGATCACTGCTCCCAAAGACAGGGAGCAGTGATCTCTTGTCATGTCACAAGGCAGAACGGGGAAATGCCTTGTTTACATAGGTACTTCCCCATTCTGTGGCTCCGTGACACGATCGCCGGGAGCCCTGCGTGCACGGTCATGCTGAACATGGCGGGCGCGGGCGCGCTCCATAGCCCCGCCAATTAAAGGGGGCGTACAGGTGCCTTGTTTACATAGGCACTTCCCCGTTCTGCGGCTCCGTGACACGATCGATGGGAGCCCTGCGGGCATGGTCAAGCTGTACGTGATGGGCGCGTGCGCGCTTGCTAGCCCGGCCAATTAAAGGAGACGTACAGGTGCCTTGTTTACATAGGCACTTCCCCGTTCTGCGGCTCCATGACACAATCACCGAGAGCCCTGTGGGCAGGGTCACGCTGTATGTGACGGGTGCATGCGCGCTCGCTAGCCCCGCCCATTAAAGGAGACGTACAGGTGCCTTGTTTACATAGGCACTTCCCCGTTCTGCGGCTCCGTGACACGATCGATGGGAGCCCTGCAGGCATGGTCACGCTGTACGTGGCGGGTGCAGGCCGCCGCTAGCCCCGCCAATTAAAGGGGACTACAGGTACGCTCATTTGCCCACCGCTGCCATTGTGCCGACATATATCGATGTGCAGCGGTCGGCAAGTGGTTAAAGGAAGTTGAAAAAGAACAGACTTACTGGCAGAACTAAAGACTAAAAAAAAAAAAAAACGAATGCAGTCACCACATCTAAGAATTGGTAAGATACAAGATAATAAATCTGTGTTTTTGAGTGTAATAACCCTTTAAACCATTCTTCCCACCACCGGCCAATATCTGCCTATAAATCCATCCTCTGGACTGCATTGAGAGAGTCCAATATTCTGATGGGTTTGCTGGCCATTGATGGAGGATTTTTCATGCCAACTGAATATTCTTAACAAAAGGAAGTTTCAAAACCTTGTAGCATTGGATAACAGGGATCAGTAAAGGGAATATGTATGCAGATGTGTACCCAACCTATAAGGTGGATTATAGGCACACACCAGCATAAGAATAGGTATTGTTTAAAAAAAAAGTGACAGTTATCTTCAGGTGAGTCCAGTGAGATTTGAGAATGACAGTCACATGGATGAAATAAAGATCCTTAACTTTCGATCTTTATGAATTGAGCCTAATGTCTTCTATGTGTATAAAGGTACAGATTTCACAAAACATCATCAGCACATCCCATCCATCCATCCATCCATCCATCCAATGATGTCTGTGGCTACCGTAAAGTAAACCTGTAAGCCCTGCATTATAAAAACTGCCATTTCTGCCTTGTATTCAACAGGTTCAGTCTCTGGCATCACCATCCTGATCCTGGCACTGACCTGCAACAAGCGTGCAAGAATGGCAGTACAGACTTCACTGGCCGCATGCTTGTTCCAGGTCCACGCCAAACCCTTTTAAATCTAAGTCAGCAATGGCAATGACTATATTCTTCTCTCCTTTAAGTCGGACACAGCGGTCCGCTGGCACTTGTAATCCACCGATAGCCGGAGGACCAACCGCATTCTCTGCCTAGAGTCTAAAAACAGAGCAACAAGGCACTTACGTGTGGAAGTATCCATGGTGCAGCACAGATTTATCCGCCCCATCCTCCGCTTCCATAAACAGGTAGTCCTGGCTCTCATTCCTTAGAGCTGTGATGGGACAGTTATTATTCCTGGGCACAGAAGGCTCGCACTGGCTCATGGTAACTCCAATAATCCTTTGCTGCAAGTCTTGCACAGGGCAGGCAGGTCAAGGCACCTGTCAGTGAATGAGATTCCCCAGGCAGGGAGGCAGCTTCATGGGTAGAGGATGGAAGGATGCTCCGCACATCAGGAGCACACAGCCAATTACTGCTCCTTCTTCAACAGCCTGCATGCTTTTTATTGCTGCTCTGCTCCCCCAGCTATGGTACTCTCTGTCATCACATGCCCCCTAGTGGCACACAGCAGAATGCAGCCTGGACAAGTCTGCTCTTATTGATCTCAGATCTCTTTCATTTAAATACATTAGGCTGGGAAAAGAAATCATTTTTTAGTATTCATTTGTGGCTCGGTCAATTATAGGACTGTAATAAATGACTGTTTAAAAGCATCGGTCTATGCTATAGCTTCTTGGTTTTATCAAAATTGCATTGTACTAAAATGATTACTGTAATTATGGATAGCTGCTCCTTTATAGATTCAGCTAAAAAATATACATTTGGATAGTTTTTTTTTTTTTTTTTACGAGTAGGGAAAGAATAGAATTTTTTTTTTTTTTTGAAGATATAAAATAAAGTTAGTGAATAAGATTTTAAATATTTACATTTTGGAAAACCTGAGAATAGACAAAATTAAAAACAAATAAACGTCTGTAAAAACACCACAATGATGTGAAACCGAGAAGGAGACAATTCATGAACGTAAGGTTGAATAAGTCTCTCGACAGTATTTGCTAAAATGGTTAACCACTTCAGCCCCGGAAGATTTTACCCCCTTCCTGAGCAAAGCTTTTTTTTGCGATTCGGCACTGCGCCGCTTTAGCTGACAATTGCGCGGTCGTGCAACGTTGTACCCAAACAAAATTAATGTCCTTTTTTTCCCACAAATAGAGCTTTCTTTTGGTGGTATTTGATCACCTATGCGGTTTTTATTTTTTGCGCTATAATCAAAGAAAGAGCGACAATTTTGAAAAAAAAGCAATATTTTTTACTCTTTGCTATAATAAATATCCCCCAAAAATATATATAAAAAATTATTTTTTCCTCCGTTTAGGCCAATATATATTCTTCTACATATTTTTGGTTAAAAAAAATCTCAATAAGCGTATATTGATTGGTTTGCGCAAAATTTATAGCGTCTACAAAATAGGGGATAGATTTATGGCATTTTTGTTATTATTTTTTTTTATTAGTAGTGGCGGCGATCTGCGATTTTTATTGTGACTGCGACATTATGGCAGACACATCGGACACTTTTGACACTATTTTAAGACCATTGTCATTTATACAGCGATCAGTGCTATAAAAATGCACTGATTACTGTGTAAATGACACTGTCAGGGAAGGGGTTAAACACTAGGGGGCGATCAAGGGGTTAAGTGCGTCCTAGTGAGTGATTCTAAAAGTGGGGGGGATGGGCTTCCACTAACATGACAGCCAGGGGCGTAACTACCACCATAGCGACCCATGCGGGCGCTATGGGGCCCGCAGCCGAGTGGGGCCCAGTGAGGATAAGAGCACCGCCGGTGCAGTCTCCCAGCCAAGGGAAGAGAGAGGAAAGGAAGAGGCGAGCTGTCCGTATCAGCAGAGAGCTGAATTGCCCAATGTAAGAGCTTTCATTAGAACTTCCAGTGTTCCCGGCGCTCACGTCACATAGCTCCACCTTTTGGCCCGGTGCCTTTGATAGACAGAACGCCGATCCAATGCGGGACATGTGACATCATCAAAGGCGTTGGGCCAAGAGGTGGGGCTATGTGACGATGAGCCTCGGGAAGACAGGAAATTCAAATGAAAGCTATTACAGCGGGCAATCCCGCTCTCTGCTGATCTGGGTTGCTTGCCTCTTCCTCTGCATAGGTGGGGCTGTATGGGGCACAGGCAGACCAGGCTGCATTGGGCACAGGTCACGCTGCATTGGGCACAGGTCACGCTGCATTGGGCACAGGTCACGCTGTATGTAGCACAGGTCACGTTGCATTGACACTAGGGCAGCTGTGTGGGGGGGCTGTTTGCAGGGAGGCCCCATACAACATTTTGCTATGGGGCCCTGCTATTTCTAGTTACGCCCCTGATGACAGCGATCACTGCTCCCGATGACAGCAGTAGATCTCTGTCATGTCACTAGGCAGAACAGGAAAATGCCTTGTTTACATAGACAGCTCCCCGTTCTAACTCTCTACACCGCAATCACGGGCCACGGGCGCTCCCGCAGATAGGGACGCGCATTTGCCTGCCTGTGCCATTCTGTGTGTGACGGTCGGTTAAAAAAAAATGGATAGTTTTTCTTATTATCATTGGCAGAAGGCAGCTGTGATTATCAGGGACCATAGCTCCCAACTGTCCCTGATTTCGAGGGACTGTCCTGATTTGGAGCAATGTCCCTCTTTCCTTCTCATGTGTCCCTCATTTTGGTCTGATCTATATAATTGTACATAAAATGCACTTTTTATCTATCAAAAAGTGTTTTCCAGAGCTAAACCTTTCATCTGATTTCTAAATTGCTGCATTTGGAAATTCCAAAAGCCAATATAAAGGAATAGTAGTGGTAAAAAAAAAAGCACTTGTGGGTTTAACCAATCATGTTTTTTTGTACAATGGCAAGGGGTGTGTCCTATGGCTGCATACTTTTGCTTATAGGTGTCCCTCATTCCCATCTGAAAAAGTTGGGAGGTATGTGGGACACATTCACATATGTTACAGTAATAAAGGTAAAAAGTGCAGCGCTAAAACTTTAAGTGAACAAAGATGATTGAGTGAATCTCACAATGGTTAATACAAACAATGTGGAGCTCTAATAAAATAAATATTCAGTGATTTTTGTATGAAAAAATCAGAAAGGAAACAAATTATTTAAAAAAACATAAACACTATAGGTGGAGTGGAAAATGTAGTGAATCTAGATGGCTCTTACAGGGACATTCGCCAAGTGTTCATAACATAATTTAGGCTCCTTTCACACTGGGGCGGGGGCGTTGTCGGCGGTAAAGCGCCGCTATTGTAAGCGGCGCTTTACCGTCGGTATTCAGCTGCTAGCAGGGGCGGTTTTACCCCCCTGCTAGCGGCCGAGAAAGGGTTAAAACCACCGCAAAGCGCCTCTGCAGAGGCGCTTTGCCGGCGGTATAGCCGCGCCGTCCCATTGATTTCAATGGGCAGGAGCGGTAAAGGAGCGATATACACTCTGCTCCTTCACCGATCCGAAGATGCTGCTAGCAGGACTTTTTTTACCGTCCTGCCAGCGCATGGCTCCAGTGTGAAAGCCCTCGGGGCTTTCACACTGGAATGAAAGCAGCTGCACTTTCGGGTCGGTTTGCAGGCGCTATTATTAGCGCAATAGCGCCTGCAAACCGCCCCAGTGTGAAAGGACCCCAAGACATCTGGAAATGGTGAATAGATGATAAAACAATGTGAATGTAGTCCACCACTGATAAGATGAAGACTTACCAGATGGTTTGAACTCAAAAGGACATCCGTCCTATGAGTCAAACAGGCTTGTATTGACAATGCCAAAATTGGAGACATCCGATCTGGAGACCCTTGAGGCGGAAGCCTGGTCCTCTCACAGTCATAAGGGTAGTGGCCTCCATAGAGGGTGTTTCCATACAGACAAATGGATGGTTTCTCCCATTTGCCGTTTTCGGGGTGGAGCGCGACGCATATATTAAAGTATAAAGTGCCAACAATTTACACTGCGCTTTACATATACTGTACATTCACAGTCTCATGAGCTTACAGTCTAAGCATACATACCGTTCATCCGGAAAGTATTCACAGTGCTTCACTTTTTCCACATTTTGTTATGTTACCGCCTTATTCCAAAATGGATTAAATTCTAAAAAATCCTAAAAAAAAATACCCCGTAATGACAACATAAAAGAAGTTTGTTTCGGTATCTCTATTGTCCATGAAAAGGAAGATTTTATGGATAATGGAACAATAAAAAAATAGTTAGTTCCTTATTGGACAAGGCCACACAATTTGAAGCCACTTGGGAACCCTGGGCTCGGTTTATGGGAATTTCTCTGATACCGGACATAGGTAGCAACACCAGTCGCTGATTTTTGAGTTTCACATCGGACAGACAGGCATTCTATACTCTTTTTCTGTACTATTGCTTTATCTTTTTTTTCTTCTCCCCTAGTCTTTTTCCTTTTAAATATCTTCTTTTTCTGTTTTAGGAACAGTATAATTTTTCCTTAAAGTTACATAGAAATTCTCAGGTTTATATACTAATTTTTCATACTAGGGTCAGGATGTCTATTTTTGATCTATTATAATGGGAACATTATATTGTACCCCTGATAAATTCCGTAATAATCTTTGAGCTGGATAAAACGGATTGTTAATAATATCTCCTCTCTTCTCTCAAATAAAAGTTTATAAGAGAAAAAATGGATAATGAGAGGGAGAATCCTCACCCCTCCTTGGACACAGTGTGATCCCCTTTGGGGTGTCGAAGGGGGAGTGAGGCTTCAACATATCTTACAATAAGCAGGTGTACAATTTGAAATTGAATGGATATAGTCAAAGTTAAGAGTTTACATTATATTACTTATACTTTATTTCTTTGTATTGTTAGTGCTGTTCACCACAGTAATAAGGCAACCAATAAACTGTGATCACATATTTTGAATTCGCTGTGAATTATATTGTACTGATTTTTTTTTTTTATGCTGATTATACTGTACTATTTTTTCAATGATGATAATAAAAAACTTGAATGATAAAAGAAGTTTGTTTAAAATTTTTGCTAATTTATTAAAATCAAAAAATGCAGTAAATCCCATGTACATAAGTATTCACAGCCTTTGCTCAATACTTTGTTGAAGCACCTTTGGCACCAATTACAGCCTCAAGTCTTTTTGAGTATGATGCTACAAGCCTGGCACACCTATTTTTGGGCAGTTTCTATCATGTTTCTTTATAGGACCTCTCAAGCTCCATCAGGTTGGATGGGGAGTGTCGGTGCACAGCCATTTTCAGATCTCTTCAGAGATGTTCAATCGGGTTCAAGTCTTGACTCGGGCTGGGCTACTTAAGGACATTCACAGAGTTGTCCCCTAGCCACTCCTTTGTTATCTTGGCTGTGTTTAGGGTCGTTTTGTCCTGTTAGAAGATGAACCTTCGCCCCAGTCTGAGGTCCACAGCGCTCTGGAGCAGGTTTTCATTAAGGATGTCTCATTGTCTCTGTATATTGTTGCATTCATCTTTCCCTCGATCCTGACTAGTCTCCCAGTTCCTGCCACTAAAAAACATCCCCACAGCATGATGCTGCCACCACCATGCTTCACTGCAGGGATGGTATTGGTCAGGTGATGAGCGCTGCCTGGTTTCCTCCAGATATGACGCTTGCCATTCAGGCCAAAGAGTTCAATCTTTGTTTCATCAGTCCAGAGAATTTAGTTTCTCATGCAATGGTGGCCCATAATGCAGGGCGCAGGGGAGCTGCCCCCCTATTTATGCGTCCAGCCCCCTAATCTACACGCGGGGCGCCAAACACATGGATTCCAATGTTTGTTTGTTTTTTACGCACATGATTAGAGCCAGAGGCTCTTATAGGGTTCAAAAAAGGGTGGGCTCAAGGAGCAGAGCACTGCTCCCTGAGCCTACCTAGTTGTGTGACAATAGCAAATGAATATTCGCTATTGTTTTCCTGATTCTCCACCTGGCCAATCAGGAAGCAGGTCCAGAGACCCGTCACCCGATTGGCAGAATGGAGAAGCATCCTATTGGCCACCTATGAGGAGGAGGGAGGAGATGCATGGTGGAAGTCGCTGTGATGCGGAGGAGGAGACGCAGGAGAAGCGCCGCCCATCGCCCGGAGGAATCTCTGCCCGATAGATGAGGTAAGTGCTGGGCTGGTGACCGACCGGGGGGATGGCTGTGGGTGCATTGTTTGCCGCCACTGTTCTCATGGTCTGAGAGCGTTTCAGGTGCCTTTTCGCAAACTGAAGCCGGGCTGTCATGTGCCTTTGACAGAGGAGTGGCTTCCGTCTAGCACTCTACCATATAGGCCTGATTGGTGGAGTGCTGCAGAGATTGTTGTTCTTCTGGAAGGTTCTCCTCTCTCCACAGAAAAATGCTGGAGCTCTGTCAGAGTGACCATTGGAATCTTGGTCACCTTCCTGACCAAGGCTCTTCTCCCACGATCACTCAGTTTGGCCGGGAAGAGTCTAGGAGGAGTCCCGTGGTTTCAAACTTTTTCCATTTATGGATGATGGAGGCCACTGTGCTCATTGGGACCTTCAATGCTGCAGACATGTTTCTGTAGCCTTCTCCAGATCTGTGCCTCGATACAATGCTGTCTTGGAGGTCTACAGACAATTCCTTGGACTTCATGGCTTGGTTTGTGCTCTGACATGCACTGTTACCTGTGGGAACTTATATAGACAGGTGTATGCCTTTCCAAATCATGTCCAATCAACTGAATTTACCACAGGTGGACTCCAATCAAGTTGTAGAAACATCTCAGGGATGATCTGTGGAAACAGGATGAACCTGAGCTCAATTTTGAGTGTCATGGCAAAGGCTGTGAATACTTATGTACATGTGATTTTTCCATTTTTTTTATTTTTAATAAGTTTGCAAAGATTTCAAACAAACTTTTTTCACATTTTCAAATAAGCATGTCTTTGTATCGAGGGGGGAAACCCATGCGAGTATGGATAAAACATGCAAACTCCATGCAGATAGGGTCCCAGCTAAGGTTCCAATACGGACCCCTTGCACACTGCAAGGCAGAAGTGGTAAGGACTAAGCCACTGTGCTGACCCATTTTGTCCCTGGATGTCTACCTGATTTTTTTCAATACAGTACCATAAAATGTAATGTAATCATCCTTGCAGTGAAGCTGTGCCCACACTGCATGGGTTGACTGCTAGTTAACGTCTAGGAGGCATGCACAAGTAGATTTACTTACCCCATCCTGCACTCCTCTACACTGATAGACTGGCCCAGCAGCATCTTCTCTCCCATGCTTTGGTGGCCTAAGGCCTTGACTTCACCAAGACCAATGCACGGTCCATAGCCCTGCTTTGGACATGAGGATGCTGCAGAACAGTCCACCGCCAGAGCCTGGGAGAGTATTGTCTGCAAGGGAGGGAAGGATCAGGTAAGTAAACTGCTTTTACTATACTCTAGACTAAACTAGCATTTAACCCTTGCAGTTTGGGTACAGCCTCACTGCAAGGAAGGATTTTCAGATTATGAATAGCTTTTATTTGAAAAATGATAGTATTAAAGTATAGAGATAAGCAGACAGATAGCTAGACCAATAAATAGTTCGGGTTTACTTTTTCTTGGTTCCAGTGATGATTCCCTGTGCAAGAAGAGTTTTTGGGCCCTTGATTAAAGCATGAAGACTATTTTTATTTATTTTTTATAATAAACATGTTATACTTACCTGCTCTATAGAATAGAATTAATAGGTACCCGCTGACGAAGTCCTGCCCACGACGTAACGAGTATGGGAGGAGCCACGCATGACGCCATCTTGTGCGTTTGGCATGTATTTCTATATATCGAGCGCTCGTGATTTGCACTTGGTAGAAGTGCCTGATTTGTGAGTAACTTTTTAATCCAATAATAAACAGAAGTATAGCAGAGAGCACTATATTTCTTTTCAGTTGTTTTATATACCCGCTTTGCTGCCACCACGTCAGGGAGTGTCCTCCTTATTTTATTGGCCAAAAGGAGATCTGAGACCCTGATAGGGGCATGCTTGTCTGACCTTTCTGTTCATTCAGGGGTCATGCATGTCAGGTAAGTGGCCACACTTATCTATGGTGGAGGAGCAGTACAGGTTTAGACACTGTTTTGCCTTGATCCACAACTTTGCACCATCAGGGATCCTTGTCTCCTTTTGTCTTAAGAACTTTCAATGCACTTTTTATTCAATAACTTTTATTGATTTACTCTGTGTATAGAAGAATACCGTTTGTGCTGCAATATTTTATTTTATATGTTTGATGTGAGGTGTTGTATCATTGACCTTAAGTGTACAGCTGCAATTTATTATTAGGTTGTTTGCGGAGATTTTTTTTTTTTTTTTGGTCTATAGAATAGAATTGCACAGAGCATCTCCAATCCTTCACCGATGGCACTCCTGGCTCCTTGCCTTCTTGGTCCACCATAGTAACCGCTTCCTATGGTGGCACACCTAAAGACTCAATCCCGTGCCTCACTGCCTGTGTCCATAGACACGGACAGCACATCTCAGCCCCGCCCCCCTGTACCCTCCTTACAGGATTTGACTGGCATCCACTGCCCTATTGAACATTCCCTCTACTTTCTGCCCAAATGTGGCACCAAGAGGAAATGGGAGAAGCAATGTACATGTGAAGGCGGTGTACTTGTTGCTCATATCATTTGCATATTATAAGCAATGAGCATTGTTAGGCCTCTTGCACACTGCTGCCAAAACACTGAACATTTTCAGGCATTCAGGGTTTTTTTTTTTGCTGATCTAAATACAACCAATTGTTTGTAATGTGGCTGTACACACATGCGTATAGATGAATAAAAAAAAAAAATGCAGAAATCTGAGTCAGTATTTCACGCACATACGCGCAAATACTGGTGTAAAATGTTAATATGAAGAGGTTGGAATTAGGTTTACTTGTGTATGCTCAAATGTGTGTATACCTGCAAAATAAATGCCTGAAATTTCAGCCAAGAATACTGATGTTTAAACATCAATAAGCATCAGTACCTTGTGCAAGTATTCTTAACAACTTGCGGGACCGGCTCACGCCGATTTACGTCAGCAAAGTGGCACGGGTGAGCAAAACATGTAAACAAGGCATTTCCCTGTTCTTCTTAGCACCATGACAGGAATCTACTGCTCCCAGTGATCTCTGTCATGTTCTAGTGAGCCCACCCCCCCTACAGTTAGAACATGCTGAGGGAACACAGTTAACACCTTGATCGCCCCCCAGTGTTATACCCCCTCCCTGCCAGTGACATTTACACAACAATCAGTGAATGTTTATAGCACTGATCGCTGTATAAATGGCAATGGTCCCAAGATAGTGTCAAAAGTGTCCGATCTGTCCACCGCAATGTCGCAGTCACGATAAAAATCGCTGATCACCGCCATTACTAATAAAAAAAAATATTAATAAAAATGCCATAAATCTATCCCCTATTTTGTAGATAACTTTTGCGCAAACCAATCAATATACGCTTATTGTGATTTATTTATTTTTTTACCAAAAATATGTAGAAGAATACATATCGGCCTAAATTGTGGAAGAAATTCAATTTTTTATATACTTTTGAGGGATATTTATTATAGCAAAAAAGTAAAAAATATTGCTTTTTTTCAAAATTGGCGCTCTTTTTTTCAAAATTGTCGCAGAGGTGATCAAATACCACCAAAAGAAAGCTCTATTTGTGGGGGGAAAAAAAGACTTTTACATGTAAACATCGCAACGTCGCACGACCACGCAATTGTCAGTTAACCGCTTGCCGACCGGCACACGCCGATATACGTCGGCAGAAAGGCACGTTCAGGCATATTAACGTACCTGTACGTTGCCCTGTAAGAAGCAGTTTGCGGGCGCGCGCCCGCCCGCCGCGGGCTCTGAGAGTGTGATCGTGGGTCCGACGGATTCGATGTCCGCGGGGATACCCGCGGTCGTCTCATGGAGAGGAAGTATGGGGAAATGCTGATGTAAACAAGCATTACCCCGTTCTGCCTAGTGACACTGACACTGATTACAGCTCCCTGTAATCGGGGGCGATGATCAGTGTCGTGTCACACGTAGCCCCTCCCCCCACAGTTAGAATTACTCCCTAGGACACACTTAACCCTTACAGTGCCCCCTAGTGGTTAACCCCTTAGCTGCCAGTCACATTTACACAGTAATCAATGAATTTTTAATTGCACTGATCGCTGTATAGATGTGAATGGTCCCAAAATAGCACCAAAAGTGTCTGATCTGTCCGCCATACGTGACACAGTCATGATAAAAATCACTGATCACCGCCATTACTATTAAAAAAAAAAGTTATTAATAAAGATACCATAAAACTATCCCCTATTTTTTAGACGCTATAACTTTTGCGCAAACCAATCAATAAACGCCTATTTACCAAAAATATGTAGAAGAATACATATCAGCCTAAACTGAAGAGAAAAAAATATATTTTTTGGGGATATTTATTATAGCAAAAAGTAAAAAATAATGCGATTTTTTCAAAATTGTCCCTATTTTTTTTGTTTATAGCGCAAAAAATAAAAAACATAGAGGTGATCAAATACCACCAAAAGAAAGCTCTATTTGTGGGTAAAAAAGGACATCAATTTTGTTTGGGAGCCACGTCGCATGACCGCGCAATTGTCAGTTAAAGCGACGCAGTGCCGAATCGCAAAAAGTGCTCTGGTCTTTTGTTAGCCAAATGGTCCAGGGCTGAAGTGGTTAAAGCGACGCAGTGCCATATCGCAAAAAAGGGGCTTGGTCAGGAAGGGGGTAAATCCTTCCGGGGCTGAAGGGGTTAAAGAGTAACTTTACTTTTGTTGAGAAAAATACATTCCCCTCTGGGTGTACATTGCAAGGATTTTAACAAACTTTGTTGCAGTTCCCTAACTTTTGTTATTCTGAAGAAATCCCTGTGTGTTTGTCTGTGTATCTGTATGGGAGTGGTTTTGTAATTATTAATCAGCTGCTGCACCTGCAGGACTTTAAGGAGGGAAATCACAGGGTCTGCATCCCTTTAGACATGATTTCCCTTTGGGAATATCTCACCAAAAATTAAATTTTTGTTGCAGGGGATGCTCAAAATCAAATTTGTATCTTAGTGCAGACTTCTGGGAAAATCAATAAGCCCAATCACACAAGCAGGAAATGACATACCTGGGGGGGGCGTTCTGTAATTCTCTGTAAAATGCAATGCAATATGGCTACATGGAGGCGTTCTGTAAGAGATGTTGTACAGAACGCCCCCCCAGGTATGTCATTTCCTGCTTGTGTGATTGGGCTTATTGATTTTCCCAGAAGTCTGCACTAAGATACAAATTTGATTTTGAGCATCCCCTGCAACAAAAATTTAATTTTTGGTGAGATATTCCCAAAGGGAAATCATGTCTAAAGGGATTTGCCTTGCATTCACTCTATGTCCCTAATCTTTCAAATGTAGCACCTTCCCCGATTTTGCTGACTACGGGGGTTAGGTACGACGGGCTTACAGTCTCAGGGTGTGGGTTTGTGGGCAAGGTGGGTGATGAACATGAAAAGAACATTGGGCGCCAGTCACTTTTATGCTTTAAAAAGAATGAAGTTTATTTCTTGAACAGGAAAAATGTGGGAGAGAAGGGATCGGGCACAGGACACCCTTAATAAACGATCAGCAACAGGCAGAATGGCAGACTCCTTAGACAAAAATAGGTGAGATGAGGTAGACAGCAGTACAGGAATAAGAGCCTTTAAGCAGAACCAGCACATCTGTACTTTGTAGGAAAGGCTGTCTCCTCTAGTAACTGAACTTTACTCACAACTTCATGCACAGATTCCCTTGGATGAGTTCTTCCTGAAGTCCTCCTGCAACTTCATAGCCTCCAGCTCATGAAGAGTCACCTCTGGTGCTTCCTCAGAACTCCACCCCTCTAGAATAATTTCTGGATCATTTGCAGGCTTAGCGCTGCATAAACTTGAACACCGGATAGGCCTCAAACAGGCCTAGCATCCGGCAACCACATGGATAGGCCTCAGGCTTCAGCCAGGAACTGTACACACATCCACCCAGGCTGAAGCCCTGGGCAGACTTACCCTGATGACCTGACTTCTTCCAGATATATACCTTTTCCCAGCATGCAAAGCTACCAGTCTGATTGGCTGAGAAAGATATGGTTCTCTATACCCTGAACTTCACTGTAGCTCATCATTTCAATGTCAAAGGCAACAGCACCACCTTCTGACAAAGGGGAGAAACCATAGCCAATAGGATTAGGGAAAAAGTAAATTGACCACTAAACACTACAAATTAGCCAGGCTGGTTACCACCCAGCACAACTAAATGTATCTGTAGCGCTACTTTTAGGACGAGGGTGCTACACAAAGATGAACATCGCCCTGAAGACAGAACACTATAGAACATCTAGTGGCAGAAGGGAATTACAGGTGCCAGTGCCAGTGCGACTTGCATTTTAAACCCCTGCTGGGGAACTTGTTGAAGTTCATCTCTAGGTATGATTCTTTATAGAATAGTTACATTAGTCTGAATTAGACCGGTGTATGTATGCATATCTCATATGTGACCGAACCCTGTGTAAGCTGCAAATCACTGTATATGTCCTTGCTACTATAGTGATAGCAGCAGTCTTCCAGGTCCCCTGCTGCCATAATGAGAAAGTCTTGTATTTTTATTCAGTCAATACAAAGCAGTCTCTGATTGGATGAGATAGAGAGACTTTACCATTTCCACCTTGTCAAATCAGAGAAAAAATACTAGTGCCAGTGGCATGTAGAGTGGAAGAACACAATAGGCCATGTGACAACTAACCTTATATTTGTATTGTTACAGATGGATTGTCAGTATGCTGGAATACACCTTCTAATAACCTTTTGATTGTTTGTGTGTTTCATTTTTTTTGGTCATTCAAGTTGCGCACCTGTTTAAAACCTGTGGACATTTTTCTTGCATTTTGCCCTTCTTTACATTCATTCTGTATACCCCCTTTTTTTTTTCTTCGAAGGAGGTGGGAGGTGGCAAAGCCACTAACCATAGGATTTGGTTGCTATTTGCATACAATAGTGACTTTTCACCAGCCATCAACCAGAGTACTGTGGAACTCTAGGGTTCCTCCACAGATTGCTAGGGTTTTCTTGAGCTGTGGCTAATGTACCTCCTATCTGATGGTGCCCGCATAGTTCAGGGTTCAATGCTACTTGGCAGAGCCAGTAACATGGCACCAATGATCTTTTTAGCTGTTTGAGAGGCAATCATCCCACTGACCACCAACGTAAGGTGCATTTTTCCACTGACCACCAATGTAAGGAGTATTCTTCCTACTGACCACCAACATACGGAATGTTCTACCCACTGACCATCAATCTTAGGAGCATTTTTACCAATGATAACCAACGTAAGGAGAATTCTTCCTACTGACCCCCAATGTACAGTGCCTTGAAAAAGTATTTCTATCCCCTTGAAATTTTCCACATTTTGTCATGTTACAACCAAAAAGGTAAATGTATTTTATTGGGATTTTATGTGATCGACCAACACAAAGTGGCACATAATTGTGAAGTGGAAGGAAAATGATAAATGGTTTTCAACATTTTTTACAAATAAATATGTGAAAAGTGTGGCATGCATTTGTATTCATCCCCCCGAGTCAATGATTTGTAGATTCCCCTTTGCTGCAATTACAGCTGCAAGTCTTTTTGGGGAGGTCTCTACCAGCTTTGCACATCTAGAGAGTGACATTCTTGCCCATTCTTCTTTGCAAAATAGTTCAAGTTCTGTCAGATTGGATGGAGAGCGTCTGTGAACAGCAATTTTCATGTCTTGCCAAAGATTCTCAATTGGAGAGGTCTGGACTTTGACTGGGACATTTTAACACATGAATATGTTTTGATCTAAACCATTCCATTGTAGCTCTGGCTGTATGTTTAGGGTCGTTGTCCTGCTGGAAGGTGAACCTCCGCCCTAGTCTCAAGTCCTTTGCAGACTCTAATGCCGCGTACACCCGAGCGGAATTTCGGACAGAAAGAGTCCGATGTGAGCTTTTCATCGTATATTCCGACCATGTGTATGCCCCGTCGGACATCCTCTGTCGAAAATTCAGACGGACTTAGATAGAAAACATGTTCTATATTTTTCTGACGGAACAAATTACTATCGGAAAAAACGCTCGTCTGTATGCTGTTTCAACGAACCAAAAACGACGCATGCTCTGAAGCAAGTAGGAGACAGAAGCTATTGGCTACTGGCTATTGAACTTCCGTTTTCTAGTCCCATCATACGTGTTGTACATCACTCCGGAATTTGGTGTGACCGTGTGTATGCAAGACAGCTTGAGCGGAATTCCGTCAGAACTCCGTCGTAAAAACTTTCAGGCAAAACCGGTCGTGTGTACAGGGCATAACAGATTTTCTTCTAAGATTGCCCTGTATTTGGCTCCATCCATCTTCCTATCAACTCTGACCAGCTTCCCTTTCCCTGCTGAAGAAAAGCATCCCCACAACATGATGCTGCCACCGCCATGTTTCACAGTGGGGATGGTGTGTCAAGGGTGATGTTAGTTTTCTGCCACGCATAGCGTTTTGCTTTTAGGCCAAAAAGTTCCATTACTGTCTCATCTGACCAGAGCACATGTTTGCTGTGTCCCCCGCATGGCTTCTCGCAAACTGCAAACAGGACTTTTTATGGCTTTCTTTCAACAATGGCTTTCTTTTGCCACTCTTCCATAAAGGCCAGATATGTGGAGTGCACGACTAATAGTTGTCCTGTGGACAGATTCTTCCACCTGTGCTGTGGATCTCTGCAGCTTCTCCAGTTACCATGGGTCTCTTGGATGTTTCTCTCGTTAATGTTCTACTTGCCCGGCCTGTCAGTTTAGGTGGGCGGCCATGTCTTGATAGGTTTGCAGTTGTGCCATATTCTTTCCATTTCCGGATGCTGGATTGAACAGTGCTCTGTGAGATATTCAAATCTTGGGATATTTTTTTATAACCTAACCCTGCTTTAAACTTCTCCACAACATTATCTCTGACCTGTCTGGTGTGTTCCTTGGCCTTTATGATGCTCTTTGTTCACTAAGGTTCTCTAACTAACCTCTAATGGCTTCACAGAACAGCCGTTTTTATACTGAGATTAAATTACACACAAGTGGACTCTATTTACTAATTAGGTGACTTCTGAAGGCAATCTGTTCCACTAGATTTTAGCTAGGGGGATCAGAGTAAAGGGGGCTGAATACAATTGCACTCCACACATATTTATCTGTAAAAAAATGTTAAAAACCATTTATCATTCTTCTTCCACTTCACAATTATGTGCCACTTTGTGTTGGTCTAGCACATAAAATCCCAATAAAATACATTTACATTTTTGGTTGTAACATGACAAAGTGAGGGCAATTTCAGGGGGTATCAATACTTTTTTAAGGCACTGTAAGGGGCATTCGTTCGAACACCAGTGCAAGAAACATTCTTGCCACTGAAAACCATTGTAAGGGGGGCATTCTTCCCAATGAACACCAATGTAAGGAGCATTCTTCCCACTGACCACCAATGTATGGGAGTACTTCTCCATTCAGAGGCGTAGCTTGAAGCTTGTGGGCTCGATGCAAAAGTTGATATGGGCCCCCCCACCCATTACCACCCACCACTTCCACCGTGCTTGCAGATACACCCACTGCATGCCAAGATACTCAAAGTGCCTTAAGAGTTATGAGTTTCCAGAGTTCTTCCTTACATCAGAGGACAGGAATCACCACTGAAGAATCAGAGGACAGGGATCATTGCTGGAGAATCAGAGGCCAGGGACCCCTAGCAGGTCACTTGGCAGAGCTCCTTTCCCATCCCAACACTGTATACAGCTCCCCCCCCCCCACTACACAGGGCTGGAATCACATTCCTGTACACAGTCTGTCAGCCCTCACAGGGTGTATCTGGCTTTTATGTTGCCGTTCTGACCTGTGAAATTCTCTGGTCGGAACAGCAGTGTAGTTGCAGTAGGTAGGATACATACTGTGAAGATCGTGGCTGACTGGCTGTGTTGTAAAGGAATGCGATTTCAGCCCTGCGGAGGAGTATAGAGTGCCATAATGGGAAAGGAGCTCAGCAGCCGGGCATAGCGTACAGGGTGGGGGGGGGGGCAACTTAGATCTGGGGGGCAAAGCCATGTGACACAAAATCTGGAGCCTGCAGCCCCTCAGGGCCCCCTTAGGAGGTGTTAAGGGATTTGTTTTAGCAATTTCTGAAGGTTTCTTTGTCAGTGTTGGCAGGTGTTGGGGAAGGTCACCTCCCAGAGGTGTGTGTCTTTTTCCCAGTTGTCAGAGAAATGGGGTAAGTAGACGTCCCCGGGTGGGGGGGGGGTACAAATAATACCAGCTGGTGACTAGGAGACACTGAGCAGTGTCTTACCTCACCAGTAACATCCGTCCCATTGTGGCTACAGGACGGCACTCTTCTCCTCTTAACTTGCTGAGCTTGGTTCCATGTTGCCAGCACACAGCACAGACACTTCCCCATCCTGGGCTGTTCTCACCCCACGCTCCTCTCTATTCAGGAAAAGGCTCACAGCTTCTCCCCAGGCAATAAGAACAGAGGGGTGTGGACTGTGGAAGGCAAAGTGGAAGCCCAGTATTGGAGCGTGGCTGTGGGGCCCTAGGGTAGATTGGAGCTGGACTTTGTGGAGGATATGATAATATGACAGGGAGATCGCAGGGGCCCCATGGAGCTAGGGGCGTGGTTGCGATTGTGACCCCTGCAACCCCTTACGCTACTCCCATGTCTCCATTGATCACCAATGTAAGGGAGCACTTCTCCACAGACCCCCAATGTAAGTGAGTGTTTTTCACTAACCACTAATAAAAGGGTGAACTTTTCTATTAATCACGCATTTACAATCAATTAATTCCAGCAAGGGTTCCTTGAGACCTGAATAATATTTTAAGGGTTTCTCTGAAAAAAAAGGCTAAGAAAGGCTGCTATTTACACTATTGGTCAGTTTTTTTATGTATTGATTAGCAACAGGGGTAGGTTTGGGTTGTGTTTTTGAAATATTCCTGATTAAAATTTAAGATACAGATACTTACTATGATATTATACATTGTAATATTAGTTTTCTTATAACTTCAAATACATGCTACTAGA
Organism: Lithobates septentrionalis; assembly: GCA_037952835.1. NCBI lineage: Eukaryota > Metazoa > Chordata > Amphibia > Anura > Ranidae > Lithobates > Lithobates septentrionalis. Next base: position 485,379 of record JBBDGP010000653.1, on the reverse strand, counting down.
CAACATATATTTTTATAACAAAGAAACATAACGCCCAATTATGGGTCAAAGTAATTGTAAATTGAATAACCCCTTCCAGACACTACTTCAACACGCAATGTCCATGTACAACTGGACTGAGCTACAAATGAGGCAATACATCAGCAGATATCCAGTTCCTTCCTGTGCTGTCATCCAGGGCAGACATGGTAGAGGAAAAGGTTACAAGCCAATTATATTTTAAGCATTTAAGGATATATTTTAAGGAATGTAGCAGTTTATTTAATCCCTGATTTCACTAAATTGGATATTTTTTTTAGTGCAAACACTAAACTAAATGAAGCCGGCAGTCCAGATTTATAAGAAGATATTGATGGCAGATGTGCGCAAGATTAAAAAATTCCAGCAAGCATTTTATCTGCCCATCTGACATAACAAAATGTAATTTTAGAAAAGCCATAAACCTTTCTGTGAATGAAAACTTATATTTTATAGCTTCCCCATGTCTGTAAGGTTATGTGCACACGGACTTTTTCATAAAAAAAAAATAATAGTCAAATATAAGTTTTGAAAAGTCATGCACTGGATTTGAATTTCATGCTGTAGGAATGTTTTATATATTCTTTATGTGCTTGATAGCTGCTACAGATGAAAGGTACATTCCCAATATTCTCATTTAGCCTTAAATTACCAATATTTAGAGTATTTTTTTTTAACTATTTAATTCTATTTTTTTTTACTTTTGTAGTGCACTACCCTTGTAGGAGCTTCTGGGTAGTTTGTTCTTTCCTGAAGTGTGTTCCCGTTACCCCCTTTCCCTCACAGATAGACACGACAGACAGTCCATGAACATTTAAACTTTAGAACTTTATTTTGCTTCTGGTAGTCATTGCTGGATTGCATTGAAAGCCACTCTGAATAACTTCCAAAACATTTAGGCAATGTAAATGCATCACTTCATCCAGAATATGTAAAGCCTTTTCCTGATAGAACTTCCATCTCGCACCTGGTTCCAAATATGTAATGCATCTTCCTTCCTCCTGTTAGTCACTATTTCCTGACTGCATGGCACTTCTAATTTAATCTTCAAGGACGATACTCTGAATAAAATCCAAGAGATGTGACTTTTTGGATTCCTCCAGGCAGGGGCGGACTGACCATTCGGGCACTCGGGCACTGCCCGAGGGCCCCATGCCACTAAGGGGCCCCATCAGGGTTGCCAGCCTCAATAAAACCAGGGACAGAATGTAAAAATCTGTGTTTTTTTTAAAAAATCCCAAGATTATAGCTGCCCGCCTCTCCAGTACCTTTTCAGTATGTGTATACTGTGTGTGTATATTGTGTGTCTGTGTGTGTATACTGTATGTGTGTGTGTGTGTATACTGTGTGGCCCCATAATCTATTGCCTGGGGGCCCTATAATCTCCTATTGCCTGGGGGCCCCATAATCTCCTATTGCCAGGGGGCCCCATAATGTCCTATTGCCCGGGGGCCCCATGAGTTGTCAGTCCGCCCCTGCCTCCAGAGTGTTTAATTCTCTAAGGCCCACTCCTATTCCTTTTCCTGGACCCGCACTCTAACCCCTTTAAAGACTCTTAGAAGCACTGTTCCCCTGGGTTACACTCACAAGTGTTATCTCCCAGTCTTTGTATCTGTCAGTAGTAGCGACCTCGATGTAAGTTCTCCTGCCGTCTCTTCTCCACATGCATATTCCCCCCCCTCCCCCGCAGGGGAGAGCACCAAAGGTGTACCAGTCTCTACATCCTTCCTCTCTGGATCGCCACCGACCCTGAGAAGCATGTGACCTTGCCTTTTATACAGGTCCCGCCTCTGCCCAAGCAAATTAATGATTGGTCCAGAGGGGTCCCCAGAACTACCTGCCACTCTATTCCTGTATTCCTCCCACTTTCCAGATCAGGTCATGGAAAATGAAGGAAACCACACAGGCAGAGTGTAGGTGGCCACACCTTCCTCTACTCTAACCAACCTCCCATGCCAATCAAACCCACCAACTTACACCACAGGGTAAAACACTGGTAATTTAGCCTAACTTTAAACCTAACTATCTAATCTAGCACACACCTAAGTAGGTGGCGCTACACTTTATTGACAACCACAAAAAAATTAAATAATGTGCAGAGTCCCCCACCTCACTATCTTCGAAAATATACCTTGTTATTCTCAGCCTGTCAATACTTGTACAGGCTGACCAACCCCTGCTGTTAGAATACACCGCTCTTCTCAGATGCAATTATCCACTAATTCTTGCTGCTGGAATCTGGCGTATGCAGGTAATTGCTTGTGTGAAGGAGGCCTTACATTTCAACTTATTGTATACAGTTTTCTTAAAGGGTTGTTCCGGACATTTTTTTTTTTTTTAAAAGTCAGCAGCTACAAACACTGTAGCTGCTGACTTTTAATAAGGACGCTTATCTGTCTAGTGAGCCCGCGATGTTGGGCCCCCGAGGCCAATCCGTCCATCACTACTTCCTACTTCCATTTCCTACGCGCGGTGCTTTGTGAATGGCCCCGTTGGTTTCTGGGACACACACATGTCCCAGAAGGCAACGGGGCCGCTCGCCGAAGAGGAGGAAGCGCCGCGGAATAGGAAGAGGCAGATTAGGAAGACTGCCTAGCAACAGGGGTTTCAGGTAAGTTAGATTTTTTTTATTTTTTTTCAAATGTTTTTTTTTTTTTTTTTTTTTAAATATTGATGCACTTTTTTATTTTAGGGTGGCCCTCCACTTTAACGTAAAACTATAGGCAAAACTTTTTTATTTTTATTTTGGATAACACATTTGTTTATTTTCATCTGTATCCCATTGCAAAGATTTCCCATCACTTCCTGTCCCATAGCCAAACAGGAAGGGAAAGAAAATCCCTGCAAATTAAGGGAATTCCTTGGGGACCCCCAGGTCACCAGAACTAGTGTCCCAATTGGAAGATTTCCCCTCTATTACCTTTCTGGGGACAACCCAAAATTTGGGATTTTCTTTTACTTTCACTTTCAATGATAATGGTAAACAAGACAGAGAGGGTGAATCTCCTTAACGGGGTACAGGCAACAATAAAAACTGACAAACTTCCTAATCACTCCCCACTCTATCCAAAACTACAAAAAAAAGTTTTCCTTTAGTTATACTTTCAGCAAATTTGTTTTTATGAATTTGCTACAAAGCTTCTTAACTGGAGATCCTGCCAGTAACAGCACTTTCTATTGCAGGATAACAACACTAATCCACTGCTTTGCAATTACAAGAGTATCAGCATTGTTAGCCTGCCATGTGTGCCCCATTCAGTTGACCTATTAGGTTTATTAAATAGGCAGCCCAATGACCAACTTAACCACTTCAATACCAGGCACTTAGACACCTTCCCGCCCAGGCCAATTTTCAGCCTTCAGCGCTGTCGCAATTTGAATGGCAATTGCGCGGTCATGCTACACTGTACCCAAACAATTTTTTTTATCATTTTGTTCTCACAAATAGAGCTTTCTTTTAGTGGTATTTGACCACCTCTGCGGTTTTTATTTTTTGCGCAACAAATAAAAAAAGACCGAAAATTTCGGAAAAAAAAGTTTTTCTTTGTTTCTATTAAAATTTTTTGTAAATAAGTACATTTTCTCCTTCAATGACGGGCACTGATATGGCTGCACTGACGGGCACTGATACGGCGGCACTGATGGGCACCGATGAGGTGGCACCAATGAGGTGGCACTGATGAGGTGGCACTGACGGGCACTGATGATGGGCACTGATAGGCGGCACTGATGGGGACTGATAGGTGGCACTGATGGGCACTGATAGGTGGCACTGGTATGCGGCACTGATGGGCACTCATAGGTGGCACCGATAAGCACTCATAGGTGGCACTGATGGGCACTCATAGGTGGCATTGATTGGTACATATGGGTGGCACTGATGGGTACTTATGGATGGCACTGATGTGTGGCACTGATGGGCACTGATAGGTGGGCACTGATGGGCACTGATGGGCACAGATGGGCACTGACAGGTGGCACCGATGGGCAATGACAGGTGGCACTGATAAAACATATTGGGGGCATTGCTGGGCAGATCTGGAACATAATGGTGCCAATCAGTGCCCATTTGTGGGCACTGATTGGCACAGATTGGGCACATTGGGCACATGTGGATGGCCATGGGGTACATACCTGGCCATCCACATGTTGCCCCTTCCCTGGTGGTCCTAGTGGCGATCCCTGGTGGTCCAGTGTGGTGATCTGAGGGGGGGCTGCACTGATAAACAATCAGCACAAACCCCACCTGTCAGGAGAACCGCCAATCGGCTCTCCTCTACTCCCGTCTGTCAGACGCGAGTGAGGAAAAGCCGAACAACGGCTCTTCCCATTGGCAGCGTAATCAGCCGTGATTGGACACGGCTGATCATGTGGTAAAGAGCCTCAGCCGGAGGCTCTTTACCAAGATCGGTGGAGCGGTGTGTCAGGCTGACACACCGCTCCACCGATCGTCGCGAGGGCACGCGGCGGCATGTTATCCTGCTGGACGTCATATGACGCCCAGTCAGGATAACTGAACCACCGCCCGGCCGTCATCTGCTATGGGCCAGGCGGGAAGTGGTTAAAGTGGATGTAAACCCAATGTCATCCTTTCTAAACTACTACCATAGGGGTTATCTATAAGGATATGCATGCCTCCTGCATGTATCTTTACCTGTCAAATGTCTCCCCTCTGTCTGTTATGAGATACCGAAAAACTGCATATTCTGTGGGCGGGTCTGTTGTCTGGAGCTCGGTGGGTGGAGTCGTGATGTCAGTAGAGTCCCCACCCACATATACACTCCCCTTGTCAATATGCATTTTCTCCTGTGTTTTTCTTACACTGAACTTCTGCTATGATCTCTAACATCCAGTGAAAAGACAGGAAAGTAACCACATGACTTCAGCATGCCAAATCATGCTGAGATGTGGAACAGCCAATCCTGGCAGAGCAGCAGAAGAAAGCAGTGGGGGAATTAAAAAATAATGCATGTCTTAGGCTAGTGCACGAGATGTAAATCACCTGTCACTCACAGCAAGGGGGAGGATTTGACAAAGTTTTTCTCTGTTTGTCAAGATTTATCTCACTGAACAATAAGACCCCTTTCACACCAAGGGCGTATTGCAGGCGCTATATCGTTAAAAATAGCGCCTGCAATCCGCCCTCAAACAGCTGCTCCATTGTCTGCAGTGTGAAAGCCCGAGGGCTTTCACACCGGAGCGCTGCGCTGGCAGGACAGGAAAAAAAGTCCTGCCAGCAGCTTCTTTCGAGCAGTGAAGGAGCGGTGTGTTTACCGCTCCTCCACCGCTGCTCCCCATTGAAATCCATGGGGCAGCGCTGGGATACTGCCGGCAAAACGCCGCTATTGCGGCGCATTGCGGGCGGTTTTAAGCCTTTCTCGGCCGCTAACGGGGGTAAAAGCGCCCCGCTAGCGGACAAAATACGCCGCTATTCCGACGGTAAAACGCCGCTAAAAATAGCTGCGTTTTACCGCTGACGCTGCGGGCAGCCCGGTGTGAAAGGGCTCTTAAAGAGGATTGCTCAGAGATGGATTAACTCTTTCTGGCAAGACTGGGCTCAAATGATAGGAAACCTAATACTCTACATTATGACATAAAAAAAAAAAACAATTTTGGGTTTACATCCACTTTAAGGAGATTGCATGATAATCACTCCAAAAACATGCTGTTAGGTTAATTGGCTCTAGTCTAAATTGGCCCTAGTATGTGTATGTATGAATGTGCTTATGGACCTTTGAATGCAAGCTCCTGAAGGGCAGGGTCAGGAAGGATTTGCCAGAACACGAGATGGTTCCTGTAGGCAAATTCCTGTTCCCCAAACTCCTCTTATGCCCCGTACACACGGTCGGATTTTCCGATGGAAAATGTCCGATCGGAGCTTGTTGTCGGAAATTCCGACCGTGTGTGGGCTCCATCGGACATTTTCCATCGGATTTTCCGACACACAAAGTTGGAGAGCAGGAGATAAAATTTTCCGACAACAAAATCCGTTGTCGGAAATTCCGATCGTGTGTACACAAATCCGACGGACAAAGTGCCACGCATGCTCAGAATAAATAAAGAGATGAAAGCTATTGGCCACTGCCCCGTTTATAGTCTCGACGTACGTGTTTTACGTCACCGCGTTCAGAATGATCGGATTTTCCGACAACTTTGTGCGACCGTGTGTAGACAAAACAAGTTTGAGCCAACATTCGTCAGAAAAAATCCTAGGATTTTGTTGTCGGAATGTCCGAACAAAGTCCGACCGTGTGTACGGGGCATAAGAAGAAGAGCATGCGCAAAAACATGCGCGAGAATGCATATGGATGTGCGCATGCGTGCATTCATGTGCACGGGCATCCCGTGACAGATGAGGGCGCCAAATGGGCTATTTAAACTGGGTTAGTACCCATGATCAGTGCTGTCTTGTCTACAGTTTTCCGCGATTGTCCTGTTTCCTGTATATCTGCATCAACCCGGCTTGTTCTGACTACTCCTGCTCTCCACCTGCACCAACCCCGACTTGTGCCTTGACCACTCTCCAGTCTCCGCATCTGTACCTTATCTGATCACACTGTGTATAACCCGACTTCTGCCCACCTGCTGTTGGGACCTGCTCTTCCGCTGTCATCTGGTATACCACTCAACCAGAAGCCCACCAGCTAACACGACTACCGGCACTCGTGCGACTCTGCACTCCAGCGCCACCTGTCTACTCTATCAGGGGCCCCGAGTCAGAGGTGTAATGCCGCGTACACACGGTCGGACTTTTCATCTACAAAAGTCCGACGGACGCCGACGGACTAAAGCTGGCTGACAATCCGATCGTGTGTGGGCTTCCCTGGACTTTCAGCTGACTTTTCCAGCCTCAAATCTGACGGACTTTAGATTTGAAACATGCTTCAAATCTTTACGTTGTAACTACGCCGGACCCAGAAATCCGCTCGTCTGTGTGCTAGTCCGACGGACAAAAACCCACGCTAGGGCAGCTATTGGCTACTATCTATCAACTTCCTTATTTTAGTCCGGTGTACATCATCACGTACAAATCCGTCGGACTTTTGTGTGATCGTATGTAGGCAAGTCCGTTCGTAATAAAGTCTGCCGCAAGTCCGCCGCAAGTCCGCCAAAAGTCCGTCGAAAGTCTGTCGGACAGGCTGTCGGACTTTTGTAGACGAAAAGTCCGACCGTGTGTACGCCCCATAAGAGAGACCTTCCTCTGCAAACCAGGCTCTTCCTACCAGGTATGTGACAGGCAGGAGCTGATGTGAATGTAAAATATATATACAGTAAAACCTTGGATTGCGAGCATAATTCGTTATGGAAGCATGCTTGTAATCCAAAGCACTTGTATATCAAAGCGAATTTCCCCATAAGAAATAATGGAAATTCAAATGATTCGTTACACAACCATTTATTCATAAGTCCTTCAGTTTATAGTCCATATAAAAAGATTATAGAAATGTGACCAGGTTGTGTAACCATAAAATGTCCATCCACAAGGGGATTAGAAGCAAAATCCAGCCTCTAAGTGTAGCAATATGGTTACATAATGAGGGTACAACATTTAGCAACTAACATAGTTGATTAAAAGAGGCACATCTAAATATGCAGGCATCCGGGGTAAAGCTGTCCACATAGACCATCCTCTGCACTGCTGGCTCTCTCTGCTGTCAATCTGCAATCGTGACCAGGAAGACTACCCAGTAGAGCGATCTGAAAGCGAGGCTTGAAGCGCACGTGGAGCGCAGCGTGGAAGGGACAACATCAATGGTGGTGTGGAGGATGGTCTATGTCAGGGGTCTTCAAACTACGGCCCTCCAATTGTTCAGGAACTACAATTCCCATCATGCCTAGTCATGTCTGTGAATGTCAGAGTTTTACAATGCCTCATGGGATGTGTAGTTCTGCAACAGCTGGAGAGCCGTAGTTTGAAGATTCCTGGTCTATGTGGACAGCTTTACCCCGGATGCCTGCACACTTAGATGTGCCTGTTGTACTTATCAACCATGTGAGTTTCTAAATGTTGTACCTTCATTAAATGTAACCATATTGCTACACCTCTTCTCTTTTATACTCAGTTGTGACTTGACGCTACTTGTATATCAAGACATCGCTTGTATATCAGGATCAACATTTATTTAAAAATGTTGCTTTTCTTGCAAAACGCTCTCAAACCAAGTTACTATCAAACCAAGGTTTTACTGTATATATGTAAAGCGCTGCATAAAATTGTTGGTGCTATATAAATACCTGTAATAAATAAATACATGTTATAAAATGTAGTCAATAAATGATCTTGATCATGATGTCAAGACAACAATGGCTTTTATATCATGTTGGCAACAAACAGTCAGGCAGGGTTCACATATGTGCGAATTGGATGCGGCTTTCCTCGCATCCAATTCGCATGACATGTCACACAGGTCCACATTCCAAGAGGGTCCTGTGCGTGTTTGGGTCTGGTTCAAGTGGAAATTCAGGCAAAAATTCGGACCTGACTCACATCTGAAATGGTGAACACTACAAATTCTGGTTGGATCCTCTGCACACTGCTATACACCCTTTCCTGCAAACTATGCAAAATGAAAAAAATGTTTTTCATTTGCATAGTTTGCTGGAAAGGATGTAGCAGTGTGAAGAGGATCTAACCAGAATTGGTAGTGTTAATATGTGGCCACACCCCTTTAGCACCTGATAGTTTAAATACAGTGGGGCAAAAAAGTATTTAGTCAGCCACCAATTGTGCAAGTTCTCCCACTTAAAAAGATGAGAGAGGCCTGTAATTGTTATCATAGGTATACCTCAACTATGAGAGACAAAATGTGGAAACAAATCCAGACAATCACATTGTCTGATTTTTGAAAGAATTTATTTGCAAATTATGATGGAAAATAAGTATTTGGTCACTTACAAACAAGCAAGATTTCTGGCTCTCACAGACCTGTATCTTCTTCTTTAAGAGGCTCCTCTGTCCTCCACTCATTACCTGTATTAATGGCACCTGTTTGAACTTGTTATCAGTATAAAAGACACCTGTCCACAACCTCAAACAGTCATACTCCAAACTCCACTATGGTGAAGACCAAAGAGCTGTCGAAGGACACCAGAAACAAAATTGTAGACCTGCACCAGGATGGGAAGACTGAATCTGCAATAGGCAAGCAGCTTGGTGTGAAGAAATCAACTGTGGGAGCAATAATTAGAAAATGGAAGACATACAAGACCACTGATAATCTCCCTCGATCTGGGGCTCCACGCAAGATCTCACCCCGTGGGGTCAAAATGATCACAAGAACGGTGAGCAAAAATCCCAGAACTACACGGGGGGGACCTAGTGAATGACCTGCAGAGAGCTGAGACCAACGTAACAAAGGCTACCATCAGTAACACACTACGCCGCCAGGGACTCAGATCCTGCAGTGCCAGACGTGTCCCGCTGCCTAAGCCAGTACATGTCCGTGCCCGTCTGAGGTTTGCTAGAGAGCATTTGCATGATCTAGAAGAGGATTGGGAGAATGTCATATGGTGAGATGAAACCAAAGTAGAACTGTTTGGTAGAAACACAACTTGTCATGTTTGGAGGAGAGAGAATGCTGAGTTGCAACCAAAGAACACCATACCTACTGTGAAGCATGGGGCTGGCAACATCATACTTTGGGGCTGTTTCTCTGCAAAGGGAACAGGACGACTGATCCGTGTACATGAAAGAATGAATGGGGCCATGTATCGTGAGATTTTGAGTGCAAACCTCCTCCCATCAGCAAGGGCATTGAACATGAAACGTGGCTGGGTCTTTCAGCATGACAATGATCCCAAACACACCGCCCGGGCAACGAAGGAGTGGCTTCGTAAGAAGCATTTCAAGGTCCTGGAGTGGCCTGGCCAGTCTCCAGATCTCAACCCCATAGAAAACCTTTGGAGGGAGTTGAAAGTCTGTGTTGCCAGCGACAGCCCCAAAACATCACTGCTCTAGAGGAGATCTGCATGGAGGAATGGGCCAACATACCAGCAACAGTGTGTGACAACCTTGTGAAGACTTACAGAAAACGTTTGACCTCTGTCATTGCCAACAAAGGATATATAACAAAGTATTGAGATGAACTTCTGATATTGACCAAATACTTATTTTCCACCATAATTTGCAAATAAATTATTTCCAAATCAGACAATGTGATTGTCTGGATTTGTTTCCACATTTTGTCTCTCATAGTTGAGGTATACCTATGATGACATTTACAGGCCTCTCATCTTTTTAAGTGAGAGAACTTGCACAATTGGTGGCTGACTAAATACTTTTTTGCCCCACTGTACATGTACAAGCTATTGGGATTTGAGCACAGGTATATTTTTTCTCTGTTGAAACGGTGAACAAGAATACCCCAGACCCCATGCTGGGAACCGCGGCCGCACATATGTGAACCTGGCCTCAATGACAACAATACATAATCACAGAAAGCTTAGTTTTACCTTCGTTAGTTTTTATCTTCTTTCATTACTTTACTACACCTGGAGGTACAACTAGGGTTGTCACCTTTTCTTCAAGTCAAACCCGAACACTTTAGCGGCACACGCCAATTCTTTTTTTATAGTATAAACTATACATATATTTAGCTATTAAATAACATTTCTAATCATATGAAGTTAACAACAAAAGTCCCCCTTTACATCAGAATCCACAGAGTTCCCCTTTTACATCTGAACGCCTAGAGTTCTCTTCCATTGTAAGAGGGGGCTCTGCAAACTCTGATGTCAGGGATACTCTGGGGACTCTAACATAAGGGATGCTCTAGGAACTCTGATTTAAGGGGGAACACTGAGAACTCTGATATATGGAGAAGACTCTGATGTAAGGGGAAACACTGTGGCCTCTGGTGTAAAGGGAAAATCTGATGTAAGGGGTGCTCTGAGAACCCTGATTTATCTTAGTGTACTCACTCAGAGGCATGTGAGAGAAGGGGGGAGACTTCAGTCACGTACAGGGATGGATGGTGAGCTCACTCACCCCAAGGCACTCAGCACCTCTCATCCAGATGTATCTGAGGCTGCTGGATTCAAATTTCTGGCCCCAACTTTCCTTTTCTGAGGCACAGCGCTGGGGATTGGAGTGTGGGCACACACAGAGGGGTAGGGGTGGGGGGAAGAGGTGCAGATCGGCAGATCGAGCCCTCTCTCCTCTCCAGTCTGTGTGTGTGGAGGGGGGATTGTTAGTGCTGGGCACTGTGAAAGAATATAACAGACACTCTCAGCTTAGACAACTGCAGCCAGCAACCCTGCTGAGAAGCCATAGTCTAGTCTAAATAATGTGTCCAGGTTTCAGGCAGTCTGAAACCCGGACGCATGATTCCAAACCCGAACTGTCCGGGTGAATCCTGGACAGGTGGCAGCCCTAGGTACAACCAGTACCTCCTTTCGAATCATTACAACATTGGCTCGCTGCTCTGGCCACTGTGTGACTAGAGAAGTAATGTTGATGGAGAGAACTCTTGGCGGCCTTGGCGATTGTGTAATCTGATTAGAACCTTTGTACCAATTCTGGAGAGTTCCCAGATCTGTATGTGCCCACGTCCGCTCCAGCAGCCAGATCCAATTGTAGCGTCACCCTTCCCCTCAACACAGTTCAAATGTTGGGTAAGATGTGCCAAGTCAGGATAAGTCGTGCCCCTTTTAACTATCCCTATTTCTTGTATATCTCAATGATGTGATGGCAGCAAATAGGAATAAGAGAAAATGTAAGAAATCCCATTCCTCTTATATCTTTACCAGCCTGTCCAATGAAAAATGCACAGATCCCTGTAATCTCTGCACAAAAAAAATGCATTATTTGAAAAAACACACCATTAATGGGAGTACTAGAAGGCACAACGTAAGCATAAAAATACAGAACAACTAATTCTGTGCTCATACGGAGTCAGGAGACCAACTGCATGTAATGAGGTTCCCAGATGTCTAATCTCCTACTAATCAGGGAGAGGAGCCTTCACACAAGTCATGGTAACAAGCCCTAAAGGTTAGGGCCTCATTCTGTTATTATAATCTGATTATTCATTCTGTAGGAGTTTCATTTTGTGCAGCTTAAACATACAGAATACACCCAGAGCAGCCTTTCTCAACCAGGGTTCATGGAAATCCTAGGGTTCTTCTAGAGCAGTGGTTCTCAACCTTCCTAGTGCCGTGACCCCTTGATAAAATTTCCCAAGTTGTGGGGACCCCTAACAGTAAAATTATTTTTGCTGGTCGCGTTTGCTGGCACAGTGGCGGCGTTTGCTGGCACAGTGGCAACAATTGATGGGCACAGTGGCTGCACAGTGGGACGTTTGCTGGCACAGTGGCTGCGTTTGGCACAGTGGTAACAATTAAAGGGCACAGTGGCTGCGTTTGCTGGCACAGTGGCGACGTTTGCTGGCACAGTGAAGACAATTGATGGGCACAGTGGCTGCCCTTGGCACAGTGGCAACAATTAAAGGGCACAGTGGCTGCGTTTGATGGCACAGTGGTGGCATTTGCTGGCACAGTGGCGACAATTGTTGGGCACAGTGGCTGTGTTTGATGGCACAGTGGCGACAATTGATGGGCACAGTGGCAACGTTTGCTGGCACAGTGGCGACAATTAATGGGCACAGTGGCTGCGTTTGGCACAGTGGCAACAATTAAAGGGCACAGTTCCTGCGTTTGATGGCACAGTGGCAGCGTTTGCTGGCACAGTGGCGACAATTGATGGGCACAGTGGCTGCATTTGATGGCACAGTGGCGGCGTTTGCTGGCACAGTGGCGACAATTGATGGGCACAGGGGCTGCATTTGATGGCACAGTGGTGGCATTTGCTGGCACAGTGGCGACAATTGTTGGGCACAGTGGCTGTGTTTGATGGCACAGTGGCGACAATTGATGGGCACAGTGGCGACGTTTGCTGGCACAGTGGCGACAATTAATGGGCACAGTGGCTGCGTTTGGCACAGTGGCAACAATTAAAGGGCACAGTTCCTGCGTTTGATGGCACAGTGGCAGCGTTTGCTGGCACAGTGGCGACAATTGATGGGCACAGTGGCTGCATTTGATGGCACAGTGGCGGCGTTTGCTGGCACAGTGGCGACAATTGATGGGCACAGTGGCTGCATTTGATGGCACAGTGGCGGCGTTTGCTGGCACAGTGGCGACAATTGATGGGCACAGTGGCTGCATTTGATGGCACAGTGGCGACAATTGATGGGCACAGTGGCTGCACAGTGGCGACGTTTGCTGGCACAATGGCGACAATTGATGGGCACAGTGGCTGCGTTTGGTACAGTGGCAACAATTAAAGGGCACAGTGGCTGCGTCTGATGGCACAGTGGCTGCGTTTGATGGCACAGTGGCGACGTTTGCTGGCACAGTGGCGACAATTGATGGACACAGTGGCTGCGTTTGGTACAGTGGCAACAATTAAAGGGCACAGTGGCTGCGTCTGATGGCACAGTGGCTGCGTTTGATGGCACAGTGGCGACGTTTGCTGGCACAGTGGCGACAATTGATGGACACAGTGGCTGCGTTTGGTACAGTGGCAACAATTAAAGGGCACAGTGGCTGCGTTTGATGGCACAGTGGCTGCGTCTGATGGCACAGTGGCTGCGTTTGATGGCACAGTGGCGACGTTTGCTGGCACAGTGGCGACGTTTGCTGGCACAGTGGCGACAATTGATGGGCACAGTGGCTGCATTTGATGGCACAGTGGCGACAATTGATGGGCACAGTGGCTGCGTTTGGTACAGTGGCAACAATTAAAGGGCACAGTTCCTGCGTTTGATGGCACAGTGGTAGTGTTTGCTGGCACAGTGGCTGCATTTGATGGCACAGTTGCAGCGTTTTAATGGGGGTTTTTTTCTGATTGTTTAAGTTTGTTTGCGCCCCTACCACTGATTTATATATAAACGTTGCGGTTGATTCCTCAAAAGTTGTTATTCCGTGCCAGTGCTAGATACACAAAGTGTATAGCTTCCAAACATGTATCTAGCACTGGCACGGAATAACTACTTTTGAGGAACCAACTGGGACATATATATATATATATATATATATATATATATATATATATATATATATATATATATATATATATATATATATATATATATATATATATATATATATATATATATAGGACCATAATAAAAAAAATGTTGTCTTGTCAGCTTTTCCTGTGTCTGACTTACCAGAAGTCACAGGTGTTCTTCTTCAGCAAGTCATGTTTCGTTGCCTCCCTCTTGGTACACTCGTCCGCAGCAAGCGGATTTCGGTGGGTGTACAAAGATGTCCGCTTGCCGACTTCTAAGTCTAAGCCTTACTGCGGACGAGAGTACCAAGATGGCGGCGACGGAACGTCACTTCCGTGCAGTCCCTCCTCTCCAGGAAGTGACATCTCGCTGGCCGAGACGGACGGACTCAGGCAGTAACTTCGGGTCCGTCTCGGCCAGCATCTCGGCCAGCATTCGCGACCCCCTGGAGAATGGGCAATCGACCCCCCAGGGGGTCGCGACCCCCAGGTTGAGAACCGCTGTTCTAGAGGTTTCTAGGGGTTCCTTGACAAATAACAATTTCTGGCTCTCAAATTAGTACTGAAACCTATGATCTTTTTTTTTTTTCTCTTAAAGCTTTATTTATCAAGACACAAGAATGACAATCACAGCCCATCTACAGGTGTGTTAGCCAATGATCTTTTTAGCTATCTGTAAGTGAGAGAATCTTCTGATAGACCACTTTTGTAAGGAGCATTCCTCCCACTGACCATTACGCACACGTACCGTTAGCTGTATCTATAGTAGTTATAAGCAGGGGTTCTCCCGAGACCAGAAAGTTATTGTGATGCCCTGTACACACGACCGGTTTTGCCGTCGGAATAAACTCCGAAGGTTTCTCCAACGGAATTCCATTCAAACGGTCTTGCCTACACACGGTCACACCAAAGTCCGGCCGTCCAGAACGCGGTGACGTACAACACGTACGACAGAACTAGAAAAAGGAAGTTCAATAGCCAGTAGCCAATAGCTTCCGTCTCGTACTTGCTTCAGAGCATGCGTCGTTTTTGGTCCGTCGGAACAGCATACAGACGAGCGGTTTTCCCGATAGGAATTGGTTCCGTCGGAAATATTTAGAACATGTTCCATTTCTAGGTCCGTCAGAATTTTCGAAAAAAGAAAGTCCGATGAGGCATACACACGATCGGAATAGACGATGAAAAGCTTCCGTCTGACTTTTTCTGTCGGACATTCCGCTCGTGTGTACGCAGCATAAGGGTTCCTCTGTGTTTAAAAGTCGGGAAATTTATTTCTAGCAGGGTGGATTTGATTTAAATCACTAGTAAAAAGGCTTGATTTAGATCATAATTTTTAAATAGTAACTGTCATCTCTGTCCCGCAGCAGGTCCTTCTCTGACCCCCTGTTGACTCACCGACAGTCCCAATCACTTTAATAGGACGGCTGGTGATGCGGCAGTGACACAACAAGGTGAGGGACGTGTCGGCAGCAGGTGGGTGGATCCCTGACAACAGGCGCTGCCATGATGGATCTAAAATGACAGGTGCTCTTTAAATGTAAGGACTCATTCTTGCTGGTACTTAGAATCTTTAATATTTGCAAACAAAATGAAGGTTTCCTATTTAGAGTAATAAGCTGTCAGGTTAGTAAAACAGCGATATCAGAACCGATTTTAAGTTATTAGGTTAATCACACATAGTTGGAGAACTACTTTAACTAACTATTTTATTTAATTAAAACAATAACATTGCCAGTGCATGTTATCTCAGCTTGCAGAGCTTGGATTTATTGAATGAGTTTACCAAAAATGTAAATATTGCAGAATATACAGCCTCATGCTACATACCGTATATACTCGAGTATAAGTCGAGTTTTTCAGCACTTTTTTTGTGCTGAAAGTGCCCCCCTCGACTTATACTCGAGTCAATCAATTTTCTGCAGCAAAAAATTTCATTTTCCGAACCGAATTTGGGGCCCCGTCTCTCAGGGCCACGTGGTGCTAGGAACCCTAAATTTGGTGTGAAAACCCAGTGGAACTTGTACCACAACATATCCAAAGCTGGAGTTCCTAGCACCAAGTGGTCCCGAGATACAGGGCCCCAAAGTAGGTTCGGAAAATGTCATTCTCTGCTGCAGAAAAGTGCTTGACATTTTCTGAACCGATTTTTGGGGCCCTGTATTTCGGGGCCACTTAGTGCTAGAAACCCCAGCTTTGGATATTTTATGGTGCTAGTTTTACTGGGTTTGCACACTAAATTTGGGGTTCCTAGCACTAAGTGGCCCCGAGATACGAGGCCCCAAATTCGGTCAACTGCGTCCATCTGCAGCAATGTCATTTCGGGACCCTTTGGGTTCAGAGACCCCAAATTTTGGCTGCAGCTAGGGGGCATCTAGGAACCCTTAACTACTGAGTTTGAAGTTCGGGGGACCTATGGCTGCAAATGGGCATACTGAGGCATGCAAATGGGCACAGTGAGGCTGCAGATGGTAATTGTTGACCCTCTTTTTCCACTTACAGTAGCTGTGCATTTCTCACGCTCCTCTTATACTCGGGTCAATAAGTTTTTCCCATTTTTTTGTGGTAAATTAGGGCCTCGACTTATACTCGGAACGACTTATACTCGGATCGACTTATACTTGAGTATATACGGTAATTAAGCTCCATTTCATGCTGAATAAACTAAATTATTAATGTATCTTAAATGAAAAACTAGATAGATGTTTACTCCAAAAGCATTTTATTAAATCAAAAATTTGATTAAAAACCTGATTTAAATAATCCGATTTAAATAAAAAAAATATAAAAGAAAAAGGGGGCACTCATAGGAGTACAGACAAAGAGGCTGCGCACCCCAAATAATGAATTTAAAAATGGGAAATCCCCCTAGTGGGGCTTTAAAGCAGCCAGTGGTATAGGATGAACAAAATACAAAAGAAATGGTAATAAATATTTTATTAATACAATAAATACTGACATCAAAAAGTTGGGACATAAGCTGAAATCCACAAGTAAACAAATGAGAAAACAATACCAATAACAGAGGGCAGTGTGCGATAAGGTTACACCATAAGCAACAGTAATACAATAACACAGAGATGTTGGTTGTGTAAGATCCTGATGTGTTTCGACCCCAATGGGTCTTCTTCAGAGGATAAATATATAAAAAAAACTGTAAAGATGTAAACATGTGTCAAATGATTTGAAGCCAAGAGAAAAAGAATATATGAACAATTCCATATAGTGTGTCTTTACCAGTCACGATGTACTCGATGGTTACAGGTGACCATGGTATGAAGGAGTTTCCCCCTTATTGATCTCCTGGCGGATGGGCCATTTACAAGGGGAGCAAGTGCCACACACACATGCCTTGCAGGGAACCCCCCCCCCCCCTCTAGATATCCCCAAAAATTGAGGGGAAAAGGGGGGTATGCACTGCACCTGTGATAAAATCACAATGTATGTTAAGTAACGGGTTCCAAGGTAGAGTTTATAAAGGCAAAAAAGAAAAAAGGAAAATGTGTTTGTGTATGGCTGTTTGAATTCTAATTGGGTTGGAACTGAGTGTTGGTGGACGTGAAGGGAGAGTGGGTCCATACAAAAAGGCGTAAAAGAAAGACATGAGATAGCGAGAGGTGAGGGAAAAAAGGGGGGGGGAGAAGGTAGGGGGGGGAAGAGGTGGAGGAGGAAGGGAAAGGTAATGGACGGGAATGGAGGGGAAGGGGGGAGGAAGAGGGAGGAAAAGCGGGGGAGGAAAAAAAAAAGAAGGGGGAGGTACAAGGGGGCAGGAAAAGAAGTGCAGGATCAAGTGTGGGGAACACATAAATAATGTATGGGCCGACTCCCATTACAAACGTCCATATTTATGGGTAGAAAGGCAATGGCAATAGGGTAAAAGTGTATGGAGGCCAGAAAGTGTGGGGGAGGCCCATCAAGGGGCCACAAAAGGGCGAATGGTGAGAAAATGCTAGTGAACGTGAGCAAAGCAAAAACCCATGCAGGTGTGTTGAGTGAGTGACATGTGGGAAAAGCGTGTAAGGTGAGAGGGTGTGTAAGGAGGGCATTACCTTAAATGTGGAATCAATCGATTCGGTCTAAGGGCAAAATGATCGAAAATAATCTGTAATGTCACAAAGTGTTGAAGGGATAGGTCAAAATTATTGTCAGGATTAAAGAAAGTATCACAATCATGGTGTGAGCCACACATCATGAAAGCAGTAAAGGAGTATGTGAATCAGTAGGAAAGTGTATGAGAACTTACCAACAAGTCGAATATTAAGGCAACGCAGGGGCGTCCGGTGGAGACAGGTAATGCCACTGGACCTTCCCTAATGCCAAAGTAATTTGTAGGGGAACTAATTTGCCTAAATGTGTCACAGGTGCAGGTATCCCTCCCCCTCCATCCATTCCCCCATAGGGGGAGAGCGACGCAATGGCGGCGCTCTTGGTGTGACTCCCTCGGCGTTCCGTAAGAGGGATTCTCCCGGATACAACAGTCGCCTCCGCCGCAACTGCGTAGGCGCCGTGACGTCATGCGCACGCACGTGGTATTGCGCGTGCGCGGGCGAAAACGGCGTCTAGAGGGGATCCGGAATGCCGCTGGCAGGGATAAGAATAGCGTCCATCCCAGTGCTTCCACCTAGTGGGCGAGTAGGGAGACGCAGGGCCCTTGCGTCTCCCCACCCTGCCAGGAAGGGGATATCTAGTGTGTGATTCCCTGCAAGGCATGTGTGTGTGGCACTTGCTCCCCTTGTGATTGGCCCATCCGCCAGGAGATCGGGGATACAATAAGAGGGAAACTCCTTCATACCATGGCCACCTGTAACCATCGAGTACATCGTGACTGGTAAAGACGCACTATATGGAATTGTTCATATATTCTTTTTCTCTTGGCTTCAAATAATTTGACACATGTTTACATCTTTACAGTTTTTTTTATATATTTATCCTCTGAAGAAGACCCATTGGGGTCGAAACGCGTCAGGATCTTACACAACCAACATCTCTGTGTTATTGTATTACTGTTGCTTATGGTGTAACCTTATCGCACACTGCCCTCTGTTATTGGTATTAATTTCTCATTTGTTTACTTGTGGATTTCAGCTTATGTCCCAACTTTTTGATGTCAATATTTATTGTATTAATAAAATATTTATTACCATTTCTTTTGTATTTTGTTCATCCTATACCACTGGCTGCTTTAAAGCCCCACTAGGGGAATTTCCCATTTTTAAAATCATTATCATTATTCGGGGTGCGCAGCCTCTTTTTCTGTACTCCTATGAGTGTCCCCTTTTTCTTTTGTCTAAATTGGGTGGTTAAACAACACCCCCCCCCCCCCCCCCCCCCCCCCCGTCGTTTTGACACTCCAGTTCAGACATAAACTGTGAACTGCTTTTTGTGCCTTTGTTCTGCGAGGGTTTTCTCTGGCAGGCAATACTTTTTTCTGCGAGGATCTTTCCCCGGCAGTAATACTTTGAAACTTATCCCTATGAAGGATGCATGCTATCTAAATTCGAAACTTTTTCCCATGGTGTTGTGCATGTTGATTGAAATGCTCCCCAAATGCATAGACATATTATCCAGGAATTTCTGTTGTCCATCATTTCCAGTTGGACATTTGGATTATATTAAACTACGTTACTTCGCATTTCTCAATATCATATAGTACAACCCATGGGAATTTGCATCACTGTCCATAACAAACCATTTTGATTTTACAGGGATCTTGTTTTGCACATTAACCAATTCACAGTTTTTCTCTTTTGAAATTGTTTTGTTTTGGTTGTTATACTTTGTTCATTGTACCCAGATTTTTCCTATGTTCATGATGGGCAGCGTAAATTAGGCGTATGTCATTGCCAACACACGATATAATAATCCACTGATGGCCCTACAACTACTTTCATGGTTTTTCCCTCTTCCCCCTCCTCCATGTTCCAGTCGCTACCTCTTCAGTGGCATTGGTGGACCATGTCATCTTGGGGGGTGGAGCTGCGACACACATGCCTTCCTGGCAGGGTGGGGAGACGCAAGGGCCCTGCGTCTCCCTACGTGCCCACTAGGTGGAAGCACCGGTATGGACGCTATTCTTATCCCTGCCAGCGGCATTCCGGATCCCCCCCGGATGCCGTTTTCGCCCGCGCACGCGCAGTACCACGTGCGTGCGCGTGACGTCACGGCGCCTACGCAGTTGCGGCGGAGGTGACGGTTGTATCCGGGAGAATCCCTCTTCCGGAATGCCGAGGGAGTCACACCAAGAGCGCCGCCATTGCGTTGCTCTCCCCCTATGGGGGAATGGGTGGAGGGGGGGATACCTGCACCTGTGACACATTTAGGCAAATCAGTTCCCCTACAAATTACTTTGGCATTAGGAAAGGTCCAGTGGCATTACCTGTCTCCTCCAGACGCTCCTGCGTTGCCTTAATATTCGACTTGTTGGTAAGTACTCATACACTTTCCTACTGATTCACATACTCCTTTACTGCTTTCATGATGTATGGCTCACACCATGATAATCCTGACAATAATTTTGACCTATCCCTTCAACACTTTGTGACATTACAGATTATTTTCGATCATTTTGCCCTTAGACCGAATCGATTGATTCCACATTTAAGGTAATGCCCTCCTCACACACCCTCTCACCTTACACGCTTTTCCCACATGTCACTCACTCAACACACCTGCATGGGTTTTTGTTTTGCTCACGTTCACTATTATTTTCTCACCATTCGCCCTTTTTTGGCCCCTTGATGGGCCTCCCCCACACTTTCTGGCCTCCATACAATTATACCCTATTGCCATTGCCTTTCTACCCATAAATATGGACGTTTGTAATGGGAGTCGGCCCATACAATATTTATGTGTTCCCCACACTTGATCCTTCACTTCTTTTCCCGCCCCCTTGTACCTCCCCCCCTTTTTTTTTTCCTCCCCCGCTTTTCCTCCCTCTTCCTCCCCCCTTCCCCTCCATTCCCGTCCATTACCTATCCCCTCCTCCTCCCCCTCTTCCCCCCCCTACCTCCCCCCCCTTTTTTTCTCTTACCTCTCGCTATCTCATGTCTTTCCTTTACGCCTTTTTGTATGGACCCGCTCTCCCTTCACATCCGCCAACACTCAGTTCCAACCCAATTAGAATTCAAACAGCCATACACAAACACATTTTCCTTTTTTTCTTTTTTGCCTTTATAAACTCTACCTTGGAACCCGTTACTTAACATACATTGTGATTTTATCACAGGTGCAGTGCATACCCCCCCTTTTCCCTCAATTTTTGGGGATATCTAGTGTGTGTGATTCCCTGCAAGGCATGTGTGTGTGGCACTTGCTCCCCTTGTGATTGGCCCATCCGCCAGGAGATCGGGGATACAATAAGAGGGAAACTCCTTCATACCATGGCCACCTGTAACCATCAAGTACATCGTGACTGGTAAAGACGCACTATATGGAATTGTTCATATATTCTTTTTCTCTTGGCTTCAAATCATTTGACACATGTTTACATCTTTACAGTTTTTTTATATATTTATCCTCTGAAGACGACCCATTGGGGTCGAAACGCGTCAGGATCTTACACAACCAACATCTCTGTGTTATTGTTTTACTGTTGCTTATGGTGTAACCTTATCGCACACTGCCCTCTGCTATTGGTATTGTTTTCTCATTTGTTTACTTGTGGATTTCAGCTTATGTCCCAACTTTTTGATGTCAGTATTTATTGTATTAATAAAATATTTATTACCATTTCTTTTGTATTTTGTTCATCCTATACCACTGGCTTCTTTAAAGCCCCACTAGGGGGATTTCCCATTTTTAAATAAAAAAAAGATATGATTTCTTTTTATTTCTTTTTTAAAAATCATCGATTTTTAGCCACCCTGATTTACAGAGTCTCTATGAAATATTATCTGTTTCTGTGTGCTGTATGAAGGTGGGTGTGTTCCTTCCCTCCAATCAGCTGTCAGAGCTATCCTCACTGAGCTCTGCGGTGTGTAATTTCAGCTCCCTGCCCCCCTTTTCTCTGACAGCTCATACAAGCTTTATACATTCAATGCACTTTGCGGTGGGTGCGTCGGCGGTAAAGCGCCGCCATTTTTAACAGCGTTTTACCATCAATTTCGCAGCGCTTTTCGGCCGCTAGCGGGACGCTTTTACCACCCCCGCTAGCGGCCAAGAAAGGGTTAAAAACACCGCAAAGCGCTGCTGCAGCAGCGCTATGCCGGCGGTATAGCCGCGCTGCCCCATTGATTTCAATGGGCAGGAGCACTCCAAAGATGCTGCTAGCAGGACTTCTTTTACCGACCTGCCAGCGCACCGCTCCAGTGTGAAAGCCCTCGTGGCTATCACATTGGAGACACAACAGCGGCACTTTCAGGGCACTTTGCAGGCCCTATTTTTAGCGTTATAGCGCCTGCAAAGCGCCCCAGTGTGAAAGGGGTCAAAGAGAAGATGTTAACAAGAAGCAGCAACCTGCAGGTAAAGGGATACCCATCAGTACATATAACTGATGTGCTTGGTACTCTATCCCCCCCCCTTCCCAAAAAAACAAAACTCTCTTATACTTCCTTCTCAGCCTGTGTCTCCTACCTTCTCTTTGCTCCATCAATGCAGCCTCAGTCTTTTCAATATCCGGCACTTCCTGAGGTTTTGGATGCCCCTCTCTCCCTCTGTACTCTGTGGTCTCCTCCTCACAGGACACTACCGGACTAAGCAGTGAGGGAAGGGTCTACAGTCTAGTAACAATACAACTAGCAATCCCTCCCCTCATGCCAAGGTACAAAGTGTAATTCTGGACTCTGACCTCTCCTTTCAGCCCCAAATCAAATCTTGTAGACTTCACCTCCGTAACATCTAAAACATGCCCCTTTTTAACCGTTGAAACCACTAAGCAACCTATTCACTCCCTCGTTATCTCTCGCCTTGACTATTGTAACTTCTTCCTCATAGGCCTACCTCTCCATAGACTATCCCCTCTTCAGTCCATCATTAATGCCGCTGCCAGACTCATCTACCTTACCAACCGTTCAGTGTCCGCCACCCCTCTTTGCCAATTTCTCCACTTGCTTGCCATTGCCCAACAAATAAAATTCAAAACACTAACATTAAAATACAAAGCCATTTACAACTCTGCCCCGAACTACATCACCAATCTTATCTCCAAATATCACCCAAACCGTCCTCTCCGCACCTCCCAAGACCTCCTTTCTAGCTCCCTTGTCTTCTCCTCCCATGCTCTTCTCCAGGACTTCTCCAGAGCCTCTACAATCCTGTGGAACTCACTACCCCAATCTGTCAAGTTATCTCCTACTCTGTCCACTTTTAGGCGATCCCTGAAAACTCATCTCTTCAGGGAAGCCAATCAGCTAGTAACCAAATCTTCTATTTCTCCCATCTGTTTATCCCTCGCAGTTATTACCTTTTGTTCCACCAGCCCCTCCCTATTAGAATATAAGCTCACAGGAGCAGGGCCCTCCTGACCTTCTTGTATTGAATTGCATTGTTGCTGCATTGTCTCCCTTTATAGTGAAAAGCGCTGAGCAAACTGCGCTATATAAATCCTGTATAATTATAATAACAGTCGAATATTGGACCACTCTGAGAGACCAAACTCCATCAATTCCTGGTAGTCGCTCTATGCCTTAAAAAACTTAAACAAAAAGTTCCAAGGATGTCGTGCTCCATTCCTCCTGCTTATGCTCTCCCCTGCTGCTGTTGTTGAAAATTCCTGGCTGTTAAAATGACATTATTTGCTACAATATAATACCAAAAGTATTGGGACACCTGCCTCTACACTCACAGGAACTTTAATGGCATACCAGTCTTAGTCCGTAGGGTTCAATATTGAGTTGGCCCATCCTTTGCAGCTATAACAGCTTCAACTCTTCTGGGAAGGCTGTCCACAAGGTTTACGAGTGTGTCTATAGGAATGTTTGACCGTTCTTTCAGAAGAGCATTTGTGAGGTTAGGCACTGATGTTGAACGAGAAGGCCTGGCTCTCAGTCTCTGCTGTAATTCATCCCAAAGGTGTTCTATCGGGTTGAGGTCAGGACTCCGTACAGGCCAGTCAAGCTCCTCCACCCCAAACTCGCTCATCCATGTCTCTATGGACCTTGTTTGTGCACTGGTCCAAATCATTTAGTGGAGGGGGGATTATGATGTGGGGTTGTTTTTCAGGGGTTGGGTTTGGCCCCTTAGTTCCAGTGAAGGGAACTCTTAAGGCGTCAGCATACCAAGACATTTTGGACAATTTCATGCTCCCAACTTTGTGGGAACAGTATGGGGATGGCCCCTTCCTGTTCCAACATGACTGCGCACCAGGGCACAAAGTAAGGTCCATAAAGACATGGTGGAGCGAGTTTAGGGTGGAGGAACTTGACTGCAAGTTCAACTCGATAGAACACCTTTGGGAAGACCAGAGACTGCGAACCAGGCCTTCTCGTCCAACATGAGCTTCTGGAAGGATGGTAAAACATTCCCATAGACATTCCTAAACCTTGTGGACGGCCTTCCCAGAAGAGTTGAAGCTGTTATAGCTGCAAAGGGTGGGCCAACTCAATATTGAACCTTATGGACTAAGACTGAGATGAGATTAAAGTTCATATGCGTGTAAAGGCAGGCGTCACAATACTTTTGGCAATATAGTGTATTTTGAAACTAATATTCATCTTTTACATCTATTTGTCTATTGATTACATAGAAAATAAAATAATATTCACAAGATTAGTGCAGAAATATTATTAAATACTGTTATTACAATATTATCAAAATATTACAATAACTATCATTCATTAGGTAATAGGAGCTTCATTTGTGCAGCTCAAACTGATAGTGTTCATCTAGATTCACATTGAAAAGTCTTTCAGTTGGGAACATTCATCTTGTTACAATCTGGATGTATAAAATAATGTATGTTGTGGAAATATTCTATCAATGTCAGGAGAGTGTTTTACCTGTTGTCATGATAAAAGCTGTATTAAACCCAAAAACCAAAAATGTATTATATTGCAATTTACCAATCATTAGATGTGGTGGCTGCATCCGTTTTTTTCCTCCTGGTGATCTTGCCAGTAACACACCCCCTGTATTATACAGACACCACCCTGGATGTATTAGAAGATTTAAATACACTAACAAATTGATGCCAAACTCCAGCTCATACTTTATAATCAGTTAAAGCAAATAGTTGTTTTTTTTTTTTCCTTTTGGGAAAACGTTTTTACATGAATAAATAAATGCCGATCATTTTAATCACCCCTGCCAGTGTTAAATGTTTTGTTTCATAAATGTAAACAGATATATTCTGATGGAGAGTGTGTGCTTTTGAAAAAAAAAACAGACTTACTGGCTGGATCACCAGATATAAACAGAAGAAAGAAAGATGAAAAAAAAGTAAACTAATGCAGCCACATCTAATGCCGCGTACACACAATCAGAAATTCCGTCAGAGAAAACTTGGATGGTTTTTCCGACTGAATTCCACTCAAGCTTCCTTGCATACACACCGTCACACAAAAGTTCTCTGAACTTTCGACCGTCAAGAACGCGGTGATGTACAACACTACGACGAGCCGAGAAAATGAAGTTCAATGCTTCCGAGCATGCGTCCAATTGTTTCCGAGCATGCGTGTTTTTTTTGCATACAGTTGCATACAGACAATCGCATTTGCGGATAGGAACTTTTCCCGACCGAAAAATAGAGAACCTGCTCTCAATCTTTTGCTGGCTGGAATTCCGCCAGCAAAAGTCCCATGGAGCATACACACGGTCGCGTTTTCCGACCAAAAGCGCTCATCAGTCTTTTGCTGGCGGCATTTCCGATTATGTGTACGCAGCATAAGAATTGGAAGCTGCAATAATAGAAATGTTTGCTTTTGGGTTTAATACCACTTTAAAGAGATTATGTAAGTCTGCAAATAAAGAATTGCAAGGCCCCTGCAATAGCAGAGCGCTATACTCACTTCTACGGTGGCCTGTGTCTCCTGTCTGCACTCCTTTCCAGCACTGCAGCCTCTGCCAGTCTCCCGGTTGTGCTCCTTTTGCCCACTGGATGAAGCATTACATTGTAATTAGTAACTAGAACAATTATTGATCTTTTTTTAAACAACAGATTGTCCTCGCTGAAAATTTACACTAAGTTCCTCTGAGACGAACCCTTTTTACAGCAACGTGAAGTTGCGACACTGTAAAGTGCTAAAAATCTATAGCGCCTAGATTTTGTCACATTGACGAGAATGGGTGACAAGCTCTAATTTACCTTAAATTGAAATAAATGTCAAAATCACGTTAGAAACAAAGTCTGATGTCCAATATGCTTACAAGTAACTTAAAGGGCATGTCCCATGTTACTGTATGGAGCTGCTTTTTGAAGATGTTGCATGGTTAATTTTTCAATGGGATGGGGTTCATTATCAGTAATTGTGATTAAAAGTGGTTGTAAAGGCTAAAGGTTTATTACCTTCATGCATTCTGTGTGTGCTGCTCCCCCCCCCCAACAGCCCCTCGCTTATACTCACCTGAGCCCCCTCTCGATCCAGCAATGTTCACGGGAGCCTCGGCTGTCCCGGGTTTCTCTCTCCTCATTGACTGAGACACAGTAGTGGTGCCATTGGCTCCCACTGCTGTCAATCACAGCCAGTGAGCCAATGAGGAAAGAGTGGGGGGCGGGGTCGAAATGCGGCTCTATCTGTCTTATAGATGCATAGAGCAGGGCTCAGGAGCGACCACGCACCAGTGCCCCCATAGCAAGCAGCTTGCTACTGGGGGCACCGGCCAAGGGGGCAGAGCCAGGAGTGCCTGCGGGGGGGCCTGAAAAAAGGATCCATTGCACAGAGCAGCTAACTATGACATGCTTGTTATTTTTCTTTTTAAATGTACCTTTTTTCCCACAAATAGATCGAAGTGGGGTATAGCACTCTGCTATTGCAGGGGCCTTGCAATTTTTTTTTGCAGACTTACATGATCTCTTTGAAGTGGTATTAAACAAAAAATAGCAAAAATTTTGGAAAAAAAAATATTTTTTACTTTTTGCTATAATAAATATCCCCCAAAATTAAAAAAAAAATTCTTCATCAGATTAGGCCAATATGTATTCTTCTAAATAGTTTTGGTAAAAAAAAAATCATATTAAGTGTAAATCTGATTGGTTTGCGCAAAGGTTATAGCATCTACAAAATAGGGGATAGATGCATGGCATTTTTATTTATTTATTTATTTTTTACTAGTAATGGCGATGATCTGCGATTTTTAGCAGGACTGCGACATTGTGGCGGACAGATTGGACACTTTTGACACTTTTTTGGGACCATTGACATTTATACAGCGATCAGAGCTAAAAATAGGCACTAATTACTGTATAAATGTCACGGGCAGGGAAGGGGTTAACACTAGGGGGCGATCAAGGGGTAAAGTGTTCCCTAGGGAGGTGTTTCTAACTGTAGGGGGAGTGTGCTGACAGGGAGTAGAAAGAGATCACTGTCCCTGAACACTAGGAACAGCAGATCTCTCTCAGATCTCACATTGACAGATCCCCATTCTGGCTCTCTGAGGAGCGATCGCGGGTCACTGGCGGACATCGCAGCTGCCGGCCACGCACATCATCTCCAGGGTTGTGCTGCGGGCCCTATAATCTTCTAATACTTTTCTAACCGTCACTCCGATCACCCCCAGCATGTGCTCACCCAGAGTGGTCTCCAATATTAATGAAGATCATATGAGCATATATCCTCTTAATCGAGGATGTCTCAACCACTCCACTTCTGTCTTTTCACTCTCACAGATACAAGTACATGCAAAAAAAAAAACAAAAAAAATAGTGCTCTCTGTATAGAAGGCATATATTACTCCTTCCAATATGGTGTCTCCCTCCACATTAGAAGGGGTAACATATGCCTTTATGACCTTGATATGTATATTGGGGTCCATTTGTGGATATGAGCAGCCATTTTGCCCAGAGGAGGTATATATGTAGCCTACATGATTCATGATATGCATAAAGGATTATATGTATATTTGCATATATTTAATACTTCAATGTGAGTGCAAATTGTGATGGTTTTCCATAAGTTACTTCTATACAGAGAGCACTATTTTTAATTTTTTTTTTGTTTGCATGTACTTGCATCTGTGGAAGTGGAGTTGCGGCAGAAGGAGGAGGAAAAGACAGAAGTGGAGTGGCTGAGACACCCTTGGTTAAAATAGTATATGCCCTATAACTTTGATATTGGGGTCCACTCTAAAGGATGAACACATACAATATACGGAGTGATCAAAGTGGCAGGAAGAAAAGTTTTAGAAGATAGAAGATTTTATGTGTTTTCCACATTCGTGAAAGACTATTTGACACTGATCATTTGGACTTTTGTGTGTGGATAATTTGTTATTAGGAATTTGTGCTACATCTTATGCATATTAAGATTTATATGGTGTGGTGAAAAGCACTATTTGTTTAGCAGTATTTTATTTGAAGGTTCACAGCTGATTGTACATTTTTACATTAATTTAGGTTTCAAATCCAGCTTGTGTGACAACCATGGCTCCCTCCATAGATACAAAGGAGAAATGAATGTACACATGAAGGGGCAACAAGTACTTTATTTGCAGGATCATTCGTTGAAAATAAAGGAAAAACGCCTGAAAGAAGAAACCCAATGATGCCACCACATCCAAGGATTAAAGAAAAAGCTATTTAAATTTCAAAAGGTTTCCTTTAATCCCCCTCCCTAACTTATACACCATATAACCCAAAGATTTGAGATATCTGCCTTTACATGCAGATGAACTTTCATTCATCCCAAAGGTGTTCTATCGGGTTGAGGTCAGAACACTGTGCAGGCCACTCAAGTTCCTCCACCCTGAACTCGCTCATCCATGTCTTTATGGACCTTGCTTTGTGCACTGGTCCAAATCATTTGGAGGTGGAATTATTGTGTGTGTTTTTTTCAGGGGTTGGGCTTGGCCCCTTAGTTCCAGTGAAGGGAACTCCTAAGGCGTCAGCATACTAAGACATTTTGGACAATTTCAAGCTCCCAACTTTGTGGGAACAGTTTGGGGATGGCCCCTTACATGACTGTGCACCAGTGCACAAAAAGGTCCATGACCTGGCCTCAACCCGATAGAACACCTTTGGGCTGAATTAGAGCAGAGACTGCGAGCCAGGTCTTCTCATCCACATCCGTGCCTGACTTTACAAATGCCCTTCTGGAAAAATGGTCAAACATTCCCATAGTCACACTCCTAAACCTTGTGGACAACCTTCCCAGAAGAGTTGAAGCTGTTATAGCTGCAAAGAGTGGACCAACTCAATAATGAAACCCTACAGACTAATGCCGCACACACACGGTTGGATTTTCCGACAACAAATGTTCAATGTGAGCTTTTTGTCGGAAATTGTGACTGTGTGTAGGCTCCATCGGACATTTTCCATCGGAATTTCCAACAAACAAAATTTGAGAACTGGATCTCAAATTTTCCGACAACAAAATCCGTTGTCGGAAATTTCGATCGTGTGTACACAAATCCAACGCACAAAGTTCCACGCATGCTCGGAATCGAGCAGAAGAGCCGCACTGGCTATTGAACTTCAAATTTCTCGGCTCGTCGTACGTGTTCTCTACCACCAATGGAAGAGTTGCAAATTGTGGCCAGGTTGAAATTTAGGATGCCCATGATAGGTGCAAGGGGAGTGTGCAATGAGCTCAATTTTTTTCTAGATATCCGTCTGTTCCAAATAGAAAGAGAGTAGGAAAGTTTAGAACTCAAGATAGGGTTGCAGCTTAATTGGGATCCACATCAATGAGAATATTGCTAATGAGGAACATGCCAGACCTGTCATATAAACCCACTGGGGCTGAGAGCTTCTGGTAGTGGTCTGAGCTAGCTGCGCTCTTTGTGCTGTTTGGTGGTATAGGAATTCAAGTAAAGCTAAAGGAGAGGGGCTACAAGCTAAATGAAAAGGTGTCTAAGAGCTAACTGAAAAGGTGGCTCCAAGTAAATGAAGAGGTGGCTATGGGCTAAATGGATTGAAGAGGTCACTTCAAGTAAATGAAAAGGTGGTTACAGGCTGAATGAAGAGGTGGTTATGGGTTAAAAGAAGAAGTGGCTACAGGCTAAATAAGAAGGGGGCTATGGGGAAATAAAGAAGTGGCTATAAGCCAAAAGAAGGGGTGGTTAAAGGCTAAATCAATAAGTGACAAGGTCTAAATGAAGAAGTGGTTAAAGGCTTAAAAAAATACTAGGAGCAGGCAAACTCTTTATTGCAGAAATGTCATCCTGCACTGGCCAATCAAGATGGACTTGAATGAAGAAATATAGAAGATGCTGGTGCTGTAAGGTATTTTGTACTTTAGTTCTGCTTTAAGTTGTGGTCGTCCAGTCCTCCCAGGATCTCAGAAGTGAACAATGTTCTGAATGATCTGCATATCTGGCTAGGCACCAGGATTGGGAGGGCCCTAAAAAAGATAAATTTCTTATAGTAGAGTATATCCTTGAAAACTATATGTGTCTGAGGGGAGGGATTAGTTGCATTGAAATGTTTGTATTGAAGTGGTTAACTGAATCTTTAAATAGGGTATGGATTTCATGGCCCATTGAAACTCAAAGTCTGTTTTAAGCAGTGTGACTGATATTAAGAGACAGTGACTTTCTTCGTTAACTGTGGCAAATTAATGTAGCAATTTAAGCAAATTAGGAATGGTTGTTAGAGGGAAAGTGATGTACATGAAAACATTGTTAGTGAAAAGAGCAATAGTAACCAAGTTTGACATAAAACCCATCTTTTTTTTTTTTTTTTTTACAGCTTCTTATCTGTTAATGATCTTTAAACTATTAGAACAAATTATGGTCCTATCTATTGGGATGTTCTGTAGTTTCACAGCTCGGTTCCTGACCTACAACATAGCAATCACATTCTCCTGAGGCAGAGAAGGAAATCTAAATGCTTGCTACATTGTGAATAAAGAAACATATTAAAAAAAACTAAAATAAGGAGATTTGGACAGCACATCCTTAAAAAATGTTAATTCACCCAAAATGAACATCTCAGGTTTTGTTAGATCCCACTGAGTTGGAAACTCTCATTGGTTTGCATAGTATCCTAAAACCTTAATGGTATGACATGTGGAAGAAGCTGCGGAGGACCTTTAGGCAAGGCATCTGTTGGATGATTTGACGTGTCAGCATCTAGCTGAAATGGAAATGTCTGCATGGAAAAAGTAATAGTATTTAAAGATGTGTGCTATTAAAAACCCACAAGCTATGCATTCTTCTTCTTTAGAAAGTTGTTAAAATTGGACATATAGAGCTTCAATCTACCCTCTGATACAATAGTGCAACAAACAAAGAGCAAAATCTCTGAATTCATTTAGTTGCCGTGTCAAAATATATAGTTAAAGTGGTGTTCCACCCAAAAATGGAACTTCGGCTTTAAGTGCAGGTGACCCCCGACATGCCACATTTGGCATGTCATTTTTTTGGGGGAGGAGCGGTTACCCTGTTTTTACGGGCACCCAGCTCCCACTTCCTCCCTGGGTGCTGGAAGGAAGATCACCTCTCCCCCCCCCCCTCCCTCCCTGCAACCTTCTGGGACATGTCACAGGTCCCCGAAGATTGCCTGGCCATTCGCAGCGCGGCTCGCGCCCGGCTGTGAAGCCACAGCAGGGCGCCCACAGTTAGAATGCCGGTGCCACGGAGAGGAGGGGGAGAGGAGTGGGGTGTCCTGAACCCGCATTACTGGACTCTGGGACAGGTAAGTGTCTGATTATTAAAAGTCAGCAGCTTCACTTTTTGTAGCTGCTGACTTTTAAATGGATGGAACTCCGCTTTAATTGTCTAAATACAAGATTGTACAAAAATTATTACAACAATAATACAACATGTTTTATTGTATCTTGGTGTCCTTTATGTGTTTCTTCCAGATCTGTGCAGTATTCCAGTGTGAAAAACAATTCCTTTAATCTGCCACTGTTTAGGAACTTTTGTAAAGACCGGTCATTGCTACACGCTTTCCTTGTGCAGGGTGGTAGGTCTTGTATCTGCCCTCCTGTAGTTCTAGTTCTCAGCAGTTAGTTTGTAGTAGGTGGTCCCACCCAGAGTTCTGCCCTCTGCACCAGCTATATGTCACATAGTGATGATGTCACTGCAGTTGATGCAACATTTCAGCGCTAATGCCACTACCCCACAATTAGCAGCAGTGTTGTGCTTCTTCAGTTGCCCATTGGGTTGCGATCTGATAGACCTGATCAGAAATTCAGGAGCCACCCCACCAGAGGACATTGTTCCCCCATACAGTGCCTTGAAAAAGTATTCATACCCCTTGACATGTTCCACATTTTGTCATGTTACAACCAAAAACGTAATTGTATTTTTTTGGGATTTTATGTGATGGACCAACACAAAGTGGCACATAATTGTGAAGTGGAAGGAAAATGAAAAATATACTGCAAGTAAAAAAAACTAAAATAAAAAATAATATAAATATATATATATACACACACACACAGCGGGTAAAATAAATATTGAACACATCACCATTTTTCTAGGTAAATATAAAGCCAAGACACCAGCTGATATTAATTTGCACTTATGGAAAATTGCCAGACCTGTTGGATGACTGCAGACTGGAAAGGGCAAGGATTATGTACATTTTTAGAATATTGGTATATGCCCCTATTAGTTGAGATTTAGAAAAGGAAATGTGTTCTTCATTATATTTTTTATTAATTTAATTAAAACTGTTTATTATATACTACATAAAATTAGCCATAGTTAGCTATATAATTGGTTATTCTCAATGATCAAGAGAGACTTAAAAAAAAATAAGGATGTAAGAGGAAGGTCTGTTTAAATATAATTTCCTGCAGCCAGGACATGTTAGTAAATAACCTTGAGAACAGGAGTACAAAAAAAAAAAGGAAAAATGGAAACACAGAATGTTTTATTTCCTGTCTGTTTTCTGGCTATACGTGCATGGCACGGCAAGTACTTTTTTTTTATTACTTCATTTATTGTATATATTTCCTCAATACCCACATGTATTAAAGGTACTTAAATGGAAATTGTGGTGTAGTTCCAGCAAGCACATATTTTGTTTTGTATTGTGATAATTACAGTGTGTTAAGTGGTAATTGTATAGTGACTTTCCTCTTTGGACAAGCTTACTAAAGAATATTTTATGTTACATACACAATATTGTAGGTTATCTCTTCAGTAATTTAGAGTGGCTGATAATCAAAGCAATGCTGTGGAGTCCAGGGGGCCGGATGCGGCCCTTTGGTTGCTTTTATCTGGCCCTTTGGGCACTATTTCATTCACTGACACCAACAATGGGGCACAATTCCTCCAAATGACACCAACAATTGGGTCCAATGACACCAATGATGGAGCCCAATTCCTCTAAATTACACCAATGATGGGGCACAATTCCTCTAAATGACACCAATGATGGAGCACAATTCCTCCAAATGACACCAACAATTGGGTTCAAGGACACCAGTGATGGAGCACAATTCCCCCAAATGACACCAATGATGGAGCACATTTCCTCTAAATGACACCAATGATGGGGCACAATTCCTCTAAATGACACCAATGATGGGGCACAATTCCTCCCAATGACACCAATGATGGAGCACAATTCCTCCAAATGACACCAACAATTGGGTTCAATGACACCAGTGATGGAGCACAATTCCTCCAAATGACACCAATGATGGAGCACAATTCCTCCAAATGACACCAACAATTGGGTTCAATGACACCAGTGATGGAGCACAATTCCTCCAAATGACACCAATGATGGAGCACATTTCCTCTAAATGACACCAATGATGGGGCACAATTCCTCTAAATGACACCAATGATGGGGCACAATTCCTCCCAATGACACCAATGATGGGGCATTGTTTACTCCAACTGATGCTGGGGCATTTTCTACTCCCGATGGGCACGGTCTGGCCACCCTAAAATCTGAAGAACAGTAAACCGGCTCTTTGTTTAGAAAGTTTGGAGAAAAGGAAAGATAAAAAAAAATGACTGATCCTTCCAGAAACGTAGTGAACTAATAACTTCCTGTGTACTCTACCTCTGTTAACTGCTATCAGTATTATTCTTAGTTCTTTCTGTGGGCTACAGAACACCTCCCTTGCTCATGTTATGAAGATGAGAAGAGGAGGTTTTTTTTTTCCCATTGTTTTCAATGACACCCATTCAGATTCATGCGACTTAAAGTCACAGCGTCTTTGAAAAGGTGCCTGCACTACTTTGATACGACTTAGTGCCAGAGAGTGTAAAGTCGGATCAGTTGCACATTTAAAGTTGCGCTCCAAGGTCGCACTGGAAATTGTGCGACTTTGGAGTCACGCAAGTGTGAATGGGGCCTACAGAGACACCTGCTGGTGGTTAGTGGAAACACCTGCTGACCACTTGTACAGCACAGTGCCACCAGCAGGTAAACAGAGGGAAGACATGCTCAGCAATAATAAACAAGAAGTAAATCCTACTTCTATAATGAAAAAATCTCTACCCCCATGTAGGTATATAAATATGCATTATAAGAACAAGGCTTTTGAAATACTAACATATATTGATAATGATACTTACATGGAACTGATCAGATTTAAGTATACATTTAGAAAAAGGCAACTAATGAAAATAATTAGTTATAATCAATGACTTCATCATATTATTATTTTATATTGGGAATATTGTCCTGTTCTGATGAATTATTTTAAACTGACTTTAAAAAATGAATGAAAATTATAGCTAGGTTCACACTGTCTGGGTACAGCAAACCCATTCATAGCGATTTATATGCGTTTCCGGACCCACTACAGTGTGAACGTAGCCTTAAAAATTAGGGTTGTGGAAATCAAAGATTAATTCCTCGATTAATTTTTTTGATCGATCAAAATTCTTTTGATCGGTACTCACCTCTCCGCCGACTCCCGGGTCTTCAGGGAGTTTCGTCGGAAATCCGGTGACATCACGGATATCAACGTCACTGGACTCCTCCCCCCTTCCCTTCATTAGCAGACGGAGGCACTTGGGGAAAGGGGGAGGAGTCCGGTGATGCCGAAGTTCTGATTGAACGTAACGTGTACGCGGGAGGAGCTACGCATGACGTCACCCGCTGCTGCCCTACGGAACTAACACGATTGTCGGCCTTACATGCTGTGTTTTTATCATCTTTATGTGAGTAGTTTGTGTTTGAACACAAAAATTAAATCTTATACTTAAGCGGTAAGCACTTAGATCTTTTCTTTCTACCCATGACCTGGTGTCCTTGCTGAGATCTAAGGAGACGTGAGAGAAGTTTATGGTCCGTGTTAACCCTTTTGATACCCACTTGCATGATCACCTGTTCGCACAGGGGTCCATGCCATAAGGTGAGAGTGATTAGTTAGACCATAGGTGGAGGGATTGTCACGCTACCGTGGGAAAAAAAATTACTTAAGTCAGTGCTACAGTTTGAATTTAAAACGTATTTGTGTGAACTGTGAAGTTAAGTCATGGATTGTGGAAACTAACTAGTGTCGGGTGATTATATATATAGTGTATACCACATTTATCACTGACTAATGCAGAGTTGCAATGCAAGGAGATCAGCTAAAAGTAGTTGGATCTGTATGTGCATTATAATTAATCGAAATTAGTCGATTAATCGATTAAAAAAAAAAAATTAATCGAACACGAAAATTTTGATCAGTAACAGCCCTATTAAAAATCTGTTCAGCAGAAAAAACGCAAAAGCAGCAGTTATAAATACATGTAATAGCTATTATTGTTTCTGTGTTTATTGTTTTACTGGCATAATTGTGTGTTAAAATAAAAATATTGTATAAACAGAGAACTTCATATAAACAGATATCAGTGTCTGAGGGATGTATGAGGCCAGCAGGGGACATGCTGAGAAGAGTTAGAGAAATGTACTGACTGTTCACAAAGCTTCCAACTGTCCTTTAGCCCCCATTCACACCGATACGATTTGTCATGCGATTTGACAGTTCCAAATTGCATGACAAGTCGCACCCCATTGTCGGCAATGGAACAGTTTAAATTGCCACAACTCATGTCACAGCGACTTTGAAAATCATTCCTGCACTACTATTTGCAGATTTAATTGCGACTTGCATAGACTTGTGTTGTATGAGGTCGCAAGCCGCAATCAAATCAGCAGTGTAAATCGCACTGATGTAAATGGGGGCTTTTTTTCTTTTACTCCTTCTGTCCCCATTTCCTCTTTACTCTTTCACTTCCTTTGCTCACCAATGCACTACTATGCACACCACAGAGATTTTCATTGCTGTTCAGCTGTTTGCATATCAAGACAAACACATTTTTTCAGCATTTACTTTCTTACCCATGGTCTCTATTTCTACTCCATTTTTGGATCAGCTGATATCTATCAACTACATACTGAGACAATAGGACCATTCACCTTCACTCTTGCCATGTCTGCCGCCTGGCGTCCCCCCTGGGGGTACTTGTGTCCGTCTTCTCCCCCTCAGCTCCCGTGCCACACTCTGGCTGCTGCCGTCAAATTGGGGGTTCAGTAATGGAGACTCTGGTTTCG
Organism: Lithobates septentrionalis; assembly: GCA_037952835.1. Lineage (NCBI taxonomy): Eukaryota > Metazoa > Chordata > Amphibia > Anura > Ranidae > Lithobates > Lithobates septentrionalis. The sequence goes on along the minus strand of JBBDGP010000653.1, from coordinate 448,804 downwards.
TTCATTGATACACCTCATCCGCATCCACCCCTGATGAGCGAGCTATGATCTTGCGAAACGCGCGTCGGGTTTTCTGATGCGTGCATTTGTATATACTGTATTGTATAACGTTTGTATCAACTTTATTTATTCTCTTCATTATGTGCAAATCCATTGGCTGAGCTAATATGCTATATTATCCATGTATGTACATTATTTTTAATAAACATTTATACTGCTATTACTCTTGTTACTCAGTGGCTAACTGTGACCACCTCATTTAAAGTCCCAGGGCGACTCTCTCTTCTTTTGCATATGTATATAGGGATGGAGGTGTATCACTGGTGACTGTAGACCTTTTATTTTATTTTGTTTCCTCTTTACTTGGTCCTCATTTTGGTCTGATGTATAGACCCCCAACATTAAAGAATGTTTAATGTATATGTGTACTCTCACCTTGTAAAACAACCTATTCAGTTTAATGTAGAAATGCAAGGCAAAAAGTGTGTGTTTGTGTGTGTGTGTGTGTATATGTATATATACAGTGCCTTGCAAAAGTATTCACCCCCTTGGCACTTTTTGTGTTTTGTTGCCTCACAACCTGGAATTAACATGGATTGTTTGAGGATTTGCATCATTTAATTTACAGAACATGCCCACAACTTTGAAGATATTTTTCTTTTCATTGTGAATCAAACAACAAATAGCACAAAATAACAGAAAAAGTCAATGTGCATAACCATTCACCCCCCTAAAGTCAATACTTTGTAGAGCCACCTTTTGCGGCTATCACAGCTCCAAGTCGCTTTGGATAAGGCTCTATTAGCTTGCTACATCTTACCACTGGGATTTTTGCCCATTCCTCCTCGCAAAACTTCTCCAGCTTCTTCAAGTTGGATGGTTTGCGCTTGTGAACAGCAATCTTTAAGTCTGACCACAGATTTTCTATTGGATTGAGGTCTGGGTTTTGACTAGACCATTCCAACACCTTTACATGTTTCCCCTTAAACCACTCAAGTGTTGCTTTAGCAGTGTGTTTGGGGTCATTGTCCTGCTGGAAGGTGACCCTCCGTCCTAGCCTCAAATCACACACAGAGTGGTACAGGTTTTGCTCAAGAATATCCCTGTATTTAGCACCATCTTTCTCTCAACTCTGACCAGTTTCCCAGTCCCGACTGCTGAAAAACATCCCCACAGCATGATGCTGCCACCACCATGTTTCACTGTGGGGATGGTCTTCTTTGGGTGATGTGATGTGTTGGGTTGGCACCAGATGGCCAAAAAGTTCAATTTTAGTCTCATCAGACCAGAGCACCTTCCTCCATACATTTTGGGAGTCTCCCACATGCCTTTTCGCAAACTCAAAACGTGCCATTTTGTTTTTTGCTGAAAGTAATGGCTTTCTTCTGGCCACTCTATGGAGTGTACGGCTTATTGTTTTACTAAATACAGATACTCCAGTCTCTGCTGTGGAACTTTGCAGCTCCTCCAGGGTTACCTTAGGTCTCTGTGCTGCCTCTCTGATTAATGCCCTCCTTGCCCGGTCCTTGAGTTTTGGTGGTGTGCGGTCGTCTCTTGGCAGGTTTGCTGTTATGCCATGTTCTTTCCATTTGGTTATGATAGATTTGATGGTGCTCCTAGGGATAGATTTGGATATTTTTTTTATAACCTAACCCTGACTTGTACTTCTCAACAACATTGTCCCTTACTTGTTTGGAGAGTTCTTTGGTCTTCATGGCAGTGTTTGGTTAGTGGTGCCTCTTACTTAGGTGTTGCAGCCTCTGGGGCCTTTCAAAAAGGTTTGTATATGTGATGACAGATCATGTGACACTTAGATTGCACACAGGTGGACATCATTTCACTAATTATGTGACTTCTGAAGGTAATTGGTTGCTCCAGAGCTTTTTATGGGCTTCATAACACAGGGGGTGAATGCATACGCACATGGCAATTATCAGTTTTCTATTTCTGAAAAATAGTTTTATGTGTATATTTTTCTAATTTTACCTCACCAACTTAGACTATTGTGTTCTGATCCATCACCTATAATTCAGATTAAAAAAACATTAAACTAAAGGCTGTAGTGTAACAAAATAGGTATAGGCCAAATAGGCCAAGGGGGGTGAATATTTTTGCAAGGCACTGTATATATATATACAGTGTCAAGATGAAAACAGACATCTGTCCATCTAGTTCAACCAATAAAAAAAATAACACACAAAGAGGAAACGTTCCATATACATGATCCTATACCCACAGTTGATCCAGAGAAAGGCAAAAAAAACCCCTAATAAATGCAAATATGTTGCCTCGGCTTTAAGGGGTTGTACCAGGGTGATGTCTGCAGCTGCACACATCATCCCAGTACCGTTTTTTAGAGCCGGGGGCTGGCTGTTATCCTAAGCAGTGGGAGAGGACCACCCCCCCCACACTGCCTTCCGCAGCTCGCCCAAGCTCTCCCGTCCCACCAGGAGACCCCAGCAACCACCTGGCTTGTGCGGTAGCTGGCTGAAGACCTGAACGAAGCCAGAATCGACTTCGATTGGGTCTCGGATCTAGTAACTGGGAAATGATGTCATGACATCACGTCCCAGATATCTCCATAAAGAGTACCTGTCACTGCCTATTACTGTCACAAGGGATGTTTACATTCCTTCTGACAGCAATAAAAGTGATCAGAATCTTTTTTTTTTCAAAGGGACAGTGTAAAAAAAAAAGAAAAAAAAAGAAAAGAAAAAGGAAATAAATAAGAAAAAAAAAGTTTTAAGCGCCCCATCCCTCCGTGCTTGCACGCACAAGCGAATGCATACATAAGTCGCGACCGAAAATGTAAACAGTGTTAAAACCACACATGTGAGGTATCTCCGTAATTGTTAGAGCGAGAGGAATAATTATAGTACAAGACCACCTCTGTAACTCTAAATTAGTAACCTGTAGACATGTGCATGATTTGTTTTGTTTCGTTTTAATGCATTAACCTAGTTATATTCGAATGCAGCAAAGGAACAAACAAAAGAAAAATCTTCATCAAATTATTACAATGACTCTTTAAATCACCTTTGGCTTAACAAAAACAGCATTATTTCAAAATGGTTCTCTAATAACACACACTATCTTTGATTTCAGCAATATGTGTAGTGAGAATTCGACTCGAGTTCATTATAAAATTCGATTTGAATTTTAGTCCGAATTTCTGAAATACGTTACGGAAACACGTTACGGAAATATGTTTCGTTACGTTATTCAGAGCATTCGGTAAAATTTGTTTATATTGTAATTTGGGTATTCTAAAATATCCGAATCAATTAATAACAAAACATTTGTCCGAATAGTAATTCGGAATTAAACAAACCGCACATGTCTAGCAGAAATTTTTACATTTTAAAGCATGACATGTTAGGTAGTTATTAACTCAGCGTAACATCATCTTTCACATTATACAAAAAATTTGGCTAATTTTACTGTTTTCTTTTTAATTCATGAAAGTGTATTTTTTTCCAAAAATATTGCTTTTGAAAAACCGCTGAGCAACTACTGTGGGACATAAAATATTGCAGCGATCGCCATTTTATTCTCTAGGGTCTCTGCTAAAATACTGTATATATATATATATATATATATATATATATATATATATATATATATGAGGGTTCTAAGTAATTTATATGTATGAGGTATGTGTTCATCAAATTGTCAACCGATGGTTGACACTCGAAATGGTCAGGCGTGGAAAGTGGGGTCCCTCAGGGTTCTGTGCTGGGACCAATCCTGTTTAATTTGTACATAAACGACCTGGAGGATGGGGTAAACAGTTCAATCTCTGTATTTGTGGACGATACTGAGCTAAGCAGGGCAATAAATTCTCCCCAGATCTGAACAAATTAATGGGGTGGGCAACTACATGGCAAATGAGGTTCAATGTAGAAAAATGTAAAATAATGCATTTGGATAGCAAAACATATGAATGCAATCTATACACTGGGGGAGAACCTCTGGGGGAATCTAGGATGGAAAAGGACCTGGCAATGGCATGCAATACCAAGCTGCTGCTTACAAAGCAAACAGAATATTGACATGCATTAAAAAGGAAATTAATTCCAGAGATAAAACGATAATTCTCCCAATCTACAAGACTCTGGTCCAGCCTCACCTAGAGTATGCTGTCCAGTTCTGGGCCCCAGTCCTCAGGAAGGATGTACTGGAAATGGAGCGAGTACAAAGAAGGACAACAAAGCTAATAAAGGGTCTGGAGGATCTTAGTTATGAGGAAAGGTTGTGAGCACTGAACTTATTCTCTCTGGAGAAGAGACGCTTGAGAAGGGATATGATTTCAATATACAAATACCATACTGGTGACCCCACAATAGGGATGAAACTTTATCGCGGAAGGAAGTTTACCAAGACACGTGGCCACTCATTAAAATTAGAAGAAAAAAGATTTAACTGTAAACTACTTAGAGGGTTCCTAACTGTAAGAGCAGCAAGGATGTGGAATTCCCTTCCACAGGCGGTGGTCTCAGTGGTGGGCATCGATAGTTTCAAGAAAATATTAGATAAGCACCTGAACGACCACAACATACAGGGATATACAATGTAATACTGACATATAATCACAAACATAGGTTGGACTTGATGGAATTGTGTCTTTTTTCGACCTCACCTACTATGTAACTATGTAATGGGAAAATGGGGGGCTTATGGAAAAGGACTTGGAGTAGCTTTGAAAGGATTGTTGGACTAGAATTTTAGGTGAATGACCTCAGTCCAGATCAGGTTTACCATTACTTAAGCTGCAAACTTTTGTGCTTTTTTTCACCTTAATGCATCTTATGCATTAAGGTGAAAAAAACACCTGTCAGTGACCGCCCCCCCCGTTCTACTCACCTGAACCCTCGAACTTGACCCAGCGGGGACATGCTATCTCTCTTCCCGGGGTTCTCTGCTCTTAATTGGATAGATTGATAGCAGCACAGCTATTGGCTCCCGCTGCTGTCAATCAAATCCAATGACGCGAGCGCCAGGGGATGGGCCCGAGTCCTGCATTCGGCGTCTATAGATGCCGAATGCTGAACTCGGGAGCGCGCCCGCAAGATAAACCCCTCGGGAGAGCGCTTCTCCTAGGGGGTAATCAGATGTGGGGAGGAGCCGCGAGAGCCACCGGGGGACCCCAGAAGAGGATGTTTGGGGCCACTCTTTGCAAAATGAGCTGCACAGTGGAGGTAAGTAGGATATGTTTGTTATTTAAAAAAAAAAATACCTTTACAATCACTTTAAGGTTAAAGCTGTCCACAGATAGATCGAAATTTGTCTGGCTCAGCATGGTTCAGCCAAATTTCGATTTTGATCTATGGCTGTTGGCGCTCATCAGAAGTCGATCTTGACTTATCTCATACTGAACTGTTGGGAAACATTTGTTGTTCAGCGGCTTGCAGCCAAACAGCTACAGGTGCTGATTAGTGTATTCTGACAGGGGAGGAATCCCGCTGTCAAAATACAGTGGCACCACAGGGAGAATTCCTACATCCACCTCAATTGTGTGGACTTGGGAATCCAAATGGCTGATCGAAAAAATTAACCATCCTTGGCCAGCTTTGGATAATGGCTTTGGAAACCGAATATAGCCTGTCTGATCTGGGGGTGTAGTAAAAATGTCAGGGGTGCATGATGCCAACACTCTATAATTGTATCCTCTCCTCTTCTCTCTTGCATCTTTACATGGCTGCAATGAAAAACAGATTATTAGGCCACCATTTTTCAACCTTTTTTAATTCATGGCACCCTTTAAAAGCATGCAAAATCCCAAGAACTACACGGATATATCTGCACTGGACGATGATGTCATCCACTCCTTGGCACCACATGAGGGTGTTCACCCTTCACATCAGATTCTACCCATCACTTTAGAACCAGCCCTCTTCACGTCACCTCCTTCAAATCTAAGTCACCCCCATACCTTCAGAATCCCCCCCCCTTCCATTGAAGCCCTTCATCACAAAACAATCCACCTATCATAACAGAGTACTCCAACAGAGCCCCCCCTCCACAACTCTTCACAACATAGTCCCCCTTCACAAATAGCAAAGAATGATATCTTTCCTCTTGGTCCACCCCCCTGCACCATGGAAACAAATGATGCGTTGTGGTGGATAGGGGCAAGACACTGTGTGCTATGCCAACTTGGCACTGCTTAGGCTGCGCGCTACACCCCCAGCTATCCTTTCTGATACCAATATCACTGTTCCTGGGGGAGCGCCACTCAAATCTGGGGGGGGGGGGGCAAGGCCCCCCCCAGAACCCCCCCCCCTCAATATCTGGAAGGGGGGGAAATACCTTTGGTTGTGTCAAGAGTACCATGATATTTGTCTCAGCAAAGTGGTAGACACATCAACATTTGATAACAGCATTTTTTTTTTGCCAGGTTTATGTCAACAGACAAATCTTGGACACAACAGAGACAATAGATTGGCCTGTCAGTTTAACTGGTCCACATCTGTCAGGGTTGCCAACCTCACACAGCATTTTTTACTGACAAAACATGGAAAATTTACTGGGGGAGCACATTCTTTTACTGGCAACCTGAGAAATTACAGAGCTCCACTTGAAAACTATATGTAGTGAATATTTGAACAGTATAAACATGATATGGAAACACTGACAATACCTATAACTAAGTAATTTGCTTGATTTACACTTAAAAAGTCAAGCATGAAATTATCAGCCCTTGATATTCACTGGCAGTAAAATCATAGATTTTTACAAACTGTCACTAAATTTACTGGCGGATGGCAACCTTGACACCTGTGTGGTGCATTTTTGGTGCGTTGCATTTTAAGTGCCATTGAATTCAACAAACCATGTTTGGATGAAAGCACATCAAAAATGCAGCAGGCAGGACTTTTTTTTTAAGGCACCACCCCTCAATTACACTTAAAACACACAGGTGTAAATTGGGCCAAAGTGAACACACAATTTTGCAAGTAATTATTGGGCTTGAAATACCTTCCTCTAGAAGTCTTTAAGCATCATTTTGATTTCCATTCAAATTCAATTAAGGCAGAACTACAAATGGGGGAGTATATTTTGCTAAATTAAAATGATTTTATTGTTTCAGACCAATTTAAAATTGAACATTTTTTTCTTGATCAAGATCTATTCATTTCTTGTATACATTGGTTGTAGAGGCAGCAATTTCCATCTTAGTATAAACGATAAATTAAAATTCAAAACTATAGTCCAGACAGTTTTGCAAAGAGTATACAAGTCAGTAAAATAAGTTTAGTTTAGCACTACAATTAAAACGTAATTAATTGGAATTTTATTATTGTTACAATTTAATGAAAAGTCATTAACTAATCATGATCTAGGGATGGTGTTTTTTTTTTTTAAATACTGGAAACTGGTTGCAGATTCGACTTCACTGTCAATATTTATTTTATTCAATGTTTTACATAATTTAGTGTTATTCATACTTTATTGTTTATTTTAGTTTTTTTTTTTTTTTTTTTTAATTTTATTTTGCATTTAGTTCAGACAACAGTAAGATGTACAAGTCTACATAAAACTGTGCAGTAGTATATTGTATAAAATGGTTTACAGTGACATCCTAATGATAAAAAGCAAAGCTATACATTTTACTATGCAGTGTCTGCAAACGTATATAATGCTGATTAAGTAGAAAGTAAATACAGAAGCAAATAAGAAAATCAGTAAATAACAAAATAGCTGAAGAAAAGACAAAGAGAGGAAGAAAAAAAAAAGGAAAAAGGGTCTGCAGAACAGTATGACATTAGTTTATAATATGGGCAAGACCAAACAAAGGAGAATTAAAACGTTATTCTGGGCAACTCAAAGAAAGAAAAACATATTCAGTATGTTTCTGCAATACATGTACTTTTCTCCATGTTTTGAACCTTTCTACATGCTGAACTGTCAGGTATCCGGTGTGCTCCTCCAGGAGCAAAGGAGGTTTCCTATAGTCTATCATGAGAGAAATGGGCCAGGCTGACAACACTGCTTGGGATTTTAGTGCAGCAGAGGCAGTGTTGTCAAATCACTATTAGACATGTGCAGAACGAAAACATTAAATTCATTTAGTTAAATTAGTTTAATTAGTTTAATACGTTTTCAGAATTAGTTTTGTTTATTCGTTTTCGGATCGATTTGAAAAGTTTTCGAATAAAAATTTGAATAGTTTTCGAATTCGAAAAGTTTTCGAATTTGAATTGTTTTCCAATTTCCGAAGAGAATAAAATAGAATAGAAAATAAAGGAATAGAATAAAAGAAAATTGAATAGCATAGAAAAGAATATAACAGAAAATAAAAGAATATAATATAATAGAGTAAAACAGAACAAAGTAGGATAGAAAATAAAAGAACAGAATAGAATAGAATGGAATAAAATAGAAAGGAATACCGGTAGAATAAAAAAAAATATAAAGATTATAATCTTCTGAAAAGAATAGAAAATAATAGGATTAAAAAAAAATAGAATAAAATATAAATAATATAACAATTTTCCATAATTAAAATAGAATCAATTCGAATTTAAATAGAATAGAAAATAATAGAGGAGAATTGAATAGAAAATAACACACGAGGAAAGAAAAAAACAATTCAAAAACAATTGATTGTTTTTTTATATATTGTTCTGTTATTTTCTATTCTATTCTAATCTATTTTATTCTATTCTATTTGAATTTTAGGAAATGGTTATATTCTTTTTATTCTATTCTATTTTTTTTTTTATTCCATTCTTTTCTATTAAATTATAGTCTATTCTATTCTATTCTTTTTTTTTTTTTCTTTTCTGTTCTTTTCTTATGTATTCAAATTCAAATTTATTCTATTTGAAATTCGAATTTCAGAAGATGGTTTTATTCTTTCTATGTTGTTATATTCTTTTATTCTATTTTATTCTCTTTGGAAATGGGAAAACTATTCAAATTAGAAAACTTTTCGAATTTGAAAACTATTTGAATTAGAAAAGTATTCGAAAACGATTCGAAAACGATTGTAATTCGAAGTTTGTCTAAATTTTTTTTTCGTTATTTCAGATTCGTTTAAATACATTACTATTGCAATTCAGTAGTTAGGATAACAATTGATTTCTAGCAGGATCAGCATATGTTTTTCTGTACTTAGGGAACATTGGACATTTTGCAGTGTATTGAAAATTTGTACTGCATATTTTTTTCTCAAACATACTGTACATTTGAAACGATGTAGAGATCATTATGGGTAGCCAAAAAACCTACATATTCAGGCTGGATATACCATTAGGTACAGTAGAAATACAATCATCTGATATAAACTTATTAACACATTATATTCAGCCAAGGGAAGACAAGAAAATGCTCTTTGTAAAAAGATATATCCGTGCACATGAGGCATTGCTTTAGGTACAAATGTTTGTGTGCTTACAGGCTCCAGTAATGGAAATCTGGCCCTACACATATTTTAAATGAATGAGTATAGCTCAGTAAAAGATATTATATTTTGGTTAACCAAGATTCACTAGACAATTGCAATGATGCCCTCTTTAGAAGTATATAGCGGAAGTCAAGAGCTGATATTCTAGCAGCAGGAGCTTTCTGATAGAAGAAGAAAGCAGAGTGAGTATGAAAGGGGTTGTTACAAGATTTGGCCCTGTACAAGAATTATACAAGATTTGTACCACCGTAGTTGGCAACAGAGTCACTCCCTGACCAGAAGGTGTTCTTTCTCAAAAAGATAAAAAGTTCTCTATTGTTAGAAAGTAAAGGTCACTCTGCAGAGTTAAAGGGGTTGTAAACCCTCGCTTTGTTTTTATAAAAAATAACAAATGTAACTATACATACCTGCTCTGTGCAATCGTTTTGCACAGAGCAGCCCAGATCCTGTTCTTCTGGGGTCCCCCACCAGCGCTCCAGGCCCCTCCTCTTTATTGGATGCACCCACTTTGCATGGGTCACCAGTGAGGGCACGCTCCCAGGTCCCGCTGCTGCGTCCATTGACACATGACTTGGCCCCGCCCCCTGCTACCGTGTCACTGGATTTGATTGACAGCAGTGGGAGCCAATGGCTTCTGCTGCTTTCAATCTGTCCAATGAGGAGAGAGACAGCGGCTGGAGCCACTACCCTCGTGCACATCGCTGGATCAGATCGGGTTCAGGTAAGAAAAAGGGGGGTCTGGGGGGAGCTGCAGCACAGAAAGTTTTTCACCTTAAAGCATAGAATTCATTAGGGTGAAAAACCATGAGGCTTTACAAACACTTTAAACTGGCCATACACTGATCGAAAATGGGCTGGCCCAGCAGGCACAGGCTGAATTTTGATTACTAAGTGAGCTCCCCCGCTTGACAGAAGTTGATTGTTTAATCGACTTCTGTTGAAGGGAAATGTTAGAAATTGTTGGTCGATCGGCGGTTCCGGCCAATCAGCTGCAGCCACTGATCAGTGTATTCTGTAGTCAGAATACAGTGTCCTGGTGTGGGAGATTCGTCCATTCTCCTTGTTTGTGTGGATGGAGCCCACTGGCTGAACAAAAAAAAACACACTAAAGCCGCGTACACACGATCGGATTTTCTGACGGGAAATGTGTGATGACAGGCTGTTGGCGGAAAATCAGACTGTTTGTATGCTCCATCGGACAATTGTCAGATTTTCCGTATACAAATGTTGGATGGCATTCTTTAAAATTTTCCGCAGGAAAATGTCTGTTGTCAGATTTTCCAAACGTGTGTACACAAGTCCGTCGGACAAAAGTCCAAAGTACAAACACGCATGCTCGGAAGCAGAAGCGGTTGGTCTTGTAAACTAGCGTTCGTAATGGAGAATTAAAATTCGTGATGTGGCAAGTTATGAAATCTCGAAATGCAGCGCACAATTCTCTTCTTCTTTAATGGGATAATAATGAAGCTGCTTTGCTGGTGATACTGATGGAGTTATTGCAAACGAATTTTCAAAACGGAAAATTTATATCAAATACTTACCGTAATTTTCCTTTCCTGATGGACTCCATGGCAGCCTACGTACGGGTTAATCCCGCCTCTCATACCTCATAGGACCCCACTCCCATAAATCTTTGCTTCCAGCCATAGACCGTGTTCCGTAACATAGCCTACTCCAGCAAATGGGAGGGAACTCCTACTGCCATGGAGTCCATCAGGAAAGGAAAATTACGGTAAGTATTTGATATAAATTTTCCGTTTTCCTGACAGACTCCATGGCAGCCTACGTATGGGAAATGACTAGCCATACACTCCCGGGTGGGAAATTGCTGGTTCAAAGAAAAAAGGTTTATTTGGCACCGTCAACAGACAAGACATGCAAACCAAAATTAACCGAAGACAAAGAAGCCGGTTCTACACAATAGTGTGTCATAAAGGTGTTGATCGACGACCAAGAGGCCGCCTTGCAGATTACTTCCGGGGACACATGACGGGAAGCTGCCCATGATGTAGAAACGCTCCTAGTAGAATGGGCGGTCACCGCTTCTGGAGGAGCCAGACCCTTGGCTGCATAAGCTCCTTGTATAGCCTGAACGATCCAAGCTGCAATGACTCTGGAGGAAGCACGTAAACCCTTGTTCTTTCCTTGAAAATGAACAAACAAATGATCGGATCTTCGGAAAGAGGCAGTGACTTCAAGGTATTGCCTTAAAACTTCTCCCACATCCAAAGGGTGAATGCTAGAGTCCTCCGTTGTCCGGAAAATTGGAAGAACAATCTCCTGATTCTCATGAAAAACCGATGTTACCTTAGGATTTGATCCGAGCATAGGAATCAGGACCACCCGGTCAGGGAAGAAGGTCAGGAATGGTTCTTTACATCCTAGGGAACTGATCTCGGAGACCCTTTTGGCTGATGTTATAGCCACTAGGAATACAGCTTTGAGAGAGAGATCTTTAATAGCTGCTTGATCCACACGTATTTCCTTTTCAGAAAAGAAATTTAGTACAAGGGGAAGATCCCACTTAGAAAACCTTGGCTTTCTTTGAGGCCTGAGTCTTATCGCTCCTCTGAAGAATTGCCTTGTAAGGGGATGCCTGGCCCAGGATATACCTGTGAAGGCAGAGATTGCGGAAACCTGAACCCGAAGAGAGCTTACTGATAAGGAAAGATCCAGGCCTGTTTGTAAGAAACCAAGAATATCCTGAATCCTAGGGTCAGTACAGGAACCATCAGTGGTGGAGACGTAATCCGCAAATTTCGACCAAATTCTTTGGTAAACTCTATTGGTACCTGGTCTCCTGGCATTCAGTAGAGTCGAAATAGCCGCACTTGGACATCCTAGGGCTTCCAACCTTCCCCTCTCAAGAACCAAGCCGTCAGATGGAGCTGGGACGGACATGGGTGAAGAGATGTTCCTTGTAATAGGAGATCTGATCTGGTTGGGAGAGGAATTGGATTCCGGTAGCTGAGTTGTAGTAAGAGGGGGAACCACGGTCTGTTGGGCCAATATGGAACAACTGCCACTATTTCGACCTCTTCCCACCTGAGCCTCGATAGGAAGCGAAGAATGACCGGAACTGGTGAAAAGGCATAAGCCCTGTGGAATCTCCACTGGTCCGTCAGAGCATCCACTCCGAAAGCCTGGGGACAACGACATCTCGTGTAGTACTTCTCCAATTTGTGGTTGCAAGGAGATGCAAACAGGTCCACTTCTGGTGACACTCCCAGAGACAGGATCCAATTGAAAACTTCCGTGTGGAGAGACCACTCGTTGTTGTCCAGGACAAACCTCGAGAGGAAGTCCGCCTGGACATTTTGGACTCCTGGAAGATAGACAGCTGTCAGATTTGATAGGTTCGTCTGGGCCAAAGACATGATAGGACTCACTTCCTTCAGAAGGGAGAGACTGCGTGTGCCCCCTTGTCTCTTGATATAAGACACCGCTGTCGTGTTGTCTAGCCTCAGGAGGACTGAGGCCCCTGATGTTAAGTGGAGAAAGGCTCGTAGAGCACAGAGGGCAGCTCGGAGTTCCAGGACATTTGAAACTACGCCCCGGGATGGGAAGTCCCACTGACCCTGGGCTATCTCCGTCAGACAGAGAGCACCCCAGCCTCTGCTGCTGGCATCCGTTGTCACCGTGATCCAGGAAACGGGTGCTATGGAATGGCAATTGAGGAGATTCCTCCGCTGCAGCCACCAGGGGAGACTCTCCCGCATGGACGGGGTTATCCGAACCAGATGGTCTCGAGAACCCGGATCCCACTGTTGTAGAAAACCCTTCTGAAAAGGGCGCATCCTCCATTGAGCCCATTTCACCATGGGGGCTGTTGCTACCATGGTGCCGATTATCCTGAGACACTGAGAGACTCTGAGCAGGGGAGATGACATTGCCAGGTGAATTCTGTCCCGAATCAAAGGGATTTTCTCCAGAGGCAGAGAGATGGTGCTCTTCAACGTGTTGAACTGGGCTCCGAGGAATATCAGAGACTGTGTCGGATCTAGATGACTTTTTTCCCTGTTCAACAGCCAACCGAACTCTGTCAGAGTAGAAATGACTTGATCTCGGTGTGACACTAGTTGATCCCTGTCCTGCGAAAGCAAGAGTAGGTCGTCCAGGTAGTGGTGTAAACGGATACCCTTGACCCTGATTAATGCCACGACAGCCAGTAAGAGCTTCGAAAACACTCGAGGCGATGTTGTAAGCCCGAATGGGAGACATGTAAATTGGAGGTGTCTCTGATCCACTGCAAAACGTAGGTACTTCTGGAAGTCTCTCGTAATCGGTACGTGAAAGTAGGCATCTTTCAGGTCTATGGAGACTAGCCAATCGCCTGGCTGTATTATCTGACGAATTGTTAGCAGTGTCTCCATCTTGAATTTTTCCTTCTTGATGAAGGAGTTCAGGTATGTCAGGTCGATGACTGGCCTCCAGGAACCGCTCTTTTTGAGGACCATGAAAAGGGGGGAATACACCCCTTGAAATTTCTCTTCCGAGGGCACCGGGACGGCAGCCCCTTGAGCTATCAGAGAATCCGTGTATGACAGAAGAATTTGTTTCTTTTCTTCTTGGTGAGGAAGGATTGTGGGGACAAACCGGTGTAAGGGTGGATTGCAGAACACCCATGAATGGCCTGATGAGACTGTCTTGACCGTCCAGTAGTCCCTGATCGAGGCTGCCCAGACGTGCTGAAAAAGGAGTAACCGCGCCCCGACTTGCTCCGCCTGGACAGGCTTCATATCAAAAGGACTTAGAAGCCTCCCGTCCACCAGAAGAGGATGTCTTTGAGGACTTCTGACCAGAAGGTTGATTTCTCTTCCAGTTTCTCCTGAAATCACGGCCCGGTCTATAGCGGCGGGCATCTCTAGCGCGTTCTTGGTCTTGCCTGGGTTGAGGTCTCCTCTGCCCCAAAAGGCGACGATCCTGGGGTAAGAACCCTGACTTACCCCCTGTGGCACGGGTAATGGCGGAATCAAGTTTGTTCCCAAAGAGGGAGGAACCCTCAAAGGGAATTCTACACCACTACACCAGGCCTGTTTAGAGGCAGGATCCGCAACCCATGGGCGCAGCCACAAAGCGCGCTTGGCTGTGACTGAGGAAAGCATGACCCGTGCCACTAAGCGGATAATATCCAGGGATGCTTCCCCTAAGAAGACTGACGCCAGTTTTAGTTCATGGATTGGTGAACTCTTGACCAAATCTTCAGACACACTTGCTAATGCCGCATCCACATCATCTGACCAGGACTCCATAGCTTTCGACAGAGCTGCGAGAGCCAAGGCTGGTTTACAAGCCATACCTGCCGTAATATAGATGCGTTTAAGATCAGTATCGATCTTCCTTTCCAGACCATCCTTAAATGAAACGGTATCCTCTAGAGGGAGGGTGACATGCCTCACCAGCCTCATCAAAGCAGCATCAATGAGCGGAGCTGACTCCAGATGCTTTACCTCTTCGCTCTTAAACGGATACATCTTGGCCACTTTGGAGATTAATGAGTTCTTCCTCTCAACTTTACTCCACTCATCTGAAATGATTTCACCAAGTTCTCCCAGGAAGGGGAAATTTGGTTGATCCTTTTTGAGATGCTTAAAGTATTTCCTCTGTTTAGAGGGTGCTTCTACTGGTTCTTCCCATCTCAATGCGTCTTTAACCGCCTTGACCAACCGTGGCACTAGGGAGAAATCAAAGCCTGCGCCAGGATCATTCAGATCAGTCTCGCTTTCCGAGGATCCGCTTAAGGAGGGACTGCGTCTAGAGGGACCAGGAGTCCCAAGGTCGACTCCACCAGGAGCTAGCACTGGAGCAGAAGGAGAGATAGCTGCACGATTGGGATCCGTTCTGATCAGGGATTCCTGAACCACTCTTCGGACCATAGCTTCCACCTGCTGGTCCCCAGCTCCTCTTTCTTTTGCAGCTCGGGCATAGCATAGCTCACAGAGGGATTTCCCTTCTGGGACATGAGCTTTACATCCCCAGCAAGCCCTTTTATCAGAGCGGCTAGAATGGCGGTGAGAGTGACGCCCAGATGTGGACTTGGGCTCTTCACTATGGCGCCTAGAAGCTGATCTAGAACGCCTTGAACTTGATGATTGTTTTTGATGATGCGATCTGGAACGATCGGTATCTTCACGTGCTGAGGGTCTATGTTCAGACCTAGGAGTGCTGTGGAAAATAAAAGGAAATAAACAGAATCCAGAAAGAAACAAACCCAAAACAATCAAGCAGAAGGAATAAACAATTCCTACCTGCAGCGCAAGGGTTGGCCACTGGGGGGCGGTGACACGTCCATAGCAGAAAAACCAGGTATCTGAAATGAACAATTCCTTGTCAAACACAGGGATCAGAGAGAGAGAAAGGGGCTTGGACAGCCAGCAGCGAAGTTTCCTACCTTGCCAGGGAATAAGCACTGCACCGGGAAGCCGCCGTATACACCCACAGACAACCCAAGTAATAGCTGTATTCTGACAGCTATTTAAACTTGGCGCCGCCGATGACGTCACCGCGCCCCCCAGCGTCGAAAAACGGGGCTCGCGCGCATGCGCGGCCGCCGCCATTTTCCCGGGACTGCGCATGCGCGAACCAAGCCTCACTCCCAGACGAGGATCGCACTGTGCAGGGACCCGGAAGACGCGGCGGAATGGGACGCAGATGCGTTCCAGCCGCCATAGAGGCCAGAAAAGAAACAGGAACGAACAAACACACAAAAACAGCTGCCATATATGAATGAATAATGCAATATACGATACCACCGCACGATCCTGGTCCAGTCTGATTTGGGGACGATCATCCACTGCACGGCCGGGCATCAATAAGGGGGAGGCCTCCTGCTAATAGCAAGGACGTTTGGCCAGTTGCCGCTTGCCTGCCAATGGCAAGGCTAGTAAGCTCTTCATGGCATCGCAAATCTGCCCGTATCCACCCTGCTAATAGCTGGGACTGCTGGACTCCAGAACCGCCATCAGAACCACCGTGCAACCAGAACCGGACCGCAGAAAACTTCATAAGGTAAGATACACCTTGGTCCTAGGAGGAGGACAAAAAAGGAACACGGTCTATGGCTGGAAGCAAAGATTTATGGGAGTGGGGTCCTATGAGGTATGAGAGGCGGGATTAACCCGTACGTAGGCTGCCATGGAGTCTGTCAGGAAAGGCTTTTTTTTCTAGTGATATCAAGAATAAATTATATTATGCTTTTTTTTTTTTTTTTGGGCAAGTTACCACAACACCATTATCCCGTAGTTTTTAAGATCAAAGATACAACTATGGTGGTTCCCTTGTTAATTTTACATTGTATTTTTTAAATGTAACTGCCGACTCCCAAACTGTCATTTGAAGTAAAACACATAGCCAAGTATTATTCTACACAATTTTTTTAATGTGCATTAAAAAAAGAAAACAAATATAATTAGACATGCTATCTGCCAATAGAACTTAACCAAAAAGTGCATTCTATACATCCAAAAATATAGAAAATATACCAAATGAATTCATTATTTAACCAAAAAAATAATGTCAAAGCGATAACTCCAAGGCCAATAATAAATAACACGTTATCTCCTCCGATTCCACAACATGGCTGGTTGACGAACAGCCATTCAGAAACGAACTGAAAAGTGTGAAATGAAAAGTGCGAATCAACACTCACCAAACTTCTACTAACACAAAATTAGCAGAAGGAGCCCAAAGGGTGGCGCTAAAGAGCTGAAAAACAATGTAGTACGTCACTACGTTCGTAATTGTTGGCCAACAATTGTGTGACTGTGTGTATGCAAGACAAATTTGGGCCAATGTCCTTCAGACAAAATTCCACGGTTTTGTTGGCAAACAATCCGATCGTGTGTACGAGGATTTACAGTGTATGGCCAGCTTTAGCAAAAGAAACAGACACATTTCATGCCTGAAAAGAGAATGAGAATACATATGGGTGTTGAACTGGACTGTATGATACTAAGACTGATGTACTGATATGCTGTATACATTGTTTTTAGATTTTCTGGATCACAAATATAGCAGAATTACGAACATTTTGGCAGGTAAGACAATTCACATATATGCATTTCAACTATGTGTATAGCAATCTGTCTGAAGTTCAGCTTTTTTTTTTGTTACATTTTTCTACAGTCAGCATTACTGTTATTAGTTCATGCTGAGCTCACACACATATTCGGAGTCATGGAAGGTTCTACATATATTCATTCTGGCATTTGTGCCGGAAGTGTGCTCCATAGTGCTCCCCCAGCACAGAGACCGAGCTGTCACTGACAACACCTGGTCTCATACTAACAAACAGGAGGACTGGCTCTCAATCACATCATCGTTGTGATAGCTTGTAATTGGTTATCACAGTGATCCAGTGCTGTATTTTGGCCTAGGCCAACAAGGCCCAGGCCTAGGGCGGCACTTTGTGGGGGGGCGGCGGACGGTGCTGCCCCCCCCCCCCCGCACAAAAAAAGCCCCCCCTCTGCCTCCCGAGTCAGTCTATTCATTGCCGGAAGTTCCTGGCTGCAGCAGCGTCTCTCACATGGAGCACACACATAGCGTGTACTCACGGTTCCCCCCTCTGCACAGACAGGAGGGAGAGAGAACTTGTCAGCATCTTCTCCAGTGTTGTAATTCCAGGGCCAATCCGATTGTGTCTTCAGTGGCAGACCCAGCTACAGTCTGTATATCCTGGAGGGTGAGAATGAAATACTGATCCTCTTCACTGTCTCTCCTTGAAAACCTCACACTGGGCTTATCTGTGCTCCACCTTGCTTTCTCCTATTATCTCCCTGTTATCTGAAATATGGACTCTCTGATTATTATCCCTCTGTGTCCTTGCTGTGCTTTACTACTCTGCTTCAATGGACACATGTACACTGCTGCTTACATATATGGTTAACTCTTTACAGCTCAATATCTGCAGGCTGGTTCTTCTGGAATCAATGGCATTTAACACCTTAGTGTCTGCTTGTTTATGTGGTAACCTTTCATAGCTACTTGTATCTCTAAGCCCTGGTTCACATTGATGCTACTTTGAAATCACACTATTTCACTTGAAGTAGTGCAATTTCAAAGTAGCAAGGTCAGTGTGATTTCAAGTGCTACTTGATAGACATTTGTGTGGCTTCATTCACAGAGGTCTATTGAAGTTGCACCTGAAATCGGCAAAAGTAGTACAGAAACTACTTTTGGGAATCGGTGCGGTGCCGCAAAGTCGGCGTCGCACCAATTCAGACAGTGCCATTGCTGGCAAAGCTGCCGATTTGGCATGCGATTTCACATGTCAAATCGCATGCCAAATCGGCCCAATGTGAATGGGTGCTTAAATAGGAACTGCAGTCTGCGCACATAATTTGATATTATTAGAATGCAATTGGAGACCCTTATTGGGCACTGATGAGGCTGTGCTGATGGGCACTGATCAGGCTGCATTGATGGGCACTGACAAGGCTGCGCTGATGGGCACTGTTAATGTTGGTGAGGCTGCTTTGATGGGCACTGGTGAGGCTGCTTTGATGGGCACTGATGAGGCTGCTTTGATGGGCACTAATGAGGCTACACTGATGGGCACTAATGAGGCTACACTGATGGGCACTAATGAGGCTACACTGATGGGCACTAATGACGCTGTGCTGATGGGCACTGAGGGGGCTGCTTTGATGGGCACTGACAAGGCTGCACTGATAGGCACTGACGAGGCTGCACTTGGTACCCACTTTTAACCACTTCAATACTGGGCACTTTCACCCCCCTCCTTCCCAAACCAATTTTTAGCTTTCAGCGCTGTCACATTTTGAATGACAATTGCGCAGTCATGCTACACTGTACCCAAATTACATTTTTATCATTTTTTTCACACAAATAGAGCTTTTCTTTGGTGGTATTTAATCACCGCCGGGGTTTTTATTTTTTACGCTAC
This sequence comes from Lithobates septentrionalis, assembly GCA_037952835.1. Taxonomy (NCBI): domain Eukaryota; kingdom Metazoa; phylum Chordata; class Amphibia; order Anura; family Ranidae; genus Lithobates; species Lithobates septentrionalis. The sequence continues at coordinate 429,491 of JBBDGP010000653.1, read as the reverse complement.
AAATAAAAAAATACCGAAAATTTTCAAGAAAAAAAGCATTTTTCTTAGTTTCTGTTATAAAATTTTGCAAATAAGTAATTTCTTTTGATACATTTTGACCAAAAATGATGCTGCTACATTTCTTTGGTAAAAATAACCCAAATCAGTGTTTATATGGTGTTGGCAGTGATGGGGGACAGACAGATGTTTTATGGGGATACTGACATGTGTATGGGGACAGGGGTGACAGTGGTGCTTGGTGTACTATTTGTGGGGTGATCTGTAACAGCTCTCTGTGTAAAATCATTCTCACACAGAGAGCTGTCACAGATCTGCAGTCCCACCCCCCACCCCCGCACTCAGCTCGGCGGGGAGAACTTTCACAGACACATGCGTCTCTGTTTACATTGTGATGGCTGTGATTGGACACAGCCGTCACGTGATCGGGAGGGCCAATCACAGCGCCCATATCCCGGTCTCTGCTCAGCTGGATTCTGTGATCATAATGATCACAGGATCAAGCTGCAGCACGCCTTGTGGCCGTGCTGCGAGCACTCGCTCTGAGGGATGTTCCTGAACGTCCGTTCCTGAACGTCCACTCAGGACAAGGAAATGACCACCCGGCCATTTATGTGCAGTGGCCGGGTAGGAGGTGGTTAAAGTACAGTCTTAAACAGGAAGGGCCATGGCATTGACAGGAAAGGGTGGGTCGTATTTAAATTAGGGGGTGCACAAGTTTAGGCAGGCCTAGGGCAGCACAAAACCTAAATACACCACTGCAGTGATCACTCCGTAAAATCCACCCCTGTACTCTATTTCTCCTCTGAATATCTTTTTCTCCTAGCCAGATGAGCAGAATGTAAAAAAATTGTGAATGTAAATGTAAAATTGTGTAAAAAATTGTGTAAAAAAATTGTGAATGTAAATGAAAAAAAAAATTAAACAGAATGGCTAGATCAGAGTTTGATTTAGGGTCACAATCAGAGACAAAGGTCAGAGTTTCTGTTTTGTTTTTTGTTAGGATTAAAAAAGAATTATTAGTGTTGGTGTGTGTGGGTAGGATAAAAAAAGTATGGAGCACCCTCCTAGTTAGGTTGCTAGGCTGTTAGGTAAATCTAGTATTTTTGGCCCCTCTGTAGTCAGTGGAATAGTTGTTGATTCCTTTTGGCTGTTCTGGATTTCACCGGCTACAGATTAGATTGGTCTCCCCTGTTTTCTAGTAAGTTCTAGAACATAGGGAGTGGAACAAGCAAAAAGGCTGCATGGATATTAATGGTATATAAGTGTATAAAACAGTGCTTGCAAGAAAATTGTTATTTAAATATACACACCATCATTTGTGTTGCAGCTGCTGGATACAAGCACTGTGACTTAGAGTAATAATACAAACAAAACCTGCGCTGGCAACCTCTACAAAAAATTGGAATATGAAAACAAAAAATTATTAATTGTCAAAGTCTTTGATAACGCCCTGGGGGAGGGGCGAAACACGTCGACGCAACATCCAGCCTACGCCTGAGAACCAGTGACATCACTTCCTGTAGTCGGTGGAACGCACGCCGTGCAGCAGCGAACACTGACACAATCTGAATGCCTGCTCTGCTTATCTGTTCCGTGAGTAGCGCTGTTATGTGCAATTGATCGTTTGGTTTACAGGATTACACTATATCTATTCTCCTTTACCTTTTGGTGGAACGCGAGGTCTGCGGCTCCCAAGGTCTTAATACAGTGTCAGCAGTACAAGCCTTACTTCATCTCCATTTTCAACATTGCATCATGACTGATTGGTATCAACTTTTTGGATTGGAGGATTGAAGTCTGCTGGTATTTCGGTTGAAGGACTAATGTTGGAATCTATATATTGTTGTTATTAATGGTTTTCCCACATGGTCACACATATATATATTTTTAGAGGATTTATGTTTTATTTAATAATGGTTATTAATAGCAATAATATGTCACAATTTTGATGAATCGCATACGAATAGCGACATTACTATCTTTTCATAGTCGCATTCTAGCAGCGATATCACCATTGACAATTAATAATTTTTTGTTTTCATATTCCAATTTTTTGTAGAGGTTGCCAGCGCAGGTTTTGTTTGTATTATTGGATATTAATGGTGCTGCAGCCAATCCCTGGGGAGGTGGGCCCAGAAGTTGGCTGAGGAGCATATAAACAGTCTGAGCTTTAGAACAGCAGGGTCTTCCAGTTCAAGGGATTCCACCTGTCAGGGTAAGGTGGCTACCCCCTCCCAAGCCGTTCTGCTGATTCAAGCAGTTGTTCATCAAGGTCCCGGCTGTGGCACAGTTCAGGAACCTACACCAGAAAGTTTCTCTGACATCTGGAGACTTCACCTAAGGATCCAGTCCACGTAGCCTCACTAGAAGGCATCTGGAAGAAGCTGAATGGGCACAGCTCCTCTCTTGGCCTAGTGAGTACTACTTTCCTATAAAGATTCTGGTGACTATGCACTATTGGGATACTGGGTCAAGTAGTTCACCTCCTGAGGGGTTCATACCTCTGACCTGCCCTAATCTCTCCTGGAAAGACTATACTTTGAACTTGGGCCAAGTAGTTCCCCTCCTGAGGGGTTCATACCTCTAGCCTCCTCTGATCTCTCGCTGGAGGATTGTACTCTAAACTTAACAAAAGATTTGTTCATGACATTTGCAACATAGAGAAGTGTGTCCTCCTGTTATTGTTAGTGTTCTAGAGTATCCCATACTACCCTGCATCCCCTCCAATTTTATTTATAATACAATCACAAAAAGACATCCCCTAGACTGCTTTGTGTGTCAATGTCTTCTGCACTAGTGAGGAAGAACTCAGGTCTTCATTATCATCTGTGCTGCAGCTATCAAGCAGTGTGCAGCAACTGTGCTCTTATTATACTAAGTCATCATCATCAGCTAGCGGCCCCTTTTGGGGTACTCTTACTAGCAAAATGCGCACTATTGTGTCTGGGCACTTCTACAGGTACAACAAATCATATGCAAATATATGGCATTGCCAAGCTTATCAGGTGTTGGGGAATTTATTTATTTATTTAGTGGGTCATAGACCTGGTAATGGCATGAAATATACAGGTACTTTTTTTATCATTTTAATTTTTTTTACTATTTTGGGCTAGTTTTTCTTTGTTAATAGAAATCTAAAAAAACAGGAGATTACCATTTATCAGATGTATCCAGTTGAGGGTATAATTTACATGGATGTACTATGTAGTTTCGATGATATGCACAGTTTTACTACGGTAACACATGTCAAAGTTGCAAAACTAGGTTCTGGTGTTAAGATGTGTTTTACCCTCAGGCATGAAGGGTTTAAAAAATAAGCCCTTTATAAGCAGTAGGATCCATACAGTACATTTTCCAAGCTGACATGGACTGCTGCTGTCTAAGGATCATTCCATTTATTTCCAGCATATGTATGCATTCTTTATTATATTTTGCCTTACATAAATTCATAAAAAATAAGTTTTGCTGAGATGTACATATTACATATTTATATAGCTTAAGTTTATGTTTTTCTAAGGATCATTCCATTTATTTCCAGCATATGTATGCATTCTTTATTATATTTTGCCTTACATAAATTCATAAAAAAATAAGTTTTGCTGAGATGTACATATTACATATTTATATAGCTTATGTTTATGTTTTTCTTTTTTTTTTGCCTCTCCTGCAAACCAATGTTTATTTGTAAAGTGCAGTTAGCACACTTAAATGAGGCCAAATGTGCATTTAAATTTCAACTCTGTCATGAAATCCAGTTCTTGAGATTGAAAATGGATTCTGACTGTCATAGCAGAAGTATTATTAAAGACACCCTGTCATAAATTTATATCTGGCCCAAATACATACTCTGGAAAAGAACAGTGTATTTACCTAACTTGGCTGCTGCCTACACTGCTTAAAGCGACGGTAACTTTTGACAAAAAAAAAAGTCCTCCTGCAGGTTAATGTCATAATGTGCTAGAATGCATCACCGACTGCTACAAATGTGAATATCTCCTAAACAGTGCACTTTTAGATATTCACTGTACCTACAGGTACTGTAAGCTTTATTTTAGGCTTACCGGTAGATATAAGCAGACTTTCCTACCGCTTTAATGGTGCTCTGATCCTAAGAACTGGTCCTCTGAAGACAGCTGGGAAACTGACAGTTGCGGGAGTGTAGAACTTCTTCATCCTCACTGCTCACACAGGTTCCTTCTGCTGACCACTGCGTCATTTCTGTCTCTTGTAGTGATGGTCAGCCAGAGGAAGCAGTGAGAGCCAGGAGGTCAACACTTTCAGAACTGTCAGTTTTCCAGTGGACTTTCAGGGACCTGTTTTTGGACTGTAGTACCCGTAAGCTCTCCTTAAAGGAAACCCGTACAGAGCCGTAGAGAGGATGTCATTGTTGAACTCTCCTTCTGAAAATACTAGTCTTCTGGCTGCTGATCTAAGACTAAAGTGCTTTTGCGTCAAGGGCCTGGAACAAGTATGCAGATCAGGATTCTGTAAAAAGAATAAAATACTTTTTGTAAATGGAAAAATGGAGAAGAAGGGGAGAGCGAAGGGTTTGATCATAGTATTGTACTTATAGCCAGAACTATCGATAACAGTGCCAGAAGGAGAGCGCTGTCTGCAGAATCCACCAGGAATAAAACTGTCAGGCAGTTCTATGGAAATGGAAATGCCTAATGCCATCTCTAGAAGAAGATCACTTGGAAGATCTGGAACTGATATGGTTTAAAGATAAGCTCATTCAAATAAAATGCCTCCATCAGCTAAACTATACCCCAGCGAGGTTGCAAAAATGGGTTTAATACCTATTGCTACATGCCAGAGATGTTCACTGTCACCTGCAGATACATTGCATATTTTGGATGTGTTCCTCTGTGCTCACATTTTGTTAAAATTTTGGGGCCAAGTGTTTAGATTTCTGGAGGCAAGTCAAAATTCCTGAGGTTGGCTTACTTGTTTTACTAGATGACTACGGCCTATTCAATAATAAAACAATTCTAATTTGTTCTATATTGTTCTAAGCAGGAATAAAATTGTCATTTTTTGCAGCAAGCAGCAACCATTCAGACCTAGAATACCAATTATTAGAGGTAATTTATTTCAATTTTGCTTTTCTCAATGCAGCACTGACCCCCAAAGGAGCTGCTGGTTTAAATTGGGCTTACTGTTACCTCATCGTTCCACCGTATCCGTCACAGGGGTCCCATTAGAAGAATGTTCAATGATGTCCACACCAAACACTCAGTTTCTTTTTCTCCAATTCTTTTATTTAACATAGTCAGATAGAGGGATGGAGGGTTAAGGGAGATTCAGGTACCTAGTATTGCGGATCAGGGTATTTCGTCAATCCAAGAACGGTTTCCACAACTGGATATAGCAATCACCGGATAGGCCTCTCTCACTGACCTAGCAGCCGATGCGATGCTCGGTCATAGTCTCTGCCACAGACTTGAAAAATCACGTTACAGTCATTACACAATCCTCTGCCACAGTATGGTGTAACCAAACTTTTGCAAGATTAAAGCGTAACTGTACAGTACCAGTTTCTTTCAGCCGTTCCGGCGATACTGTAAGGTAGGTGACCCGGGTTGCATCCTTCAATTGAGTTTCCAGGCTCTTCCTGAGATACCAGCAAACTTTGCTCGGTCACCTCTAGAGAAGTCCTCCCCTGGTTTCCTTCAATCAGTCGGCTTCTCCCCGCAGGCAAGACAGCACAGGACCACCCTCTGGATCAACAGGCCCCAGAACTCCTGGGCCTACTTCTTCAATAACAAAGGCTCGGGCCAGATGTCCCCGAGACAGCAGAGCTTTGGGCCAGGAGGGCCTTCAGGTCGAGAACAACGAACCCTGACAAATTGGCGCCTGTACCTTAAGTACCCTTACCCAGAATGCACGGCGAGTGAACCACTCCCATCGGGCTGTTTCTGAGTAAGAGGGGTACCCACTGCATCCAGCCTGTTGCATTTCCAACACTTACCGGTGGCTTCAGCGACACCCACGGCCAAGTGGAAACTGACACAACCCAGCTGAACTGGTACAGAAAGCAGCAAATTTACCATAATTAGTCTGAGCTCAACTACAGCTTCAGACAAACTTAAATTTTCATAGATAGCACCTGCCCATCAGGAGTAGGGCGCTACATAAAAAAAAAAAAATGTTTTCCCCCTGGAGTTCCATGTTAGAATATGCCTGGAGTTCAGCTTTAATGTAAGCATATAAGGTAACCCTTTATACTTAAAGATGAACTTGTATTTATTAAAAATGAAGTACTGTACAGTAAATACTGAGAGGGAAGCCTTGAGATCAGGGCCGTCTTTAATATTAATTGGACCCTGGGCAAAAATTTTCTTGCCCCCCCCCATGCAATTTCGTTCTCCACCTGCCTGAACACCATGGACAGGTGTGGTGAGGGGACCCATCAATAGATGGAAAACTCCTAGGAATCCTAGAACTCCTGGGATCAGTGGCAGTGCTCAGGGGAGGGTGTGTGTGATCAATGGCAATGCTGATTTTTTTTACCGACTACCAATATAAAGAGGAGTTTCAACACTAGCCACCAATGTAATAGGGGTTTTCACTGACCACTAATGTAATAGGAGCATTCACAGTAACCACCAATGTAAGGTGGGTTTTACACTGATCACTAATGTAAGGGGGACCTTCACACTGGCCACTAGTGTGAATAAAAGGTTTGTACCCCAAGCCCCAATGTAATGAGAAGATTTACAATGACCACCAATGTAAAGGGGATTTACACTGACCACTAATGTAACAGGAGCATTCACAGTAACCACCAATGTAAGGAGGGATTTACACTGACCACTAATGTAAGGAGGACCTTCAAACTGGCCACTAGTGTGAATGAAAGGACTCTACACCAAGTCCCAATGTAATGAGAAGATTTACACCGACCACCAATGTAACTGAGACATTTAGCCTGCGTTCACATTTGTGTGTCGAGATTGCATGCAAAATCGCTTTCCTGACACCACAGAAACGTGCTGCCCTTTAACAAATACACAGCAGTACCATTAATTGTTAATGACACTCTCACGCATCTGCTGACATGTGCTGTGCAACCGTGTGATTTTGAAAAAGCGTTAGGGACTTTCTTCTAGGATTTCTAGCGCATAGAGCAGCCCATTGAAATAATTGGGCTTCCCTACATGCTACCTACATCTTTATCCACCCTGTCAGTACATCTTTGCATTCTAAAACCCCTGCTAACCTCTGCACCCCAAACCTCCCCCACCCTCTCTACTCCAACCCTCCACACCTTTAACTCTACCTGCCTCCTCCGCTCATCTTTGCACCCACCTTTCTTACCTCTATACATCCCCTCCTTGCTTACCTGTGCACCCAAACTGTAATTCCTTCTCTGCCTACCTCTGCACACCCCACACTACCCTTCCCCCCACCAATTTGCTTACCTTTGCAGAACAGGCTGATGTTAGGTTTAATGATGACAGTTGCAGGCAGGACTTTCAAGCATGCCCCTTTATCTCTCCTAGTGGGCAGCATTCAGCAGAAGTGATGGTGGATATGACCTCAGGGGGCATGATATACATATGAATGCAGCCTCTATTTACATATGAATGCCGCTGGTCCCGTCCATTTACATATGAATGCTGTCCCTATTTACATACCAATGCTGGTTATTTGCATGTAAACACAGGGTCTGCAGGTGAGTCATCTGTACACAACAATAGGGCAGAGCTGGGCAGCATTAGTAGCTGCACTTCACACTGAGATATTGGGACACAGCACGGGACTAAAACTTCAAGGGACAAGGAAATCTAAATCAGGACAGTTGGCAAGTATGAGGCAGCTGCTTTGGGCCCCACAACAATGACAGGGCCCAGGCCAGCTGCCCCTTTTGCCCTGCTTTAAAGACTGCCTTGCTTGAGATGCACCCAGGGAGCAGAGCCTTACTGCTGAGCAGTTCAGTTTTTCATCCAGGCTGTCAGGAAATCAAGGCCGGAATCCACAGTGACTGGTATGACCAGACTTATAATTAGCAAGTAGAGCTCAGCCAGACTCTGCTGTGTTTGTATTAATGGTGTTTATTGTAGAAACAGAAAAAGCAAACAGTAGTAAACACATAATAATTAAACAAGTGAAATACAAGCTAGTAACAATGTCTGGTACAATAAAACATACAAACCAGCACAGGAAACTACATACAACTAAACAGAAATAACAGGGCAAAATCATAGCTGCCAACTGTCCATTAATTGGGAGAATTATCCCTTCTATGGAACCAAATCCATCTGTTTGTCTTTCGTCCTAGTTTGTTCCTAATTTTGGTCAGTTTTGTAAACCTTTTTCTTTTTATGCACTATTTATCTACCAAAAGTATTATTCCTTTTATCTAGTCCTTATAATTATTGTATTTGTTATTTTGAAATGAAAAGTAGGTATAAACTTTAGGAACAGTATTGGTGAAAAAAAACTTCTGGGTTTTATATTGCTTCTATAGATAACTTATGGTCTATGTAACTGGGAGCAAGGACTAATGCCTGTAGTAAGCAGCCAGAGAAGGTGACACGTTTGAAAAATCACAGTCCATTGTAAATCGGTATTAAACCCAAAAACAAAAATTTTATAGCGAGGGCAGGAAGAGGTTAATCATTACAACAATACGTAATAATCATTATTCTGAATCTCTGAATGCTCTTTTTAGAATGTTTGCCTCTGCGAGGAGCCACCATAATGTAAACTCTGTTTAAGTCCTGACTGGGCATGACAGTAAGCAATGCAGGCATTTTCTTTAACTTAAAAAAATACCATTCACAGTCTATAAATACCATTTCATAACCCTAAACTAATCACAGTAATAATCGCTTTCAGTCTACAGACGCAAATAAACCTCAGTACACAGGATCATTTTTAAGAATAAAAGCTCTCCCTTTACATATGCTTTTCCTCACAGAGAATGTAGAGCTTACACTTTGTCTGAGTCTATAGTCTAATGCCGTGTACACATTCAGACAACCAAACTGTGGATTTTTTTCTGACGGATGTTGGTTCAAACTTGCCTTGCATACACACGGTCACACAAATGTTGTCGGAAATTCCGAACATCAAGAAAGTGGTGACGTACATGATGTACGACGAGCCGAGAAAAATGAAGTTCAATAGCCAGTGCGGCTCTTCTGCTTGATTCTGAGCATACATGGACTTTTGTGCGTCGGAATTGTCTACACACGCTCAGAATTTACGACAATGGATTTTGTTGTCGAAAAATTTGAGTTCCAGCTCTCAAATTTTTGTTGTCGGAATTTCCGACAGAAAATGTCCGATGGAGCCTACACACGGTCGGAATTTCCGACAACAAGCTCACCTCGAACATTTGTTGTCGGAAATTCCGACCGTGTGTACGCGGCATAAGAAGAATTTCAGTTAAACAGTTGGAAACTACTTATCAATTAGCAACCAGTTGAGACAATAAATACCGTAATTTGGTCACAAGTATGCAACGTATAGCATAAAGTTTACAGTACAGTAGTGTAACATAGTGTTAATGGTCAATGGTTAATTCAACAAATTAAATTCAAAATACTAATAACAGCTTACAAAGTCATCCACAACTAGGCCCCCAGCTACATTACTAACCTAGTCTCAAAATACCAACCAAATCGTTCTCTTCGTTCCTCCCAAGACCTCCTGCTCTCTAGCTCTCCTATCCTATGGAACTCCCTACCTCAATCTGTCTGACTATCTCCTACTCTATTTGCTTTTAGACAATCCCTGAAAACCATTCTTTTAAGAGAAGCCTATTTTGCCCCTACCTAACAACTGTATTTTTATTTTCTCCATCAGATCATCTCCCACAGACAGTTATATAGTTACATAGTTAGTCAGGCTGAAAAAAGACACAAGTCCATCTAGTTCAACCAATAAAAAAATATATATATATATAGTGGGGACGGAAAGTATTCAGACCCCCTTAAATTTTTCACTCTTTGTTATATTGCAGCCATTTGCTAAAATCATTTAAGTTCATTTTTTTTCCTCATTAATGTACACACAGCACCCCATATTGACAGACACAGATTTGTTGACATTTTTGCAGATTTATTAAAAAAGAAAAAGTGAAATATCACATGGTCCTAAGTATTCAGACCCTTTGCTGTGACACTCATATATTTAACTCAGGTGCTGTCCATTTCTTCTGATCATCCTTGAGATGGTTCTACACCTTCATTTGAGTCCAGCTGTGTTTGATTATACTGATTGGACTTGATTAGGAAAGCCACACACCTGTCTATAAAAGACCTTACAGCTCACAGTGCATGTCAGAGCAAATGATAATCATGAGGTCTAAGGAACTGCCTGAAGAGCTCAGAGACAGAATTGTGGCAAGCCACAGATCTGTCCAAGGTTACAAAAAAAATTTCTGCTGCACTTAAGTTTCCTAAGAGCACACTGGCCTCCATAATCCTTAAATGGAAGACGTTTGGGACGACCAGAACCCTTCCTAGAGCTGGCTGTCTGGTCAAACTGAGCTAATGGGGGAGAAGAGCCTTGGTGAGAGAGGTAAATAAGAACCCAAAGATCACTGTGGCTGAGCTCCAGAGATGCAGTCGGGAGATGGGAGAAAGTTGTTGAAAGTCAACCATCACTGCAGCCCTCCACCAGTCGGGGCTTTATGGCAGAGTGGCCCAAGGGAAGCCTCACCTCAGTGCAAGACACATGAAAGCCTGCATGGAGTTTGCTAAAAAAAACACCTGAAGGACTCCAAGATGGTGAGAAATATAATTCTCTGGTCTGATGAGACCAAGATAGAACTTTTTGGCCTTAATTCTAAGCGGTATGTGTGGAGAAAACCAGGCACTGCTCATCACCTGTCCAATACAGTCCCAACAGTGAGGCATGGTGGTGGCATCATCATGCTGTGGGGGTGTTTTCAGCTGCAGAGACAGGACGACTGGTTGCAATCAAGCGAAAGATGAATGCGGCCAAGTACAGGGATATCCTGGATGAAAACCTTCTCCAGAGTGCTCAGGATCTCAGACTGGGCCGAAGGTTTACCTTCCAACAAGACAATGACCCTAAGCACACAGGTAAAATAACGAAGTAGTGGCTTTACAACAACTCCGTGACTGTTCTTGAATGGCCCAGCCAGAGCCCTGACTTAAACCCAATTAAGCATCTCTGGAGAGACCTAAAAATGGCTGTCCACCAACGTTTACCATCCAACCTGACAGAACTGGAGAGGATCTGCAAGGAGGAATGGCAGAGGATCCCCAAATCCAGATGTGAAAAACTTGTTGCATCTTTCCCAAAAAGACTCATGGCTGTATTAGATCAAAAGGGTGCTTCTACTAAATACTGAGCAAAGGGTCTGAATACTTAGGATCATGTGATATTTCAGTTTTTCTTTTTTAATAAATCTGCAAAAATATCAACAATTCTGTAGTTTTCTGTCAATATGGGGTGCTGGGTGTACATTAATGAGGAAAAAAAATGAATTTAAATGCTTTTAGCAAATTTCTGCAATATAATAAATAGTGAAAAATTTAAGGGGGTCTGAATACTTTCCGCCCCCACTGTATATCATACAATCCCATATATACAATCCTATACCCACAGTTGATCCAGAGGAAGGCAAAAAACCCCAGCAAAGCATGATCCAATTTGCTACAGCAGGGGAAAAAATTCCTTCCTGATCCCCCGAGAGGCAATCGGATTTTCCCTGGATCTACTTTACCTATAAATGTCAATGCCCAGTTATATTATGTACATTAAATAAAGAATCCAGGCCTTTTTTTAAAGCAATCTATGGAGCTGGCCAGAACCATCTCTGGAGGTAGTCTATTCTACATTTTCACAGCTCTTACTGTGAAGAAAGCTTTCCATATTTGGAGATGAAATCTTTTTCCTTTAGACGAAAAGAGTGCCCCCTTGTCCTCTGTGATGACCTTAAAGTGAATAACTCAACACCAAGTTAACATATGGACCACTTATGTATTTATACATGTTGATCACATCCCCCTTAATCTCCTCTTCTCAAGAGAGAATAAATTCAGTTCCTCTAATCTTTCCTCATAGCTGAGCTCCTCCATGCCTCTTATTAGTTTGGTTGCCCTTCTCTGCACTTTCTCCAGTTCCCCGATATTCTTTTTGAGAACTGGTGCCCAAAACTGAACTGAAAATTCCAGATGAGGTCTTACTAATGATTTGTACAGGGGGAAAATGATATCTCTCTCTCTCTGGAGTCCATACCTCTCTTAATACAAGAAAGGACTTTGCTCGCTTTGGAAACCGCAGCTTGGCATTGCATGCTATTATTAAGCCTATGATCTACCAAAACCCCCAGATCCTTCTCCGCTATGGATTCCCCCAGTTGTACCCCCCTAGTATGTATGATGCATGCATATTCTTAGCCCCCAAGTGCATAACTTTAAATTTATCAACATTAAAGCGGGGGTCCACCTATCTATCGTTTTTTTGTTTTTTTTGAGTTCATTCACAAACTTTTCTTCTCATGATTATCTACTCACATGTTCTGTGTAATAAGTCTGCCTGTGTCTGATTTCGTTGTAAATAATAACTTATAAAATTCACTGAAGGCGGTTTCCATCTTCATTGTGGGTATTTGAAGCCCACAAGCATGTATTTCCTGGATGCGGTGAATGCTGTGCTCCCAGCATTCACTGAGATGTTGTGATGACGCTGTTGCACAATGCATGCTGGGAAGCCTGACACTAGCTCCCAGGGGACTGTGGGAGGTCTGGGAGAGGCTAGAAACACGCCTACTCCCATGGGAGGAAAACCAGGAAGTGCAAAGAAGATTCGAAAAAAAAAAAAAAAAGGTAATTACGACGATTTAAATTTTTTTACACAGCATGTCAGCATCTAGGCAAGGAAGAGAATGCATAGAGATAATGTTCAAAATTTGGGTGGAACCCCGCTTTAAACCTCATTTGCCACACAGTTGCCCAATTAAAAAGTGCATTGAGGCCGGCCTGTAAGTTGGAGATATCCTGTAAGAATGTTATTTCACTGCATAGCTTGGTGTCATCTGCAAAGACAGAAATGGTACTTTTTTATATAATTTATAAAGGTATTAAAAAGTAAGGGTTCCAACACTGAACCTTCGGGTACACCACTGATAACCTTAGACCAGGGGTGTCCAAACTTTTTTCAAAGAGGGCCAGATTTGATGAAGTGAACATGCGTGAGGGCCGACCATTTTGCCTGACATTCTTTGAACCATTAAAATTCAGTCTTTTCAACTTTTCGACTTTCGTATGAGCACTAATAAACTACCCAACAAGAATTCTCTTGCCTTTGTGGCTGTGTGTGAGTAAAGAGATGAGCTCGGGTGTGTTATTTGGATATACCATATTTATTGGCATATAACACGCACCTTCACTTTAAGAGGGAAGTTTCAGAAAAAAAACGTAAATTTTAAATAAAGAACTGTGAAGCAAAATAAGGGTCAGTGCCCATCTGCAGCCTCACAAGTACCATGAATGCAGCACCACTATTGCCATGAATGCAGCCCCACCATTGCCATCAGTGCAGCACCCCCATTTACATCAGTGCAGTACCCCCATTGTGAGGAATGCAGAACCCCCATTGCCAGGAATGCAGCACCCACCACTGCCAGGAATGCAGCACCCACCATTGCCAGGAATGCAGCACCCACCATTGCCAGGAATGCAGCACCCACCATTGCCAAGAATGCAGCACCCACCATTGCCAGAAATGCAGCACCCAGTATTGCCAGAAATACAGCACCCACCATTGCCAGGAATGCAGCACCCACCATTGCCAGGAATGCAGCACCCACCACTGCCAGGAATGCAGCACCCACCACTGCCAGGAATGCAGCACCCACCATTGCCAGAAATGCAGCACCCAGCATTGCCAGGAATGCAGCACCCACCACTGCCAGGAATGCAGACTCACCATTGCCATCAGTGCAGCCTGAAAGATTGCCCATCCATCTGCAGCCATGAAGGGGACAGGGAAGGGGCGGGACAAGCGCCAAAAGATTACATACAGCAGGAACTCCTGTTTTCTCGGCGGCCTCCTTAATAGAAAGTCCCGCCTTCTTTGATGGACAGAACAGTCGTCCAATGGCAGCACCAGAGACGGGACTTCCTATTACAGAGGCTGCCGTGTAAACAGGAAATACTCCTGTGTGTACGACTCTCGTCCCGCCTCATCCCTGTCCCCTCCAAGGCAGCCAGCATATATATCTTTTGTGGCCCCGGCGCTGGGAGATCGTTGGGGCCACACAAGATATATATGTCCAGATAACCAGACGGGCTCTTCAAAACCGGAACGCGGGCCGCGATTGCCCGCGGGCCGGACTTTGGACATGCCTGTCTTAGACCATTCAGAGTAAGAGTCATTAACCACTACTCTCTGAACTACTCTCTGAAATCAGTTATTACCTTTTGTATCACTTGACCCCCCCTCCTAGATTGTAAGCTCTAATGAGCAGGGCCCTCTGATTCCTCCTGTATTGAGTTGTATTGTGACTGTACTGTCTGCCCTCATGTTGTAAAGCGCTGCACAAACTGTTGTCGCTATATAAATCCTGAATAATAATAATAATAATAATAATGGTTGCAAAAATCAGTCCTATCTATCAGACCTAAAATATTACGTTTATTAACCACTTGACGACCGCCTCACGCCGATGTACGTCGGCAAAGTGGCACGGACAGGCAAAATCACGTACAGTGTACGTGATTTGCCTTCCGCGGGTGGGGGGTCCTATCGGACCCCCCCCCGGTGCCCGAGGCGGTCGTCCTTTGTGCCCCGGCGATCGGTGGTGAGGGGGAGACCATCCGTTCGTGGCCCCCCCCCTCGCGATCGCCGCCGGCCAATCGAATCATTCCTTTGCTGCTGTATGCTAAACAGCAGCAAAGGAAATTATGTCATCTCTCCTCGGCTCGGTATTTTCCGTTCCGGCCCGAGGAGAGAAGACATCAATGTGAGTGCACCAACACACACACACACAGTAGAACATGCCAGGCACACAAAACACCCCGATCCCCCCCCGATCGCCCCCCGATCCCCCCCCAATCACCCCCCCCCCCCCCCTGTCACAAACTGACACCAGCAGTTTTTTTTTTTTTTTTTTTCTGATTACTGCATTGGTGTCAGTTTGTGACAGTTAGTGTTGGGACAGTGAGTATTACCCCCCTTTAGGTCTAGGGTACCCCCCTAACCCCCCCTAATAAAGTTTTAACCCCTTGATCACCCCCCCTCACCAGTGTCACTAAGCGATCATTTTTCTGATCGCTGTATTAGTGTCGCTGGTGACGCTAGTTAGGGACATAAATATTTAGGTTCGCCGTCAGCGTTTTATAGCGTCAGGGACCCCCATATACTACCGAATAAATGTTTTAACCCCTTGATTGCCCCCTAGTTAACCCTTTCACCACTGATCACCGTATAACCGTTACGGTTGACGCTGGTTAGTTTGTTTATTTTTTATAGTGTCAGGGCACCCGCCGTTTATTACCGAATAAAGGTTTAGCCCCCTGATCACCCGGCGGTGATATGCGTCGCCCCAGGCAGCGTCAGATTAGCGCCAGTACCGCTAACACTGACGCACGCAGCATACACCTCCCTTAGTGGTATAGTATCTGAACGCATCAATATCTGATCCGATCAGATCTATACTAGCGTCCCCAGCAGTTTAGGGTTCCCAAAAACGCAGTGTTAGCGGGATCAGCCCAGATACCTGCTAGCACCTGCGTTTTGCCCCTCCGCCCGGCCCAGCCCAGCCCACCCAAGTGCAGTATCGATCGATCACTGTCACTTACAAAAGACTAAACGCATAACTGCAGCGTTCGCAGAGTCAGGCCTGATCCCTGCGATCGCTAACAGTTTTTTTGGTAGTATTTTGGTGAACTGGCAAGCACCAGCCCCAGGCAGGGTCAGGTTAGCGCCAGTACCGCTAACACCCACGCACGCAGCATACGCCTCCCTTAGTGGTATAGTATCTGAACGGATCAATATCTGATCCGATCAGATCTATACTAGTGTCCCCAGCAGTTTAGGGTTCCCAAAAACGCAGTGTTAGCGGAATCAGCCCAGATACCTGCTAGCACCTGCGTTTTGCCCCTCCGCCCGGCCCAGCCCACCCAAGTGCAGTATCGATCGATCACTGACACTTACAAAACACTAAATGCATAACTGCAGCGTTCACAGAGTCAGGCCTGATCCCTGCGATCGCTAACAGTTTTTTTGGTAGTATTTTGGTGAACTGGCAAGCACCAGCCCCAGGCAGCGTCAGGTTAGCCCAAGTACCGCTAACACCCACGCACGCACCGTACACCACCCTTAGTGGTATAGTATCTGAACGGATCAATATCTGATCCGATCAGATCTATACTAGCATCCCCAGCAGTTTAGGGTTCTCACAAACGCAGTGTTAGTGGGATCAGCCCAGATACCTGCTAGCACCTGCGTTTTGCCCCTCCGCCCGGCCCAGCCCAGCCCACCCAAGTGCAGTATCGATCGATCACTGTCACTTACAAAAGACTAAAACGCATAACTGCAGCGTTCGCAGAGTCAGGCCTGATCCCTGCGATCGCTAACAGATTTTTTGGTAGCGTTTTGGTGAACTGGCAAGCGCCAGCGGCCTAGTACACCCCGGTCGTAGTCAAACCAGCACTGCAGTAACACTTGGTGATGTGGCGAGTCCCATAAGTGCAGTTCAAGCTGGTGAGGTGGCAAGCACAAGTAGTGTCCCGCTGCCACCAGAAAGACAAACACAGGCCCGTCGTGCCCATAGTGCCCTTCCTACTGCATTCGCCAATCCTAATTGGGAACCCACCGCTTCTGCAGCGCCCGTACTTCCCCCATTCACATCCCCAACCAAATGCAGTCGGCTGCATGAGAGGCATTTTCTTTATGTCCTCCCGAGTACCCCTACCCAGCGAACGCCCCCAAAAAAGATATTGTGTCTGCAGCTAGCGCGGATATAGGCGTGACACCCGCTATTATTGTCCCTCCTGTCCTGACAATCCTGGTCTTTGCATTGGTGAATGTTTTGAACGCTACCATACACTAGTTGAGTATTAGCGTAGGGTACAGCATTGCACAGACTAGGCACACTTTCACAGGGTCTCCCAAGATGCCATCGCATTTTGAGAGACCCGAACCTGGAACCGGTTACAGTTATAAAAGTTAGTTACAAAAAAAGTGTAAAAAAAAAAAAAAATATATATATATATATAAAATAAAAAAAAATAGTTGTCGTTTTATTGTTCTCTCTCTCTCTATTCTCTCTATTGTTCTGCTCTTTTTTACTGTATTCTATTCTGCAATGTTTTATTGTTATTATGCTTTATCATGTTTGCTTTTCAGGTATGCAATTTTTTATACTTTACCGTTTACTGTGCTTTATTGTTAACCATTCTTTTGTCTTCAGGTACGCCATTCACAACTTTGAGTGGTTATACCAGAATGATGCCTGCAGGTTTAGGTATCATCTTGGTATCATTCTTTTCAGCCAGCGGTCGGCTTTCATGTAAAAGCAATCCTAGCGGCTAATTAGCCTCTAGACTGCTTTTACAAGCCGTGGGAGGGAATGCCCCCCCCCCCACCGTCTTCCGTGTTTTTCTCTGGCTCTCCTGTCTCAACAGGGAACCTGAGAATGCAGCCGGTGATTCAGCCAGCTGACCATAGAGCTGATCAGAGACCAGAGTGGCTCCAAACATCTCTATGGCCTAAGAAACCGGAAGCTGCGAGCATTTTATGACTTAGATTTCGCTGGATGTAAATAGCGCCATTGGGAAATTGGGGAAGCATTTTATCACACCGATCTTGGTGTGGTCAGATGCTTTGAGGGCAGAGGAGAGATCTAGGGTCTAATAGACCCCAATTTTTTCAAAAAAGAGTACCTGTCACTACCTATTGCTATCATAGGGGATATTTACATTCCCCGAGATAACAATAAAAATGATTAAAAAAAAAATAAAAATGAAAGGAACAGTTTAAAAATAAGATAAAAAAGCAAAAAAATAATAAAGAAAAAAAAAAAAAAAAAAAAAAGCACCCCTGTCGCCCCCTGCTCTCGCACTAAGGCGAACGCAAGCGGCGGTCTGGCGTCAAATGTAAACAGCAATTGCACCATGCATGTGAGGTATCACCGCGAAGGTTAGATCGAGGGCAGTAATTTTTGCAGTAGACCTCCTCTGTAAATCTAAAGTGGTAACCTGTAAAGGCTTTTAAAGGCTTTTAAAAATGTATTTATTTTGTTGCCACTGCACGTTTGTGCGCAATTGTAAAGCATGTCATGTTTGGTATCCATGTACTCGGCCTAAGATCATCTTTTTTATTTCATCAAACATTTGGGCAATATAGTGTGTTTTAGTGCATTAAAATTTAAAAAAGTGTGTTTTTTCCCCAAAAAATGCGTTTGAAAAATCGCTGCGCAAATACTGTGTGAAAAAAAAAAATGAAACACCCACCATTTTAATCTGTAGGGCATTTGCTTTAAAAAAATATATAATGTTTGGGGGTTCAAAGTAATTTTCTTGCAAAAAAAAAAAAACTTTTTCATGTAAACAATAAGTGTCAGAAAGGGCTTTGTCTTCAAGTGGTTAGAAGAGTGGGTGATGTGTGACATAAGCTTCTAAATGTTGTGCATAAAATGCCAGGACAGTTCAAAACCCCCCCAAATGACCCCATTTTGGAAAGTAGACACCCCAAGCTATTTGCTGAGAGGCATGTCGAGTCCATGGAATATTTTATATTGCGACACAAGTTGCGGGAAAGAGACAATTTTTTTTTTTTTGCACAAAATTGTCACTAAATGATATATTGCTCAAACATGCTATGGGAATATGTGAAATTATACCCCAAAATACATTCTGCTGCTTCTCCTGAGTACGGGGATACCACATGTGTGAGACTTTTTGGGAGCCTAGCCGCGTACGGAACCCCGAAAACCAAGCACCGCCTTCAGGCTTTCTAAGGGCGTGAATTTTTGATTTCTCTCTTGACTGCTTATCACAGTTTCGGAGACCATGGAATGCCCAGGTGGCACAAACCCCCCCCCAAATGACCCCATTTTGGAAAGTAGACACCCCAAGCTATTTGATGAGAGGTATAGTGAGTATTTTGCAGACCTCACTTTTTGTCACAAAGTTTTGAAAATTGAAAAAAGAAAAAAAAAAAAGTTTTTTCTTGTCTTTCTTCATTTTCAAAAACAAATGAGAGCTGCAAAATACTCACCATGCCTCTCAGCAAATAGCTTGGGGTGTCTACTTTCCAAAATGGGGTCATTTGGGGGGGTTTTGTGCCACCTGGGCATTCCATGGCCTCCGAAACTGTGATAGGCAGTGAAGAGTGAAATCAAAAATTTTCACCCTTAGAAATCCTGAAGGCGGTGATTGGTTTTCGGGGTCCCGTACACGGCTAGGCTCCCAAAAAGCCCCACACATGTGGTATCCCCGTACTCAGGAGAAGTAGCTAAATGTATTTTGGGGTGCAATTCCACATATGCCCATGGCCTGTGTGAGCAATATATCATTTAGTGACAACTTTGTGCAAAAAAAAAAAAAAAAAAGTGTCACTTTCCCGCAACTTGTGTCAAAATATAAAATATTCCATGGACTCAATATGCCTCTCTGGAAATAGCTTGGGGTGTCTACTTTCCAAAATGGGGTCATTTGGGGGGGTTTTGTGCCACCTGGGCATTCCATGGCCTCCGAAACTGTGATAGGCAGTAAAGAGTGAAATCATAAATTTACGCCCTTAGAAATCCTGAAGGCGGTGATTGGATTTCGGGGCCCCGTACGCGGCTAGGCTCCCAAAAAGTCCCACACATGTGGTATCCCCATATTCAGGAGAAGCAGCAGAATGTATTTTGGGGTGCAATTCCACATAGGCCCATGGCCTGTGTGAGCAATATATCATGTAGTGACAACTTTTTGTAAATATTTTTTTTTTTTTGTCATTATTCAATCACTTGGGACAAAAAAAATAAATATTCAATGGGTTCAACATGCCTCTCAGCAATTTCCTTGGGGTGTCTACTTTCCACAATGGGGTCATTTGGGGGGGTTTTGTACTGCCCTGCCATTTTAGCACCTCAAGAAATGACATAGGCAGTCATAAACTAAAAGCTGTGTAAATTACAGAAAATGTACCCTAGTTTGTAGACGCTATAACTTTTGCGCAAACCAATAAATATACGCTTATTGACATTTTTTTTACCAAAAACATGTGGCCGAATACATTTTGGCCTAAATGTATGACTAAAATTGAGTTTATTGGATTTTTTTTATAACAAAAAGTAGAAAATATCATTTTTTTTCAAAATTTTCGGTCTTTTTCCATTTATAGCGCAAAAAATAAAAACCGCAGAGGTGATCAAATACCATCAAAAGAAAGCTCTATTTGTGGGAAGAAAAGGACGCAAATTTTGTTTGGGTACAGCATTGCATGACTGCGCAATTAGCAGTTAAAGCGACGCAGTGCCAAATTGGAAAAAGACCTCTGGTCCTTAGGCAGCATAATGGTCCGGGGCTCAAGTGGTTAATGTAGTAAAATAAAGTTTGTATTTAAAATGGGTGTTGTTCATAACCTTGTTCTAGTTTTATAATTACTCGTATACCAGGCTTAAAGTCTGTTTTTTATATATGCCTCAAGTTCTATTTTAACTTACAACACTTGTACTTTACTGTGAGTCACTGAGGGTCTTTTTTCATCATGACTTGGTAGCAGCACACCAATCTATTAAATTACCATTTTTACAAATTTCAACAAAAAAAAGCCCATTTAACACCGCTTTCCTGTAAACTGCTGGTTCGTTACAAAGTTGAGAATTCCTTTCCCTTCCAGGTTTATAAATAAATGATAGGACTTTTAGTCCTACATCTTTAACAAAAGTATATTTTCAGTTCACGCTCTAAAAATTTCTTCCACTTTACTAAACTCAAAAAAGAGCAGACATGACAGATCAATGATGGAGATAACACAACAGAGGAAATATTTTAACCCAAGAAAGATATTTAATTAAATTCTCCCTTCCACCTACAATTATTTTCCCACAGAGCTGTCATTACCAATTAGGCACTGGCTGGTTACATTTTTGTCTTAAGCATTGTGTAACAATCAATGTGGAAGATGAAATTATGTTTACTCGTTAATCCATATCTAACTAGGTCCCTGGGGCTTCTGACTTAACTACAGCCACACTCAAAAATAGCCACAGGAAGTTCCCATCAAAAGAGGGAATGTTTTAGATTAGAGGGCCAGTAAAAAAGCATTGCAAATAAATAAAGCCTTCCTTTTGTCTTGATACAACAGGGCTGGCAAAGTGTCTATCTTGCTTGATTTAGAGTGTGATGAAAGTGGAAGAGTCTTCATGGGACTCTCATAGAATGAAAGCCATTGCAAAAATACCACTGTCACAACCAGCAATGGTTCTTGTTGTTTCAATATTTATAGTTCTAATATATTGCATTACACAGTACAATGAACCATTCACATCAGTTGCTGCCCCTGAATGAGGCTGCCCCAACACATACATCAAATGTAATAGGCAGAGGCATAACTAGAACCTTCAGTGGCCCAATGCAAGAAAACCATGAAGTACCCCCCTGATGCTAGGCCGGGCCCTTCCCTCCAAGCCCTGTGGCGGAACACCAGGGTCCAGTCACAAGTGCGACCTTTGAGACTCTGATACTGTAGTTCCGCCACTGGTATCAATAGTTTTTTTTATTTTTGTTATTTATTATTTTTTACCAATTCATTTTATTTTTATATAATTTTATTTGTTATTATTATTTTTTTAGGAGCCCTGTTGGTGGGCTTTGGCGAAATATTAGGGGTCCAAACAGACCTCTGATGTTTCACCTTTGAGACAGAGAAAAGCAGATTTAGGATAAAGCCCTCAGTCTCTATCTCTGCAGCCTCAGCTATACAGAATAACTGGACAGGAATAGCTCTGTACAGACACAGTGTAAACACAGTTTACTATGCTTCTGTTTTGAATGGACAGTACCGATCACTGACTCTGACCATTCAGAAAAGGAAGGGGCCAAAAAAATGACAGATTTACCAGCCCCTTCCCCACTCTCCATCCTGACAGCAGCCGGCAGGAGAGGGGAGGAGGGAAGCCAGAAGCTCTGTGGAGGGGTGCACGGGGCAGGAGAGCACACAGGAGGGCAGGAGGACCTGAATTGGAGGAGTGGAGGGGGCGGCATGTAGAGAAACTGATCCCCTCAATTTTCCTCCTGCTGCCACTGAATGCCTACAGGAAGGAGAGGAGGAGAAGTAGACTTTCAGCAGCTATAGGGGGAAAATGGAGGGGATCAGTTTCTCTACATGCCGCCTCTTCTATCCATGTGTACAGGGGGGCCACACAAGCCCCATAGAGCATGGGGCCAGGTTGCAATTGCAACCCCTGTAGTTACACTCCTGGTAATAGGTCGAAGAGAACGCCAAATGAGGAATCTATTGAAGTCCAAAGTCTTTATTGGTTACAACAAGCAGGTCAAAGGATATCCAATGCATTTCGGGGGCCACGCAATCCCCCTTCATCAGGGCTGAGTGAAATGGCAAAATGTTAATTGGACTCAACAATACTCCTAAACAGACTGATCTGAAGGTAGAGGATGTTATAGACAACAGTCAGTGCTCATATTCACAGCAAAAGTAGCAAACATTCTGCTGGACCCTGATGAAGAAGGATTATGTTGCCCCTGAAACACATTGGCTGTCTTTTGCCCTGCTTGTTGAATTGTTGACTTGGATTTTTCATTTGGTGCTCTCTTTGACCTTTTACACTCAGATGAATGTCCTCTTTTGGGGAATTCCCATCTTTGTGATATACTGCCATATACAGGTAATAATGACTTTGTCCACATTTGATAACCTGTAAAAAACTGTGTCCAGTGCCCCTCCACCATTACCACTCTTCCATAAAGGCCAGATTTGTGGAGTGCGCGACTAATAGTTGTCCTGTGGACAGATTCTCCCACATGAACTGTGGATCTCTGCAGCTTCTCCAGAGTTACCATGGACCTCTTGGCTGCTTCTCCGATTAATGCTCTCCTTGCCCGGCCTGTCAGTTTAGGTGGGCGGCCATGTCTTGGTAGGTTTGCAGTTGTGCCATACTCTTTCCATTTTCGAATGATGGATTGAACATTGCTCTGTGAGATGTTCAAAGCTTGGGATATTTTTTTATAAACTAACCCTGCTTTAAACTTCTCCACAACTTTATCCCTGACCTGTCTGTTGTGTTCCTTGACCTTCATGATGCTGTTTGTTCACTAAGGTTCTCTAACAAACCTCTGAGGGCTTCACAGAACAGCTGTGTTTATACTGAGATTAAATTACACACAGGTGGACTCTGTTTACTAATTAGGTGACTTCTGAAGGCATTTGGTTCCACTAGATATTAGTTAGGGTTATCAGAGTAAAGGGGGCTGGATACAAATGCATGCCACACTTTTCAGATGTTTATTTGTAAAAAAAATTGAAAACCATTTATCATTTTCCTTCCACTTCACATTTATGTGCCACTTTGTGTTGGTCTATCACATAAAATCCCAATAAAATACGTTTTTGGTTGTAACATGACAAAATGTGGAAAATTTCAATGGGTGTAAATACTTTTTCAAGGCACTGCATATTGGAGTAGCCTTATTTGCTAATCACATATACAGGTTATGCTCCCTGCTTTGCATTGCTACACAATGATTGTACCTTGCTTTCTCACAAGTCTATGGCAGGCCATATATGATTCATTCTTCTTTTCATTCAACCAGCGGGTTGAACTAAAAAAAAAAGGGTTTGATGCTCCCAGACAGTGTTGATAGAGGAATTGCTCCTGCATTTTTAATTGTATCCTTACAGCAGGGAGAGTTCAGCAATAATCAGTGTTGCTGGTTACAGCTGGTGACACTGATCGAGCGAAAAAAGCACAAAAGACATTGACTACCGTACAACCAGCCTGCTCATAGATGAATCAAAATTCAGCCGGTTCAACAGGGAATTTTGATCCATCTATGGATGGCTTAACAGTCAGTCAACTAAGTAAATACAATGCATTCCCTATGTATCTAAAGGCTTATCTCAACAGGGTTTAATATGCTGTAAAAAGAGAAATGCAGTGAGCCACTATAAACTCACTTAAGACTAGTGGATAAACTGCACATCCTTATATTTAACACACAACTGAAGTGAGAGGACAGAAACATCATCAGTAGGTAGAGTTTTTGGTGTAACTATTATTATATTATTATTATTATACAGAATTTATATAATGCTAACAGTTTGCCCAGCACTATACAATAAAGAGGGAGGCAGTATAATTGCATAACCATTCAAGACAAGAGAGTAATGCCCCATACAGCCCCATCAAGAGACATTTGCCAGTACAAAAAATAATGGCCGACATTCTGCCCATGTGTATGCCGGTTTGTCCTACAGAAGCCAGCCGTTCGCCCAGCTTCTGTCGGACGTGCATGGTGGAAAAACAGCAGCTGACCAACTCCCGATCAGTGTTCTCAGCCAATGACAGAGAGCGCTGATCGGAATGTTCTGTTCTGTCTCCCTGTCAGAACACAACAGCTCACCGGGGGGAGATCGCTGAACTAACCTCGCATGGGGCCTACTCACGAAAGCTTACAATCGAAAAGGGATAGCCAAGTGATATAAACAGTAAGAACTGTGAGGGGATTAGCTGATAAAATAAAGGTTCCGTTTTTATGTGGAGCTGGCATAGGCTTTTTAAAGAAATTTGTTTTCTAGGATCATCCAAAGGCAGACAGAGTATTATTATTATTATACAGGATTTATATAGTGCCAACAGTTTACGCAGCGTTTTACAATATAAAAAGGAGACAATACAGTTATAATACAATAAAATACAAGAGGATTAGAGTTCCCTGCTCAGAAGAGCTTACAATCTAATAGGGTGGGGCAGGTGATACAAAAGGTTGTAACTGTGGGGAATGAGCTGATGGAAGTGGTAGAAGTATAGTTGGAGACATGATAGGTTTTCCTGAAGAGATGAGTTTTTAGGGATCGCCTAAAGATAGCAAGAGTAGGGGATAGCTGGACCGGTGGAAGTAGCGAGTTCCAAAGGATGGGAGAGGCTCTGGAGAAATCCTGGAGATGCGCATGGGAGGAGGAGACGAGAGAGCTTGAGAGTAGGAGGTCTTGAGAAGAGTGGAGAGGACAATTTGGATGATATTTGGAGACAAGATTGGTGATGTAGCTCGGGGCAGAGTTGTGAATGACTTTGTATGTTGTGGTTAGTATTTTTGAATTTAGTTCGCTGGGCGATTTGGAGCCAGTGTAGGGATTGGAGGAGAGGGTTGGCAGACACTGAGCGGTTGGTAAGGTGGATAAGTCTGGCAGCAGCATTCATGATAGACTAAAGAGTAGGAGACAGATTGGGGTAGGGAGTTCCAAACTTAGGAGAAGTCCTTTAAGTGATCAAGAAGGAGGTGATGATGGAGCTAGAAAGCAGGAGATCTTGGGATGAGTGAAGAGGACAGCTTGGGTGATATTTTGAGACTAGGTTAGCGATGTAGCTTGGGGCAGAGATGTGAATGGCTTTGGATGTCGTTGTTAGTATTTTCAATGTTATTCATTAGGTGAGAGGAAGCCAATGGAAGGGAATGGAAGGTGTACACTGAGCAGTTGGTAAAGTGGATGAGTCTGGCATTCCTGATAGAATGAAAGAAGGATAGCCTGTCTAGTGGTATGCCAATCAGGAGTTAGTTGCAATAGTTGAGGAGAGAGACAGAGAGATAACAATGGACTGAATTGGTCACTTTGTGGTGCTGCTATATTGTTGGGAAGGGGCACATTTTGAAAACATTACAGTGTGGACGGTGTTTGGATGTGGGGCCAGTAGGAGAGGGCCATAGTCAAGGATTAAACCTAGCACCCTAGCATGAGAGGGGGGACTGAAAGGTGTGTTATTGATCTGGGTAGAAAAGTGGGGCGGGGGGGTGTGGAGGTGGGTGAGGGGGAATAAGAAAAAAGGAAAAGAA
This sequence comes from Lithobates septentrionalis, assembly GCA_037952835.1. Classification (NCBI taxonomy): domain Eukaryota; kingdom Metazoa; phylum Chordata; class Amphibia; order Anura; family Ranidae; genus Lithobates; species Lithobates septentrionalis. Next base: position 403,500 of record JBBDGP010000653.1, on the reverse strand, counting down.
GAAGAAGGAAGAGACCATACAGTATCTCACACAAGTGAGTACACCTCTCACATTTTTGTAAATATTTTATTATATCTTTTCATGTGACAACACTGAAGAAATTACACTTTGCTACAATGTAAAGTAGTGAGTGTACAGCTTGTATAACAATGTAAATTTGCTGTCCCCTCAATATAACTCAACACACAGCCATTAATGTCTAAACTTCTGGCAACAAAAGTGAGTACACCTTTAGTGAAAATGTCCAAATTGGGCCCAATTAGCCATTTTCCCTCCCCGGTGTCATGTGACTCGTTAGTGTTACAAGGTCTCAGGTGTGAATGGGGAGCAGGTGTGTTAAATTTGCTGCTATCGTTCCCACTCTCTCATACTGGTCACTGGAAGTTCAACATGGCACCTCGTGGCAAAGAACTCTCTGAGGATCTGAAAAAAAAAGAATTGTTGCTCTACATAAAGATGGGATAGGCTATAAGAAGATTGCCAAGACCCTGAAACTGAGCTGCAGCACGGTGGCCAAGACCATACAGCGGTTTAACAGGACAGGTTCCACTCAGAACAGGCCTCTCCATGGTCGACCAAAGAAGTTGAGTGCAAGTGCTCAGTGTCATATCCAGAGGTTGTCTTTGGGAAATAGACGTATGAGTGCTGCCAGCATTGTTGAAGCGGTTGAAGGGGTGAGCGGCCAGCATGTCAGTGCTTAGATCATACGCCACACACTGCATCAAATTGGTCTGCATGACTGTTGTCCCAGAAGTAAACCTCTTCTAAAGATGATGCACAAGAAACCCCACAAACTGTTTTCTGAAGACAAGCAGACTAAGGACATGGATTACTGGTACCATGTCCTGTGGTCTGATGAGACCAAGATAAACTTATTTGGTTCAGATGGTGTCAAGCATGTGTGGCGGCAACCAGGTGAGGAGTACAAAGACAAGTGTGTGTTGCCTACAGTCAAATATAGTTGTGGGAGTGTCATGGTCTGGGGCTGCATGAGTGTTGCTGGCACTGGGGATCTACAGTTCATTGAGGGAACCATAAATGCCAACATGTACTGTGGTATACTGAAGCAGAGCATGATCCCCTCACTTTGAAGACTGGGGCGCAGGGCAGTATTCAAACATGATAATGACCCCAAACACACCTCCAAGACGATCACTGCCTTGCTAAAGAAGCTGAGGGTAAAGGTGATTGACTGGCCAAGTATGTCTCCAGACCTAAAACCTATTGAGCATCTGTGGGGCATCCTCAAAGGGAAGGTGGAGGAGCGCAAGGTCTCTAACATCCACCAGCTCTGTGATGTCTTAATGGAGGAGTGGCAACCTGTGAAGCCCTGGTGTACTCCATGCCCAAGAGGTTTAAGGCAGTGCTGGAAAATAATGGTGGCCACACAAAATATTGACACTTTGGGCCCAAATTGGACATTTTCACTTAGGGGTGTACTCACTTTTGATGCCAGCGTTTTAGACATTAATGGCTGTGTGCTGAGTTGTTTTGAGGGGACAGCAAATTTACACTGTTATAGAAGCTGTACACTCACTACTTTTTATTGTAGCAAATTGTCCTTTCTTCAGAGTTGTCACATGAAAAGATATAGTAAAATATTTACAAAAATGTGAGGGGTGTACTCACTTGTGTGAGATACTGTATGTCTCTTTTGCACAAAAACTTATTTGGCTGTCTGCTAGCAATTTGTTTTGTGTGTACACTGCCCGTGGTGCATATACTGTACATTGTACACTCTTGATCCAATGTAACTCTTGGTCCATCTGTAAGACGCTGAGAGTGGAGTCAGGAGCTGGTTTAATGTAATTCCAGCATGCAAGCGCAGGAGTTACGTCTTTAGTAGCCTTCCAAGGTGGAAGACGCCGGTCCGGATAAAGCTGAGGAAAGAAGGTAGCAGCAGTGGCAATGAAAAATAGAACATATAGCTATCAGTGCTAAAACACAGAAAGGCCAGATGGAAGTCTGCCATAATGTGCAAGAGCTTCTGTGACTGTCTTCATTCAGTTATGTTTTTCCGTTTTAATAAACAGTAGAGCAATATGAAAGCCTCAAACATTGCTATAAGGCAGGGGTCTCCAAACCCCAGCCTGTTGGCCACACCCAGCCCACTTGTATGTTTTCTATGGCCCACTGCTCACTCAGATACTGCCAACACTGCAGACACAGCACTGCTGGTCTGTCTGCTTTTCTAAACCCCAGGTGTTCTTGGCAGCAATTCCTGGCAAACAACAGACAAAGCCGTTTCCCCTATACCTCTGCCATGTTGTGCTATGGATTGGTTGCGAAGATTGCCGGCATTCTAGCAACCAATGACGTCATCGGTGCAGCACCTCAATCGGTGCAGCATATTCAATATTGAATATTTTCAAACTGCTTGATACCTGGCTATGCACCCACCGATCTAAGTGATTGAACCAGGAACACCATATCTAACCATTTTGGTTCACCTAATTGGTGCCAACGCGAATTTCTCCAGGTGCAGCTTTTGGCCATTTGCGGCCCCTCCCCTCCCCTGCACATATGTGGGGGGTATATAGGCGTGATCCCTCGTAAGGCACATCTGGTCTGCCACCCTTCCTCTGGGGAGTTGGCCCGACACGGGGGAGACAGAGGACATAGGAGGAACTACATTACCTTAAATATCTTGTATTGCCAGGAACCTTGTGATAGCGGACAACCCATCCTCTGAAGAAGACCCAGCGAGGGTCGAAACGCGTCAGAATTTAACAATTCCTGTTGTCCCATATATTGTATTGTACATTGTTTTTATTCCTAGGCACTGTCTTTTGCTATACTTTGGGGATTATACCCTTAAGGACACTTTGGTTGTCTCATAACACATTGCAATTTGTACTGTTCCTAGATACGGGTATTGTCCATTCTAACTTTTATGATGCACACAGTTCATGTCCTGACTTGAACAGTCAGAATTAATTTACTCATTTTTATTATATATTTTTTGTACCAATAAAATTAATCCTTTTTTGACCACTTCTACTGAATTTTATTGGCTGCCTTAAAGCCCCGATAGGGGGTCTTTCGTAGTTTTTTAATGAATGATATTGATTGAAGATGATGATGATGATGAATTAGTTTGCAGTACGATGAAGGTATGTAATGAAGATAAAGACTGCACAGCAAAGCAAAGGATTTACAGCTCCTTGGGTGGCGCCTCCTTCTCAGGCACTTCAGGAGGAGCTGTATCTTCTGACAGGTCTTCTTCTGGTGGGGTTTCCTGCTTGCTTTTCTTCATAGGTTTGAGGAACATTGTGATGGGAAGCTGCTGTCGTTGTTTTTTCATGGTGACGAGGAGGGTTTTAGATGTCTGAATGGCAGCGTCAATACCACTATTAACTTTGAGGGATGAACCGTATAGGGACTGTTATGATGCGGGAATACTGGGCTGCATCTGACGGAGATGTGTCACAGGGCACGTTTTCATCTATGGTTGCTTTGTGTTCTCTCTACAGTACTAAAAAATGTACACAGTTCAAATCCACGAACGACTGAGGCCGCAAACTCTGAACCGAGATTTTGAGGGGGTCGACTGTATTTTGAAATATGCAAAACTTTATCATTTAACTATCAACGTGGTCTAAAGGAAACAAATTAACTACAATAAATCAGAGAAGCCACTTACGTCTTTAACGGGAATTATGTACAGAGTATTGTCATCTCTTTCCTCTTTCTAAGAAATACATTATTAACATAGCTAGACAGTGAAATGATGCCTACAATCTCCATGCTGTACTTGACAATGGAATATTACCAGATTATTGCTGCTTCATCTGGCAATGTGTAACATTTTCTATTTCCTAACATGCCCCTGTAGTCATGTTTGCTGTTATCAGTTTCTCATCAACATTCCATACTGAGAGGATTCTAAAAAGCTTAAAGCAGTATTAAACCCAAAAGTAAACATTTGTTATATTGCAGGTTACAAATTTTTTTACATTTGTTTTCTTTTTCAAGGCTTTCTTTCTTCTAATTTCATCCGGTGATCCTGCCACTAATGCCGCATACACACGAGCGGACTTTACGTCAGACTTTGCCCGGCGGACGGGATTTCGTCTGACAATTCGATCGTGTGTGGGCTCCAGCGGACTTTGTTTCCTCAAAAGTTGGACGGACTTAGATTTGAAACATGTTTTAAATCAATCCGTCGAAATCGAGTCCGGTCGAAAAGTCCGCTCATCTGTATGCTAGTTCGACGGACATAAAGCCACGCTAGGGCAGCTATTGGGTACTGGCTATCAACTTCCTTGTTTTAGTCCGGTCGTACGTCATCACGTACGAATTCAACGGACTTTGGTGGATTGCGTGTAGGCAAGTCCGTTCATTCAGAAAGTCTGTCGTAAAGTCCGTCGAAAAGTCCGCCGGGCAAAGTCTGCCGTAAAGTCCGCTCGTGTGTACGCGGCATTAGGCTGTTGCTTTTCAAAAGAGCCAGCTCTCTTGAATATGTATCAGTTACAGGAATGAGATCAACCATTCAGCACTGACAGACCTTTTTACCCAAAAGAAAAAATACTGTTTGCTGTAACTGCCTATAAAGTGTGGAATTTGGCTTCAATTAGTTAGTGTATCTAAATCTTTGACTACATCTAACACCCCCCCCCCCCCCCTTCCCCTAGACTGACAATGCTGCTATCCAAAGATGCCCCCTGTGCTTACCTCCCAAACTTTTGAGATGGGAATGAGGGACACCTATCAGCAAAAGTATGCTGGCATAGGACACACCTTTGCCACACCCCCTTAAAGGAGAATTGTACAAAAAAACAAGATTGGTTAAACCCACAAGTGCTTTTTTTTTTACCACTACTATTCCTTTATATTGGCTTTTGGAATTTACAAATGCAGCAATTTAGAAATCAGATGAAAGGTTTAGCACTGGAAAACACTTTTTGATAGATAAAAAGTGTATTTTATATACATCTATATAGATCAGACCGAAATGAGGGACAAATGAGGAGGAATGAGGAACAGAGGACATTGCTCAAAATCAGGGACAGTCCCTTGAAATCAGGGACAGTTGGGAGCTATGCCTGTTGCTCCTTCATTCAGAGTGGAGGCACTCAAATACAGGAGGTGTGTTACTGGCCAGATCACCAGGTGAAAACAAAGGGGAAAAAGCCTAAAAAAAAAAAAAAAAAAAGAAAACCAATGCAACAACCACATCTAAAGATTGGTAAACGGCAATATATTACATTTTCGGGTTTTGCGTTTAATACCACTTTAATAAAAAACGCTTCTGTTATGGTGTTCAAAATATTGAGGAACTTTTCCAGAAGAAACTGAAAACTATATATGCACATTTGTTTTCTTAATCCATTGACTGAAGTTTAACATTTTTGGCACAGGTTACAAAACAGTAGCTCAGGAGCTTGAGAGTAGCACTGTGTTTCTGCATCAATGCTCATTTTTAGAATGTCCTGGGGTTCTAGGGGCACTATCTGAATGGAGCTGGTTGTTTTCCCTGGGTTCATTGTGTTGTCTTCAATATGGTTCCACAATTGCAGAAATATAGCAATTAAAAAGTATAAGTAAAATAAAAATTGACATTTATACCAATCAGCCATAACTTTATGCCACCAAAACAGCACCTTTTGTCATCAAAACAGCCCTGACCCATCGAGAAATGGACTCAACTAAACCTCTGAAGGTATGTTGTGGTATCTGGCACCAAGCATCAGTAGCAGATCCCATTAGGTCCTGTAAGTTGTGAGGTGGGGCCTTACGTGAATTAGACTTGTTTCTCCATCACATTAACTGGATTGAGATCTGGAGAATTCAGAGGCCAAGTCAACACCTCAAATTTGTTATTGTTTTCCTCAAACCATTCTTGAAATACTTTTGCATTGTGGCAGGACAAATTATCCTACTGAAAGAAGCCACTGCCATCAGGGAATACCGCTTTCATGAAGGGGTGTAGTTGGTAGGCAATAGGATGGGTGAACGGTTCAGCCCGAGCATAAGTTCGGGCCGAACTTTGGTTGTTCGGATGTTCTGCGAACACCGAACAATATGCGGTGTTCTGGGGAAATTCGAAAGCCGCTGGAACACCGTTAAAGTCTATGGGACATTAACATGAAAAATCAAAAGTGCTCATTTTAAAGGCTTTGCAAGTTATGCAAGTTATTGTCATAAAAAGTGTTTGGAGACCCGGATCCTGCCCCAGGGGACATGGATCAATGCAAAAAAAAATTTCGGCCTTTTTTTGGGAGCAGTAATTTTTTTAATGCTTGAAGTGAAACAATAAAAATGAAATATTACTTTAAATATCGTGCCTGGGGGGTGTCTATAGTATGCCTGTAAAGGCATACTATAGACACCCCCCAGGCACGATCTGGTATGGATTTTGGGGGGGACACCTACGCCATTTTTTTTTAAATTTGGCACAGGGTTTCCCTTAATTTCCATATCAGATCCAAAGGGCCTGGTATGAATTTTAGGGGACCCTCATGCAATATTTTTTTACAATTTTGGTTCGGGGTTCCCCTTAATATTCATACCAGACCCAAAAGGCCTAGTAATGGACTGAGGGGGGGATCCCATGCTCTTTTTTTTCAATGAGTTTTATCTATATTGTCGAGACCCGACAATTCATTATACCCACGAGTAGTTTTAAATGACATTTTTTCCTTTAGAAATGTCATTTTGCTGCAGTACTGTTGTAAAGACGGGAAAACTGCGCCACTTTACAGGCATACTATAGAAACCCCACAGGCACGATATTTAAAGGAATATTTCATTTTTATTGTTTCACTTCAAGCAATAAAAAAATCACTGCTCCTGAACAAACAGACCTTTTTAAAACATTTTTTTGCATTGATACATGTCCCCTGGGGCAGGACCCGGGTCCCCAAACACTTTTTATGACAATAACTTGCATATAAGCCTTTAAAATGAGCACTTTTGGCCTTTTTTGCGGGCGATAAAACATCTCTACTCCAACCCTTCTTCTCAGGTCAGGACCCCTTTTGCACTCTCAACATCATTTACAGTATTGAACGGCACTAGACAGGGATGCCCGCTATCACCCTTATTATTTGCGCTATGTGTAGAACCCCTGGCGGCATCCATTAGAAATAACTTAGACATACGGGGGATAGCGGTTAGAGACAGAGAATTTAAAATTTCCCTCTATGCCGATGACATAATTCTCACCCTGGCTCAACCCCACATTACCCTCCCGAATCTACATGCTGAATTAGACCGATTCCGCGCCATCTCAGGATACAAAATTAATGCCTCAAAATCAGAAGCACTACCCATTAACATCCCTGGGGCTGAGAGTACACTTTTAAAATCCAACTTTCATTATAATTGGAAAACAACTGCCCTGAAATACCTAGGGACCCATATCACCCCAAAATTTAATACTTTATATTAAGAAAATTTTCCTCCTCTTTTTAGCACAATTAGATCCTTACTACTTCACTGGAAAAACCATCATATCTCCCTACTAGGACGAATTGCCTCTATTAAAATGACCATTCTCCCGAAGCTCCTATATCTTTTCCAAACACTCCCCATACCTATACCACTTAAACACCTGAAAAAGCTTCAGTCAGATTTACTTCATTTCGTATGGAATTATAAAAGGCACAGGATCCCAAAAACGGTGTTGATGGCAGTGAGAGGGGCCTTGCTTTCCCGAATATCATTAAATACTATCAAGCTGCACAATTAAGAGCTGTGGCTTCATGGTTTACTCAAAAATCATACAATAAGTGGACAGAGATTGAAAAATTATGGCTAGCTCCAATACACCCAAATAATCTATTATGGAATGCAAATGCGGATGTGGCCCCAGAACGTCTTCTGGGCCCCATGTCCCTGTTAAGGCAGACTTGGCGCACACTGGCTCATTCTAATAAACTGATCTCGGAAAGATCGACTCTAACCTCCTTTGTTTGTAACCCCAAAGTGCCAGATAGCCTCACTCACCAGATGTCACATCCTTGGTCCTCTAGGAACTTATTCCACTTTGGAAGTATAGTGGATCCCAAAACCCGTAAGCTGCTGTCCTTCTCAGATTTGCAGACCAAACACGATTTACCGAGACAAGCATTCTATGGGTATCTACAAATACGACATTATGCACTAACCATAGCCCCAAACCTGCAATTCTCTCCTTCATCCTTGTTTGAAACCATAATTCTAGCAGGTAACTCGCAGAAGGGTCTCATATCAGGAATCTATAAGATTCTGAATGCCATCTCCCTAGAAGAGCAAGGTAAACATTATTACATGCTCAAATGGGAGAAGATCCTTAATGAAAAACTCACATTAGCACAGTGGCAGGCAATATGGAACCAGACAGCAAAGAGTTCAATGTGTACACTATATAAAGAAAATTCATATAAAATTCTCTACTTCTGGTACCTGACTCCAGATGTGCTTCACACAATTTTCCCTACTAGCTCAGATAAATGCTGGCGCTGCCAGGAAGCAAAAGGCACTTATACACGTCTATTGGACTTGCCCACTAATTACTCCGTACTGGGAGATGGTCCGACACCTCCTTTCCCGCCTTTTAGACGTCGAAGTTCAAGCGTCCCCAAAATTCTTCCTATTAGGCTTATCACCACTAAAGCTCTGTAAACCATACAAGAAATTAGTGCGACATATACTCACTGCAGCACGCTGCCTCATAGCCCTAAATTGGAAACGTAGTACTCCACCCTCTGCTGAAGATCTTTATTCTAGAATTAAAGATGTTGAACTGATGGAGAAAATGACGGCTAGAATACAAGACAGGCTGGAGTCACATAACAGGGTATGGGAGCTGTGGCATCTCCGGGAGGACCCACCATGACCAGGTAATAAAACTAACCAGAAGGCTCATCTTCTCTTTTCTCTCCTTTCTTTTCTTTCCTCCTATCTCCCTCCCAACTCCCTTATACCATAGGTTCGTATTACTTTGTTTTTTTTTTGTGTTTTTTTTCTTTTCCAGTCGAAGAGACTGGGATACAATTCAGTAACTGAACTAACGTTTTATATTTGCTTTTCTGTATAACAAGGAACTATTACCAGTTAAATCATATAGAACATAAGTTTAATACTACAAGTGGATATACTGGACAATGTTTGTGATTCTCCATGTTCCTTTATCTTGTATCACCAAAACATATAATAAAAAATTGTTATTTGAAAAAAAAAAAAAGAGCACTTTTGATTATTCTTATTCTTGTCCCATAGACTTTAACAGTGTTCGTGTGTTCTGCTGAATTTTTTGCCTGTTCGGTATATTCTGGTGCGAACCGAACCGGGGGGTGTTCGGCACATCCCTATTGCTGAGTAGTGTGGCTGCAGAATGAGGGGGGTGTGGTTTATGTTGTAGTAAAATTCAGTTAGACTTTTCTCTTCAATAGAAAGGAATTTCACAAATGTAATAACTCTTTAGTGTTTTGTGTAGGGGGTTGTACTAATGGGGGATTTTTTTGCCGATCCAGGAGTTCTGCTTTTAGCACAAATATATAGAAAACATCTCACATCTCCCTCAAACTCATCAGCATAAAACAAGCTCAGATTTTTAACAGATCATGGCTAGAAATACAGCCTGCACTCTGGATCTTATGGTATTGTTTACATCTCGCTGCCTACATGTACCAGGCCACTGCACATCAATTCAATACTTCCGCTGTTCTAAGATACTAGTTCCTATCTTACAGTTATATCCAAACTGGGCCCTTCTGTTTGACCTGTATCGTCTCCCCCTGGGACCGGACTGATGCAATGACTTATAAGTGCAAAGTGCTGGTACATGTAAGGCTGTCCTTGGCTCCTCAGTGTCCTCTCCCTTCCTGTATGGTAATACTATCCTGAGCTTCTCTTCTCTCCTGGTATTCTGTCAACTGCACTGATCCCACTTGTTTGCAAGTAAGCTGGAATTACATCACCTCGGTGCCTCCGGAGGAAGCTACAATGTGAAACATTCAGCATAGAGCACCGAGAAAAAGTCCCATTTCCTTTTTCCTTTTTGTGTATACTCACCTGTTCAAATGCTTGGCAACACAAATTTCTAATCAGCCAATCACATGGCAGCAACTCAGTACATTTAGGCAACTAGACATGTTGTAGACGACTTGCTGAAGTTCAAACTTAGCATCAGAATGGGGAAGAAAGGGGATTTAAGTGACTTTGAACGTGGCATGGTTGTTGGTGCCAGACGGGCTGGTCTGAGTATTTCAAAAACTGCTGATCTACTGGGATTTTCAAGCACAACTATCTCTAGGGTTTACAGAGAATGGTCCGAAAAAGAGAAAATATCCAGTGAGCGGCAGTTGTGTTGAGGAAAATACCTTGTTGCTGTCAGAGGTCAGAGGAGAATGGACAGACTGGTTTAAGATGATAGAAAGGCAACAGTAACTCAAATAACCACTCATTACAACCAAGGTATGCAGAATACCATCTCTGAATACACAACACATTGAACATTGAGGCAGATGGGCTACAGCAGCAGAAGACCACACCGGGTGCCACTCCTGTTAGCTAAGAACAGGAAACTGAGGCTACAATTCTCACAGGCTTACCAAAATTGGACAATAGAAGACTGGGAAAACGTTGCCTGGTCTGATGAGTCTCGATTTCAATTGCGACATTCAGATGGTAGGTTCAGAAATTGGTATAAACAACATGAAAGCATGGATCCATCCTGCCTTGTATCAACGGTTCAGGCTGGTGGTGATGTAATGGTGTGGGGGATATTTTCTTGGCACACTTTGGGCCCTTTAGTACCAACTGAAAATTGTTTAAATGCCACGGGCTACCTGAGTATTGTTGCTGACCATGTCCATCCCTTTATGGCTACAGTGTGCACATCTTCTGATGGCTCCTTCCAGCAGGATAATGTACCATGTCACAAAGCTCCAATCATCTCACCACTGGTTTCTTGAACATGACAATGAGGTCACTGTACTCCAATGGCCTCCACAGTCACCAGATCTCAATCCAATAGAGCAACTTTGGCATGTGGTGGAATGGGTGATTCGCCTAATGGATGTGCAGCTGACAAATCTGCAGCAACTGCGTAATGATATCGAGTCAATATGGACCAAAATGTCTGAGGAATGTTTCCAACACCTTGTAGAATCTATACCATGAATAATTAAGGCATTTCTGAAGGCAAAGGGGGTCCAACCCAGGACTAGCGAGAAGTACCTAATAAAGTGGCAGGAAAGTGTTTATACTGAATTGTGAGGGATGTGGTGCATAGTATATCCTTCATCAAATCTCTGTTTAACCGATTTGCGCCCGCTGTATAGACAAATGATGGCGGGTGGGATCCCCTCTTGTCTTGGGCCGATGTCATATGGCATTGCCCAGTCTCATCGTGATTGCACACCCCCAGGTCGATGCAACGTGGCAATCGCGCTGTGTCCCTGGTGCATGGCGCAACCCTGATCTCAGTAAAGAGCTGATTACGTGGCTCTTTAACGTTGTGATCGGCTGTGTCAAATTACAGCCAATCACATGTAGACACAGAAGAGCCAGTAATCGGCTCTCCTCATCTCACACTGACAGAGTGTGAGGAGAGGAAAGCTGATTAGTGGCATCTCCTCCCAGGGGAGATCTGTACAGATAATCACTGCCCTGATTATCAGTGCATCCCCAACAGTGCCCAGAAGTGACGCCAGTCTGTGCCCAGCAGTGACGCAAGTCTGTGCCCATCAGTGACACCAAACTGTGCCCATCAGTGACTCCAATCGGTACCCATCAGGGATGCCAATTTGTGGGCATCAGTGAGGCCATTCCTCGCTCATCAGTGATGCAAGTCAGTGCTGTCTTTCAGTGCCCATCAGTGCCACCCATCAGTGCCCATTAGCGCCACCTATCAGTGCTTATCAGTGCTGCATATTAGTGCCCTTCATCAGTGCCCTTCAGTGCCGCCTCAGCAGTGCCCATCAGTGTAGCCTCATCAGTGAACATCAGTGAAGGAGAAAAATGAATAGAGAGGGTTGCCTCGATCAGTTAGATCTAGAGGTAGGGACGGGTACCATCATCCTTTGAAGTGAACTATTGGAGAAAAAGACCTGGGGCTGCTCCAAGCATGTCCCTGGTTTAGAAAGGAATTAGGACTATCACACTACCCATAGATAAAGCAGGGGATTGTAATAAAATTAACAATTTATTTAAGAAAAAGACATGATTAAAAGCAATTGTACATAAATTGTTAAACAGGTAATTACAACTGTACATGGTAAGAACAAATGGTTCCAAAGGAACAGATGAACCCCATGGGTAGTAAGGGGAGATGAGATGTATGTCTTGACGTGGTCCTCTACATGTTTCGCGACTGTAGACTCTTCCTCAGGAGGAGTCAATTACACCATCTATAAGGTAAGTACATTCTCATAGTTACATATTCAAAAATCATTTAAATATTTAATGACAAAAAAATGAAAATAAACAAAACTATATACATGAGAACACACATAGTATGAATGTTGAAGTTCCTATTTGTTCGTGTGTTGCTTACCAATGGGGACCAGCGAAGCACAAAGCAGCACCTATTGAGGCACCCAAAGGTAATTCCCCCACGGCGGACATGGGAGACACTTGAGGGCGTGGATTTCCTATTTTTAAAGAAAAGGAATAAAATAGAGTAATAATATATAAAAGTAGTCACCCGTAGGCAGCTACAACAAAGTGATAGTCCATTGGAAACAGGGTGGGGAACCATAGATAGAAGATAAAGGATAATAAAAAATGAAGAATAGGGAATAAATAAATGAAGGGAAGCGGGGCGGGGGGGGGGAGCAGGGGAAAGAAGGTGGGAAGAGAAAGTAAAGGGAAGAAAAGGGGAAAAAAGAAAAGAGGGGGGGGCAGAGATAAGTAGAGGAGGAAAGAAAAGAAGGAGGGGAGGAGGAAGGAGGGGGAAAGGAGGAAAGAAAAGTGGGGGAGGGGGGGAAAGAGGAGAAGGAGAGCGTAGGGGGGGGGGGTGGTGGTGGGAAGAGGAGAATAAGGGGGGAAAAAAGGGGGGTAGGAGAGGGAGGGGGAGGAAGGTAAAAGAAAGGGGGAGGGGGGAGGGAGACCAGAGAGAAGGGAGAAAAAATGAGAGAAAAACAGGGGAAGAAAAAAAGGAAAATTAGGAATGGAAAGACCAAAAGAGAAAGAATGAGGAAAAAAGTGGAAGGGGGGTATTGTGGAGGGACAAGTTTGGGGGGGGGGGGGGGGGAAGAAAAGTGGAGTACAAGAAGGACCGAGATAGAGGAGAAGGGGAATTAGTAAATGGTCCAAACCCACCTAATATTTTAATATAGTGTATAAAAACCCAGGGGCAAAGGGCTGATGGCAGTATCATTCCATCAGTGCAAGGCTATATATTCTGTTAGGTAGAGGCTCTATTCAATATTCAATATTCCAGATGGATCTAATGATAGCCAAATCAGAGCCTCTGGAAAAATAATAAACATATATATATTCATGAGAGCAGGGCTTGTGCACCAAACTGAGCACTTCATCCAGAAGCACGGAGTAGTATGTGTGGGGTTTTGAGTCTGCAGCAGCAACCCTCACCACTTGGGAGGGGCTGCCGATAAGTATGCAGACTTCCCATCACAGTAGGTAGTTAGGGTGATAAAGTGAACCTTACCATGAGTAGCCTTGAGTCCCGAGTGCCCCCGGGTTACAGCCGTCTAGATGAAGACCGATGTAAGCGCCTTTCTAAACCAGGGGCATGCTTAAGCAGCCCGAGGTGTTTTCTTCAAGGAGGAAAATTAGTTATTTACAACATTTTCAGATTTTTTTTTTTTTTTATATTTTCGTCCTTATTTCGTTTTTTTTAGCAAATTATAAAAAACCCAGCGGTAAAACAAGTCCTTCTACATAAGTTGTACATGTTTATGAGCTCCTCTAGCAAGTGCAGTGGTGTCACGGGTCCTTCCTCTTGCTGTCTGGAGGTGGTTATTCCTCACAGCAGGACTAAAAATGGCAGTCATGTAATGACATGTGATTTTCATTTCGTGCTGCAATACTGTGTGCTCCCCTGGGCTGGTATGATGACAGACCCATCCCAAGGGAAGGGTTCATGACATCCTGGCATCACAGGAACTCAGATGAATGATGCTGGCTGTCATTCAACCCAGAAGAGCAGCAACATATTGTGGCAAGAAAGACTTAATGTGAAGGACAAAGATGGATTGAAAGTAGCTATTACAGCAGTGGTGGCCGCTCCATTAGGGGCGCCTCCCCCCTAATCCATGCGCCCGGGTCCTAATCTACATGCAGGGCACCAGAAGCATGGATTTCAATGTTTTTTTGTTTTTTTTGAAGCACATGATTAGAGCCTGAGGCTCTAATTGGCTTAAAAAAAGGGTGAGCCCACCCAGTTGTGTGACATTAGCGAATGAAGATTCGCTAATGTCTTCCTGCTTCTCCTCCCGGCCAATCAGGAAGGACTCCCAGTCAATTGGGTTTAAGGACACACTTCCTGTTTGACCAGGAGGAGAAGCAACGGCCCTGGCTATTCCCTCGGCAAGCTGGAGCGAGGAGCAGCATTGGCCTTCTAAGGTAAGGCCACTGATTGCCACCGTCCATCTCACGCGCAGGGGGGGGGGGCACTGATTGCTGCCGTCCGTCTCCCGCAAGGGGGGGGGGGCACTGATTGTCGCCTTCCATCTCCCGCGCAAAAAAATATTGAGCACCAGCCACCACTGTATTACAGTAACAGTGACCATCATTCTGGGTCTGAGCGTGCTTCAGTTATGTCCAGGCACCCCTAGGTGCACTTTTTACCTACTAACATATTTCTTTCTTTTTAAGGGACAGAGGCTTTTACAAGTATATGCTGCAATAATTTTTAAAAACATTTTTCCTATTTCGTCTTTCAAAATCAAAAATAAGAAAAGCAATAATGAAGCACAAAATTCAGCTTAGAAAGCAACAACTCGAAATGTACTATGTTATGTGTGTTGCTGATGACTTAACATGGAATAACAAATGATGGCTTATGGCTTCAAGCTAAACCACCATTACATATTTTAAGTGAACTTAAAAGGGAAATTTGGCTGAGGAGAAACAGCATACAAGTAATGTATTGCTTTGAAATACAAGCTTTGTGGAGCAATATTGAAAACAAAATTCAGCAGCAATGGGTTTAAAATCTAAATGGTTTAGAGCAGTCTTCCTAAGCCTTTTTTTTACCATAGAGTAATCCATTAAATTATTTTCAGGTCTCAGAAAACCTCTGCTATAAATTATATCCAAAGCTCTTGGTACATTATTGTGATTAATACATTTTAGATATAATAAAAAAAAGGATAATAAATGGAGTGTATTGGCGCATTTAACACCCAGAGCAGATACACCTCCTGCTTTGTACCAGTAATCATCATGAAATTAATAATAATAATCATAAAGAAGAAAATATAGTGAAAATTGTAAAGTCCCTTTACATTGATGGTCAGTGGAAAAATTCCCTTGTATATGTGTGGTCATCAAAAAAGTTCCCCCTTTTATGAGTGGAAAAATACTCTCTTACATTGGTGGTCACTGGAGAAGTGCTCCGATCCATTGGTGGTCAGTGGAGAAGTTCTCCCATACATTGCTGGTTAGTGGAGAAATGCTCCCATACATTGGTGGTCAGTGGATAAGTTCTCCCATACATTGGTGGTCAGCGGAGAAGTGATCCCATACATTGGTGGTCAGCGGAGAAGTGATCCCATACATTGGTGGTCAGTGGATAAGTTCTCCCATACATTGCTGGTTAGTGGAGAAATGCTCCCTTACATTGATGGTCAGTGGAGAAGTTCTCCTATACATTGCTGGTTAGTGGAGAAATGTTCCCTTACATTGGCGGTCAGTGCAGAAGTGCTTCCATACATTGGTGGTTAGTGCAAAAATGCTCCCCTACATTGGTGGTCAGTGGAGAAGTTCTCCCTTACATTGGTGATCAGCGGAAAAAAGGTCCCTATACTGTTGGTCAGGGGAAGTAATGTCTTACCGCATTGGGGTCAGTGAGAAAAATGTTCCATTATACTACAGGCCAGTGGAAAATAAACTTTGTTATGTTGGGGGCCAGTGGAAATAATATCTGGTACATTGAGTTTCAGGTGGAGAAATGACCCATTACCCTGGGGCAAGGCCTGTACTAGGTACAGCCAACCCTTTCATACTGGGCCCGGGGCCCATCGGGCCTATGCATATAAATGAACCACTGGATTTGCACATGAATGGAGCACATTTTTACATATGAATGAGCAGTGAGATTTGTATATAAATTAAACTTGGGATTTGCAATTGAATGCATTACAACTCATGAGTCATGTATTTGCAAGTACCATGATTCATTCATATGTGAATTCATATGTCAGTACCACTGCTCATTCATGTGTTTCTGTGTTGTAGATGGACTGTACCTCTTGAAGGGTGAAGCTGGATCCTGGAGGGAAAGAGCAAGTGGAGGATGCAGGTGAACTGTGGACAAGGGGTTCAGGTGAGCTGTAGAGGAGGGTTCAGGTGAGCTGTGGACAGGGCTGGACTGGGACAAAAATTTGGCCCTGGATTTACTCATGACCGGCCCACTTTAATTTTGAGTGTCCCCAACAGCGCCCCCCTTACATCAGAGTGTCCCCAACAGCGTCCCCCTTACATCAGAGTGTCCCCAACAGCACCCCCTATTAGAAGCCCCCTTTGCATCAGTGTGTCCCCATCAGAAGCTCTTTCACATCAGAGTCCCCATCAGCAGCCCCCTTCACATTAGAGTCCCCATCAGCAGCCCCCTTCACATCAGAGTCCCCACCAGCAGCCCCCTTCACATCAGTGTGTCCCCATCAGAAGCCCCCTTCACATCAGTGTGTCTCCATCAGAAGCCCCCTTCACATCAGAGTCCCCACCAGCAGCCCCCTTCACATCAGAGTCCCCACCAGCAGCCCACTTCACATCAGAATCCCCACCAGCAGCCCACTTTACATCAGAGTCCCCACCAGCAACCCACTTCACATTAGAGTCCCCACCAGCAGCCCACTTCACATCAGAGTCCCCACCAGCAGCCCCTTCACATCAGAGTCCCCACCAGCAGCCCACTTCACATCAAAGTCCCCACCAGCAGCCCACTTCACATCAGAGTCCCTACCAGCAGCCCACTTCACATCAGAGTCCCCATCAGAGAGCCCCCACCAGCAGCTCCCTTCACATAAGTGTGTCCCCATCAGAAGCCCTTCACATCAGAGAGCCCCCATCAGCAGCCCCCTTCACATCAGAGTGTCCTCCCCCTCCCCCATGTACTCACAGTTTTGAAGGCAGCTTCTCTTTCCTCTCTCCAGTCATGTGATAACAAGTGATAGGGGAGAGAGGAAGGAAAGTCTACCGTTGGTCTATCTCCCCCTGCAGGCTGGAGGGAGCAGAAAGCCTAATGCTCTCTCCAGAATATGACGGAAGCTGCTCCTCCTGACAGGAGTGAAATTGCGATCACTCACTGTCAGAGAGGAGCAGCTCCAGGACTGCACCTGACCGGCCCACTGAGCCATTGGCCCACCGGGAATCTCCCGGAAGTCCCGATGGCCAGTACATGCCTGGCTGTGGACAAGGGGGTCAGGTGAGCTGTAGAGGAGGGTTCAGGTGAGCTGTGGACAAGGGGTTCAGGTGAATCGTAGAGGAGGGTTCAGGGGAGCTGTGGACAAGGGGTTCAGGTGAGCCGTAGAGGAGGATTCAGGTGAGTTGTGGACAAGAGGGTCAGGTAAGCTGTAGAGAAGGGTGCAGGTGAACTGTGGACAAGGGGTTGAAGGGTGCAGGTGAGCTGTAGACAAGGGGTGCAGGTGGTGCAAATAAGCTGTGGATGAAGGGTACAGGGAAGATGTGGACAAGGGGGTTGATGGGTGCAGGTGAGCTGTGGATAAGGGGTGCAGGTAGTGCAAATAAGCTGTAAATGAAGGGTACAGGGAAGCTGTGGATAAGGGGTGCTGAGGTGAACTGTGCAGAAGTGAACTGTGGATGATGAGTGCAGACGCAAGCACTGGTTGAGGATAGCTGAGAACAAGAGTTGCAGAGCGGAGCTGTGCCTAGAGTGGAAGAAAGTGTGGGGGGTGATCGATGTATGAGCTGTGCAGGGGCAAATGGTGGGTGAGGGGTGCAGAGTTATACTGTCAGTGGCTGCCACATTTTTCTTCTTGATCCCTTTAAGGTGGCACTCCAAATGCTTTTCCAATGTTTGCATCTATTCTATAGTACTTTAATTATTAACAGGAAGAAGAACGAGGAGAAAATGTAATTAAGGAAGAATGAATATAGAAGATACTTCAATAAATAGTACATTAATAGGCAGGTTGCTGTATTATTGAAAATAGAGAAAGAGTGAAAAAAGGAGGTGAATGATAACAGATTAAATAGCAAGAGAAGATATCTAAATATTTCATGAAAAGAAATGAGTGAGGGCAATTGAATTAGTAATATATTTAATGTATTTATTACAATCTAAATCATGGAAAAAGAGTAGGAGCTTATCTCCTGGCATAAGAGTTATTAGAAATGTCAGAAAGAATATCTATCTAGAGAAGACCAAGAAAGAGGCGTGTATCACAGCCAACTCCTGAAGGAAACACTTTTAAGATGTGTGCAAAAAATTGGGGAAAATATTAAAACCAATCACGATGATTTTAACTAATGAAAAAAGTCATGCTTTAGGTGTTGTACTGGGTTAGATGCTCAATGTAGTGAAGTGCATCAACTCCACAATGGAATATTTATTCAATTCCTATAGAAAGACACCTGCATTGGGGGTCAGTGGGAATAACGCCCCAATTATAGAAAGTTAAAATGTCAGGAGCATCTAGCGCTCCTGCTCCTCATTCTAGCATCCTGGTTTTGGCTGTGACATTCTGCTCGTCTGTCTGTCCATCTGCAAGGTGATTATGTGGCTAGTCTCTTGGTGGGGACCAAACCTGATTTAAGCCAGCCAAACCTTTAGTGTCATGCTTGTGATAACGCGTTTAAGGCCCCTTTCAGATGGGGCGGACTCCATCAAGCAGATCCACCTGCTCAGCGGGGGATCTCTCTGCTGATCCTCACTGAGCAGGCGGATAACAGGTCCATGTCCGCTCTGTATAGCCCGCTGTTCTTTATGGGGCTGTCGGATGGAAACAGACCACCTGTTTGTTTCCATCCGGCTGTCATTCAATCCGATCCGCCGGACTGATGGGGAATGGATCCCCATTTGTCTGTTTTTAGCGGAGAGGGTCGGATGCCGGCGGTGCCGGTGTCAGCGGATACATGTCTGCTGACTTTTGCGCTCCATAGATAGCTATAAAAGTATCCAATCGGGTCCACCTGAAAAACTGACAGGAGGACCTGATCAGTCCGTCAGTGTGAAAAGGGCCTAATACCTGATCAAGCTCTCGGTCTGTCTGCCCTGCTATACTAGATTGGATTTCCCTGTGTATGACCTCGTATCGGATACCGACTATTCTTTGAACGTCTGTCTGCCAACTTAAATTACCTGTTTGCTTTGCTCAGTTCGTGCCTGCCCCGGTGTAGTAGCATTGTGTATGAGTCCTGGGGCAACCGAGTACCGGTAGGCCTGCTTGCCTTATCGGAAACTGGGCTGCTATAGGTGAAGAACATAGTAGCTAGCTATAGTGTCTGACCACCTGTGTTGGGGGTAAGCATGACATAAAAAGCTTATTTTCACTATAGACACCTAAAAAGAATACCTGAGATACAAGAAATAGGGCTCCATTGATTCCACACTGCTGGCTCTGCTAAGCGACATTGGTGCATTGAAGAGTTGATGTTATTTTCCAGCTCATATTTCATATATTACAGGCCAGTGGTAATTGTGCTATTCATGTTACCTTTCTGGCATTGTGAACAAATATCTGCTATTTCCGCCAAGGGACGTTCATTTAGCAATGTGTTTAGCAGATATTTTCAGCTATCTTTCATTGCATTAACTGCCACTTTGCGCACACACAACTTTGTTGAATATATAATGAAAGATAACTGATCAAAAATTGATGCTTTTAGTCAGTTATGGAAGTAAACACTGTACAGTGGATTTGTTACTGTGTGGTAGTTCCAAAAGATCATCTCA
Source organism: Lithobates septentrionalis (assembly GCA_037952835.1). NCBI lineage: Eukaryota > Metazoa > Chordata > Amphibia > Anura > Ranidae > Lithobates > Lithobates septentrionalis. The sequence continues at coordinate 383,468 of JBBDGP010000653.1, read as the reverse complement.
TTTAAAGCACACAGCACAACCTAAATATTATATCATGTTATGTGGTTTTACATTTTTTATCACAGGATGTTAATAATTTCCATGTTTCTATCTTTAACTGTTGGGAAATTAAGCTTTCATGTTTTATCTGTTATTATAGACTTTTTATGGTTACCCTCACACCTTGTCATTTGGCCAACTTGTCATTTGGCCACCTTGGCTTTGATAGGTTAGTATGGCCAGATTGGGACCTCTGCGTTGGGTTAGTGTTACGGCACACATTGAAGCAACCCTGTCATTAATGTAACAATTCCAAACATGTATATCTGCATAAGAAGTATGTAAATGACTTTCCACTGCACATGCCAATAGAATGTTCCTCCGTTCACAAGATGACCAACAATCCTGGAATTAATGTTAACTTGATTCCATCAGAGAGCTCAGTGGATCCTCCCACCGACTTCCACATAACAATAAGATACAGTGGTGATGGAAAGGATGGCAGGGGGACCACTTAAGCTCTGCTAGGGAACAAGGAGATTGACACTCCTAGAAATTTCACCTTCTCAGTGGACTTTTTGAGAACTGAGCAATGTTCTGTTGGCACAGGCAGAAACAGTACAAATATACGTTTTTGTTTTACAGGTATACCTTGGGAGGAGTGGTGCAGTGATAGAAAATAAGTCTAAAATGTCACCATAAAGGTAAAAATAAATAACAATAGCTGAATAAAGTCCTCTTCATCAGAAGGAAGTGGTGACACTCTGTTTAGCAGGATCCATAATGAAAGGACACTCAGAAGGGAGATGTAAACACCATCACCAACACCCAAACAAACTGACCCTTACCATCATTGTATGGGTTATACACGTATGTAGAAAACAGATAGCAAGAGGCAATCTTCCTGGGATAGACCAATGATCCTCCAATGGAGTAGCATAAAAATATTCCTTTCCCTCTAAACTACATGGAAGGCTTTAGGTCTCCTCCTTGTGACAGGATTCAGAACCAGGTATAGTCCAGTGGGTATATGCGCATCAAGAATCGTGGTATGTAGGGAGTAAAGAGAAAATGCTCATTGCGCAAATTCCATCAAAAAGGATAATTTTTTGTATAAAAAATAAAAGCCATTCACATTTCGTAAGAAGGGACAGAGCAGTATGAAGCGTCCATCGCTTCTAACCACAAAGATGGCTGCCGTGTCACCGTCCAACCGTATCCTGCGTCACCAGTCTCTAGTCGCCCAACGTTTCATCATCTAGTCGCCCCTGACGACGCATGTTGATGACCAAACGTTGGGCGACTAGAGACTGGTGACACAGGACGCGGTTGGACGGTGGTTATGAAAAAGCACTAGCATATGTGTGAAACACATTAACAGCCACAGCATAGTCTGTGTTTTTTGTGTTGTCTTCATTTGATGATTTATGGAATAAAGGATTTAAGCATCTTCACAGTAGTAATGTGCAGCCAACTTCTCTTACCCTAATCAAGATAGCCATGGCTAGAAATGCTGGGGGATGTTTTTCAAAGTGATTTCTCAACAAAATAATGTCTGGAGACATGTTCTGCTTTAACCACTTGCCGACCAGTCGCCGTCATTGTACGGCGGCAGGTCGGCTCGTTCCCAGGAATCACCGTCATTGTACGTCGGCTCCAGAACTCTAGTTTGGGGGCGCGCGCCCACTGGCCAATCAGCGGGTGGGGCTTACTTGATGTCCGCCGGCCACCCGCGATCGTTTCCCGCAGTGACCGAACGGGGAACTGCCTGTGCAAACAAGGCAGATCTTGATTCTAACAGGAGAGACCACACAGATTCTGTCTTTCTGCTACGCAGAAAGATGGATCTGTGTGTTTCCTCAGGCAGCCCACCCCCCATACCGTTAGAAAACACCTGCAGGGAACACATTTACCCCTTGATCGCCCCTGATGTTAACCCCTTCCCTGTCAGTGTCATTAGTACAATAACAGTGCATATTTTCAGCACTGATTACTATAATAGTGTCACTGGCTCCCAAAAAAGTGTCAAAAATGTCAGTTAGGTGTCCAATCTGTCCGCCCCAATTTCGCAGTCCCGCTAAAAATCGCAGATCACCACCATTACTAGTAAAAAATAAATAAATAATAAATATGTCATAAATCTATTCACTATTTTGTAGATGCTATAACTTTTGTGCAAACCAATCAATATACGCCTACTGTATTGTGATTTTTTTTTTTTTTTTTTACCAAAAATATGTAGAAGAATACATTTTGGCCTAAACTGAGAAAGAAATTTTTTTTATATATTTTTTGGGGATATTTATTATAGCAAAAAGTAAAAAATATTGCTTTATTTTCAAAATTGTCGCTCTTTTTTTGTTTATAGCCCAGAAAAATAAAAACCACAGAGGTGATCAAATACCACCAAAAGAAAGCTCTATTTGTGGGAAAAAAGGACACAAGATTTGTTTGGGTACAGCATCGCACGACCACGCAATTGTCAGTTAAAGCGATACAGTGCCGTATTGCAAAAAATGGCCTGGTCATTAACCTTCCTAGCGCTATTTCCGAGTGTGGCTCGGGGTGAATTTTCACTACCAAAAGCGGTAACCCTGAGCCACACTCGGGATTGCATCCGCAGGATCCAGGCAAAGTTACTTACCTATTCCCCAGGATCCTACGATGACCTCCAGCTGTGTCCGCGGGCTGTGTACTCCACCCGATGTGCTGTGTGCTGGGCTCTGTTCCCTGCAAGCGTCGCAACGCATGGAGGCCGAGCCCGGCAGCAAATTCAAAAAGTGCAAAAAACATAACACATGCAGTACACTGTGATCTGTAAAATTACATTACTATAGCAAATCATTTCACATCCCTTTTGTCCCTAGTGGTTTGTCCAGTGCCCTGCATGCACTTTTATATTATATATACTGTTCTTTCTGCCTGGAAACTTGAGATTGTCCATAGCAACCAAGAAGTGTCCCTTTACGTCAAAAGCATTTTTTTACCAGCTAGAAAACAGCAATAGTAAATAAGAATCACTTGCAGAATTGAGCGATAGTGATTTGTGGGGAAATTTGTCATCTGACACTGAAAGTGACGATGGCGACAATTCTGCAACTGAGCAAATTTCAGTGTTCTTGATTTGATTACATTATTGAATACATTTTATTATTATTATATTATTAATTTTGATAATTATTTATAGTTATTTATTATATTATAATTTATGATTTCGTGTTTCAAAACAAAATCATACATTTGGACAGATTTAAGTGAGGTATTCCTAAGAATTACAGGCTTACAATATAAAACGCCAAAGCAATGTACCGATTTGAGACACAAAAATCTGACATAATCATACCGCCAGGGAGGTTAAGGTGGTAAATCCTTCTGGTCCAACAATTCAGAGCAAAGCAACAGGTTTGCTTTATCCTTCCATCCCAGGCATAAGCTCCCCCCAGGCAGTATGGGGGAGCATATGATTTACTGAATGTATACGATATTAATATTTATAGAAATAAGTATATGAAATAATAATTTTCGTGGAGGCTTAATCAGAAAAGCATGGCATTTATTAAATTCTGCAGTTCAGCATCTCCTTTATAAAACAGACTGCACTCCGCAAGCAAGTAATCAATCCAGGATTGCTGTAAATTAGAATATGACATGACATGGAATTAACCTGTTCGCTAGTGAACAGTGAAATTAATATGTATCTATAGTCAAAGAGGGGAATTTATCAAAACTTGAGAAGCTGAGCATGGCAGCCAATCAGCTTTTATCTTTAAGAAAAGGGGGGGGGGGGGGATTTGGGACTTTGAGTGAGATGTGTGTTGGACAAAGATAAATAAATTGCACAATAATGAGAAAGTTTATTCATATAAATACACATGGGACATGGTACATAGCGGATATGATGAGCTGATGGGCATATAATAGACAAATGTGAAAATTCCATTATTGCACATGATGCATAAAATCAAAGAACAAAAGCAAGTGCAGAATGCGTATCTATAAAAAATATTCCAAATTACTCCATTAAATTAAATAAGGATGTAGGGAGAGGAGAAAACCAAACACCCCAAAATTACTTACATATCAGCTCTAAAGTTGGTCATGGAATGCTAAAACCTGATAGTTGAGGAAAGTCAGGAAATATCCTTGTCGGCTAACTATCAACTATCAGGTTTTAGCATTCCATGACCAACTTTACAGCTGATATGTAAGTAATTTCGGAGTGTTTGGTTTTCTCCTCCCCCTACATCCTTATTTAATTTAATGGCGTAATTTGGAATATTTTTTTATAGATACGCATTCTGCATTTGCTTCTGAAGAAGTGGAACTTCATCCACGAAACGTGCCAAGCTTTTAAATGCAGTTTTTTATTCAATCATGCGTATATATTATACCCTTTTCTTTGATTTTATGTATCATGTGCAATAATGGAATTTTTCACATTTGTCTATTATATGCCCATCAGCTCATCATATCTGCTATTTACTATTTATTTATGAATAAACTTTTTCATTATTGTGCAATTTATTTATTTTTGTCTAACACACATCTCACTCAAAGTCCCAAATCCCCCCCTTTTCTTAACGATTAATAGGGATGGAGGTGTATGCTCGTTTGGACCATATACCTCATTTAAAGTCCCAAAATTCCGCCCCCCTTTATACTATCAGCTTCTATCTTTAGCTTGTCTTGGAAATTTTATAGACAAGCAAATCCTAACATTGCTCAGCAGTTCCAAATTAACATGGAGTACTAAAGTAGGGAGCAGACACACAAAGAGGCTTCTTTCAAAATACCGGTTTTGTTGGTCTGGCACATTTTATTTTTTTTATAAACATGCCTACATAGGTATCACATTAATATTGTACTGAAGCAGTAAATAGACAGGCTAGTTTCTTATCAGGCTCTTAAGAATGTGAGTACGTGGCAGAAGTGTTCGCATAATACCAAGTACATTGGCTGCAGTGGACAAAATATACAAAATAAAGTACATGTATATACTGAGTTTAACATTTATTTCACAAGCTTGTTTAGTTACGCTTTGAAATGAAATATATAAGCTGATTGGTTGCCATGCATACCTGCTCCAGATTCTGGCTCCTCCAGTTTTGACAAATTCCCCTCACAAAAGTAAAGATTAGTTAGAAACACTGAAGGGGTTTATTGCTGTATGTGGGGAGATTCAACTTATCTTTTCTATCCTGGTAACTATTGTCACTGGTACAAATTGGTGGCAGATACAAATGTTTACAGTCAGCACTAAAACAGGAATAAAGGGGGACATTTTGAAATAGGACACCCATTCTTCTGGGGGACAAATGAGGGGATTTCCCCTAACTTTGGATATAAGGCTACAGCTTGCCCTTTAACAAATAGACAAATTTTCAGGCCTTCTTGAACAATGTACTGTGGTCTGATGCATCAAAGATAGAGTTGTTTAGCCACAGTAACCATAGACATGTTTGGCGCAAACCAGAGACAGCAGAAGAACTCCATACCAATTGTGAGGTATGGTGGTGGAAATGTTCAAGTAGACTATGAATCCTGCATCATTTTATAGTGTGCTTGATGAGAATGTGAGGCCATCTGAGCAAAAGTTGAAATTGAATCAAAATGTTTTTCTTTTCAACAATATAATGACCTGAAGCAGACTAGCAAATCCACCAAGAGATGGCTCATAAAGAAGAAATAGAATATAATGGACTGGCCTTGTCAAAGCCCTCATATGAATCCCGTTCAAATGTTGTGGGGAATTTGAAACAGGCAGTTCATGCAAGGAAATCCACAAACATCTTGTAACTGAAGGAATTTTTCTTGGAGGAGTGGTAAAAATTTCATATTGATGTCAGAAACCAGTGGGCGGTTTTATAAAATGCCCACATTAAGTCTTTTCAACTAAAGAGGGAAATACCAGATTGTGAACACAGGGGTGTATTTACGTTTTCCACAGTACATAATTACATCTATTGATATTTTTGTTGAATAAATGAGTGAAAATAATTTTCCTGTTAAAATCAAATGTTTTATTTTTTCAAATATTTTTAAAAAAGTCAACAAAATCCATTCCATTATATTGAAAAAGTCAACAATTTCCATTCTATACTTACTTTTTCACATGGCTGTGTGTGTGTATACTGTATACAGTGCCTTGAAAAAGCATTCATACCCCTTGAAATGTTCCACATTTTGTCATGTTACAACCAAAAACGTAAATGTATTTTATTGGGATTTTATGTGAAAGACCAACACAAAGTGGCACATAATTGTGAAGTGGAAGGAAAATGATAAATGGTTTTCAATATTTTTGTTACAATTAAATATGTGAAAAGTGTGGCATGCATTAGTATTCAGTATTCTACAATACTTTGTAGAACCACCTTTCGCTGCAATTACAGCTGCAAGTCTTTTTGGGTATGTCTCTACCAGCTTTGCACATCTAGAGAGTGACATTTTGGCCCATTCTTCTTTGCAAAATAGTTCAAGCTCTGTCAGATTGGATGGAGACCGTCTGTGAACAGCAATTTTCAAGTCTTGCCACAGATTCTCTTTTTTAATTCCATATGTTTATAAATTTTTCAAAGGAAATACAGTGTACAATTAGAATTGCACGTCGTGCAATGATGTCAAAGTGCTTTAACAAGATAAGAATAGTATTTGCTCACAGTATTCATGTGTAACAAGTTATTAACAAGTTGTAAGTTTTCTAAAAGTATTATGTTATTACCACTATCAGCCCTCTTCACTGATGTGGCACCCCATATGGGATCTTTAGTGCCACACCAGCGAAGAACGCCTTGGTGTACAAAGCATATGTAACTGAGTGTATGTAGTACTAATTATGCAGAACCTTTAACAAATAACATTAGGAGAGTAACTAATATTGCTCAGTCAATAAATAGAGGATTGTCTAACCATGTGGTTATGGGAGAGATGCAGTGTTAGTCCAGTCCTTTCAGTGCATTTTTGTTGTGTAACTCGCGTAGGCTGCTGCCGTGATCTCGTAGCTGAAGTGTAGGGCAACTATGTCCACTACTTGGGTTAGTGTTGGAGGGTTATCGGACTTCCATTGTCTTGCTAGGTTGAGTCTCGCTGCCAGTAGTATGTGTGTAATTACATGTCTGAATGGGTACGGGATGTCTTCAATAGTGAGGTTTAAGATTGCCAGCACTGGTGAGGGGGGGTCTTGATTCGGGTTATCGTTGAGATTAGTCGGAAGATATTTTCCCAGTATGTCTGGAGGGAAGAGCATGTCCAGAAAATATGAAGCAAGCCCCCTGGAGAAGATTTACATCTCCAACATGTGTTGGGGATTCGGGGATCAAAGGTTGATAATTTGGCTGGAGTTATGTACCAGCGTAAAGAAATTTTTTGCGTGAGTTCCCAAAGGGCCGCACATTTGGTGGCTTTGTAGACCGTTTTGAGGGCTTGTTGCCATTGGGTTTCTGTGTAGGTGCAGGCAAGGTCTATGTCCCATTTATGATGCTCATTTATTTTGGATAAGGTTATTTTTTGGTGGAGACTGTTATAAAAGTATGAGATACCCTTGGTTTTTGTGGCAGGATTGGTAAGGTATTCACGGGTCTTTGGGTGAATGCTGTATGTAGGGAGGTTGATAGTACGTAGGTGATGGTGTATGCATAAGTATGTAAAGTGCTCGGTTGTAGAAAGGTTGAATTCAGATTGTAGTTGGGAAAATGTTTTAATGCGGTTGTCACGGAGTATGTCTTGTAAGGAGTGTATACCTTTTAGGGTCCAAGCTGTTAGTGAGAGTTCAGGCATTAAATGTCGAAGAACATTTAAGGGTATGTGGGATTGTGGGGTACTAGGTTGAAACGCGAGGCTGTCAATTTCATCCATGCGTGGGCCGAGGCTTTCATGGTAGGAGATAAATACGTCGGTACTGTAGAGCCCAATGGTGTGCTTAGTAACCAGGTTTTCAGATTAGGGCAGATGAGTGAGGAGTCTTCTATTTGTCCCCATAGTGTGGTCGGACTAGGTTGGAACCAACATGGTAGTTGGGCTAGAATATCTGCTAAGTAGTAATCTTCAAAATCTATGGAACCCATACCACCTGCTAGTTTGTGTTTAATCAGTTTGGAGTGAGCACATCTAGGTCGTTTGCCATTCCAAAGGAATTTATTAAATATTGTTTGGAGGGATCTGAAGAATGTAGCTGGTAGTGGGATGGGAAGAGTTCTGAAGTAATAAAGCATTAGGGGAAGGCATATCATTTTGAAGGCCGCTAGTCTGCCTGTCCAAGATAATTCATGTTTTGCTATTTGTTGTGAGGTCGATTGAATGTTCTGGAGAAGTGGTGGGAAGTTGCAGGAGTAGAGGTTCTTATTCGTGCTTGGTAGGTGAATGCCTAGGTATGATATGTCTGTGGTTGCCCATGTAAATGGGTATTGTGTTTGTAATAAGTTTTTCATGGTAGCGTCTATGTTGATGTCTAATATAAAGGATTTGGTAGTGTTAACTTTATAATACGAGACCGATCTAAACCAATGCAGCAATTTTTGTACCGCAGCCAGGGAGATAGTCGGGTTGGTGAGGATGAGAATGACATCATCAGCGAACAGGCTGATTTTGTGCTGTACAGTGCCAATTAGGATACCCGAGATGCTAGGGTGGGATCGGACATGTTCGGCCAGGGGTTTCATAAGTAAGTTAAAGATGAGTGGGGATAGCGGACATCCCTGGCGTGTGCCATTAGTAATGGGAAACGGATGGGAGAGCATTCCTTCCATATACACTTGGGCTTCAGGATTGGAGTACAGTGCCCTAACGGCACTGAAAATATTGCCTTGAAATCCAAATTTTTGGAGGACCGCATGTAGGTAGGACCAATGGACTCTATCGAATGCCTTCTCTGCATCCAGAGACAGGAGCAGAGAAGGCGTTCCTGTAGTTTCGGCCTGGTGTATAAGGTTAATCATTCTTCTGGTGGCGTCAGAGGACTGTCTACCTTTCGTGAACCCCGTCTGGTCATGGTGTATTAGAGTTGGCATAATTTGGATTAGTCTTGTTGCTATCGTTTTAGCATATATTTTGAGGTCGAGGTTGAGCAGAGAGATTGGGCGAAAGTTTTGGGGGACATTCGACTCTTTCCCTGGCTTCGGTAACGATATAACCAATGCTGTTAGATATTCTTTCGAGAAGGAGGAAGAGGAGGCAGCTTGGTTGAAGAGGTCAATGAGGTGTGGGATTAGTTGAGAGGCATATTGTTTATAGTATTCCCCTGTCATTCCATCGGGGCCTGGTGCCTTACCATTAGGTAGCGAGTCTATGGTATTCCTATTCTCTTGGGCCGTAAAAGGAGCATTAAGTTCAGTCAGTTGTTCACTAGTTAGAGTGGGTAGTTTTATAGTGTGGAGAAAATGATCTATGTCTGCTTGTGTAGGTTGCGGGGTATGAGGGTCTCGTATGTAGGTTATAGAGGTCTCCATAGTTGGCACTGAAAGCATCGGCTATATCTTGGGGGTTACTCAGTGGAGTTGACCTGTGGGGGTGAGTTAGTTGGGATATTTTAGTTTTCGCACCTCTACCTTTAAGGCGTTGTGCAAGTCTTTTCTCCGCTTTGTTAGAGGTGGAATAAGTGGTCGCTTTAAATTTCCTTTACAGGAATTCGTAGGAGTGAAGTAAAAGAGTTTTAAGTTCCTGTCTTAGGGAAAGTTATTGGTTTGTCAGTGGGTCTTTTGGATCAGTTTTGTGTTTTGATTCTATCTGAGCTGTTATTTCATCCACACGCTGCGTCCTCTTTCGTTTATGATAAGAACCCATTTTAAGTAACATTCCTCTCATGTACGCCTTATGCGCACTCCACACCACGGCAGGATCGGAGACCGAGCCTTTGTTTAGTATGAAAAAATCATTAATGTGATCTTTTATTTCTAGCGCGTATTTGTCATGTTGGATAATGAAGTTGTTTGCTCGCCATATAAATGCGTTTTGCCTTGTATTGTAATTGAGATAGGGGCATGGTCCGACCATGTCTTGGTGTGGATCACAGAGTTAGATATTTTTTGGAGAATGTATTTGTCGGTTAGGAACAAATCTATTCTCGAATACGAGCTATGTCTGGAGGAAAAAAAAGTAAAGTCTCGTTCTGAACCATGATGGCAGCGCCAAACATCATAAAGGTCCTGGGAAGAGATGTATTTTTTCAAAGGTGAATCTCATCTCTTTGCTGGTGACGTGGAATCCATGCATACGTCTGGTACTAGGTTGAAGTCTCCACATATTATTACGTGGCCCTTTTGAATGGATTTGGTGGTGCGTATGACTCTGCGTAAGAATTTCATTTGGTGGGAATTCGGGGCGTAGATATTGAATATGGAGTAGGTTACTCTAATAATGCTGCATACGAGAACAATAAAGTGACCTTCAGGGTCTGTTGCAACATTTAGTAATTGGAAGTCTACAGTGTCTTTGATCGCGATCATGACTCCTCTAGCTTTAGCGGAGTGCAGTGCGTGGAGGACATGAGGAAAATGGCGGTTATTGCAAAGGGATGAGTCTGATGCTAGCAGGTGGGTTTCCTGAACACAAAGGATGTCACTATGGAGAGCCGTTGCGGTTTTCCAGAGTGAGTGGCGTTTGGCGGGATGGTTGAGTCCGTTGACATTCAACGAGAGAATATTGATCGGCATCTTGTGATTGTGAGGTTGGTGAGTGATGTGTGCAACACTTACAGTTTGTCAAAATATTCGGGATCCGAAGATGCCTGGCAGCTATATCCAGAGGTAGGGAGACGGAAGTCCAATATCTGGAAGCAAGTTGGGCTAAAAGACTGCAAATAGAGCAATATGTTAGGAACAAAAACAATGAGAACTGCACGAGGATGTAAAGGAAGGAAGTCTGTTAACGGCGTTGACAGTGGTAGATTTGATTTACTGGTGAGAGCAATATAGGATGAAGTTCGTAGAGGAGGTGCAAAGCACCTTGAAAGCCTCTATTAGGGGGTATATCAAAAGTTTTTAATGAGGGAGTGTGAGGTCAGGGGTAGCTTGGTGTCAGGGCTCAGGGGAGCTGTAGTGTAATTTTTCGGCCATGTAGGCTTGTATCTGTGCGCCATTCAGGTGTAGTTGCGGTTTGCGTTACTGTGGGGTGTATCAGAGCCTCTGCCATTTGGAGCTGATAAGGGAGGTCCTGGTATTATGCCCCAGGAGTGTAGAAGCCGTAAACCTTTGTCGAGATCAGCAATCGTGTGTGATTGACCATTCCTCACAACAAGGATAGTGGCTGGGTAACGCCATTTGTAGGGTATCTTGTGATTTTGAAGGCCCTTGGTGACTGGGTTCATCTGACGTCTCAGTTGGAGGGTAAACTTGGATAGGACTGGAAAGAACTGAATCCCTGTATAAGGAGCAGGTAGTGGTGATTTAGCTTTGACGCCCATGAGGAGTTTTTCTTTAATGTGATAGAAATGTACCCTCAATAGGACATCTCTAGGGACCGAGGCTGCCAAGTGGGATGGTTTAGCGATTCTGTGAATTCTATCTATTATAACAATCTGTGGGGACGCTTCAGGCATAATGGTGTGCATCAGTTCTTTTGCGTAGTGTGGTAGGTCTGCAGGTGGTATGGATTCAGGGATACCTCTCAGCTTAATATTGTTCCTGCGGGACTTGTCTTCTAAATCGGCCAGCTTGGCGCGAACCCATGACTGTTCCTCCTTTACAGCTTCATATGAGTCAATGACTTCATTAATTGTGGTAGTACATTCAATTAGGCCTCTTTCAGTGTTATGCACTCTGTCATCTAAAGAGTGTAAGTCAGAGGTGATTTTGTGGAATATGGAGGATAAGTCAGTCATGAGTGAGGACTGCAGGGAGATTAGCATGTCCTTCGGGGTGGTATCGATTACCAGTTGGCCTGAGGTGGGGAAGGAGGCCATGGAGGAATGCAAGACCTGGTTCATGGAGAAGGGATTTGGAGCCTGGGCCTCAATTAGCTGATGCTGCGTCCGCAGCGGCAGCGTATCCAGCCGCATTTTAGCCTTTGCTGGGCTGCCTGGCAGGGGGTCACACTCTGGGAAGCAGGGGGTCTCAGCGTGGGTACCTGGATCTAGTTGATGCTCCGGGATATCGTCCGGGAGGTCCGTGTAGGAGTCTTGTGGCGCGGCTGGGCCGGCGCCATCTTAATGATCACTGTTCGCCGGTTTGTAGGCGAATTCAGTGAGTTTTTGAGGTTTGTTGTCCGTGTAGCGCTTCCTGGAGGCTTGCATGTTGTTCTCCAGTGCGGCAGGAGCAAGGATGGCTGTGGATGGGATCGTTGATGCGGCCTGTGTCGGTATATCTTTCCCCTGGCTGACGAGCTGTGTGTTTAAGCGTCCATCACAGTTTCCGGCCGGCCACGCCCCCCCAAGTCTTGCCACAGATTCTCAATTGGATTTAAGTCTGGACTTTAACTGGGCCATTCTAACACATGAATATGCTTTGATCTAAACCATTCCATTGTAGCTCTGGCTGTATGTTTAGAGTAGTTGTCCTGCTGGAAGGTGAACCTCCGCCCCAGTCCCAAGTCTTTTGCAGACTTTTCTTTTCTTCTAAGATTGCCCTGTATTTGGCTCCATCCATCTTCCCATCAACTCTGACCAGCTTCCCTGTCCCTGCTGAAGAAAAGCATCCCCACAACATGATGCTGCCACTACCATGTTTCACGGTGGGGATGGTGTATTCAGGGTGATGTGCAGTGTTAGTTTTCCACCACACATAGCGTTTTGCATTTAGGCCAAAAAAGGTTCAACTTTGGTCTCATCTGACAGAGCACCTTCTTCCACATGTTTGCTGTGTCCCCCACATGGCTTCTTACAAACTGCAAACGGGACTTTTTATGGCTTTCTTTCAACAATGGCTTTCTTCTTTCCACTCTTCCATAAAGGCCAGATTTGTGGAGTGCACGACTAATGCCCCGTACACACGGTCGGATTTTTCGACCGAAAATGTTCGATGGGAGCTCGTTGTCGGAAATTCAGACCGTGTGTAGGCTTCATCGGACATTTTCCATCAGAATTTCCGTCACACAAAATTTGAGATCTGGATCTCAAATTTTCAGACAACAAAATCCGTTGTCGTAAATTCCGATCGTGTGTACAGTACACATTTCTGACGCACAAAGTTCCACGCATGCTCGGAATCAAGCAGAAGAGCCGCACTGGCTATTGAACTTCAGATTTGTGTGACCGTGTGTATGAAAGACAAGTTTGAGCCAACATCTGTCGGAAAAAATACATGGATTTTGTTGTCGGAATGTCCGATCGTGTGTATGTAGCAGAATAGTTGTCCTGTGGTTAGATTCTCCCACCTGAGCTGTGGATCTCAGCAGCTCCTCCAGAGCTGCCATGGGCCTCTTGGCTGCTTCTCTGAGTAATGCTTACCTTGCCCGGCCTGTCAGTTTAGGTGGACAGCCCTGTCTTGGTAGGTTTGCACTTGTACCATACTCTTTCCATTTTCAGATGGTGGATTAAATAGTGCTCCGTGAGATGTTTAAAGCTTGGGATATTTTTTTTATAAACTAACCCTGCTTTAAACTTCTTCACAGCTTTATCTCTGACCTGTCTGGTGTCTTCTTTGGTCTTCATGATGCTGTTTGTTTTTACTAAGGTTCTCTAACAAACCTCTGAGGGCTTCACAGAACAGCTGTATTTATACTGAGATTAAATTACACACAGGTAGACTCTATTTACTTATTATGTGACTTCTGAAGACAATTTCAAAACCAATGTTGAAAAACATTTATCGTTTCCTTCCACTTCATAATTATGTGCCACTCTGTGTTGTTTATCACATAAAATCCCAATAAAATATATTTACATTTTTGGGATGAGAAAATGTGGAAAATGTCAAGGGGTATGAATACTTTTTCAAGGCACTGTATATACAATGGAGTCATCTTTATAAACATTCTGTAGCTTGGATGGTGTACAGCCTGCACCTCCTCCTTCCTCAAGAGCTCAATGATGGCGCATTGCTTCTGATTGGAATCCATAATTTACCTGCAATGAAAAAGAAGAAGAAGACGAGATACTATAGAGGAAGAGTTTCTCTAACATCGTGAAAATTGAATGGACAATGTAAGTTAATAAAAAGTTATGCCTACTTATGTTTGGTACAGCCCTCATTTATACACACATACATATTAATGCAAGCAATGCAGTTTATAACTTAAGGCGAACACAGAGAGCGCAGCCTACCCAGTCAGATTTTCTTCCACGTATTGCTGTTGTAGTGCTGCCCTCTTGAAGGTCACAAGATAAATCAATACCCCTCCGGTTTCCCTGACCCTTTGAGTCCTCTGCCATCTCTGACACCCTGGGTTCAAACATTTTTTTTCCTTTAGATAACTACAGCAATAATGAAATACACCAGAATTAGTTAAATCAGATATGGTTTACTCAATGGAATGAAAGGAGAAAGATTTAGAGGACAAACCGGAATTTAACTCCAAACAGGTTGTCCTTCAAAGAAAATCCTTAGCAGCAAAATAACTATCACATTTATGATTCAAATATTCAACACTGCACGCTATATTTCCTATACCCAAATAAATGTATATACTATCTATGTGAGTGGGCTACAGGAAAGCAAAGGAATGACTCCTATGAGTGTCAGACCCTTCTCTACTGCTCCTTCACATAAAAGAAAATAGGAAAATAATGGATAAACAAATACATAGATAAACTCCAGCAAACAGTAACTATAGCACAATTCAACCTGCTCTTACAGAGAGTTCTTGGTGAAATGCAGCTTTAATAGTTTCAGCAACACAATTTCTTGAAGTGGAGAGGAAAATAAGAGTAGTCCAGTGTTGCTGGGTGGCAATCCGGCTAATCTTCAACTAGCTCTCAGGTATTTAATTGCATGCAAAGGATATTGATTGGCAAGGCAGAATAGCTGATCTAATAGATGATATACAACCAGTAGACAATTTTCCTGTACTAATCAGAATTGTAATTGAATTGACAGTGAACACTGACTTAAAGATAGTAAACTCTGTGGAACTACAAGCAGCAGAACAATAGATGGCATGGGTGTCTCTGTATAGTGTCTTTGATATGCTTGAACAGATCTTTGAACTAAGGATGGTAAGAAGTGCAGGGAAAAATATTGTCAACACACAGTGTCTATCAAACTGGGCTATCGCCCACTCATCATACTGGACCAGGAAATGATGATGATGACAAGGATGATGAGGATGGTGATGAGGGTGTTTGGCTCAAGGAAAGACCACTGGCCTCCGCCACACCGCGCCATGGCTCACACGGATCTGATGTCCCTGCAGGGTGGATAGAACAGGAGCGGCCTTCAGGCTGCCGCCAGACAGTGAAGGGAAACTGTCCATAGGTGTCCTTCCAGACGTCCTCTGGGTAGATCTGCCAAGGCAGGCCACAAAACAGCGGCAGCTCACTCTATCACAGATTCCCTGCACACAAATCCACGCCGAGAGAGCACGCTAGGCCCCCAGCCTTGCCTCTTATAGTCTCTCCCAGCAGTCTGCTCTTCTCCATCAGCCCCCTGGTAGTTGTAGTTTCACATGATACAGCAAGAGGGCAAATCCTTTCTGTATGGACTACATGTCCCAAGATGCCTTGCTCTACCTTTAATTGAAAGAGTCACAGGACAGTCAAACTGGAATACCAGAGGGAAACAGCTTCCTCTGAATAATACCACACAGCGTCTTTTGATTGCAGGAAAATGTAAGTATCCAGCTTCTGGCTACACTGTTATCTCCTGGGAACCTCTGCTTCTGATGTAAGAAAACAATTCCCAAACAAAATAAAACCAAAGAAAATTCTCAGCTCAAGTCACCAGCCAATCTACTACCAACCGAATTATAAAGTATAACAGATTTGCAATAAAAACAGCTGTTTAGTTAGCATACACTTGCAAACACAATATTAATTGCAGAGCCGCTCCAAGGCACCCCAGTATTATCTGCAGTCCTAACTCTTGTAAATTAACGAGAGTCTCCACAGTGGAAGCACATGCATTCTCCTTAAAGGCACATGGGCACACTGGACACCCAACACAATGGCAGCAAAGGTGTTCAGTGTGTCCCCTCACCAATGTTACATCAGTAATAAACAAATGGCCACTGCCCCCTCCTACAACTGGCCTTCACAGTAAGGAGCAAATGGAAGGGAAACGTATGCAAAACAAAACCAAAGAAAATTCCCAGCTCAACTCACCAGCCAATCTGCTACCAACAGAATTATTCTGTATAACAGTTTGCGTTAAAAACAGGGGTTTAGTTAGGACACATTTGCAAATACATGTGTAAGCTGCAGAGCCACTCCACAAAACCCCAATATTTCTGCAGTCCTAACTCTTGTGCCTTTAAGGCGGGTTGGGCTACCTCCAGGCTCACCTGCCCTCTATCTATCCATTAAAATGCATGAGCTTCCACTATGGAGGCTCTCATAAAGTTACAAGAGTTTACAAGAGATCAAACACTGTTTTTTAACGATAAAAGGAACTATTTCAGGCTAGGAAAGCAGGCTTATAAAGTTATTTATAGGTCTACTGTAAAGCTGAACTCTAACCAGATATAAAAGACACAAATGATTACAGCGCTGTTTTTTTTTTTTTATGCAAGCAGTGTAATGACCTGAATTTGATTTGGTGTCAGCCTTTTTTAACCCTTGCACAACAGAGCTCAAACCGGGGGAGAAAGAATCAGCAGAAGGATCCAATCAGTACTCTAGCGCTCATGCGCTAACAAGGAATATGCTGATAGGAAGAAAGAGTGGAGTGACAGCGAAATTAGCTCATCAGTCTGTTGCTTCTCCTTCCAGTGTTTAGTCTCAGGCTAGAGGAGGAACAAGTGTTACTTAAAGTAAAACTAATTTCTACTATTAAAAAAATGCAAACAGGCTGACTTTTTATTGTGCAAATGAAAAAAAGAAAACCTGTACTTAGTGTAAAATGAACAAGTACAATGTCAGAATACTTAGAAATACATATACACATGCACAAATAGGTACTTATCACTTCTAATGTTATGGCATCAAATCACCAAATGTATGAAGACAAATGTGTATTTATCAAAAAGGTATAAACTTTGTGCAAAAACAAATATATATGTATAATCATCAAGTCCATAATTCTTTCAATTCTTCCACTGTGAGAATACAGAAATCACTTTAGGTGCACCACTGCAATTTTAAACGTGTGAGATATAGTGCACAACCCCAGTGCTCCACTGCCTCTTATCGGAACAAAAGATCTCAATTCAGTGAGATCAACGAGCGCTTGGCTGTCACACAGCTATGGTGTTTTCTGGTCCAACAGCACCCAGCAAATGTCATGAGAAAGGACCTCGGCACTATGTAAATAGTATATCATCCCCATTCAGGCTTCCCAGCATTTAATAAACATCAAAAGGATGGAGCAAAAAAACAGGGCAGAGCTCATAGTGTAATCAAAGGTGTCCAGGCATCATCAGTAAAGGAGGCTCCTTCCCTGACGATGCCTATTGAGAAGAAATGTGTTGGGAAGAGCCTCTGATCCATGACTGATCCATGACATCATTACTAGACATGTGCATTCGTTTTCGTCCGAATGCATTTTCGTCCAAAAAAGGAAAGATCCGACATAAACAAATGCTTTATTTTCGTTTTCGTTACTACAACAGTTCGATATAGATAGGAGATTTGACATGATGATGACAATAACAATCTGTGTCCATCAAACCTGTGGTCGAATGTGCCTAACAGCTCTATTGGTCCAAGATTATTCTACATAGAGAGAAAAGATTCGACGTAGGGGAGGAAAGATTCGACGTAGGGGAGGAAAGATTCGACGTAGGGGAGGACAGATTCGACGTAGGGGAGGAAAGATTTGACGTAGGGGAGGAAAGATTCGACGCAGGGGAGAAAAGATAAATAAAAATAATGATGATGATGAATGTTATTGGCTGATTGTAACCAAAGAGGTGGAGCAGTAAAATAGCTAGAACTAAGTACACACGTACTTTGGCTTATGGTGTCTGTTGAAAGTTCTAAGAAGATTCGACGGAGCAGGTAAACTATACGGCATTGTGTACAGTTTAGCTGCTCCGTCGAATCTTCTTTGAACATTCGACAGACACCATAAGCCTTCAATGACAGATTCGACCTTAATTTGGATTTTCGGACGAATGCAATTTTTAACGAAAAACGAAATAAATAAAAACGAATTTCGGGAGTAACTAAATAAATGTATTTTTCAGACGAAAACGAAATTCCGAAACGAAATATTTCAGTGTGCACATGTCTAATCATTACACACCAGTCAGATTTGTGGTGGCATCTGTTTCAGCTGTGTTACATGTCAATCTTTGCAGTCCGTATTGTGCGTAGCTTCTTTGTTTATAACACCTTTGATCACTACACTATGAGCTCTGTCCTGTTTTTCTGCTCCATCCTTTTTATTTCAATAAATGTTTATTGTTTTTTCACAAATACAGAGAAAAAAGGGGTATATGACATAATAGTAGCACCAGCTCATCTTTAATGTTATCCAAGAGACCATGAGAAAAAGTAGCCATGAGGGTCTCATTGTTCCAAGCAAGGTCTGCTGCACAAACTCAGGGTAATTTAGGACAATTGGTTTTAGCATCTCCCATGGAGGGTTTGCTCAGGCCAAGGCTCTACCAGAAAGCAAAGAAATAATAAAGCCTACTTTGCTTCTGTCTGTGCCTGAGGCAGCATCCCAAAGTATACCCCAACCTGGTTGAGAAACACTTTGTATTGAACTGGATTGCCCCCTAATCGCTGGGGAAGCAGAGCGGAACCAGACATACCTCTTGCAGAGGTATAATTTGAGGCGGGTGCCTGCACAGGGACTGGAGCAGCAGCAAGGACAGCCTGCAACACTGGTTGTACTGGAACAGACAGAGTGGGAGGAAGATCCGAAGATCAGCGCCCTGAATAAGCCATTGAGAAGATCCTGGCACCGGCAAGGGACCTCGCGAGTGTTGAACTGTTGAAGCAAAGCTAAGTATTGCTAAGGTTAGTTCTGCTTTAACTGTGGGGGGAAAAAAACAGGTCTCCTGCCTGCCAAATAGGGTTGTGCTGTGTGACATACAGTAGTTGCTAACAGAACAACTTCACTTTTGTTTAGAAAAAAACAATCCCCTCTGAGTGATCAACGTACATTGTAAGGATTTTAACAAACTTTGTTGCAGATTCCTACCTGTTTCTGCTCTGAAGAAAAAGCTGTTTGATTATGCGAGTCTGAATAGGAGTGACTTTTTCATTATTAATCAGTTGATTCATTTGCAGGGTTCTAATAAGGAAAGTTGCAGTGTATGTATCCCTTTAGAAGTGACTTTGGGAACATCTCACCAAAAACCACATTTTTGTTGCAGAGGATGCCTACAATCTGACATGTATCTTAGTACATGGTTCGCACTACCGCCTAGACATGCTGGTGGGTTAACTGGCTCCTGTCTGAATTGGCCCTAGTATGTGTCTGAATTGGCCCTATGAATGTGAGTTTAGGGCCGTCAATTGTAAGCTCCCGGAGGGCAGGGCTTGACATATAATATATATGTAATGTGCTGCGTAAATTAAAGGCGCTGTATAAGTACCTGTAATAAATAATAATAAATAATAGAGCAGACCTCTGCTCAAAATCAATGACCCAATCACACAAGCAGGAAATGACATTTCTGGGGAAGTTCTATACAACAACTGTGTGTTGCCCTTCCAAAGACTAGTTATAGGGGTGGTTTCCACCTATAACTGTGTACAGAAGGCATCTAGGTTGCCATATTGCATTGAATTTTACAAAAAGTTACAGCTCTTCAGATTGAAAAGTAAAGATCGCTTTTAATAACATTTAATTACAATATGGCCTGTGTAGCAATTGTATATGCTATATTATTTATTTATTTAGTTCCCCACGAAAGTGGAATTCAATTTTAGGACTGGTCAGACAGTAAAAAAGCTCCCATATAAATATTTTATATGTATATTTAGTTGTTTGCTTGGAGCTCAATAGGAAATGAGAAGTTCATTAAATGGTAATTCTCTTTAAAATTTCAGTCTATCAATAGACAGTAAAGTCAGGCAGAGGATAGTTTTGTGCATTTGAACTGCAATAACACAGAACTACGATGCCCTAGACGGCGACCAGGTCCACAGTAAATAGCAAAGAGAACCAAAAAGCAAAGAAAGCTCTATTTACGCAGCCAGGGGTGAAATGTCTTTCTTTGTGCTTCATTTACTGTTATCTGGCTATTATAGCTCAGTGCTTTGTAGGAAGGCAATTTTTTCCTTTATCATTTATCTCTAGTTTGAGAGTGGGCTTGCAAGGAACATCACATACCAACTGGCAAAGCACCCCATTGTAAGATGCTGTTTGATGTTCATAACAATTGCACTAAAGTCTGTTAACCTTTTACAGACAAGAGAAAATAGAAAATATAATGCATTTTCTGGATATTTTGAGTTATTATTGTAGCTATTACAACATTTGCTTAAAGAACATTTTCACAAGAATTTCACATTTCCCTCACTTACAGAGTGATATATTTCAAGCATTTCTTTCTCTTTTGATGATTATGGCTTACGGCTAGTGAAAACCCAAAATTCAGTAACTCAGAAAATTAAAATATTACACAAGACCAATATAAAAAAGGGATTTTTAATACATAAATGTTGGCTTACTGAAAAGTATGTCCATGTACAGTATAGTTTGCACTCAATACTTGGTCGGGGCTCTTTTTGCATGAATTACTGCATCAATGCAGCGTGGCATGGAGGGGATCAGCCTGTGGCATTGCTGAGGTGTTATGGAAGCCCAGGTTCCTTTGATAGTGGAGTTGTTGGGTCTGCTGTGTCTCATCTTTCTCTTGACAAGACCCCACAGATTCTCTATGGGGTTTAGGTCAGGCAAGTTTGCTGGCCAATCAAGCACAGTGATACCTGTCAGGGCTGGGCTCTTAACAGCTCCCTTCTTTGTGCTCAGACTGCTCAGCTGCCTTATTATTGTCAGCAATCATTAATCCCTCAGTGTCCTGTCCCTTCTGGCTATTTAAACTGCCTTGTTCATTCCTTTTCTGCCTTCGCCTTGGTCAACATATCTGGAGATTCTTGTTGTGTTCCTGTGAAAGACTTTTGCTCGGCTGATGGCCCTTCTGGTTCCTGAGCCTGTTCTTCTGCCTCCGACTACACTGATGTCTGGTTTCCTGATTACTGGCCTGTCTGACTACCCGCTTTGGTTACCGATCCCTGGCTTATGTTCGAACCACGTTTACTGATTATATTAACCACCTCAATACAGGGCACTTTCACCCCCTTCCTGCCCAGGCCATTTTTTAGCTTTCAGCGCTGTCGCATTTTGAATGACAATTGCGCGGTCATGCAACACTGTACCCAAATACATTTTTTTATCTTTTTCTTCACACAAATAGAGCTTTGTTTTGGTGGTATTTAACCACTGCTGGGATTTATTTATTTTTTTAAAGAAAAAAAGACCAAAAATATTTAAAAAAAAAAGTTTTTCTTATTTTCTGTCAATAAATTTTGTAAATAAGTGATTTTTCTCCTTTACTAATGTGCGCTGATGAGGCTGCACTGATGGGCACTGATAGGCTGCACTGATGGGCACTGATTAGGTGGCACTTATGGGCACTGATGAGCCGGCACTTATGGGCACTGATTAGGTGGCACTGATGAGGAGGCACTAATATGCTGCACTGATGGGCATTAATAGGTGGCACTGATATGCGGCACTGGTGGGTGCTGATAGGTGGCACTGGTGGACCCAGATAGGCCCAGTGGTTGGCAGTGATGGGCAGCACTGGTGGGCATTGATAGGCCGCACGGATAGACAGCACTGATGGGCAGCTCTGATGGGCAGCTCTGATGGGCACTGACGGGAGGCACTAATGGGCATTGATGGGCAGCACTGATAAACAGGCACTGATGGGCACTGATGGGAGGCACTGAATGGCATCATTTATGGGCATTGATTGGTGGCACTGATAGGCATTGATTGGTAGAACTGATAGACACTGATTGGTGGTACTGATGGGCACTGCTGGGGCTTACCTGTATCAGACAGTGCCCTGATTACCTGCCCAGGTCTCCTCTGCAAGGCTATGCCACTGATCGGCACTCCTCGCTGCCACACATTCTGTCAGTGTGAGGCAAAGAGATCCGATTCACAGCACTTCCGCATTTATATGTGACCTGCTGTGATTGGACACAGCCGATCACATGGTTAAAGAGCCGCGGCTCCTTACAGAGATAGGGGTCATGCCATGTCCTAGCAACGCGGCGCGGCAACGATCGTCATGCTGCGCGCCCCCATGGGTTTCTTGGGCGCCGTCATTTGAGGTCCTCCCAGCACGAGAGCTGCAAAAAGGTGTGATTTGTACTGAATTTCTGTCTCAGTTTGATTCATGGTTTCTGACAGTAGGCAAAGGCCATGAATTCAGAAGATGCAGGCAATCCACCTAGTGGTAATATTTTTTCCAGATTGAATAAGTAGGACCACCGCATGGATCAGTTTGCCATAGTGTTACAGATGCTCCTGATTCGCACTGCTCACCTGGATCCTCCCACTGTGGCTGTTCTGGTACAACTAGTGTTGCAGGCCGTCCCTGCTGCTGCTCCAGTCTCTGTTCAGGCACCCCCCTCAAATTATACCTCTGTAAGGGGTATGTCTGGTTTTGCTCTGCTTCCCCAACGATTTGGGGGCAATCCAGTTCAATACAAAGGGTTTCTCAACCAGGTTGGGATATACTTTGAGATGCTGCCCCAGGAGTTCCTCACGGACAGAAGCAAAGTAAGCTTTATTATTTCTTTGCTTTCTGATAGAGCCTAGACCTGGGCAAACCCTCTATGGGAGATGCTAAAACCCTTTGTCCTGAATCACCCTGAGTTTGTGCAGTAGACGTTGCTTGGAACAATAAGCCCTCGTGGCTGCTTTTTCTTATGGTCTCTTGGATAACATTAAAAATGAGGTAGCAGCCCAAGACATACCTACGGATCTGGAGAAGTTAATCTTGTTTGCCATTCTCATTGACTCCAGACTCAGAGAGAAACCTTCCTTTAAGCAGCGCATGCGGAAGCCTCCTATAGGTTTGACTCTGAGCTTTGCATTCCCACCCTTGCCCCCCTCACCTCCCATGCCTTCTGGTACCGAGTCTGCCAGTGAAATAGAACCCATGCACTTGGGCTTCACACGTCTCTCTGCAGAGGAAAGTGTATTTAGGAGGAGGGAGAGATTGTGCCTTTATTGTGGCCAGGCAGGTCACTTTTTGAAGTCTTGTCCTACCCGTCCAGGAAACGCCCCCACCTTGAGGTCCCCTAGGGGACAGACCTTAGGTGGTGTTGTTGCGTCCCCAGTTATCCTGAAGGATAAGCCTCTAGTTCTGGTTACCCTTTCTGGGTCTGAGTTGTCCATCGATACACAGGCTCTAATCGACTCTGGGGTTGCAGTCCTGTTCATAGATAGTGCCTTTGTGTCTAATTACTCGATTGCGCTGCAGTTTCATGCCACTCCATTTGCCATTGAGGCTATTGATGGGAGACCTTTACAGCCTCCCCATGTTACTAATGAGACTGCTCCGTTGACCATGGCCGTAGGGGCTCTTCACCATGAGATAATCCAATTTCAAGTCATTTCTTTACCTCATTACCCGGTGGTTATTGGTTATCCTTGGTTACAGAGGCACAACCCCTCTTTTGATTGGCATTGTGCTGAGGTTCTTTCCTGGTAACCACAATGCAGAAAAACATGTTTTCAGAAAGTGGTTAAGGTCTTGTGCACCTCTTCACTCTCCTCCTTGCCAGAGGAGTACCGCCTACCTGCGCCTTTCTACTAGTTGGGGAGAGGGTCTGGCTGTCATCTCATAACCTCCGACTCCATGTTTCCTCACTGAAACTGGCACCGCGGTATATTGGGCCTTTCCGTATTCTTCGTAGGATCAACCCAGTGGCCTACGCTTTAGAGCTTCCTTCCAACATGCATATTTCTAATGTATTCCATGTTTTCCTATTAAAACCTTTGGTGTGCAACCGCTTCACCACCTCAGTCCCACGTCCTCACCCGGTTCAAGTTGAGAATCATGAGGAGTATGAGATACAAGCTATTATTGACTCCTGTAGGCTGCGGGGGCGCATACAGTACCTTGTTCATTGGAAAGGGTATGGACCAGAGGAACGCTCTTGAGTCTCATTCTTGGACGTACATGCTCCTGTCCTCCTCCGTGCTTTCCATAGATGTTTTCCTCTCAAAGCTGGTGCCCCTCCGAGGGGTCGTTGAGGCGGGGGTACTGTCAGGGCTGGGTTCTTCGCAAATTCCTTCTTTGTGCTCAGGCTGCTCAGCTTCCGGATAATTGTCAGCAATTATTGATCCCTCAGTGGCTCACCTGGGTATCATTATCTGCTCGTCAGTCTCACCTACAGACAGCCCCTTCTGGCTATATAAACTGCCTTGTTTATTCCTTTCCTGCCTTTGCCTTGATCAACATATCTGGAGATTCTCTGCTGTGTTCCTGTGAAAGACCTTCGGCTGAAGTCCCTTCTGGTTCCTGATCCTGTTTTTCTGCCTCTGACTATGCTGATCTCTGATTTCCTGATTACTGGCCTGTCTGACTACTCGCTTTGGTTACCGATCCCTGGCTTATGTTTTGACCACATTTACTGGTCTGTACCATTTTTCCCATTATATTAAAAGGTGTGATTTTTACTGTATTTCTGTCAGTCTGATTCATGGTTCCTGGCAGATACCATGATCATTAAACCAGGTATGGGTACTTTTGGCAGTGTGGGCAGGTGTCAAGTCCTGCTGGAAAATGAAATCAGCATTACCATAAAGCTGGTCAGCAGAGGGAAACTTAAAGTGCTCTAGAATTTCCTGGTAGAGGGCTGCACTGGCTTTGGACTTGATAAAACACAGTTGACCAACACCAGCAGATGACATGGCTCCCCAAATCATCACTGACTTAGAGATCTATTAGTAAAAGCAGCACACTTTACGCACATTACACATTTAACCCCTTGATCACCCTAGATGTTAACCCCTTCTCAGCCAGTGTTATTAGTACAGTGACAGCGTAATATCACTGCTCACTGTATTAATGTCACTGGCGATGTCAGTGGCAGTTAGTCAGTTCCCCCCAGCATCAGTTAGTTTCAGTTTTCCCACCGCACTGTTGCAGTCCCATTATAAGTTGCTGATTTCCGCCATTAGTATTATAACAAAAAAAAATCCAGTACAGTGCCTTGAAAAAATATTCATACCCCTTGAAATTTTCCACATATTGTCATGCTAAAACCAAAAATGTAAATGTATTTTATTGGGATTTTATGCAATAGACTGGCACAAAGTGGCACATAATTGTGAAGTGGAAGGAAAGTGATAAATGGTTTTCAATTTTTTTTTTTTACAAATAAATATGTGAAAAGTGTGGTGTGCATTTGTATTTAGCCCCCCTGAGTCAATACTTTGTAGAACCACCTTTCGCTGCAATTACAGCTGCAAGTCTTTTTGGGGATGTCTCTAGCAGCTTTGCACGTCTAGAGAGTAAAATTTTTGCCCATTTTTTTTTGCAAAATAGCTCAAGCTCTGTCAGATTGGATGGAGAACGTCTGTGAGCAATTTTTCAAGTCTTGCCACAGATTCTCAATTGAATTTAGCGCTGGACTTTGACTGGGCCATTCTAACACGTGAATATGCTTTGATGTAAACCATTCAATTGTAGCTCTGGCTGTATGTTTAGGGTCATTGTCCTGCTGGAAGGTGAACCTCCACCCCACTCTCAAGTCTTTTGCAGACTCTAAAGCCCCATACATACTATCAGATTTTCTGCTAATTTTTGTCTTCAGATTTACCAAAACCATGTAGTGCAAGGGCCTGCCTGATTGCATACAAATTGAAACTCCTAAGGTTTGACCTCATATTTTATGGTTTTGGTAAATCTGAAGGAAAAAATCAGCAGAAAATCTGATAGTGTGTATGGGGCTTTACAGGTTTTCTACTAAGATTGCCCTGTATTTGGCCTCATCTATCTTCCCATCAATCCTGACCAGCTTCCCTGTCCCTGCTGAAGAAATGCATCCCCACATGATGCTGCCACCACTATGTTTCACAGTGGGGATGGTGTGTTCAGAGTATTGTGCAGTGTTCGCTTTCTGCCACACATAGCGTTTTGGTTTTAGGCTAAAAAGTTCAATTTTGGTCTCATCTGACCAGAGCACCTTCTTCCACGTATTTGCTGTGTCCCTCACATGGCTTCCCGCAAACTGCAAACGAGACTTCTTATGACTTTCTTTCTTCTTTCTTCTTCTTGCCACTCTTCCATAAAGGCCAGATTTGTGGCGTGGTCCTGTGGACAGATTCTCCCACCTGAGCTGTGGATCTCTGCAGCTCCTCCAGAGTTACCATGGGTCTCTTGGCTGCTTCTCTGATTAATGTTCTCCTTGCCCAGCCTGTCAGTTTAGGTGGAAAGAAGAAAGAAATGGCTGATGTATGTGACCACAGTTTGGTGTCTTTGGTGTTATCTATGTGAAGCAAAATAAAAGGCAATCGGAAGTTCTAGATGTGCAGCCATTTCTTTCTTCTTTCCAAGTTTCCCACAGAGGCAGGCCGGGGCTGGTAATCTGCAAGCTACTCCTATCGGCCTTATCTTTAAACACCTGGAGCAGCAGTTCTTTTTCGTGTATGTCAGTTTAGGTGGATGGCCATGTCTTGGTAGGTTTGCAGTTGTGCCATACTCTTTCCATTTTCGAATGATGGATTGAACAGTGCTCTGTGAGATGTTCAAAGCTTGGGATATTTTTTTATAACCTAACCCTGCTTTAAACCTCTCCACAACTTTATCCCTGACCTGTCTAGTGTTTTCCTTGACCTTCATGATGCTGTTTCTTCACTAAGGTTCTCCAACAAACCTCTGAGGGTTTCACAGAACAGCTGCATTTATACTAAGATTAAATTACACACGGGTGGGCTCTATTTACTAATTAGGTGACTTCTGAAGGCAATTGGTTCCACCAGATTTTAGTTAGTGGTATCTGAGTAAAGGGGGTTGAATAAAAATGCACGCCACACTTTTCAGATATTTATTTGTAAAAAAAAATTGAAAACCATTTATCATTTTCATTCCACATCACAATTTTGTGCCACTTTGTGTTGGTCTATCACATAAAATCCCAATAAAATACATTTATGTTTTTGGTTATAACATGACAAAATGTGGAAAATTGCAAGGGGTTTGAATAAGTTTTCAAGGCACTGTATACCATAGTTTGTAGATGCTATAATTTTCATGGAAAACAATCAATATAATCTTATTGGGATTTTTCTCAAACACATGTAGCAGAATACATTCTGCTTACTAAGTATGGAATATAGGGATTCTAATTGGTCAGCACCGTTACATGGATGGCACTGACCAATCAGAATTTGTCTAGCCCATCCTGTCAGCACTGCAAGGAGAGGAGAGAAAGCCACAGGGATTTCTGCTTCGCCGGACCGGTCAGGCGGCATGCCAGCATCTGACAGCGGAGGATCACGGAACTCCAGCACAGGGGGACCTGGGGGGATGAGGAGGGGGTCCAGTGTAAGGTCACCTTACAGATTTTTTGTAAAGGTGAACCTACACTTTAAATGGACTGTATTATAAATAAAAGGGGGGCTCACAGAAAAAGAAAAAATCAACCCCCTTTTTCCAAAAGTGAGTCAAGGATCGATTATCCCAAAACCCCTCATAGAATCTCATGCGGTTTTGCCTCTCCAGGATGGGAACAAGAACCCTCAGAACCACCTTGACAAGGTGTGGGGTCAAATTTAGGTAATACTTGAAAACATCCTTTAAACACTAAATAGAAGAACTGCATAAACAGGTTTCATGCAATCACACAGCTTTAACTAATTCAAGAAGTGTCTTTATAAAAATATGCTCATTACCATACACATACTAATAGGTGTAGTATATTGAGTTACTGTATATTTTATCGATATATATTTTTTCAAAGTCAATAAAAAGTTTTGTATAGGTTATAGTATTAGATTGTGTAGGCTTTTTTTATGAAATTTTTCTAGTTACTAGAAAACCTAGGGACATCTTAAGCTGGTCACACATTTATACAGGCTGAATGAAAAAAATGTAACTGATTCCTCTATCCATGCAATGCAGCACAGATAGATTCATCTTTTGCTGTGGCTTTTTTATTTTGACAGCTGGTCCCGCTGGGTGTCAAAATACCTGAACAGCGGATGCAGCCACTGCTCGGCTGACAAGTGTATGTGTGGAGGGTTGGGGCAGATGGGATGGTACCAAGGTTTTTGTAAACATGCACATCCTAAATTGGGATATTATCAATTATGACATGTACTATTAAATAATGTGTTAATAAAATTGGTGTTATGCAAACTCAGTGATAAAACAATATATAAATATGATCAAAATTACTTACCTAAACTTATAAATAACAGATATCCAAAATGAAATCACAAATAGTGCATATCATTGGTACAGTCCATGGTATAGTGCCCATGTGTTAAAGGTGCATAATAGTTCATATCCAGATGCGGTTTAGCGCTCGTAGTTCACTTCCTGCTATGATGTATGTTTGACAACATATAAAACAAAAGGTGTGCTTCCACCTGTTGTGACACCCAGTGCTTTCACCTTAGTGAGCTTTTGATTACATATAGAAACTGTCCTCCATCGATGTCTGTCTGGTCCTGGTCCGGTTCAGTTAGTTTTAGTAAACTAAAGAAATGGTTCTTTTAAGGCTACATCCACCATGCTTGTCCATATGTTAGTGTAAAACAAAGTGACCCCCCATTTGTGTAGTATTGTAAGTAAAAAAATTTTTTTTTCAAAGAGTAACATAAAAGTAGCAGTAAAAACGCCTTTAGTATATAAAATACTCAGCAAAAACAAGGTCTCAGACATCACTTCTGGTCCGGGATGCCCCACGCGTACATCATGCCCACGTGACTTCATCAGGGACCTGAGTATTTGATATACTGAAGGCATTTTTAATGCTACTTTGATGTAAGAGTTACACTTTGAATAAAATTTGTTTTATTTACAATACTACACTATGGGAGGTCACTTTGTTTGACCCTAACACATGGACAAGCGTGGTGGAGGGAGTCTTAAAGGAACCATTACTTTAGTTTACTAAAACTAACTGAACAGGACCAGATCAGATAGACATTGATGGAGGACGTTTTCTATATCATTATTATGACACAGGATTTATATAGCGCCAACAGTTTGCGCAGTGCTTTGCAACATGAGGGCAGACAGTACAGTTACAATACAATACAATACAGGAAGAATCAGTGGGCCCTGCTCCTTAGAGCTTACAACCTAGAAGAGAGGGTCAAGTAAAAAAAAGGTAATAACTATGGGGGATGAGCTGATGGAGAAAATGAAAATACAGTTGTTAGGTGTGGGTAAGATAGGCTTCTCTGAAGAGAAGGGTTTTCAGGTATCGTCTAAATGCTAATAGAGTAGGAGATAATCGGACAGAGTGGGGTTTGGATTGGAGAGGCTCTGGAAAAGTCCTTGAGGCGAGCATAGGAGGAGGTGACGAGGGGGTTAGAGAGCAGAAGGTCTTGAGAGGAATGAAGAGAATGATCAGGTTGGTATTTTGAGACTAGGTTAGTGATGAAGCTGGAGCTAAGTTGTGGATGGCTTTGTAAGTTGTTGTTAGTATTCTGAATTAAATTTGTTGGGTGAGCATAAGCCAGTGGAGGGATTGACAGAGAGGCATAGCGGACACAGAGTGATTGGTAAGGTGAAGGAGTCTGGCAGCAGCATTCATGATGGATTGAAGAGGGGGATAGACTATGTAGAGGTAAGCCAATGGAAAGGGAGTTGCAGTAATCGAGGCGAGAGATGACCAGGGAGTGAATCAAGAGCTTTGTTGTGTCATTGGTTAGAAAGGGGTGTATTTTGGAGATGTTGTGGAGGTTGGGGCAGCAAGATTTGGACAGTGATTGGACGTGGGGCTTAAAGGAGCGTTTAGAGTCCAGGACTACACCTAAGACCTTGGCATGCGGGGATGGGCTGATAGTTGTGCCATTGATTTTGACAGAAATCAGGGGAAAGGGCACGTAGGGGAGGAAAAAAGATAAGTTTGTTTTTGGATAGATTGAGTTTGAGGAAGTGGTGTGACATCCAGACTGATATATCTGTTAGTAAAATAATGATACGTGAGGGGATGGAGGGAGTGAGCTGAGGGGTAGAGAAATAGATTTGGGTCTCATCAGCATAGAGATGGTATTGGAAGCCATGGGAGCTGACCCAGGGAGGAGGTGTGGATTGAAAATAGGAGAGGTCCAAGAACAGAACCTTGGGGGACCCCAACAGAGAAAGGAAGAGGAAGTAGAATTGTAAGTAACGTTAAAGGTGCGGTTGGATAAGTAGGAAGAGGACCAGCAAAGAGTATTGTCACAGAGACCAAAGGCATGGAGTTTTTTTAGGAGGCGCGGGGTGGTTAACTGCATCAAAGGCAGCAGAAAGGTCCAAGAGTAGGAGTACAGAATAATGTTCATTGGTTTTGCCGACAGCAGATTGCTTGTTAGTTTTAGGAGAGCAGTTTCTGTGTAGTCTTGAGGACGAAATCCAGACTGAAGGGGATCAAGAAGGCTATTCTCAGCAAGGTGGTCGCTCAGTCAGTTGTATTCCAGTTGTTCAAGGAGTTTGGATAAAAAGGAGAGCAAGGAGATGGGGCATAGGTTGTTAAAATTGGTTGTGTCCAGTGACAGCCTTTTAAGTATGGAGCTGACTAGTGCATGTTTTAGAGAGTTGGGGAAGATGCCAGAAGAGAGGGAGAGATTGAAGAAGTGGGTTAGAGAGTGTAGAATAGAGCCAGAGGGTGAACGTAGCATTTGCAAGGCAACAGGATCCAGAGGGCAGGTGGTTAGTTGGACGTTAGCAAGTAGTTTAGCAACCTTGTCTATAGTGGTGGGGTTGAATGAGGGAATTAATAATTGTACCTGTGGGCATGAAGTGTAAAGCATGGAGGGTATCTGAAGAGCAGAGATCTCCTTAGTTAGTGGGTGGAGGCAGTGGAGGACATGGTAGAGAGCTGAAGGTAGAGAAGAGTTGATGGGGACGGGATAATAAGTTGTTAATGAGAGTGATAAAATGGGTCTGCTTGGCAGTGAGGAGGCTGGAATTGTATTTTGGAGGGCAGATTTATATTGGCTGAAATCTTTCTGAGACTTAATCTTATGCCACAGGTGCTCAAGAGCATGGCTGTTTTTTCAGACTTCTAGTGTCATCTGTTTGCCATATATGGGCACAAAAGCGCATTTGATTACTCACTAAGGTGAGAGTACTGGGAGCACTTAGGTAACAATGGGTGGAAGCACACCATTTGTTTTATATGTTGTCACACAGATATCATAGAAGGAAGTGAACTGCGCATGCTAAACTGCATCTGGATATGAACTTTTATGCACCTTTAACACATGGGCACCAATGATATGCAATTTTTGTGATTTCATTTTAGATATGTGTTATTTATAACTTTAAGTAAGCAATGTTGATCATATGTGAATATTGTTTTATCACTGCGCAGCACCGATTTTACTAACACATTACCAGTATCTGTGGGAACACAGCGGGTGTCTGCGGCAACTTGAACCGTAGTTTTTTCATTTATCTACTTACCAATAGACTTACAATAGATTTAGGACACTGTAATAACTTGCACAGTGGTAGCGCAGAGGCATAACCCCATTACCATATTAACTATTAAATAATGTCATGTTTGTCCGCACAACCCCTTCCAACTTGTTACACTTTAACGCTTCTTATTACAGAGCATAAGACTTATCTATCATTCTAAATAACAGCTTGGTCTGGTCCATTTATTTTCAAGTGCCAACTCAGTCTATGAGTAGTTGTATTAATATGTTTGGTATAACAAATATTGGTGCTCTTTGATGTGTATTTGATAAATGTTACATCAAGCTGAATGTCTAAGATTAAAGTCGAGACTTTTCTGCTTACTGCTTCATTTATGTGCATTTACATTCCGGAGAGGGTTTTTGATAAATTGAAGGCATAGCTGGCTTGACAGGATGGGTAAGATGTGAAATCTCAATTGGGAGGTAATTATGTGGAAAGTTAGTGTTTTCCTTTGAAAGGTAACATTATGTAAGTGTCTATCATTCATGGATAAGCAGTAGGTTGTTAAGCAATGTTAAGTTACATAAGTATTAGCTCTTAAAGAGAACTTGACTGAATATCTGTCACCTAACGTAGCCAAGGCTCCTATACAGGATATATTGGCCAAGTGACTGGTACTGTAACCTTGTAATATCCATGAAGCTAATTCCCATTAGGAAAGTGTGAGCATTACATTTGCATATTCTTTCAATTATTTTTTGATGGGGGGAGCAGGTGGTTCCTGAAGGCACTTCACGTTTCTCACAATATCCAAAAACACAAAAATTTAAGTTTATCCAAATCCAAAACTTTTCTTTTTTTTCATTTTAGTTAGCGTTGGGAATAGTTAAAACCCCTGTAAAATCTTTGCCATCAGTGTTTTATTTGGAAGATTTCCCTTTACTTCCTGTCGTGTAGACACAATGAGTACTAAAAGAAAATATTACAGCGCACACATGGAAAAAAGACATTTACCTCCAGCAAGGCTAGTTTAAAAAAACCTAAACATTTTCAAAAAAAATTGTCAAAAAATATGGGGATTTGGTCACACCATATGGCTATATGGTGCTAAGCCCACTTACTGCGACAAAGTACCCCATAATCAGTGGGTCCTACACTATCCATGGACTGGGAGATCCTGCATCTCTGAACCATGAGAGCATTACACTCTTCTAAATGGGAGAATCATAAGGTCTCCACCCATGACACAAGTGGACACTAATGAGAGGTACTTAATGAGGGAGTGGGGTGCTCCGCACCCAAAGGGATTTGGTCAGAATCCATACAATATACAAACAAGATATTTGGGGGGCACACCCTAAAAGATGCATTAAAGATGGTGCAGCCATAAGACCATACAGTAGAAGAAAATATTACAGCGTACACATGCAAAAAATACATTTACCTCCAGCAAGGCTAGTTTAAAAACACCTAAACATTTTCAAAAAAACATTATCAAAAAATATGGGGATTTGGTCACACCATATTGCCACTTACTGTGACAAAGTACCCCATAATCAGTGGGTCCTACACTATCCATGGAATGGGGTACTTTGTCGCAGTAAGTGGGCTTAGCACCATATAGCAATATGGTGTGACCAAAACCCATATTTTTTGATAATGTTTTTTTGAAAATGTTTAGGTGTTTTTAAACTAGCCTTGCTAGAGGTAAATGTCTTTTTTGCATGTGTACGCTGTAATATTTTCTTCTACTGTATGGTCTTATGGCTGCACCATCTTTAATGCATCTTTTAGGGTGTGCCCCCCAAATATCTTGTTTGTACAATGAGTAGTAAGACTCTCCAGAGTGAGGGAGATGCCCGCTTAGTTGTCAATGGAACAGGTGTCCCCAGTGGAAGATTTACCTTCTATTCCTGTTTGTGGCAACTCAAAATTTTGCATTTTTCCTCACTTTTAGGCCCAGCAACCAGGGTCATCAAAAGAAATAGAGAGTGAATTTCCCCCAGCAAGGGCAAAGACAGCAATAAAAATCTAAACAAGTGAAAATAAGGTGTGGGATTCAAAGTTGTGGTAAGTCTGTCAGATTATAACAGGGCACATTAGCTCTAGTGAGGCTGCTTTCTACATGACAGGACAACCCTTAAAGTGGAACTATGTCAGAACCTCGGTGAATTAAAAACAAATATGACCCAGGATTTCAGGATTTAATACTGACTGGTCCCATTTTTAGATAGACCGAAATATTTAAAGGTTAATTTTAGGTCGTCATGTAAGTTTCACACAGAGACATTCTATTTTTTCTCAAACTGCTGGGGGTCTGTATACAAGCCTGCTTACAGAACTGGGGATAGGAACAATGGTTTATGATTTAATCACACCCCTTGGATATTAAACAAACAACTGTTTACACACATTTGGAATGTGAAGACGCTATGTATATTCACGTAGGACACACATGATGAGCAACTGCTGTATTTGTTTCTAGTTTACTACTATAGCCTATTTGCTTAGGTTTTTAGTTTTTTATTGTTAACTCCGATTGAGTGTGTATGGAGTTTTTTGAATAAAAAATCTTTCTTTTACCTACTACACCATGGGAGCCTTCTATTCTTTTTCTCCATGAGGGAGCCATTGTGAATACCTCAACTCAACATTACAGAAATTACCCTGGATGCTTTGTAGGATTGTGGTGGAGAGGATATCGTGACCGTGATACCCCATGTAGTGTGCCCCCCTTTCTTTGGGGTTGGTGGATCCGGGGAGCCATTGGGAACATCTTAAACCAACAGTACGGAAACCACCTGAATGCCCTACATGATCGTGGTGGAGAGCTGACCGTGATCGAGATACTCTATGCTGTATGCCCCTTCTGGGGTTGTTGGATTCGGACCTTAATCTGGACGTACTTCACTATGCAAGCCCCCTGTCTATTTCTTTGCGGGAGGAGGATCTAGCAGCATGGAGGTGGATAGTAGTGGAGGCACCTGGACCCGGACCAGCAGAAGGGGTCCCTTACCACCAGTGTAAAAGAAGGAACTCACGGAGCAGTATAGCTTAAGAGGGACATCCATCAAAGGCAGTCATCCTGAGACACCCACTCTTTTGCCTAATACCCCCTAGGGGGTGACGGATTCTGGTGAGTGGGGGAGCACGGGGGGGGGGGGCACTTGGAGTCACCAGCATCTACATGCACGGAAGTCACTTATTACCACCCCTTGGGCATTTGTAAATGCATGTCAACCGATCCTGACGTTTTTAATATCCTTGTCTCTAAAAATAAGACTTTTTAACCCTGTTTGGGTTCATCACAGGGACTTTTTTCTCAGATGTGTATTTATATTTCGTTACTTTTTACATGAGTGTCAATGGTTTGGACTTATATTTTTATGAATTTTTATATATGAATTTATTCTATATGCATTCTAGTATTTTAAAGGTCTAATGCACTTTTGTTTCACTTTATGCACAGTGCACTTTTGTCACCATATATAATAGAGATATAAGGGGACCTCACACGGTTACTGATAGCCCCCAATTAGTGTGGTTTGTTACAAACCCCACTAACACTATAGGAGGCTACTTAATAACAATTTTTCAATAAGTTTGATATGTTGTAAAAGTGGAGTCCTGCAATGGAGGTGGGGCAAATCTAAATCAAACCCATATATTGTGATATTCACTTACGCAATACAGAGGATTAGCACCTTCACTTTAAAGAAACACTTTTTTATTTATCTATATATTTTGGCACAAACGGAGGGGTAAATCTACCTAAGGGCCACACAAATTACCTTTTTTGTTTTATACACAACTTTATAAGGTTCGGTGATCTTCAATTAACATCTATTGAAATTAGGGCAGCGCCAATTCCCCAGATCTCTCCTTTAAATACTTATTTATTTACTTACTTAAATACTTACTTATTAGGAATTAATCAAGGGGAGGCAGCAGCCCTTCCACAATCCTAAGCGCGGACTCCTAATCTAGTACACATGATGAGCAAGGCTAGTTATACAGTGACCAACCATTGTACAAATCATCAGGACCCTGTGTGATATATATATATATATCTTACAAGCCAATAGATCATAACCCTTTAGCGCTGACCGTACACACATATGCGGTCTCGGCTTGAAGGGGTTATACCGGGGTGATGCCTGCAGCTGCATCAGCTACCGTTTTTTAGAACGGGCAGTTGGCTTGGATTTTATAGCCATTTTCTTGGGTGGAGATGTTTATATAGCCCTTGTGGATGTTTAGATGTATTTGTTCCTAGTCTTCTGGTGATAGAGATATGGAAAGGTCCCTTTCCCAAGCTGCACAGGCTAACCCGTAGTTAGAGGAAATACCTTTGAATAGGAATGCATGTGTTGTTGAGATCAGATGATGTTGAGGGCTTCTCATCAGGCAAAGAGTTTCAAAGGATGTGAGTGCTCTTGAGTCTGAAAATTTTCTGTCTAAGGAGCGGATGTAGTGAGATAAAAGGATATAGGTCAAGGGGGGGTGGAGGGTTCATCCCCGTTGGAAGGTAGGTTTCACGCCTCATCATCTGACACCTCCTTTTGGAAAGGTAGCCATCTTAGGAGACTCTGGTAACCACCATTTAAGCCAGCAGCCCATTTTAAAAGGGGTAACTATAATATATTCTGTTGATTCGTTTGAAAGCTAATTGGCATATTTATTTTGGTACCTAATTGCTCTCCCCCGATATTATAACCATTTAAAAAAAACAAAACATTTTTTATTTTGTTTTTCCATTTTTTATTATTTCTCTAATTTTAGTTTAATGCTTATTCCTTCTGCAGGGGAATAACTGTTAGATTCTGTAAAATGCAGACTATTGTCTGATAATTAGTTATACTGTATATGGTTATTCTGTCTACAGGGAGAATTTCATTATTGAATTTAATTCTACACATGGAGATATCTATATCCTTGATTGTTTTAGACAATTAGGTATTTGTTATGTAAAATTGTAGTGTTTATATCCATCTACTAATCAAACTATTTATTGTGAATATTTGACTTATTAAATAAATATAAATCTATTATCAATAGCCAGTCTGTAGTCACATCAATCTGCTGTGTTCTTAAAGATTTCTGCACTGGCATAAAATTAAATAAAAAAATAAATAAAAAAACGATGCAGCGCTAAAAATGAGTAATCATGTGAAAAATAAGTGAAAAATCAAAAACCATCTAAGAATAGAGAGAAAAATATAGGTATACCACAGTATATCATGAAACCGTGCTATAAGTAATTAATATTCATTCATCAACAGTGAAAAATAAAAATAAAAAGATATAAAAATATGCATAATAAATAAAGAGAACTATTCAAGTGATAATAATCCCAATACAAATGCATGAAAGAGTCCCATCACACACAGTGCAAAAAAGCATATATATGAAAGTCTATAAATAATCAAGGAACTAATCCCAAAAACCGTGATGAGAAGAATCCAGGCTCCCAAGAGTTAAATACACCCGGGTGAGTAATGAGGCTCCTTACCGACTACATTGACCACATAGGTGGTCTCAGCAAGCATAGGGAATGTTAAGGTCTCCCAACAACCTATACCGGCATCTTGTATTGAGGCTAGATCTGCATTTGCTCAGGAGATATAAATAGAAAAAACTCCCATAGTGTAATCGTTCCACTTAAAAGATTTATTGAAAAAAGAGATACACTTACAAACGAATCCGATTACATAGGCAAAAGATAGACAGCAAAACAGGGATATCTCGGCGTCTCACAGGCTTCCCGCAAACCACAAACTTCCCACAGGAGAACAGCGTAGTGACGTCAGCATCACAGGCCATGCCCTACGCGTTTCGTCACTACAGGACGTCATCTGGGGGTTGGGCCAAGTGACGTGATCACCACGCTCATAGCATAAATAGAGCCGCGGCGCCATCTTTAGTACTGGCCGCTATAGAGATGAGATGGGGAACAGGAATGGGTGCCGCCATATTAGCAACCGGCCGCCCAATCACAAAGATATACTATAACATAGGAAGCCAAAAATAAGAGTTAATTTAGCGCCATCTAGAGGCTGAAAATAATACTGACTAGATGGGAAATCAGTGCAATAATCAAGAAGTCATAGGAGACACCGTGCATAATATACAACACATTCATAATACAATATATATGATTAAAATTTTTATAAAAACATATATAAAGAAATATCCATGATCAGCGTGGGACTCTTTCATGCATTTGTATTGCGATTATTATCACTTGAATAGTTCTCTTTATTTATTATGCATATTTTTATATCTTTTTATTTTATTTTTCACTGTTGATGAATGAACATTAATTACTTATAGCACGGTTTCGTGATATACTGTGGTATACCTATATTTCTCTCTATTCTTAGATGATTTTTCACTTATTTTTCACATGATTACTCATTTTTAGCGCTGCATCGTTTTTTATTTATTTGTATCTAGAGTGCTTGTATCTGACTCTTTGATGCTGGCTGCTTTGTGGATATTGGGGTAATTTTAATATAGTACCCACTTGTCTCAATTCAGACTTCTACCGCAGTGTTAACCCTTGTTGGTTTTTTATATACTGGCATAAAATTACTCAGATTAATTAATCGTCCAGGCATTTCCTGACACAAACGCATAACAACTGAATTGTATATGAGCACCACAAACTGAAAATGCTGCTTAATTCATTTTTAATATTCTCAGCAAACTCACCCATCCATCCATGTCTCCATGCTTTATTTTGCTGAGAAATCACTTTGAAAAACACCCCTCTAGCTTTTTTAGCCAAGGCCATCTTGAGTAAGGGCAAAGATTAATGTACCATTTACTTAGTGGAATCCATCTGCCCTTAGCTCAGGCATGCATGCCGGAGGTGTACTAAGCTGATAAAGCCCCCACAAAGGGAAATAAATGCAGATGAAGACTTCTGGGATGTATGAGACCATTTTGGCTTAGGCTAGAAGCTAGTAAGCAACTGAAGAAATGTAAAAAAAACCTGAAAACTAGTAAAAACACGCCTCGTCATCTGTGTCTTCCTATCTTTACTAAGGCTAGCAGCATAAGGATTACAAATAGTTATTCTTGATTAAAAGAGTTTAGTTCTGCTTTAAAAAGGAAACCCAGGGATAAGGGTCCATATGTACAAAGTCTAACGATAAAAAGAGTGCCAAGGCAAGGGTTCAAAACTCAAAAACCTTTTATTCTAGTATTAGTTCACAAAATGATAATACAAACAGCCATCACTTTTCAGGGTCTGATAAAATCCCCCCTTTCTTCAGGGATATGGGTATGTAAAAATAAAATGCATATCAACTCATTATATAAAAATATAAACACAAACATCATAAGAAATTCATTATAAGCAGAAGAACATTTTTAAAACATTTTCAGATCAAGTTTATCATAATATCTTTTCATGAAAAACAATAGACATAATAATTAAAAAATGTAATGGGAATTAATGAAAAATGGTTTAAAATACAAATGTATTACCAAAACACAAAATAATACATTTTATTCTAATTCAAATCTCTTTTACCACCAAATTAGTGGTACTGCTATGCTATGTATAGAGGGTGGTGAAAATAATCACAGGGTTCTATATAATTCTGACTCCTAAACTATGTACGTGACACACACCTGAACTCCACACTGTCCATTACCCCCACCTGACCTCTGCATTATGTACGCTACCCATCCCAGACTCCTGCACCACATATGTTATGCACCCTGGACCACTGCATTATGTAAATTACATACTTCTGACTCCTGCATTCTGTATGTAGGCTCAAGATTTAAGCTCCTCCCACATTTAGCACAGTTTTGCCACACCTATCATTTTCCCGCCACATAGATTCCTGATAGTGTTTACAGAGGACCATGCCTGCCCAATGTCTGTTGGCACAGCCATTTGTACTCTTCTGCAGGGGCACAGGGTGACCATGCAGGAACACCATTGGGAAACAGTTGTCACCCCATAAAATGGAGTGCCTGAACAAGGACTTTATGGCAGGATCACTAGGTATTCTTTTGATAAAAGTTGCAGATTTAAACATCAAATAATTCTTCTAATTAGGACTTTTACACGGCAACCAACATACAGTGTACCACCAAATGGTTCATGTAGAAAAATATAATTTTTATTTTTTATAGTTAAAAAAAGACATGAGGCTCAAACATATTAAGAGGCATTAGTTAGGACATTCCACAGTATAGAAATTGTGGTGACACCCAATACCATATAACACTGTACATCACAGAGAATTCAGTAATGTATGGAGAGGGAAATCCAACGCGTTTCTTCATCAGGGGTATGTATCGCCACCCTGCAGTGTAGAAAGAGCTGTCAGTAAATAATGTTTATATAAGTCATCATCACAACCATAAAACATAATTGTCAATGTTACTCACATACAGACAAGATGTGCCAGTGCTTAAGAATCTGTCCAAAAATATCCTCCTCAGATAAGAACAGGAGACACCCACTAAACAGGGCCGCGTATACTCAAAAGTGCCTAAAGGACACAACGTTTGTGTCCAAGAGAACCTTCAAAAGCTGCAGATTTAAGGATTATTACAAGCAAATTTAAAAATTACAATTACATATAAAAGTATATTTTAACCCTTCATATCTCTAATATGAGACTCACCCCTTTTTTTTTTAGTTTAACAAAATAGAAAAATCACTGTTTTTGTACTCATGTGTAGGCAGAGTCAAATAAACACTGGTACAGCGTTGCATCCCTGGGTACAGGCCTCTTGCTAAATGTCTATATTAGTGTGGGCCCCAAAGAGAGCAGATAAAGAACACAGTTCACCATCACAGGCACAGTACCTTGACACAACACTTCCCCCGCTTCCTCCACGGCTAAGCCAGGTATCAGTTCCAGGGATAGACCACCCACCAAAATCAGAAATAAGTCTGGCCAGTTTTTAATACTTTACTTACATAACATCAGGGCATACAACTTATCACCAATTCCAGTGGAGGATGTCAGCACTATCCCCATGTTGGGCATCCTTTGTGCTGTTCCTAGTTCTAGTCCTATCTAGGGTATTGACCTCTCCATGTATTCCCCAGCCAAGAAATACCACTTGCTGGAATGGCTACATCTTTTCAGGAAGGGCTCCACTGTAGGCTAGCTTCTGAGTCTACCTCTTTGTCTTCTCAGACTCTCTGTCTGAACTCCCCGTCTCTCAGACTCAACCTATTATACTGTATATATCCTATGCTAGCACCCCTTTACACACATTTATCCTCATAACACTGAATGGCACATTAATAATGCTATCAAAATTAGTGTGTGCTGTAAATTGCCTCCAGCATTGCTCCTGTTTCTTCTTGCCGGAGACTGCCATTTTACTGAAGCCCAAAGCCCCTGAACAGTAGTAAATCATAAAGTGTAACTAAACCCATCGATTTAACAGTTTCAAAAAAGTTACATTCCTGGAATGCCAGAGTTGCTAACTGTCACATTTGCTTGTGTCTACAACCAAACTGTGAAACCATCAAATGGCTGGTGTCATAACTGATCACATGTGGAGCACCATGGCAGTTGCAGGGTGCACCATGGCAGTTCCTTGGCTTTAAAGGATAGGAGGGTTTCATTCTGCTTTAAAGATGTCAGCAGATCGCCCTCTACAAACTCGGCAGTCACTATAAATGCCTAAAAATGAAGAGCAACTGAGCAGGTGCAGAGCAGGGTGGGACAGCATATTACTGGATTTTAAGAGTATAGACACTTATTTTTAATGTTTTACACAGCTACAGTATCTCACACGTTTTTGTAAATATTTTATTATATCTTTTCATGTGGCAACACTAAAGAAATGACACTTTGCTACAATGTAAGTAGTGAGTGTACAGCTTGTATAACAGTGTAAATTTGCTGTCCCCTCAAAATAACTCAACAGGCAGCCATTAATGTCTAAACCGCTGGCAACAAAAGTGAGTACACCCCTAAGTGAAAATGTCCAAATTGGGTGTAATTAGCCATTTTCCCTTCCCGGTGTCATGTGACTCATTAGTGTTACAAGGTCTCAGGTGTGAATGGGGAGCAGGTGTGTTAAATTTGGTGTTATCACTCTCACTCTCTCATACTGGTCACTGGAAGTTCAACATGGCACCTCATGGCAAAGAACTCTCTGCAGATCTGAAAAAAAGAATTGTTGCTCTACATAAAGATGGCCTAGGCTATAAGAAGATTGCCAAGACCCTGAAACTGAGCTACAACACGGTGGCCAAGACCATACAGTGGTTTAACAGGACAGGTTCCACTCAGAACAGGCCTTGCCATAGTCGACCAAAGAAGTTGAGTGCTCAGCGTCATATCCTGAGGTTGTCTTTGGGAAATAGATGTATGAGTGCTGCCAGCATTGCTGCAGAGGTTGAAGGGGTGGGGGGTCAGCCTGTCAGTGCTCAGACCATACGCCGCATACTGCATCAAATTGCTCTGCATGCCTGTCGTCCCAGAAGAAAGCCTCTTCTGAAGATGAGGCACAAGAAAGCCTGCAAACAGTTTTAAGCCTGCAAACAGTTTGCTGAAGACAAGCAGACTAAGGACATGGATTACTGGAATCATGTCCTGTGGTCTGATAAGACCAAGATAAACTTATTTGGTTCAGATGGTATCAAGCGTGTGTGGTGGCAACCAGGTGAGAAGTAGAAAGACGAGTGTGTCTTGCCTACAGTCAAGCATGGTGGTGGGAGTGTCTTGGTCTGGGGTTGCATGAGTGCTGCCGGCACTGGGGAGCTACAGTTCATTGAGGGAACCATAAATGCCAACATGTACTGTGACATACTAAAGCAGAGCATGATCCCCTACTTTCGGAGACTGGGCCGGAGGGGAGTATTCCAACAAACACATGCATCTTCAAGACGATCACTGCCTTGCTAAAGAAGCTGAGGGTAAAGGTGATGGACTGGCTAAGCATGTCTTCAGACCTAAACCCTATTGAGCATCTGTGGGGCATCCTCAAATGGAAGGTGGAGGAGCACAAGGTCTCTAACATCCACCAGCTCCGTGATGTCATCATGGAAGAGTGGAAGAGGACTTGAGTGTCAACCTGTGAAGCTCTGGTAAACTCCATGCCCAAGAGGGTTAAGGAAGTTCTGGAAAATAATGGTGGTCACACAAAATATTGACACTTTGGGCACAATTTGGACATTTTTACTTAGGGGTGTACTCACTTTTGTTGCCAGTGGTTTAGACATTAATGGCTGTGTGTTGAGTTATTTTGAGGGGACAGCAAAGTATAATTTCTTCAGTGTTGTCACATGAAAAGATATAATAAAATATTTACAAAAATGTGAGGGGTGTACTCACTTTTGTGAGATACTGTATACCTGCAAAAGGGGCCAGTCTGAAGTCATCTAGCAGGGCTTAATTTTTCTGACTAAAGTTCCACTAAGCCTAAACTGGATTTATCTGTATGATGTGAGTCAACATGTCCACTTGTAATTCTGGTCTTGAGCATGTAAAGAAGGGTGACAAAGCTGGCGTAAAATAAAATACATGCAAAGGCTGCCTTGCCACCCTAACTATGGACGCACAGAGGCATTTTTTATACTTTGTTAGGTATTGGAGCATATGGAAGAGACAGAATAACAGAAACAGATAGGATGCATATAACAATAGAACTTTTTTTTCGATAGAACATTTGTTTTTTAACACAAAGCTTTGGTTCACACTAGTGCCAATTGGATGCGGTTTTACCCCTCATCCAATTCGCATGACAGGAGATTGAGACCGGCTCTCTCTGGAGTCAGTTCACATATCTCCGTTGCGGCTGCAGAGCGGCTTGCATAGCAGTCCTGTGCGTCTTTGGCTCCATTTCAGGGCCAAATTCAGCCAACAATTCGGCCCTGATTCGTCCCTGGAGAACATTTGAGTCTAAGTACAACATAGCTTGTCAATGGGACTTCCCCTTAATAATGCCTAAAGTCAGCCTACTTGTTCTTTTAATCTTTGAATAGAGTAGTTCAAAATTATGTCAGTTGATAATTTCTAAATAATAATGGAAAACAACTCAGCGCTGACACATAAACAATATATAATAAATGCAAGCAAGCACAAAGGCAAATTCAACAAAAAACCTCAAATAACATATGAATAATAGGAGTGCTGCGCAAATAAATTGTCCGTTCAATAATTGTAGGTAGGAGATGAGATCACCAGTGGATAGTCAAACGCCTAGGGTAAAATCAGAGGTGACTAAAATCCCTTCACCATATAAGGATGGCCCCTCACCTGCAATCTTCGACCTGAAACAGGTCACACAGCATGTAAACCATACATAGGGTAAGCTGAAACAGGCGATAATGACTTCTCATAAAGTGCTCCCACTCTCATCAGATGGCATAGATGGAATATGTAAATAAAGCATAGACAATATAGTGCTCTCCGCTTATACTTTATTGCTAAAATAAGAAAAAACTGTTGCACTCACAAATCCGAGCACTC
Organism: Lithobates septentrionalis; assembly: GCA_037952835.1. Taxonomy (NCBI): domain Eukaryota; kingdom Metazoa; phylum Chordata; class Amphibia; order Anura; family Ranidae; genus Lithobates; species Lithobates septentrionalis. The sequence goes on along the minus strand of JBBDGP010000653.1, from coordinate 339,432 downwards.
AGAACCGAGTGCCGGCTGGATGGCGTGTGATCGTGAACAGGCTGACAGCCACGGGTGACGTCATGCGCTCCTGGCCCCCATACGCGTTACGTCCTGTGGGCGGGACTTGATCCCGCCCCACGCTGATGAAGTCCCGCCCACAGGACGTAATGCATACGGGGGCCAGGAGCGCATGACGTCACCCGCGGCTGTCAGCCTGTTCACGAGCACACGCCATCCAGCCGGCACTCGGTTCTGAGTGCTCGGATTTGTGAGTGCAACAGTTTTTTCTTATTTTAGCAATAAAGTATAAGCGGAGAGCACTATATTGTCTATGCTTTATTTACATATTCCATCTATGCCATCTGATGAGAGTGGGAGCACTTTATGAGAAGTCATTATCGCCTGTTTCAGCTTACCCTATGTATGGTTTACATGCTGTGTGACCTGTTTCAGGTCGAAGATTGCAGGTGAGGGGCCATCCTTATATGGTGAAGGGATTTTAGTCACCTCTGATTTTACCCTAGGCGTTTGACTATCCACTGGTGATCTCATCTCCTACCTACAATTATTGAACGGACAATTTATTTGCGCAGCACTCCTATTATTCATATGTTAGTTGATAATTTCTGCCTGTGACTCAACTTGGAAACTTTTCCTCAATTGTTCCTGTGACATCTTTCAATTGTTATAATTTTTGATTACAAGATCCTGGAATAAAGTACAATCTTCAGATAGTTCATCTTGGGATCCTTTAGTCCTTCTTTTTACCAGCACCCACACTTGCTTTGGCTGTGCCCCTGACTTTCTTCATTCTGTTTTTCCTTTCTTTTTTTTTTTTTTTAAACAAAAAGCTTTTATTAATGTTTGAAAATAACAGTGGTACAATCATATTAACATTTGTACATATGTTTCATATAACAGTGAATAATTGACTTCAATAATAGAGTATTTACTGGTAAGGCCACCAAGGTGGTTTCGTATCCGACCTATTGTTATATTGATAAATTATTTGGAAATACTCTAGCTTTGTATAGAAAAAATCTGTTATTTATTTTGAAAGGGAGAAAAAATTTGTGGACCCCTGAGAGGTGTCCTTAGATATAGATATGGTAACAGAAATGAGGAGTAAAGAAGAGGAAAGAAAATTAAATAAAAATAAAATAAAATAAATATATTATAGGAAAAATATTGGTCTATGTATAAAAGGTTTATCTTTATGTGAAAGTGGTATATGAATCAGAATATTAGTCTTTTTCTTCTCATATAAGCCATACCTGGCAAGTCTGTGTTTGGGTTCGTTTTTCTTTACATAGTCCAGGGAATCGTAGATTGCCGCCTCCAAAGTGAGTCCTAAAGCCAAATACAAAGATCACATCTGGGGTAGTCTTGTACATTTTGGCCAGCTTCTCCTTGATTTCAGTTTTTGGGGCAGTGGCTTTTCCAGGATGAAGGACATCTATGACCATCTGCTTCCTCTGAAGCAATCTGTTGGTCATAAACTTCCTAGTTCTAATAGTGACGCTGTCGTTCATCTTGCCACCATCTCTCTCAGGGGCGAAGGAAAGAAAGCCTTGTGACACCTTTATAAGAAATTCCCATAATCACCAAGAAAGTTTGTCACAGACAGCAATTAAAAACTGCCTGGTGTTCTAATCCTCCCTACATAGATGGCAATAAAACATGGCTTTACCATTCTCCACTCTATGCAAAATTTTTATTTTAGTTTACTAGAGTACAAATTTTTATCCAAATGGTAGAGTGACTTTCCAAGCTCTACATCCCTTTCATGATGGAGAGTGTACTGGACAACATAGCCAGCGATGGCCAATCCAAACAAGGGAGAGAGGGAAGCACCTGCTAAATGTAGCATAAGGACTGTTTATTAAAAAACACAAAATTGGCTACTCATATTTAGTTACATAGTAGGTGAGGTTGAAAAAAGACACAAGTCCATCAAGCCCAACCTATGTGTGTGATTATGTGTCAGTATTACATTGTATATCCCTGTATGTTGCGGTCGTTCAGGTGCTTATCTAATAGTTTTTTATATTGTTAACCACTTAACGCCCACCCGCATTGTACAGCAGGCGAGTCGCTGATGTAGGCCACTGTAGGTTTTCTAATACCTCCCCACTCTATCCAAAACTAAAAACATGGTTTGCCTTTACTTATACTTTAATATCTTCTCCAGTGTCAGTTAAATCATCCCCTTTTTAAAAACTATGTATCAAGAGGCTATGGATGTATGCATGTATGTGTACTGTATATTTTCATATATACGTAATTATATGTGTAGATGTTTTTTTCATTAGAATATTTTATCTAAAGAAGCACAGTGGTTAAGTGGTTAGCACTTCCGCCTAGCAGTGCTAGAGTAATCAGTTTGAATCCCAACCAAAGCGCAAGCGCTACATGTACGAAGTTTGCATGTTCTCCCTGTGCCTGTGTGGGTTTCCTTTGGGTGTACTGGTTTCCTCCCACACTCCAAAGACATGCTGGTAGGTAAACTGGCCCTAGTATGTGAGTTAGGGTTCCTTATTTTGTAAGTTCCTTGAGGGCAGGGACTGATGTGGATATGTGAAGTGCTGTGTAAATTGATGGTGCTTTACTAATACAACTTCCGAATACGAATCCCGAATACAAACTGAATGAATCAAGCGCATTTAATGAAACTAAATAACTAGATTAATGACTCTAAACAAAATGAAACAAAACTATTTTTTTGTCATGCAAGGAGACAGGACGCACGCATGGGTGAATGGGCAGGGACAGCAAAGGGAAGCTAGGCCTCCCAATTGCATTGCAGCTCCCTGGACAGAAGGAACCCAAAGGCCGGTCACAAAAATGGAGATGCCACGTAAATAAGGTCTAACGGTTCATATGAAAAACCATATATCAAGCATAAGAATCTAGCATCAAAAGAGTTGGATAAAGAACTATAAGGTAGCAGCAGACCACAAGTGGGCAAAAGGTGCCTTCCACCTAAATCAATACAGCAAAACATAAATTGTGTGCTCTGGCGCCCCCAGTGATGCACCTCCATCCCTAATATATATCCATAAATACACAGGGATTCCCTGGGACTTCAAATGAGATGCAGCACACACAACCATTATATACATGGTAAACATGGTTCACAGTTTATTGTGAAATTAATAAAAATCTCATCACATAGAGTGCAAATAGTGGAATATCAGTGTAAGATATATATATTCAACTATTTGCACTCTATGTGATGAGATTTTTATTCATTTATCAATAAATTGTGAACCATGTTTACCATGGGCATACTCATGTTTTATGTTATGGACTACTGCCGGAGACTTTTATGGACTCAATTATAATATATTATATGTTCATGCGGACAGCCAGATTGGATTGTGCGCCTGCTTTTTCTTTTTATCAAACGGCCAATCCAAGACTGTTATTAAACAAAAAACTTGAATAACGTGGATATATTTTTTCCAGCATCAGTAATGCGTCTTTCACACAGACGGCCATTAGGGCAGTAAAATCAGGCAGTTGAGCTGCGGTTTTACTGCCTGCCCATCTAAAGTCCACAATACAGCCATAGGGGGCTGTTCACATACTGTACCACAATACTTTGTATTGCACACAATAAATTTAGGGCTTGTTCTCACCACAGAAATGCAGTCAGTATGCGTTCTGGTGCATTTTGCAGTGTTCTAGTACAGTTCCTTGCAGAAAAAAGTGCAGCAGGTTCTACTTTTGTTGACTGTACTGAAAGGCACTGAAATGATGAGAACTATGCTATTGGAATCAATGCAACAGGGGCGGATTAATGCACAGGCTGGTCTAGGCTGCAGCCTAGGGCCCCACGTGTGCAAGGGCCCCCGATTGGCCATGATATTTTTATTAATTTATATATATTTATGTATTTGTAAAATAAAAACCATGCCTGCGTGTTATACGAATACGCCGATAAATGTTTTTTTACCAACAGGGGGCGGGGATCGGGCGGTCCACCCCGGGTGCCACCCATTGGGGGGGGGGGGGTGTCAGGCCAGCTGTACCGCCTCTCCTGGCCCTGGGACAGCGCTGACAGCATACTTTAAAGTTGAGAAAACATTACTGCCAGCCCTTTCTCATGCACAGCTCCTCGTGTGTCACTCTCACTGTACATGGAAGTCTCTTAATACCTCAATTAAAGCCTCTCTGTCTGGCCGCTCTCCTCCTCCCGCTACACCTCCTTCCCGAGTGTAGCCATTTTTTGCCGGAGGAGAGCGGTCATGTGACCATCAATGAAACAGCAGAGGAGAGCAGTCACATGACTGGGTCACGAAGAACGGCGTTAATTGAGGTATTTAGAAGCTTTGATTTACAATGAGTGACACAGGAGGAGCGGTGTATGAGAAAGGGCTGGCAGTGATGTTTTCTCAACTTTAGAGTATTCTTTCTAAGGAGACTGGGGGTCTCCTGGTAGTGCAGGGGGGCTTTATAATGAAAGAGGCCTATGTGATATGCAGGCAAAGGGGTCTGTGTACTATGCAGATGTCTGTGTACTGTGCAGGGAAAGGGGCCTGTGTACTGTGCAAGGAAAGGGGTCTGTGTACTGTGCAGGGAAAGGGGTCTGTGTACTGTGCAGGGAAAGGGGTCTGTGTACTGTGCAGGGAAAGGGGGCTGTGTTATGTGCAGAGGGTTGTGTACTGTGCAGGGAAAGGGGTCTGTGTACTGTGCAGGGGATCTGTGTACTGTGCAGGGGGGCTGTGTACTGCGCAGGGGGGCTGTGTAGTGCGTAGGGGGGCTGTGTAGTGCGTAGGGGGGCTGTGTACTGCGTAGGGGGGCTGTGTACTGTGCAGGGGGGCTGTGTACTGCGCAGGGAAAGGGGTCTGTGTACTGTGCAGGGAATCTGTGTACTGTGCAGGGGGGCTGTGTACTGTGCAGGGAAAGGGGTCTGTGTACTGTGCAGGGGGGCTGTGTACTGTGCAGGGGGCTGTGGGAAGTTTTTTTTTCCTGAAACTTCCATCTTAATGTTAGGGTGCGTGTTATATGCACTCTGAAAATGAAACAAAGGCGCCACTCTAAGTGCAGTAAAAAACATGGAGTTTAATAAAACTGTAAAAAGGTACTCACAAAGGTACATAGTGAACAAGCATGTTGGCAAAAGCTGCCGGATATCCTGGCAGTGAGTCTGGTCCGTTTCCTGGATTGCAGTGGTGTCCGATGGACAGGCTGCGCCGATGGATGCTGGCACTTCCTGCCGTTGGAACGTATGATTGTTCTGGTGTTGATTATTGCTTGCTTTTATGTGCTGCTGCTACTGTTTATGGTATTTGTATGGCTTTTATTTTATTGGAATATTACACTTTTTTTTTTCGATTGGTCTCTGTCAGGATGTTGTGATGTTGCCTCAGTTAAACAGGAGCTGCTGCAGACGTTTTTGGCCTAACTGTTGGTTTAGAAAGGTAAAATCTGTTACCAGCTTGCAGGTGTATTTTGAATGCTTTTTTTCTGTGGCATTGCTGTTTATAGTAGGCTTATGTCTGAATGTGTTTGGGCTGTAGACCTGAGAGTTGCACTTGAGGATTTGGTGCGCTGGACTGCATGAGGTGTGAACCGGCCCTTAAAGCGGAGTTCCACCCACTTTTGAGAGGTGGTCTTAAACGAAAAACAACCTCTCCACCCCTCGTTTTTGGATATTCAAAAAAATTTTTTTTTTCTTCTATAGTACCTTTTTATGAAATACATAGCATACTTCCGATCCATCCGGGCCGTGATGCAGAACGTCATATCCTTTCTGTGCGGTGAGCTCCCCCCGCTGTCTTCTGGGACCTGTGTGTGTCCCAGAAGACAGCTGGCCATTGACTAAGCACCGCGCGACTCGCGCATACGCAGTAGGAAACGAGCAGTGAAGTGCAAGGCTCCACTGCCGGTTACCCTTAGTTAGAATGGCGGCCCCTGCACCCGATCCGATAGACGGATCGGTCTCGGGGGGGGGGGGGGGCGACATCTTGGGCTCCCTAGACAGGTAAGTGTTCTTATTAAAAGACAGCAGCTACAGTGTTTGTAGCTGCTGACTTTAAAAAATAAAAACATTTTTGTGGGTGGAACCCCGCTTTGACGCAGCACGTCAAGTAGGCAGGCGGCTTTGCTTGTCAAACTCTGATATTCAGGTTAATATGGACACTCCACAAAGTGATCAAAACATTTGGCTTGTGGTTGCAGAGCATTAGTGCCATTGCAAATTGCTGATTGGAAAAATAAAAAATTTAAAAATATTCACAAGGCAGCAGTATCGCCTCCTAAATACCTGACAGTGGATGCTTGGCGGCACACTATAAAGTAATCGACTGTGGATCGCTTTTCAGAGAATGAGCTAGTGAAAAATGAACCGTAAATAAGATAAGCCTTTGGAGTCTGTGGAAAGCATAATGCCAGACTTGGTGTCAGAAAATGCATAATAACGATCCTCAATACGTCAAAAAACATAATACAAGCCTCAAATGTTTGGTAAGACTTGTTCATTGAAGCCTGAAATTGCAAACATTTCAGGCTGAAGCAAAGTAATCCTATCTCTCCTATCCTATTATGAACAGCAGAGAAATGTCTGCCGTCACCAATGACTGCTGTAACTGGCTTCAAGCTATTCTGTTGTTCACACTTCTATGACCTGAATGTCACACGACTTTGACACGATTTGAAGCAATGCCTGTGTAATCTTGAGGTCTATGGAACTCAAGTCGCATCAAAGTCGGACCAAAGTAGTGCGGGGACTACATTGAAGTCGCTGCGAATTAAAGTTGCACAGATATGAACGGTACCCATTGGAAATCATAGGGTATGACTTGTCATGCCACTTTGCAGTCCCAAGTCACAGGACAAGTCGCACAAGTGTGAAAGGGGCCTTAAAAAAAAAATTATGCGCAGCAAGCGCAGTGCCGATTCGCAAAAAATGGCCCGGTCATTCAGCAGCCAATTCTTCCGGGGCTGAAATGGTTAAGTACCTTATTTAATTTTCATTCGTTCTTAAAACACACCTTTTACATTTACAAAAATAATGTATAATATTGAGTAATCTAGACAAAACTTTTAAGGTATGTGCGTTTCCATATTCTAATTGAGTTGATTTACTTAAAAAAAATTATCTTTTCATTTGGCTGACATTGCGGTACGCATATATTTGCCAAACGTGCAACCACACAAGTTTTGATGCTGTATATTTTAAAGAGTTTGACATCTTTTGGAATTTAAGGCAATTCCCATACGTTTGAGGCCCATCAGAACAAGAGCGCACCACCAGTGACAAGAATTTTTCCAAGTCACTACAAAGCCATGCAATGCCATTGAACGGTAATGCCCCGTACACACGGTCGGACATTGATCGGACATTCCGACAACAAAATCCATGGATTTTTTCCGACGGATGTTGGCTCAAACTTGTCTTGCATACACACGGTCACACAAAGTTGTCGGAAAATCCGATCATTCTGAACGCGGTGACGTAAAACACGTACGTTGGGACTATAAACGGGGCAGTGGCCAATAGCTTTCATCTCTTTATTTATTCTGAGCATGCGTGGCACTTTGTGCGTTGGATTTGTGTACACGTTGTGTACACAACGGATTTTGTTGTCGGAAAATTTTATCTCCTGCTCTCCAACTTTGTGTGTCGGAAAATCCGATGGAAAATGTCCGATGGAGCCCACACACGGTAGGAATTTCCAACAACAAGGTCCTATCACACATTTTCCGTCGGAAAATCTGACCGTGTGTACGGGGCATTAGAGTGAACATTGAACAAATTATCGTTCGCATGCTTTAAATGTTGCTACATACCATCCAAAATGCTTATTTTATTTGCAGATTAATGTATTTATAATAAATGGACATACGTCCGTTGCATGCACCTATTGAGACAACTCACTTGTGCGCACGGAAAGTTTGCGCTTACTGCAACGCAGCTGAACGCAATAAAAAAACAGGGTGAGGGACCGCCAGCTGTTAAGCTTAAAAACTATTTTGTGCCACAAAAATGATTGTTTTAGCCGGTTTGATTTTTTAGATATTGGAATTCAAATTCAGATTACATAACATCAAGCCCCGACCACTTTGCACCCAATGTTATTAAATTTAAAAACAAAGATAGCATTCGTTTGCACTGCATCTGTGCCGATTTGTGCTGCAAAAACGAACGTATGGGCTGGTTTGGTTTCAGAGATATTGCGAATTATAGTTGATGAAGCCTCTCCCACTTTGCACCACGTGTTATTACATTTTAAAAACAATTATACAATTTGTTTGTGCTGCATTTGTGCTGATTTTTATCACAAAAACCAACTTTCTGTTTGTTCGGTTTTTGAGATATTGAGACATTCAACATTAGATTATGACTATGACTATGTTATTACATTTAAAAAACAAATATACCATATTTATGCTGCATTGGCAGGAAAAACAAGCAAATTGGTATAGTGTATTTTGTTCATATAGCACCGTCATTTTGTACCAGAAAGAATGATTATGGTGCTCATTTATGCTTTTAGCCTGAGCTACCCTGAAAACCTAAAATATACCTTTTTTTTCAGAAGAGCTGGATGTGGGGAATCTATCTTCAAAAGTTCACACTTTAACCGCTTGCCGACCAGCCACCATCATTATACTGTGGCAGGTCGGCTCTCCTGCGCAAACCGCCGTAGGTGTACGTCGGTCTTTGCACAGGAGATAGCGGGCACGCGCGCGTGGGTCCGTTGGCCTCGATTTCCGCCGGCCACCCGCGATCGCTGTGTATAGAGGCAGAACGGGGAACTGCCTATGTAAACAAGGCGATTCCCTGTTCTGCCTAAGACATGTCAGAGATCTTCTGTTCCCAGTGATTGGGAACAGCTATCTCTGTCATGTTCCTGGTAGCCCATCCCCCTACAGTTAGAACACACCCAGGGAACACACTTAACCCCTTGATTGCCCCCTAGTGTTAACCCCTTCCCTGCCAGTGTCATTTATAGTTTGTTCAGTACATTTTTTATAGCACCGATCAATGTAATAATGTCACTGGTCCCCAAAAAGTGTCAATTGGGGTCAGATTTGTCTGCCGCAATGTCGCAGTCCCTATAAAAATCGCAGATCGCCGCCATTGCCAGTAAAAAAATAAAAAAATAAAAAGTCCCTAAATCTATCCTATAGTTTGCAGACGCAATAACCTATTGTGATTTAAAAAAATATGTGGAAGAATATATATCGGCTAAACTGATTAATTCCTTTTTATCTTTATATATTTCTTTTTGGATATGTAATATAGCAGAAAGTAAAAAAAAAATTTTTTTTTCAAAATTGTTGGTCTTTTTTTTGTTTATAGCGCAAAAAAAAAAAAAAAAAAAAAAAATCGCAGAGGTGATCAAATTCCACCAAAAGAAAGTTCTATTTGTGGGGAAAAACGGACATCAATTTTGTTTCGGTACAACGTTGCACGAGCAATTATCAGTTAAAGCGACACAGTGCCGTATTGCAAAAAATGGCCTGGTCATTAAGGGGGCAAATCCTTCTGGGGCTGAAGTGGTTAAAGTGCAAATTACAGATATACTGTATATACATGTGTGTGTTTCAGTTTGATTTGTTAGCTGAGAAAGAGGCATTTTTTTCTTTTTTTTTTTTGTTTACATTTACATTTGATGCTACTTTAGTAATATTACATTTGTAACACTTTATAAATAATAGATGGTAATTTGTTTTGAAGGGCTGTTTCATAAGACTATTCCTTTTTAAAAAAAAACATATTATTGTATTATTTTTATATAAAAACCTTCAAACATATATCAAATACATTTGGAAAATAAGTTTTACCAAATTAAAAAAAAATGAGTAAGTTACAAGTTAATATCACTTAAAACTAGGTAACTAAATAAGTAACTAATGCCTCGTTTCCACTGAGCGGTTCGGTTGGGTTCGGTACAGTACTCTATTTTGGGTGTTTCCATTATGAAAGAGGCCCATATAACTGAACCGTACTGCTCCATTCAGGGTCTTGCTTCAGATGTGGGGCCATAGAAAACAGAACGGTTCGGTTAGGGCGGAGCTACGATACATTCCACTGATTGGCTGACAGAAAAACCTCTGCTGTGCTATGCTGAGGCATTTTTTCTAAACCCTGAATGGCCCCTTGTGGTCCCACTTGCAGTGGAAACACTCACCAGAATAGACCGGACCATGCTAGGCAATTCAAACTGTACCGACCCGAACCGATCCGCTCAGTGGAATCGAGGCATAAGTAATAGGGCAGCACAGTGGTGTAGTGGTTAGCACTTTCACCTAGCAGCAAAAGGGTTGCTGGTTTGAACCACGACATACCTGCCTGGAGTTTGCATGTTCTACCCTGTACCTGCGTAGGTTTCCTCCCACACTCCAAAGACATGCTGGTAGGGAAATTGGCCCTATTACAGTATGTGTATGTATGCATGTGAGTTAGGGATCTTAGATTAATAGCTCCTTGAGGGCAGGGACTGATCTGAATGTACAATGTATATGTAACTTGATGCTGCTTTATACAGTAAGTACTTGAAATAAATAAGTTAACACATGTGTTCCTAACTCAAACTTTTCTAGAAACTGGAAAAATTGAGTTGGCTTTACTTGAACCTATGGTCTATAAACTGGAAAGATTTTGTTGCCTTTACTGAAACCTATGGTCTATAAACTGAAAAAATTGAGTTGGCTTTACTTAAAACTATCGTTCCAGACAAGTTAAGGTATGTATTGCTAACTTAAATCACTATGGTCTATAAACTGAAAAAAATTGAGTTGTCTTTACTTAAAACAACAAAGTTGAAAACATGAAAAGTCTAATGAGTCATACAAAAATAAGTTTAGTTGACAGCACTTAAAAAGCTGATGCAAATAATTGCCTCAATTTTTTTGAGTAGACCCAGCACAATATTTTTTACAGTGCATAGTTGATCCAGAGGAAGGCAAAAAACCCCAATAGAGCATGATCCAGTTTACTCCAGTGGGGGGAAAAAATTCCTTCCTGATTCCCAAAGAGGCAATCGGATATTCCTTGCATCAACTACCCCTGGTGTTATTACCTCTAAATTTTAGTGCCCAGTTATACTTTGTACATTTAGTGATGTACCCAGCTCTTAAAAAAAAAAAAAGAAATAAAAATCTACTGCACTTTTTAAAAGTTAAAGAAAATCCCAAATTTTGGCTTGGCACCAGAACAGGAATAGAGGGAAATCTTCCAGTGGGGGCACTTGGTCACCTTGGTTTTCTTTATTCTATGCAAAATAAAGTTTTGCCTTTAGTTCTGCTTTAAATTGCCTATCACTCGTTAACCAATTTTCTTACCTAAATAGCTTTTTAAGGACATTTTGAGGTCAATTCACAAAGAGCTAAATAACAACTGAAAAAATGGTGGTAAAATAATACATGCAGTATATAGTTTTCAAATGTGCAATTCACTAAGAATTTTGCAGTAAATAAATAATTTGGTAAGGATTCCTTAATGAGGTAATTACCGCATATTTTCATGCGATAATTTACTACACTGTAGCTGGTTGTTAAGGAGTGGAGTGGGGGGGGGGCATGGCCTGGCTATGGAGGAGTGAGGACGCGTGTTACCTCAGCTCCCGATACACAGCCGCAATACAAGCAGCATACAGCAGAGGAATCGCCTCCGGAACGCCGGAGAACATGTCGCAAGGACGGAGGGCTCTCTCACAGAACTCGAGAGCGGAGGGCTCACGGCAGGGGCAGCTGGAGACATATTTCGGCCCGAGCGCCGGGCCCGGACACGAGGCCTCCAAGATGGCGCCGACGCCGAAAGCTAGCAAGATGACAAAAGCCACACAGAAGGCCCTGGCTCAGCAGCAGCAGCAACAGCAGCAGCACCAGCATTCCCAGATCTCCTCTCCACGGTTGGTCAGTGATACAGCCCCTCCACTCTCCCCGGGATCCTCTGCCTCCCATGATCAGGGCCCTGACATGGCGGACTTTTTAGGGGAAGGAGACATAAAGCCCCATATTTGGTCCCTCCCCACCAAGGAAGACCTAGAGAGATTCACTGCCAGGGTTGAGAAGGCCTTCAGGGAAGATATAGCCCAGCTCAAGACAGACACTACTCAATTGGGAAACAGGGTGGAAACTGTGGAGCAGAGGCTGGATGAGGTGCTGCCAACTATTGTTAAACTACAAGACAGATGCAACTCTCAAGATCAGAAAATAGAAGCTTTACTGTGTCAGTTAGATGACTTTGAAAACCGCAGCAGGAGAGCAAATATACGCATACGCGGTTTACCGGAGGCCACGGCACCAAAGGATATTATACCCACGCTGGAAGACGTCTTCCGAGAAATACTGGGACTACCTGCCACGGCTCCTGTGGAGATAGACAGAGCTCATAGGGCCCTCAGATCACCCTCCCAAGATGCAGATAACCCGAGAGATATTATCTGCAAGCTTCATAAATATAATTTCAAAAAATATGATACAGCGCTGCGCTAAAACAAACTAAGGGAGCAGCCAACACACCCGTAGACTCAGGGAGAAAAAACAACTAAAAAATGCACAGTGTGGCGCTATTATGTGAATGCAATATGAAAAAACTAAACATAAATTATTTAAATCATAAACATCTCATGTGAGCACTTGTGACAGTGACTAGTGAAAGAATAATACAAATGTGTGTTTAGATGAATTAAACATCAAAGGCAAAATCAAATATAGAGTCCATAACACCAAAAAGAAAAAGTCCGTGATAGCAGTGTATAAATGGTATACAGGTGTTTTTCTTGTATATGCAGGAAGATCAATTAGACCCGGTAGCCTGGTAGATGAATGGACCATAAACGACCAGAGGTGCACAGAAATTTGAAAACGGTGCCAAGACCATCACCAGAAGATATGGAGGCTTACCAGAAGTAGTGGCCTGAAATAGCGTATGCTAAAACAGGTCAAGAAGGCTTGGTGACCAACTGGTCTAGATGTATTGTCTGGTTAGATGTCATCACCACACCAACGGAGGGAAGGGGGGGAAGGAATCAGCACAATTTCCTCAATAATAATCACACCACCAAGCCAAGCGAAAGATTCGTGTACCATGTGAGGGATGAAAACACTCACATAGTGTAATAACGTATTAACTTGGATTTATTAAAAATAGCAGTAAAAAACAAACTCACATTTTATGCAGATCAAACAGGCATGTAAATCGTATAGCGGTAGTTGTGAGGGGTCCACCCGACATGTTTCAACTAAAAAAGTCGTCTTCTGGGGTGTGGAACCCTCTCTCCCCACCGCTCTATTTATGGACAAAGAATGACCCCCACTGGAAGTGTCCGAAACCGGAAGTAATTAAGATGACCCTATTTCCGGTCAGGGGGGCATATGTAAGAAATTCAAAAAACCACACATTAGTAGATTAAATATCAAAAATCTCATAGTCCTGTGTGAGGTCCGAACTGTAAGACCAATGTACATTACTGTATAGATCGGCTTTGGTCCGGATGGTTAAATCCGTAACCAAGCCTCACTCTCAGTCCCTGTATGTAGTGGGTGGAAGCGCCTCCACACAGCTGCGCTCCACCCTCAATGTCAAGCCTCGTTCCGGCACGGTAGCGTGATGACATCACGCCCATAGATCACATCCGTGCGTTCCAAGGGTATAATCCAAGCCTCGTTTTCGATCGGCCGTCGAATGACGCAATGACGTCACGTGCACGATCGAATAACGATGGCGGTGCGCTCCAGGCCTTTAGCCAAGCCTCATTTTCAATAGGATTAGTCACATCCAGCAACATAATCAGAACAGGAAGTGACACCCAACCTCCTATTGAAGGGGCGGAGGGGACAGGAAATGTCAGCAAAGGTGGATGTAATGCTGAAAATATGAGAAACTAATGAGCATCTTTAAAACTTAATTAAAAGATCAGACAAGTTAAACAAGTTATCTAAAATATAGATCGTATACAGCGATACTTTATCTCATAATCTAAATAATTAGTTCAGATAAAAAACCTACCGGACACTGCCAGTAGGGGGCATCAGACCAATATTATGTACAACCAAGGTGATGAGTTACCATGTACAATACATTAGCATGAATGCAATTAAAAAGAAATATCATATGCCTACCCAAACAATACCAAAATCATCTCATATCGAATTGGCATACATATTAAAATTTTAAAATTATAAAATTAAAAAACTAAAGAAACATGGAGAGATCAAGTCTGAATTCAAGCCCGATTAATAAAGGAATTGATGTCCCATTCTACATTAATACCCTGCGGAAAATGAGACCCCAATTCATAAATCCAGTATGTCTCCAAGCGGGAGACACCCCTAAGAGTCGACCCCCCCCGCCATGGGGCCGTGTATCTATCTATGACAAGGAACTGGGTGCCAGCAGGGTTTCTATCATGGCACTCCCTATAATGTCTCGGGACAGTGTGTTTGGTGCTACCTGCCTTAATAAGATTAATATGTTCTGAGACACGTACGGTAAAGGATCTAATAGTACGGCCCACATATTGTTTGCCACAAGGGCAAGTTAGCAGGTAGACAATCCCTGTGGTAGCACATGTGCAAAATTGCTTGATTGCATATGTACGGCCAGTTGTAGTAGAGGTGAAGTCATGACTCGCCCTTCTACCGCAAGTGTTATATTGACAGACCAAACATTTCCTGCAAGGGAAATAACCAGTCAGATTGTGAAAAAAGGATGGTTTCTTTGGTGGGTCAATAACATTAGGTGCCAGCTTGTTCCTGAGAGATGGAGCACCTCTAAAAACCACCTTAGGAGTATCAGGTAACAATGGTCCCAATATTTTATCCGTTTTTAAAACACTCCAGTGGTGTTCAAAGACCTTTTTAATATCCTTATATTGCATAGAAAAAGATGTCAAGAATGACCACTTAAATTCATCACTGGATTGTTTGGGTTTGTCCTGTAATAGTAGCTGGCGATCTACATTGCTGGCATTCGCAATCTCTCTATCTAGGTCAGACGGGTTATAACCCTTCTCAACAAACCTATCTTTAAGTAGTCCGGCCTGAGCCATATAGGTATCTTGATCAGTACAGTTCCTGCGTAGTCTTAAGAACTGACTCCTGGGAACTGATTTGATCCAGGAGCCATGGTGGCAGCTATCAGTCGATATATAACCATTTCTGTCGGTGGACTTAAAATATGTACTGAAGCTAAATCTGCCCTCTTTCCTATCAATGACCAGGTCCAAGAAATGAACAGAGGTGTTGCTGGCCTCGAATGTCAGGGCAATGCCTCTGTCGTTGGTATTCAAGACTGTCATGAAGTCCAACAGGTCCGCATGGCTACCCGTCCATAGGAGGAGGACGTCGTCTATGTACCGAACCCACAGCAAAAGATGTGGGTTGTTCATGGCATAGACGACATCCTCCTCCCACTTGGCCATGAACAAGTTGGCCAAGCTGGGAGCAAACTTTGCTCCCATAGCCACCCCCCTATGTTGGGGATAGTACTTGCCATTGAACCAGAAATAATTCCGTTGTGTCGCGAACTCAATAAGGTCAACAATGAAGTTGATCTGGGGTGTGGCCAGGGAGATGTCCCTATTCAAAAAACATTTCACCGCATCCACACCCTCACGATGCGGGATGCAGGTATATAAGGACGCTACATCCGCGGTGGCCATAATGAGGTCACCAGAATGGGAAACGTCTGTTAATATCCTGATCACATCCTTCGTATCCTTTAGATAGGATGGCATCTTGCGTACAGAAGGCTGGAGGAAAAAATCTATATATTTCCCGATTTTAGAAGTGACTGAATCGATGCCACTGATTATGGGTCGACCTGGGGGGTGGAGGGGGTCCTTATGAACTTTGGGCAAATAATACATAACTGGGATCCGTGGGGCAAGGGGAACTAAAAATGATCTCTCTTTTTTGTTTAGAATATACGAATCATAACCTTTCGTTATCAAGTTCTTCAATTCTTTCTTCTACTTATGTGTTGGATTGCTTGATAGCTCGGTGTAAGTTTCTCGATCTCCTAAAATGCGATGCATTTCCTCTAAGTAGTCTGTTTTGTTTAATAGGACTATGCCACCGCCTTTATCGGCGGGGCGGATGACCAAGTTTTTATTTTCACACAGGGTTTTAAGGCCCACTGTGGATAGAGGATTGTGGAATTTACGTTTAAGTGGAATCTTCGCTAGATCTCGTATCACTAGTTCTTTAAATAAATTAATGGTGGGTGGAAGTTGCGTTGGAGGGCTGAAGAGGGAGGGATTAGATAGATCGGAATGTACCGTGCCTGACGTTGCCGCCCTGGCTACATTCCTGGTGGGGTTCGAGATAATATATCTTTGAACATGAATTTTTCTTATATACTTGTGAATGTCAATGAACGTATTGAATTTATTAAATCTATGTGGGGGGGCAAATTTAAGCCCCTTATTGAGGACACCTTTCTCTTCCTGCGTGAGAACAGTGTTACTCAAGTTGAATACCCCCTGACACATTACGTTCTTTTTCGTTTTTCTTCTCTGGACCCTCCTCCCTCCTCTGGTCCCTCTCTTGTTTCCGGACCTCTTTTTCTGTTCAAAGGGTCCTCGCGAAAACCCCGGGTAGTACGTGAGTCTGGATACGGTTGTCTATAAGGAGATGAATCGTACCCAGCACTTGGAAACGGATAAACGTTTTCATTATAGTGATCACGTAATGGGGAGTATCTATTATAGGTAGAAATTGGTGGATGTCTATAATGTGATGAGGAATTAGGGTAGTATGGACGGTGAGGGGAGTCATGGTAGCGAGCCGGGGAATCTCGATGATATGAATTCTCCCGTTCGCGATATTGATAATCATGACCATATTGATCTCCCCTATTACCTCCTCTACCTCTGCCTCTAGACTGATGCCCTCTCCCCCTATGTTGATTTCTGGGGGTATGAGCATTAGACTGTCGTCCCATATGTGGGGGAGGACCTCCACCATATGGACGCCCTTTCTCAACAGTAAGTTTAGAACGAACCGGAGCGGGTTGCATGGGAGGGACATCTGTAGCCTCATTGGGGGCATTAGTCTCCATTGTGACCTGCGGGGTAGGCGCTACGATGGATTTCTGCCAACCAAACACTTTACCCGCCTTATAGTCCCCAATATCACGAGAATATTTCTTATGTTTTTTAATTTTTTGTTCCCTGTCTTCCTTTACAAGATGCGCTTGCAAGTTAGAAGACAGAGTGTTATATTCAACGGAATTTTTATGAGAAAGTAGTTTATCTTTCAGTTCCCTTATTTCTTGATCTAAATTAGAGAGGCGGATGCGCTTCCTATTGATAAGGAAATCGAGGAACTTGATCCCAGCATCATTAAAGTATTTGAACCAGGAATCTAGTTCGGTCTCCCCCTGTTGGGGTTGGACATCCCATCTAAGGCTGCGTGGGATCATACCTTCCGTGACATATTGTTCTAGGAAGGCTAGATCCCATTGCAGATGAAGTTCCGAAACCATAACGTTCTTTAACCTCATAAACAATCCTCCAATTTCTGTGTCATTGGTGGAAGCAACAAAAACACCTTCGGTATTGACTACCCGAGATGCACGATATTCGAAAACATCCATAGTGAAGTGGAATAAATGCGCTGCCGCTATATTAAGTGTCTATACCGTAAACAAAATTTCAAAAAATATGATACAGCGCTGCGCTAAAACAAACTAAGGGAGCAGCCAACACACCCGTAGACTCAGGGAGAAAAAACAACTAAAAAATGCACAGTGTGGCGCTATTATGTGAATGCAATATGAAAAAACTAAACATAAATTATTTAAATCATAAACATCTCATGTGAGCACTTGTGACAGTGACTAGTGAAAGAATAATACAAATGTGTGTTTAGATGAATTAAACATCAAAGGCAAAATCAAATATAGAGTCCATAACACCAAAAAGAAAAAGTCCGTGATAGCAGTGTATAAATGGTATACAGGTGTTTTTCTTGTATATGCAGGAAGATCAATTAGACCCGGTAGCCTGGTAGATGAATGGACCATAAACGACCAGAGGTGCACAGAAATTTGAAAACGGTGCCAAGACCATCACCAGAAGATATGGAGGCTTACCAGAAGTAGTGGCCTGAAATAGCGTATGCTAAAACAGGTCAAGAAGGCTTGGTGACCAACTGGTCTAGATGTATTGTCTGGTTAGATGTCATCACCACACCAACGGAGGGAAGGGGGGGAAGCAATCAGCACGATTTCCTCAATAATAATCACACCACCAAGCCAAGCGAAAGATTCGTGTACCATGTGAGGGATGAAAACACTCACATAGTGTAATAACGTATTAACTTGGATTTATTAAAAATAGCAGTAAAAAACAAACTCACATTTTATGCAGATCAAACAGGCATGTAAATCGTATAGCGGTAGTTGTGAGGGGTCCACCCGACATGTTTCAACTAAAAAAGTCGTCTTCTGGGGTGTGGAACCCTCTCTCCCCACCGCTCTATTTATGGACAAAGAATGACCCCCACTGGAAGTGTCCGAAACCGGAAGTAATTAAGATGACCCTATTTCCGGTCAGGGGGGCATATGTAAGAAATTCAAAAAACCACACATTAGTAGATTAAATATCAAAAATCTCATAGTCCTGTGTGAGGTCCGAACTGTAAGACCAATGTACATTACTGTATAGATCGGCTTTGGTCCGGATGGTTAAATCCGTAACCAAGCCTCACTCTCAGTCCCTGTATGTAGTGGGTGGAAGCGCCTCCACACAGCTGCGCTCCACCCTCAATGTCAAGCCTCGTTCCGGTACGGTAGCGTGATGACATCACGCCCATAGATCACATCCGTGCGTTCCAAGGGTATAATCCAAGCCTCGTTTTCGATCGGCCGTCGAATGACGCGATGACGTCACGTGCACGATCGAATAACGATGGCGGTGCGCTCCAGGCCTTTAGCCAAGCCTCATTTTCAATAGGATTAGTCACATCCAGCAACATAATCAGAACAGGAAGTGACACCCAACCTCCTATTGAAGGGATTTATGAATTGGGGTCTCATTTTCCGCAGGGTATTAATGTAGAATGGGACATCAATTCCTTTATTAATCGGGCTTGAATTCAGACTTGATCTCTCCATGTTTCTTTAGTTTTTTAATTTTATAATTTTAAAATTTTAATATGTATGCCAATTCGATATGAGATGATTTTGGTATTGTTTGGGTAGGCATATGATATTTCTTTTTAATTGCATTCATGCTAATGTATTGTACATGGTAACTCATCACCTTGGTTGTACATAATATTGGTCTGATGCCCCCTACTGGCAGTGTCCGGTAGGTTTTTTATCTGAACTAATTATTTAGATTATGAGATAAAGTATCGCTGTATACGATCTATATTTTAGATAACTTGTTTAACTTGTCTGATCTTTTAATTAAGTTTTAAAGATGCTCATTAGTTTCTCATATTTTCAGCATTACATCCACCTTTGCTGACATTTCCTGTCCC
Organism: Lithobates septentrionalis; assembly: GCA_037952835.1. Classification (NCBI taxonomy): domain Eukaryota; kingdom Metazoa; phylum Chordata; class Amphibia; order Anura; family Ranidae; genus Lithobates; species Lithobates septentrionalis. Next base: position 319,998 of record JBBDGP010000653.1, on the reverse strand, counting down.
CTCCGCCCCTTCAATAGGAGGTTGGGTGTCACTTCCTGTTCTGATTATGTTGCTGGATGTGACTAATCCTATTGAAAATGAGGCTTGGCTAAAGGCCTGGAGCGCACCGCCACCGTTATTCGATCGTGCACGTGACGTCATCGCGTCATTCGACGGCCGATCGAAAACGAGGCTTGGATTATACCCTTGGAACGCACGGATGTGATCTATGGGCGTGATGTCATCACGCTACCGTGCCGGAACGAGGCTTGACATTGAGGGTGGAGCGCAGCTGTGTGGAGGCGCTTCCACCCACTACATACAGGGACTGAGAGTGAGGCTTGGTTACGGATTTAACCATCCGGACCAAAGCCGATCTATACAGTAATGTACATTGGTCTTACAGTTCGGACCTCACACAGGACTATGAGATTTTTGATATTTAATCTACTAATGTGTGGTTTTTTGAATTTCTTACATATGCCCCCCTGACCGGAAATAGGGTCATCTTAATTACTTCCGGTTTCGGACACTTCCAGTGGGGGTCATTCTTTGTCCATAAATAGAGCGGTGGGGAGAGAGGGTTCCACACCCCAGAAGACGACTTTTTTAGTTGAAACATGTCGGGTGGACCCCTCACAACTACCGCTATACGATTTACATGCCTGTTTGATCTGCATAAAATGTGAGTTTGTTTTTTACTGCTATTTTTAATAAATCCAAGTTAATACGTTATTACACTATGTGAGTGTTTTCATCCCTCACATGGTACACGAATCTTTCGCTTGGCTTGGTGGTGTGATTATTATTGAGGAAATCGTGCTGATTGCTTCCCCCCCTTCCCTCCGTTGGTGTGGTGATGACATCTAACCAGACAATACATCTAGACCAGTTGGTCACCAAGCCTTCTTGACCTGTTTTAGCATACGCTATTTCAGGCCACTACTTCTGGTAAGCCTCCATATCTTCTGGTGATGGTCTTGGCACCGTTTTCAAATTTCTGTGCACCTCTGGTCGTTTATGGTCCATTCATCTACCAGGCTACCGGGTCTAATTGATCTTCCTGCATATACAAGAAAAACACCTGTATACCATTTATACACTGCTATCACGGACTTTTTCTTTTTGGTGTTATGGACTCTATATTTGATTTTGCCTTTGATGTTTAATTCATCTAAACACACATTTGTATTATTCTTTCACTAGTCACTGTCACAAGTGCTCACATGAGATGTTTATGATTTAAATAATTTATGTTTAGTTTTTTCATATTGCATTCACATAATAGCGCCACACTGTGCATTTTTTAGCTTCATAAATATACACTAAAAGACAGAATTATGCAGAAAATGCGTGGGAAGCAATACTTTGATTTTGATGGAGCGCACCTGTACTTTTACCAGGACATTTCAAGGCGCACGGTTATGCAACGCAGAGCCCTATGGCCCCTGCTTGAGGCCCTTCAGAAGGCAGGCCTACCCTACCGCTGGGGCTTCCCTTTCTATCTACAAGCAACCAAGGAGGGGAAGAATGTCACGTTACGCACTAAGGATGACCTTCCATTTTTTCTAGAGATCCTGGGTCTGGAGCCGGTGGACTTCCCAGACTGGAGGGGTCCGAGTGATCATCCTCATATACAGCTGCCCCAGCCCTGGTTCACGGCCAACCGTAGGAGCCGTAGAAGAGACCGCAGACGCCATGCATCCACCTCTCCCATGGGTCCTGTGTCACCAAGGCACTAAAGGAAGCTGTCCTACCTTCGATCTGCACTCCGAGAGAAACGCTCTCCTCATTTGTTACAGAGCCTCATCTGATTGCCCACTTTTTGTAAAGGGCCCCTGACCACTAACACAGCCATGCCGCCTGCAGTCGAGACAGAGCCACATATACCCACGAAGCAGCACGTGACCACCTACCCTGGGATGAATGCCCCTGATCTGGAACTTGGCTTTGAATTTGTGAGAATACCCCAGGAGGAGATATGGAAGCCATGGCTCTGAACTTGCCATGTCAGGCTTTGGTTCTGGACGCCCTGCTTACCCAGCTCTCTGTTTCGCACTTTATTCTCCCTTTTTTTTTTGAGGTCCCCTCCCTCCCCCTATTTTTCATTTTTACCTTTTCGTTTTTTTCTCCCCACCTCAAGATAGAGATGCAAACTTTTGTTATTGTTATTATAGAAACTCTTCTCTCATACACTGTATAATGTATATTGCCTATTGATCAGGAGAGGGCGGTGGATTGGGGCTGGTCCTTGCTCCCCTCCCTCTCGTGATGGTCCACGTCCCCCACGTAGGCCATACCTTTTTAGGTATATATTTCCTATTTTCGGAAATAGAGACAGGTCTCGGACATCTTTCCCTAACGGGGAGAGGCCCGATACCTGGCTCACAAGTATACCACGTTGTGGTAATGTTCATATTAATGTACCTTGCAATTTGTCTTACTTACTTTAACTTTGTCTTTTTCCTTCCCATCTGTTTACTCTCCTCTACTGTATACTCTTTGTAGGGACTGCCTCCGGCTCTACCTCCCGTTCTGTGCCCACTAGATTACTGTAAAAATTACTGATCCCGAGCTCTTCCTATGGCATCACTTAAGGTAATTTCATATAATGTACGAGGTCTCTGCTCCCCGTCCAAACGTAGTAAATTGTGGTGGGAACTTAAGCGATCAGGGGCACAGGTGGTTCTCTTACAGGAGACGCATTTCACTCCACACTCACTACCCAAACTGCCCAATCATATATATATACCCAATGGTTCCTCAGCAATTCGCCTACTGCGAAATCAAGAGGTACAGCTATTGCCATACATAAGTCTTGCCCCCTCCAAGTAACTGACACTGAGGTAGACTCCTTAGGGAGATATGTCTTTCTTAGGGGGATCTTAGCTGGGCAAAAGATCACAGTTGCTACGATCTACGCCCCTAATTCAAACCAACTCACCTTCAAAGACAATACACTTGATAGACTGGCAGAATTTAGAGAGGGCCCTCTGATCTTGGGAGGCGATTTTAATATCAGCCCGGACCCACAACTAGATACCTCGCACAAGCGCCCTTCCCACTCACACGCTTTTTTAAAACATTTTCGTAAAACCCTGCAAACACACCGACTCTTAGATAGTTGGCGAATTCTTCACCCGGTCGACAGAGACTACAGCCACTATTCAAAAACACATGATATCTATACCCGTATAGACCTGATCTGTGTAGATCACTTGGCCCTGGAGCTGCTGCAGTCCTCGTCCATCGGGAATATAACAATCTCTGACCATGCCCCAGTAATGGCCTCCCTGGTTTTGCCACAGAGTAGCCGTAGGACTTGGTCGTGGCGCTTGAACGAATCTCTGTTGGACGATGCTGTAGCGGTTTCTGGGGTTAAAAAGGTCCCGTCCCACTACTTTAAAGAAAACACCACAGAAGGGCTGAGCAAGGGGATTGTATGGGAAGGCCACAAAGCAGTGGTGAGAGGCGAGCTGATCTCCCAGGGATCTAGATTGAAGAAAGCTAGGCAAGCAGACTTTGACAGGGTACTTCAAGCGCTTCAGCAGGCGGAACTTCGACACAAACAGAACAGTGACCCAGAGGCTCTGAGGGCTTTGATAGACTTGAGGGAATTGTTCTCTCGACTACTGGACAGACAGGCACGCAGGCAAACGCGATATCTATCGCATAAATACTATGAACATGGCAACAAATGCCGCCGTATGCTGGCTAGAGCCCTTAGAAAAAACGAGCGCTTATGCATGTGCACAAGTTACACCTCCCCACAAGTGAGTACACAGTTAGACCCTCCCAGATAGCCTCTGGATTCCGGGACTATTACAATACATTATATAACCTAAATTCGACACAGACCCCAGAGACCCAGGCCATACGGAAAACAGCCATCCAAACATATCTGACTGCTTCTGGACTGCCAGCACCGACAGACGAACAATGTTCTACATTAGAAGCACCCATCACTGTCACTGAAATAGAAGCCACGGTGAATTCTCTACCCAACGGGAAGAGCCCAGGCCCTGATGGATTCTCCAAGGCCTATTATAAGATGTTTTACCTCTGCTATCTGAATCAATGTGTAGCTACTTTAATTCCATAGCAGACGGCGCAGTTATTCCTAAGGAAGCCTTACTAGCTCACATTACGGTAATACCTAAAGAAGGGAAAGACCCCACTATGCCCCAAAGCTACAGACCCATATCCCTCCTCAACATAGATATTAAAATACTAGCCAAGATTCTAGCGACCAGACTAAAACAACTAATCCCACTAATAGTACACCCCGATCAAACAGGGTTCATTACCGGTAGGGAAGCTAGGGACAACTCAATTAGAGCAATCCACCTGATTCATTGGGCCCGAACTTCTCCCACGCCCCCCCCTTACTTGATCCTATCCACCGATGCGGAGAAAGCCTTCGATCGGGTGGATTGGACCTTTTTACGGGCTACGCTAGAAGCTTTGGGCCTTCGCTCCCATATGCTTACTTGGATAATGGCCCTATACTCAGACCCACATGCTCAAGTAAAAGTGAATGGCTCCCTCTCCACGAGGTTCCCGATCAGAAATGGCACGAGGCAGGGGTGTCCTCTATCCCCACTCTTGTTCGCCCTTGTGCTGGAGCCATTCCTGCGCACTGTTAGGGCAAATCCAGACATTAAGGGGCTTACGATAGGTCCTACAGAACATAAACTTTCGGCCTATGCAGATGATGTGCTATTCCACATCACAGAGCCTCTAGTATCGTTGCCTAATCTGATGCGGGAACTTCAAAATTTTGGAGAGTTGTCTAATTTCAAAATTAACTATACGAAATCAGAGATATTACCCATTCAAATGACACCCTCCCTGACAGACCGATTAAAGACTGCCTTCCCGTTCACTTGGGCTAAATCATCCCTAAAATATTTAGGCATAAGACTGACAGATAGATTTGAAACCTTATTCACCACTAATTTCCCTTCCCACATAACAAATGTGAAGAAGGACCTGACTCAGTGGGCTAAGACGGCCTTCACTTGGACCGGAAGGCTTAATATTATTAAAATGAATGTCTTACCCCGGGTACTGTTTTACATGCAGATGATACCTGTGGCCTTACCTAAGAGTTTTTTTACTCAATTATCCAGTATCATATCCACCTTCGTATGGAACAATAAGAGACCGAGAATCGCCATTAGATTACTGAGGCGCCACAGGGACACGGGGGGCCTGAGCCTTCCAGTTGCGCAAAAATATTATCGAGCAATGGTCTTACAAAGGATACTAAATTGGCGCTTTCACACACACTCCAAAATATGGGTCTCATTGGAAAAATATATGGCGGGAAGAAACCTGGCATACGCCCCGTGGTTGGCCCGGGAGCACAGGGGATTATCAATCTATACGTCCCCATTGACGATTCAGCTTTTGAAAGCCTGGGACCGGCTCAATACTAATTTGGACTTGGCGCCCCCCGTGTCACCTCTGGCCCCGTTGGGAGGATATCAGTGGTTCCTACCTGGGGAACAGATAGGATTTTTTGGCTCCTGGGTGGATGACAGTAATGCCTGCTGTGGTAAATTGATAGAAAGTAGTAAATTAGTCTCAGTAGAAGCCCTCAGAGCCCGGTCAGGGAGTTTCCCTATGGACTTTTGGCGATACAGGCAACTTCATCACTTTTTTAAACAACACGGAAGCTCTATAAGAGACACTTCCTCCCTCACACCGTTTGAACGTTTATTCATAGACGAAGAGCCGATTCCACATATGATCTCGGAACTGTATCAGCTGCTCAGTTTTGCTACTCCAACAGTGAAGCCACCATACATTAGGATGTGGGAACGGGACCTGGGGGTAGTCTTTACTTCTGCCCAGCTATCTGCCCTTTATCAACTCACTCGGTCTAGTTCCATTGATTCTAAGACGCAAGAAATGAACTACAAAATAATGATGCGCTGGTACCGGCAGAGTTAGCGAGAATATATCCAACAACGTCGGAGCTATGCTGGAGGGGTTGTGGTCACAAAGGCACTCTCCTCCACATTTGGTGGGATTGTCCTGCAATTAAACGCTACTGGGAGGATATCAAATCACAAATTAAAGATATCATGGGCATTGAAATTCCTCTCTCTCCGGAACATTTCCTGCTACACATTCCTCCCATGCCAACACGCCAGTATAAAAAAAGTATACTGCCCCACTTGATTAATGCGGCAAAGCGGCTTCTCCCTATATACTGGAAACGGTCGCAAGTCCCATCCAGAGAGGAATGGTATCGCAAGGTGGGAGATATCCGTGAGGCAGAGGACTGGATTGCCACATGTAAAGGAGTTAGAGACCGCTTCACAGCGATGTGGCAACCCTGGACAATATATACTTCTGATTTAAGTCACATTCTCTCTAGGCTAGATATAGCCCTTCTTGAGCTAGCAGACCCATCTTTAAAAGGACGCCTTATTGGCCCACAGCGGGGAGCAGAGAACCAAGATCCGAGATAAACTAAAGTGAAAAACACTTAGGGGACATGTGTTCCCTCCTATTGTTCTAATTTTTAGTAGGTATGGTGCTGTCGGGAGGGCCTTGACGGGGGGCGGAGCTGGACGCAGCATTCCAGGTATGTTCCAGACTATCTTTTCTTCTCTTTTCTTCTTTCCACCCACATATACACTATATTGAGATTAACTAGTTATGGTTGTCCGTTTAAGGACAAAATGGTATGTTTGTTGTCAGGTGACCAATAAGTAATGACTAAGCAAAGGAGCCGGACGGTCCTTGGAGATTTTTGGCTATGAGACGCCCCGATCTGGGGGTGTCCTAGTGTTATTATGCTGATATGGCTTTGTCGGGTGATCTTGGGGGGGGGGGGCTGGGGGGACGAGGGCGCGGGAAGAGGTTAGTTGGAGGCGTATGTTGCCCCCCTCTCTCTGCGGACCTCGCCCAGTCCACCTTATAAACTGTTTGCACAACCGAACTTAGCTTAAAACCTGGGAAAGACATGTCAAGCTTTCATAGTCCCGGGATCAAGACAGGCATATTTTTGTTTTCCCTTTTTTGGTTTTTTGGTTACCTGGCAGATTGTTGGTGTATTCCCCCCCCCCCCCTTTTTTTACCCTTTTTCTCTATACCAATGCTAACTACACCAGTTAAAAGTGACTGCCCAATACTCAATATGCATGACTGATAGCATTGATGTTCTTTTTTTTCTCACTATGTTATTCATTCTTTTTGTTAAATAACAAGAAAAAAAGGACCGGTTTATCACCTAAAAACCGTCTATTTAGATGGATGTGACTCTAAATTCACAGTTTTATAAGTCTTCAATGTGATATCCTGTCTTTTATAAATAAAGATTTCATAAAGGATTGGGGTGGGAAGTCGGCCACCGCATAGTTAAAGCAGTAGTAAACCCATCGATTTAACAGTTTGAAAAAACAGTTACATTTCCGGGACGTGCTCTCAAACTGTAAAACCATCCAATGTCTGGTGTCATAATTGATCACATGTGCAGCATCATCATGGCAGTTGAAGATCAAACTGAGACCAAGGTGGGTGAAAACGATAGGAGGGTTCACTTCCACCTTAACAACTGATGACTCATCAGCTGTCAGCAGAAAACAAAACATTCTGTCAATTAAAAATTCAGAAAAAAAAAAAAAACTGCGTGGGGCCCCCCTCCAATCCATACCAGGCCCTTCGGGTCTGGTATCGATTTTGAACCCTCATGCCAATTTTTTTTTTTTAAATGGCATAGGTCCCCCCCCAAAATCCATACCAGACCCTTATCCGAGCATGCAGCCTGGCGGGTCAGGAAGGAGAAGGGACAAGCGAGCGCACCCCCTCCTGAACCATACGAGGTCACATGCCCTCCACATGTTGATGGGGAAAGGGGCTTCCTCCCCGCAACCCTGGCTGGTGGTTGTGGGGGTCTGTGGGTGCCCCCTTGTGACTTCAAAGACCCAGCGTCAACATCGCAAGGGTGTGGGTTTACCCGGTGAGGTCACTGGGTCACCCCACCCCTTCCTTATTTAAGAACTGTTAGATGGCGGGAGCAGACCTTCTTTTTTTTTTTTTTTTCTTTCAGGTTGGCGATGCTGGCGGGCATCGTGATTGACAATGGATCTCCGCTGGGGAACATTTTTTACATTTTTGTTTTTTAACCTCCCTGGCGGTATGATTATTTAAAATTTTAGGTGCTGAAAGCGGTACCATTATTTTGCACAGAAATTTGGCGTTTTATATTGTAGGCCTGTAATTCTTATGCCGCGTACACACGAGCGGACTTTACGGCGGACTTTGCCCGGCGGACTGGATTTCGTCGGACAATTCGATGTGTGTGGGCTCCAGCGGACTTTGTTTTCATAAAAGTTGGACGGACTTAGATTTGAAACTTGTTTAAAATTTATCCGTTGAAATCGAGTCCGGTCGAAAAGTCCGCCGTCTGTATGCTAGTTCGATGGACAAAAAGCCACGCTAGGGCAGCTAATGGCTACTGGCTATGAACTTCCTTGTTTTAGTCCGGTCGTACGTCATCACGTACGAATTCGATGGACTTTGGTGGATTGTGTGTAGGCAAGTCCGTTCATTCACAAAGTCCGTCGTAAAGTACGTCGAAAAATCCGCCGGGCAAAGTCCGCCGTAAAGTCCGCTCGTGTGTACGCGGCATTAGGAATAATTCACTTAAATCTGTCCAAACAAGAGTCTAGTAGACATCTTGGGTATGATAAAGTTTGAAAAACGAAATAAAAAATTATAATATAATAAATAACTATAAATAATTATAACAAATAATAATATAATAATAATAAAAATGATTCAATAATGTAATCAAATCAAAAACACTGAAATTTGCTCAGTTACAGAATTGTCGCTGTCATTACTTTTAGTGTTTGATGACGGATCTCCCCACAAATCACTATCGCTCAATTCTGCGAGTGATTCTAATTTACTATCGCTGTTTTCTAGCTGGTCTAAAGCCACTTTTGATGTAAAGGGACAGTTTTGGTTTGCTATGGACAGTCTCCAGTTTCCAGGCAGAAAGAACAGTATTTATAATATAAAACTGCATGCAGGACACTGGGCAGACCACTAGGGACAAAGGGGATGTGAAATTATTTGATACAGTACTGTAATCTGTAAGATTACAGTGTACTGTATCTGTACTGTGTGTTTTACTTTTTGAATTTGCCGCCGAACTCCTTCCCCGTGTGTTGCAACGCTCGCAGCGAACGGAGCTCGGCACTGTGAATCTAGTGAGACACGGCGGCTCGCCGATCACAGCGGGGAGACATCTCAGGATCCAGGGGACAAGGTAAGTAAACTCTACAAGGATCCTGCGATGCGATCCCGAGTCTGGCTCGGGGATACCGCTTTTGGTATTGAAAATCCACCCCGAGCCAGACTCGGGAATACCGCCAGGGGGGTTAAACAAAGGACTTGTCAAAAACTGCCTACTGTCATTTTTTACTCTACACCTTTTTTTTGGCATGAATAGGGGTACTATGTACCTCATACTCATTCACATAGAGGGGGTGGGATTTGGGGACCTCCTTGTTAAAGGGGGCTTCCAGGTTCCGATAAGCCCCCCCGCCCGTAGGCCCCCACAACCACCAACCAGGATTGTGGGAAAGAGGCCCTTGTCCCCATCAACATGGGCACAAAGTGCTTTGGGTGAGGCAGGGCCCCCCTGCCCCAGGACACCCCCCCATGTTGAGGGCCTGGTATGGTTCGGGGGGGGAGCGCTCATGATTCCCCTCCCTTTTTTGACCTGCCATGCTGCATACTCGTCAGGTATGGATTTTGGGGGGACCCATGCCATTTTTTTGGCGTGGGGGTTCCCCACAATATCCATACCAGACCTGAAGGTATGGATTGGGAGGAGGGAGACCCCGCACAGTTTTTTTTTGTTTAATTTTCATTGCTATCAGTTGATGACTCTTCGGTTGATAAGGACGCGGCGACTGGCTTCCTGACCCGCACCTTAACAACCAGCTTTTGGGTGGGGAACCCCACGGTGCATCTGAAAAATACCACATGTGTAACAGAATCGTTATTTTTTGTGAATTGGACATTTTTTTACCACATGCAATAATTTTTGCAAATGAGTCACATGACCGCGTTATCGCATGTGATAATCTTTAGTGAATTGACCGCTATATACGGTACACATTTTTACTACTACCCTGCTCAGATTTTTTATTTCAAACTAACAAATGGACAAAAATGTAGGAAAATTCTATTTACTTAGCTTATAATAATTAGAAAAAAAAACCCTTTTTTACTTTTTTTTTTTTACACTCTGCTTCAAATGCCACTTTAACAGCCGCTACCTTTCAGCTGTTTCCGTAAAAATGTCTCTCTGTCTGTGAGTCACAATGACAGCTGAGACTGTTGGCTTGGGGTTGTTTGTAAACAAAGCCACGTAGAACAGCTTCTATGAATTAAAGGGGCAGACCTTTCAGTCCTCCGCCAGTCTTCCATTCATAGATCACATTTCATTCAGTGCTTTGTGCACTGGTCCAAATCATTTGGTGGAGGGGGGATTATAGTTTGGGTTTGATTTTTAAGGGTTGGGCTTGGCCCCTTAGTTCCAGTGAACGAAACTCGTAAGGCGTCAGCATACCAAGAAATTTTGGACCATTTCATGCTCCCCGACTTTGAGGGAACAGTTTGGGGATGGCCCCTTCCTGTTCCAACATGACTGCGCACCAGTGCACAAAGCAAGATCCATAAAGACATGGATGAGCGTGTTTGGGGTAGAGGAACTAGACTGGCCTGTACAGAGTCCTGACCTCAATCCGAACACCTTTGGGATGAATTAGAGCGGAGACTGCGAGCCAGACCTTCTTGTCCAACATCAGTGCCTGACCTCACAAATGTGCTTCTGAAAGAATGGTCAAACATTTCCATAGACACACTCCTAAACCTTGTGGACAGCCTTCCCAGAAGAGCTGAAGCTGTTATAGCAACAAAGGGTGGGCCAACTCAATATTGAATCCCTATGGACTAAGACTGGGATGCCATTGAAGTTCATGTAAGTGTAAAGGCAGGCGTCCCAATACTTTTGGTAATATAGTATATATATATATATATATATATATATATATATATATATATATATATATATATATATATATATATATTTATATTTATATATATACTATATATATAGCATCAACCTGAACACGTCCAAACTTTTTAGGGTATTCAGTGTAATCAACATCCACATGTAATTGACTTTAATAAATGATCCGTGAGGAATGCACATAACTAGATTCAGCACTGCATTGCCTTTCTACAATAATTCCATCTGTGAGATTATTTCCAGGATTCGCTATCACCCGCTCTGAAGGCAAACACTATTCCTCCTTCATGTCAGCCTCTGCACACAAAGCGTCTTCTGCTTCCTTATGCTGTTGAAGTCACTGTAAGATCTGACTAGTTGAAAGAATCAGGTCACAGAAGTTTAATGGAAGAGCAAGATTATTAGCTTTAAAAGCCAGCATTTGATTATTGCATGCACATAGCTGTGATGCTCCCTAGTATTACTGAAAGCCATTAAGTATGTTTACAAATTAACAGTAATGAGATATGAGCTGGGTGAAAGAGTAATGAAACAAGCATTTCCCTTTCGTTTCTGTTTTTCAGGAAATTTCCAGTAAGCTTAAAATCAGTGTTTCAAAAGCCGTTTTCGGCATTGACATACCACCTTAGACTAATGCCGTGTACACACGATCGGACATTCCGACCACAAAATCCATGTTTTTTTTCCGATGGATGTTGGCTCAAACTTGTCTTGCATACACACGCTCACACAAAGTTGGGCGGAAATTCCGAACGTCAAGAACGCGGTGACGTACAACACGTACGACGAGCCGAGAAAAATGAAGTTCAATAGCCAGTGCGGCTCTTCTGCTTGATTCCGAGCATGCGTGGAACTTTGTGCGTCGGAATTCTGTACACACGATCGGAATTTCCGACAACGGATTTTGTTGTCGGAAAATTTGAGATCCAGATCTCAAATTTTGTGTGACGGAAATTCCTATGGAAAATGTGTGATGGAGCATATACAGGGTCAAAATTTCCGACAAAAAGCTCCCATTGAACATTTTCCGTCAGAAAATCCAACCGTGTGTCCAGACAGTTTAGTCACCTGCTGACTTGGCACCATCCACAGCCAGCCTAACTCTTCGATAACACACAGAACTTGAATCCATGCCATTTTTCTTCAGATAATTGCAGTAGAGAGGATGTTTTTCCAGTTTTTGGAAGTGTATTAGTAAAAGTTACAAAATTACAGTATTTTGGCTACAAACAAGTACATTATGCAATTCGAAATGTGATTTAACCCCTTCCCGACCGGCGCACGCCGATGTACATCGGCAGAATGCCGCGGCTGGGCAAATGGACTTACAGGCAGGGCCAGATTAAGAGCATCACGGGCCTGGTGCTGAGGATTTTGGTGGGCCTTTTTATGGAAACAAAATGAAAATGCAAACAATTTTTCGCTAAAACGAATTAAATATACTCTCACCAGTAATACCAGCCGTGCAGCCTCTGAGCAGCAGCAACACCACCAATACCACCTGCTATGCAGTCTCTCACCAGCAGCAACATAGGGAGACCACATTTCCAAACTGTCATTTAGGGACAACCCCCTCTTCCCAAAAAAAGATAAGGGTGGAGGATGTAGTCTCGGGGTTGGCGGGGAAATCGGCATTGGAGGTGATTTGTCAGGCAAATGGCTGGTGTTAGTACTTAAAATCAATCATCCTGACACCATGCTTGATATGGTGTCAGGATGATCAAATTCCATTATTTCAGTTACTACATCGTAATATATAGTGAAATAGTTCAACTCACCATCATGCAGAATCAGTGGGAACCTGAGCTTGTCACTTGCCACCAGATGCAGCTTGTCACTTGCCACCCATAGCCTGCCACCAGATGTAGAGTATCACTTTCCACAGTTGCCTGCCGCTAGATGCAGCATGTCACTTGCCACCAGCAGCCTGCCACCAGATACAGTGTGCCACTTGCTACCCACAGCCTGCCACAGATACAGTGTGCTACTTGCCACTAGCAGCCTGCCACCAGATACAGCGTGCCACTTGCCACCAGCAGCCTGCCACCAGATACAGTGTGCCACTTGCCACCAGCAGCCTGCCACCAGATACAGTGTGCCACTTGCCACTAGCAGCCAGCCACCAGATACAGTGGGCCACTTGCCACCAGCAGCATGCCACCAGATACAGTGGGCCACTTGCCACCAGCAACCTTTCACCAGATACAGTGCGCCACTTGCCAACCACAGCCTGTCACCAGATACAGTGTGCCACTTGCCACTAGCAGCCAGCCACCAGATACAGTGGGCCACTTGCCACCAGCAGCATGCCACCAGATACCGTGGGCCACTTGCCACCAGCAACCTTTCACCAGATACAGTGTGCCACTTGCCACCAGCAGCCTGCCACCAGATACAGTGTTTCACATGCTACCACCAGCCTGTCACCATATACATTGTGCCACTTGCCACCAGATACAGTGTCACTTGCCACCAGCAGCCTTCCACCAGATACAGTGTGCCACTTGCCACCAGCAGCCTGCCACCAGATACAGTGTGCCACTTGCCACCAGCAGCCTGCCACCAGATACAGTGTGCTACTTGGCACTAGCAGCCTGCCACCAGATACAGTGTGCCACTTGCCACCAGCAGCCTTTCACCAGATACAGTGTGCCACTTGCTACCAGCAGCTTGCCACCAGATAGTGTGCCACTTGCCACCAGATACAGTGTGCCACTTGCCACCAGCAGCCTGCCATCAGATACAGTGTGCCACTTGCCACCAGCAGCCTGCCACCAGATACAGTGTCACTTGCCACCAGCAGCCTTCCACCAGATACAGTGTGCCACTTGCAACCAGCAGCCTGCCACCAGATACAGTGTGCCACTTGCAACCAGCAGCCTGCCACCAGATACAGTGTGCCACTTGCAACCAGCAGCCTGCCACCAGATACAGTGTGCCACTTGACACTAGCAGCCTGCCACCAGATACAGTGTGCCACTTGCCACTAGCAGCCTGCCACCAGATACAGTGTGCCACTTGTCACCTGCAGCCTGGCACCAGATACAGTGTGCCACTTGCCACCAGCAGCCTTCCATCAGATACAGTGTGCCACTTGCCAACCACAGCCTGTCACCAGATACAGTGTGCCACTTGCCACTGACAGCCTGTCACCAGATACAGCGTGTCACTTGCCACCAGCAGCCTGCCACTAGCAACGTGCCACCACATACAGTGTGCAACTTGCCATCAGATGCAATGTGCCACTTGCCACCAGCAGCCTGACCCCAGATACAGCATGTCACTTGCCACCAGCAGCCTGCCACTCCCTCCAGGACTCTTCCAGGATGGAAAGAAGGGACAGGGCCTGCATAGTCAAACAAATCCCTGGAGCCCCCACCCCTCCTCATCTGGGATGGTATGGTTGTGTGTAAAATGAATGCCAGCAGTATTGATCAGACCAAGTTCTACAGAGGGGGGTGTGTACAAGCCTTTGGGCTCACACTGGTGTGCTGCAGTTTGGGCGCACTGCTTGTGTATCTGCAGTTTTAGCTGCAGACCTATTGCTTTATATCAGGTTGCATATTTTTGCTGCATTTTCTGACAGTGCGCCAAAGATAAAATGCAGCACGCAGGAATTTTGGTGCGCTTTCAGAAAAAACATGCAACCTAATACAAATCAATAGGACTGTGGGTAAAACGCAGGAAAACTGCGGATACACCAGCAATGGGCCAAAACACAGCAAAGCAGTGCGAACCCACCTAAAAGCACAAGGAGCCAAGTCTACATATTGGCTGCAGTTATAACAGCCATTGCTGAAGATAAAGGCAAAAGAGGGGGAGAGAAGGGAGATAAGAGTCCAGTCACTGAGCTCACACTTGGATGGTCGGAAGCTCATCACTCAGATATGTGTTCACCTTCTATCTGCCGGCTGCTCTGTTCATAATTTCCCAACCCACACGGCTCCTTCACTGCACACAGAGAGAGGAGAGAGAGGGGAGGGGGAAGGCAGAGCCATTCGTGTAGGGGGGGAACTGTGCACTGTAACACTAATAACCACAGTAAGCCAACACAGATGCAGCCAGACACCCCTACATTTGCACACAGCTTCTCCTGTCCCATAGAAGTTTATCGACAGGAGAAACCGGGCTTATAATGCTGGCTGGGAGGGCCGATTTTAAGGCAGGGGCCTGGAGCTGCAGCTCCATCAGCCCCTATGTTAATCCGGCCCTGCTTACAGGTACGTCCATTTGAATTCCCCGCCGTGCCATTGTATGCGCCGCCGCCGGCGCGCACGCGCCGGCCGGGAACTCCGTGAGTCAGGTCTCGGGTCCCGCGGATAACGGAGAGGACGAACGGGGAGATGCTGATGTAAACAGCATCTCCCTGTTCTGCCTAGTGACAAGTGTCACTGATCACAGCTCCCTGTCATCGGGAGCTGTGATCAGAGTAATGACACTGCTAGCCCATCCCCCTACAGTTAGTAATCACTCCCCTAGGACATACTTAACTCCTCCCCGCCCCCTAGTGGTTAACCCCTTCACTGCCAGTGTCATTTACACAGTAATCAGTGCATTATTAATCGCACTGATCGCTGTATAAATGACAATGGTCCCAAAAATGTGTTAAAAATGTCTGACACGTCCACCATAACCTCGCAGTCACAATAAAAATCGCTGATCGCCATCATTACTAGTAAAAAAAAAATTATTAATAAAAATGCCATAAAACTATCTCCCTATTTTGTAAACGCTATAACTTTTGCGCAAACCAATCAATAAACACTTATTGCGATTTTTTTTTACCAAAAATATGTAGAAGAATACGTATCGGCCTAAACTGAGGAAAAAAAAAGTTTTTTTATATATTTTGGGGGGATATTTATTATAGGAAAAAGTCAAAAATAATGCGTTTTTTTCAAAATTGTCGCTCTTATTTTGTTTATAGCGCAAAAAAAATCGCAGAGGCGATCAAATACCACCAAAAGAAAGCTCTATTTGTGGGGAAAAAAGAACGTCAATTTTGTTTGGGAGACACATCGCACGACCGCGCAATTGTCAGTTAAACTACGCAGTGCCAAATCGCAAAAAACGCTCTGGTCAGGAAGGGGGTAAAATCTTCCGGGGCGGAAGCGGTTAAGGTAGATATTAAGGCAAAAAACATATTTCTTTTTTTATTTCCGATATAGTAAGTAAGTATCTCAGGGACAGGACTCAGGAGGGCAAGAAATTATCCCACAGACCCGCACATGAGGCTCCAGCCGCTCCGCTCGGCTCCCTTGCACTATGACATCACACAACACACTCAGGCACCGCCTCCGCCAGACCCGCTCCAAACACACTGTAGCAGGCAGTTTCGAGCTGAGCATCACAGCCATATTTTTTACTGGCAACCTTTTTCTGTCACTGGCATTTACTGACAGGAGAAAGGTGCCCATTTTTTTACTGGCTGCCAGTAAAAATACAGTACATGGGCTTGAGCTGAGTGAAATTAGGAGGAGGGCCAGGGAGGGGAGGACAGAGGGAAACACCGTTTCACATAAGTAAACAAGTTTTAGTGGGCCAAAACCACCACTTGATGTCAGCATACTACAGAACAACAATAAGATGCAGTTCAATATAACACAGAAAACATTACATAAATTTGGAGCAGAACAATCTTGTTATGTGCAATTGCCCTCTCTGTCTACAATGGAGATTTGGGTTAATTTACCAAAATTATAGAGTCTTTGGGGAAATGCAGGCTTTTAAAACAGTTTCAAAGTGGGACCTTTCTTAAAACATATTACATGTTAACTCAACCACATTAACAATTACAAGAAATATTAATTTGTGTTTGTTTGGAACATCTTATCGGATTGGCCAAGAGCACTGTAGAAGATTAGGAGACTGCTGTCTGTACAGACATCAAGACCTTCCAAAGACATTGTAAGGCCTCGCGCACCCTGGTCATTTTTTAACGCTGCTGTTAGGGGCGTCTGGCATTTTTGTTTATGCCTTTAAACTACCTTGCATGTTAGCTTATGGGGTTGAGTTACTAAAGGCCAATAGACAGTGCACTTTGCAAAGTTGCGCTCTGCAAGTGAAGTTGCTCCAGAGCTTAGTAAATGAGCAGAAGATTTGCTGACTTCCATCATCCAATCATGTGCAAGAAAAAATGCTGTTTTTTTTTTCTTTATTTCCTTGCATGCGATTGGGTATTCTTCGCAAAGTGAAGCTTTACCTCATTTACTAAGCTCTGGAGCAACTGCACTATGGGGTCGATTTACTGTGCACTTTACAAAGGGCAGTTGCACGCTGCAAGTGCAGTAACTCCAGAGCTTAGTAAATGAGCTAAAGCTTCACTTTACAAAGAATACCCAATCACCTGCAAGGAATATAAAAAAAAATGAATTTTTGCTTGCACATGATTGGATGATAGAAGTCAGCAAAGCTTCTGCCCATTTACCAAGCTGTGGAGCAACTGCACTTTGCAAAGTGCACAGTCTATTTGCCTTTAGTAAATCAACCCCTATGTGTCTATGCACACACAGGTGTTTAAAGGCAGATAAGAAAAAAATCACTGTCAGTGGTGTAAACGCGTCTAAATGCACATTAACTCTAGGCGCGTCAAGCGCTTGAGCATTAATTAATTTCAATGCCCAGAATAAATTAATATTCTGGCCAAGTAAATGAATTAACGTCCAATCTTTAGACGCGTTGAAATGTGCCTTTCCGCGCATTTACATTGGTCAAGCGTTTTTTCTTGTCAAAACGCTGCTGCCAGGAGGAAAGGCATCCAGGAGAGATGGGCAAACGCTCTGTCATGTAATCATTTTTTTATGTCAGTGGTAAGAACAAGGAGATGATGCCATACGTTTACTTCTGCTCCTTCATTGTCCAATTAGCATAGGGGTGCTGTTAAAAGAAAAAAGGAAAGTAAAACAGCTCATAGATTACTTTTTTTGTTCAATTTGATGGGTTGAACAAAAAAAAAAAAAAAAAAAGACTCGATTCCTCCATCCGTGCACTCAGTGTGGATGGGGGAATCCTCCCACTGAGCTTTTGTATTCTGAAAGTTGGAAGACTGTCCCACTGTCAGAATGCATGGAGAGTTTGTGGTGCTAATTGAGCGAGGAAAATTCAACAGGCTGGTTGTACAGAAGTTGATCAGTAGATCGACTTCTGTACAACCAGCCTGCTCATACATAGGTTGAAATGTGTCTGAACCCTGCTGAACCGGCTGAATTTTGATCCATGGATGGCCGGCTTACATTGGTGTGTGCAGCCTACTGCATTAACCACCTCAATACCGGGCACTTTCACCCCCTTCCTACCCAGGCCAATTTTCAGCTTTCAGCGATGTCAACCTTGAGAATTACTCAGTCATGCAACACTGTACCCAAATGAAATTTTTATCATTTTTTTTAAAGAAAAGGAGCTTTCTTTTGGTGGTATTTAATCACCACTGGGGTTTTTATTTTTTTGCGCTACAAATGAAAATAGACTGAAAATGTTTGAAATTTTTCTTAGTTTCTGTTAAAATTTTTTGCAAAGAAGGAATTTTTCTTCATAAAATTTCACCTAAATTTATACTGCTACATTTATTTGGTAAAATAACCCAAATCAGTGTATATTATTTGGTGTGTGTGAAAGTCATAAAGACTACAAGCTATGGTACCAATCATTGAAAATTGATTACACCTGATTACATCTGATGTACTGATGGCCTATCTCATTTCTTGAGGCCCCCAACATGTCGACACAGTACAAATACCCCCCAAATGGCCCCTTTTTGGCAAGCAGATAGTCCAAAGTATTAAGTAAAAATCTGTATTTTTGCTAGAAAATGACTTAGAACTCCCAAACATTATATATTTTTGTAGCAGAGGCCCAAGAGAAGAAAATGGTGGGTCTTGCAAATGTATATGTCACGTGGTATTTGCGCAGCAGTTTTTCAAACACAATTTTAAACACTAACACATAAATACATTTTAATGAATTTCAATGCACACAGAGACAATATAATACCCACATTTTCGGTAAAATATAAAATATGGTGTCGCGCCAGGTAAATAGATACCAAACATATCACACTTTAAAATTGCGCATGCTTGTGAAATGGCACCAAACTTTGGTATTTAAAAATCTCCATAGGCAACGCTTTATGAGCCTTTATTGGTTACCAGTTTAGAGGTCTTGTGCTAGAATTATTGCTCTCACTTTGCAGCGATACCTCACATGTGTGGTGTGATCGCCGTTTATGTATGCGTATGGCACCAACATGTGCGTTCACCTTTGCACGCAAGCACGGGGGAGACGGGGCGCTTTAAATGTTTTATTTATTTATTGGTGGGACACTGGTACACTAACAGAGTTTTTTTGCACTTGTGCACTATGACAGATCTTGATCGTCCACTGGCGGACACTGACTGACACTGATGTTGATGTCACAATGGAACACTATTGCACTACTACAGATGTTTTGTGCACTGGTACAGATGTGAAGGGACACTGTGACAGATGTGTTATGCACTGGTACAAATGTGATGGGGCACTGTGACAAATGTGTTATGCACTGGTATAGATGTGATGGGGCACTGTGACAGATGTTTTGTGCACTGGTACAGATGTGATGGGGCACTGACAGATGGTTTGTGCACTGGTACAAATGTGATGGGGCACTATGACAGATGTGTTATGCACTGGTACAGATGTGATAGGACACTGTGACAGATGTGTTATGCACTGGTACAGATGTGATGGGGCACTGTGAGAGATGTTTTGTGCACTGTGACAATGTTTTGTGCACTAGTACAGATGTGATGGGGCACTATGACAGATGTTTTGTGCACTGGTACAGATGTGATGGGGCACTATGACAGATGTTTTGTGCACTGGTACAATGTTTTGTGCACTGGTACTGATTTTTATGGAGGCACTGTGACAGATGTTTATGAGGACAGGGACAGTGGTGCTTGGTGTACTGCGTGTGGGGATATGTGACAGCTCTGTGTATAAAATCATCCCCTACACACAGAGCTGTCACAGAGGTTGCAGATTCCCCCCCTACACTAAGCTCTCAGTGAGCTCAGTGGGGAGAACTGACACAGAGACACATGCCTCTATTTACACTGTGAAGGCTGTGATTGGACACAGCCATCACGTGATCTGGAGGGCCAATTACAGCGCCCATATTTCGATCCCATCTTGGCTGTGTCCTGTGATCACAGCCATCACAGGACCATGAGCAGGCACCTATTCTGAGGGGTGTACGGGTATTTGCACTCAGAACGGTGAAGCTCCCACCCGACCGTTCATGTACATTGGCCGGGTAGGAAGGGGTTAAAGTGGTTGTAAAGGCATAAGGTTTTTTATCTTAATGCATTTCATGCATTAACATAAAAAGCCTTCTTTTTACAGCAGCCCCCCTCAGCCCCCCTAATGACAGAGCTGTCACAGAGGTTGCAGATCCCCCCCATACTAAGCTCTCACTAAGCTCAGTGGGGAGAACAGACACAGTGCCTCTATTTACACTGTGAAGGCTGTGTTTGGACACAGTCATAACGTTATTCGGGAGAGCCAATTACAGCGCCCATATTTCGATCCCATCTTGGCTGTGTCCTGTGATCACAGCCATCACAGGACCACGAGCGGGCACCCGTTCTGAGGGACGTATGAGTCCACTTAGAACAGTGAAGCTCCCACCCCACCGTTTATGTACATTGGCCTGGTGGGAAAATATTAAAGGGGTTGTAAAGTCAGAAGGTTTTTTATCTTAATGCATTCTATGCATTAAGAGAAAAAGCCCTCTGTGTACAGCAGCCCCCTCAGCCCCCCTAATACTTACCTGAGCCCCCTCTAGATCCAGCAATGTTGCATGAGAGATTCGGCTGTCCGAGACTCCCTTTCTCATTGGCTGAGACAGCAGCGTGGCGCCATTGGCTCTTACTGCTGTCAATCAAAGTCAGTCAGCCAATGAGGAGAGAAAGTGGGAGGTGCAGGGCGGGGTGGGGCAGGGCGGTGCGGGCCGTGGCTCTGTGTCTGAATGGACACAGGAAACTGTGGCTCGGCTTGGGTGCCCCCATAGCAAGCTGCCTGCTTTGGGGGCACTCGACAGCAAGGAGGGGCCAGGAGCACCAAAGAGGGACCCAAGAAGAGGAGGATCTGGGCTGCTCTGTGCAAAACCACTGCACAGAGCAGTTAAGTATAATGTTTGTTATTTTTAACGGAAAAAAATGAAACTTTAGTATCACTTTAACCACTTCAGCCCCGGAAGGATTTGCCCCCTTTCTGACCAGGCCATTTTTTAGCGATTCAGCTTTAACTGACAATTGCGCGGACGTGCGACGCTGTACCCAAACAAAATTGATGTCCTTTTTTCCCCACAAATAGAGCTTTCTTTTGGTGGTATTTGATCAGATTGCCTCTGCGGTTTTTATTTTTTATAAACAAAAAAAGACAGACAATTTTGAAAAAAACACAATTTTTTGTAGTTTTTACTATAATAAATATCATTTATAAAAAAAAACATTTTTTTTCTTTTGTTTAGGCTGATATATTCTTCTTACATATTTTTGGTAAAAAAATAGCAATAAGTGTATATTGAGTGGTTTGCGCAAAAGTAATCCCGTCTACAAAATAGGGGATAGATTTATGCCATTTTTATTATTATTTTTTTTTTACTAGTAATGGCGGCGATTTGTGATTTTTATTGGGACTGCAATTTTGCGGCAGTCAGATCGGACACTTTTGACACTATTTTGGGACCATTGACATTTATACAGCGATCAGAGCTAAAAATAGCCATTGATTACTGTATAAATGTCATTGGCAGGGAAAGGATTAACACTAGGGGCAATCAAGGAGTTAATTGTGTTCCCTGGGTGTGTTCTAACTGTAGGGGGGATGGGACTGACTAGGGGAGGAGAGAGATCGGTGTTCATACTTAGTATGAACACACGATCTCTCTCCTCTCCCTGAGAGTACACACACAGATCCCGGTTCTCGCTCTGTCACGAGGGATCGCGGGTGCCCGGCAGTCATCGCGCCCGCCGGGCATGCGCATCGGCTCCAGGGAGCGCTTGCTGTCACGTCTTAAAGGAGCGATGTACAGCTACGGCGATTTGCCCAGCCGAGCCAACTTGCTGGAGTATGACTGTGGCGACTGGTCGGATAGTGGTTAAGGTGTGCACCCCAGAGCACAAACACACACATGCGTGTATATAAGCAGAGCAGTGGACGGTGTCAATAAAGCCTATATTGGTGTCAGTCGTTTTTAGATTTAGAATTTTTTTTTTTTTTACTTTTTTTTTTACAATATAATTTTTTGTTATTTTTTTTACAATTTTTTTAGGAGCCCCGTTGGGAGGGTTCTGGTGAAATATCAAGGGTCTAAACAGATCTCTGATGTCTTACTTTTGAGAAAGGGACTGAGAACAGAGCTTCCCCCATCCTTTTCTCTGCAGCCTCATCTGCACTACACAGTGAATGAATGAGAAGTGCTCTGTGCTGGGCAGCTTCCTGTTGATTCAAAAACTGAAGCATAGTAAACATAGTTAAGAATAAACACAGGAGCGACTGGTACAGATCACTCACTGTGTTCATTCAGAAAAAGAAGGGGCCGGTAAATTAAATATTTACTGGCCCCTTCCCCCGCTCTCCATCCTGAAACATCCCCCGCAGCAGCCAGTGGGAAAGAAGGGAAGCTGGCAGCACTGCAGGGGAGAGGCAAGAGGCACCAGGACCAGGGGAACTTGGCACTGCACTTGGCATTTAGGGTGTTCCCAGGCACACCCTGTGTGCTTGCCTATGCCAGCTTAAGAAAGGTGGTGTCCTGTGCACATGAAGGACACTAGCAGTTATACCAGTAAGGTAGAATCGATTTTTGGGGCATAAAACTGAATGTTTAGGTTAAGGTACTTGTGTGGAGTTCTCATCCATTAGAACCACTTAAGATATAGATTGAAAAGTGAAAGCCGATAATACACAGTCCAGAGATGACTTTTTGCAGCTGAACTCATTTACACTATGATATAGTATGTTAAATGTAAGACACAGAAGTCTGTACAATATGTTTTCAGGCTTGCTGGATGTCAAGTACAAGGAAGGCACATTTGTGAGACCAAACATAAGAAAAACGTGTTTAGAATCAGAGTCTGAAAAACAACTACTTCCCATTACAAACGATGCATGCCTTCAACAATGTCATTAATTCTTAAGTAACTGCAAAATCCCAATCTATATTTATTCCACACTATTTCCCACTCGGTGTGAAAAGCCCAACTTGTTACATAACTGAGAAAAAAAAAATTACATTACATATTTTTGGTAAAACAAATCCCAATAACCGTATATTGATTGGTTTGTGCGCTAAAGTTATAGCGTCTACAAAATAGGGGATATATTTATTTTTTTTTTTACCAGTAATGGCGGCGATCAGTGACTTAGAGTGGAACTGCGATATTGCGGGGGACATTCGGATGCTTAACCCCTTGCCGCCGAGCGTACGCAGATGTGCGTACTCGGCTTTCAGGGGTTATACCGGGATGATGCCCGCAGCTGCAGGCATCACCCCGGTACTGTTTTTTAGAGCCGGCGATCGGCTTTCCAGCGATAACAACCAATGCGGCTAAAAGCTGCTCGGCTGTTATACCGGGACGTCCGCCCCTCCCGCCGCTCTTACCGGGCCTCCCGTTCCACCGGGCGGCCCGATCAACAATCCGCCGCCTCCGGCAGCTAGTGTCAATCTGGAACAAAGCTGTAAGCGGCTTCGTTCCAGCCTCCTCATTGTAAACACGGAAGCAACGTCATGACGTTCCTTCCCGTTTACTCGGCTGCCAATGGCGCCGGTTTAAAAAAAAATATACAGTATTCGGAATCGCCAAAAATGGCGATCTGAATACTTTGAAGTGCAAAGGAGGGATCAGGAGTCTTTTTGACCCCCGATCCCTCCTTAAAGAGTACCTGTCACCTCCTATTTCTGTCACAAGGGATGTTTACATTCCTTGTGACAGCAATAAAAGTGATCTTTTTTTTTTTTTTTTTAAACAATTTATTAATATTAAAATAAATATAATAAATAAGAAAAATTTCTTTTTTTAAAGCGCCCCCGTCCCCGCGAGCTCGTGCAGCAAAGAAATCGCATATGGAAGTCACGCCCGCATATGTAAACGGTGTTCAAATCACACATGTGAAGTATCGCCGTGATCGTCAGAGCGAGAGCAATAATTCTAGCACTAGACCTCCTCTGTAACTCTAACCTGGTAACCGTAAAAAAAAAATTAAAGCGTCGCCTATGGAGATTTTTAGGTACCGTAGTTTGACGCCATTCCACGAGTGCGTGCAATTATAAAGCATGACTTGTTTGGTATCTATTTAGTCGGTGTAACATCATCTTTCACATTATACAAAAAAATTGGGCTAACTTTACTGTTTTGTTTTTTTAAAATTCATGAAAGTGTCCCTTTTCCCAAAAAGTTGCGTTTAAAACACCACTGCACAAATACTGTGTGACATAAAATATTGCAACTATCGCCATTTTATTCTCTAGATTCTCTGCTAAAAAAAATATATATATATAATGTTTGGGGGCTCTAAGTAATTTTCTCGCAAAAAAAATACGGATTTTAACTTGTAAACACCAAATGTCAAAAATAGGCTTAATCATGAAAGGGTTAACTGACACTTTTGACATTTTTTGGTGACCAGCGACACTAATATAGTGATCAGTGCTAAAAATATGCACTGTCACTGTACTAATGACACTGGCAGGGAAGGGGTTAACACCAGAGGCATTTAAAGGGTTCACTGTCTGTTTTATTACAGTGTGGGAGATGCTTTTACTAGGGGAAGACATGGATCAATGTCCCTCATTTGTAGAGACACAGGGGTCGATTTACTAAAGGAAAATAGACTGTGCACTTTGCAAAGTGCAGTTGCTCCAGAGCTTAGTAAATGAGGTAAATATTCACTCTAGAAAGTGAAAACATGAAATTGACTTTTGCACTTTCCTGAAGTTCACTGTAACAGGAAATGAGGTAAAATGAAAACAGAAGTAAAAATCGAATGCAGGGTCTAACCCGCCGTCATAGCTCCCAACTGTCCCTGATTTCGAGGGACTGTCCCTGATTTGGAGCAATGTCCCCCTGTCCCTCATTCCTCCTCATTTGTCCCTCATTTTGGTCTGATCTATATAGATGTATATAAAATACACTTTTTATCTTTCAAAAAGTGTTTCCCAGTGCTAAACCTTTCATCCGAATTCCAAATGGCTGCATTTGTAAATTTTAAAAGCCAATATAAAGGAATAGTAGTGGTAAAAAAAAATGCCCTTGTGCATTTAATTAACCTTTTTTTTTGGTTAATTCTCCTTTAGGGGGTGTGACAGGGGGCGTGTCCTATGCGCCTACATAGGTTTGGTAGTAGGTATCCCTCATTCCCATCTCAAAATGTTGGGAGTTATGCCATAAAGAATATTAATCCACTTTGTGTGCACAAAATGCCTTTGCAGACACAGATATTACCTTGTCAGGGTGACATCGTCACTACAGATCTACATAGCCTGTGCAGAGAGCAGAGATGTGGGAGGGGCCCAGCAGGCTCCACCCCCTACAGGCTGCCTGCAGAAAACGACAGGAGGGGGCGGAGACAAGACCAGCCACCCTGCACAAGGAGAGAGAGCAGCAGTGACTTCATCACAGGAAGCTCCGGCACAGAGGTAAAGTCTTATGCCCTGTACACACGGTCGGATTTTCCGAGGGAAAATGTTCGATGGGAGCTTGTTGTCGGAAATTTCGACCATGTGTAGGCTCTATCGGACATTTTCCATCGGAATTTCCAACAAACAAAATTTAAGATCTGGATCTCAAATTTTCCGACAACAAAATCCTTTCTCGTAAATTCTGATCGTGTGTACACAATTCCACGCATGCTCGGAATCAAGCAGAAGAGCAGCACTGGCTATTAAACTTCATTTTTCTCGGTTCCCCGTACGTGTTGTACATCACCGCGTTCTTGACGTTCGGAATTTCTGACAACATTTGTGTGACCGTGTGTATGCAAGTTTGAGCCAACATCCGTCGGAAAAAAAACATGGATTTTGTTGTCGGAATGTGCGATTGTGTGTACAGGGCATAACTCTGGATTACTGCACAGATCTGGAAGAAATACACCTATCCAATACTAAAAAAAAAATTAAATAAATACAAATCTTTGATTGGTGTTCAGGTCATGGTTGTAATCAGCATGTCACGTAAAGTACACTTTATGACAGGTAAAGTGAATAACATGTATTATCTCATTACAATGGCATCAGTAAGAGGGTGGGATATATTAGGCAGCAAGTAAACATGTTGTCCCTAAAGTTGATGTGTTAAAAACAGACAAAATAGGCATTGCTGTTTGTTGTGTATGGGGTTGTGTAGCTGCAGACCAGTCAGGGTGCCCATGCTGACCCGTGTCCACAGCCCAAAGCACCTGCAATGGGCACATGAGCATCAGAACTGGACTACGGAGCCATGGAAGAAGGTGTATCATGAGAATCTGTGGGATGTGCTGGATAAACGTCTGATCCATGGAGTCCCCACCTTACAACTTACAGGGATTAAAGGATCTGCTACTGATGGCTTGGTGCCAGATACCACAGCATACCTTCAGAGGTCTAGTGGAGTCCATGCCTCGATGGGCCAGGGCTGTTTCCACAGAAAAAAGGGGACCTACTCAATATTAGGTGGGTGGTCATAAAGTTAGGGCTGATCGGTTTGTAGCACAATCTTAGGTTTAGGGAAGGCTGCTAGCTAAATTTAGTTTGGTTAGCGCTGCTCAGGTTTTCACAGACTGCTGCTCTGCTACTTCCCCTTCTAGAAATATCTGGGACATTGTGGAAGGGAGAGCTAAGGCTGCAGTCTGAATATTTATGGAAAGTCCACCAATCCCTGGGGGGGTGTGCCCAGAAGGTGGGGGGAGAGTCCATAAATAGTCTGAGCCTGAGTGCCAAGGGGAAATTGCAGCTTGCTGGTGTAAGGCAGCAGTCCAGGGTCCAGCCTGGAGGAGACACTTGTTGAGGGGCCTTGCCCTCTTGGGCAGAAGCCAGTTTGAAGACGCCGAGGGTCTTAGCTAGGCCTTGCTGGAGAGCCCATTTGCAGAGCATCCCAGTAATCCAAAGGGTCAGGAAAAAGCTCATGGGAGGAGAGCCGGGAAGGAAGCTGTGAGAGAGAGTCCAAGTTGTGCAGAGGCTGAGTGAGTCTCTATGTCCCTCATGGGGAAAAAGCCTGGTGGAGGCAACTAATGATTCTGTGTCGGAGTGAGTACAAGACCCCAGTGCTGCAAGAGTGACTGTATAGTGCTTTAGTCTTTGGTAAGAAGACAGATCACAGGGACAGTTGCTGGGAGTAGTACAGCCAGAAGTTTGCCGGTGCAGCCAAGCAGGGGTGCAATACAGTTGGGTGTTGTACAGGTGCAGCTGAAGGTGTACAAGACTTTTGTCAAGAGCCACACAGGCAAAGCCAGAAAATTAGTAGCCCTCAAGTTGTACAGTTTCGGGGTATCCCATGCTTCCTATCCCCATTCAAGTTCATTGTTCCCCAAAAAAAAAAACACAAAAAGAAACCCCTGGACTGATTCTTGAGATAGAGAAAGACTGCTGAAAATGCTGTATGCCTGGCTGTGTGTGCGCTGAGGGGAGGAAATAGGCCTAAACTACCAGCGACTCTCTAGAGGGTGCACTATAGGTGCATGTGCAATGTCAGCCACAATAGCTCATAGGTCTTATTCACACACCTATAATCTGTGATGGGCTGTGTGTTTTTGTGGCTTGAGCCGCCAGGTGCTGTGTGCATGCAGCTCATTCTTGTCTATGGGATGGGATGCAGTAGCTGCATGGACACAGCCGCTCGACTCAAATTGGACAGCCATGCAGATTTGGGAGAGCGCCCCAAATGCAAAAAGTGCGCATTCTGGATTGCACCCGCAAGGCTGCCAGTCAAGCGGCTGGGTCCATGCAGACACTGTGTCTCCATAGACATGAATGGGCTGCCTGCACACAGCACCTGCATTACAGGTGCCATAGCCCATGTGAATAAGGCCATACTTTGATAAATACACGAATGCAATCCAAAGATATCAAAATATTTGTTTAGAAAACCCCGAACTACAGTTCGTCTTTGCTTAGCATGATATATGATATATATCATATAGCATGATATATTAGATGATTCAACAATATTTGAAATAACCTGAAATGTATTTTGTAAAAATATAGATTACAATATTGGAAAACAGCAACATAAAACAACTAAATTATTCATGTAAAATATACAGGGAACTGAAAATAATAAAAAGAAAGCTTTTCAGAATGTAAGTGTACTGTTAGGAAGAATAAGTACTTGTTCTGATGATAAAAATTGACAAGTGTGCGTCCATCTTCACCCGGTTGATGAGTCACTCTGTGCCGGGTCATATATTCTTGTAATCTTGTTTCTAGCACAGCTTGTTGGTGATTTAACTGTCACAAGAAAATATTCCCCTGGTTTTCGAACTGAACTTGTAAGTACAAAGAGTACATTACTAGACTATTGTAAAAAAAAAAATTGTTTTTATACTACAGAAGTTGACTTAAACTTTTAACCCCTTGTTAGGACTGAGAGTGTTTAAATCTAGTATAAATGATATATAAAAATTAAGAATAATCTTCTTTTTTAGGAGGTACCTCATCCATCTTAACTGACATCTACATCTACCAGAGAAGGACGACCACACAAACTATGAAATGTATAATGTTTATTACAAAATTTCATAAAATTGTTTAAAAACAATAGAAAGAATATTCTTATATGCAATGCAAGCCATAACAATATACTATAACAACTTATCTTTTCTATGTGATCCAAGAGGTTGACGTATTTCACAACTATCAGCTTCCCCAGGATCTTCTTAACTTGGCAGCAAAGAGAAATGGCCTACTCAAAAGAAAAATACAAATAATCAACATATCATATATAACATAGAGTCTGCATATGGCATCCTAATGCGTATGTCAAACTTACGCATTACTTTAAGAGTATAGCTTAGGATTGTGGTAGAATGTGCAAGGTACAATGGCACGCGCATTGGCTCCTCTGTGACGCGGCGCGCACACACGCCTCCTATACCGCCGGGAAGCTGAGGACGTCATATGGCAATGGGCAGGTATTGAAGTGGTTAAAGCGGGGGTTCACCCACACTGCCAAAAAAAAAAAATATTAAAAGCCAGCAGCTACAAATACTGCAGCTGCTGACTTTTAATACATGGCCACTTACCTGTCCCGGGTCCAGCGATGTCGGCAGGGGACGCCGAGAACCCGCTCGGTTCTCGGCAGCTGCCGCCGCCATCCTAGATGAGGGAATCAGGAAGTGATGCGTTGCGGCTTCACTTCCCGGTTCCCTACTGCGCATGCGCGAGTCGCGCTGCGCGTCCCAAGTGGTCCCCGCTCTCTCCTGGGAGCTGTGTGTTCCCAGCAGACAGCGCGGTCGGGACGGGAAGAGGCGTAGACTCCCATGGGAGTCTATGCCGGAAGTGGGTGCAAATACCTGTCTTAGACAGGTATCTGCACCCCCCTCCCCCCTGAAAGGTGCCAAATGTGACACCGGAGGGGGGGAGGGTTCCGAAAAGCGGAAGTTCCATTTTTGTGTGGAACTCCGCTTTAAGGATGCAGCAGATTGAAGATGATAAATATATGGACACTATGACATATATAGTGAGGGAAAACAGTATTTGATCCCCTGATGATTTTGTTTCTTTGCCCACTGACAAAGAATTGATCAGTCTATAATTTTAATGGTAGGTTTATTACCAGCTAGAGAGATAGAATAACAACAAAAAAATCCAGAAAAACGTATTTCAAAAAAGTTATAAATTGATTTGCATTTTAATGAGTGGAAAAAGTATTTGACACCTTTGCAAAATATGACTTACTAATTGGTGGCAAAACCCTTGTTGGCAATCACAGAGGTCAGACGTTTCTTGTAGTTGGCCACCAGGTTTGCACGCATCTTAGGAGGGATTTTGTCCCACTCCTCTTTGCAGATCCTCTCCAAATCATTATGTTTTTGAGGCTGACATTTGGTAACTTGAACCTTCAGCTCCCTCCACATATTTTCTATGTGATTGAGGTCTGGAGACTGGCTAGGCCACTCCAGGACCTTAATGTGCTTCTTCTTGAGACACTCCTTTGTTGCCTTGGCAGTATGTTTTGGGTCATTGTCATGCTAAAATACTCATCCATGAGCCATTTTAAATGCCCTGGCTGAGGGAATGAGGTTCTCACCCAAGATTTCACGGTACATGGACCCGTCTATCATTCCTTTGATGCAGTGAAGTTGTCCTGTGCCCTTAGCAGAAAAAACACCCCAAAGCATAATGTTTCCACTTCCATGTTTGACGGTGGGGATGGTGTTCTTGGGGTCATAGGCAGTATTCCTCCTCCTCTAAACACGGCAAGTTGAGTTGATACCAAAGAGCTTGATTTTGGTCTCATCTGACCACAACACTTTCACTCGGTTCTCCTCTGAATCATTCAGATCATTAACAAACTTCAGATGGGCCTGTACATGTGCTTTCTTGAGCAGGGGGACCTTGCGGGTGCTGCAGGATTTCAGTCCTTCACGGAGTAGTGTGTTACCAATTGTTTTCTTGGTGACTCTGGTTCCAGCTGCCTTGAGATCATCGACAAGATTCTCCCGTGTAGTTCTGGGCTGAATCCTCACCGTCCTCATGATTATTGAAACTCCACGAGGTGAGATCTGGCATGGAGCCCCAGACCGAGGGAGTTATTTTGTGTTTCTTCCATTTGAGAATAATCGCACCAACTGTTGTCACCCTCTTACCAAGCTGCTTGGCGATGGTCTTGTAGCCCATTCCAGCCTTGTGTAGGTCTACAATCTTGTCGCTGACATCCTTGGACAGCTCTTTGGTCTTGGCCATGGTGGAGAGATTGGAATCTGATTGATTGCTTCTGATGACAGATGTCTTTAATACAGGTAACAAGCTGAGATTAGGAGCACTCCCTTTAAGAGAGTGCTTCTAATCTCAGCTCGTTACCTGTATAGAAGACACCTGGGAGACATAAATCTTTCTGATTGATAGGGGATAAAAAACATATTTCACTCATTAAAATGCAAATCAATTTATAACTTTTTTGAAATGCGTTTTCTGGAAATTTTTGTTGTTACTTCATCTCTCACTGTTAAAATAAACCTACCATTAAAATTATAGACTGATTATTTCTTTGTCAGTGGGCAAACGTACAAAATCCGCAGGGGATCAAATACTTTTTCCCCTCACTGTAGACTTATAAATAGCAGAAATTAACCAATAAATTATCTCAAAGGATGGTCAGTAGGAGAGAGTTTTAGTCTTTAGGGTATGCTACTTACTTCCATGCAGGGTACCCAAACAAGCCCCTCAGGGAAGGTGTTATATGTGTATAACACAGTCATTTATCCACAGCCGGGGCCAGCACTTAGTAGCAACCACAACCAACATTAGGTAATAACCTGCATTAATATTCCATAAATTAGGAGTCATCTGGCTTTCTTTTCGTTCAACCAGCCAGTTGACTGACAAAAATGGCCTGATTTGAGGCAAATAGGGGAATCACTCCTGCTGAGCTATTGTGTTCTGATGACGGCTCTGCTTGACTGGCATTTATACGACAGACTGGTTGTACAAGAATTTGGCCCCATACATGGATCGAAATTTGGCCGGTTCCTGTTGAACCAGTCCAATTTCGGTCCATGTATGGCTGGTTTTAAAGATTACAGTCAAGAACTGGCCCATAAATATTTAATAAGAGAGGGCAGTGCAGTACATTCAGTGAGAAGAGGAACTAAGAAGAAAACCAAGCCTGCATATGTAACAGTCAAATATGATTGCCTACATATTTCAAACTGCAAAACACTTTTTTTTATTCACATTTTATTTTAAAAAAATGTTGTTTTTTTTTACCATTTTACAGACAAAAATACAAAAAGAAAATAACAACCTGCCTCGCAGGGCAAATAAAAAAATCCAGCGACACATTTTATCCACGTTTTGCATTGGCATTGGCATTTTAACGTATTAGCGCTAAGCAGATTTTTTTTTTTCAAAAAGACATCCCTCTGCTATTTTCCACTCCCAGATTACCCACAATGCCACAGAAAATAAATAAAATATGTTAGAGAGCATGTGTCTGTGCCATTTTGGTAGGAGAGAGAGAGGAGAGAGCATTTGAGAGAGTTTGTTGGAGTTTTTTTGCGTTTTGGGCATTTTGCTGAGTTTTTAGTATGGATCCTGTAGTTCAGAAGATACTGTAGACGAGGCAATCCTGCTAATTGTCTTGCGGAGGCTGTGGAGGAGACAAGTGGAGGAGGAGAGAAGCAGCAGACGTCGTCCGTTGTGGATGCATCCAATGGTATCCCGCCGGATGTCTACAGGGTACTTTACAAATATATATACCCAAATGCACCTATATCCAGCAAAATTCCTAAACTTCACAAGGATGTCTGTGCCAGTCTTTGATGAGCTGTTGGAGAGGCTCAGGCCAAGGCTGGCCAGGATGGACACCATGATGCAGAACTCTGTGTTACTGGAGGAATGGCTGCTAGTGACACTTAGGTAAGTGCAATTTTAGGAATATGTACACATATGGGTTAGGGTTAGTGGATAGGGTTAGGGGTAGGAGATGGGGTTGGGGTTAGGGGTTAGGGTAAGGGGTAGGACTTCTTATTTGTATGTAGTTTTTTTTTCAATGTTAAATTTTTGTTATGTTAGGTTTCTTGCCACAGGACAAAGCAATGTCTCGTTGCATCACTACTTCCTCCTTGGCCTCACAACAGTGGCCAGAGTGATGAGAGAAACATGTGTGGCAGTATGGGAGGAGTTACATGAAGTTGTAATGCCAGAGCCCACAGAAGACATCTGGGAACCAGTCAACACCTTTTGGGAGAAAACTCAGTTCGCCAACTATATTGGTGCCCTTTATGGGAAACACATCAGGGTGAAGAAGTCTCCCCACTCTGGATCATCGTATTTCAATTATAAAAAATATTTTTCAGTGGTCCTCCTGGCATTGGCTGATGCACATCTTAAATTCCTTGCTGTGGATGTGGGAGCATATGGCAGCCAAGGCGACGCCCGCATATTCTGTGAGGCGGCCTTCAGACATTGTCTACATGAAGGACGGCTCAATATTCCTCCCAGCAGGCCTCTACCCTGCACTGAGGAACCCAGCTTGCCATTGGTCATGGTGGCAGACGAGGCCTTTGGACTGGCCGAAAATCTCATGAGGCCATACAGTGGCTATGGTCTCAAACATAACCAAAAATCTATAATTATAGGCTAAGCCGTGCACACCGTGTTGTAGAATGTGCTTTTGGAGTGTGCACGGCCAAATGGCGAGTTTTGCTGTCCTGTATGCAGCTTGATGTTGAGAATGCCATTAAAGTGGTCCACGCATGCTGCGTTCTGCGGGACAATGACAGAAGCAATGTTGAACCAGAGCCCAGTATCCAAGCTCAGAGAGTACAATTTTTGGACTTGCGGGACATGTCATGACCATCCGAAATAAATTTGCCGAATTTTTTTTATTACCTGATGGAGAGATGTTATGGCAAAATGATTTTGTGTAAAAAAAAAAAAAAATGGAATACATCATTAATGAGCTCTGCTTTCTTGTATTTTTCTTTGAATAAAGCTTTTCAAATTCATGTTATTTCTTTTTATGTCCATTTTTCGTCGATTGTTCAACAAGTCCTTTTCACTCTGCGTGAGGCAAGGGTATGCTAGCCTTTTTGGGCTTAGCATACGTTTGTCCCAGGCAGAGTGCAAAGGAGTGCTGTTGTGCATCATATAAAACACAAATAATAAAACAATTTTTTTTTCTGAAAAAAAAATATTTCGTTTTCAAAAATAAATGAACAGGGTTTATCACAGCTGGTGATGGGTGGGGATGCTTCATCACCATGGGGATTGGGGATGGGGGAAATGATGATTGGGGCTGGCATTCAGGCCAAAAAACAAATGAACAGGGTTCATCACAACTGGTGATAAGTGGAGGTGGATGCTTGATCACCATGGGGATGTGGGGATTGCGGACGGGGTAATGATGATTGGGGTTGGCATTCAGGCACAAACTCATGCTGTAATAGCAAGAAAGTGCTGCGCAATTACTAAATGTTCATAAGTAATGGATGTGTATGAAATAACAAATAGAAATGTGAAGGCAAGACCGGTGGTGCACACTCAAGACGATTCAGTGACTGTGATCCCTCCACCACACATGGATGGCCTCTCACCTTAACGATTGGACCTGAAACAGGTCACAAAGCACAAAACCATATAGCAGGTAGAGCAGTCCTGGTAGTGGATCCCACGGATTCAGCACTCGTCAGGGTAAAGAGATGCCACATATGCAACGAGAAATGACAAATCTAGTGCTCTCTATATAAAGATTTATTGATAAAAACGAAAAGAAACTCACTTACATGAGGCCGCACTCAGATCCGAGTGCCGGCAAAACAGCATATGATCGTATCAGAGACCGATGACCGCGGGTGACGTCATGCGTTCCTGACCCCCGTACGCATTACATCCAAAGGCGGGAATTCCTCAGCGTGGGGCTGGATACACATAGACGGACGTTGTTTAAATAGATTGTCATGGTAACAGCAATATGCCAATCAGGGAACTCGATACAACGGTCGGAAGACCATTTAGTCTTAAAGAACCCCATAGGCTGCAAGAAACGGATACTCTGCAGTATTGATGTGCTTACAGAAATAACACAGCGCAGATTCATTAAATAGCAAAAACAAGCTCTTTCCTCTCATATAAGAATGAAAAAAGTGGCAGAACACTGGAGAGACAAGACTTCTCCATAACTTGTCCAGGACAAATTAATCTCCTTTATTCAAAATCGGCCAAAATATTGCTCAGTTCAGATAGGGGAATAAAGATAAAAAAATTTAAAAAAGCTTAATCGCATAAAAAAAAGCTCAATCGCATAAAAAAATCGCAGACGTCACGCCACGGCCATCATACTGACACAATCATGTACAAAATTGTCACAATAAAATTACAGTAAAATGCAATTATATAAAAGATCATTAAATAAAAATGATAATATAAAAAATAATTAATGAAAAATCTAACCAAAAAAGGATTTATCTATTAGAAATAAAACAATTTAAATCAAAATCTACATTCATTCCTGCTGGTGACAAAACCTTGGTTTCGTAGATCCAGAAGGATTCTCTACGGCTCAGCTGTCTGATGTAGTGGCCACCTCTCCAATGACGGGGAACTTTTTCTATCCCCCAAAACTTAAGGCATTTAGGATCCCTTTGATGGCATAGTTGGAAGTGCCTAGACACACTATGAGTCTTAACCCCCCATTTGATGTTGCTGATGTGTTATCCCACTCTTATGTGTAATGCTCTGGAGGTGCGGCCTACATACTGTAGGCCGCAATCACACTTCAGCATATAGACAACCCCTACAGATGAACATGTAATAAGGCCTTCAATCTGGTAACTTTTGTGGGTGACATTAGAAACAAATTCTTTACGCCTCTTAATGTTTCTAGTAGCTTTCTTACAAGTGGCGCATTTGCCACACGCATAAAACCCGGACAAAAAGGTGAAAAGCCTACTGTCCACAATCTTAGGGGGGGTCAATGACCCCTGGTGCCAACCTGTCACGTAGGGAGGGGGCTTTCTGGTAAATAAACCGGGGGTGCTGGGGGAGGACCGATCCTAAAGTCCGATCACATTTAAGAATTGGCCAATGTCTAGCTATAATTTGCTCGAGTTTCTTATACTGGATATCATAATCAAGTATAACTCGATAGCCAGTCATATTGTCTTCCACTTCAGTGGTTTTAACCTTATCAGCCACAATAGTACTTCTGTCTGTAGACATTACTTTCGCAATCTCAGAATCAATCATAGATTGTGTATAACCTTACTCCTTGAACCTAGCTGCTAAAATCTGTGATTGTGATAAAAAGTCACCTTCTGACGTACAGTTGCGTCGCAAACAAATAAATTGGCGTCTCGGAATGTTAAAAAGCCATGACTTGTGGTGGCAGCTAGTCAATGGAATGTAAGCATTCCTATCCGTTGCCTTAAAATGGTTCCTAGTTTGGAAACCTACCTCACTCTAGAAAATTTCAAGATCTAAAAAAGTGATCTTTTGCTGATCGATCGTCCAAGTGAGCTGAATTTTTTTATTGTTATCATTCAGCTTATCCATAAAATCATGAAGACTGGTTAGATCACCCTCCCAAACCATAATGAAATCATCAATGTACCTCTTGTAGCATGATAATTGCGGTGGAGGGTCATGGAATATGACATCATCCTCCCAGTGGGCTATGAACAAATTGGCCACACTGGGAGCAAAACGGGCTCCCATGGCTACACTGCGTATCTGCAGGAAGTACTCCCCATTGAACCAAAAGTCATTGTTTAACAACCAAAACTCTAGGCTCTCCAGTAACAATGCAACATGGTCCCTTGAAAGATCAGTAGCTGCCAAGGCCCATTTGACTGAGTCTAAGGCCTGCTTATGATCAATAATAGTATAAAGAGAACCTACGTCGGCGGTAATCAATATACTGGAAGAGGTGAATGGGAGGGTGGACAGAATTTAAAGAATTTGTTTGGTATCACGTAGAAAGGCTTTTGTTTTAGTAACAAGTGGCTGTAGGAAGAAATCCAGATACTGGCCTAGCCTGGAAGTGACGGAATCAATTCCATTCACAATTGGGCAACCCAGTGGATGGTCGGGATTTTTATGTAACTTAGGCAAAATTTAAATAATAGGAGTTCTACAGTAAAAGGGGTCCAGGTATGATGCCTCCTTGGAATTCAAAATTCCCTTACTTTTACCATTTTCTTAATGTTTAGATTACGAATGTATTTCTGTATGTTACAGTTTTTCTCCATTGTTTTGGCTCATTTCTTGAAACAGAAATGACATTCTCAAAACTCTAAGTTCATTTGGCAAAACAGTCTTACAGTTCAGCACAACTCTATAACTCACGTGCAAAAGCTCATATCTCTCCCAAAACTGTTCACTCATGCTTCAAAACCATATTCCTTTCCCATATAAAGAGTCAGTGCTACCAAAATGGCAAAGATTCTTCTCAATTGCTTTGGCTCATTTCTTGAAACAGACCAGACGTTCTCAACTCTCTTGGTGCTTTTGCCAAAATAACCTGGATGGTTCAGCACAACACCATGGTTCACCTTCAAAACAGTTCACTCATGTGTCAAAAATAAATTTCTTTCTCATTCAAATAGTCAGTACCTCCAAAATGCTTCATCCCTTTGGCATTGTGTAAGCACTGCAAGTCAAAATGTTTAGATGTTTTGTCTCTAAGGCAGAGGACCATTGAAATATCCCTCATGTCCACCTTTCAGTCTTAGCCCAGTCCTTCATTGACAATGGTTACTGTACAGTTTTTGTCTAGCTAACTGAATACAATTGTGTATAAAACTGAAAAAAAAAATTTAGGGTAAGAGTAGCCTCCAAGGTTTGACATCACACATTGCACTCATACTGCCAAGGAAAAATTACTTTACAGTATTGTAACCATTATCATTCACACACAAAGTAACTTCCATACATCAGAGTAAAAAGAAAATGTATACAGCATTATATACGGAAATATAAACACACAAACATAAAACAAGGAAATCTACATTTAGCCTACAATGCTGTAAATAAAGCCGGAGTTTCACAACTACTGTAACATCTCTTCACTGGCCACCGTCCTCACCCTCCTGCCCATCCACACGCTGCTGTCTGTCTGGCCACAGATTCTCATCAACATTGCAGCGTATATCCTCCCTTGCGATGCAACGAGGGAAGAAACGGTGTGCATGTTGCAACCATCCCCTACACTGATCTCCTGTAATATCCTCACAGGCAGCATCCATTGCATGGAGCAGAGACCTCTGATCTTGAGCCCGATGCTCATACACTCTCCACCTCAATAGGGTTGAGGAAAGGAGAGTAAGGTGGTAGGAACACCATATCCATCCTTGGATGAGCAGTGAACCAGGCCCTGATAAGCAGGCCACGGTGGAAATTCACATTGTCCCATACAATTATATATTGTGGTAGGTGAGGCCCTATGAGACCTCTCTTATTTTCAGGGATCAAATCCAAATCAAGGCGGTCCAAGAAGATGAGGATCTTCTGTGTATTGTATGGGCCAAGACTGGGGATGTGAGTGGCCACACCATTCTCAGAAATGGCAGCACACATAGTTATATTGCCCCCTCCCTGGCCTGGGACATCCACCATGGCCAATAAAATTACGGCCACGTCTTCGGCCCTTGGCCAGGTTGAAGCCAGCCTCATCCACATACACGAGTATGTGAGAGGTCTCGTTTCCTTCCAATGCCATTATTCTCTACAATAGAGTAAAAAAAGAAAACATCAAATCAGTCATACAGAAGAGTCATACACTACAGTTACAGACAGTTACATAGGAATGTTCTACACAAGTTCAATATATTACTGGTCAGTATTCCAGTGGTTCCAAATCTGGGGTACATGTACCCTATGCAGAGGTACTACAGGGGGTATTTGACAGAAAGGGGAGGGGAAAAATTATCAATGAGTAGACTTACTGAAATGTTACAGTAAAACCCACAGTATTAGATAGATTTACATGGGAGGCACTACTGTAATTGCAGCTCTTTGACCCTTTTTCTTACTGTATTGTATGTTATATTCTTCAAAATAAGGATTATAATGATAATTGCATCATGCAGTAAGCTGCAGTTTTTAGACAAAATGTTTATAAATCAGATACGTAAATCAAATACTTTCATACCTGGATTACCTGGATTCAGAAATCAGGTAAAGTGGGTACTGAAACCAATACATTTCGGGAACCACTGCTTACGGTAATTGTAAAAAGGTTATCTTGATGGACAACCAGTAACTGACTTACATGTACATACTGGTACCGCAGCTCTTTCACTCTGTCAGAGTTCCTCTCAAATGGTACCCTGTAAATTTACTTCATTGTCATCTGATGCTTCTTCAATATGCGGGCTAATGTGGAGATGCTTATAG
The DNA here is from genome assembly GCA_037952835.1 of Lithobates septentrionalis. Lineage (NCBI taxonomy): Eukaryota > Metazoa > Chordata > Amphibia > Anura > Ranidae > Lithobates > Lithobates septentrionalis. The sequence goes on along the minus strand of JBBDGP010000653.1, from coordinate 280,885 downwards.
AGTGACATTTTGGAATATGACATTGTCTTGCAGTGCGGATTTGTCTCAATGTGATGGCATTATTTGCAAACACCATGTTACAGATCTCTTGTTCTTGTTGTTCATTGAGAAGTTTTCCTCGGCCAACCGTGCCAGGTTGTCGTCCAATCCTAGACATAGTATTCAAAGGACAACACTCCATTCGTAATCTATACCTTATGTATTCCGTACAGAATGAGTTACCAATGTAATCGTATTGTTGTTTTACTTACAGTAACTTTACCACAATTCCAATGCATCACTGCACAGTGACTGGAATACTACTGTAAACTGTATCATCAATATTGTAGAAAATAAACTATTCCATACTATTCCATAGTTTATTTTCTATAATATTTTTCTTGTCATTGTTAGTATCATACGTAACATCCCACTGAGGTAAGATACTGTAATACTGTAGGCCTATCACACACACACACACACACACACACATACACACACACTAAATGAATACGTAAATAAACATATTTGTTGCTATATGCACAGTGTCCTGTCCTATACATTATATAATTCCATCATTGACTGACTAGATACCTGTTTTCCCTGCGAAAGGTTTGGATGATAGAGAAGACTGTAGAGCGAGGCACATTAGGCTGCACTCGGCGACCTGCCTCTGCCATTGTGAGGCCATGGTTGATGACATGATCTATAATTGTGGCCCGAATTTCATCAGGGACAGCATAGTGTCTTCGTGCTCCTCTGCCTCTTCCCCCTATTCCACCACCACTAACCCTTACTCTTCTTCCTCTTCTTCTTCCTCTTCTTCTTCCTCTTCCTCGAGCAGGCAGTTTCCCTTGTTTATTTACTTGGCCAGGTGCCTCCATGTTCAGAAATTGTACTGGTCCTGCATGGTCAAGCTCTATATATACATGTTTGGCAGCATTTACAATCATAGACAGCACCTGTCAGGTAACTACACATACTGTTTGATTGGTCATCTGAGACCAACTACAACTCCTCCTTTGTTAGTCGAGTTCTAGTTGCACCTGACTGTCAATTGCTGTAATCATTTTATCAAATGTTCCAAGAGATTCATATATGGTATTCATGGTATTATGTTCCTGAATAATTTTGACCATTGAACAGACTATTGTGCATGTGATGACTTAAACAATGAAATGACGCTGACACGTTTTGGAGAGAACAACCATTAAAATGAGAATTGACAATCAGTTTAGATCAACAAGATCTATTCACTTGGAAATTGTGCTAAATGTAGGCTACTTGTACTTAATCATTTGAGAAATGTACTGAGACATTGAGACATGTACTGAGACATTTGCAATTTTGATGAAATGAATGAGAAATTCAATTCAGTTGTGAACAATTGCCAAGTGGTTTGGAGATTTGTCCATGTTGTTTTGAGAATGTCATTTCTGTTTCAAGAAATGAGCCAAAACAATAGAGAAAAACTGTAATATAAGCCTGAAATTTGTTCAGGTTACGGACTGGGTCTTTTGCCTTTTGGGCTCGTCTCCCCCCCCCCCCCCCTCACCCTCTCTGTGTTTTCTTTTTAGGCTGCCTTGGCCTTTTCTTAAATCCTTAGGGCCTTTTCTTTGATCCTGGGGGCTCATATAGTCTGCAGTGTCTCTCACCCAAACGGGGGTCTGTGGAGGGGGTCCCCTCCAAGGGGTCCTCTCTTGACCTAAAAAATGGTCCTGATTGTATTGTTGGTCCTCCCGATGGTTTTGTAAAGGGGCATAACTATTAGAAATATAGACTGGGGCTCCTCTGGGTGCATAATTACCTCTACCTTGTGATCTTCCCCTTCCTCTAGTTGGAACAGTATGCTATGCATAGTTATCTGAGTAAGGGGGAAGGTATTCATAATTATTGGCAAGGGGGGCCGGATAAGGATGATAATTTCCTTTACCTCGGCCACGCTTATTAGACATGGGGGGCAAACTCATGCTGGTGATAGCGGGGTACAGGATATGAGGGAGGTGTTAGATCATGGTGAAAATGGGAGGTGAAAGGTGCAAATTCACTGTAGGAGTGTAAAAGGAGGTCTGGGGCGGGATAGGTGGTGGCTGGCGTTGAGGAGGGGGCTGATATTGAGAGGGGGGTGCTATTGCTGCTGAGATCCCGGGTAGAGTTGCCACCTCTTCCCTTTAAACCCGAACACCTTTAAATTACACAGGTTCTGAGGCTAATTAAATGCAGATAAGGCACCAAGTGAGTTTAATTACCATTTTAATCAGCCACAGAACCTGTGTAATTAATATGTGTTCAGGTTTAAAGGGATGAGGTGGCAACCATAGTCCATTGGGGGATCATGAGAAGAATTATATGGATCACATGGTGGTGGCCCACCACTTAATTTGGCATGTCTGTATTGCATAGCAATAGCATACATGTGATCCATGCAATGCTTCTCTTGGTCTCCCCCAATGTCCTCCATGATGTGATATAAGCTGCGGCAGAAGCAGGCATGCGGGTTGCTGGTATCCAAGAATGCATCCACACCGCACCTCTCCTGCTGCACTTCCTGCAGCAGTGCTAGCACACTGTCCTCTGACTCAATATTGCAACCGCCCCTCCTCTAACACCCACACCCAAGGCAACGAATACCACCACGACCGCGCACCTCCCCATGTTCTTGCCTGCCAGCTGACAACTCCAAAGCCCTGAATTCCTGCAAAAGAATGAAAATGTTTAGATTGACATGCACATAGACAGACAGACAATGAGATAGACAGGCAGACATAATAACGGACAGTTACCTCATGTGGAGACTCAACTATGACACTTGCCACACTGCTGTCATGGTGGTGATGCATTGCCTGTGCTCTCCATGGGACTGGTGGGTCTGTCCACATGTGCCTCTTCCACAGCCTCCTCTCTTTGCCAAGCAATGTTAGATGTTGTCCTGCAGAGAATAAAATTTAAAAAGTTAAACAATATCCCTGGAAAATTAAAACCGCCTGCAAAGCAATGCACATAGGGAAATATATGATTAAAAAAATAACACAAAAAAAATAACTTGCTGTCTGCTGCTATTTATCATGTTTTGGCACAAGAAAGCCAAATTGTTGTGGTATACGTGGGGATTTTTTGTGAGGGCTGGTGCTCCACTCCGTGATGCCTTCTCCTCCTCTGCCAGATCCCTCCTTACTCGATCACGGAGGGATTTCCACCTGCGCTGCAAAATTTTGCCTAAAGAATAGTGTAAAAGAAGGGTTAATAATTTAATGTGCATTCTTATGCCGCGTACACACGGTCGTACTTTTCGTCTACAAAAGTCCAACGGACGCTGACGGACTAAAGCTGGCTGGTAATCCGATCGTGTGTGGGCTTCTCCGGACTTTCAACGTACTTTTTTAGCCTCAAATCCGACGTACTTTAGATTTGAAACATGCTTTAAAACTTTACTTCGTAACTACGACGGACCCCGAAATCCGCTCGTCTGTGTGCTAGTCCGACGGACAAAAAGCCACGCTAGGGCACCTATTGGCTACTGGCTATGAACTTCCTTATTTTAGTCCGGTGTACGTCATCACGTACGAATCCGTCAGACTTTTGTGTGGTCGTGTGTAGGCAAGTCCGTTCGTTAGAAAGTCTGCCGCAAGTCCGCCGAAAGTCTGCCGGAAGTCTGCCGGAAGTCTGTCGGACAGGCTGTCTGACTTTTGTAGACGAAAAGTCCGACCGTGTGTACGCGGCATCACATTACAGAACAAAAAGATCATGCAATCAATGAACATAGACTTACTTGTCTCCTTTCTGGCTCCATTAGTCATCTGGTCCCAGCCCGGGGTTATTGCCGCACTGATATCCTCCCATGTTTTTACTTTTTTGATATGGTCTCCGTGCAGTGGATGTGCCAGATCCCAAAGTTCAGGATGGGCCTCAACTGCACTTATGAGGTCCACCTGAGGCACAGCACTGGCCATCTCTCCTATGTCCTACCCACAATCACACTGTACAAAGGACTCTTGGGTAATGTCCAGACAGGAATTTCCTGTTTTTCCATACATTACAGTGACCTATCAAATTTTTATAGCTTAAAAACGCTGACATGCAAAAATGCGTCTTAATGTTGTATACATTTTTGCGTGTTTTTGCGCTTCTATCATTTTTACAGCTCTAGCTCCGGGGGTGGGCATGAGGCCATAGGATAACATGTAGAGGCATTTTTAAGCTTCAAAAAAGGCTCCCAAAAGTGTCTCTAAAAACGCCTGTAGGCATTAGGACTTAAAGATAAATCCACATAACCAAGTAAACAGGTAAGAGGGTCAACCAACAAGTTAACCCCAAAAAGCCAGTTAAGAGTCCCTACTACCTCAGCCCAGTATCTTCTGGGCTTTTTTTGTCGCATCCCATATTTTGCACATTAAGAAAAGAGTAAGGAATGATACCTGCAAAGCCCTTCAAACTGGCATCTCCAAAATATATAACAAAACAAAGTATATAGCAAAAAAAAAAACAACGATTAACCATTCATAAAATTGAAATAATTTAAATGGATTCAAGTATTCCTAAAATCAACTAAAAAGTAGACATTTTTCCCTAAAAGCAGTTCATGGTGTCAGATGAGTTACTGGGCTGTTTGTGCACTGACTCTACGTGCTCAGTTATTTCCCAAGGTCTATTTCATTCTAATAAGTCACAATATCAGATGTTCCTCTATGATGATTTCACAGACCTCAGTACACAGAAATACAAGTGATGAAATCTGTTCTTTTCCAGGAGTGGTTGAAATGTGTTCCGCTGATTTCTCTTTAGTGATGGGCTGGATGGGCTGGATGGCATTTTCTTTCTGCATCTGTACATTATATATTTATGACTTATCCGTGCTAATAAATACATTGTCAATTTCCAATGTAGCACCCTCCTATCATAGGATGCTAGGCAATTTTGTTTTGGCTCCTTCTGTAGTCAAGGGAGCAGTGATTGTTCTGATCTGTTCAGGGTTTCACAGGCTGGGAGTTTGATTGCTTCCTCCTGCCTCTGGAATAAGTTTCCAGAACATAGGGAGGGAGATTCCAATGACCAGCCTGCATATTTATTATGGTCTGGTCAATCCCTGGAGAGGAGTATCCAGAAGGTGCCTTGGGAGGTGATAAATAGTCTGATGACCTGGAGAAATTGTAATCTCTCCCCGGGAGGGTTTCAAGCCCATGCGGGGAGGCTGCTGCTCCTGTGTAGCTGTTCTTGGGGTCCTCAGCGGTGTCGGAATTAAGGGCCTGAAGTGATCTTCCAGGGGATTTGGAATTTGACCACAGGGTTTGGGTCTAGAGAAGTATCTTCTCCCTCATTGGACCATGTCCAGAGTAATCTGGAAGGTGTGCAGTAGTCCTGGGAAATTGTGAGTAATGACTCTGAGTTGATTCCTGGTGACTCTGTGCTTTTGGGATATACGTGCAAGAGGTAACTATGGACTGGGACAGCTCTCATAGGGTCTCAGAGTTCTGGCCATTCCCCTGTCCTCAGCAGTGTCCTGGAGTGCGAGCTTAGTGAAAAGTGTCCTCCTCTTTCCTGTGCAGCGTTTTGAAGTATCCCATGCCCTAACTCCTCTTCTGTTTAAAGTTCTGCAAATAATACATTGGAGCTGGAGTTCATAGACTGGTGCTTGTTATGGTGGGCAGCCTCTGTACTATTAGGAAAGTATATCACTATGATATACGGGCGGCACATCACCCAACATCTCTTTTTTTACAGTCCATGTGTAGCACGGCCCCCTTGAGGACTGCTTGGTTTTACCTGCTCATCTGCATCGCCATGACCCTGTGAACATTCCAACCCACCTGACACTCTGGGTTCAGACATCCTTGCAATACCTTTGAGTAATAAGACAACACTCAATATGTTTATATTCTGTTAACGTTTACTGGAATGTTTCAGATAAGATATAGTTGTACAATAAGGGTAATGGTTCAACTGAGCCTAGGTTAACAGCACAAGCTCAATAGAATGACCCCCCAAGCAAAACAGTCGGCAACAGCAGCATACTGTATACAGTATCTCACAAAAGTGAGTACATCCCTCACATTATTGTAAATATTTTATTATATCTTTTCATGTGAAAACACTGAAGAAATTACACTTTGCTACAATGTAAAGTAGTTAGTGTACAGCTTGCATAACAGCGTAAATTTTCTGTCCCCTCAAAATAACTCAACACACGGCCATTAATGTCTAAACTGCTGGCAACAAAAGTGAGTACACTAACACCACTAAGTGAAAATGTCCAAATTGGGCGCAAAGTGTCAATGTTTTGTGCGGCCACCATTATTTTCCAGCACTGCCTTATCCCTCTTGGGCATGGAGGTCACCAGAGCTTCACAGGTTGCCACTGGAGTCCTCTTCCACTCCTCCATGAATAACATCATAGAGCTGGTGGATGTTAGAGACCTTGCGCTCCTCCACCTTCCATTTGAGGATGACCCACAGATGCTCAATAGGGTTTAGGTCTGGAGACATGCTTGGCCAGTCCATCACCTTTACCCTCAGCTTCTTTAGCAAGGCAGTGGACGTCTTGGAAGTGTGTTTTGGGTCGTTATCATGTTGGAATACTGCCATGCGGCCCAGTCTCCAAAGGGAGGGGATCATGCTCTGCTTCAGTATGTCACAGTACATGTTGGCATTCATGGTTCCCTCAATGAACTGTAGCTCCCCAGTGCTGGCAGCACTCATGCAGCCCCAGACAATGACACTCCCACCACCATGCTTGACTGTAAGCAAGACACACTTGTCTTTGTACACCTCACCTGGTTGCCGCCACACACGCTTGACACCATCTGAACCAAATAAGTTTATCTTGGTCTCATAAGGCCACAGAACATGGTTCCAGTAATCCATGTGCTTAGTCTGTTTGTCTGCAGCAAACTGCAGGCTTTCTTGTGCATCATCTTTAGAAGAGACTTCCTTCTGAGACAACAGCCATGCAGACCAATTTGAGGCAGTGTGTAGCGTATGGTCTGAGCACTGACAGGCTGACCCCCCAACCCTTCAACCTCTGCAGCAATGTTGGTAGCACTCATACATCGATTTCCCAAAGACAACCTCTGGATATGACACTAAGCACGTGCACTCAACTTCTTTGGTCGACTATGGCAAGGCCTGTTCTGAGTGGAACCTGTCCTGTTAAACCGCTGTATGGTCTTGGCCATCGTGCTGAAGCTCAGTTTCAGGGTCTTGGCAATCTTCTTATAGCCTAGGTCATCTTTATGTAGAGCAACAATTATTTTTTTTCAGATCCTCAGAGAGGTCTTTGCCATGAAATGCCATGTTGAACTTCCAGTGACCAGTATGAGAGAGTGAGAGTGATAACACCAAATGTATCACACCTGCTCCCTATTCACACCTGAGACCTTGTAACACTAACTAGTCACATGATACTGGAAGTGAAAATATCCAAATTGGGTCCAATTAGCCATTTTCCCTCCTCGGAGTCATGTGACTCCTTAATGTTACAAGGTCTCATGTGTAAATGGGGAGCAGGTGTGTTAAATTTGGTGTTATCGATCTCTCTCATACTGGTCACTGGGCACTAGAGGGACATTATAATATACAGATAGGGCAGGGAATAACTATTCATTGCAATCGTAGTCCATATTGCTACACATGTTTATGTCAATTCTATTTGCCAACACAAATATGGAGTTTGTAAGGTGTATAGAAGAGTTTGTGCCCCAGTGCTGGATGGGAATCAGCAATATCAAAGTGCCCATATTTTGTGCATATTGCTCATATTTTGGGATATCTTAGGACTTTAAAGCCAAACAGCTAATACAAAGTTGAAATACTGTATCAGCCAGGAAATGACAACTGTGAAATCAGAAATGACAAAATCATTGTCGCTTGGTTTTATTTACTTCAGAGGTGATTGAGGAATGGATGTTCCTCGATCTCCTCCTGCTCGCCATCCTGAAGCCCTCCAATGTAGTCCTGGGCTCCTGGGAACAGCAGGAGAGCCTGGTGACCATGGAACCACATGGGGGGGGAGGGGGTAACTACACCGCTCGCACTGTAAAAGTGATCGGGTGGCTATACAGCCTCCCCAATCACTTACTTTACAGAAGCAAAGAAGCACAGTCATAAGCTTGTGCTTAACTCTTCGCTACGTACATCCAAGGAGCTGAAGTGGTTAAGAATCTGTTGTAGCCATAGTGGCAGGTTGGACAACCTGAATTTGTCACAGTGTTGGTACTGGTACTGGTACTGATATGTGATGGTACTGGTACCAAAATTGTAGAAAAGGCTTGAATTACCAAAGACACACTGGTAGGTTAATTGACTCCTGTCTAAATTGGCCCTAGTGTGTGTATGTATGAATGTGAGTTAGGGACCTTAGATTGTAAGCTCCTAGGGCAGGGGCTGAGGTGAATGTACAATATATATGTAAAGTGCTGCATAAATTGACAGCTCTATATACTGTAGGTACCTGTAATAAATAAATAAATACATTAGATGTAGGCAGTTTTAAAGGGACCTACTGTCAGAAAGTGTCATTACAGGTTTATTGAATTCCCTAGTTGGTGTTTTGTATATGTGTTTTATCGATAAGGTCCTTAACCACTTCCGGACCAGCCGCTGCAGTTTTCACAGGTTGGCTCGGCTGGGCAAATGGACGTTACCTTACGTCGCTTCACCTTTTGCCTACTAGGGGTATGCGTGCCCTCAGCGCGTGGCCAGAGCCAATGCGAGTGCCCGGTGGGCGCGATGACCGCCGGGCACCCACAATCACTCATGACAGAGCGAGAACCGGGATCTGTGTGTGTAAACACACAGATCCCGGCTCTCTCAGGGGAGAGGAGACAGATCGTGTGTTCATACTAAGTATGAACACAGATCTCTCTCTTCCCCTAGTCAGTCCCATCCCCCTACAGTTAGAACACACCTAGGGAACACAGTTAACCCCTTGATCGCCCCCTAGTGTTAACCCCTTCCCTGCCAGTGACATTTATACAGTAATCAGTGAATTTTTATAGCACTGATCGCTGTATAATTGTCAATGGTCCCAAAAATGTGTCAAAAGTGTCCAATTTGTCCGCCGCAATATCGCAGTCCCGATAAAAATCGCAGATCACCACCATTACTAGTAAAAAAAAAATAATAAAAATTCCATAAATCTATCCCCTATTTTGTAGACGCTATAACTTTTGCGCAAACCAATCAATATACGCTTATTGCAATTTTTTATTACCAAAAATATGTAGAAGACTACATATCGGCCTAAACTAAGGAAAAGATTTGTTTTTTTGAAAATAAAATGTGGGATATTTATTATAGCAAAAAGTAAAAGATAGTATTTTTTCAAAATTGTCACTCTTTTGTTTATAGCTCAAAAATTAAAAACCGCAGAGGTGAATAAATGCCACCAAAAGAAAGCTCTATTTGTGGGAAAAAAAAGGACATCAATTTTGTTTGTGTACAGCGTCGCACGACCGCGCAATTGTCAGTTAAATTGACGCAGTGCCGTATCGCAAAAAATGACCTGGTCATTGAGCAGCCAAATCTTCCGGGGCTGAAGTGGCGGTTGTAAAGGCAGAAGTTTTTTTTTTTTATCTTATTGCATTCTATGCATTAGGATAAGAAGCCTTCTGTGTGCAGCAGCCCCCCTTAGCCCCTCTTATACTTACCTGAGGTCCATCTAGATCCAGCGATATCTCGGCTGCCCGGGACCCCCCTCCTCACTGGCTGAGACAGCAGCGCGGCCCTATTGGCTTCTGCTTCTGTCAAAGTCAGTCAGCCGATGAGGAGAGAAAGGGGGCGGGCCGGGCCATGTCTCTGTGTCTGAATGGACACATGGAGCTGTGACTTGGGTGCCCCCATAGCAAGCTGCTTGCTGTGGGGGCACTCAACAGGAGGGAGGGGCCAGGAGCACCGAAGAGGGACCAGAGAAGAGGAGGATCTGGGCTGCTCTGTGCAAAACCACTGCGCAGAGCAGGTAAGTATAACATATGTTATTTTTAACTAAAAAAAATGAGACTTTAGTTCATTTTAAAGCTTGCTATACATGCACAGATATCTTTAGTTCAGCCTGTCACTCTCCTGAGGGCTATTGTATTCTGACAGCAACTACCCATGGTTGTCAGATTACCTGAAGAGTGCCTGCATCTGATTCAATGCAGTTACTGTTTGGCAGACAATGTTACACCCAGCTTGTTCAACACAACTCGACTAAACAACCAACTTTTGTTGGGCCAAGTGGTACCAACAGGGGCACGTACAACTCAAATTTTGGTCGATTCATGCTGAATCAGTCAAAATTTGAGCTGTGTTTGCCACCTTTTAGGCTTCATGCACACAGGCATACTAAAATACCCTTATGTTTGCTGGATCTTTCTGCTAGGAGCTAGCAGAAAAATCCAGATTTAGAAATGTCTTGTTTTGGCACGTAATAATGTTGCATTTATGTGTGCTTACAGGCGTATGGCGTTTAGAAGCACATGTGTGTAAACTCAGTCTATTGGCTGGAATATTATTTGAAAAGCAAAACAAACAAAAAAGAGAAAAAACGTAAACCCAGTATTTCATTTTGTTTTTTATTATTATATCATATTGGCTGGAATATTAACTTATTTTAGCCACTAGAATGCATTTACGCAAATCTATTTATGTGCATTTATGAAGTGCGTTTATGCGTAAAAAGCACAAATACGTATTGGGGATGCTAGTTTTTTGGGGGGTTTTAGGCCCCTGAATGCGTTAATATGTGTTTAAATGTCTGCATGTGCATGGACACCTTAGCTAATATGCACCTGCCTTTAGAGGCATAAAACAAAAAAAAAAAACAAAACCATGAGACGTCTCTGAAATTGTGCCTAAGGCCTTACTCTCATTTTTATGCAGTGAGCCATATTGATAAGCTGACATACAAAGCCCAGCCTAGCTCCTGAATGTTTTGGAATGGCACTGCAGCTTCAGTCCAGGGGTCACAAGTTGTAATGATGATTCATGCGATGACCTCAGCTGGTTCACAGAATACAGTTATGTGGGAAAAACTGAATTTCCATGCCCTGACAGGATGTTTTGAAAAATAAACCCCCTAATCTCGAGGGACCGCTGTCTGAACAGTGCACTGCACATATGTAGGGGACGGTTTAACAATGTACTAAGTACAGCAAACCTTCACTCGGTGAAATCTGTGTTCATTTTAGTTTACAATGTCCTCACTGTCAGCTCTTTGATCCGGCTTCACTATCTTCCTCCATTCGCCTGTAAAGACTAGGGCACATTTACATAACGCAATGACGCCAGATACTCCACTTTACATCTTCCCTTGTATGGCCAACCATGGAAACAGATAACATTTGTAACCTATTCATGTATACTGTATTGTACCAGCCTTCAGATTAAATACAACATAACACTATTTTAATTTAACCAGTTCTGCACACATTTTTTGCACCCATGTAAAAATCTAAATTTTTGGCCATAAAATTACTAAAACCCCCAGAATATTATATATTTTCTGAAAGCAGAGGTCCTGCAGAGTAAAAACATAGAAGTTGCATTTTTTTTTTTTTATCTCTTTATCCTGTATAATAATAATAATAATAATAATAATAATAATAATAATAATAATCAAACATATATTTTCAGCAAAAAATATAAAATTATTTTAGTGCACAAAAAGACCATAAATGTCACCATTTTTAATCAAATATAATGGACGAGGTTGCGTTGAGTAAATAGAGACCAATCATGTAAGGATCTAAAATTGAGTGCATTTTGCAAAAAAACATTGGTACGCGATGCTTTAAAAGCTTTTACTACTTATCATTTTAGAGGCAGCCACAAGTTATGGCACTAGAAATGTTGCACGATGTTGGTGGCAATACCTCAGTTGTGTGGTGCATAGACATGTGCAGAACGAAAAAATTTGTTTTGTTTTGTTTCGATCCATTATTTTCAGAAATTCGTTTAGTTAAATTTGTTTAATTTGTTTTTGGAATTTGTTTCCGTAATTTGAATTCAAATTTTTCAAACGCCATTTAAATTCAAATCAAATTCCATTCGGATTCCACTAAATCAAACTTATTCTATTCGAAATTCGAATTTTGGAAGATGGTTATATTCTTTCTATTCTATTGTTTTTTCTATTGTATTCTTTTCATTCTATTATTTTCTATTACCGGTATATTGTATTCTTTTCTATTCTTCGTCTGTATGCTAGTCTGATGGACAAAAAAAGGACGCAAGGGCAGCTATTGGCTACTGGCTATGAACTTCCTTATTCTAGTCCCTTCGTACGTCATCACGTTCATACCAACAGACTTTTGAATGGACTTTAGTCCGTTTGTTTGTGGGAAAGTCCGGTCGTCCGAAAGTCCGTCGTAACTCCGTCGAAAGTCCGTCGGAAAGACCATCGAACGTTTGATGCTGAAAAGTCCACCCGTGTGTACACGGCTTTAGAGTCAATGGAGCTAGAGTGGGTCAACTGGTAGAGATGTGTTAATTGGTCTTCAGAGAATTCGCTCCCTAAATCGCGCTCCTATTCCCTGATATAAGTTGGTTTAGTTGTGGTAGAAACTAAGGTAAGCAACTTGTACAACTCTGAAATCATATGAGATACAGGCTCCTCAGCAATAAGCATACTTTCAAACTGGGTAAAGGTAGACACTGCCCGTATTGAGCCCCTCTGTGTTGAGAAGAAATTTTGGAGCTACTTGCACCTCCAGAAGTCCATGGGGAATCCACCGTATCACCCTCTACGGGTCTCCAAAGGTAACAATTTCCCATCTGTCATAAATTACCGCAAGTAGTATTGCCATCAGTAGCCCACGATACAAAAAAGGCCAGGCATTTCCCCGGTGGAAACCAGGTAAAGCCTCCCAAAGTTGCGAACAGGACACAGAAGGTGCCAATGAATGTACGAGGTTGATGTAGCCTTAGACCCTTAAAGTGTGGGTTGTCAAAATAGACACTGTGCCCGACAAACCTCTGTTCTCCTTATGCAACCAGGGGGCATACAATAGATTGCAACCTGCCATGAACTTCTCCAAGGTGAACCACAATTTAGTTTTAATGTGGTGCCGCCACTTAAGAATCCTCTGTAGGGCCACTCCTCTGTAGTATTGTTTAATATCAGGTACACTCAAGCCATCTGACCATTTAGATCGCTTTAACACTCGCATGGTTATCCGTGGTTTCCGACTTGACCAGATAAATTCAGTAAACATGCTTGTGAGCTGAGTGAAAAACCCTTTAGGCTGAGACACAGGTACCATCTGCAGGAAAAAAGAAGCCTCGGGAGAAAATTCATCTTGATGATGTTATTGCGGCCTAACCAAATGAAAGCTTTTCTAGTCCATGACTGTAGATCCTTGCGAATTGAACTTAGCAAAAGGACATTATTAAGTGTATATAGTGTCTCAGGTTAGCTAGTGAGATTGATTCCTAGGTATTTTAGGGAGAATTTTGCCAGGGAAAATGAGAAAGCCTGTTGCAAGTTAGTGGTTAAGTCGGAAGGTAGAGTAATAGGCAACACTTCAGATTTATTAAAGTTTATCTTAAAATTGGAGACCAAGCCAAATAATTGGAGTTTCCTCAGCAAGTTAGGCAACGAGATCAGGGGGTCCGCAAGGTGGAAAAAGGTATCATCTGCGTAGTCTGAAATTGTATGCTCCATCGTACCTAATATCACACCTTTAATATTCGCATTCGGTCAAACGGTCCTGAGAAGTTGTTCTAGGGCCAAAGTGAACTAGAGGGGTGAGAGCGGGCACCCCTGTCTTGTGCCATTCCCAATAGGGAACCACTGGGAAAGTCTACCATTAACCTTGACCTGAGCACTAGAGGAAGTATATAAAGCCAAGATCCAACTCAACATATGCTGGCTCAGTCCCATAGATTCCAAGACCTCTGTAAAGTATGACCAATCTACATGGTCAAATGCCTTTTCGGCGTCAGTAGATAAAATTAAGTAAGACAAAGATGGTTGACAGACATGTGCCCAATGAACTAACTGAATAGCTCGAAGGGAGTTATCTCTGGCTTCTCGACCCGCTATAAAGCCTGTCTGATCCAGATGTACTACAGACGGTATAAGATACCTCAAGCGATTTGCAAGAATTTTTGCAAAGATTTTAAGGTTAGCAGAGAAATAGGTTGGTAAATTTGGGCAAAGTATGATCCTTGCCTTCCTTCGGGAGGACCGTAATAAGGGCCAACAAGGCCGCATTGAAGTATCTATACATCAGTGTCAGCAGCAGTGAAACAAATGTAGTGTAGTAGGTAGGGATTGGCAAACGGTTCGGCCCAAGCATAAGTTCAGGCCGAACTTTCGCTGTTCGGACGTTCGCCGAACAGCCGAACAAACCGGTTGTTCGACAGTTTGTTCGGCCCCCGAACCGACCACAATGCATTGCGGCGCAGAACAGTGCATTGCAAGCCCTGATTGGCTGAAGCAGTTAAAGCTTCAGTCAATCAGGGCACAGAGCACTGTCAGAATCATAATTGGACACTATCATCATGACTTTATCCAATCATGGCTCATTCCCGTCCCACAGTATAAAAGTATTCTTTCAATGGCAGCCGTTTTCAGTGTGATTTCGGCATGGAGAGAGATAGAACAGGGCTCTGTTCAGTGCTATTAGTTAGTGTGCTATACTGTGCTATTTTGCTTCAATTGTCAGTGTAGAATATTAGTTTAGTGTCAGTCTAGGGATAGTGTGAGTGTAGTGAGGAGGACCATCATTCAGGTTTGCATAGTGTGCAGCTAGAGTAGGGACAGACGAGATAGTTTCAGTGTAATGTAGTGAGACCGTGTCAGTAATCTTTACATTAGTGTATAGCTAGAGTAGGGACAGTTCAGATAGCATCACTGTAGTGACGATTGAACACCGTCTATTTGATTGTGTTACTGCCAGTTTAACGCCATATAGTTCTGTGTGCGTTACTGCCAGTTTAATGCCATATAGTTCTGTGTGCATTACTGCCAGTTTAACGCCATATAGTTCTGTGTGCGTTACTGACAGTTTAACGCCATATAGTTCTGTGTGTGTTACTGCCAGTTTAACGCCATATAGTTCTGTGTGCGTTACTACTAGTTTAATGCCATATAGTTTGGTGCGTTACTGCCAGTTTAACGCCATTTACTTCTGTGTGCGTTACTGCCAGTTTAACGCCATATAGTTTTGTGTGTGTTACTACCAGTTCAATGCCATATAGTTTTGTGCGTTACTGCCAGTTTAACACCATATAGTTTTGTGCATTACTGCCAGTTTAACACCATTTACTTCTGTGTGCGTTACTGCCAGTTTAACGCCATATAGTTCTGTGTGCGTTACTGCCAGTTTAACGGCATATAGTTTTTTGCGTTACTGCCAGTATAGCGCCATTTACTTCCATGTGCGTTACTGCCAGTTTAACGCCATATAGTTTTGTGCGTTACTGCCAGTTTAACACCATATAGTTTTGTGCATTACTGCCAGTTTAACACCATTTACTTCTGTGTGCGTTACTGCCATTTTAACGCCATATAGTTTTGTGCATTACTGCCAGTTTAACGCCATTTACTTCTGTGTGCGTTACTGCCAGTTTAACGCCATAGTGCATTACTGGCAGTTTAACGCCATATAGTTTTTTGCGTTACTGCCAGTATAGCGCCATTTACTTCCATGTGCGTTACTGCCAGTTTAACGCCATATAGTTTTGTGCGTTACTGCCAGTTTAACACCATATAGTTTTGTGCGTTACTGCCAGTTTAACACCATTTACTTCTGTGTGCGTTACTGCCAGTTTAACACTATTTACTTCTGTGTGCGTTACTGCCAGTTTAATGCCATATAGTTTTGTGCATTACTGCCAGTTTAACGCCATTTACTTCTGTGTGCGTTACTGCCAGTTTAACGCCATATAGTTCTGTGTGCGTTACTGGCAGTTTAACGCCATATAGTTTTTTGCATTACTGCCAGTATAGCGACATTTACTTCTGTGTGCGTTACTGCCAGTTTAACGCCATATAGTTTTGTGCGTTACTGCCAGTTTAACACCATATAGTTTTGTGCGTTACTGACAGTTTAACGCCATTTACTTCTGTGTGCGTTACTGCCAGTTTAACGCCATATAGTTCTGTGTGCGTTACTGCCAGTTTAACACCATATAGTTTTGTGCTTACTGCCAGTTTGACGCCATTTACTTCTGTGTGCGTTACTGCCAGTTTAACGCCATATAGTTTTGTGCGTTACTGCCAGTTTAATGCCATATAGTTCTGTGTGCGTTACTGCCAGTTTAACGCCATATAGTTCTGTGTCCGTTACTGACAGTTTAACCCCATATAGTTATGTGTGCATTACTGCCAGTTTAACGCCATATAGTTCTGTGTGCGTTACTGCTAGTTTAACACCATATAGTTTTGTGCGTCGCTGCCAGTTTAGCGCCATATAGTTCTGTGTGCGTTACTGCCAGTTTAATGCCATATAGTTCTGTGTGCGTTACTGCCAGTTTAACGCCATATAGTTCTGTGTCCGTTACTGACAGTTTAACCCCATATAGTTATGTGTGCATTACTGCCAGTTTAACGCCATATAGTTCTGTGTGCGTTACTGCTAGTTTAACACCATATAGTTTTGTGCGTCGCTGCCAGTTTAGCGCCATATAGTTCTGTGTGCGTTACTGCCAGTTTAAGGCCATATAGTTCTGTGTGCGTTACTGTAATTTTAACTCCATATAGTTTTGTGTGCGTTACTGTCAGTTTAACGCCATATATTTTGTGCGTTACTGCCAGTTTAACGCCCTTTACGTCTGTGTGCGTTACTGCCAGTTTAACGCCATTTACTTGTTTGTGCATTACTGCCAGTTTAACGCCATATAGTTTTGTGCGTTACTGCCAGTTTAGCACCATTTACTTCTGTGTGTGTTACTGCCAGTTTAACGCCATATAGTTTTGTGCGTTACTGCCAGTTTAACACCATTTACTTCTGTGTGCGTTACTGCCAGTTTAACGCCATATAGTTCTGTGTGCATTACTGCCAGTTTAACGCCATTTACTTCTGTGTGCGTTACTGCCAGTTTAACGCCATATAGTTTTGTGCGTTACTGCCAGTTTAACGCCATATAGTTCTGTGTGTGTTACTCCCAGTTTAACGCCATATAGTTATGTGTGCATTACTGCCAGTTTAACGCCATATAGTTCTGTGTGCGTTACTGCTAGTTTAACGCCATATAGTTTTGTGCGTTACTGCCAGTTTAACGCCATATACTTCTGTCTACGTTACTGCCAGTTTAACACCATATAGTTCTGTGTGCGTTACTGTCATTTTAACGCCTTATAGTTTTGTGTGCGTTACTGCCAGTTTAACGCCATTTACTTCTGTGTGCGTTACTGCCAGTTTAATGCTATTTACTTCTGTGTGCGTTACTGCCAGTTTAACGCCATCTAGTTTTGTGTGCGTTACCGCCAGTTCAACGCCATATAGTTTTGTGTGCGTTACTGCCAGTTTAACGCCATATAGTTCTGTGCGTCACTGTACGTTTGGCGCATCATATTGCAGTATATTATAGTGTATTAGTGGATTTTGTCTGTGTAGTGTGAGTACTCAAATTAAAGTGCACCAAACACCTCTTTACATTGATTAAAGTGCAACTACGTACAGATTTCAACTTCTTCTTTACATTTGCTTATAAGCACCACCCCCTCCCTCCCAATAATGTCTGGGAGGACAACAAGGAGAGGCCGTTCCCTTGGCACTGTAAGGGGGCCAGCAACAAATGTGTCCACAGGCAAAGGTGCACATGGTGGTCAGTCCTCAGGCAGGGCATCATTTTCTCTTTTTAGTGAGTTTGCCCATGCTATCCAGCCACAGCATGCAGAGGAGGTGGTGGACTGGCTTACTAAACCTTCCTCATCCTCCTCATTCTCTGTCACGCTAGCAGAGACAATTGTGCAGCCCCCTGCAATTGCCCATGTGGATAAACCTGCCTCCTTGTCCACATCTATTTCTGCCATAGCCCCAACATCAGCCATTGAGGAGTCAGATGAGTTATTTGACCACAGCATCAGCCACTTGCTCCTTGATGGTGCCCAGCCTTTACTGGATTCAGATGTTGGTTCTGAGGTTGAGGATGACAGGAACATGAGCCTAGAGAGAGGGAGGAACACTGGTAGACAAATTGGCATTCATGTTCCCCAAGCCAAGTATTGCCAAGTTGTTTGCAGTGGTAATGGTGAAGATGGAGGAGATGGAGATGATGATGATGAGGTCACTGATGTGACTTGGGTGCCAGATAGAACTGAGGAGGAAACTGAAGGTGAGGCGGCGCAACCCCAAGGAGGCCGACATCAAGAAAGAGTAAAGAGCAGCCACCCTGTTCCATCACATTCTGCAGCTGTTTTTTCCCGGCCCACTCCCCAAAGCTCAGCTGACTGCTGACACGTGGTCCAGCAAGCATGGACAGGGACGATATATTTCATTCACAGCACACTGGGTAACGCTGCTTGCAACTTAAAAGGATGGAGGACAAGGCTCGGTGCTGCAGCTTGTTGTGCCCCCACGTCTCCATACAGCTGGTGGTGATGATGCCAGACCTGTGAGCTCTACCCCCTCCTCCTTCTTTCATGCCCTCCTTTGCAGAATTGTCCTATGAATATCAGGTACCCTCTAAGCATTCAAAGTGCTATTTCCACACTCAAACTAAATGGTGCCATGTGGTGCTTCAGCTGGTGTGTTTAAGGGACAGGAACTACACCTGAGCAGAGATTCTTGCAGCTCTGCAGGGACAGACCTAGAGATGGTTCACACCATGCCAGCTGGAGCCAGGAATGGTGATTTGCGATAATGGCTCAAACCTCCTGTCCGCCCTTAGACAGGGAAAGTTGACACATGTGCCATGCCTGGCACATGTCCTCAATTTGGTGGTGCAGTGTTTCCTAAATACGTACACAGGGTTGCAAAATGTGCTAAAGCTGGCCAGAAGAGTCTGTAGACATTTCAGGCGGTCATACACAGCCAGCGATTGGTTGGCTGAAATTCAGCGGGGAATACACCTGCCCATAAATCGCCTGATTTGTGACATGCCCACCAGGTGGAACTCGACTTTGTCAATGATGCAGCAGCTATATATGCAGCAGAGGGCCGTCAACAAGTACCTGTGGGAATATGGCACGACGACAGGCTCAGGCCACCTCTGCTTTTTTTCCCCACGCCAATGACTGATCATTAAGGATGCATGCACTGTATTGTCACCATTTGAGGAGGCCACAAGGATGGTGAGACGTGACAGTGCATGCATCAGTGACACAATCCCTGTTGTGTTCCTGCTGGAGCAGACTCTGCGTGGCATTATGGACAGGGCACTGGAGGCAGAGCAGCAGGAGGAAGAGGAGGACTTCCTTTCCTCTCAAGGCCCACTTTATCCAGACACCATCATTCCTATGTCACAGAACACACAGGAGAAGAGAGGGGAGGGGGATGAGGAGGAGGATTCTGGCACTTTCATAGGCTTCGAAGAAGAGGAAGACCTGCGTCAATCTGTAAGTGATGGCTTTCCAACCCAGAACCCTTGGAAGTAGTACGTGGCTGGGAGGAGGAAGTTCCAGATGCTGTCATCCTGAGTGACCCCGAGGAGTCTGCTTCTCAAGCCTCGGCAAATTTGAGGTGCATGGGCAACCTCATGCTTCAAAGCCTGCGAAAGGACCCAAGAATAGGTGGCATAAAGGAGAAGGATGATTACTGACTGGCAACCCTCCTTGATCACCCTTATAAGGGGAAGGTCTCAGGACTCATCCCGTTCCCACAGAGAGTGCAGAAGATAAAATCTCTTGAGGATACGTTAAAGAGGATTTTATTGAAAGTTTTTCCTGACTCCAGTAGGTTACAGTATCGTGGAAAACGTTGTTTTGAGTCTTCTGTTGGTCAAGAGAGGAGCGTTGAAGAAGGTGTCCGGCTAAGTGAGGCATTTCGGAATTTTTTTAGTCCTCGCCGCCCAGGGCTGTCAGCTTCCACATCCCATCGGCAGCGTCTGCATCACATGGTGGACGATTACCTTGGGGCCAAAACAGAGATGGAGAGCTTTCCAGCTGACGATCCACTGACTTACTGGGTCATGAGACTAGACCACTGGCCAGCACTTGCCCAGTGTGCTATTGAGTTGTTGGGCTACCCTGCATCCAGTGTGCTTTCAGAACGGGCTGCAGGAGGTTTTGTTACTGATTATAGAACGCGTTTGTCCTTAGACTCTGTGGACCATTTGACTTTTATAAAAATGAATCAGTCCTGGATTACCAGCTTTGAAGCCCCCAATGTCACTGATTAAGTCTTTTTGAGATGTGATCAGCAAGTCTATGAGATCCCGACCCCTTTCCACTAGATCAGCTGTCAGCTAATGACAGCTGATCTTGTGATGTAAACAGAGCCGGCAATCGGCTATTTTTTCTCCTCACGCTGGTAGCATGAGGACATAAAAAGCCAATCACTGGCGGCTGCGAGAGGGACATCAGTTCCGATCGTGGAGAGCCTCGGCTTCTGTGCCCACCAGCATCACCTACCACTGCTCACCAGCACCACCTACCAGTGCCCACCAGTGCCACCCATCAGTGCCCAGTGTGTCGCCTATCAGTGCCCACAGTGCCA
Organism: Lithobates septentrionalis; assembly: GCA_037952835.1. Lineage (NCBI taxonomy): Eukaryota > Metazoa > Chordata > Amphibia > Anura > Ranidae > Lithobates > Lithobates septentrionalis. The sequence continues at coordinate 260,327 of JBBDGP010000653.1, read as the reverse complement.
CCTATCTTTGCAGTGTTGCCAACCCCCCGAAGTGAAATTTACTGGCAGAACGTCAAAATTTACAAACGGTGCCCATTTTTTACTGGCAAAAATAAACCATGAAATTTACTGGCAGATCCACATTTTTTACTGACACTGCGACAAAAAGTACCTAAAATTACTGTTTTTAGTGCTAAACATTGCAAATATTAATATTTGAACTATAAACACATAGCTAGTGCTATTAGCAATGTGTTTAAGTTAAACAAAAGTCAAAAAACATATTTCTCAATTTACATGAAGGTCAGGTTACTATAACCCGGCCAGCAGAGAGTTCTCCCTTACATCAGAGTCTGCAGAATGGTGACCAGAGACCACCTTCCGCAGTGTGAATACACTAAGGTAAGGGGGGGATTACTAATATAGGGGGGGAATCTTTATATCAGTGCCCCCTTACATTATTGTATTCACTCCCACCTTACATCAGTGACCCCCCCAGACTGGCCTGGCGGCACTGTCACTGACCTCCTCTCAGGTGCACCCAGCAGGGCTCAGTCAGATGGCTCCAGCTTGGTGGCTATTCTATAGTCTCCTCTCCACAGTCCACACGTGTCTGTCTCTTCCCGTAACCCCCATCCCGGCAGCACTCCCACTCTTGAATCCTTTCTAGGATCCCCTCAAAGACTGCAGACATGATAAGAGACAAGAGATGGTCAGAGACTGCGGACATACTACAGGAGAAGGACAGAGGCTGCGGACATACTACAGGAGGTGGACAGAGGCTGCGGACATACTACAGGAGGTGGACAGAGGCTGCGGACATACTACAGGAGGTGGACAGAGGCTGCGGACATACTACAGGAGGTGGAAAGAGGCTGCGGACATACTACAAGAGGTGGACAGAGGCTGCGGACATACTACAAGAGGTGGACAGAGGCTGCGGACATACTACAAGAGGTGGACAGAGGTGGACAGAGGCTGCGGACATACTACAAGAGGTGGACAGAGGCTGCGGACATACTGCAGGAGGGAGACAGAGGCTGCGGACATACTACAGGAGGGGGACAGAGGCAACGGACATACTACAGGAGGGGGACAGAGGGTGCGGACATACTACAGGAGGGGGACAGAGGCTGCGGACATACTACAGGAGGGGGACAGAGGCTGCGGACATACTACAGGAGGGGGACAGAGGCTGCGGACATACTACAGGAGGGGGACAGAGGCTGCGGACATACTACAGGAGGGGGACAGAGGCTGCGGACATACTACAGGAGGTGGACAAAGACTGCGGACATACTACAGGAGGTGGACAAAGACTGCGGACAGGACACATCCTCACAGCAGCCTCCTCCCCTGTCCACCATCATATTACTTCTCCAGTCCACATCAGATTCATCAGTGTGCTGTGTCCTCCTCCTGTACCCCTTTCACCTCTGCCCTGACCTGTGGAGAGGTGAAAGTGGCACAGGAGGAGGACACAGCACACTGATGAATCTGATGTGGACTGGAGAAGTAATATGATGGTGAATAGAGCACATCAGTCTCTGTCCCCTGCATATGCCATGCAACCAGGGCCCAGGGACAGAGACTGATATGCTCTATTCACCATCATATTACTTCTCCCGGCTCCAGTCCCAGTAATGTCCTCCTTTAGATCCCAATCCCATCCCCCCCACAGCTTCACTCTCTGTACCTCCTGTGTGTGCAGCCAGCCAAGTCATGCACTGCATGACAGGACAGAGTCGCCTCGTCGCCTGGCTCGGCTCAGCTGTCAGCTTGCCTTGCCGCCGCGCTCGATCGATTCGAAAATGGCGCCGGGCGGCGGTATTACGTTACTGCGCATGCGCCGCCCGGCCGAGCGCGTACGAGCTTTCCCGAGCCCGGCCGGCTTCAGAACGGCGCATGCGCAGTTGCGTGGCCGGCTCGCGGCCATCATTTTTATGGGCACCGGTGCCCGTAACGGGCATTCACGGGCGCCCCGAAAAACGGGTTGTTTTTACGGGCTTCCCGTAAATCTACGGGCGGTTGGCAACACTGTATCTTTGCCCACAATGCTGCCTATAAATCACCAATCAGTGCATCATCACCAGTGCTGCCTATCAATACCACCTACCAGTGCCACCTACCAGTGCCTATCAGTGCCACCTACCAGTGCCCATCAGTGACATCTATCAGTGACATCCATCACGGCCCATCAGTGCCGTCTTATCTGTGCCTATCTGTGTCACGTTATCTGTGCCAATCAGTGCAGCCCATCAGTGCCCATCAGTGCAGCCCATCGATGCAGCCCATCAGTGCCCATCAGTGCAGCCTCATCAGCGTATATCAATGAAGGAGAAAAATTACCCGTTTGCAAAATTTTATAACAAACTATGAAACGTTTTTTTTTTTTTCAAAAATTTCTGTCTTTTTTTGTTTATTTAGCAAAAAATAAAAAAAAACATTTATTCACCACCATCTTTTGGTGGTGAATAAATACCATCAAAAGAAAGCTCTATTTGTGTGAAAAAAATGATAAAAATTCTACAGTGTAGCATGACCGCGCAATTGTCATTCAAAGTGTGACAGCGCTGAAAGCTGAAAATTGGTCTGGGCAGGAGGGGGGTTTAAGTGCCCAGTAAGCAAGAGGTTAATGAATACAGAAGCGATTAATCAGTACTTTCAGTAAAAGGGGCTAGTAAACATGTGTTTACCAGCCCCCCCACTCTCCATCAATCACGATCTCCCGAACTAGCAGTGGCTGCAGCCAGAGGGAGGGCTGGGGAGGGTGGGGGGCTGACCAGCAGCTGCATGGAGCAGCCCCTCCCTCACCTTTCATCCATCCACATTTCCCGCACTATCAGTGGCTGCATCCCGTGGGAGGGGGAGGCGGGATAGCTGGCCAACCACTACATAGAGCAGACAGCTGCAGGGTTTGCGGGGGTCAGTGCAGCGGGGTGAAGTGGCAGAAGGAAGGGAGAGCCTGGGGGTAGCACCGCCCCCCCCCCCCCGGGAAAACTGCAGCCCAAGGCAAATGCCTTGTCTACCTGGTGGCAGATACACCCCTGTGTACGGGGCTTTAGTGTTGCAGAAAACAAGGGGATAAGGGCATTTTAGCAGAGGTGGCTTAAAATATTTCACTGCCACAATTTAGGGAAGTTACTTCCCTAGCTTCTCGCCATATGCTGTCTACTATGGACTTGAGGCAGTGCATACCAATCTCTGGATAGATACACCTAGTGTGGCATGGCCCTCACATGTTCCAAAATGCAGGGGGTGAAAGGGAAAAAAAAGTGGGGTATTTCACACGGAGCCCGATCTTCTCACACAGCAGGGAAGTTAAGGGTGAGAGGCAGCTGCTGCAGCACAGTGATGATGGGGAGAAGGAAGTGAAGGGAGAGAGGCACATGCAGCCAGTAGCACACCCAGCTACATAATGTATTGTCGCTACCAGTCTTTAAATGTGGTGGCTGCATTGGTTTTTTTGGAGGGGGGCTTTTTTCTGGTTTTACATGGTAATTCTGTCGGTACAACACCTGCTGTCCTAAGGTGATAATCTTCACTCTACTATGGAGGAGCAGCACTGCACCCCTAGGACAGGAAGTGTGTTAGGACTACAGATCACCTCCCCATCTTCTCATCTTAATAATGTGTGGGAATGTGTTTCCTGAACAGGGCTGAGAACGCGGTTTTAGAAACAACACTGCAGAGTGGACAGGACTGCATTGGATTTTTTGGCAGGATCACTTATCAGATATACTAATACCCTTTCATTGTTATTTTTTTGTAGACCAAAATGGAGTAAATATAAGAAGTTCAGTGTTAGAGTTTATATATACTTTAAAAACCGCATTGGCTCTGAACATGTGCAATGAAATTCAGTGTGCTAGACCCACTGTCAAAGGATCGAAGGATGTTGAACAGGAGGGGGCTAGGAGAGCTACCCACTAAGGAAATTTTGTCAGGTTCATGAAGACCTGGACGAAATTCAAACAGTGTATGACCAGTACAAACTGTTTGAAGGACAGCAACTGGTTCACACTGATGCGATGTGGGAAACACACAAGATTCGCTGCGTTTCCACGCATTTCCCAATCCCCACATCGCATCGCACTGCAAAGCAATCGCACAGCATCGTCGTGATCTGCTGCAGGGGTCAATGTTAGATTAACGACACACCAAAATCGATTGCAAAATGCAGTGTGATAGCCATAATCACATTGCATTAGTGTGAACACCCATGCGATTTAGGTGCGGGGAAGAAAAAAGGGTCCTGCACCATTTTGGTGTGGATGCAATGCGATATGAGCCATACATAATGTATGGCTCAAATCGCACCACACAGACATCGCATGTGATGTGCACAGGAATGCAGTACGATTCCTGTATAAATCAAATGCGGTATCTGCATAGCACATGTGTGAACCCAGGCTAAAGGGTAAATACAAAAAAATCAAAGACTGAAGTAGAACAGTTACAAAGATGTAGGTAAAAAAAGTCAAAAAATTATAAGAACTATATCTATTTACTATAAAGGTGTTATAGGGAGAAGTGCCATTTTTTGAGACACAGGTGGCCTCCCTTCAGAGACATAACTGTAGGGGTTGCAGAAGTCAGAATTGCAACCCAGCCCCATGCTTCAGGGGGCCTGTGCAGCTCCCCTGTCATATCTGGTTCTACAGCTGGATAGAAGGGGTGTCATATAGAGGAACGGATGCCCTCCATTTTCCTCCTGAAGCTGCTAAAAGCCAGCTTCTCCTCCTCTCCCTCCTGCCGGCATTCAGTGGCTGCATGAAGAAAATGGAGGGCATTTGTTCCTCTTTATGCAGTGCCCGCCGCCCCTCCCCTCCAGGTTAATTGTTTCCTGCTGCCGCCCGGCACCTGTGTGATCTCCATCTGCATTTTTTTCAGGATGGAAAGCAAGGGAAGGGGCCAGAAAATATATAATTCACCAGCCCCTTGCTTTTTTGAATGGACACAGTGAGCGATTGGTACCAATTACTCCTGTGTCCATTCATAACTGAAGCATAGTAAACTGTGTTTCTGTCAGAGCTGGTCTCAGCCCTTCCTTCTCTGAGCTGGCCGCTCAGCTATCGGCTAATTTTGCCAGCTTCACAGTGACTCACCTGTTGATGATATCCTGCTTGTCAGTCCTGCCTACTTAAGTCGTCCAGCCCAGATGATCTCTGCCTTCGCCTTGGTCACATCTCTATCCTGTGTTCCTTTTAAAGACTTGCTTGGCTGACATTCCTTCTGGCTCCAGATCCTGCTTGCTGTTCTACTACGCTCATCTCTGGCTCCCTGACGTTTTGGCTTGTCTGACTATCCGTTCCGGTTCCTGAACTCTGGCTATGTTTTGACTACGTTTACTCTGTTTAGCTTTTTTTTATTATTATTAAACAAGTGAGATTTAACTGTACATCTGTCTCAGTCTGATTCATGGTTTCTGACAGTTTCTGTACAAAAAATGGGTGCGCTTTAGGAGCATATTAAATAAGGGTATTAGCCAGTGCATCCCAAAGGGTAATAAATTTAAAAGAGCTAACGCCAACATTAAAATTCATATAAAAGCAAAGGAGAAGTCCTTCAAAAAATACAAGGCTGGGGAATCATCAGCATTCCAACTGTACAAAGAATGCAATCAGAAATGTAAGGGTGTAATCATGGCAGCTAAGATAGAACATGTAAGGCACATAGCGGAGGAGAAAAATAAAAATCCCAAGAAATTCTTTAAGTACATAAATAATAAAAGAGGGAGGACAGATCATATTGGCCCCATAAAGAATGATGAAAGGATTCTGGTTACAAAGGATGGTGAGATTGCAAAGGTTTTGAATGTATTTTTCTCCTTAGTCTTCACAAGGGAAACGAGGGGCTTCAGTAACCAAAACTGCAATGTTTATCCTCATGACATGTCACAAGAAGCACCTTCATGGTTAACATAGGATAAAATCAAAAACAGACTTGAAAAACATAAATAAGTCACCAGGACCAGGGTCCTTAAGGAACTCAGTCAAGTAATTGCCAGACCATTGTTTCTAATTTTTACGAACAGTCTACTGACTGGTATGGTACCAGCTGATTGGAGAAAAGCCAATCTAGCACCAATCTTTAAAAAAGGACCAATATACAGTTGCAATAAAAAGTATGTGAACCCTTTTGGAATTATATGGATTTCTGCACAAATTGGTCATAAAATGTGATCTTATCTTCATCCATGTCACAACAATAGACAATCACAGTCTGCTTAAACTAATAACACACAAAGAATTAAATGTTACCATGTTTTTATTGAACACACCATGTAAACATTCACAGTGCAGGTGGAAAAAGTATGTGAACCCCTAGACTAATGAGATCTCCAAGAGCTAATTGGAGTGAGGTGTCAGCCAACTGGAGTCCAATCAATGAGATGAGATTGGAGGTGTTGGTTACAGCTGCCCTGCCCTATAAAAACATACACGAATTCTGGGTTTGCTTTTTACAAGAAGCATTGCCTGATGTGAATGATGCCTCGCACAAAAGAGCTCTCAGAAGACCTACGATTAAGAATTGTTGACTTGCATAAAGCTGGAAAGGGTTATAAAAGTATCTCCAAAAGCCTTGCTGTTCATCAGTCTATGGTAAGAAAAATTGTCTATAAATGGAGAAAGTTCAGCAGTGCTGCTACTCTCCCTAGGAGTGGGCATCCTATAAAGATGACTGCAAGAGCACAGCGCAGACTGCTCAATGAAATGAAGAAGAATCCTAGAGTGTCAGCTAAAGACTTACAAAAGTCTCTGGCATATGCTAACATCCCTGTTAGCGAATCTACGATACGTAAAACACTAAACAAGAATGGATTTCATGGGAGGATACCACAGAGGAAGCCACTGCTGTCCAAAAAAAAACATTGCTGCACGTTTACAGCTTGCACAAGAGCACCTGGATGTTCCACAGCAGTACTGGCAAAATATTCTGTGGACAGATTAAACCAAAGTTTAGATGTTTGGAAGAAACACACAACACTATGTGTGGAAAAAAAGAGGCACAGCACACCAACATCAAAACCTCATTCCAACTGTGAAGTATGGTGGTGGGGGCATCATGGTTTGGGGCTGCTTTGCTGCATCAGAGCCTGGGCGGATTGCTATCATCAAAGGAAAAATGAATTCCCAAGTTTATCAAGACATTTTGCAGGAGAACTTAAGGCCATCTGTCCACCAGCTAAAGCTCAACAGAAGATGAGTGTTGCAACAGGACAACAACCCAAAGCATAGAAGTAAATTAACAACAGAATGGCTTAAACAGAAGAAAATACGCCTTCTGGAGTGGCCCAGTCAGAGTCCTGACCTCAACCTGATTGAGATGCTGTGGCATGACCTCAAGAAAGCGATTCACACCAGACATCCCAAGAATATTGCTGAACTGAAACAGTTCTGTAAAGAGGAATGGTCAAGAATTACTCTTGACCGTTGTGCAGATCTGATCTGGAACTACAGGAAATGTTTGGTTGAAGTTATTGCTGCCAAAGGAGGTTCAACCAGTTAATAAATCCAAGGGTTCACATACTTTTTCCACCTGCACTGTAAATGTTTACATGATGTGTTCAATAAAAACATGGTAACATTTAATTCTTTGTGTGTTATTAGTTTAAGCAGACTGTGATTGTCTATTGTTGTGACTTAGATGAAGATCAGATCACATTTTATGACCAATTTGTGCAGAAATCCATATCATTCCAAAAGGGTTCACATACTTTTTATTGCAACTGTATATCCCTGGGAACTACAGACCAGTTAGCCTAACATCAATAGTATGCAAGCTCTTGGAAGGGATGATAAGGGACTATATGCAAGATTTCTTGCCAAACAAATCTATTCACCTTCTATGAGGAGGTGAGCTGCCATCTAGATGAAGGAAGGCCCATAGACGTGGTGTATCTGGATTTTGCAAAGGCATTTGATACAGTTCCCCACAAACATTTACTATACAAGCCAAGGTCTGTCGGCATGGACCAAAGGGTGAGTACCTGGACTGAAAACTGGCTACAGGGGTGAATTCAGAGGGTAGTGATAAATAGGGAGTACTCGGAATGGTCCAATGTGGAAAGTGGGGTCCCACGGGGTTCAGTCCTGGGACCAATCCTATTTAATTTATTCATAAATGACCTGGAGAATGGGATAAACAGCTCAATCTCAGTATTTGTGGATGATACTAAGCTATGCAGGGAAATAGCTCCTCTGCAGGATGTGGAAACCTTGCAAGAAGATCTGAACAAATGAATGGGGTGGGCAACTACATGGCAAATGAGGTTTAATGTAGAACAATGTAAAATAATGCATTTAGGTGGCAAAAATATGAATGCAATCTACTCACTAGGAGAAGATCCTCTGGGGGAATGCAGGATGTAAAAGGACCGGGGGGTCCTAGTAGATGAGAGGCTCAGCAACGGCATGCAATGACAAGCTGCTGCAAGCAAAGCCAATAGAAAATTGGCATGCATTAAAAAGGGAAATAACTCCAGAGATAAAACGATAATTCTCCCGCTCTACAAGACTCTGGTCCGACCGCACCTGGAGTATGCCGTCCAGTTCTGGGCTCCAGTCCTCAGGAAGGATGTGCTGGAAATGGAGAGAGTACAGAGAAGGCCAACAAAGCTAATAAAGGGACTGGAGGACCTTAATTATGAGGAAAGACTGCAAGCACTGAACTTATTCTCTTTGGAGAAGAGATGCTTGTGAGGGGATGTGATTTCCATGTACAAATACCATACTGGTGACCCCACGATGCGGATAAAACTTTTCTGTAAAAGGGCATTTAAAAAGACTCGCAGCCATTCACTAAAATAGAGAAAAAGCGATTTAGCAGAAAACTGCGTAGAGGGTTCTTTACGGTAAGAGAGGTAAGAATGTGGAATTCTCTTCCACAAGCAGTGGTTTCAGCAGGGTGCATAGATAATTTAAAAGAACTATTAGATAGGCACCTAAACAAAAACAGCATACAGGGATATACAATGTAATCTTGACATAAAAACTCACACACACAGGTTGGACTCGATGGACTTGTGTCTTTTTTCAACCTTACTAACTATATGCTATGTACAGAGCTCTTCCTGTTTATTCATTCTGTGCAGAGATGGAGATTGAGGGCTGTGTCCTACTCTCCTCTGCAAAGGTTGCACTTGCGATTGGGCCCTGGCGTTCCGCCACCATGGGGGCCCTAAGACGTCAAGAAGAAGGCCCACTGCAAAACACGTGAAAGGGTCCCACTGCGGAACTGTAATAAAGGGCCCCACGACGGGAGTAAAGAGCACTGGGATCAGAGGGAAGAGCCCTGGCGGCATGCTGGTAGAGAAAAGCTGTGAGACTGCTACTCTTATAAGGGTCCTATACAGGTGTTTGTGTGTGTCTGTGTGTGTACACGTGTCAGTATGTGTGTGTACATGTGTCTCTATGCGTATGTGTGTGTGTGTACATGTCTGTGCGTGTACTGTACATGTGTTTGTATGTATATGTGTGTGTGTGCATGTCTGTGTGTGTACATGTGTCTGTATGTATCTGTCTCAGTGTGTGTGTACACATGTGTTTGTATATGTGCGTACACATGTGTTTGTATATGTGTGTACACATGTTTGTATATGTGTGTACACATGTATGTGTATACACATATGTTTGTATATGTGTGCATACATGTATGTGTATATGTGTATACACATGTTTGAATATGTGTTTACACACGTGTTTGTATGTGTGTGTTTATATGTGTGTTTGTGTTACTTTTAATCCTGATCACTCAGTAGATACAGTAAGATGTTCCCATGGAAGCGGATAACAACTCTACAGATTAGTTCAGTGTAAAATATATGAAAGTGTGATCCGGACAGTATACAGTCCCGGTATGGTGATGAAAGAACACCAATGGATTCCCGATGAAGAGATGGTGGGAGGTCCTGATGATTAATTGGGCCAATGAGGACTAGTGTAGCAGTCTCTGCTCGCACGGTTTGACAGTTTATGCCTTCAATGCAAATACCGCAGGAAGAGAAAGAACTGTAATTGGTGTCAATGGGAAAGGTGAGTATGCATATAATCTTTGTCAGTTCTCAGCCGGGTGTAAACAGCAAAGATACAGCTCACCACTCTCCCGATTCCCGGGCCATCCTAAGCCGTCTAGAGCCGGTAATTCGGTGTGATCACCTTGTCCTCACAGGATAGGGGAGAAGGGAGCCTGTTCATTGGCCAGCGTGTATAGCCGGCATCTCACAGCGTGGCTTACGCTCACCTCCAAAGATCACTTCTGCCCAACGATGTACATCCGAAAGTGTATATATACTGTATATATATATAGATATCTATATATATATCTGCACAGAAACAAGGGTTATAATTTACAATTAGTGTTTTTTTAAAGGTATTACCTTTTGTAGGAGCTTTTTGTATTTCTTGATTTACCCTTTGTAGGAGCTTTTTGTATTTCTTGAGTTATAATCCTTGTAAATGGTGAAAAACTTCCTGTGTTTTTTTATATATATATATATATATATATATATATATATATATATATATATACACACAGGGCTCAAAATTTCAAGTCCTGAGCCACTAGCCAGGCCTTAAGAGTTACTGGCCACCAGTTGCCCCACCTAACCCCTCCCCTGTTCCTTCCCTAAGTCCGCCCCCAAACACACCCTCGTAAATTATCTCATGAGATTACACTGTGTTTTATGCAGGATTATGTTTCAAAAATAAATATTAACAACAAATATGATATTTCCCCATCAAAATTCCCCCCATCATATTGCCCCCATCAAAATTGCCCCATCAATACTGCCATCATCAATATTTCCCCATCATATCACCCCCCATCAATATTGCCCCCATCAATGTTGCCCTCATCAATATTGCCCCCATCATATCACCCCCATCAATATTGCCCCATCAATATTGCCCCCATCAAAATAGCCCAAATCATATCGCCATCAAAATTGCCCCATCATATTGCCCCATCAATATTGCCCCATCAAAATTGCCCCCATCAATATTGCCCCCATCAATATTGCCCCCATCATATTAACACCATAAAAATTGCCTCCATTGATATTGCAACCACCAAAATTGCCACCTTCGTATTGCCCCATCAATATTACCCTCATAAAAATTGCCCCAATCAATATTTCCCCATCAAAATGGCCCCATCAATATTGCCCCGTCAACAAAAGCACTCCCACGGTTTTGTTTTGATTTGTCGGTATTGAAAGTAAGAGGATTGCAAGCGCATCCCGCGTTTTGCAGCGATTCGGGAATCCGAAACACCTAGGTTTGAACAGAGCCTAAGTCCTCGCCGTGTCCATTGTAAGGCAAGAACTTCCTGACCAGCAGAAATATTACACCAATACTCCCCCCCAGCAGGAATATTACACCCATACTCTCCCCAGCAGGAATATTACACCAATACCCCCCCAGCAGGAACATTACACCTATACTCTCCCCAGCAGGAATATTACACCAATACTCCCCCCAGCAGGAATAGTACACCAATACTCCCCCCAACAGGGATTATACTCCAATACTCCCCCTGCAGGAATAATACACCAATACTCCCCCCAGCAGGAATATTACATCACTATTCCCCCCAGCAGGAACATTACACTGACACCCCACCATCCTGACATTGAAGTCCCCCCAGCAGGAATGTTACACCAATACTCCCCCCAGCAGGAATATTACACCACTATTCCCCCCAGCAGGAACATTACACTGACACCCCACCATCCTGACACCGAAGTCCCCCCAGCAGGAATATTATACCCATACTCCCACTCAGCAGCAATATTACACCAATACTTCCCCCAGCAGGAATATCATACCCATACTCCCAGTCAGCAGCAATATTACACCAATACTTCCCCCAGCAGGAATATCACACCCATACTTCCCCCAGCAGGGATATTACACCAATACTCCCCCCAGCAGGAATATCACACCAATACTCCCCCCAGCAGGAATATCACATCCATACTCCCCCCAGCAGGAATATTACACCGACACCCACCATCCTGACACTGACGCGGATCTCTACTGACCTATTGTGCGCTGATAACAGCAATCCTGCTGCAGGTATCCGGGAACATTTTAGGAGGTGAAATTGAAGACTTGGTTGGTCGAATTTCGAAATCAATGGTGGCACCATCGGATCACAAAACGCACAAAATTTCTGATTTTCAAAAGAAAATTATTTCGAAATACCATACCACTAGACTGGGATTCACTCATGAATCAGTAACAATAAACATTGCATAAAATAATTAACTGCAATGTTACATGTAGTACTGTACATAGTTGGTAAGGCTTAATAAAGACAATAGTCCATCCAGTTCAACCTATGTGTGTGTGTTTGTGTAGATAATCATTTCCCATATCCCTCTGTATTGTGTTCGCTAATGCCGCGTATACACGATCGGACATTCCGACAACAAAACCGTGGATTTTTTCCCACAGATGTTGGCTCAAACTTGTCTTGCATACACACGGTCACACAAATGATGTCGGAAATTCCGAACGTCAAGAACGCGGTGACGTACAACACGTACGATGAGCCGGGAAAAATGAAGTTCAATAGCCAGTGAGGCTCTTCTGCTTGATTCCGATCATGCGTGGAATTTTGTGCGTCGGAATTGTGTACACACGCTCGGAATTTGAGAACCAGCTCTCAAACATTTGTTGTCGGAAATTCCGACAGCAAATGTCTGATGGAGCATACACATAGTCGGAATTTCCGAAAACAAGCTCACATCAAACATTGTTTTCGGAAATTCCGAACTTGTGTACGCGGCATAAGATGCCCATCCAAGAGTCTTTTGAAACTATTAATACTTCCTGTTGACACCACCAATTACATAGTTACATAGTTACATAGTAGGTGAGGTTGAAAAAAGACACAAGTCCATCAAGTCCAGCCTATGTGTGTGATTATGTGTCAGTATTACATTGTATATCCCTGTATGTTGCGGTCATTCAGGTGATTATCTAATAGTTTCTAGAAGCTATCAATGCTCCCTGCTGAGACCACCGCCTGTGGAAGGGAAGTCCACATCCTTGCCGCTCTTACAGTAAAGAACCCTCTACGTAGTTTAAGGTTAAACCTCTTTTCTTCTAATTGTAATGAGTGGCCACGAGTCTTATTAAACTCTCTAAAGTTTTATCCCTATTGTGGGGTCACCAGTACAGTATTTGTAAATTGAAATCATATCCCCTCTCAAGCGTCTCTTCTCCAGAGAGAATAAGTTCAGCGCTCGCAACCTTTCCTCATAACTAAGATCCTCCAGACCCTTTATTAGCTTTGTTGCCCTTCTTTGTACTCGCTCCATTTCCAGTACATCCTTCCTGAGGACTGGTGCCCAGAACTGGACAGCATACTCCAGGTGCGGCCGGACCAGAGTCTTTTAGAGTGGGAGAATTATCGTTTTATCTCTGGAGTTTGCTTTATTAGCAGCAGCTTGGCATTGCATGCCATTGCTGAGCCTATCATCTACTAGGACCCCCAGGTCCTTTTCCATCCTAGATTCCCCCAGAGGTTCTCCCCCCAGTGTATAGATTGCATTCATATTTTTGCCACCCAAATGCATTATTTTACATTTTTCTACATTGAACCTCATTTGCCATGTAGTCGCCCACCCCATTAATTTGTTCAGGTCTTTTTGCAAGGTTTCCACATCCTGCGGAGAAGTTATTGCCCTGCTTAGCTTAGTATCGTCTGCAAATACAGAGATTGAACTGTTTATCCCATCCTCCAGGTCGTTTATAAACAAATTAAATAGGATTGGTCCCAGCACAGAACCCTGGGGAACCCCACTACCCACCCCTGACCATTCTGAGTACTCCCCATTTATCACCACCCTCTGAACTCGCCCTTGTAGCCAGTTTTCAATCCATGTACTCACCCTATGGTCCATGCCAACGCACCTTATTTTGTACAGTAAACGTTTATGGGGAACTGTGTCAAATGCTTTTGCAAAATCCAGATACACCACGTCTACGGGCCTTCCTTTATCTAGATGGCAACTCACCTCCTCATAGAAGGTTAATAGATTGGTTTGGCAAGAACGATTCTTCATGAATCCATGCTGATTACTGCTAATGATATCGTTCTTATTACTAAAATCTTGTAAATAGTCCCTTATCATCCCCTCCAAGAGTTTACATACTATTGATGTTAGGCTAACTGGTCTGTAATTCCCAGGGATGTATTTTGGGCCCTTTTTAGAGTTCCTCATCCTTACCGCCCTGACAGTGAAAAAACCCCTAGGCAGCTTAAGGTTAAACTGCTTCTTCTCCAATCTCATTATGTGGCCCCGTGTCTTCCTACACTCCTTGAGACTGAATAATTTCCTACCTACACTGGGATCACCATTGAGATATTTGTATATCGCTATAAATTTTGAATAAATTTAGCGCTTGTAATTGTTCCTTATAATTGAGGTCCTGGAGACCCTTTACTCATTTTGTTATCCTTCTCTGAACTCTCTCCGGTTCCAGTACATCCCTCCTGAGGACTGGTGGCCAGAACTGGACGGAATACTACAGATGCGGTCGAAACAGAGATTTATATTGTTTTATCTCTGGAGTAAATCCCCTTTTTTATGCATGCTAATATTCTGCTGGCTTTGTTTGCAGCAGCCTAACATTGCATGCTATTGCTCAGTGTGTCATCTAGGACACCCAGATCCTTCTCCATCCTGGAATCCCCCAAAGCTTCTCTCCCTAGTGAGTAATTTGCATTTATATTTTTAACCCCCAAGTGCATTACTTTACATTTTTAAATGTTGAACCTCAGTTGACATGTAGTTGCCCACTCCATTCATTTATTGAGGTCCTCTTGTAAGATTTCTATATCCTGCTGTGATGTTATTGCCCTATGCATCTTTTTATGCAGGGTATGGTGCTATGTCCCCTGAAAGGTACCTCTTATCCAGTAGCGGCTGTTTTTTTTTGGGGGGGGTGGCAAACAATCCACCCGCCGCCACCCACTCCCTGGTCACGGATGGCAGCCCCCCAATCCCCTCCCCCCGGTTAGTCGGTCGGTCACAAGCGGGCGAAACCCCCCTCCCCTGGTCAGTGAGTTAGTCGGGGTCCCGCACTTACCCCATTTTGCGGGCGGTGGCGGCTTCTCCCCGGGCTGTGGGCTGCTTGTTTGTTGCTCGGTTCCCCTGCATGCGTCTTCTCCCTCCTCTCCTCCGTGTGCCCTGCATCTCGTGCCGGCCAATCGGATCTCCCTATGGTCCATTGGGTGATGGATCTCATGACACGCTTCCTGATTGGCCGGCAGGAAATTCAGTGTTACAATAGTGAATATTCATTTGCTATTGTAACACAACTGGCTGGGCTCGGAGTGCAGTGCTCTGTCCCCCGAGACCACCCTTCTTTGAAGCCTATTAGAGGCTCTGGCTCTAATCATGTGCTTAAAAAAACAAAAACATCCCCTCATTGGAATCCAAGCATCTGGCGCCCTGTTTGTAGATCAGGGGGCTGGAAGCATGGATAGGGGGGACGATGCCCGTGTGCCCCCAGTGGACGGGCCGCCACTGCTCTTATCATAAGCAACATAAGGTCTTTGTGTAACAGCTGCAAAGGGACAGTCATTAGTCCTAACTCTTGGGGCCCAGTTGTATCACATGAGTTTGGAATAGTCCCAGTTGAGCCTGCAAGCAGCAATAAGGCTACTAGATGGCTGTGTGGTCAGTTACCAAAGAGCTCAGTCTCTCTAGCAGCAAATAGCAAAAGATAGTAAATCCCCACAGCAGCAGCTCACCAGTCCCAGCGATATTTCAGTTCACCAGCCGGTCACTTACAGCGATAAGTCCATTCTCTGCTCTGCACTGAGGTGACTTTGACTGTTGGCAAACCTGGTCTCAACACTCTGGATCCCACTCAGGTCACCGTCCAGTGGTGCAGACTGGACAGCGCTGTTCACACTCTGGCTCCCTCATGGCAAAGGGAAGCTGTGTCCTCTACTGCCTGAGAAAATGCAGCTCTTCCCCTTCCTTCTGGCAATCTCCCTCTGGGAAATGCAGCTCAAAAGCTCTTGATCTCTCCTCTGGACTACAGTTCCCACAGAGCAGTGCTGTCTGACTCAGTCTATTATTGAACTCTTCCTGCTCAGCAGCTCCCTCCTCCGGCTGATATAGCTGTTAACCAGTTCAGTACTACAGGGCAACAGCTATAGAGAGCAGCTTCAGCCTGTTTCTCTCACTCTCATCCTTAGCTAAGCACCTGGCTACACCAACTTCTCCGAACCCTCTGCATAGCAAAGGAAACCTTCAGTTTTGGAGTATTCAGAAAAGTGCAAGTAAAATGTAAGCAGCTATTTTTTTTTTAAGTATAACTAAAGGCAAAACTTTTTTTTAGTTTGGACAGAGTAGAGATGGATTAGAACGCTTGTCAGGTTTTTACTGCTCTTTGTGTCCCCGTTAAGGAGATTCACTCTCTCTTTTTGTCCTGTTTACTATTATCAGTGAAAAGGAAAAGTAAAGAAAACCGCAAATTTAGGGTTGTCCCCAGTAAAGTAATAGAGGGGAAATCTTCCGATGGGGACACTTGTTCTGGTGTCCAAGGAATCCCATTAATTTGCGGGGATTATCTCCAACTTCCTGTTTTGGCTATAGGACAAGTGAAAGTAAATTTCACCAATGGGACACAGATGGGAAAAAATAAACTGATACAGGTTATAACTCTAACTTACTCTAACCTAAATGAAAAAAACAAGTTTTGCCTTTAGTTCTACTTTAAAGCAGAACTCCAGTTTTTCCTCTCCAAAACAACAGATACATTGTGCATGTAAATGAATCACAACCCCAGTGTAATTTTATCTGTATCTTACCTCCTTTATCTGTAAAGGGCAGGTGTCTTTGTCTGTGATGTCACTCCTTCTCCTGGCTGAATTTCAGAGTTCTCTGACTTCCTGTTTCCTTGCTTTACCAGTCCTTAAAACTGTCCCACCATGCTTTGAGTCTTAGTAGTTTCAGGGTCAGTTCAGGCTCTGGGAGGGTGTGATCTGAGATGGGACTTGGGAGGTTTGGACTCTTCCTGTAGGTGTGACTGGGCAGGAATGAATGCTAATTAGGATGTATTCCATCCCACCCACCATCAGAGCTGTGAAGCAAGTTATATCATTTGCAGAGTCTGAAAGACTACAAAGGGGTGTGTTTTAGGCTAGAGATGCACCAGGACGTGGCTGGAAGGCCCTGAGTCTACATCCAGACTATACAGATTGCATCATGGTAAAAAACCACAACTAAACCCAGAATATCAGGAGATCTGCAGAAAAAAGAGCAACATGTACAGAGGTATGATCTATGCTGGGACTGATCATTCCATTCAGTTCTAGTGAAAAGAAAGTTGGAGTTTAGCTTTAAGTTATGCTATGTGAATGAGAACATGTAACAAATATAAAGTAGGTGTTATCCCAATTTGACCGCAAATGTGGAAACACACTTTAATTTCTTAACTTTTTTTTAACTTTAACCTCAATTTTTTAAATTCAATGCATTTCAATAAAAATGGTAACAGGAAAATTGTCCAATTTTTTCTCTGAAGCTTTAGGGAAATGAAAGCACTCAATTTTACTCATGTGTAAATCTGAATATTTAATATTTAGCAGCAGCTTTTTTGAGTATTACTAGTGGAAAGGTTTGCTTTAAAATAAAAAATTACCCTTTTAAAGGTGTACCTGCTAATCCCAGAGAGTCAGTTGAAGACGTGTGAAAAGTGGAGTTCTAAATGTATTGTGCAGTAGAAAAAAAATCTGAAAATGTTTAAATAGAAAGTGTAGAGGTCATAGAGACAAAAGAGTAATGCCGCGTACACACGAGCGGACTTTACGGCGGACTTTGCCCGGCGGACTGGATTTCGTCGGACAATTCGATGTGTGTGGGCTCCAGCGGACTTTGTTTTCTCAAAAGTTGGACGGACTTAGATTTGAAACTTGTTTAAAATTTATCCGTTGAAATCGAGTCCGGTCGAAAAGTCCGCCGTCTGTATGCTAGTTCGACGGACTAAAAAGCCACGCTAGGGCAGCTATTGGCTACTGGCTATGAACTTCCTTGTTTTAGTCCGGTCGTACGTCATCACGTACGAATTCGACGGACTTTGGTGGATTGTGTGTAGGCAAGTCCGTTCATTCAGAAAGTCCGTCGTAAAGTACGTTGAAAAATCCGCCGGGCAAAGTCCGCCGTAAAGTCCGCTCGTGTGTACGCGGCATTAGGCGGTGAAAACAGGAGGTTCTTTCATGTTCTTACTGCCCGAAAGCCTAATGCTTTGCATCGAGGTGGCAGCAAAATTTAACTCGGCTTACACCATCTGTCAAACTCACCCACTGAAGTCAATAGAACTGTGCCTCAACCATGAGCAAACACTTGGCTCGCTGTTGCAGTGCATTAGTTCCATGTAAAATTGACAATAGTCTAATAAAAAAAAACAGGCATTCAGAGGGCAGCAATACCTGAACCCCTGGGAGTCAAAATGTGGGCAATAGAGAAAAGTGAAGCATTTGACCCAATAACTAGGCAATAGTTTTTTCAGGTCAAACAGTAGTTCACACTATTTGGCTTTATGGTTGTGAACAGAGAAAAGGAAACAAATGACATTGGATTGTAAAATATGCAAGTGATACAAATAACCATTATAGAAAACTAAGCAGCACTCCGTCAATGAACATGGAGTGGTAAATGCTTACGCATAACTCCAATGGTGGTTATTATCATATAAAGTCCACTGTGTGAGTGAATTAGCCAGTACTTGAATTAGTTACATCCGTGGGTGAGTCCTCATATGTTCCTTGATACCAGTCATCTGCACCACACCACATGAGTCCCACTCCCTTTAGACAAAACACTCACCAGATAGCAATAACAATGAGCTTTGTTTGCAGTGTCATTGGAAACTTCTTTTAAGAGAATATGGATTTTGGAGTATGCTGGATTGGCCTGAAGGTCCTCCATCTGTGGAAATTGCTTTTGGAGGACTTGGGCTCTGTCATCGGCCTCCGGCCACCGATGGAATCATATTGATGCAGTTGGATCTCAGTGCTTGATGCAGTACCCGAAAGTGTATCCGCCTTCTCTTGGAAGAAGTTTCTAATGACACTGGAAACAAAGCTCATTATTGCTGCCTGGTGAGTGTGATGTGGTGCAGGTGACTGGTATCACTGGAACATATAAGTGCTCACCCACAGATGTAACTCATTCAAGGACTGGCTAATTCACTTACACAGTGGGCTTTATATGATAATAACCACCATGCTTCAGTTTAGTGATGGTATTGGCCAGGTAATGAGCGGTGCCTGGTTTCCTCCAGACATGACTCTTGCCATTCAGGCCAAAGAGTTCAATCTTTGTTTTATCAGACCAGAGAATTTTGTTTTTCATGGTCTGAGAGTCCTTCAGGTGCCTTTTGGCAAACTCCAGGTGGTTTGTCATGTGCCTTTTACTGAAGAGTGGCTTTCGTCTGCCCACTCTAAAATACAGGCCTGATTGATGGAGTGCTGCAGGGATGGTTGTTTTTCTGGAAGGTTCTCCTCTCCACAGAGAAATGCTGGAGCTCTGTCAGAGTGACCATCGGTTCTTGGTCACCTCCCTGACTATGGCCCTTCTTCCCCGATCGCTCAGTTTGGCTGGGCGGCCCGCTCTTGGAGGTTCCAAACTTCTTCCATTTACATATGATGGAGGCCACTGTACTGCAGAATTTTTTCTGTACCCTTCCCCAGATCTGTGCCTTGATACAATTCTTTCTCAGAGGTCTACAGATAATTTCTTGGGCTTCATGACTTGGTCTGTGCTCTGACATGCACTGCTAACTGTGGGACCTTATATAGACAGGTGTGTGCCTTTCCAAATCATGTTCAATCAACTGAATATACCACAGGTGGACTCCAATCAAGTTGTAGAAACATTTCAAGGATGATTAGTGGAAACAGGATGCACCTGAGCTCAATTTTGAGTGTCAAGGCTGTGAATACTTATGTACATGAGATTTTTTTCATTTTTACTTTTTAATAAATTAGCAAATATTTCAAACACATGTTTTTCACGTTGTCATTATGGGGTATTGTTAGTAGAATTTTGAGGAAAATAATTAATTTAATCCATTTTGGAATAAGGCTGTAACATAGCAAAATGTGGAAAAATTGAAGCAATGTGAATGCTTTCCGGATGCACTGTACACATACTGGAGCCAATTTAGACAAGAGCCGACTAATCTACTGATATGTCTTTGGAGTATGGGAGAAATTTGGAGTACCCAGAGTAAACCCACTCAAGCAAAGGGAGAACATGCAAACTCCATGCATAATTATGGCAAAAACTATGTTGCAACCGGAGTCCAAGTTCTCCTCCGAGTGGGCACTGCCATCTTGCTGTCACATAGCATAGAGATGATGACTCCAGTGAATAGTTCCAAGTACACTAGCTGAATCAAAAAATATTTCTTGACTTTGAAAGAAATACAAACTATACTGAAGCGTGTTTTATATAGCTGTACTGTTTTTTTATTTTTAATAAATTATTGTAATAGTAATTCGTGGCACATTTTCTTAAATGAGTCACGTATTTGCTATCTGCCTCTTGTATGAATCTGAATATATTCAATGTTTAATTCTGGGACTCCTCCTTTGGTAGTCTCAAACTGAATATTAAAGATTTGCTACACCAAGTTTATGAAAAAAGCGATCACTGCAAAAAATGAATGTCATGACGTGCTGTAAGAAATGTTCACCATTTTTAAACAAACATTTTTATCACAGCTTTTCCTTTCCCTATCTGTTCTATATTACATACATATTAAAGAAATAGTGGATTTCGAGGCTTGACAAACAGGTTTTATAATTGTCCTAGTATAAGAAATCCAAGATTGGAATTGCAATATTCAACATGGCAGGTTGGGAGGTGATGACACCGTCATTTAAATGTGGTGATGTCCCTCGCGCTATAAAGAGTAAAGGAATGTGTCTAGATCTAAATAAAGATATAAAGTGAGTAGATAGACAAAGTAAATGAAGATATGTAAAATAATATGTGTGAATGTAAAGTGATGATGTCTCTCAGGACTGCAGCAAAGTCAAAAGTGTTCACACTACACTCAACAGACTAAAGACGGTAAAGGGACTTCGCGCTTCAAATCTATCACATGAATAGGTGACGGTAATTGTGACCTATAAAAAGTGCAGCTATAGTGACTATAAACATAAACATCAACTGTGAGTAAACACAACGGTGAATAAACACACACAAAAGTCAACAAAATAATCCGAATGTGCTAATGACACAGATGCTCTTCATAGGTGAAAAGTTCATAATGTTCTCTTCTTAAATCAAAGTTCAAAATAATATGTGACTGTAGCTGGGATCCAGTATGTGGGACAATACAAATAATCTTTTAATGGGGGGTCCGGTGAATCCGGGCTCTCTAACCTCTCACCTTAAAAAAGCGAATATAGGCATCAGATGTCTGCTTAAGAAGGTCCTGTGTGATGCAGTACATTTAGTGATCCGGGTGATGTGCCTCTAGTGGTTAGATAATCCTCCCGGCGTACACATGCCTATACAAATAGAGAGGAGGAGAGAGGAGGGAAGGAGGGGTTGCCCACCTTGGGCTCCACCAATCCGGTGGGATAGGGGATGAGGGAAGAGAGAGAAGCCTCCAATGGTGTAGTATATTGACCAAAGTAATATTTATTAAAAAATAAGAGTGGTCTCTTACATTAAAAACATCTTAAAAACAGCATATAAGCATGAGAAAATCTGGAGCGGCGTCCGAGGCGCCTCCTTACTAACTTCCGGTTACGTCTTGCTCTCTGCCACGCCCTACGTGTTATGTCACCGCTCGTGACTTCATCTGGGGACACCGGGTTGACCACGCCCCCTAAAACGTCACAGTCCCAGCATGCCCAGGGAATGTGACATCATAAGGGGGCGGGGTCTCCGCCTATATAAGTCACAACGGAGACCTCAGAGAGCAGTCAAGCCGGAGAGAGCGTCGTGTCAACATCTGGAGAAGAGAAGACAAGACAAGACAAGAAGCCCAGAAGTCCGGACCTTCGCTGGCAAGAGAGCTACCTGAAGACAGTGGAGGAGCCGGCCGAAGAACTGGAACACCGGGAGGAGAGAGCGGAGAAGAACCAACCGGACGCCGGGAGAAGATGAACCGGAGGAACCCCCGAAGCCGGAAGAAGACCCCCGAAGCCGGAGGAAGATCCCCCCCGGAGCTGTTTAATAAATTATTTTAAAAACCTGTGT
This sequence comes from Lithobates septentrionalis, assembly GCA_037952835.1. Classification (NCBI taxonomy): domain Eukaryota; kingdom Metazoa; phylum Chordata; class Amphibia; order Anura; family Ranidae; genus Lithobates; species Lithobates septentrionalis. Next base: position 238,099 of record JBBDGP010000653.1, on the reverse strand, counting down.
AGTGTGTTTTATTATTGACACTTTTTCCCTAGGTGAATGGGTAGGGGTACCATGTACCCCATACTCATTCACATAGGGTGGGGGGCGGGACGGGATCTGGGGGCCCTCTTATTATAGGGGGCTCCCGGATTCCGATAAGCCCCCCGCCCGCAGACCCCGACAACCAACAGCCAGGGTTGTCGGGAAGAGGCCCTTGTCCTCATCAACATGGGGACAAGGTGCTTTGTGGTGGGGGGGCCCCGCAGGGCGCCCCCTCCCCCAAAGCACCCCCCCCATGTTGAGGGCAAGCGGCCTGGTACGGTTCAGGAGGGGGGGCGCTCGCTCGTCCCCACCCCCTTTCCTGACCGGCCGGGCTGCGTGCTCGGATCGGGGTCTGGTATGGATTTTGGGGGGACCCCCACGCCGGTTTTTCAACGTAGGGGGTTCCCCTTACAGTTCCATAGCAGACCTAAGAGCCTGGGATGCCTGCGACGGGGCTCACAAGGTTTCAATCTCGCTGATAGAAGCGCCGAGATTGACTTCCTTTTCTAGTCCCGTTGTACCCGAGTCACGTTCAAAATGAACGGAGTTGTCCGTGTGTGGGAAAGTCCGTTCATTCTGAAAGTCCGGCGGAAGTCCGTCGGGAAGACCGGATTCCGGAAAGTTCGGTCGTGTGTAGGCAAGTCCGTCCGTTCAGAAAGTCCAGCGGTAGTCCGCCGGAAGTCTGGTGGCAAGTACGTCGGACCTAGTTTCCCAGAAAGTCCGACCGTGTGTACGCGGCATTACAGTTCGTTTTTCTTTAGAAAGCAGTAGAAAAGCCTGTCCCTTGCCAGTATGCTGTAGAGAAGGACCCCTGCTCTATGTGTGAAAGTAGTAGTCTTTCTGCAGAAGCCCAGCCCTATTGACTCAGAGCTCTGCAATTAGCAAACCTCATGCTCATCACCAATTGCTCCTACTCAACAGGGGATGTGTCAGACCTCTGCAGACCAAAGGTCCTTCTCGCAGCATGCATGAAAATTAAAAAAAAAATTCATGTTGATTACAGAGCTCAATAACCCAAGTTAAAATTGACTACTCATATTAACATAAAACTTGTGGTAAATGTTTTGTAATGATGATTGATGATTTTAATTCATTTGTTTTAAAAAGGTTAGTAATAATTTTACTTTAGTGACATAGAAGATAGCAACCAACGGACACCAAGCAAACTCCACATTAGGCTGCTGCCCAGTTTAATTGGATGACCAGGAGCACGCCTCCATGTGCCTTAGTATCGATTTTAGGACCTGCCATATTAACCGTGGTCATCCTATGTCTTACAAGGACTCAAAAACAGCTCAAAACATTTCCAGTTCACTGCACATTACTCTGAACATCTAGCAATTCCAATCGTGTCAACACAAAAATTGAAGGTCATTTTTTTACCCTCTTTAGATCCATATTTTCAGGTTGAAGAGGAAACTATTAGAGCAAACAATTTGATTCAATAAACCTTTTTTAGAGCATGCAAAAAAAAAAATGGATGGATTCATTGGAAGAGATCACACACAAATATGTTTAATAATTCTGTTTGAAACACAAAAAAAGTGGCGGAAGTATAGGGGTCGCTGAGATCACCATGGCGACTGAGCCCCATGCTGCAAGAGGCCCTTGAGGGCCCCCTGTATGCCTCGATAGGAGGAGCGACAAGGGCGGCCGACCCTGAACTCCCCGATCTTCAGCCGAACGGCACTGCAGGGAGCTGGTCACACTGATTTGACCTAAAGTGAAAGCACAGTGTGTGCTGTGCTCTTTGTCTCCCCCTACAGCGCAGTACCCAGCAAGAAGAGGTATGTACAGTGGGGACGGAAAGTATTCAGACCCCCTTACATTTTTCACTCTTTGTTATATTGCAGCCATTTGCCCTAGGCAGCAGTGCGCCCTAGGCGGCTGCCTAGTTTGCCTAGTGGTAGCACCGGCCCTGCACACACCTGTCTATATAAGACCTTACAGCTCACAGTGCATGTCAGAGCAAATGAGAATCGTGAGGTCAAAGGAACTGCCTGAAGAGCTCAGAGGCAGAATTGTGGCAAGGCACAGATTTGGCCAAGGTTGCAGAAAAATTTCTGCTGCACTTAAGGTTCCTAAGAGCACAGTAGCCTCCATAATCCTTAAATGGAAGACGTTTGGGACGACAGAACCCTTCCTAGAGCTGGCCGTCTGATCAAACTGAGCTATTGGGGGAGAAGAGCCTTGGTGAGAGAGGTAAAGAAGAACCCAAAGATCGCTGTGGCTGAGCTCCAGAGATGCAGTCGGGAGATGGGAGAAAGTTGTAGAAAGTCAACCATCACTGCAGCCCTCCACCAGTCGGGGCTTTATTGCAGAGTGGTCCGACTGAAGCCTCTCCTCAGTGCAAGACACACGAAAGCCCGCATGGAGTTTACTAAAAAACACCTGAAGGACTCCAAGATGGTGAGAAATAAGATTCTCTGGTCTGATGAGACCAAGATAGAACTTTTTAGCCTTAATTCTAAGTGGTATATGTGGAGAAAACCAGGCACTGCTCATCACCTGTCCAATACAGTCCCAACAGTGAAGCATGGTGGTGGCAGCATCATGCTGTGGGGGTGTTTTTCAGCTGCAGGGGCAGGACGACTGGTTGCAATCGAGGGAAAGATGAATGCGGCAAAGTGCAGGGATATCTTGGACGAAAACCTTCTCCAGAGTGCTCAGGACCTCAGACTGGGCTGAAGGTTTACCTTTCAACTGGACAATGACCCTAAGCACACAGCTAAAATAACGAAGGAGTGGCTTCACAACAACTCCGTGACTGTTCTTGAATGGCCCAGCCAGAGCCCTGACTTAAACCCAATTGGGCATCTCTGGAGAGACCTAAAAATGGCTGTCCACCAACGTTTACCATCCAACCTGACAGAACTGGAGAGGATCTGCAAGGAGGAATGGCAGAGGATCCCCAAATCCAGGTGTGAAAAACTTGTTGCATCTTTCCCAAAAAGACTCATGGCTGTATTAGATCAAAAGGGTGCTTCTACTAAATACTGAGCAAAAGGTCTGAATACTTAGGACCATGTGATATTTCAGTTTTTCTTTTTTAATAAATCTGCAAAAAGGTCAACAATTCTGTGTTTTTCTGTCAATATGGGGTGCTGGGTGTACATTAATGAGGAAAAAAATGAACTTAAATGATTTTAGCAAATGGCTGCAATATAACAAAGAGTGAAAAATTTAAGGGGGTCTGAATACTTTCGGTCCCCACTGTATGTGACCACTGTAAGGTTGCAAAAAAATCACTAATTGACCTTTAACTAGTGAGCTAGTGAGATTTTCTTGTGTTTTGGGATAGTGAGGGAGCAACACCATCAAATGGCTCTCTCACATGACTGAGAAATGTGTCACCAGCATCAGAATCACTTGTCTGAGATGGCTTTGCAGGAAGGTGTTAACGTATTAACTAGCTAAGTGCCCTTCCTTTAACAAGATGTGACCTGTTTTTCTGCTCCTCAACCCATATATAAGTTGGGTGGAGCCTATGAGAAGGGAGAAGTGTTTACCTTGAAGAGTAAAAATGTAGCTAGCAGAGACATAAATGAAACATGTTTGTTTCCTCCACATTCTCTAGCTATGGGCCTTGAGATTCCAGATCTCCAGCACTGACCTAAAGAGAACACAGACTTACCACTGCACCAGAAGATATGGGTATACTGGATTGAAATCTGGAATGCTCTATTCAACTTGCCGATGTTTGGAGATTGTACTATTTTCCACCAAGTAAAAGAAGATCGACTTTGCTTCTGGCTGGAGTGATGTTTTTCAAGAGGATGCCTGATACCTGAGTGGAAGTGTGTAAGGTGCGCCAGTACACAGTAAGGCAACAGACAGCTGGGTAGGTGCAAATCATGGTACAATATACAAGTGCTGGTGGACAGTGTCCTGAAAAAAGGTACACAGTGTAAACCTGGTCAAGTCAGAAGAAGTGGTGGTCAACGGAGGAAGTCATCCTCCTGGCAGTAAAAGTAGTTCTCTCTACAGAACAGGCACCAGGTGACTTAGGCCCCTCTGTGACATAGTCCCTAGGGGTTCAACTAAACTGTCAGAGCCTTGACATGGAACATGGAGAAATGCAGGGCCCTGCAATGTTAGTACTCCTGGCCACCTATGGGTTGGCGCTACAATGGATGAGGGAGATGGTGTATCGGAGGGTTTCTAGCCCACCATCTGTACAAATGTTTAGCATAGAGCTAAACCTTGCAAACTGTGTGGGCTGTAGGGTGGTTATAGGGGGAAGCAGTAGGCTCCTGGATAGTCCGTGCTGGGGTAGGCCCTGTAGTGGAACAGCAACTGCTTGGAAAGACAGGCGACCTGTCTACAGCCTCAAAGTAATACTAAAGGCAAAACTTTTTTTTTTAGCTTTGTATAAAGTGGAGAGGGATTAGAGCAGAACACCTGTAAGGTCTTTTATTGCTGTCTGTGTTCCCATTAGGGAGATTTACCCTCTCTATTTGTAATGTTTACTATTATCCCCAGAAGTGAAGTGAAAGAAAATCCCAAATTTTTGGTTGACTCCAGAACGTCAGTAGAGGGAAATTTTTCCAATGGGGGCAAAAGTTTTGGTGACCACCAGAGATTCCCTCAATTTGCAGCAATGTCCACTTATTTATTTAACAATTTGGTGCAAAAAGCAAGTGACAGGTTCAGTAACCTTTAGCGAACTATTGTGTTTGTAATTTCTGACTGGTTGCTGGTTTAATTGACACCACACATCATCACAATGTTTTTTGTTTTTTTTTTGCCCCACTGGATAATTGATGATGATAACTAAACAGTCAAAATGTTTGAGGGCTCAATTACTCCCATTTAATTTTTCATACCAAAAATGAATGACATTTATATTTGCTGTTTTATCCTTGGAATGTTTGCTGATAAGTACACCAGCTAGTAATTACACCCCCTCCTTTTCAATATATTCTGACCCTGTGGGTGTCTTCTGGTCAATTTTATAAGATTTATTTGATCCATGGTTTAATTTGTTTCATATTATGAATTATAGCTCATGTCATGTGCTCAGTGACTCTTGCAGATTTATGTGATGAGTTCTGCTGGGCATTAACTAACAGCACATGGCACTTATAAGTAAGTGGTGGCAGCTCACAGCTTGTCAACTGGAAAAGTGAAAATAAGGTGCTGTTGTTTCTGCAGAGTTTGTGAACTGTTTGTATCAGTTATTAAAGTTTCATATGAATTTACTTCTAATTAATAGTTTTTTACATTTTATAAATGGGCTCCCTGCTTTGTTAAATAAAACAGCAAAGGAAGAAGATGAAAAAGTTTAACATTTAAAGTGAAAAAAATCACGTCAAGCTAAGTGACAGTGATGTAGAGCAGATTTAAAGTGTTACTAAACCCAGGACCCTGCATTCACTATATCTGGTCTCCCACAGTACACAGAACATGGAAATGCAATTGTTTTAGTAAATATAAACCACTAAATATCTGCAGGGCTCCTGACCCTCTGTCTGGACATGTCTAGACAGTGCTGATTGGCCCAGTGCTGATCACAGGCACTCTCCCAAGAAAAAAAGAAAAAACCTCTCTAGCAATACACACCAAACTGAACATGTGCAGCCTGTCTCCAGACACTGTGTCTTATCCAGAATTGTCCAGGGGGACAGTGCAGGGAGGGGAGGATCTGTGCGTACAGGATCAAGCAGCCTTTTTACACAATGCAGAGGATTAACCCCTTAGGTTCAACAGTGAGTATAACAAGCATGCTTTACTGCATATACAGACTGATTTTACTGTTGTGGGTTTAGTAACACTTTAAACAATGTAGAAATGTTTGTAAAGTGAAAATGTACTTAAAGCGAAGCAATACCTTGTATTACTTCTGGGGGGTCAGGGACTGTAGTGGGGGGTGTCAGGGAATGTAGAGGGGGGTCAGGGGCTGTAGTGGCAGGATCAGGGAGTGAAGTTTACAGTACTGCACAGTAATCCACTTAAAGCGGGGCGCCGCCGAAAAAAATTTTTTTAAAAGTCAGCAGCTACAAATACTGCAGCTGCTGACTTTTAAAACATGGACACTTACCTGTCCAGGGCGCCCGCGATGTCAGCACCCGAGGCCGAAGCGTCTCTCCGTCCTCGGGTGCTGCCGCCTCCATCTTCGGTAAGGGAATCAGGAAGTTAAGCCGTGCGGCTTCACTTCCCGGTTCCCTACTGCGCATGCGCGAGTCGCGCCGCGCAATAAGGATGCTCCCTGCTGCCTCTGGGACCCGTGTGTTTCCCAGCAGGCAGCGGGGAGGGAGCAGGAAGTGGCGTAAATAACCGCAGATTCTGCGGCTATCTATGCCGGAAGTGGGTACAGATACCTGTAATATACAGGTATCTGTACCCCCCTCCCCCCTGAAAGGTGCCAACTGTGTCACCGGAGGGGGGGAGGAATCTGATGAGTGGAAGTTCCACTTTTGGGTGGAACTCCACTTTAAGTTTAGGCAGCAACACTGGGCTGGCTGGTGGGCAACTCTGGGCTGGCTGGTGGGGATTGCTGCCATGCAGGCATGGCTGGTGGGTACCTTGCCTCTTAACTTTACATAGGTTGGACTTGATGGACTTGTGTCTTTTTTCAACCTCACCTACTATGTAACTATGTAACTTGCGGCCTCTTCAGTGGCGACAACTCCAGGTGGCAGCTCTGCCTCTTCCAGGCAATATTGTGACTGCATGGCATGGGAATGTCTGTACTTGTGAGCCACTTTACGTACACGTACATACACACTTGAAAGAGAAGTATGGCAATGTTTTTTTTTTCCAAGAATCATACTTACCTAGGTGGATGCAGCATCAGTCCAATGCTGTATCTGTCACCCTCTGGCTCTAAGATTCAAAACCGAACGATCAAAGACTGCCAAACGCTTGGTTCTCAGAGCTCTGTGAGCGGAGAGCTGGTGACCGTCAGTCACTGGCTCTCTGCTATGCCCCCTGCACTCACTGGAGCACTGGGCTGTGGAGAGGGCGGGAGCGCTCTCGCTCAGAGGCTGAGCTGGGTGCCAGTCCAGACATGTGGGTGGATCCCGACCATATGGTCGTAATCCTTTCCGAGCCTGGACCGACTCTGTGATGTCAGCCTGCTATCTGCTGAAAACCCAGACAGACAAACAGACCTGCACTCCTGTGATCCACCAGAGAAGCACAGCCAAATGAGATTTGGCTGTACTCCTTTAAGACTAATGCCCCGTAGACACGGTCGTACTTTGTTCGGACATTCCGACAACAAAATCCTTGGATTTTTTCCGACGGATGTTGGCTCAAACTTGTCTTGCATACACACGGTCACACAAAGTTGTCGGAAAATCCGATCGTTCTAAACGCGGTGAAGTAAAACACGTACGTCGGGACTATAAATGGGGCAGTGGCCAATAGCTTTCATCTCTTTATTTATTCTGGGCATGCGTAGCACTTTGTCCGTCGGATTTGTGTACACGCGATCGGAATTTCCGACAACGGATTTTGTTGTTGGAAAATTTTATATCCTGCTCTCAAACTTTGTGTGTCGGAAAATCCGATGGAAAATGTCCGATGGAGCCCACACACGGTCGGAATTTCCGACAACACGCTCCGATGGGACATTTTCCATCGGAAAATCCGACCGTGTGTACGGGGCATAAGATTGCTGTATATAGGCTATGTATATTGTTAAAGTTTATGAGTTAATGAAAGATCAAGGTAAATTAAGATATAAACTTCAATAAAGGGCTGTTGCCAAAGCTTTTCCACTTTCCTATGTCTGGTGTTTTATTATTTATTTCTTGTTTATATTGTGCATTTTGGGGTGGGATGATAGTGGGCATATACAATCCCATGGTGATGTTCTATCATGACGGTATGTTATCTAAACTAGATATTAGGGATAGGGAAATACAGTAGGTGCAGGTCTGATTTGTGTGGAGTTCTTAGATTTATGTTTAACCACTTCAGCCCCAGAAGGTTTTACCCCTTCATGACCCAGCCATTTTTGTGATACGGCACTGCGTTACTTTAAGTGACTATTGCGTGGTCGTGCGAAGATGTACATAAATAAAATGTCCTTTTTTCCCCACAAATAGAGCTTTCTTTTGGTGGTATTTGATCACCTCCTGCGGTTTTTATTTTTTGCGATATAAACAAAAAAAAAGAGCGATAATTTACTTTTTGCTATAATACATATCTAGTAAAAAAAAATGAAAAAATCTAATTTATTCATCAATTTAGGCCAATAAGTATTCAGCAACATATTTTTGGTAAAAAAATCCCAATAAGTATATATTGATTGGTTTACGCAAAAGAGGCTACTGCACGGAGCGACGTACAGGTACGTGACTTCATGCAGTCGGGTCGCCTTGCCGCAGTTAATGTGTGGAAGGCAGTCTGGAAGAAGTTAAAATTTGTGACACCTGAAACTAACAGTGAATCCCATTAAAGTCTATGGGGGGGCAATCTTGAAACTTCATTCTGTCCATTTTCAAGACTAATGGGCAAAATATTGTTAACCTCCTGGTGCCGAGAGTATGCAAATATGTGGCCTCTCAGCGGACAGGCCTTGATGCGGAGAGGCCACATATTAGCGTTCCTAAATATAGGGCGCATGCTCTCGGCACAGTTACTGGTGCCTAACGGAAAGCTTTCCGATCATGTGACTGCTGTGACAGGCAATCATGGCGATTACATGATCATAAACCCATCCTGCCTCCCGGCATCAGAAACCCCTTAAAGGGCTGGGAGGCACCGGCTTTAGGGGTTAAATAAAATGGGCATGCGAGTCTGGGCACTGCCATAAGGAACATTTAATAAAGCAGAAAAACAATTTTTTTTAAAGACTGTATGGCAGGGAAAAGGTCCTTTTAATGTGGCTTGGAGGGTGACATGGAAAAAACACAAGTCAATAAAATTACTTGCTTGACAGATGCCCTTAAAGTGGAGGGCCACCCTGGACAAAAAAAATTCCACCAAAAATCCTAAAAAAAAAAAAAAAAAAAAACATTTGTAAAAAAAAAAAAATTTTTTACTTACCTAAACCCTTGTTTGTATTCAGTCTTCCTAATATGCCTCTTCCTATTCCGCGGCGTGTTCTTCTCCTCGGTGAGCGGCCCCGTTGTCTTCTGGGAACTGTGTGTGTTCCCAAAACACCACGGGGCTATTCACAGATCATCGTGCCGCTCGCGCATGCGCAGTAGGAAACTGTTTCCCTTACCTAGGATGGAAGTGCCGGGACCGAGAGCCAAAGGACGGGTCGGCCTCGGGCGGCCGACATCGCGGGCACCCAGGACAGGTAAGTCTACTTATTTAAAGTCAGCAGCTACAGTGTTTGTAGCTGCAGACTTTACTTTTTTTTTTTTTAGCTGGTCGGAATCACGCTTTAAGTTGTATGTGGTGTTACAGAACACACCTATTTTGGATGTATAATTTTTTAATTTAGCTGGGCTTAAATACAGCAGCAGTACCCCAATCTGATTTATTTCAACCCAAAAAAAAAAATTGTTTTATGTAGTTTGGCTGCTACACCTTTTTTTTATCAAGTGAATATAGGCCTGAATTAACCCAAGGAAGTAGCAGCCATAACAGATCTAAAAGCTAAATAAAAGTTTATTCTAAAAAAAATCAAAGCTAAAGCCTTCAACTTTGTACATATTGGATAGTGGCAAAGCAATTTGTAAGTATAGTGTGTGAGCTTCTTTTATGACAATACTGCATTGTACATTGTATTGCCTTATAAGCTTAATAAAATGTCAAAGCAATGAACAAAACACTTCAAAAACCCACAACACACATTCCCTGAACCCCCCCCCCCTTACACTATTATCCAGAATCATTCCCAAAATATTCCAAATATAGACTTCAGGTGTGTTTTTGGTAGAAATGTCAGTAAAAGGAAAGAGACAAGCCAGGTTTTATCTTGTAATGAACATTAGAGTGTATTATCTGAGTGACATAGCAACACGTTTTTGGCTAGACGGTATCTTGGTCAGGCTGCAATATAAGAGGGAGAGGGAAGCAGGATTTATCTTGAAATAAAAATTAGAGTGTACTATTTGAGAGACAATAGCTTCAAATTGTGTACAGTGACTGGACAGTATGTAAGTTGCTAGGTAAAACGCAAAATAAGATGGAAAGATAATAGAGATTTTATCTTGAAATAGGAATTAGAGTGTGTTAATTGAGAGACAATAGCCACAAATGTATTACAGTGGCTGTACAGTGAAGCTCCAGGTAGCAGTAGGCATCGTCTGCCATCTGGCGCTTCAAAAGAAATCTACACTATAAGCACCCCCAAGTCCAGGAATTTGAGCCCCTTTGTCCAACCTCTTTGCACTGAAACCCATCCCAGATAATTTAGTGGACATTTCCTGACCTGCATTGCCCCAGAGAGGCAGATTCACAGCTGCAATTGATTTTTTGTTTGTTTTTACTTGTTATTTTTTCTATATTTTTATTATTATTTTTATTATTGTCATATATATATCTATATTTTTTATTTTTCTATTATTTTTGGTATTGAATTGGTGGTTTGGCTGTACACAGCAAAAGCCAGCTGACCTGGTTTCAAAGTCCAAGCAATGCACTGTGGTTATAAAAAAGTCAGTCTGATGGTTTTCCTTTATTCAGTAAGTGAAAGTGTGGGATTTTCACTTGCACACAATCTCCTGGAAAGGCAGCTAAAGGGGGAAGAGGAAGATGCCTCAAGGAAATACAGTATGGTGCCTGTGTCTATGTGAAATGAAGAAAATCAGGAAAGCGTTTTGCTGGAGTTGGAGCTCCTTGGGGATTGTGTTTATTTTTCAGCTGGTCATTTTTGGAAACCACCACAGTTTGGCTGAAACTTATATCTAAAGCCAATACTTTTTTTTTAGCATTCAAACCACTTTCAGTTTTTTGCTTACTGTTTCTGCGTTCCCCATCACTTTGTGTGACATTGACAATGGTTACCAGGATAAATAGAGGGGGTAGTCTCAACAGGCAGCAAGAAACACTGTACAGTGGTTGTAACCCTTCCCTGCTCTAGCCAGCACATAAAAAGTAACGTTGCTCTTATATATATTCTTAAAAGAATTGTTTTGTAAGGTAATCACTGTCGCTGGTGGTGTTGAAGGGAGCGAGGGTTTGTCCATATATCAGTAAAAGTAGTAACATGAATGATGGCTTAGACATTTAATTAGAGAGAAGTAAATATCTTCCTTCGCAGGAAAGCTCACCTCAACAGAAAAGTGAAACTTCACACAAATATTTTTTTTAATTAGAGTTGGAAAAAAGAAAGAATTTCTGACAAGGTTGTATTCTTATGCCGCGTACACACGAGCGGAATTTCCGACAGAAAGAGTCCGATGGGAGCATTTCATTGTATATTCCAACCGTGTGTATGCCCCATCGGACTTTTTCCATCGAAAATTCAGACGGACTTAGAGAACATGTTCTATATTTTTCCAACGGAACAATATAGAGGGGGAAGTGCTAAGGAGGCCGATCCAGGACTGGAGCATCCCAATAAGTACGCTCCATTGAGTGACATTGGTGAAACCAGTCAGGGACCAGCACTGCTGGAGCTGAGGGACTCTCCTAGCTGCTGGGGGAAGAACTCCTCCAGTGAGAGTGGGGGGGCAGCGAAGGGAAAGGAAAGACAGATTCCGGTGGTAGGGGACTCAATTCTTAGATGGACAGAGAGGGCAATCTGTAACCAAGACCTGAAGCCCTGAACAGTATGTTGTCTACCGGGCGCTCGGGTTCGGCACATCACGGATCTTGTGGACAGATTAATGAGAGGGGCTGGGGAAGACTCAGCTGTCATGGTGCACGTTGGCACCAATGACAAAGTCAGAGGCAGATGGAGTGTCCTAAAGAATGATTTCAGGGACTTAGGAGCTAAATTGAGGAAAAGGACCTCCAAGGTAGTATTCTCAGGAATACTACCGGTACATCGAGCCACACCAGGAAGGCAGAGGGAGATTAGGAAAGTAAACAAGTGGCTAAAGAGCTGGTGTAGTAAGGAGGGGTTTGGGTTCCTGGAGGACTGGGCCGAGTTCTCAGTCGATAACCGGTACTATAGAAGGGACGGACTGCACCTAAATGAGGAGGATGCAGATCTGCTGGGAATGAAGATGGCCAAAAAGTAAGAGGGGTTTTTAAACTAGGCGATGGGGGGGAGGGTCCAGAGGTAGAGATAGTCAGCGCGGAAGATATTCCAGAGGGTAGTATTGGGGGCATTAGTGGTAGGTTGACCAAAGCACAAAAACACAAGGTAAGTATAGTAGCAAGTCCTAGTTGCAATCTCGAAACACCCAATACAAGGACAATATGGCGGACAAGATGGGTGAACTAGAGATACTGTTGTACGAGGAGGATTTGGATTTTGTGGGAATTTCAGAGGCCTGGTTCAACAGCTCTCATGATTGGCTGGCAAACATTCAAGGGTATACCCTTTACCGCAGGGATAGAGAGGGTAAAAAAGGGGGAGGGGTATGCCTATATATCAAGAATAATGTACAAGTGAATGTGAGAGATAACATCACTGAGGGAGCTAGGGAGGAGGTGGAATCCTTATGGGTAGAGCTCCAAAGGGATGAAGCTAAGGGGAATATAATACTGGGAGTATGCTATAGGCCCCCTAACCTGAGGGAGGAAGTGGAGACAGATCTCCTATCACAATTTGGATTAGCAGCAAGGATGGGAAGTGTTATCATAATGGGGGATTTTAATTATCCAGACATAGACTGGGCGGAGGGAACCACACATTCATTTAAGGCTCGCCAGTTCCTTAATGTCTTGCAGGACAATTTTATGGGTCAGATGGTAGACGCACCAACTAGAAATAAAACATTACCGGATCTACTGATTACCAACAATACAGACCTGATGTGGAAATACGGGGTAATTTAGGTAACAGCGATCACAGGTCAATTAGTTTCAGTATAAATCACACAAATAGGAAACATAAAGGGAATACAAAGACACTGAATTTCAAAAGAGCCAACTTCCCTAAACTACAAACCTTGCTAAAAGGCATAAATTGGGATAAAATATTAGGAACAAAGAATACGGAGGAGAGATGGGTTTGCTTTAAGAATATATTAAAAAAGGGCATTAGCCAATGTATCCCATTGAGTAATACATTTAAAAGGGCTAACAAAAGTCCTGGATGGCTTAACTCCAATGTAAAAATGCATATAAAAGCAAAGGAGAAGGCCTTTAAAAAATACAAGGTTGAGGGATCATCATCAGCATTCAGACTTTATAAAGAATGCAACAAGAAATGTAAGGGTGCAATTAGGACGGCTAAGATGAAACATGAAAGACACATAGCGGAGGAGAGCAAAAAAAATCCCAAGAAATTCTTTAAGTATGTAAACAGTAAAAAAGGGAGGACTGACCATATTGGCCCCATAAAGTATGAGGAAGGACATCTGGTTAGAAAGGATGGGGAGATGGCGAAAGTATTGAATTTATTCTTCTCCTCAGTCTTCACAAGTGAATCGGGGGGCTTCAGTAACCAAAACTGCAGTGTTTATCCTCATGACACAACACAGGAAGCACCTCCATGGTTAACAGAGGACAGAATTAAAATTAGACTTGAGAAACTTAACATTAATAAATCACAGGGACCTGATGGCTTGCATCCGAGGGTACTTAGGGAACTCAGTCAAGTGATTGCCAGACCGTTGTTCCTAATTTTTACAGACTGTCTACTGACCGGAATGGTACCAGCTGATTGGAAAAAAGGCAATGCAGCACCAATATTTAAAAAGGGCCCAAAATACATCCCTGGGAATTACAGACCAGTTAGCCTAACATCAATAGTATGTAAACTCTTGGAGGGGATGATAAGGGACTATATACAAGATTTTAGTAATGAGAACGGTATCATTAGCAGTAATCAGCATGGATTCATGAAGAATCGTTCTTGCCAAACCAATCTACTAACCTTCTATGAGGAGGTGAGTTGCCATCTAGATAAAGGAAGGCCCGTAGATGTGGTGTATCTGGATTTTGCAAAAGCATTTGACACAGTTCCCCATAAACGTTTACTGTACAAAATAAGGTCCGTTGGCATGGACCATAGGGTGAGTACATGGATTGAAACCTGGCTACAAGGGCGAGTTCAGAGGGTGGTGATAAATAGGGAGTACTCGGAATGGTCGGGGGTGGGTAGTGGGGTTCCCCAGGGTTCTGTGCCGGGACCAATCCTATTTAATTTGTTTATAAACGACCTGGAGGATGGGATAAACAGTTCAATCTCTGTATTTGCAGACGATACTAAGCTAAGCAGGGCAATAACTTCTCCGCAGGATGTGGAAACCTTGCAAAAAGATCTGAACAAATTAATGGGGTGGGCGACTACATGGCAAATGAGGTTCAATGTAGAAAAATGTAAAATAATGCATTTGGGTGGCAAAAATATGAATGCAATCTATACACTGGGGGGAGAACCTCTGGGGGAATCTAGGATGGAAAAGGACCTGGGGGTCCTAGTAGATGATAGGCTCAGCAATGGCATGCAATGCCAATCTGCTGCTAACAAAGCAAACAGAATATTGGCATGCATTAAAAAGGGGATCAACTCAAGAGATAAAACGATAATTCTCCCACTCTACAAGACTCTGGTCCGGCTGCACCTAGAGTATGCTGTCCAGTTCTGGGCACCAGTCCTCAGGAAGGATGTACTGGAAATAGAGCGAGTACAAAGAAGGGCAACAAAGCTAATAAAGGGTCTGGAGGATCTTAGTTATGAGGAAAGGTTGTGAGCACTGAACTTATTCTCTCTGGAGAAGAGACGCTTGAGAGGGGATATGATTTCAATATACAAATACCGTACTGGTGACCCTACAATAGAAATAAAGCTTTATCGCAGAAGAGAGTTTAACAAGACTCGTGGCCACTCATTAAAATTAGAAGAAAAAGGTTTAACCTTAAACTACGTAGAGGGTTCTTTACTGTAAGAGCGGCAAGGATGTGGAATTCCCTTCCACAGGCGGTGGTCTCAGCGGGGAGCATCGATAGTTTCAAGAAACTATTAGATAAGCACCTAAATGAACGCAACATACAGGGATATACAATGTAATACTGACACATAATCACACATAGGTTGGACTTGATGTCTTTTTTCAACCTCGTCTACTATGTAACTATATGTAACAAATTACTATCGGAAAAACCGCTCGTCTGTATGCTGTTCCGACGCACCAAAAACAACGCATGCTCTGAAGCAAGTAGGAGACGGAAGCTATTGGCTACTGGCTATTGAACTTCCATTTTCTAGTCCTGTCGTACGTGTTGTACGTCACCGCGTTCTGGACGGTCAGAATTTGGTGTGACCGTGTGTATGCAAGACAGCCTGAGCGGAATTCCATCAGAACTCCATCAGAAAAACCTTCAGAGTTTATTCCGATGGCAAAACCGGTCGTGTTTACAGGGCATTAGGCAAAAAATGGGCAGCGCACCAAAAAGAGAATATTACATATTTACTGGGCTACACTGCATAGTTTTTTTTTTTATTATTCTCTTTATTCAATTTCCATGGCATAAAGTACAAAACAGAGCCAATTTGGCATACCCCGGATCATCTTAAAGTGTGGATAGTGGAGCACTCAGAACAGCTCACAGATAATGAACATTGAAACTGTATCCACCAAAACATCTTCTGAGACTTCTGTCTACCCTGACCCTCCCCCCCTCCCCCCACGATGAGATCCAGGTAAGAGAATATGTCAAGATGACTATTGTTATATTATAGATCAGCGTTTCTCAACCTTTTTTCAGTGAAAGCCCCCTTTAAAAGTAAAGACAATCTTGAGGCACCCTCCAAAATTATGGACAGTCTTGAGGTGCCCCACACATAATTGCAGCAACATCAATACACGTAGGACACTCAACAATAAAGGTGATTTATTCTTCCAAAGCAAATACACTTTTGCAAACTGATACTGACTAGTATTTCAATGTTTCTCTTCTACCTCACTTTTTCTCCATCACTTAGCTAATGAGACCCCAAAGCTGATGGAGAGAGGCAAGAGAGGCTCGAACAAGATGATATGCAGGCAACTGACTTCCTCCTTATCAACTTATGATGTAATTTGTCATTAGGAGGTTGCTAGAAGGTTGTAATAGTGTACAATGAAAACATGTGGCTTGTGTAACTAAAAGGCAGGTTTCATCCACCCACTGGCTTATATATAATTTTGGGGCACTGTTTAGGCATTGGGCATTTTGCCAAGGCACCCCTGAAGAAACCTCAAGGCACCCCAGGGTGCCTGGGCACCCTGGTTGAAAAAGGCTGTTATAGATGGTCTTCCCAGGGTTGAGTGTATATTTACAGGTACTTCCTGGGCCTTTTTACTCATTGGATGAGAATACTCTGCTATGCTTTTCTTGATTTATCTCTTTATTTCGTCTATTTTGGTGGTCCGGGGTGTATCCACGTTACAGGTTGTGACATGTTAAAATCTTGTGTACTGTGTTTTTTTACATTTTGTAGTGTTTGAACATGATCCGGGATATGCCAAATTGGCTCTGTTTTGTACTTTATACCATAGAAATTGAATAAAGAGAATTTAAAAAAAAACAAAAAAACTATGCAGTGTAGCACCATGTTTCTGAGTCTTACAGGTCCCTGTGAGTCCCTAAAACATGGGGCTTTACTGCATCTTAGAAGGACCTGCAGTCATTGACACATGGTATGTATTACATAGTTGCATGTTCACTGCTCACCTCTGCAAAAACAGCCTTTAACCTTAAAGCAATACTCCAGGTTTGCCAACTACCCCTGTCCATGGGGGAACCTCCATCCCCAGTAAAAAAGGGATCTGTATACCTAACTTTTTTCCAATTCTCTTTCTTCTTGGCAGTGATGTCAAAGATCATCTTGTTCCAGTCGGTGGGCAGTCTAAATGCTTCAGAGTGAGACGCCAAGTAGTGATTCAGCACTTCTGTCTATCCTTATGTATTGCAATAGTGGCAGCCATATCGTTGGTAAGAAAATAAACAGACATAATGTGTTATTCGAGTTACACTCCGGGAAGAGTATACATTAAATATCTATATAATGGCTGTTAAAAATGGCACAGTATATTAATATAAGGTGTAAAATATATATATATATATATATATATATATATATATATATATGGATATGTGCAGTGTTTAGGTTCATCCGCACATATTATATAGAATCTCGAAAGTCACCGAGAAGAAGCCCACAGACACAAAGGGTAAGAAGAAGCAGCGAAAGAAGAGGGGATGCGGAGCCGGAACGAGAATCAAAAAGAAAATGAGAGTAATCGGCAAAGGGGTCTTCAATTTGAGTGGCAAAACCCTAACTACAGAAGAAATGACTGTCTTAGATAAAGGCTTGAAACATGCTCCTGTTAAAAATCTCAACAAATTTGATACATATATTGGAATACAAAAATATATACGGAAAATCAACATTAAAATATATGATAAGTAATCCATGTGTACCTGGGACAAAAAAACCCAGAGAAATAAATGAAGTCCAACATAGCACTTTGCGAAACAATTCCATATACAATTCGGTAGTGACAACCAACATATAGAAGTTTTTAAAAAAATTGTTTTACAAGATTTGGATACATTAAAACTTAAACGGGCCTCCGACCCAATACATATCAAGAAAGGAATCCAAACACCCACAAAAAGAAAAAATATAGTAATACGCCCGGCAGATAAAGGCAGTGGAGTCGTGATCCAATCAAAAGAACAATATTTAAAAGAAATAGATTGACAATTACAGGATGAATCCACATATGTGAAATTGTTGGGTAATCCAACAACACAATATAAAAAAGAATGCTACCTCTCCCAAATGGCGTTCTGCATTTGTGGGACATATCCATACCTGCTACTCCACCTTTTCTGATGGCTCTTACCTGGCATCAGCCAAACTTACTGTGCCGCTGCAGATAAACCTTCACCTAGCTTCCCTTTTCTACTATTAGTTTTTTTAAGTCAACATTCTCTATGTTTGATACAAAGACTCTATTTATAAACCATCATTATAAGAAGCAATGATGTTCTACCATCTAAAAGCTTGCTTTATACTGAGCACTTATCAATTATAATTACATTTTTTTATCTAAAACTAATCAAACAAGTTCCTGAAGAAGCATTCAATTGTGAAACATGTAGAGCTAACCAAGTTTGTTGTCTATTATACTACAATGTAGGGATATGTCCTTGATTTAAGGGTTTGTCTCTGGCTTCTATGACCTGTCTGAGAGAGACTTAGCTAGCCTTTGGCACCTTATTTTGCAATGTTTTAACATGTGGTTTTTTTTGTATTATGTGTACAATAAAAATCCATATATCTATTTTTATAATTGGTGCCTACAAAGTCCATTTTCTTTGCTTCTCCATTTAAACATGTTGGAGACAGGTATCCAACAAAATGGCCGACGAAACACTTCCTGTTCTTGCCCATAAATTGACTGCGATTTTAACCAATCCGGATCCCCTGTGGAAGTCACGTGGTGTGACGTAATGCACATGAAGTGACTGGACCACACGAGAACCAGAAGTGATGTAAGAAGCATCTGTAACGCCGTCCAAATTACAGATCTGCTGTTTTTTCACTACTCTGTTGTAAGTTTCCACTTGGCTTTTAAATAAATCAATCAGTTTATACATTCTACACTATGGGAGATTCTTCTTTATCCCCTGTACATATCCGCTGGGAATGAACGTCTGTATGGACTAAGCCGGAGCCACCATCTAATATATAATACCTGGAGAGGGCCATCTATCATCACAACATCTTGTAAAGGTCTCCAGCTACACCCATCTCCACTGCTTTTCACTATCCATATGGAGGTAAGAGTCTAGTGAACATTGAGTGATACACACGAATAGTGACACACTGGCGATTTTATTGAAGAGCATTTATTGAAGCACTGTCTGCACTTTGTTTTATCATAATCTATTTATTTTCACTTCATGAACTATTGCAGCACCACTATTTGTTGTGTCAACAGTGTGATAAAGAGAGATTATACGGATTATTGCTACATTCATCTATATAAATTACATGTGTCTCATTGATATATTGCATATACATAGGAATTGTATTATTGATATTTATATATATATATTTTTTGCACTGAAATCATCTTATGTGCACAGATTCATTATTGTATTTTGCACAGTGCCATGAGCGTTCATTTATATTTGAACACAAGCTCAAATTTGCACCTAGCAATTTTACACAGCATCTTTAGCATTTTTTTGCACAGTCGCATTTTTTAGCAATTTTTGCACAGATTATCGCACAGTGATAAGTCATCTATATTTATAATATTAAGTTGCGCTGATTTATTTTATACCAATTTAATGCACTCATACAATTTAGATCTACCTGCAATTTATCAGAGTACTATATTATACATTCACTTTGATAGCGCATAGGACCTTACTTACAATAAATCACCATGGCACACTTTGCACCAGGGGCGGCCCGAACATTAAGGGCACACGGGCACCGCTTCCCCTTTCCATCACCGCTGCCACCCCTTATTCATGCGTCCGGCCCCTTTCAGGACGCAGGGCGCATGAATTACAGGGTGGTTTTTTCTTTTTTGTTTACAAACTTTTTTATTTGGTACAAAGAAATAGTACAAAAAGCTTATTGACATATGCCATACAATGTACACTCAAAGTAATTTTTACAAAAAGGAATAACAAAATATATTTAGTGGTTCTTGAATGGAGTATATATATTCCTATTATACATTAAACTCTATATGAATATAATACTCTTCAGTGAACTTCAGTATTTGGTAGAATTATTCGGGGTTAAAGAAGAGATTAGCATTGTTAAACCATGCGCCCCATTTCTTTGTGTAGAATTGGTTAGTGTTTTGTAGTGTGTGGAATATTTTTTCCATTAAATTAATATTGTTAATTCTGGTTTTCAAATGTGAAAGAGGAACTGTGGGGGATTTCCAATGGTATGCTATCAACCAGTGTGCAGCAACACATATTGTGTGGATCAATCTCATATTATGTATGGAAAGACCGATGATAGGGGAAAATAGGAGACAGTTATAGATAGTGAGGTTTATATAACTACCGTATTTATCGGCGTATAACACGCGCCGGCGTATAACACGCACCCACAGTTTAGGAGGGAATTTTAAGGAAAAAAACTTTTAGGAGGAAAGTTTAAGGAGAAAAACTTACATTTAAATGCCCATCAATGCAGCCTCATCAGTGTCCATCTGCAGCCTTGTCAGTGTCCATCTGTAGTGTTGTCCCTGATTGCAGCCTTGTCCCCCATTGCAGCCTTGTCCCCCATTGCAGCCTTGTCCCCCATTGCAGCCTTGTCCCCCATTGCAGTCTTGTCCCCATTGTAGCCTTGTCCCCCATTGCAGCCTTGTCCCCCATTGCAGCCTTGTCCCCATTGCAGCCTTGTCCCCATTGCAGCCTTGTCCCCCATTGCAGCCTTGTCCCCATTGCAGCCTTGTCCCCCATTGCAGCCTTGTCCCGATTGCAGCCTTGTCAGTGTTACTCTGTAGCCTGTGTCATTTGCATCATCTTTGAAAATGGCGCCGCCGTTCTCGGCCACCTTCGGCCATTCTCGGCGGCTCTCGGACGCTTTCGGCCATTCTCGGCGGCACCCGGCCGTTCTCGGACGTACTCGGCTTTCGGCGGCTCCCGCGGGACTGAGAGAGGCGCCGAAAGCGCCCGAGAGCCGCCGAGAATTGCCGAAAGCGGCCGAGAGCCGCCGAGAATGGCCGAAGGCGGGCGAGAGCCGCCGAGAATGGCCGAAAGCGGCCGAGAACGGCGGCGCCATTTTCAAAGCCGCCGAGAAGAGCCAGAAGCCGCTGAGAGCGGCTGAAGAGCTCACAATTGGCGGGGGATCGGCGTATAACACGCACCCACGATTTTCCCCTGATTTTCAGGGGAAAAAAGTGCGTGTTATACGCCGATAAATACGGTATGTGAAATGTTGGAGGCAAAATTTTCAAGTTGTTTCCATATCTGAGTAACTTTAGCACAGTTCCAGAAGATATGAGAAAAGGATCCTGTTGAATTGCAACCTCTGAAACATGTATGAGGGGTGTCAGGGAAAATAGCATGAATTTTAACTGGAGTATAATACCACCTTGTAAAAAGTTTGATTGCAGTTTCTTTGATCGTGATTGATCTTGTGCATTTGTGTAAGTTAATGATACATTTGTCCCAATTTTCCATTGTAAATGAGAAATCACATTCTTGTTCCCACTTGAGCATATAGGGAAGTTTGGATTGTTCTGCATTATTGACTAGATTAGAGTAGATTTCAGATATCAGACCTGCTCTCCTAGGTGTTTTTTGACAAATGTTTTCAAAAAATGATGGTGGGAGTGAGTTTACTGTTTGGAAATATGTACTAAAAAAATGTCTAATTTGGAGAAATGTATTAAACTCTGTATTGGGGATCTGATATCTAGATTTCTTTTACAAAAGTTTTATTGTCATACAAACCAACAATACAGGTTAACAATAGAGCATTATAGCATATAATATACAGAACAAATCAGGGCCCGAAGCCATCTCCAGCATAATGGAGGCTGGACTGATGTCTAGATTTCAATGAAGAGAATGAAGTGAAGTTGTTGTTTTCTAAAAAATTAAAGCGGGATATTAGGTTATTATTTGTCCACCATGAAAAGTCTCCTCTCTCATTTGAGGTAAGGGGGAATTTTGGGTCACCGATAAAAGATGCAAGTGGAGGTGTGTTAGAGGTTAAGTTATATTTTTTGTTATGTAGTTTCCATAATTGATATGAATGTGAGACTAATTGATTAAGGTTGTCTAGGATGTGAGTTGATATTTTATTACCCCATAATATACTTGAGATAGAATTTGGTTGGATGGAGTCAAATCTAACCCATGGGACTTTGGGGTTGGGAATGTGCCATTGTGCTATTTGTGACCATCTGGTGGCTAGGTAATAAAGCCAGAAGTCTGGGAGACCTAGACCACCGTTTTTCTGTGACAGGGTGTTTTTTTTAAGCACCTGATTAGAGCCTGAGGCTCTAATAGGCTTCAAAATATAGTGGGCTCATGGCACAGAGCATTTGAATGAATTTTCGCTTTTCTAACACTGAATCGACTCTCCACCAAACAGGAAGCACGGGTCTGATACCCGTTTCCCAATTGGCTGAAGGACAGGTGATCCTATTGGATGCCTAGGAGGAGGAGGAGGGAGATGCACAGCGGAAGCCGCCGTGATCCACAGGAGGAGGAAGGAAGAAAGCTGCCACTCGCCGGACACGCTGCCTGCCCGCTTCCTAGATAGGGTAAGAGTGGGGCTTTGATGTCCCGACCGTCCTCCGAGGGGGTTGCCGCCGACTGACCAGTGGGGTGGCTGTTTGCCACCCCCCAAAAGAAAAAAACACCAACCGCCACTGCTTTGCACTATCTACTTTCTTTACCCACAGAAATCTATCCCTATCATGAAAGAGCTGGTTGGTTGTGTTTGCCCACTAGAGCTTCCCAGTCCTCCCTTGGTCATATGCACTGTACACTGTGACTACAATGTATATATACTGTGATATACACTACATATATGCTTTTTCATGTATTTACTAATTATCCTTCACACTGCTTCATTGTTACCATCTGGTTTGAATCTTGTTCATCTAACATTTTTTATTTCTTCGTGTTTAAAAACAAATCCCTTTTAAGGCGATCTATTAGTGAGCCAGACTGAGATCCTGTGTTTTCCCCCACTACGGTAAAAACACCATGTCATTTTATCAGTGTTTACAGTAGACTTCATCACCACCAGCAACATTTTACCATTACGAGCTACAGCTCTGTACGATTCGTGCAGAAGTATCATCAAACATTATGCACGCTCATGAACTGAAAATAGGAAACATGCTTGCATTCAGTGCACCTGTTATGTAACACCCAGTAGATATTAATGAAAATAAATGTGTTAAAGTATATGGGAACAATAGGGTAATTATTGACCCTGGTGATCGATCAGGGTTTATATTTTATTCACTATGTTAATGAGACAGGAATTTTGATTGCCCAATTTTTCCTTCCAGGAATTAAAACCTTTGGTCATATCTGTTTGCTGTCTGCGCTCCTTTGGGGAGGTTTTCCTTAACTTCCTGTCTCAAAAATGCAACTGGAAGACCTGTCAAGTCTCTAGGGATACAGTACTGGGAAGTCACCTGATATTTCAGGGTTTTCCCTGGGGACTCCATGCAGAGTTCCTTCTTTTGGGTTTGGGGCATGCATATGTGAACACATACCCCCCTAAAGTGAATGTAAACCTTCTCTTATGCCCAGTGAAGTGAACAGCCTCAGATGATACACAGAGATTAAACAAATCTCCCTGCATAAGTTATACATGTATATCTGCTATCTTCAGCTTTCTATATTCTTTAGAAAGTGCACATCGTGTTAAAAATCTTTCTTCCTGTTTTCCTGTGGGAGGGGAGTCTGGGCATACACTGTGTGAGAGCTCATTGGAGCAAAGGCACACATCCCCCTACACATAGGCAGAGGAACGAAGAAACTTGCAGAGCTGAATAGACCAGCTCTCTGCTAATCTGTCTCTAAGTTCCCACCCCGACACAAATTTCCAGCTGCTTTTATCTCCTGTGTCTGAGAACTTGCCAGAAGTTATCATGCTGATAACAGAGGAACAGAGCAGCAGAAACACACAGGGACTTAGAGCTTTGGAGAAAGATAAGTAAACACTACAGATATACAGTATCTCACAAAAGTGAGTACACCCCTCACATTTTTGTAAATATTTTATCTTTTCATGTGACAACACTGAAGAAATGACACTTTGCTACAATGTAAAGCAGTGAGTGTACAGCTTGTATAACAGTATAAATTTGCTGTCCCCTCAAAATAAATCAACACACAGCCATTATTGTCTAAACCGCTTTCAACAAAAGTGAGTACACCCCTAAGTGAAAATTTCGAAATTGGGCCCAAAGTGTCAATATTTTGTGGAGCCACTATTGTTTTCCAACATTGCCTTAATCCTCTTGGGCATGAAGTTCACCGGAGCTTCACAGGTTGCCACTGGAGTCCTCTTCCACTCCTCCATGATGACATCACAGAGCTGGTGGATGTTAGAGACCTTGCACTCCTTCACCTTTCATTTGAGGATGTCCCACAGATGCTCAATAGGGTTTAGGTCTGGAGACATATTTGGCCAGTCCATCACCTTTACCCTCAGCTTCTTTAGCAAGGCAGTGGTCGTCTTGGAGGTGTGTTTGGGGTCATTATCATGTTGGAATACTGCCCTGCGGCCCAGTCCCTGAAGGGAGGGGATCATGCTCTGCTTCAGTATGTCACAGTACATGTTGGCAGTCATGGTTTCCTCATTGAACTGTAGCTCCCCAGTGCTGGCAGCACTCATGCAGCCCCAGACCATGACACTCCCACCACCATGCTTGGCTGTAGGCAAGACACACTTGTCTTTGTACTCCCCACCTGGTTGCCGCCACACACATTTGATACCATCTGAACCAAATAAGTTTCTCTTGGTCTCATCAGAGGTTCCAGTAATCCATGCCCTTAGTCTGCTTGTCTTCAGCAAACTGTTTGCGGGCTTTTTTGTGCATCATATTTAGAAGAGGCTTCCTTCTAGGACGACAGCCATGCAGACCAACTTGATGCAGTGTGCGGCATATGGTCTGAGCACTGACAGGCTGACCTCCCAATGCTGGCAGCACTCGTAAGTCTATTACCCAAAGACAACCTCTGGATATGATGCTGAGCATGTGCACTCAACTTCTTTGGTCGACTATGGCGAGGCCTGTTCTGAGTGGAACCTGTCCTGTTACACCGCTGTATGGTCTTGGCCACCCTGCTGCAGCTCAGTTTCAGGGTCTTGGCAATCTTCTTATAGCCTAGGCCATCTTTATGTAGAGCAACAATTCTTTCTTTCTTTCTTTCAGATCCTCAGAGAGTTCTTTGCCATGAGGTGCCATGTTGAACTTCCAGTGACCAGTATGAGAGAGCGATAACACCAAATTTAACACACCTGCTCCCCATTCACATCTGAGACCTTGTAACACTAACGAGTCACATGACACCGGGGAGGGAAAATGGCTAATTGGGCCCAATTTGGAAATTTTCACTTAGGAGTGTACTCACTTTTGTTGCCAGTGGTTTAGACATCATTAGCTGTATGCTGAATTATTTTGAGGGGACAGCATATTTACACTGTTATACAAGCTGTACACTCACTACTTTACTTTGTAACAAAGTGTAATTTCTTCAGTGTTGTCACATGAATAGATATAATGAAATATTTATAAAAATGTGAGGGGTGTATTCACTTTTGTGAGCTACTGTATGTGCCTAGGTCAGATTTCATAAATGGGGTTTATAACCACTTTAATACAAGTATTGCTCAGTACAGCATCCAGCCACTCCGTATTTTAGCTTGTCATAGATTTTGACAAACTGCTAGCAGCAGGGCTGGATGCTGCAACTGTGCCTTTTGAATGCTGGGATTTCACGTTGATGGACCAAGCCATCCGTGTCAATGAGGCCTAAAAGCATGAAGTATTTTTTATGAAATGCAATGCATCTGCATAGTGTAAGGGGGACAAACTCAACTGGTATTGCCAACTGTAATCCCCACATGAGCCCAGGACACCCAGGAAAAGCTCCAATCAGTGTGACATGCACTTTTGTTTATCAAAGCAGTAACAAACATAGCATCAATGCAGGAGGGCTTTGTTCAGCAAGTCTATAGCATGAAACAAGCAACATATGTGCCAGTCTGAGACATTAATTAAATTACTGTCAGTCTTTAATAAACAGGGTGCCTCCTAATGGGTTCCCAAAAACTAGTGTTGCACCCATACCAATACTAGTATTGGTATCGGTGCCGATACCGAGCATTTGCCCGAGTTAATCCGATACCTGGACAGGCAGGGGTGATTGGTGCGGCGCTGGGAAGGAGTTACAATCACCGATTTCCCCGTATAGATTTCAATAAAGCAGCTGACAGCCGCTTCTCCTCCTCTCCCTCCTGCGTCTTTCAGCTGCTTTATTGAAATCTATACGAGGAGAACGGTGATTGTAACTCCTCCCCAGCACCTCACCGATCACCCCTGACTGTCCCCTATATCCTCCTTCAGTCCTCCTCTGTGCTCCTCCATTCCCCCTCCGTGCTCCTCGGTCTCCCTTTTTGCACCTCTGTCCCAATCCGTGCTCCCCGGTCCCCCTCTGTGTTTCTCGGTCCTTCTCCGTGCTCCGGTCCCCTCCGTGCTCCTCGGTCCCCCTCCATGCTCCTCTGTCCCCCTACTTGCTCCTCTTTCCCCCTCCGTGCTCCTCGGTCCCTCTCTGTATTTCTCGGTCCCCCTCCATGCTCCTCCGCCCCCTCTGTCCTCGATCTGTCAGGATGGAGAGCGGAGGAAGGAGCCAGTAAATATGTAATTTACCGGCTCCTTCCTTTTTATGAACGCACAGTCAGTGATCACTAACTCTGTGCATTCATAACTGTCACTGAGCATTTTAGGATGCTTCAGTTTATGAATGGTCAGGAGCCTCCTGTCCATTCATCTTTAGTGCAGCTGAGGCTGCAGAGAAGGGGACTGGGGAATCAAAAGGGAGATGTCAGGGGTCTGTTAATACCCCTGATATTTCACCAAAGCCACCCCCAACAGGGCTAATAATAAAAAAATTGTAATAAATAAATATTGAAAAGGTTATATTGTACAAATAATAAAAAATTAAATAAAAATTCCAAAATAGAAATTAGGATTCTAAGAAAACAAGTTTGGTTTCTCTATAATAGCCAGAAACCCTGGAGACCTTTACCACGTGTAGGTGAGAAACGTAGGTGGAACATATACATTCGCATATATACGCATGTCCACAATCCTGCCAGCTAGTGCCCAAGTTCAATTATCATCTGCTGATTTAAAGAAAAACTGAGATATGTGTACATATACAATTAGGGCCTATTCACATTTATATCTTTCCACAACTTGTGTTACTACAGCAAGGAGCTATTATTTTTCAATAGCAACCCAATGCATTATTACAGTAACAGACAATGCACTTGTGCTACAGTTCTAAGTACTAAGTTGCACATCGTGCCCTGTGGTGTAATGCATTTAAAAAAGGGTCACATCCATTTTTCTATTTGTCAAGGTGTGCTATCAGCCTATTCAAAATGGATGAACTGCCTTCATGCAGTATGTCTTAAGGCAGTAGTAAAGTTTGCTTTTTTTTACAGATAAGCCTATAATATAATGCACCGTTGAGGAGATATTTACTTTAGTAGCAGCTGGTGATGTCACCGGCGCATGCGTACTGTGTTCTCAATAGACGGCATGCCATCCGTTGAAAAAGCTGCGCCATGGTCATGACTCCCGCGTGCATGTGCGGGAGTGACATCAACGCGGCTCAGCCATTCAAACAGCTGAAGCCCACGAACCCGGAAAGAAAGACCATGAGAAGATGGAAGCCCTGTAGGTGGTGACAGAGCACCACTGAAGGGCTTCATTTTAGGCAAAGTCTGTCATAATGTGCTAGCGTGAGGTGCATACTAGCACATTATGACCTTATCGTGCAGGGGTCCAATTTTTCTTTTTTGGGGGGTTTACTACCGCTTTAAGGCAAGGTCATACACTACGCATATGCAGTTCAAAGTGTAAATGTGGCCCCACTATTGCTTACATTTTGAGGTAGTGCTTGCAGAAGCAGGACTGTGTATGACTGGCCAGTCCCTCTTGTGCAGTCTCCTTTTGTGCTGTCATTCTTCAGCTATTATTTGCTTCTTTCTCTTTTAAAGGCCTACTTTTACAGTGCCTTGAAAAGTATTCATACCCCTTAAAATGTTCCACATTTTGTCATGTTACAACCAAAAACGTAAATGTATTTTATTGGAATTTTATGTGATAGACCAACACAAAGTGGCACATAATTGTGAAGTGGAAGGAAAATGATAAATGGTTTTCAATTTTTTTTTACAAAATAAATATGTGAAAAGTGTGGCATGCATTTATATTCATCCCCCCTGAGTCAATACTTGTGGTACCACCTTTCGCTGCAATTACAGCTGCAAGTCTTTTTGGGGATATCTCTACTAGCTTTGCACATCTAGAGAGTAAAATTTTTGCCCATTTTTCTTTGCAAAATAGCTCGAGCTCTGTCAGATTGGATGGAGAGCATCTGTGAACAGCAATTTTCAAGTCTTGCCACAGATTCTCAATTGGATTTAGGTCTGGACTTTGACAGGGCCAATCTAAAACATGAATATGCTTTGATCTAAACCAGGGATCACCAAACTACGGCCCTCCAGCTGTTGCGGAACTACACGCCCCACGAGGCATTGTAAAACTCTGACATCCACAGACATGACTAAGCATTATGGGAATTGTAGTTCCTGAACAACTGGAGGGCCGTAGTTTGAAGACCCCTGATCTAAACCATTCTATTGCAGCTTTGGCTGTATGTCAACTCTGTATCTTGGCCTAGGCCAACAAGACCCAGGCCTAGGGCGGCACTTTGCAGGGGGGCAGCACAAAAAGAGTACCCGTGGTTTGCGCTACACTTTTAGTGTAGCGTCAGTCTTATGGGGCGGACTGGGCCAGGAGGCAAATCGGTCTGGCGCCCCCATAAAGTGGCCGTACTGCTGCTGGTATGATAATACCGGCAGAATCGCCATCAGGGTTAATGTTTGTACAGTAGCTGACTAGATAATATAGCATGGGGTACCCAGGGTAGAAGGAAAGCTACACTATTAGGGTGAAACTTGCATGGCACTTACCTAGCTGCCAAAGGGCTTTTAATCTAGGGATAGTGCAGACACAAGGGACACTGACATGGTCACCTATACTTGACAGGTAGGTAGTAGGACTCTCCTGTAATCCTTTGCTTGTGTCAGTTGTACATATTATGGAATCTTAATTTTATTTCAGGTGATTGCTGATGGGAAAAATAAACAGATGGATTTATTTGTTCCTGCTTCAATCCTTCCTTTGCTCAATGCCTGGACCACATACCTTCATCAATGTGCTATATGTTTTCTGCCGGACCTCTGGCATGGTTATATCCTCTTAGTCCTCTCCATAAATTTAGCAGAAGTGGATGTAAACCCGATTTTTTTTAAATTAAGGCTTGCACCTTGTACAGTATAGGATTTCATGGCATCTGTGCCCAGTCTTGCCATGAAGAGTTAATCCAGCTCTGAGCAGTCCTCTTCTCTTTTTTCAGTGAGATAAAAACTGACACAGAGAAATAGGAGTCAGTTCTTCCCCCTTGCTGTGAGTGCCAGGTGATTTACATATCCCATGCACGAGCGTGAGAAAGACATTCAGTGTACTTCAGATCCCCTCCTCCTTTCTTCTCCAGCTCTCCCAGGATTGGCTGCTCCACACCTTAGCATGATTAGACATGCTGAAGTCATGTGGTGACTTTTATGGGTTTTGACTGGATATTAGTGATCATGGCAGAAGTTCAGTGTAAGAAATACACAGGAGAAAATGTATGTTGACAAGGGGAGTGTGGAGGTGGGCAGGGAGTCTACCAACATCACGACTCCACCCACCGAGCTCCAGACAACAGACCCACTGAATCTGCAGTTTTTCGGGTCTTATAACAGAGGGCAAACATTTGACAGGTAAGCATACTTGCAGGAGGCATGTATATCCTTATAGATAACCCCTATGGCAGTAGTTTAGAAAGGATGAGAGTGGGTTTACATCCACTTTAAAGTAGAACTATAGGCAACACTTTTTATTTTCATTTTGGATAGAGTAAGGCGGGTTATAGCACCTGTCAGTTTATTTTTTGCCATCCCTGTCCCATTGCGGAGATTTCCCTTCTTTTCCTGCTCCATAGCCAAACAGGAAGTGAGAGGAAATCCCTGAAAATTAGGGGACTCCACTGCCCCCCTCCCCAAGACCCTCAGAACTAGTATCCCCACTGGAAAATGTCAGGGCAGGTATTAAACGGGGTTGTGGCCTTGACCAGAAAAAGTGGGAAGGGGTGGGTCATATTTAAATTAGGGGGTGCACGAGTTTAGTCATGCCTAGGGCAGCACAAAACTAAATACACCACTGCTGTATGTTTAGGGTCGTTGTCCTGCTGGAAGGTGAACCTCTGCCCCAGTCTCAGATCTCTTGCAGACTCTAACAGGTTTTCTTCTAAGATTGCCCTGTATTTGGCTCCATCCATCTTCCCATCAACTCTGACCAGCTTCCCTGTCCCTGCTGAAGATAAGCATCCCCACAACATGATGCTGCCACCACCATGTCTAACATTGGGGATGGTGTGGTCAGGGTGATGTGCAGTGTTAGTTCTCCACCACGCATAGAGTTTTGCTTTTAGGCCAAAAAGTTCAATTTTGTTCTCATCAGAACAGAGCACCTTCTTCCACATGTTTGCTGTGTCCTCCACATGGCTTCTCGCAAACAGCAAATGGAACTCCTTATGACTTTCTTTCAACAATGGCTTTCTTCTTGCCAATCTTCCATAAAGGCCAGATTTGTGGAGTGCACAACTAATAGTTGTCCTGTGGACAGATTTTCCCTCCTGAGCCTCGGATCTCTATAGGTCCTCCAGAGTTACCATGGGCCTCTTGCCTGCTCCTTTGATTAATGCTCTCCTTGCCCAGCCTGTCAGTTTAGGTGGACGGCCGTGTTTTGGTAGGCTTGTAGTTGTGCCATACTCTTTCCATTTTAAGATGATGGATTGAATAGTGCCCTGTGAGATGTTCAAAGCTTGGCATATTTTTTTATAACCTACCATGCTTTAAACTTCTCCACAACTTTAACCCTGACCTGTCTGGTGTGTTCCTTGGCCTTCATTATGTGGTTTGTTCACTAAGGTTCTCTAAAGGGCTTCACATAACAGCTGTATTTATACTGAGATTAAATTACACCCATGTGGACTCTATTTACTAATTAGGTGACTTCCACTAGATTTTAGTTAGGGGTGTCAGAGTAAAGGGGGCTGAATACAAATTCACGCCACACTTTACAGATATTTATTTTTTTTTTAAGTTGAAAACCATTTATCATTTTCTTTCCACTTTGTGTTGGTCTATCACATAAAATCCCAATAAAATACATTTGCGTTTTTGGTTGTAATATGACAAAATGAATACTTTTTCAAGGCACTGAATCTCCCATACAAGGCTTCATGTACACGGGTATATTAAAATACTCCTAACTAGGTTGAATCTTTCTGCCAGGAGCTGGCAGAAAAATCAAGCGTAAAAAAAAATTCTAATTTTAGCCCATAATTATGCATGTTTATGCATAAATCAGGCATTTAGAAGTGTGTGAGCGTAAACTCATTCTACTGGCCAAAATATTCATTTATTCTAGCCACTGGAATAAACTTATATGCATAAGTGCAGGTTTAGGCTCCTATGTGCATAAATTATGCCAGAAAGCTCCTCTCTGAATGCAGGTTTGGGGCATTTTTTATGCCCCTGAATGATGCTCTAAAATATGAATCTAAACACCACAATGTGCATGGACACATTGGCTGATATAAAGCTGCATTCAGAGGCATAAAAAGTGAGAATTGCCTTCAAAATTGCCTTCTGGTACCTATTTTGCCTCTGCATACACATACCTGATTGTGTCTCTGCAGATTAGGGGTGCCACCTGTCCGGGATTCACCCAGACAGTCCAGGATTCACCCGGACATTCCAGGTTTTGAATCATGCTGCTCTAGGTGGACATTTTTGCTTTGCAGAAATTGCGCAAAATTTTGTGCATTCCTGCAATGCACAAACACACACACAGCCCTTTTGCAGGTGTGCAGTGGTGCCTTTAAGTCTTAATTCCACAACCACACCCCTTGCTTTTGTGCTTCTTCACCTGCAGCAAAACCTATGGTAACAAAGTACCATGCATTTTGGTGCAGCAGAGTTTTTAAAAAGGTTATACAGGTTTTACATTTATTTGTACTACATTTTGTTTTTCATTAGTTTTGCATACTACAAAAAAAAAAAAAATTCCATGCGCCACTAAAGTGTTCAGGTTTGACTTGAAGAAAAGGTGGCAACCCTACTGCAGATGTATTTCTGATGGCGTCAGTACAGTATTGTTTGTATCTCTGTGGACATGTTTCTGGTGGTGACAGTACAGTATTGTTTTGTAGCGCCCCCTGACCCCGGCATTAGGGAGGGCTGACATTTTATCTCAGGGTGCTGGTTCTTCGGCATTGTGGGTGTGGTCGGTTGCAGAAAAGATGGACACCAGGCACTTTTAGAATGAACAAAAGTGAGTTTATTGCTCACAACAGAAAAATGCGGGAAAGAGGGTTAGGGCACAGGACACCCTAGAACCATAGAGAAACACATCAGCAGACTTTGAAAAAACAAAACAGCCAGGTAGACAGCAATACAGAACAAGGACCTTAGGCCTGCACCCAATGTTCTGTATCTACACATCAATAGCCGTCTCCTATAGCAACCAAAAAACTCACAGCACCTCGCAGAGCTGCCTTGGATGAGTCCCTCTTGATGCTTTTCCAGCCTCTCCACAGTCCCCGCCTCAGGAAGAGTAATCTCTGGTACTTCATCTCAGAACTCCATCCCCTTCCTTATGCCCCCAGGCAACAAGAGGT
Organism: Lithobates septentrionalis; assembly: GCA_037952835.1. NCBI lineage: Eukaryota > Metazoa > Chordata > Amphibia > Anura > Ranidae > Lithobates > Lithobates septentrionalis. The sequence goes on along the minus strand of JBBDGP010000653.1, from coordinate 205,525 downwards.
TCTCTCTCTCTGGCAGAGCCTATCCCATGCCCCCAGGCAAGAAACAGGCTCTCTCTGGCAGAGCCCCGAGCACATGGCAGGGCCCTAGACTCCAGGCCTCACCCAACGCAGCTGTTTCTCACACATCCACTCCAGACCAAGGCCTGGTTGGGAAGACCCCAATCACCTGACTTCCTCCAAATATATATTCTATCCCAGCATGCCCAGTGGCCTGAAACACCTACCGGTTGGATGAAAGAGATATACATATTCATAACTCAGTCTCACTGCAGCTCATCATACTAATGCCAAAGGCAACAGTGTCACCTATTGACAGAAGTGAGGAACCACAATTAAACCAGGCTTAATAGAAAAACCAAATGATCATAAAGAATATAAATCAGCCAGGTTAGTTACCACCTAGCACAGCTAAATATACCTTTAGCCGTTTAAGAAAGGGTGCTACAGTTTGTATTTCTGTGGACATGTGTCTGGTGGTGTCATCACTGTACTGTTTGTGATTCTGTGGTAACGTTTCTGGTGGTGTTAGTATGATGTTGTTTATGTCTCAATGGACATGTTTATGGTGATGTCAGTTGTGGCAGGGCGGTTTAAAATGGCAGTCTAGGCCAGATTTTGCAGGAAACAGGCACACTAATGCGCAGGTGTGTGCTGGGTTCATATTAGAGCCAGGATTAGAGCTCAGGGCCCCACCCTCCATAGGGGGTCAGTGTGTGAAGGGAGCAGTGAGAGGTGCATGTCTGCACCATACTTTCCAGGTCAAGACACCCAACAAGCCCGAGCCTGTGAAGGATGTAACAGCTGGGAGCTGCAGGATAAGGAGCTAAGCTGACAGAGGTGCAGCGTTTTGTGCACGAGTACTGGGACTGTGTGTTTGATATACAGGAGGACCGAGGCATTAGGCCTGAGCCACAGGTCCGATAAAAAGCCAGGAGGCTGAATTCTATGTTTTGCTACATTGATGGTGAGAACCCTCTGCGTAGGAAGATATTCAGGTGTGAACTTTTGCTTTGTTTAACCACTTGCCGACCAGCCGCCGTCATTATACGGCATGATCCCGTGAACCATCGTAGCTGTACATCGGCTCCGCGAGATAGCAGGCATGCTGCACTGTGGGGGTGCTGATGCTCGTGACCGGCGGTCGCGATGACTGCCGGCCACACGCGATTGCGGGCACAAGAATCAGAACAGGGACGTGTGTGTGTAAACACACAAATCCCTGTTCTGTGAGGGGAGGAGATGCAGATCGTCAGTTCCTAATAGCTAGGAACCACGATCTGTCATCTACTATAGTCAGTCCCATCCCCCACAGTTAGAACACACACTAGGGAACACATTTAACCCCTTGATCGCCCCTTGATCGTATATTGATTGGCGCAAACCAATCAATATACGCTTACTGAGTTTTTATTACCAAAAATATGTAGAAGAATACATATAAGCCTAAACTGAGTAAAAAATTGCCTTTTTAAAAAAAAATTGGGGATATTTATTATAGCAAAAATTACAAAATATTGTGTTTCTTTTTCAAAATTGTCGCTGTTTTTGTTTATAGCACAAAATATAAAAACCACAGAGACTATCAAATGCCACCAAAAGAAAGCTCTATTTGTGGGAAAAAAATTACATAAATTGTGTTTGGATACACTGTCGCACGACTGCGCAATTGTCAGTTAAAGCGACGCAGTGCCGCATGGCAAAAAATGGCCTGGTCATTGAGCAGCCAAATCTTCCGGGGCTGAAGTGGTTAAAAAAAAAGTGGGCAGAAAAAGCCCTGAAACGTGCTTCTGGCTTGGAGTAAACCCACTGATCTGCACTACCAATAGGCTAAAAAAAAAAAATGCAGTACTGTTTTCTCTGTGGATTTTTTACACACTTTGTTTTATGTCATACTGGGGTTCATAGGCGTGCGCACGGGGTGTACCTGGGCACACCCTAATCACCACGTGCTGTGTCCAGAGATTTGCCCCAAAATGCTGCATCTAAGAGAGTGTGTGGCCCGCGCTGCCTGTGACGGTTAACCGGTTAACCCCGGTTAACAGTTTCACAGGCAGCAGAGCGTGAGAATTGCCAGAGCTGTTCAGTGTATGAAACTGTCAGATAATGACACTGCATGCAGGGAGAGACACCAGCTGTCAAAATGTCAGGGTGATGTCGGGGGTGGGCGGGACAGAACGGCCATCAAACACCAGCCAATGGGATGGGGTCTGGGCGGGCCGCTACATTTATGTGGCCCCGCCCCCTCTCTGAAGCAGCTCAAACATTGGCTTGTGTTTATAGCGCTTGGTCCCGCCCACTCCCGACATCGTGGCTGAGTTGTAAGTCATCACAACTCAGCCGCGATGTCGGGGGTGGGCAGGATCAAGCGCCAACACCAGCCAATGATTGGGCTGCTTCAGAGAGGGGGCGGAGCCAGAGAAATGTAGCGGCCCGCCCAGACCCATCCTATTGGCTGGTGTTTGGTAACTGTTCAGTCCCGCCCACCACCAGCATCACCGCTGACTTTTAACAGCTGGTGTCTCTCCCTGCATGCAGTGTCATTATCTGACAGTTTCATACACTGAACAGCTCTGGCAATTCTCACGATCTCCTGAATGTGAAACTCCCCCTCTCTCCTATCTGTGCCACCCAATGCTGCCTATCAGTGCCAACCAATGATGCCAATCAGTGCCAACCAGTGCCAACCAATGCTGCCAATCAGTGCCAACCAATGCTGCCTATCAGTGCCAACCAATGCTGCCTATCAGTGCCAACCAATGCTGCTAATCAGTGCAAACCAATGCTGCCAATCAGTGCCAACCAATGCTGCCAATCAGTGCCAACCAATGCTGCCAATCAGTGCCAACCAATGCTGCCTATCAGTGCCAACCAGTACTGCCTATCTGTGCCAGTGCTGCTTATCAGTGCCAACCAATTCTGCCTATCAGTGCCAAGCATTGTAAACCAGTGCTGCCTATCAGTGCAAACCAGTGCCGCCTATCAGTGCCAACCAATGTTGCCTATCAGTGCCAGTGCTGCTTATCAGTGCCAACCAATGCTGCCTATCAGTGCCAGTGCTGCTTATCAGTGCCAACCAATGTTGCCTATCAATGCCAACCAGTACTGCCTATCTGTGTCAGTGCTGCTTATCAGTGCCAACCAATTCTGCCTATCAGTGCCAACCAGTGCTGCCTATCAGTGCAAACCAGTGCTGCCTATCAGTGCCAACCAATGCTGTAAATCGGTGCCAACCAATGCTGTCAATCAGTGCCAACCAATGCTGCCTATCAGTGCTGCCTATCAGTGCCCATCAGTGCTGCATATCAGTGCCCATCAGTGCTGCCTATCAGTGCCAATCAGTGCTGACAATTAGTGCCCATCAGTGCTGCCAGTCAGTGCCCATCAGTGCTGACAATCAGTGCCAACCAATGCTGCCAATCATTGCAAACCAGTGCTGCCTATCAGTGCAAACCAGTGCTGCTTATCAGTGCCAACCAATGCTGCCTATCAGTGCCAGTGCTGCTTATCAGTGCCAACCAATGCTGCCTATCAGTGCCAACCAGTACTGCCTATCTGTGCCAGTGCTGCTTATCAGTGCCAACCAATTCTGCCTATCAGTGCCAACCAGTGCTGCCTATCAGTGCCAACCAATGCTGCCTATCAGTGCCAACCAATGCTGTAAATCAGTGCCAACCAATGCTGCCTATCAGTGCTGCTTATCAGTGCCCATCGGTGCTGCCTATCAGTGCCAATCAGTGCCCATAAGTGCTGCCCATCAGTGCTGCCAATCAGTGCACATCAGTGCTGCATATCAGTGCCCATCAGTGCTGCATATCAGTGCCCATCAGTGCTGCCAATCAGTGCACATCAGTGCTGCATATCAGTGCCCATCAGTACCCATCAGTGCTGCATATCAGTGCCCATCAGTGCTGCCTATCAGTGCCACCTACCAGTGCCCATCAGTGCTGCCAGTCAGTGCCCATCAGTGCTGCCTATCAGTGCAGCCTATCAGTGCCCATCAGTGCTTCCAATCAGTGCTGCCTATCAGTGCCAATCAATGTCCATCAGTGCTGCCAATCAGTGCTGCGAATCAGAGCCTATCAGTGCCCATAAGTGCTACCAATAAGAGCCCATCAGTGATGCATATAAGTGTCCATCAGTGCCACCTATCAGTGCCAATCAGTGCCCATTAGTGCCAATCAGTGCTGCCTATCAGTGCCACATATCAGTGCACATCAGTGCTACCAATTAGTGCCCATCAACGCTGCCAATCAGTGCAGCCTATTAGTGCCCATCAGTGCTGCCTATCAGTGGCCATCAGTGCTGCCTTAGCAGGGATGGTGGAAACCCCTCTATAGATAATTGCAATACAATTTACCTTCGAGTGCAACAACTTTTTAGTTGGGAGGTTCACACCATTATAGCACTTTGGATTTTTTATTTTTTAGAGTGTTACACTTAATTGTATATGTTTTAGTTACAGTTATAATGTGAATTATTGCACTTGAAGTTAATTTCCCACCACCCCTGCTAAGTCCATGTCTTTATGGACCTTGCTTTGTGCACTGGTGCGCAGTCATGTTGGAAGGGGTCATCCCCAAACTGTTCCCTCAAAGTTGAGAGCATGAAATTGTCCAAAATGTCTTGGTGTGCTGACGCCTTAAGAGTTCCCTTCACTGGAACTAAGGGGCCAAGCCCAACCCCTGAAAAGCAACTCCCCACCATAATCCCCCCTCCATCAAATGATTTGGACCAGTGCACAAAGCAAGGTCCATAAAGACATGGATGAGTGAGTTTGGGGTGGAGGAACTTGACTGACCTGCAAAGAGTCGTGACCTCAACCCGGATAGAACACCTTTGGGATGAATTCGAGTGGAGACTGCGAGCCAGGCCTTCTTGTCCAACATCAACGCCTAACCTCACAAATGCCCTTCTGGAAGAATGGTCAAACATTCCCATAGACACACTCCTAAACCTTGTGGACAGCCTTCCTAGAAGAGTTGAAGCTTTTATAGCTGCAAAGGGTGGGCCAACTCAATATTGAACCCTATGGACTAAGACGGCATTAAAGTTCATGTGCGTGTAAAGGCAGGCGTCCCAATACTTTTGACAATATATATATATATGTATGTGTGCTTGAGCTTTCGGGCGCACACCCTAATGCAATAGGCTGTGCACGCCTATGCTGGGGTTAATTTACTAAAGGCAAATCCACGTTGCACTACAAGTGCACTTGGAAGTGCAGTGACTGTAGATCTGAGGGGAAGATCTGAAACGAGGGTAACCTCTGCTGATTTCTATCATCCAAGCATGTGCAAGCAAAAATGCTGTTTTGTATTTTCCTTTTATGCCCCCCTAAGATCTACAGGGACTGCACGTCCAAGTACACTTCCAGGTGCATTTGTAGTGCAAAGTGGATTTGCCTTTAATGAATAAACCCCACTGTGTTTGTGCCGACCTCCACTTTTGTGAGCTATAACACCCTGTAGAGAATAAATAGTGGTAAGTGACCCTCACAATAAAGCATCATTATGCAGCTGCTTTTGTCCTCTTTAAACCTACAGGGAAATAATATCTCATGAACCAACCGTCTAAAATAATCAAAACCAAAGGGCATCTGTCACAATCACCAGCTTGTACAATATATTTCCATAGATTTTCAATTAAATTAAATGCCTTTTGATTGGGATCCAGCTGAGGGTAGTCATATTTCATGGCATAGCTATTAAATTTTAATAGATACATACAGTGATATATGCTCACAGAGCAACAATGATACAGGTATTTTGACATAATTCATCCATTAGATCAATTCCGTTAATTTTTATAGCCAGGATGTGTATGTAAATATGTGTTCAGCTGTTTGGAATATCAATGATCCTCTGCAGTGGGGTTGTTCATGGTTTTGCTAACCAATGAACTAGATTCAGGAGCAGAATATTTTCCTTGTCAAAAGAAGTTTATTGAGTATACAATGTTATAAAGATACATAAAGTAAGTTTACAAGGATCTATAAAGTAAGCTCATTGTTTTACAGTAGGGTTTATATAGGTAAATATCATGGAATTTCAAATATTAAAAACTGGGTTCACGTAAACCTAAATTAAAGATATATATCATTTCCTTAGTTACTTTTGTAGGTATTTAAATGATTTATACCTAATATACATATTGTTTACAAGTAGAGTGTATATAGGTCAAATAAATTCTGATAATGAGCTTTAATCGTAAGGTGGAGAAAAGGAAAGAGAAAGAAGAAAAAGGGTTGAAAGGTAGAGGTATGGTCCACAAGGTTGTCCCGCTCGTCAGTTTATTATTCTTTTTAGTTCTCTTTGAAGCCTTAGAATGGGTGTCTCTGTAAGTCATTTAATTTGTTACCATGGCAACAGGACAGAGTCATTGAAGTTTGACAGGAACTGTTGTTTTATCCAAGGATGCCAAAGTTTTTCAAATTTTGGAATTTGATTTTGATCGATGGCTACCATCTTAGCATGGGACATTGTATTATTCATTCTGTGAATTGTTTCTGCTAGTACCAATGTAGGAGATTTCCATGCCTTGGCCACTGTTTGTTTTGCAGCCGTTATTAGTTGGATCATAAGTTTGAATTGAGAGAGTGTTAACCATTCCGGTTTTAGATTAAGTAAAGTTAAATATGGATCTGGTTGTATTATTTTTTTAAATATTTTAGATGCAATCACAAAGACTTCCTTCCAGAAGGTTTGGATTACTGGGCACGTCCACCATATGTGTAAATATGTGCCTATTTCTGGGCATCCTCGAAAACAAAGAGCTGAGGTATTAGGTGAATATTTTGCCACTCTAGCGGGTACAAGGTACCAGCGAGTTAGGACTTTATAATTTGTCTCCAGTGCTAAGATGTTGGGTGAAGATGACTTAGATGTGAGCCATATGTTAGACCAGTCCGTGTCTTCTAAAGTTCGTCCCAGGTCCTCCTCCCACCTCTGAACGTAAGAGGGTCTATTAAGATTTGCTACTCCATATAATTGATTATAAAGTGATGAAATTGTACCTTTAGCAAATGGATCTTTTGTACAGATTGATTCAAAAATGGATAATTGGGATAATGGTGTATCCCCCTTTAGGAATGGTGTATAGAAATTTTTGATTTGGAGATATCTAAATATCTCAGAGTTTGGTAGATCATATTTTTCTCTAAGCGATGGGAATGAAAGGAATGATTTAGATGCTATGAAGTCATTTAGTGTCTGAATGCCTGATGTTGTCCAAGCTTTAAAAGAATTTGGGTAGATCCATGCCGGATAAAAGGCCGGATTTCTGATAAAAGAAAGGAGAGGATTGTGTGGAGATTGTAACTGATATTTGGTTTTTAGTTTATCCCAGAGAGATAAGAAGTGTTTAGTTATGGGATTATGAATTTTAAAGCGGTCTTTAGGATCAAGCCATAATAAATTTGATATTAATAGAGGGTCATTTTCTGAAGCCTCTATAAATACCCATAATGGGATTTCCTGTTTTGCATGGTATTTGGACAGACTGGCCAAATGTGCTGCTCTGTAGTAGTTAGTAAAATTAGGGTATCCCAGGCCTCCTTTATTTTTGGGAAGATGTAGTGTGTGTATAGGTATACGTGGTTTAGAAGAGCCCCATATAAACGAAGTTGCTCTTTTTTGTACTATTCTCAAAAAATAGGAAGGAATTGGAATAGGGAGGACTCTGAATAGATAAAGCAATTTGGGTAGAATAGTCATTTTGATTGCATTAATCTTCCCTATCCAGGATAAAGGAAGTTGCGACCATTGTTTTATTAGATTTGTGATCTGTCTTAATACAGGAGGATAATTGGTTGAGAATAAGTCAGAATGAGATGCTGTTAAATGAATTCCAAGATATGGGATTGATTTTTCTGCCCATGTGAATGGGAGTGCAGCCCTAGCCGGGATCAATTCCATGTTTGTGAGTGAAATATTAAGCACTAGGCATTTCTTAGGATTAATCAAAAGGCCGGATAGGGCTGCAAATCCATCAAGAGCTGGTATTAAGTTAGGACCAGAGACCTGTGGTGATGATAGAAAAAGTAATATATCGTCTGCAAATATACATAGTTTGTGTGTAATACCTCCTACTTCAATGCCAGTTATAGTTTGGTTTGTTCTGATGTATTGGGCCATGGGTTCGAGTATAAGGGCAAATAATAAGGGAGATAATGGGCAACCCTGTCGGGTACCTCTTTCGATATTAAAGGCTTCAGATTTGTATCCAGCATATTTTATATAGGCTTTGGGTTTATTATATAATGCTTTGATCCATGTTAAAAAGTGGGGTCCAAAACCCCATTTTTGTAATGAATATTGCATATATTGCCAGGATACTGTGTCAAATGCCCTCTTAATATCGAGAGATAGAAAACATAAAGGGATTTTCCGTTTTTTAGCAATATGTGCCAATAACACTGCCCTGCGTATATTATCGCCTGTCTGTCTATTTGGCATGAAGCCTACTTGATCTCTATGTATTAATTTTCCTATAATGCTATTGAGGCGTTTTGCTATTATTTTTGCTAATAATTTAATATCGAGGTTTAACAGAGAGATAGGCCAATAATTCACACAGGAAGTATCATCAGAAAGGGGTTTTGGGATCATACAAACAATTGCCATTAGTGTTTCTTGCCGAAAAGAATGTCCATCTAGAAGTTTGTTAAAAGTTTCAGTGAGAATGGGAGAGAGTATTTCTGAGAATGTTTTATAGTATAAAGCCGAGTAGCCATCTGGGCCTGGTCTTTTGTTAAGTTTTAGGTCTTTTATGGCGTTAGCAACTTCATCTATAGTTATAGGCTCATCCAAACTGCTTTTTTGATTCTGAGATAACTCAGGTAAGGTTATTTTTGAGAAGAAGGATTCAGCCTCTGTAGGATTAAATTCATTGTTTGTCTTGTATAAAGTTGCGAGATGTGAGTGAAATTTATGGACTATTTTAACTGGATTACAAGTGTAAACATTTTTTGATAATTTCAAACGTATTGGTTTGAAAGATTTGTTAGTTGAATTTAATGCCCGAGCCAAATATGTACCTGGTTTGTTTGTATTCATGTAGAAATTGTGTTTGGAGCGTTTGAGGGATTTATCAACTGACTCAGTGAGAAATAGATCGTATTCCAATCTAGATTTTTCCAGATGAGATTTTGTACTCTGAGATGGATTATCTTGAAATGATATGTAGGCTGCATTAAAATTGAGTTCTAGTTTTTTTGCTAGATTTTTGCGTTCCCGTTTAAATAGTGCCATTTGTCTTTGTATTGTACCACGCAAGACAGGCTTATGAGCTTCCCACAGTGTTATTGGGGAGATGTCTGTTGTATTATTAATTGATATGTATTCCTTTAAAGCTTGTTCAATGGCCATCTGATGTAGTGGGTGTTTGAGCATTATGTCCGGTAAGTACCACGTTGGGTCATGCGCTTTTGGTATGGCTGAGGCTATAGTAGTGTATACTGCATTATGGTCAGACCACGGAATCGGAATTATATCTGATGCAATAATTTCTGGTATCATTCCTATTGTTAGAAAAATATGATCTATTCTGGTGAAGGTTTGATGAGGGTGCGAGAAATAAGTGAATTTCTTTTTCATTGGGTTACTTTCTCTCCACGAATCTACCAGATTGTATTTGGAAAGAAGTTGAGAAAAAGGTAATCTAGAGGTTATTTTGGATGGTGTAAAAGGTGATTTATCTAGAAATGGGAGGAGGACCTGGTTCGAATCCCCACACATTATCACTGTTCCTATTTTGTGTGTATTAATCACTTGTAATATATGTGAGAGGAATGGTGTAGGTTGTTTGTTAGGAGCGTAGTAGGAAATCACCGTGATTGCTGTATCCATTATATAACCCATGAGTATCAGGTATCTACCTTCTGGGTCTTTAATTTCTGATGATAAGGTGAATGGTGTGGATCGGTGAAATGCAATTAGAGTTCCCCTTTGTTTGGTACAGGCAGAAGCCGTGTAAATTTGTTGATAAAAAGGAGAAATATATTTTGGAGTAGAATCTTTGGTGAAGTGTGTTTCTTGGAGGCATACTATGTGAGCCTTCTTGTTATGGAAAGTACGGAAGGCTTTGGTCCTTTTTTGAGGGACATTTATTCCCTGAACATTCAGGGAAAGTATATTCAGTGGTGCCATGGCAATAGATCAAATAGTTTTGACTTACTTTTTGTTATGCAGAGCTGACTGTGCAGATCAACCTGTGTGGACTGAAGGGATGAATAGATAGAAAAGAAACCAGTGAATTCTGGAGTAAAGAGTAAACAAAAAACATATGAGATTAGATGATACATTGTATAAATTATTTTTTGCAAGTAATCACAATAATATGGTTGGGAGAATGAGGAGGGCTAATGGGGGTACACGGATCTTCCGCTTACAGGAGAGAAGTGCTATGTCAAAAGACATCTAAATGATGTTTCATTAATTGGAGTGCAGAATATAGTTTTTGTTGAAATTATTTATTCCAGGGTGGTTGTATATGGTTAGTCTTGCCCTAGGCTAAATAATTCAGTTAGAAAGGTACTGTTAATAACTTTGGTATTGATGAAGATAGTTTGAATTATTTTGGGATTTTAACCCTTTTAGAGTAAACAATTACATATTTTATTCATATGTAACTGTTTAGATATGTTAACTCATAAAATTGAGGTTGTATTGCTTCAGATTAGAATAAACAAAAACATAGTTCTAGGAACTAGTTAGGTAATAATATATTTGTTTTAAGAAAAGAAAGAAAAAGCTTCCATTACTTCTGGATTATTGAACATATTTGTCCTAAAAAGTAATAAATCTATTGTTATTACCTGATAATATATAACTGAACAAGAATTTCCTTATTTCACTTATATATTCTAAGGCTATATGAATCAGAAGTAATAAGAAATATAACTGGAATGTAACATGATCCCACACAGTGTGTGACTATCAGAATGCAGTTACATTCAGTTATAAATATAGGTTTTTTATAGAGAACCATCTCTTAGTATAATAAATGAAGAGATATCAGGAATTAGGATGTCAGTCCATTGAATCTTCTTGGTCCATGGATGATGTGGCATAACAGCCTCTTTTGTGAGAATGATGATTCCCATTTTGTTCTGAAATTTTCTGGGTGCTGCCTGAAGGTGAAGATGATGCCATTCTTCTGCGTGCGGGAGTGTTGCTGCTTGTGGGTTCTGTCAGATTTAATTTTAAAAGGGTTTGTTGTAGTTCATCTGCTGATCTGCTTCTGTAAATTGTACCTTGGTAGTTAAATCTGACTGAAAAGGGGAAGCCCCATTGATACATAATGTTGTGGCGTTGCAGTTCCATTAGTTGGGGTTTCATGGATCGTCTTTTAGTAATAGTAAGTTGGGATAGGTCAGCAAAAATTTGATAATTGTGTCCTTGAAAATTAAGTTCCTTTTTTTCTCTTGCAGCAATTAGTATTTGTTCTTTCGTTCTGTAATAATGACATTTTGTGATTATATCACGTGGGGGTCCATCTTTCTTTTTGGCTGTGAGGGCTCTGAGTACTCTGTCCAGTTCTAAACGTTCAATAGGGATATCTGGCTTTAGTTCTTGTAATAGAGCAGTAATAGTAGATTGCAGGTCTGTCACAGATTCAGGTATTCCCCTTATGCGCAAGTTTGAACGTCTGGCTCTATTTTCGTAATCTTCGAGCTTAGTTTGAAGTATTAAATTCTCTTTTTTTAATTGTTCCAATTCTGTTATATTTTCTTGGGTTGTAATTTCAATTTCATCCATTTTTATTTCTAGGGCTGCGGTGCGGTTTCCCAGCTCTCTTATTTCTTTGGTTAGGCTTTTTGTTATTTGGTCTGAGGTTTGTTTTAAAGCCTTATGAAGCATCTTTTCAAATTGTAATAATATTACTGGGGATACTGAGGAGGCTTGTGGAGAAGTTTGTGAGAGGATTTGTTCTGTATCTGACTCAAATGGAGAGTCTTGCTGTGACATTTTCTGTCTGTGAGAGCGCCCTGATGCTGTATCTTGTGAGGTGACTGGAGCTGCTTCAGCTGCAGTGAGTGCCTGTGAGCTCTTTGTGAGGTGATTTTTATTTCTGCCACGGTTTCCTCCCAGTACCATATTTCCTGCCCAAACTTTCACAGTTTGTTCCCTGGGGCAAAAAGGTTCAAATGGATACCTTTTGAGCCTGCAGGCTCCGCTTTGTCCTTCTCTTCTCTCCTCAGCGGTGTGGAGCTCTAACAATGCATGTCTGCTCCGCTAGGCTCCGCCTGGGGAGCAGAATATTTTAAACCCAACTCTGGACTTGGGTTCCAAGGAAGACTATCAGGATGGAAAATATCCATATATCCATTTTATCGCTGTGTGTGGGACTGATCTTGTCTGACTGTCAGCCTCTGTATTATTGTGGGAGACCTTGGTACATTCTCAGCGGCCCCTCCAAGTGTAAGCGTTGAATTGAAAATCCCTAGGCACTACTGCGCCTGCACAAGTCTGCTTAAACGCCATTTTACTTGGGCATGCTCAGACCATTGGACTCCCCACATGTGCCTGTGCACCATCTACCCGATCATTGGGCACCGTGCTGCCTCCAGTGACAGAGTCACAGACCAGCATTAACCTGTGCTACTTCAGCAGTGGTTTGTGAGTACCCTTTTGGGCTATTCCTCACTTGCATAGTTTATTACGGCAGATCACAAGAGCAGCAGTCCTGTGGGCCTTGTCAGCTTGCAATCCCCTAGCAGTGTCAGGGGAACTTCTAGCATTTATCCTAAGGAACCTTACACTGATAGCCTGGATAACAGTCCCCTGCCTGCATTACAGCACTCCTTTGAGCCTTACTTTATCACTTTGGGGGTTAACCCTTCCTTGGTATTGTCTAGGGAAGGAAAACTAAAGGATATTATCTTGTCCCTTATTGATGCAGACCTGCACCGTCTACACTTAAAGCAACTAGCCAGGGTTCACTGATGAGCCCTCAATCTCTTAGAGTTTTTCAGTGGATTTCCAATAGCAACTGGGCATATACAGTATCTCACAAAAGTGAGTACACCCCTCACATTTCTGTGAATATTTTATTATATCTTTTCATGTGGCAACACTGAAGAAACGACACTTTGCTACAATGTAAAGTAGTGAGTGTACAGCTTGTATAACAGTGTAAATTTTCTGTCCCCTCAAAATAACTCAACACACAACAATTATTGTCTAAACCGCTGGCAACAAAAGTGAGTACACCCCTAAGTGAAACTGTCCAAATTGGGCCCAATTAGGCATTTTCCCTCCCTGGTGTCATCTGACAAAAGGCCACTTAACTAAACCTTAAATAAAACCATAAAAAGTATGTAAATAAAGTAAGTAAATAATCATAACAGGTATACCTATAGGATGAGGTCAATGCCATTATATATAAAAAAACAATGTTCTATCTCTGTGTGGTAATATTAACATCTACCAAGTTTAAATGGTGAAAACATCCCTTGAATATATACGTATAGACAATATGAGGGTTATAATTTCCTCCTATATTCAATATAAGGGTTCTTCTGTTCATCTCAATTTTATATGTGGCCAATAGATGGGAAGAAAGACAGATATACCCCCATCTCTTGATACCATATGTTGTTAGTGAGAGGATTTGCATATCCTCTAATACTGCCTGGAGCCTTTATATTGAATATAGGAGGAAATTATAATCCTCATATTCTTTATACTTATATATTCAAGAGAAGTTTCCACCAGTAGATGTTAATATCACCATATAGTGATAGAACGTTGACTTTTATATATAATGGCATTGACCTCATCCTATAGGTATACCTGTTATGGTAATTTACATAATTTGTATGCTTTACAATAAAGGTTACGTTTTAGTTAAGTGGCCTTTTGGTGAGTAGGGAAGCACACCCTCGTTTAGTTCTAGTCTAATTTTGCCACAGTTAAGTGTTATCAATATCACAGGCTTTTGTATACAGTATATCTACATGAAGATGGCCTAAGCTATAAGAAGATTGCCAAAATCCTGAAACTGAGCTGCAGCATGGTGGCCAAGACCATACAGCGGTTTAACAGGACAGGTTCCACCCAGAACAGATCTCACCATGGTCGACCAAAGAAATTGAGTACACATACTCAGCATCACATCCAGAGGTTGTCTTTGGGAAATAGACGAATGAGTGCTGCCACCATTGCTGCAGAGGTTGAAGGGGCGGGGATCAGCCTGTCAGTGCTTAGACCATACGCCACACACTACATCAAATTGCTCTGAATGGCTGTCGTCCCAGAAGGAAGCCTCTTCTAAAGATGATGCACAAGAAAGCCCGCAAGCAGTTTGCTAAAGACAAACAGACTAAGGACATGGATTACTGGAACCATGTCCTGTGGTCCGATGAGACCAAGATAAACGTATTTGGTTCAGATGGTGTCAAGCGTGTGTGGTAGCAACCAGGTGAGGAGTACAAAGACAAGTGTGTCTTGCCTACAGTCAAGCATGGTGGTGGGAGTGTCATGGTCTGGGACTGTATAAGTGCTGACAACACTAGGGAGCTACAGTTCAGTGAGGGAACCATGAATGCTAACATGTACTGTGACATACTGAAGCAGAGCATGATCCCCTCCCTTCGGAGACTGGGCAATATTTAAACATGATAACGACCCCAAACACACCTCCAAGACGACCACTGCCTTGCTAGAGAAGCTGAGGGTAAAGGTGATGGACTGACCAAGCATGACTCCAGGCCTAAACCCTATTGAGCATCTGTGGGACATCCTCAAATGGAAGGTGGAGGAGCGCAAGGTCTCTAACAAATTTACACTGTTATACAAGCTGTACACTCACTACTTTACATTGTAGCAAAGTGTCATTTTTTTCAGTGTTGTCACATGAAAAGATATAATAAAATATTTACAAAAATGTGAGGGGTGTACTCACTTTTGTGAGATACTGTATAGTAATTGGCCTAACTCAGAGAAGATCTTGTCACTCCCTGATGTATTTTGCCTAGCAATACTCTATGGAGGAGGAATACCTATAAAAGTGGTATGTCCACTTTGTGGACCCAGACATTTTAGACATGTCTTAACAAGATTCTGACTGTTCTTTTTAAGGTCATCCCTGTGTTTAAAAACCTGGAGAATAAAAGGCTCGAAGCCTTTTCTAAGGCCTTCTAGATTCTCCCTTGCAGGTCCTAACCTGCCATTGTAACCATGTCCATCTATCAGACTTTAGCTATCTGGTCCAAAGATATGTTCCAGGATCCCAGATCTGTCTTAATGGCTTTTTCTGTCCTCCAGCAACTAAAGCTTGTTCCTACTTTATTAGTGTTGTCGAGCTAGAAGATATTATATGTCAAATATCTAGACAGCTTTCTTTCTGTGCTTATGTGATGGACCCTTTGGCTCAAATGTTTGTCTATGTAGCATCAGTGCAATAAGTGGTTCTTGTGCATGTCCTTTAATGGGGAAAACCTCTTTGGCAAATCCCTGCACATCTTCAGTAAGGATGTCAGCGCGGGTAAGAATGCCCTTTTGCCCCAGAAAAAAACCCCAAAATCTCCATCTAGTAACCCTTGGTTCCTAAGGCCAAAAAGAGTTTGATTTATTTCTCTCTAAAATCCAGGTCGAAGGTAAAGCCTTGAACTCAATTCCGCTGTGAGTCCCGGACCCCCAATCCTCCAAGTCCACAAGCAAGTCTTCCACATGTAACAAGTAAATACAGTCATGGCTGAAATTGTTGGCACCCCAGAAATTTTTCCAGAAAATCAAGTATTTCTCACAGAAAAGTATTGCAGTAACACATGTTTTGCTATATACATGTTTATTCCGTTTGTGTGTATTGGAACAAAACAAAAAAAGGGGAGGAAAAAAAGCAAATTGCACATAATGTCACACAAAATTCCAAAAATGGGCTGGTCAAAATTCTTGGCACCCTTAACTTAATATTTTGTTGCAAACCCTTCTCGTCGCTTCCTATAACCATCAATAAGCTTCTTACACCTCTCACCCGGAATTTTGGACCACTCTTCCTTTGCAAACTGCTCCAGGTCTCTCTTATTAGAAGGGCACCCTTTCCCAACAGCAATTTTAAGATCTCTCCACAGGTGTTCAATGGGATTTAGATCTGGACTCATTGCTGTCCACTTTAGAACTCTCCAGCACTTTGTTGCCATCCATTTCTAGGTGCTTTTTGATGTATGTTTGGGGTCACTGTCCTACTGGAAGACCCAAGATCTCGGACGCAAACCCAGCTTTCTGACACTGGGCTCTACAGTGCGACCCAAAATCCTTTGGTAACCCTCAGATTTCATGATGCCTTGCACACATTCAAGGCACCCAGTGCCAGAGTCAGCAAAACAACCCCAAAACATCATTGACCCTCCACCATATTTCACTGTAGGTTCTGTGTTCTTTTCTTTGTAGGCCTCATTCCATTTTCGGTAAACAGTAGAATGATGTGCTTTACCAAAAAGCTCTATCTTGGTCTCATCTGTCCACAAGACGTTTTCCCAGAAGGATTTTGGCCTACTCAAGTACATTTTGGCAAACTGTAGTCTTGCTTTTTTATGTTTCTGTGTCAGCAGTGGGGTCCTCCTTGGTCTCCTGCCATAGCGTTTCATTTCATTTAAATGTCGACAGATAGTACGCGCTGTCACTGATGCTCCCTGAGCCTGCAGGACAGCTTGAATTTCTTTGGAACTTATTTGGGGCTGCTTATCCACCATCCAGGCTATCCTGCGTTGCAACCTTTAATCAATTTTTCTCTTCCGTCCACGCCCAGAGAGATTAGCTACAGTGCCATGGGTTGCAAACTTTTTGATAATGTTACGCAACCTGGACAAAGGCAAATCTAGATCTCTGGAGATGGACTTGTAACCTTGAGATTGCTGTCCTCAGACAGTTCTCTTCTCCTCTTTCTGTTGTGCATGCTTAGTATGGCACACACAGACACACAATGCACAGACTAAGTGAACTTGTCTCCTTTTTATCTGCTTTCAGGTGTGATTTTTATATTGCCCACACCTGTTACTTGCCCCAGGTGAGTTTAAAGGAGCATCACATGCTTGAAACAATCTTATTTATCCATAATTTTGAAAGGGTGCCAAGAATTTTGACCAGCTCATTTTTGGAATTTTGTGTGACATTATGTCCAATTTGCTTTTTTTCCTCCCCTTTTTTGTTTTGTTCCAATACACACAAAGGGAATAAACATGTGTATAGCAAAACATGTGTTACTGCAATACCTTTCTGTGAGAAATACTTGATTTTCTGGAAAAATTTCTGGGGTGCCAACAATTTGACTTTAAATAAACCTCTCAGTAATGCTCTTACTAGGCTCCAGCTAGCGATATCTCTAATAAATTCTAGTGTGACTTCATGACTAGGGTAGTTCAGATAACCTACAACCATACTGAAAATTGTGCCCTACCATCCCCTTTAATAATGACACTGAAGCTGTGTTGGAGTTAAATGGCCGGTTTGGCCTTTTATTAAACCAAAAAAAACGTAGTTAAAGATAAAACATTTGTAAATACTCCAGCTCAAAGACGAACAACTGGTTGCAGATCCTTGACGACACCATCTCCCACAACTTTGGAATCTGTGGTACCGCTACATTAGGTTCTGTCCCCAGCCTCCAAACACCGCCTCGAGGACTACCCTAACTGACCACAGACCCCTAGCACCTTAACTAACTGGTAAGTCTAGACTGAACCAGACCAACCAGGACGGGTCCCACCAGGAATGGTGCTGTGGTGATTAGGAATGCGGAGTTGGAGATTGACACATGGTTGTACCTTGGAGGGGATGGTGTACATCTCAATGCAGTGGGTATCGACCTGTGGTCCTTGAGCTTACAGGACGATATCCAGAGGGCTGTTCTTGTGTGGGGGAAGGCACAAGTGTAAGGTGTCACACTTGTGCCGCTGTGGCGGTTGGAGTCCTTGATGAGGGTATACAACATGAGGTATATTGTTGAAACTTGGGACCCGTCTCAGGTAAACATAACTTGTAATAGAAAAAAAGCATGACATGACCTCTTAAATATGAGATATTGGGTCAAAAAGACCTCAGATCTCATATTTACACTAACATGCAATAAAAAATAAATAAATAAAAATGTGGTCATTTAAAAAAATGAAAAAAAAAAAATGACCCTTTAAGAGCTATGGGCGGAAGTGATGTTTTGATGTCGCTTCTGCTATGCAATTATATGGAGATGGGTGGGGGCCATCTTCCCCTCACTCGTTTCCATGTCAGGCCACAAGAAGGATCTGATCGCCTCCGCCGCTGCTGATGGCCCTGGTAAGCGGTGGAGGAAACGGAGCATGGCGGGAGGGGGGGTGCCCTCTCCTGCCACCGATAAAAGTGATCTCACGGCGAATCCACCGCAGAGACCACTTTTATCTGAAACCGGACCGCTTACTGAAGAAGAGGATGCCGGGGTTATGGCAGCTAGCTGCTGCCATAACAACAATACACCTATTTAAAGTACCGACGTATAACGACGGTGGGCGGTCCGGAAGTGGTTTTAATATAGGCTTACCTGTAGGTAAAAGTGGTTGTACAGGGTGTACAACCATTTTAAGCAGTCAAATGCCTCCACATTGACATAGTAAACACAACATCCATTCGAATTCCACCTTTCACTTTTCTAGAGAGTATTGTGAGGGCCTACCTAATCAGTACGATCAGGTTTTATCTAATCAGGTAGGCACGTTGAACATCTAGCCATTTGAGTATGTAAAGGAAATTGCTTAAAATTAGGCATGGAAAAAAATGCTCTCACTTGCTGTGTAGGGATCTCCAGCATTTCCTGGCTGTTTTTTTGGCTCACAATCAACTGAATGTTGCTTTTCAATAAACGACTGTGTTCTGATGTCTACCATGTGACCTCTGCCTAAGGCAGAGTCTGATGTTGTCTGTTGTAATGCGTCTCTCCTCATATAGTCATATATCCAGTCTGGAACTAATGGCATTCTGAACGGCAGAGTACCTTTCTTCCCAATTTCTTGTTTAGGCAAATAAAGCGAGGCCATGGGAATTGCCAAGTCTGTGATAACGAACTATGCATCTGTCTGCTATTATTTATAGGTGCTATTTTAATAGTTCAGGTCTTCTCATGTTGGATCTGAAGAAGCAGTGTTTATACATTCATCAACTAATAACTACAGCTGAGAAGAATCTAAATACAGAATTTTTTTCCAAGTCCATAGGCATAACAAGTCAGGTCATCATCATCCTATGCATATACTGTATACATGCAAGAAAACTTCCTTTGGGCTCTTTCAGACAGGCAGTAATGCTTGCTTACTCTCTGAAAAGTGATCTGCGGTGGACTGTCAGTTGATCATAACGGACAAGTTAGATGATGCTGTCTGTCAAACTGCAGCCTGAGTTAAAATTGCAGCAGTTGTAAAGTAAGTGTCCTGACCTCAAAATGTGTGCAGCCCTACCAGGCTGTGATATGAGAATTTGGGTGAGCAGCAGGTGGGTGTTAAAACTGCAGCTTATCTGCCTGTTTTTACCATCACCCCGTGCCCCAGCAGCCACTGTGAACCAACCTCTCCTATCCTTACAGCCAAGGAAGCTGCCATATTAACCTCTGTTTGATCTGCCATTGCCATGGTGCAGCACATGTGATTATTTATGACATCAGCCATTGATGGCTTGACAGTTCGTTTGAAAGCACAAGCAACTGTAACATTCATGGCACGCCTTAATTGTAGTTGTTTTAGGAAACAGTTAAATTGATGGGTTTATTTTCGCTTTAAAGGATAAGTTCACCTTTAAGGGGGAAAAAAATTGCTTTTATTATGTAGCCAGTAGGGATGAGCTTCGAGTTCGAGTCGAACTCATGTTCGACTTGAACATCGGCTGTTCGCCAGTTCGCCGAACAGCGAACAATTTGGGGTGTTCGCGGCAAATTCGAAAGAAAACACCCTTTAAAAGTCTATGGGAGAAATCAAAAGTGCTAATTTTAAAGGCTTATATGCATGGTATTGTCATAAAAAGTGTTTGGGGACCAGGGTCCTGCCCCAGGGGATATGTATCAATGCAAAATAAAGTTTTAAAAACTGCCATTTTTTCGGGAGCAGTGATTTTAATAATGCTTAAAGTGAAAAAATAAAAGTGTAATATTCCTTTAAATTTCGTACCTGGGGGGTCTCTATAGTATGCCTGTAAAGGGGCGCATGTTTCCCGTGTTTAGAACAGTCTAACAGCAAAATGACATTTCAAAGGAAAAAAGTCATTTAAAACTACTCGCGGCTATTAATGAATTGCCGGTCCCGACAATACACATAAAAGTTCATTGATAAAAACGGCATGGGAATTCTCCACAGGGGAACCCCGAACCAAAATTGTTAAAAAAATGACGTGGGGGGTCCCCCTAAATTCAATACCAGGCCCTTCAGGTCTGGTATGGATATTAAGGGGAACCCCGTGCCAAAATTTAAAAAAAAATTACGTAGGGGTCCCCCCCAAAATTCATACCAGACCCTTCAGGTCTGGTATGGATTTTAAGGGGAACCCCGCGCCAAAATAAAAAAAAAATTGGCGTGGGGTCCCCCCAAAAATCCATACCAGACACTTATCCAAGCACGCAACCTGGCAGGCCGCAGGAAAAGAGGGGGGACGAGAGAGCGCCCCCCCTCCTGAACTGTACAAGGCCACATGCCCTCAACATTGGGAGGGTGCTTTGGGGTCCCCCCTAAAGCACCTTGTCCCCATGTTGATGAGGACAAGGGCCTCATCCCCACAACCCTTGGCCGGTGGTTGTGGGGGTCTGCGGGCGGGGGGCTTATCGGAATCTGGAAGCCCCCTTTAACAAGGGAACCCCCAGATCCCGGCCCTCCCCCTGTGTGAAATGGTAAGGGGGTACAAAAGTACCCCTACCATTTCACAAGAAAACTGTCAAAAATGTTAAAAATGACAAGAGACAGTTTTTGACAATTCCTTTATTTCTTCTGTCTTCTTTCTTCTAACTTCTTTCTTCCTTCATGCTTCGGTTTCTTCCTCCATCTTCTTCCTCTTCTGGTTCTTCTGGTGTTCTCGTCCAGCATCTTCCTCCGCAGCGCCTCCTTGTCTTCATCTTCTTTTCTTCATCTTCTTCTCGGGCCGCTACGCATCCACGATTGGATGGAAGGCTCCCACTGTGTGACGCTTCTCCTCTTCTAACGGTTCTTATATAACGGAGGGCGGGGCCACCCGGTGACCCCACCCCCCTCTGACGCACAGGGACTTCCCTGTGGCATTCCCTGTGAGTCAGAGGGGGGCGGGGTTACCCGTAACGTAACGGGTGACCCCCTCTGACTTACAACAATACCATGCATATTAGCCTTTAAAATGAGCACTTTTGATTTCGAACGTTCGAGTCCCATAGACTTCAATGTGATGCGAAGGGTCCTGGACACCATTCACCCTGACATGCTAGCAGTCCCAGTGCCGGGTAGGCACCGATCAATGTAAGAGGCCATTTGGCTATTTTATTGTTCTTTTTATATATAATAAACGGTTTTACACTATGGAGATTCTTTTTTGTTTCTCATATCTCCTATCCTGAATGAATGGGACGGGAGGGATCTATGCCTACAAACACCGCCCAGCCTTCCAGCCTTCATGTGAACAGGCACAATCCTGTACAAGCGCTAATGACTCTCTTTTTAGTTAAAGGAGTCATTGGTATCTGGTAAGCAGATATCTATCATTTTAAGGTGATCTCTTCCTCTTTGGTGACGGAACCTTTTTTATCATCGCTAAGATTTTGATGCATCCTTGAAGATTTATGTGTCTGCCTTGGTGTTGTTTTCCAATCTATCTTTTGCTCTAATCTCTTCAATGGATTGGGACAATCAGTTATCACGAATGTATTAATCACACCTTCAACTAAGAACTTTTTTACAATTATTATTACTTTATATTTTGTATCTTATATTTTACCACTTATCAAGTATCTGGTATATTGTCGTTTCAGCATAATTATTAGTTAGTTCACTGCGTTTGATGTGGATTGTGTGTGTCTCTTGTGGCAGTATTGCAATTAGCACTTATTTTTATAGGTCTCTAGCGCCCCCTGTTGTATACCATTCCTTATTTGATTATTTTACTCAAATTAAGGGGAGCAGCTTGCACTTGTGATCATTGGGCATTGGTTTTTGGTCATTCAATTGATCATCCACGGATGATATATTTATATATATTATTTTATAATTTTTTGGGTCAGTCTAATCACGGATCCTCTATTTAAGGTAGTTTTTTTCAATCAACTAATTTTTTCAATCATTTTTTTCAACCAATCTTTTTTAATTTGTAAAGTTCACTTATATTGACACCACTGGCGCGGAAGTATTGTTTTACTCAACAAGCAGAAGGAGCTTAAGAGGATGCTGCTGACCACACTAAACTGTGGGAGATGTGCATTGTAGTTTGGAGGAAGGATCTTACTATGGACAGACCCGACTGAGACAAAAAAAATAGGCCCGGGCATTTAAGACTGAGCATGACATATTTACTGGCCCCTTCCCCACTCTCCATCCTGCGGGGAGATGAGGGGGGCCGGCAAAGAGCACAGGGGAGCCGGAGAACACGGGGGTAGGCGAAGACCACAGGGGGGGCAAAGAGCACAGGGTAGAGGGCACTAGGGGGGGCCAGAGAGCACAGGGGGGGCTGGAGAGCATGGGGTCAGAGAGCACTGTGGTGGGCGCGTAGTGCACTAGGGAGGCTGGAGAGCATGGGGCAGAGAGCACAGGGGGGGCGGAGAGCACTGAGGGGGGCCGGAAAGCACTGGGGGCGGAGAGAACTGGCAGTGGCAGAGAGAACAGGAGGGTGGAAAGCAGAGGGGGGGGCCAGAGACCACTGGGGGGAGCCTGAGAGCACAGGGGGTGTCCCGGAGAGCACATGGGGGGAGGAGAGCGCGGAGGGACCAGAGAGCACTGGGGGGGAACTGAGAGCACAAGGGGGACCAGAGAACATGGGGTCCAGAGAGCACTGGGAGGAGCCTGAGAGCACAGGAGATCTAAGGAGCACGGGGGGGTGGAGAGCACAATGGGGGCCGTAGAGCACTGGGGGGAACCTGAGAGCACAGGTGGGGGCTAGAGAGCACTGGGGGGGAGCCTGAGAGCACAGGGGGGAGGCGAACAGCACAGGGGGGCAGCAGAAGGCAACTGGATAGGAGGAGCAGCAGGGCAGCTGCATATAGAAGAATCTATCTCTCTATTTTCCTCCTGTAGCCTCTGAATGCCTGCGAGCGGGAGAGGAAGAGAAGTGGGCTTTCAAAAGGTTGCAGGAGGAAAATGGAAACATTGATTCTTCTAAATGCAGCCTCAATTTATCGCCTCTCCTACAGCTCTTCCCTCTTCATGGTCACAGCTGACCTGTAGTTTCCGCCCCCCCCCCCCCCGCTCCAATGGCTGAACTGAACTTGCGGCCGGCCGGCCACGGTGAGGCCGGGTGAGAGGTGCAGGTTTAGGGAGCTGCCTTGGGCCCCTGAAGTACATGTGGCCCAGCGGCCCCGGCCCACCGGGCAAGTGCCCATTGTGCTCTATGGGCAGTCCGGGCCTGACTATGGAGGTCAATGGGCCAGTAAACTACAATTCTCAGGAAGAAGGCTGCTAGGGGGTGAGTGGAGCTGTAGACCAAAGGACTTCTTCTTGCTGTGGGAAGACTGGAGAGTGTGCTCCTCTGCCATTGTGTGCACACTTGCCTGCTACCACTGGAGACCAGGGTCTGAGGACCGGAGAGCTAAAGATCAGGGTGTAGAGACCAGAGTACAGAGGTGAGGAAAAAAACAGACAGCTGAGTAATTGGGTCAAGACATGCTGCACCGCTGGGACTGGTGAGAGGCTGCAGACATGATTGCTCTACCTCTACTATCAGAAACTAAGACTAGAGACTAACCATCTAACCTGTGGTTTAAATCAATGCATGCAGACTTTAAAAGGACTTTACTTATGTGCACCACCTTAAATACTGGGCCCCAACACTAGCCAGCTGAACACAACCAACTGCTTTACGGGATCTTTGCCCTGATTGCTCATAATCAGAGGTACCTCTTTAGGGAGCTACATATACCACCATAGCCTTTGCTTACAGTGCATTCTAAAGTGGGTATAGGCTACTGATTGCAGAGGACTTGCTGCAGGATCATATCATTTAGCCTCTAATTAGCCTCTAGACTGCTTTTACAAGCAGTGGGAGGGAATGCCCCCCCCCCCAACGTCTTCCGTGTTTTTCTCTGGCTCTCCTGTCTCAACAGGGAACCTGAAAATGCAGCCGGTGATTCAGCCAGCTGACCATAGAGCTGATCAGAGACCAGAGTGGCTCCAAACATCTCTATGGCCTAAGAAACCGGAAGCTACGAGCATTTTATGACTTAGATTTCGCCGGATGTAAACAGCGCCATTGGGAAATTGGGAAAGCATTTTATCACACCGATCTTGGTGTGGTCAGATGCTTTGAGGGCAGAGGAGAAATCTAGGGTCTAATAGACCCCAATTTTTTCAAAAAAGAGTACCTGTCACTACCTATTGCTATGATAGGGGATATTTACATTCCCTGAGATAACAATAAAAATGATTTAAAAAAAAAATTAAAGGAACAGTTTAAAAATAAGATAAAAAAAAAAAATAATAATAAAGAAAAAAAAAAAAAAAGCACCCCTGTCCCCCCTGCTCTCGCGCTAAGGCGAACGCAAGCGTCGGTCTGGCGTCAAATGTAAAAAGCAATTGCACCATGCATGTGAGGTATCACTGCGAAGGTCAGATCGAGGGCAGTCATTTTAGCAGTAGACCTTCTCTGTAAATCTAAAGTGGTAACCTGTAAAGGCTTTTAAAGGCTTTTAAAAATGTATTTAGTTTGTCGCCACTGCACGTTTGTGCGCAATTTTAAAGCATGTCATGTTTGGTATCCATGTACTCGGCCTAAGATCATCTTTTTTATTTCATCAAACATTTGGGCAATATAATGTGTTTTAGTGCATTAAAATTTAAAAAAGTGTGTTTTTTCCCCAAAAAATGCGTTTGAAAAATCGCTGCGCAAATACTGTGTGAAAAAAAAAATTAAACACCCACCATTTTAATCTGTAGGGCATTTGCTTTAAAAAAAATATATAATGTTTGGGGGTTCAAAGTAATTTTCTTGGAAAAAAAATTTATTTTTTTATGTAATCAAAAAGTGTCAGAAAGGGCTTTGTCTTCAAGTGGTTAGAAGAGTGGGTGATGTGTGACATAAGCTTCTAGATGTTGTGCATAAAATGCCAGGACAGTTCAAAACCCCCCCAAATGACCCCATTTTGGAAAGTAGACACCCCAAGCTATTTGCTGAGAGGCATGTCAAGTCCATGGAATATTTTATATTGTGACACAAGTTGCGGGAAAGAGACAATTTTTTTTATTTTTTTTTATTTTTTTTGCGCAAAGTTGTCACTAAATGATATATTGCTCAAACATGCCATGGGAATATGTGAAATTACACCCCAAAATACATTCTGTTGCTTCTCCTGAGTACGGGGATACCACATGTGTGAGACTTTTTGGGAGCCTAGCCGCGTACGGGACCCCGAAAACCAAGCACCGCCTTCAGGCTTTCTAAGGCCGTAAATTTTTGATTTCACTCTTCACTGCCTATCACAGTTTCGGAGGCCATGGAATGCCCAGGTGGCAAAAAAAAACCCAAATGACCCCATTTTGGAAAGTAGACACCCCAAGCTATTTGCTGAGAGGTATAGTGAGTATTTTGCAGACCTTACTTTTTGTCACAAAGTTTTAAAAATTGAAAAAAGAAAAAAAAAATTTTTTTTCTCGTCTTTCTTTATTTTCAAAAACAAATGAGAGCTGCAAAATACTCACCATGCCTCTCAGCAAATAGCTTGGGGTGTCTACTTTCCAAAATGGGGTCATTTGGGGGGGGGTTGTGCCACCTGGGCATTCCATGGCCTCCGAAACTGTGATAGGCAGTGAAGAGTGAAATCAAAAATTTACACCCTTAGAAATCCTGAAGGCGGTGATTGGTTTTCGGGGCCCCGTACGCGGCTAGGCTCCCAAAAAGTCCCACACATGTGGTATCCCCGTACTCAGGAGAAGTAGCTAAATGTATTTTGGGGTGCAATTCCACATATGCCCATGGCCTGTGTGAGCAATATATCATTTAGTGACAACTTTGTGCAAAAAAAAAAAAAAAGAAAAATTTGTCACATTCCCGCAACTTGTGTCAAAATATAAAACATTCCATGGACTCAACATGCCTCAAAGCAAATAGCTTGGGGTGTCTACTTTCCAAAATGGGGTCATTTGGGGGGGTTTTATGCCATCTGGGCATTTTATGGCCTTCAAAACTGTGATAGGTAGTGAGGAGTAAAATCAAAAATGTACACCCTTAGAAATCCTGAAGGCAGTGATTGGTTTTCGGGGCCCCGTACGCGGCTAGGCTCCCAAAAAGTCCCACACATGAGGTATCCCCATACTCAGGAGAAGCAGCTAAATGTATTTTGTGGTGCAATTCCACATATGCCTATGGCCTGTGTGAGCAATATATCATTTAGTGACAACTTTTTGTAATTTTTTTTTTTTTTTTTGTCATTATTCAATCACTTGGGACAAAAAAAATGAATATTCAATGGGCTCAACATGCCTCTCAGCAATTTCCTTGGGGTGTCTACTTTCCAAAATGGGGTCATTTGGGGGGTTTTGTACTGCCCTGATAAATATACACTTATTGACATTTTTTTTACCAAAGACATGTGGCCGAATACATTTTGGCCTAAATGTATGACTAAAATTGAGTTTCTTGGATTTTTTTAGAACAAAAAGTAGAAAATATCATTTTTTTTCAAAATTTTCGGTCTTTTTCCGTGTATAGCGCAAAAAATAAAAACAGCAGAGGTGATCAAATAACATCAAAAGAAAGCTCGATTTGTGGGAAGAAAAGGACGCAAATTTCGTTTGGGTACAGCATTGCATGACCGCGCAATTAGCAATTAAAGCGACGCAGTGCCAAATTGTAAAAAGTGCTCTGATCAGGAAGGGGATAAATCCTTCCGGGGCTGAAGTGGTTAATACAGTGCACTCTTTTCTTCTTTATAATGTGAGAAGAATGAAGTAGTTTTGCGCTCATATTCACACAGACTTCTCACAAACTTATTTCTTTATTATTTATCGGGATTCCCTCAATATATTTTGATTTGTCACATCTGACCAAATTTCTTTTTGGTTGTTTTTAAATTTTTTTTTTTTTTTCAAGGCAGTTTTTTTTGGGTTTGTATTTTTTTCAAGGCTGTTTTTTTATTTTTTTTATTTTGTGTTTTACTCCATAATTTTTGTGTGTGTGTTTTGTGTGTCAAGTTACCACAACACCATTGATATCTTGTATTATTTAATCTCATTGAGATTGCTTGGTGTTGGTGTCGCTTGTTAATTTCACATAGTATTTTTGAAATGTACCTGCCTCCTCACAAACAAACTGTCCTTTTTGAAGGAAAACACACATATAGGCGAGTATAATTGAAAAAAAAATTCCTTTATTAAGGGCTCAGAACCAAACAAAGAGGGAGGCAACGCTGGATAAACATCATAAATTTGCGAAGCCTTTGACCCCCAGGGCAGACATCAATTCTTTTCCAGCAAAATTGGTGGCCTGAGGAGTCCTTATCTAAGGGAGTGCAGTCTGGTCCAGAAGTCCCATAGATCCGGAAAGCAGCAGATGACATCTGCGTCCCCAGGCTGTGGTACTACAAGAGCCTGCATATTTTGCCAGACCAGACTGAACCCAGGGCCATCACTCTCTGGTCTTCTTTCCACGCTTCCTTCCCGGCTGTGGCTCTGGTGTTGGAGATGTGGCAGGAGGAGGAGTAGGACCTGGAGGAGGAGGAGTAGGACCTAGAGGAGGAGGAGGAGGAGGACCATGTGTGAGGTCACAAATGTGGGTAACACATGTTATTTGGCCCCTCAACCCCTTATTGAGAGTTTCCAAAATTAGGAACTCACACAGGAGTCGTTGGCCCTCCTCCATCTGCATCATTTTGAAGGCAGTTATGCCAGCAAAGTCCTCCTCCACAGTGTGGGGGGTTCTCAGGGCTTCTGTAGCCTTCCAAAAGAGGCCTATGGCAGCCTCCTCCAGGTTATTCCTCTTCCTGCCACTTTGTATTTAAAGGTGGAGGGGAGGGACCTGGATATCAGTCAGCCTGCTTGGCCCGGCCACCTCCTGGCTGAGACTGTATATGAAAAAGGTACATGGTTTTAGTTTTTGCTTCATCAATCACAATCAGAAATTATTAGTACTCCAATCTAACATCTAGTTAACATCATTGATTGGACAACCAGAAAAATTTAGAGGAATGCTATACTTGGCTCAATCTGGGCTCCTCCACATGTTGCTGCCCGGAAGGCCCAGGTTGGGCGTCAGGAAGCCTCAGCTGGGGGGGAAGGAAGCGTGGAAGGAAGAGTGGAGAGTGCTGGCCTGGGTTCAGTCTGACCTGCCAGAAAATGCAGCCTGTCATATTACCACAGCCTGGAGACATAAATGTCATCTGCAGCTCTGGATCTCTGGAAATCCTGGACCTTCTTGTGCTCCCTTAGATAAGTGCTCCTCAGGCCACCAATTAGAACCTTCAAATAGGTGATGTCTGCCGTGGGGATCACCTGCTTCACAAATTCCCACAAATTATCCAGCGCTGCCTTCCTCTTTGTTTCTTATATTCCGGGTGGTTTATCTGCCACAGACAGGGCAGCTCCCTGAACATATCAATGAAGATTGGCATAAAGTCCTGATCTTTCAAGATATCCATTTTCACTGCAAGACACAACACAAGACAAACTCTAATGTCAGCCTAAAGTCTTCTAAACTTGTGCAAATACAGGCCTCAGTCTAGAAGCAGTATAGGCCCAATGTTAAATCTTACCTTCGCTATCACGATCGGCGCCTCCGTTACTTCTTCCTCCGCTCCAAGATTGTACGTACTACGCACACGTGTTACGCTTTATAGACACTGCGCATGCGTGAAACTCCGCCCGCCCCTGACGTTCTTTCTAGTCTATTCCCCGCCCCTTCTCATTCGTCGCGGTGGGGGAAGAGCACATGGCGGAGACAGAGCAGGTTTTAGATAATTACACCAACGAGGAGGAGGGGGAGGAAAGCCCGGAGGCAGAAATGTCCCGATCCAGAAGGAGACGATTTAAGGCATCAAATATGTCCTTTGGGGAGATGTTGGAGATGGTCAACATAATGAAGAAGGCCGACTATGACCGGAAGTATGGACCTTACCCCAACCCCAATGTCAGAAAGGCCAAGATCATGGCGAAAGTGGTCAAGAGTCTGCACCGGAATTTCGGGGTATGACGATCGAAAGATCAGCTCAGGAAGCGGTGGTCGGACCTCAAATTAAGAGAGCATGAGCAGTACAGAAAGATCCGGAGAGTGCTGCAAAAAAGTAAGTACTTGTCCTGTGTTCCTATTCTTTATTCTTATTACGTTCGTGCTGCTCCATGTGCTTTTCTTAACTGTTGTCGAGTTTAAAATGGAAACTTTCATGTTCATGGGCACATTATTCGTTCGTATCAAACATTGTTCGTTCGGCCTAGAAAACAACATGGTTTTGGCCATATTAATTTGGCCACATTTTTTAGGGCCTACTTGTCTGAAACTAATTTGGTTGGGTAGATGGGTTTGTAACTAGAATGAAATGCAAACTAGATTCTGTGTAAGGAGAGGACACTCAGCAGCAGTTTTCACATCTGGATGCTGGAGCACTAGTGTGGGACACAAGAACACTCTTTTTATTAGGGGGCCCACACAGGTGCTCCAGTGTATACTATAGGGGTGTCTCTATCTGTGAAGCTTGTACAAGACAGGTAAAGTATTCAAGCTTGACAAAGGACAAGAAAAATGCTACATCTTGGAACTCTGCCCACAAATAAAATTGTACCCCATTTACAAACAATGTTTCCTATTTATAGTTCTGCCATCAAATATCTGTGTGCTAAGTATACCATTTTTGTTTTACATAGGGGAGAAAAAACTCGGAGGACACCCCTCATCCGAGGAGACCAGGGACCCCCCACCTCTGGAAGAAGGGGAAATCCACCCAAGACAAACAGAGCAGGAGGAGGAAGACGTGGTGGAAATTGGCACCACAACAGGTGAGTGTCTGCGACCACAGGCTCAGGTAAGAGATGGATGCCGGCATATTTATAATACATGTTTTTTTTTGGTTTCGATCTTTTTAGGTGATCGTGATGTTGTGGATCCAGATCCTTTCACCTCGGAAAGTGCACAGATCCTGATCGGGGAGATCATGGGGTGTAATAGGGACTTGGAAAACATCAAGAAAAACATCAATGATGTTCTTCAAAAAAATAAGAACATCATTGATGTTTTAGGGAGAGTTTAAAACCCCTCCAAATCCCTTTGTTTTTTGGTGTGCTAAAATTTTTTAACATTTTTTGTCAAATTGTAGAAAAGCCAAATTTTAAAGAGGCACACAGTGTGTCAACATGTGCTATCTGCCATCACGGGGGATCAATGGACGCGGTTTGGGGGTGCAACCCCTTCCTCAATAATAAAGTAGCTGAGAGGAAG
Source organism: Lithobates septentrionalis (assembly GCA_037952835.1). Classification (NCBI taxonomy): domain Eukaryota; kingdom Metazoa; phylum Chordata; class Amphibia; order Anura; family Ranidae; genus Lithobates; species Lithobates septentrionalis. Next base: position 174,989 of record JBBDGP010000653.1, on the reverse strand, counting down.
GGGTTGCACCCCCAAAACACGTCCCTTTATCCCCCACGATGGCAGCTAGCACATGTTGACATTCGGCTATTTATGTGCATCTTCAAAATTTGGCTTTTCCTGGGGTGACTTCACCCCATCTGAACGCAATATCAAACACAGTTTGTAAATACTCATGTCTGATATTGCCTTCAAGTTCTACCAAATGTGAACTTTGTAAGTTCAAGATTTGTGTCTTTCTTGTTGGTTTTAAACATGCCTGTTTTATCTTAAATGGACATTTCTACTTTTTCTAACGTGACCCCAAAAATTGTTATACAGCAAACATGTTGGTTTGTTTTAAAAACTTTTTCTAAATGCACATGTGATTGTGCAGGTAATAAAAAGATTGTTACTCAAGAATGTGTGGATTATTGTCTCAACGCTACAACACTTTTGTGGTGCTCTAATTGCTGTTTTCTGTGACAATGGGTGTTATTTCCTAAGGGCAAATCCACTTTGCACTACAAGTGCAGTTTCAAGTGCACTTGTAGTGCAAAGTGTCTTTGCCTTTAGTAAATAACACCCAACAGTGCTTTGTAATGTTACACAATCACGCCATTTTCAGGAATCATCACATTTCTCTCAGGGTCAGCTAAAACAAACACAAGCAGTAAATGTCACCAAAGATTTGATTATTTTTTTTTTTTAATTTTAAAAAGGTTTTAGACATTGTCTGGCATATTGATAGCCCCCCCACCCGCAAAGAATTCAAGGTATCTTAGCCAGACATCACAGGCACTCAAGGGGGGCAAGCCAGGTCGGCCACTTTCAAGTGCCGTCATAGTTGGTTCATTTTGAATTCCGGCCTCAGGCCCAACTGAGCCAGCATAGTTGGCAGAATGTTGCCGTAAAAAGTTGTGTAGAACACAGCACGCCAGGATAATGAGATTCAGTTTGTACTCCGCCATATGTATGGGTGTAAGAAATAGGCGGAACCGGCTGGCCATGATTCCAAATGTGTTCTGCACCACTCTTCTGGCTCTGGCCAGCCGGTAATTAAAAACCCTCTGGTCCGAGTGAGGGTCCTCATTGGGAATGGCCGCATAAGATGGTCCCCCAGCGCAAATGCTTCATCTGCAACGAAGACGAATGGGAGTCCTTCCACATTGTCTTCTGGAGGTGGCAAGTCCAAGCTGCCATTCTGGAGACGCCTGTAGAACTCGGTCTGGGTGATGACTCCACCATCGGACATCCGGCCATTCTTCCCCACGTCCACATACAGGAACTCATAAGTAGCCACCGCCAACACCACAATACTATTGAACCCCTTGTAGTTGTAATAGTATGACCCCGAGTTGGGTGGTGGGATGATGTGGACGTGTTTCCCATCAATTGCCCCTCCGCAGTTAGGAAAGTCCCACCGCTGGGCAAAGTGGGAGGCCACAGTCTGCCATTCCTGTGACATGGAAGGAAACTGTGGAGTCAAAACAAAAAAAAATTAGCCATTTTGCACATAAACAGGGAAAGCAGATTACATAAAACATTCTTGGCCAACATCAAGATAACATTTTTTGGAGGGAGTTTTTAAAGACCAGAGTATAAGGTACACCTATCATATTCCCCCTCCCCCCCACCCTCTCATGGGCCATTTCTAACATTATAGGGGGGGAGCTCTTGGACAGGTAACCCTCTCCACTTCATTGAGAGATGAATGCCTAAATAATGGGTATTACTTTAGCCAGCCCCTCCTTAGTTACAGTATTGACAGCCCACTGGACAGGTAAGAAGTGTCATAATACAAAGATATAAATACACATTGTACACATTTGAGCACATTTGGACATTCTGCTATTACCTATCAAGATAATAATAGTATACAAAAACTTTAAACAGTACCATTTGAAAGTATACAGGTAGGCCCTTGCACTACATGCTTTGGGGAATTCATCCATACATCTGACCACTAAAGAGATGGGTATAGTGTGTATGGGCTTGGCAAAGTTAGCAGATAGATGATTGAGGATAGATAGAGAATTGTTATCAGCTGACTTAGCAGTTGGGGGGAGGGAGGGTTCAAAATGATTTGGGGACACCCAAAAAAAGCCTCTGGCACTCTGCCTGAATTTAAAGCACAAATCCCATTTAAAAACATTTTAGGGGGTGTTTGGGGTAAAGCACTACTATGGAGCTGACAAAATACATTGTTAAGTGACTACTTGAGGTGAATATAGGGCAAGGAGAGCATGCTGGGGAGGTAAGTGAAGGCAAATAAGCATGAAGGACCAAATAAAATTAGATATAAATCCAGCATGCATGAGGACAAAGGGGACTTTCACAGCATATTACAATCATGGTAATCAGGGAATGAGGAAAGAAATACAATGTATTATCAAACATTATATACAATAAAATGTGATGTTAAAGGATAAAAATCTGACCCTATTATACTCCTTCTTCAGGACCTGGATGATGGCAGAACAGGTCTCTGGGATAATGATCCCCAGAGCCTGGGGGAGATGCCTGTCGAGAACTTGAGGTCCTGCAGGCTTCTCCCCGTCGCCAAGTACCGCAGGGTGGCGACGAGCCTCTGCTCCGGAGTGATGGCTTGCCTCATGCAGGTATCCTGCCTGCTGATATAGGGGGTCAGCAAAGCCAACAAACGGTGAAATACGGGGTCCGTGATCCGGAGAAAGTTCCTGAAATCATCAGGATTATCATCAGGATTATTCTCACGGATCTCACGGAACAAAGGCATATGGTCACGCTGGAGCAACCAATTCTTGGTCCATGAACTCCTCCCCACCCTGTTCATGGACTGGACTTGTGTCAAGGTCAGGACCCCAACACCAAGCCCCCGCACAGCACGAACTCTACGAGGAGTACGTATATGCAACATGGCTAGAAAATGGTCGGCTGCTCAGAACGAAGTAACAGAATGCACTGAAGAACAGCAAGGCCTGTGAAGAGCGACCTGAAAAACAGTAACGAGCGGACAAGAGCGTAATGAATAGTACAATACGAACTGACTGCACGCACTGAAGAGCAGATACAAACCCACAAGCACACACTGAACAGCAGAAAACGATCTGAAAACCACGAGTCTGAAAAAGCACGAATCATCTCTCACCAAACTTTTACTAACACGAGATTAGCAAAAGGAGCCCAAAGGGTGCCGCGCTTGGTTCTGAACTGGCCTTTTCTAGTCTCGTAGTACGTGCTTTATGTCACCGCGTTCTTGGCGATCAGAAATTCAGACAACTTTGTGCGACCGTGTGTATGCAAAACAAGTTTGAGCCAACATCCGTCGGAAAAAATCCATGGATTTTGTTGTCGGAATGTCCGATCAATGTCCGATCGTGTTTACGGGGCGTTACACTCTAAATAATATGTAATAATAATATGTAATATGTAACATCTTCCAAAGGTGAACTTATCCTTTAAATTATTAAATTTAGAAAAAGTTATTCTGCTATCAGGTATAAAGTGCTGACACCTAGATGTGCATGCAGCCTGCAGGTCTTGCTCCTATAGATGAATATGAGGTCATTCTGATTGGGCAAAGTTCTGGCACTTATTGGTACTATGAAAGCTTGCTTACCCCATTCTATATAATCCTAGGAACAACTATGAGCATTCCTGTTGGTCAGTGAGGCAGTCCATCATAGGCGTCACCAGGGGGTGGCTATGGAGGCTGGAGCCCCGAATGTGGAGCCCATAGCCCCGAGTCTCAGCGGGTGTGGGGGAGAGACGAGCCAGAGGGTCACGGCTGCGGCGGGCGGCATTGGAGGTGGAGGAGGGACGATCAGGCATGATACAGGCACTGAGCCATCGGACCGCCACCTCCCTCACCCCCCCTCCCCCCGCAGCGCTCACCTCTTCTCCCTGCTTAGTTATGCAGAGCGGCTGCATACAGACATGATCCTAGGAGTGGACACTGATAAGCTCATCGTACGATCCAGAAGTCATGCAGCCGCACACAGCTGTGACATGAACTTCCTCGGCACGCGTTCTCTTGTTCTTTCCTTCCCCCGCTCTTCATCCTGTCTGCTGCCGCGGAGAATCTAGATGAGAGCGGGGGAAGGAAAGAACAAGAGAACGAGTGCTGAGGAAGTTCATGTCACAGCTGTGTGCGGCTGCATGACTTCTGGATCGTACGATGAGCTTATCAGTGTCCACTCCTAGGATCATGTCTGTATGCCTATCTAAGCAGGGAGAGGAGGTGAGCGCTGGGAGGGGGGACAGAGCAGCATGGGGGGGGGAATAGAGGAGCACGGGGACCAGAGCAGGGGGGGACCAGCAGAGCACATGTGGGACCAAAACAGCATTCGGGGGATCAGCGGAGCATGCAGGGGACCAGCGCAGCACACAGCACGTGGGGGACCAGAGGAGCACAGGGGGACCAGAGGAGCACAGGCAGACCAGAGGAGCACAGCCGGACCAGCGCAGCATGTGGGGGACCAGAGGAGCACAGGGGGACCATCGCAGCACGCGGGGGACCAGAGGAGCACAGGGGGACCAGCGCAGCACGCGGGGGACCAGAGGAGCACAGGGGGACCAGCGCAGCACGCGGGGGACCAGAGGAGCACAGGGGGACCAGCGCAGCACGCGGGGGACCAGAGGAGCACAGGGGGACCAGCGCAGCACGCGGGGGACCAGAGGAGCACAGGGGGACCAGCGCAGCATGCGGGGGACCAGAGGAGCATAGGGGGACCAGCGCAGCACGGGGGGGACCAGAGGAGCACAGGGGGACCAGCGCAGCACGCGGGGGACCAGAGGAGCACAGGGGGACCAGCGCAGCACGCGGGGGACCAGAGGAGCACAGGGGGACCAGCGCAGCACGCGGGGGGACCAGAGGAGCACAGGGGGACCAGAACAGCATGCGGGGGACCAGAGCAGTGAGCGGGGGACCAGAGCAGCACGCGGGGGACCAGAGGAGCACAGGGGGACCACAGGAGCAAGGGGGACCAGAAGATCCGGCATGGGTGAGACCTGTCAAAGTTGGCCGGTCTGGATGAAGTCCAAGGCCAAATTTTTGTCTCAGTCCAGCCCTGGAGACGAGCAGGCAGACAAGCAGAGATGACATCATCTCTCTCCACCCGCCCGTCACCAATCTTCCGCTTTCACAGCTAGGACTTCAATGTTGGAGCGATGTGCGGCGGGGAGCAGAGAGATGATGTCATCTCTCACTGCCTGCCACACATCAGCGCTCTTCTGCCCTCACTAAATGGGCCTCTTCAATGTCGGAGGTGTGGTGGGGAGCAGAGAGATTACATTATCTCTCACTGCCCGCCCCGCATCTCCGCTCTCCTGCCCTCACTAAATGGGCCAGTGCTGCCAGCCTACCACCAATGCAGCGAGAATGCACATTTGGTGGCACTGGCTGGCATAGCAAGTGACAATCTGCAAATGGTGGCAAGTGACAATCTGCTAATGGTGGCAAGTGACGTGGCAAGTGACAATCTGCTAATGGTGGCAGGTGACATGGCAAGTGACAATCTGCTAATGGTGGCAAGTGACAATCTGCAAATGGTGGCAGGTGACATGGCAAGTGACAATCTGCAAATGGTGGCAAGTGACAATCTGCAATGGGTGGCAAGTGACAATCTGCAAATGGTGGCAAGTGACAATCTGCAAATGGTGACAAGTGACAATCTGCAAATGGTGGCAAGTGACAATCTGCAAATGGTGGCAGGTGATGTGGCAAGTGACATGTCCAGGGCTCCCACTGATTCTGCATTATGGTGAGTTGAACCACTTCATTATATATTACAATATAACAATAGAAACAATGCGCTTTGATCACCCTGACACCATATCAACCATGGTGCCATGGTTAATCTGGTGGCTCTAGCCCCAGATCTTTTTCAGACCTAGCAACGCCCCTGCAGTCCATCATAGTGGGTCAATAGAAATCTGAGTGAGGCAGGTTGGGGCAGGAAAACTACAGGCATGTGCCAAAACCTTGCCCAATCCAAATAGCTTGTGGATTTGTCTATAGGGACATCTGCTAGCAGCTTTATTTATTAAAGCCACTGTCTGCGAGCGCTGACCGATGTTTTCTGGCAGGGGGCAGTGTCCCCCTGTCAAAACACAATAGCTCAGTGGGGAGATTGCAGTACTAAGATCGCATAGTTAGTACAGCGAGCTCCTCGCAAGCTACTCATTTTTTTTTATAGGCATAAGTCTCAAAATCTCACTTTAAAGAGGTCTTTGTCCTCTCTTTAGGAATTGAAAACTGATCATAATGTTGAATTTAATTTTAAGTGTTTGCAAGCTATTCAAGCTGTCAATTTCATAGTTGAGTTTTGCAGGCTGGTTATGAACCAATAACAGTTATGAAATCCAGAATGTGATATACTCCTTAAAGAGAACCAGTCAGTGTTTATGCAAAAATTTTAATATTCAGTGCTGAATCAGTATAATTGTACAGGCTTTTCTTAAATATTTTCCTCCTTTCCTAGGTTTTAGACATGTGCAATTCGTTTCGTTCCGAATTTGTTTTTTAACGAATTTCGACAAATTTGTTAATTCGGAACTATCCGAATTAACGAAAACCCATTTATCGACTTTTTCCGAATATTCGCAAATTCGAACATTTGTAAATTTGTACATTTATAAATTCGTACATTCGCACATTCGTACATTCGGAAATTCGCACATTCGTAAATTTGTATACATTATTATTATTTATTAATTGGTTCCGTTCCATTTGTTCAGATGTGGCATTTGTTATTTCGGATAATTGGTAACTTTCGGATAAATTCGTATTCATTACGTTCACTAAAGGCCAAATTTGAAAGGAAATTACAATACCTATAATTTAATAGTTAGTTACTATTTCAGATTTTATCATTTTCGGGTTTTCGGATTTTCTAATTTCAAATTTCCAAATTTTTTTATTTTACGAATGTACGAATGTATGAATTTACGAATATACGAATTTTCTAATGTACAAATGTACAAATTTATGAATTTACGAATGTACGAATGTGCGAATGTACAAATTTACGAATGTACGAATGTGCGAATGTACGAATTTACGAATTTACTAATTGCGATCATAACGAATGACCCGAAAAACGAAAAAAAAAAAAAAGAAACCAATGAAACGAAAACGAACAAATTTTTTGGCAGTGCACATGTCTACTAAGTTTAGTTTGAGAATGATCAAAAGCCTTGAGGTTTGGCAGTCTTCAACCTGCTAACTGCCTGATCTGTTAATTTTAACACATGCTTTCTCCAGGCTCCTGAGAGAGATGAACTTGGATCCTCTATATATCCCTCTCAGTTGCAGAATATGGACCCCTTCCATCTTCAGGTCCTCTGCAAATCATCAGTGACCGAAAATGAATGGGTCAAGAAGTGAACATGACTTATAATGATAATATGGTGCATGGTCTGATGTAGGCATCACCAGTGTTAATTTTGTCGATGAATATATTTTAGTCGACCAAATTAACACTATTTTAGTAGACTAAAATTAAAACAATTCAGATGACTAAAATATGACTACCGCTTTACAGTGGTTATATATCACCACGGCTAAATCTGTGTCTGTAGTGCATGTTCATACCTTAACCACTTCAGCCCCGGAAGGATTTACCCCCTTCCTGACCAGTGCGTTTTTTGCGATTCGGCACTGCATCGCTTTAACTGTGCGCGGTCGTGCAACGTGGCTCCCAAACAAAATTGACGTCCTTTTTTCCCCACTAATAGAGCTTTCTTTTGGTGGTATTTGATCGCCTCTGCGATTTTTATTTTTTGCGCTATAAACAAAATAAGAGCGACCATTTTGAAAAGAACGCATTATTTTTTACATTTTGCTATAATAAATATCCCCCAAAAATATATAAAAAATTTTTTTTTCCTCAGTTTAGGCCGATATGTATTCTTCTACATATTTTTGGTAAAAAAAAATCGCAATAAGCGTTTATTGATTGGTTTGCGCAAAAGTTATAGTGTTTACAAAATAGGGGATAGTTTTATGGCATTTTTATTATAATTTTTTTTTTTAGTAGTAATGGCGGCGATCAGCGATTTTTATTGTGACTGCAACATTATGGCGGACACATTGGACATTTTTGACACATTTTTGGGACCATATAGCAATCAGTGCTATAAAAATGCACTGATTCCTGTGTAAATGACACTGGCAGTGAAGGGGTTAACCACTAGGGGGCGGGGAGGGGTTAAGTCAGTACTAGGGATGTGTTCTAACTGTAGGGGGGATGGGCTGTGTGTGACACGTCACTGATCTCTGCTCCCGATGACAGGCAGCAGAGATCAGTGACACTGTCACTAGGCAGAACGGGGAGATGCTGTTTACATCAGCATCTCCCCGTTCGTCCTCTCCGTGAGGCAATCGTGGGTATCCCTGCGGCGATCGAGTCCGCAGGACCCGCAACCCGACTCACGGAGCTCGCGGCAGGCGCGCGCCGTCGGCGGCAAATTCAAAGTAACGTACAGGTACGTTACTTTGCGCAGCTGTGCCATTCTGCTAACGTATATCTACAGGAGGCGGTCGGCAAGTGGTTAAAGCAAAACTCCACCCAAAAGGGGAAGCTCTGCTTGTTTGCATTCTCCCCCCCTCCACTGCCACATTTGACACCCTTGAGGGGGGGAGTGGGTACCTGGTTTTGACAGGTTCCTGTTCCCACTTCCGGGTAAGATCGCCATTGGATATCTACAAATTTCCAGCCCCCTCCTCCTTCCCCCCTGCTGCCTTCTGGGACCTGTGTGTGTGGAACCAACTATAGATCGCCTGGTCAATATACAATCCTCGCCGCTTGTGACTGGAGCCGGCGTGCATTCAACCTGCGTTCCACCTGAGTCGGATGTGACGAAACCGGAAAGACCACCACTGCAACGACCACCGGTTTCATCATGTCCCACTCAGGTGGAACGCACGCCAGCTCCAGTCACGAGCGGTGAGGATTGTATATTGATCAGGCGATCTATAGTGGGTGGCGCTCTATGGCACAAGGAAATGTAAGTTTACTAGCTTATGTTTTTAATGGGAAAATGTTATAAATAAACGTATTGCACGATTACTAGGTATTGTTTTTTCATTTTGGGACATCCATGCTGGTAACACTGAATGTATGCTGAGCCCATACCAACACCAAGGAATTCCATATAAGCTGTGAAGGTCCTGGTGGCCAAAAACCATCTGGTGAGTGGCCCCCCTTATTACAGGTGGAGAAGCACATTCATAAGGAGGAGCACTTTTAAATAAGAAGAGCATGGAGCACTAATCAACACAGTGTTTTTTATAGAAAGGACACAAAGGACTATCACTGCTGTAATTGATTACAGGATATTTACCCATTGCTATCAGTAGCATTTTTCACATTTTATTTTCATTTCATTTTCATGTTACCTGGTGTTCATGTTGTTTTTTTATATGGCTATAATTTGGTTGAACAGCTAGCCCCTCAACATAAGATTATTATATATTTTTTTGGCACATACCAAAATTGATGGCAGCTGCTTGACAAGCAAATAGAACGTTTCATAGGAGATGCCATTTCATTTCTCTATTCTGATCGTAGTTCTTGTGACTTTCATTGTTGGTAATGTAATGCATTGTACCTTGTCTTATGTACTTCTCTGCTGTATTGTGGTAATGTGAAATAAAGCACCCCTGTTTTGCGGAAGAAAAATGTTCATCACTACTTATGCACAACAGTAAGGAATAACAGGGTCCTGTTTTAAGGAGGAATGTAAACAGTTACAGAGATCTGTTATTTGATACTGCTATGCACACCCTGGAGCAAGGAGACTGCATTTTTTATCAACATCAGGTCAAGCAGTTGACATGGCAGCAACTGCCAGACCTCAGGGGCTCTAAGCTCTGACTTCAAAATTCATCCTTCTGTCATATCTGTACAAGACTGAAAATCTAAATTGGTGCATGTGCAGAATTGTAGATTTATATTGTATCCCCCCCCCCCAAAAAAAAAAATACCTGTGTGGGTGACGAAGTATAGACCACCTAGGTCAGCAACCCAATGATCGTGGGCTACCTGTCGACCGCGGGTGGGTGACAGGTAGACCAGGAACGGTTTTGCGCGGCTGACCCCCACTTACTGCTAGAGGCCGGTCTTTCTCTCTCCACCCCTGCCTCCTCCGCTGCTGTCATCAGTGAACAGCGGAGAGCGACAGGCAGCACAGCTCAGGACGGAGGAGGCTGGAGGAGGAGCTGGCCAAGTTAACTTTTCAAGTTAACCCGCAGGTGATTGGTTGCTAGGTCTTAAGCAGCCGTTCACTGACTCAGGGGAGACTGAGCTGTGGGATCACATACCGTAACTGGACCAGAGTGGATTAAAAATAGGTAAGTACACAGATCTTTTTTTTTTAGAGCTTAGGCTGGATAGGTAGGAGGAGGGGGAGGGAACATTTAAGAATAATTAGACTTAAAGTGTTACTAAACCCCGCAATAGTAAGATCAGTCTGTATATGCAGTAAAGCATGCTTGTTATACTCACTGTGGAACCTAAGGGGTTAATTCTCTGCATTGTGTAAAACGACTGTTTGATCCTATTTTCTCTGATCCTCCCATTCTTCCACAGTCCCCAAACCATCTCCTGATAGAACAGAGCCTTAGGGGCAAGCTGCAAATGCTCAGTTTGGTATGTATTGCTTGAGAGTTTTTTTTTTCTTGGGAGGGTGCATGTGATCAGCACCGGACCAATCAGCACTGTCCAGACAGAGGGTTGGGGGTGCTGCAGCCTCATAGGACAGTCAGGAGATAATGAAAACTCCTCCTACGAGCTTTAACCAGACGCTGATAGAAATCACAAGACTGCTGTAACTGCTGACGAGAAAAGGTATTTAGCAGTTTATATTTACTAAAACTATTGCATTTCCATGTTCTGTGTACTGTGGGAGACCAGATATAGTGAATGCAGCATCCTGGGTTTAGTAACACTTTAAGCCTAGTACACATGATCAGAAAAACATACAAAAAATACCGCTTTTGAAGCGATCGTATGATAATCTGATCGTTAGCACACAGCTTTTGAGAGCCGATCACGACAGTTCATCAGAAAGTATTTGAAGGGACAAACATGAATATTGTTCTAGTACAATACCAGATAGTACAATATTTGTTTTAATCAGTACTGTTTATGTCTGAAAATACAATATAATACATTACATCACTTCTAAATTTGTATTCTGTCGTACGAGAATTTTCGTAACTTTAGTAACCTCTTCATTTTCGATATGGAGACTAGCATGCAAAACAAAAAAAACAAGGAAGATCATTTGTCCGATAATCTCATTGTGTGTACCAGGCTTATGGATTTCTTTCATACTTATGCCCTGTACACACGATAGGATTTTCCGATGGAAAATGTGTGATAGGACCTTGTTGTTGGAAATTCCGACCGTGTGTGGACTCCATCACACATTTTCCATAGGAATTTCCAACACACAAAGTTTGAGAGCAGGCTATAAAATTTTCCAACAACAAAATCCGTTGTCGGAAATTCCGATCGTGTGTACACAAATCCGACGCACAAAGTGCCACGCATGCTCAGAATAAATTAAGAGACGAAAGCTATTGGCTACTGCCCCGTTTATAGTCCCGCCGTACGTGTTTTACGTCACCGCATTCAGAACGATCGGATTTTCCGACAACATTGTGTGACCGTGTGTATGTAAGACAAGTTTGAGCCAACATCCGTCGGAAAAAATCCATGGACTTTGTTGTCAGAATGTCCGATCAATGTCCGTCCGTGTGTACGGGGCATTATAATCCTGTACACATTTTTTGGAACTACATGTTGAAGCATATATGAGATTTGCTTTAGATTTAATTTAATGCAGTGGAATGTCTGGATATCCACAGAACAGAAACCAAAAGTTTGTTTATTGAAATCCCTACAATGTATTAAATTGACATAGAGAAAGTTTTTTTTTTTATGTGGATTTGCATTTTAAATGTTGAATAAGTGAGGGTACAGGATTTTAAATTGTATTTCCTATCAAAGTATAATCCCTTGTGAACTAAATAGCATGATATAATCAACACATCTAACTGCAAGTCCACCATGATTCACATCTAAAGCCAATACGAGACCTAAAAGTATTTTTATTGCAATGAATGATGAAAGCTTAGCTTTAGAACAGATAAAAACATAGCTGAGTTTATGTCAAGCCGCAGATAGGGCTTTCCAATTAAACAACAGAGATTGTTCTTAGATTATTTTCAGTCCTCAAAGAATGAGTGGAATTTTGAAATATCTGCCAAAGAACAGTAAAATGCTATTTAAAAAAAATGCTTCTAATAATGGAGAAAGAGTACAGCTCATTAAAAAAAAAAAATATTTTTTGTTCTCTGTAAAACACTTAATATTATTGCCCACTATTACTATTATTTCTCTTTCAAGGGCCATACACTTCATACTTTCATGATACGCTTTTTAGATAAAACAAGCAATTTGATAAAAGTATTATATTTTGTAAAAACTGAATGTGCCAAATGATTATTTCAGTAGTTTTATCCCAAAAGGGATGATCCACCCAGGCAGGAAATGGTATTGATGTTGACCAAAATAAGCTTTTTCTTTTCTGTTGCTTGATTGCTTTCAATTGAAAAAGTTGTTTGATAAATCTGTGATCATTCATTTATCATTATATGTAACTCCAGCATAAGATAATGGGGCAAATGCCTTTTCCCTTTTTTTCTAAAATAATGCCTCTTTCAGAGCTGCACCTATATGATCAATCCTGCATGATCTGCTGACATAGCTGCTCTATATCTGTTGAAGAGACATCATTAGTCTATATAAGCAAACATTCTACAAAGTTTACTGAATTTTTTACTAGAAGAAACAGACACAACCAGGGAAGTTGACACTACTAAACAGAAAGAGATAAGAAAATAATGAAAAATTTGCACTTCTATACTTGCCAACAGTCCCGTATTTGCTGGGAAAGTCACGGTTTTTAGCTATTTGTCCCGTAATGTCTGCAGCTATGTTCTAGGAATCACAGCATTGACAAGTATAAATGTGTTTGGGGCCGAGCCATGGGGTACCAGTCACCATCTAGTGTGGAACTGTAAAAGCCAATGAGTGTGTACTGAGCAACAGTGGGTAGGTATTATAGAACACTCAAGCAGAGGCTTTCTTGCACTCTGCAACCATCAGGACGCTGTGCACAGTGTGTGGATTGGGCGCTGCTCTCAGCGCCACCCCTTCTGTGTGTCCAGTGATGAATACCTGGCTATTCTACCCTTGCCAGGTATGTAGATATCATTCCGAGGTTCCGGGTGCGAGAGGAAGTAGAGTGGAGACATCGTTGGAAGTGGCAGCAGAGGAGAAACCGGTGGAGACCTTATGATAAGCTGTGACACCTGTCTTGATGCTGAGGTTAACTGTGGTATATTTATCCATGCCTGATATATCCATCCCTCTGGTAAATGTGAACCCCAAAGGGGAGTGTGATACACGGACTTCGGTGTGGGGTGATTAACTGTGTGACATAGCAAGACTACCATCTGAGGTTTCTGGGACTTTCACATCATCTGTCAACTGCTTTTCTCCTTGTGTGTTGTATACACATGAAAGCTGATCATAGACTCTATCATAGTAGCACTGCTATAACAATTATAGGCACCTGAGCTGATCTTGTGCTAATTTTACTATTGTTATTTTTTTATTTGTTTTATTTGTAGATATCATTGCTTCCATTACTTCTCATTATGTATGCCTGTTCTCTGAGAGGTGATAGTGCTGGGAGAAGGTCAGTGGGGCGCACTGTGTGTGGTGGGGTTTACATTGGAGTCATCATGAGCACTGCATGTGGTGTGTAGCGGTACCCCAGCAAGGGCTGCTGAATGTTGTGGTCCATCTGTCACCCTGCCCCAGCCAGGCACACACTTTTTAATCACTCAGTGACACTTGTTTTTTTTTTTGCTTTATTGAGGTGAATTTAACTTGGATTGGGATGGGAGATGCCCAGGTAATCAACAGTCAATATTGGGACCAACTATATACACCACGGTATATACAATGTCATCTTCTCCTCCTGCATTTCCTTGCTTGCAGACTATTACTCCTCACTCCTCCAACACATCACTTGCTTGCACACTTCACAGACTAGCTAGCACTGTAGGCCTGACCCTGGCTCAGCCATATCCAAAGCAGATTCCCTTTGCAGGCAGGGACCATGGGCCCCTATGGTGTAGAAAAAAAGAAAGTTCTAGTGCTAGCTGTCCCTGTGGCTACTGCACCCAGTACCACTTCTTCAAGCACTGCCAGCCCTCCTGGCTGCAGCTGTCCCTTTCCACTGCCCGTGCCACCACAATCCTCCAGACTGGCTTTGCACCTATCCCAGACTGCTGCATCCCAGTCCTTTCAGGCGCGCCTCCCAGTCCTTCCAACTGTGTGAACACTCACCAGCCTTCTTGGCTGCCTCTGTGGAACTCCTAGAGACTTGCCCGGCAGTGTTCTCCTGCTCAAAAATAAATAAATTGTACTGCGCTGTATGAATAACTGTGTTAATACTATATAATTAATGCCAATCTATAAAGGGCAAATGTCAGTTATGATTATTTGAGAAAATAAAAAATATTATATAATATTGTGCTACAGTGTGTGATGTCCTCTATTGCATAATAAATATTCAGACACAATACCAATTCATAAAGTGCAAATTGCAAAATTGAAAAATAACTGTGTTATAGTGCATAAATTCAATGTGAACAATTGATATTACTCATAATAAAAGTGACATAAATAAATATTCATTTCATGAAAGGTCAATTGATGCTATATGCAGTGCTCCAAAGAAGAAATCCTCAGTGACTTGTGATGGTGCTTCACAATTAAAACTTTCAGTGATTTCTCACGAATGCTCCCCCCTGTGTGCGTTCCCCTCAGGGATTGTGACCGCACAGCTAAGTTTGGTCAAATAAGCAGTAGAACCGACACTGGGCTCAAGGTTAATGGACTCTGCAAATTGTCAGATCCTTCACTATGGATGCTCTCGATACAGTTATAAAGAAATATAGGCTGGATAGTGTGATAATACTTCAACTCAAATTTATTGTATAAAAGAAGCCATTGTACTCACATTTTAGAGGTGCTACCAGCACACCACTCTATACAAGGCATGGATAAAACGAAACTCCCAATCGAAGAGGTACAAGTTTGTGCTTCTAGCTGCCGCGCTGAGAGATCAACCTCTCTTCTGGCTTATCCATCATCCTGGCCCCTCCCCTATGCGTGTCGACACAGGGTTTGACATGTGTCTTCCTCAGGGTAATTCTCAGGGGATCCTTCACCCTCTGCCACTCTTCACCCCCCTTCCCCCTTTTCACTGTCCTGCCCCCCTCTTCAACCCCACACTCCCTCTCCTCACCTTCTTGTCCCACTCTTCTGGTATATACAGTATTCCAAAAAAAAATGTACAATAGGTTAACAAGTTTCCCTTTTGTAGAACCACGCCTATTTTAAAGACATTGCCTAATTAAAGCGCATGGAATTTTTTTTTTAAATGTTGGCAACTCTACAGTTCAATCTGCTGATATCTACTCTGTCAATAGTACAAATACAGTAATTCTTCCAACCCTATAGAATGAGGGGCTCCTATATATTTGTATTACACATACGCACTTTAGTATTGGTGGGTGTACCAAAGAAGCCAATACTAGTTTTAAAGCATTGGTGCTGAATAGGGAACAGGGGTTTCTGCACAAGTGGGAGGTGGTAAAAATAATGTGGGGAAAGCCTATATAAAACTGTAATTCTGAGCAAAAAATAAAATAAAATACAATCCTTTAAACTTTTTAAAACTTTTTTTAGATGCACTCTTGCAAAAGTGTGCCCTTTTGGGCACAGAAGAGTATGGAATATGCTGTTTGATTAAGAGCCCTTTCATACTGTCAGCTCTCCGCGTTAGCGGTAGCGCGGCGCTAGTTTTAGCAGCGCTTTACTGACGTTTTAGCGGTGCTTTTAACCCCCACTAGCAGCTGAAGAAAGGGTTAAATGCGTTCGAAAAGCGCCGCTGCCGAATCGCTTTGCAGGCGCTTAGGCAGGGGTGCCCATTTATTTCAATGAGCAGGGGTGGTGGAGAAGCGGTGTATACACTGCTCCTCCACCACTCCAAAGATGTTGCTTGCAGGACTTTTTCTAACGTCCTACAAGCACACTACTCCAGTGTGAAAGCACTCTGGCTTTCACACTAGGACTGCAGGGGAGGCGTTTTTCAGGCGCTTTACAGGCGCTATTTTTAGCCCTTTTAGTGTCTGGAAAACGCCTTCAGTGTGAAAGGGGTCAAAGTGAGGAGGAACAACAGAGCGTGGCATGGTATATACAATATAGTAGATAAAGTGTAGAAAGCAAATTGTGTGAGTTTAGGCAGGGTTGCTCCTCACAAATGTATTTGCCAGGAGTAGTTGTTATCCTGGTTGATTGTTAGAGAACTGTTGATTTCTCCCTAAGTTTGACCTTGTTGCACTTTTCTCTACTACCACTAGGTGGCCGGGTACTTGGTGGTACTAGATACGAGAAGAGCAACCCAAGGTCAGGTTATGGGTATATGGGGTATCTCAGCCAATAGGCAGGGGTTTTCTTGGATCCCTTGGCCTGTTGGGAGAGCCTATATATTTACGTGGAGTCAGGTGATCTATGTTCTGTGCCACCTGGATGGCTGTCTGGGTTGACATGTGTCGCATTGCCCGGGCTGCTAGGCCAGAGATGGGGCCTATCCCAGGTACATCTGGCTGCTAGGCTGTCTGAGGGCCTATCCAGAAGCAAGAGAGCAGCATAGGGTTGGGATTGCGGCCTGCAGTCCAACCAGAAGTGACGGTTCTGCCAGCCGGAGAACCTGTCGTGGTCAGAGGTAAAGGGGAAGCTGTCACCAGTAAGGGACTAACCCGCCTTATTATCAGGGACCACAGTGAGTAACTAAAGCAAGTACCGGAGCAGTATTCTCACCAACCAGGGACGGTGAAGAATCTGGAAACTTCAGTGGAAATCAAGCCAGTGACCCAGCCAGCAGACTTGACGTTTGCAGAGCAGCCTTGTGTGTCAAGCCAGGGACCGAGCAGGCCAGTGGGGTGAAGCTTGAGAGGTATCTAGAGTGCCAAGCTAGGGACACAGCGGAGCAGCGGGGGTGACGCTTGAGGAAGATACCACCGTGAAGATTGAAGGAGCTCAAGGGATTCAGTGACAGTGAATCAATGGGTCTAGTGAGAGACTGGGAGCTCACTGTGCAGAAGAACTACAAGTAGAGATTGTAGTGGAAGACAAAGGAATTGTTAAACTTCAAGTTAGGAACTGTTAAAGACTGTTGCCATAGGAGACAGCATTCCTGCACGTGCAGATGTGGCGTCTTGCTGGATGCCTTTCCCTGCATGGCTGTCCTCCTGTTGAAGTCTCAGAGTCTGCCAACTGAATTTGGGTGTCCTGGCCCTAACCCTCTTTCCCCCAGAAAAGTTTGTTAAGAGAAATAAAGAAGAAGCGTCTGGCGCCCAATGACTTTCACCATCTTGCAACCAACTACATACAGGGGGATGTCAGCTATCTCTGGCTCTGGAGGTTCTTGAAGGAGGCCTGGGACCTTGCTACATATGCATAATATAAAGCACAGAATTTGCAGCACATTTTACAGAGAATTGGTACATCGTAAGGAATATAAACTACAGTGCACAGAGTGGAACATTATGGAATATACAGTATGGTGAACATAGTGGAGAAGTATGGAGAATACACTGTATAACATGTAGCACAAGGACATAGGCAGCTTCTCCGTATGGCTTAGATCCATGCCACCATCCTTGAGGCCTTCAAGCTCTGCGTGGTTTTGGTGGCCTGAGGCTTAGTAGCACAACTCATTTATCTCACTTTGTGGTATATACACATACTTGGATACCACTTCCACCACTTACTTTCCCTGCACATCATGTGCAGACCAAAGGCTGTTATAAAAAGTTCCCCTCATAAATGCAGAGACTAAGGGGGGCCCTTGGCATTCACAGTACGGTCCCTCACACTTCCCATAGACCAGGCCAAAAGTGGAACTATCAACACTCTAATTTTTCCACGGAGGGTCATGGGAAAGACACCGGCTACTCTAGCCCTTACTAGCAGTAGACTCTACAAGGGTGCACACACTCCTAACACAGTAAGGTGACCAGATTTCCAGAATGAATTCTGGGGTCACCCTACTGACCATGCCCACTTTTAATAATACCCACGAAATCACTAGCCCCATTTCATAGCCACACCCACAAAATAACACCCCTACTTTAATCAATCTTTAAAGAGTATAAACAATATGTATATTCTCACAATACCCAAAAGGATAATCTGCCTGTCTTTACTATTTATTACTACTAATTATTGAGCCACAAGTAACAATCCCACATATCCATATGATACACAGAACAAAAAAGTATTTATTTATCTATGTTTTTAAATAGACTTTTCCATTACATATCCTTTTTATACACAAAAAGGTATCACTTTGTCTGAGCCAACCTTAAAAAAGAACTTAATTTACCATTTGCCGACCGCCCCACATACATATACTACAGGGCAGCGACTCCTGCAGTCGAAATCACGTACCTGTACGTGATCGCCTTTTCCGGGTTTGGAAGTGATGATTGGACACAGCAGGAGCCAGTCAGCTGCTCTGGCGGACATCGGGCCTGTCGGGACCCTTGATCGTTCCCGACAGAAGAGGAACGGCGGTCTACCTATGTAAACAAGGCAGATCGCCGTTCTGTGACAAGGAAAGACAGAGATCTGTGTTTCTGCTAAGCAGAAACACAGATCTCTGTATTCCCACAGGTAAAGCACCCCCCACACTGTTATAAAGCACCCCCTAGGGACACATTTAACCCTTTGATTGCCCCTGATGTCAACCCCTTCCCTGCCAGTGTCATTAGTACAGTGACAGTGCATATTTTTTTAGTACTGATCACTGTATTAGTGTCACTGGTCCCCAAATAAGTATCACTTAGTGTCCATTTTGTCCGCTGCAATGTCGCAGTCCCGCTATAAGTTGCTGATTGCCGCCATTACTAGTAAAAATAAACGAACATTCCATAAAAACATCCCATAGTTTGTAGATGCTATAACTTTTGTGAAAACCAATCAATATACTCTTATTGGGATTTTTTTTTACCAAAAACATGTAGCAGAATACATATTGGCCTAAACTGATGAAGAAATTAGATTTTTTACTTTTTTTATTGGGTGTGTTGTATAGCAGAAATACAAAAAAAAAAGAAAAACAACAATATTTTTTCAAAATTGCTGGCCTTTTTTTGTTTATAACGCAAAAAAATTAAAACCGCAGAGGTGATCAAATACCACCAAAAGAAAGCTCTATTTGTGTGAAAAAAAAAGACATCAATTTTATTTGGGTACAGCGTCGCACGACTGCGCAATTATCAGTTAAAATAACACAATGCCGTATCGCAAAAAATGGCCTGGTCATAAAAGGGGTAAACCTTTTAGAGCGTAAGATGTTAAATCAGTAAATCACCATTTTCAGATATAGGGGACTGATAATCCAGCAATGTAGATGTGCACACGCCAGCCAATCTCGGCAGCCCCCTTTTTCTGATGCCTCTGCTGAGACTCCTCTGAATTTTGAAATTGGTCAGCCATTAGGAAGTGTTGATGTTACACCGACAATGAGATTGACAACCAAAGAAGAACCCTACTTTCTGTTTAGAGAAAAAAAAAAGAGAAGACTTGAGCATTTACTGGCAATTTAAGTAAGAGGGGTATTTTTTTTTTTTTTTAAATTGAGGAAAGGGTTGCGTGTAGTAGAAAGCAGACCAGGATTTATAAATATATATCTATTTAATATGCTTCTCAGTCCTTTGAATCTGTCATTCAGCAATAATACATTATTGTGAGCTATCCCTGGAGAAAGTAACTCTGGGACATGTTTTCTTTCAGTTTTCAGATCAGGAAAAGATTTACCATCAGCTAACCCATTAGCAATGCTAATTGTTTAACTAGAAATCAATAGTCAGATGATGTTTATTTTGAGAACTAAAGGAAAATTGAATAAATATTTCTAAATTACATGCAAAAAATTATTCTTACAGAGGTTCAATGAGAAGTCCTTTTTTTAGCCCGGGTTCACACTATAATGCGCTGCGGACCGCACAGGAGTGCTGTGCGTCCCTGTTCACCGTTTCAGGGACGAATCAGGGCCGATTCTATGCCTGAATTCTGCCCTGAAACGCAGCCAAAGACGCACAGCGTTTTTGTGCAGTGCGCACCGCTCCCATAG
The DNA here is from genome assembly GCA_037952835.1 of Lithobates septentrionalis. Classification (NCBI taxonomy): domain Eukaryota; kingdom Metazoa; phylum Chordata; class Amphibia; order Anura; family Ranidae; genus Lithobates; species Lithobates septentrionalis. The sequence continues at coordinate 154,760 of JBBDGP010000653.1, read as the reverse complement.
GGAGCCAGTCACATTCTCCTGCTATGCGAATTAGATGTGCGGAAACGCACATCTAATTCGCATAGGTGTGAACCCGGGCTAAAGGTACCCATGGCCTCCACATTTCTCTGCCTGTTTAGGGTTATTGGACCATAAAAATAAAACTGCTGCTACATTTTTTTGGGTATAGGTATAAGTTTGTTATTGCTTTCTGTGTCACTATTACAGAGATTTATTTTCATATCAGCAATCACAGGGTCCGTATTTTTACCTCACACAACATTTTTAAAGCTGAATTTCTGTCCATTGACTAAATATACAGCAGAAATGCATTTAGGTGACCATAGGTGTGCGCAGCCTCTTGCATTAGGGTGTGCACCCCAAAGCTCAAATACATATGCATGTGTATATGTACTGATGGTGTCAGTAGGGCAGTGGACAGTGTCAGTAGTTTTATTTTATTTTTTTATAAATTATTTTATTTTGCAACATTTTTTTTGGGGATGAAATATCAGTGGTCTAAACAGGGGGGAATATGCACCACACAAGGCAATTAGGGTGTGTCCAGGAACACCTGGCACACCCTGTGCGCACGCCTGTGTAGGTGACATATTTTACGTGACACTGAATTTGTATTTCTGTACAGCATGCAGTTCTGGACCTCCACCTCAACAACAACCCACCCTGCATATTTACCAAGATTATGGTCCCAAATTCTGCAACACTGTCAACCTTCCCCATGCTGCTCATTGTATCCGCCCACTTTCAGGGTGGGCATGCCCACTTTATAAGTTAGCCCTGCTAAGGGCCTGCCTTTGAATATGTGGGAACAGCCCAGCATACCAACTGTACTAGTTGGTCCTTTCCCAACCCCACTTCTAAATATTCAGGTACTCCCCACTCGCAGCCCTGATCCCTGCAATTAACGCTTACACATATGCAGTAACTGTGATCCCGTGACACAGCATTGACGGGACAGAGGGCCAAGATGGGGGGGTTGTCCCAGTAAATCCAAGACTGTTGGCGTGTAGCAAAACAAAGAACAATGGGACGTAACAACCAAGTGTATAATCCCAGGATGATACGGGTATTTAAAAAGGTAAGTAATGAACACACAAAGGAATGAGAAAATTGCACTTAATAGTTACCTGGCATCATGGGGCAAAGCAAGGGAAATGGAGTCTTCAAATTCATGGAAACATCAGATGGGTCAGAGATCATCATCAGGGAAACCCATGCTAAAAGTCAAAAGAAAGGTTCACTTATGTGTGGCTGAAAACAGCCTATCCTGTGAAGTCCAGTGTTCTCATATAGTCTTATTGAATGCTAAGCAGGGGCAAATGGCAGATTCCAGCAGTCCCCAATGGTCAGTGGTAGGATCTTTCAGTAGAGTAGTACTTCGGTTGCAGGGCAGCTTGGTAGTAGAACTATACTATAATACTGTGTGTATGGAGATATATATATATATATATATATATATATATATATATATATATATATATATATATATATATATATATATATATATATATATGTGTGTTACTGATAAATATCAAAGAAAGACCTTGGTCCAAATGAAACTTGCAGTGCCACTCTAAGCTGAGACAGAGATCTCCCCGCCGGTTGCAGTGAAGGGAGCCAGCGTCAGTGCACCATTCAGAGATGTAAGAGCATTATCAAAGAGAAGAAAGGGTGCCTTTTCTTCTCTTCAATAAAGAAAAACCTTGTCACTAGGTTAAAAAGTAACATTTGTCCTGCAGATAAAATATAGTTGACATGTATTAACCTGGTCAAGAACGCACCCACCCGCTGAATAATGAAGGACCGGCTGCACACTTAAAAAATACTACTAAATTAACATGCATGTGAATTTAATTGTAAAGTAAACCCGTGAGCCCCAAAAAATGTAAATAAACACACTCCAATTAGTGGACAAATCCATATTTCTGACTGTTGGCTTTGATCTCTTGTAGAGTGCCCTAAGGCATAAGAAACAAACATTACCCTGGTATGGACATTGATCAGTATTTGTAGTAGTTGGTGTTGCTTTTGCCTCATACCTGTGATAGATGACTCTCAGAACCAATATTACAGTGTATGCTATAGAGAGATGAGAACCAGAGCTATGGTTGCCACCTCATCCCTTTTAAACCCGAACACATATTAATTACACAGGTTCTGTGGCTGATTAAGGTGGTAATTAAACTCACATGGTGCCTTACCTGCATTTAATTAGCCTCAGAACCTGTGTAATTCATATGTGTTCGGGTTTAAAGGGATGAGGTGGCAACTCTAACCAGAGCCAATGACTGAATCGAAGAAAAGACTGGACGGCCGCACTCTGTTGACACCTTTATTGAAGACGGTTTCAAAATTCTTTTAAACAAAGACATCAGAGGCACAGGATCAAGAGATGTCTAGAGCGGTGTTCTTTTGCTGTTTGTATTTGGACGGAGCCAATGACTACTGAGGCTGGCTAGGCCTCTGTTCCATAGAATGCAATCAGGTTTTCTGGAGACTCTAAGGAAGCTCTAAAAAAACTTGAATCAAACTGGAAGTGTCTTTAATTTGAAGTAAGTTACAATATGTAAGGAGCAATTGAGGAAATGCTGGTCAGACCTGTAATTAAGGGAGCAAGATCAGTACAGAAGAATCAAGAAAGTGCTTCTAAAAAGTAAGTAGTTGTCGTGTGTTCCGATTATTATTATTACTTGCATGCTGCTCCATGTGCTTTTCTTTACTGTTCTACAGTTTAAAATGGCAACTTTCAAGCTCCTGGGCAAAGTAATCGTTCACAGTAAACATTGTTCGTTCGCCAACTAAATATGATGTTTTTGGCATATACAGGGTTAAATACATTTGGTCATGCTAATTTGTATTAAAAGAAATTTAGGACATTGTTGTCTAGATGTGTTTGTAACTAGAATGAAATGCAAACTTGATTCAGTGTAATGTAAGGAGAGGACACTCAGCAGCTGTTTACACATCTGGACTCAGGAGCACTAGTGTGGGACACAAGAACAAACTTTTTAGGGTGTCCCACACAGGTGCTCCAGTGGATACTTGGAGTGTCTCCATGTGTGAAACTTGTCCAAAAAAGGTAAGTATTCCAGCTTTGTTAAGGGAATAAATCATGTCTTCAGCTTGGAACTCTGCCCAAACAGACAATCGTACCCCACTTCAAAGCAATGCTTCACATTCATATTTCTGGCCACAAATACCGGTGTGCTAAGTATACCTTTTGTTTCATTCTCATAGGGGAGAAAAGACTCGGGACGTCTGAGGACACTAGGGACCCCCCACCTACTAAAGAAGGGGAACTCAGCACACAACCTCAGGATGTAGAGGAAGTAGAGGTGGTTGAAATAGTGACCACAACAGGTGAGTGTCTGAGACCACAGATTCAGGTAATAGATGTATGCCTGCATATTTATAATACATGGTGTGTATTTTTCTTTTAGGTGATGTGCATGTGGTGGAAGAACAATCTACTCATTTCACTACTGACAGTGCACAAAGGCTAATCCAGGACATATTATTTTGTAGTCAGGATTTAGACATCATAAAGGAAAAAACCAAGGAGACTGAACAAAGAATGAAGAACATGATTGATGTATTAGGGAGAATCTAAATACAAAAAATACACCTTTTTTGAAAAAAATTATCTAAAGTTTTAATACAGTTTAAAAGCCAAATTTGGAAAATGTGTCAACATGTGCTATCTGCCATCAGGGGATATCAATGTACGCGTTTTGTGGGTGCAACCCCTTCCACCCAACTCTAGTAGGTGAGAGAAAGTGGTTGCACCCACAAAACACGTCCATTGATCCCCCATGATGGGAGATAGCATATGTTGACATTAGGCATGGGATCAGGAGGGAAATCCCCATTTTGACTCCCAATTTGTGTGCATCTTCTAAATTTGGCTTTAACAGGGGTGACATCACCCCATCTGATGAAGGCAATATCAACACATTTTTAACACTATAATGTCTGATATTGCCTTCAGTTTTTCAATGTTGAATTTTGTAAGCTCCTGAGTTGTGTATGTTATGTTTTGAACATGCCTGTTTATGTAAAAGAAAAAAAAAATTCAAGGTAAAACTTTATAAAACCAAGATGTTATTTTTTTACCAACAAAGGTTTTACAACACACATGTGATGTGCATGTGCACGGAGTAAAAGGTTTTATACTCAACAATGTGTGGCTTCTTCTTTCAATGCTCAATACCAGTTTTTGTATTAAGTTGGTGTTTACAGTGACAATGGGTGTTATTTAAATAATGGAAAAACCACTTGGCACTACAAGTGCACTAGGAGAACCTAGGAGACAGATAAAAGAAACACAAGCAGTAAATCAAATTCAAGATTTTATCATATCAATTTTTTTTATTTTGAAAATATTTAAAAATTTGCTGACGTAGCAATGCCCCCCCCCTACCCGTAAAATAATCAACATAGTTTTGATGCACTTCACGGGCACTTTGGGGGGCAAGCCAGGACGGCCAGCTTCCAGGGCCATCAGTGTTGGTTCATGAAGTCCGGCCTCAGGCCCAACTGAGGCTACATAATTAGGAGCATTTCGCTTTAAAAAGTTGTGCAGTATGCAGCATAACATGATGTGTTTAAGTTTGTACTCCGCCATATTTATTGTCGTTAGAAATAGGCAGAACCAGCTGGCCATTATCCCAAAAGTATTCCATGACTCTTCTGGCTCTGGCCAGCCGGAAATTAAAAACCCTCTTCTCCGGGGTAAGGGTCCTCTGGGGGAATGGCCTCATCATGTGATCACCCAGACCAAATGCTTCATCAGCGAGAAAAACAAATGGAAGTCCTTCGATGTTCTCTCCCACAGGTGGCACTCCCAAGCCACCACTCTGGAGACGGGTAAAGACTCCACCATCCAACATGCGGCCATTCTTTCCCACGTCCACATATAAAAACTCATATGCCACCGACGCCACCGCCATCAACACGATACTATTGCAACCCTTATAATTAAAATAGTATGACCCCAAATGGGGTGGTGGGACGTGTTTCCCATTGATTGCCCCTCTACAGTTGGGAAAGTCCCAACGCTCGTTAAACTGGGATGCCACAGTCTGCCATTAGTCATTAAACCAATTAGTACTTTTGCACATAACATTGCAAGCAGATTAGACACAAACATTGGCCAACATCAGTATAACATTTATTTTAAGGAGTATTTAAAGACAGAAAGATAAGGTCCACTTATCAGATTCCTCACCCCCTCTGATGGCCCAGTGGAAATTTTTTTTTGGGGGGGGGGGGGTTCTAAATGAGTTTGGGAGCCAAAAAAAGCCTCTTGCACTCTGCCTGAATTTAAGGACACAAATATCATTTGTACACATTTTCGGGGGTGTTTAGGGTAAAGCCCTACAATGGAGCTGACAAAATACATTGTTAAGTGACTAGGCTAGGTATATATGGGCCCAGGATAGCATGCTGGGGATGTTAAAGAAGGCAAATATGCATGAAGGACAAAAAAAGGAGCATTAAAAGCTTACAGCATGCATGAGGACAAAGGGGACATTCACAGCATATTACAATCATGGTAATTAGGGAATGATGAAATAAATTAGCATAAATTAAATACATAGAGTGTGATGTTAAAGGAGAAAACTTACCCTAACATAATCCTTCTGCAGGACCTGTATGATGGCAGAACAGGTCTCTGGGATAATGATCCCCAGAGCCTGGGGGGAGATGCCTGTAGAGAACTTGAGGTCCTGTAGATTTTTTCCTGTCGCCAAGTACCGCAACGTGGCGACTAGCCTCTGCTCCGGAGTGAAGGCTTGCCGCATGCAGGTGTCCTGCTTCATAATATAGGGGGACAGCAAAGACAATAGAAGGTGAAAAACGGGGTCCGTCATCCAGAGAAAATTCCTGAAATCATCAGGATTATTCTCCTGGATCTCCCGCAGCAAAGGCATATGAGATAATTGGTCACGCTGGAGTAACCAATTCTTGATCCATGAACTCCTCCCCACCCTGTTCATGGACTGGGCTTGGGTCAAAGCAAGAACCCCAACACCAAGCCCCTGCATAGCATGAACTCTACGAGGAGCACGTACCCGCAACATGGCTTCAAAATGGTCGGCTGGTCAGAACGAACTAACAGAATGCACTGAAGAACAGCAAGGCCTGTGAAGAGCGAGCTGAAAATCAGAAACGAGTGGACAAGAACGCACTGGAAAACAGATACGAACTGACTACACACACTGAAAACCAGATACAAACCCACAAGCACAAACTGAACAGCAGTAACCAAATGAAAAGCACGAGGCTTAAAAGCATGAATCGGCTCTCACCAAACTTCTACTAACACGAGATTAGCAGAAGGAGCCCAAAGGGTGGCGCAGTGGCTATTGAACTTCCTTTTTCTAGTCCTGTCGTACGTGTTGTACGTCACCGCTTTCTTGATGGTCGGAATTTGGTGTGACCGTGTGTATGCAAGACAAGCTTGAGCGGAATCCCGTTGGAAAAGCCATCATACATTTTTCCGACCAAAATTCCGATCGTGTGTACGCGGCATAAGAGCTAGGGGAGGAGACGCAACAGTACACTGAGCTTCCCAGTGAGAGGCTGTGCAGGAGAGGGTGTTAGCGGAAGTTTCATCATTGGAGAAAAGCAGGCTGAGAAAGTCCACGGTATGTTTTCCTGCTTAGTGTGGTCAGTTTTTGACAGAAAAACAGGGGGATTGGCAGGATCACCAGGGGTTTTAAACAAATGGAGCAATAAAAAGAGAACAGGATACTTTTCATACAAGTACATGGCACAGCAGGCACATATCAGGAATATTACATTTGGGTTTACATACTCTTTAAGGCTGAGGTCGGCAACCCATTGATCACTGCCAGGTGATGGGTAGATTGCGTCTCTGCATTGCCAACCCTGGTCTAAACTGCTTCTTCCCAGTGGTGTGGTCAGAGTGAGAGCTGGGTGAAAGATCTGGAACAGGGAAAGAGACAGCGCAGCAGAGCAGGGTTCAGCGGGCTTGCTGCCTGAGGTTCGCTACATTTTGGGTGAACTTTGTCACGGGCATAAAGCATTGCGGCCGCAGCATGTATCTGCTCATCTGCTGCCTATTGAAGTTGGGGGGTGGTTGAAAGTCAGCGAAAACATGGCTCAGCCACACATTTTTGCCACCCCAAAACTGCAATTCTTAACAAAGCCTTTGGTGGTACTTTGTAAAGTAGTGTGTGCGTTAGGGCATTAGGGCTCATTAACACTAGCAGTTGGAGGGCAGTAAAACCCCTCGGCTGAGCAGCAGTTTTACCACCTCCCAACCACTCCCCCTTTAGCTGCAGAGGCAGTGGCCAGTGGTGTACACATACTGCAGCTACAATGGTTTGGTTTGGGGCCATGGCAGGAATTATATAGGAATTATATAGCTCCTTACTTATTATTTTGGTTTTGCTAGTAAATTTATTTTTCTAAAAAAAAAATAAAACAAATATAAAGGCACAACTCGGTGATCTTTGATCTCTTCCACGTTATTCAGGTAGATCTCCACCTCTCAAAGGTTGCCTACCCCTGTTTTAAGGGTACTGCTAAGACACAGTAAAAGTTTTTTGATGTTCCCTTATAAGGTAGCAAATCTTAATTTCAACTCACCAATTCATTCATGTCTCCATGCTAGATTTTATAACTTTTAAAAACACCCCCTAGCATTGCTGGCTGTGGCTATCTTGAGTAGGGGCATAGGATTCATGTAGCATTTTTTATCCGAGAATCCATCTGCGCTTAGCTCAGGCATGCAGACAGGAGTATGTGATTAACTGAGAAAACCTATCCTCCCCTTCTGAGGCCTCCTAGGATGTATGACATCATTTGCCTAGGCCTAGGAAGTAACTGAAGAAATCTAAAAAAAAAAAAAAAGTATAAAACAGGTAAATATATATACTTTCCTATCTATTTACTTACTTATTAATGCTAGCAGCATATGGATTAAAAAAAGTCACTGTTGATTGAGAGAGTGAGTTCCGCTTTAACTGACTTACCCAATTAATTGATAGTTGCATAAATAATTGAAATCTACACCATAATTCTATATACTGTAATCACACATCAAGTCTGTTATCTTTTAATAGCCTGTTAATATGAAATATTCCAAACATTATAAAGTAAAAATCTCCCCCTCCTATTTACTGTTTGACTTTATTACATGGAGAATAAATGTGTACAGTATTAGTGGTGATTAAGTTAGTTAACGATTTGCTGTCTTTGCAATTCTATTTAATGTGAATCAATACCCCTGTGCAATGTTCGGTGCCTAATTTGAATTTTGTAACTGTGCCCCCTTGTAACTGCTCCCACCGCTGCACCGATCATCCCCCGCTGCGCATTAAATATCCCTAATAATCTTTTGCCCCCGTTTCCTCTTGCAAGTCCACAGGCCTCCTCTGGCTCCCCGCCTCCTCCTACGGCTCCCAGTGCCCTCATGTGGCTCCCTGTGTCTTCCTCAGGCTCCCCACCTCCTCCTGCAGGTCCCCGGGCCTTCTCTGGCTTCCTGCCTCCTCCTGAGGCTCCCGGTGCCCTGTTGTGGCTCTCAATGCCCTCCTGTGGGTTCCTGTGTCTTCCTCAGGCTCCCCACCTTCTCCTGCAGCTCCTCGGGTCCTGCTCTGGTCCCCTCTGTCCTCCAGTGGCTCCACGGGTCCTCCTCTGGTCCCCGTCCATGCTCCTCCGGCTCCCCCTTCGTCCTGGATCTGTCAGGATGGTGAGCGGAGGAAGGAGCCGGTAAATCTGTCATTTACCGACTCCTTCCTTTTCTGAATGAACAGAGTCACTGATCACTGACTCTCCATTCTTAACCGAGCATTGTAAACTGTGTTTACAATGCCTTAGTTTATGAATGGAGAGGAGCCTCTACCTCCTATCCATTCATCTCCAGTGCAGCTGAGGCTGCTGAGAAAGGGACCGGGGAATCTGTGTCCTCAGTCCCTTTCTCTGTCCCAAAGGGGAGATGTTAGAGGTCTGTTTAGACCCCTGACATCTCAACAAAGCCCCGCCAACAGGGCTCATAAAAAAAAGGAAGAATTGTAATAAATAAATATTAAAAAATGTAATTGAAAAATAATACTAAAATAAAATAAAAAACTGACACCATCCACTCCCCCACCCCACCCCCAAAAGAAAGCATTGTAAAAAAAATAACAAAAAATTATAAATTGTAAAAATAATAAAAAAATAAATAAATTGTAAAAAATAAAATTGTAAAAAATAATAGAAAACTACTGACACCGTCCACTTCTCTACTGACACCATCCACTGCCCTACTGATACGATCCACTGCAAAATTCCTCCCCCAAAAAAAGATTTGTGAAAAAAAGAAAAAAAAAAAAGAAGAAGAAATTAAATTGTAAAAATTAAAATTGAATAAAATTGAATAAAATTAAATTGTAACTGCCCGCTGCTCTACTGACACTGTCCATTCATAACTGTCAGCAGCCCCCCGCCCCCAAACGAAGCACTGTAAAAAGAATTTAAAAAAAGTAAAAATAATATTGTAAAAAAATAAAATAAAATTACTGACACCATCCACTGCTCTACTGACACTTTCCACTACCCTCACAAAATGTTTGCAAAAAGATAATATAAAAATAAGATTGTAAAAAAAATAAAAATAAAATAATAAACAAAAAAAAAATGATACTGTCTATTGCTTTACTGACACTATTCACTGCCCTACCGACACCATCCTGCACATACTACCCACCACCATTTACTCCAGACTCTTCTACTGCACATACTACCCACTGCCATATACTCTGCACTCCTCTTCCTTAGCTGATCATTATGTTAGTGTCACTGTTGATGTCAGTGTCAGCCAGTTAAGCCAACTATAGATGATTAGAATCTTGCCTGGTTTAGCAGGGACCGGCTAAGATTCGAACCATCTATGGGTGCACCCCTGTACTCTGCACATAGCGCACCCCTGAACTCTGCACTCTGTACATAGCGCACCCCTGTGCTTTTTTGGTAGGAATAAAATACAAAATATGCATTGAAAAGTTTTTTTTCTCTATCTTATCTTCTTAACATTTGGTAGTCATATCCCCCAAAAATTCCAAGTATCTTTTTTTATCTCATGGAGGAACTATGAGAAATAACGTATATATCATACAATCATTCCATAAACACATACCACATACACTGAATATATAATTTGAGGAAAATATGCGTATAAAATAGTTTACCATTTTCCAATTAAAAAAAAAATATGTCCCCGGATTTCATTTTAAAAATCTGGTCACCTTAGTGTAAATTAATGATTTTTCGCAGGTCCATCATGCTACAAAAGCAAAGGATAGAAAGGATCATGTGACCCGCCATGAATTTCTTTGTATCACATGCTCTCTCATCAGGAGCTACCTGTGCCAAAGATTGCATACACAAATATGTCTTCCCCCACCTTGATTTATTGCAAAGACAAATGCATCATTTGTCTAATTGAAGAAAGCAGTTTGGTAGATGATATCTTATGCCGCGTACACACGGTCGGACTTTTCGTCTACAAAAGTCAGACAGCCTGTCCGACAGACTTCCGGCAGACTTCCGGCAGACTTTCGGCGGACTTGCGGCAGACTTTCTAACGAACGGACTTGCCTACACACGACCACACAAAAGTCTGACGGATTCGTACGTGATGACGTACACCGGACTAAAATAAGGAAGTTCATAGCCAGTAGCCAATAGGTGCCCTAGCGTGGCTTTTTGTCCGTCGGACTAGCACACAGACGAGCGGATTTCGGGGTCCGTCGTAGTTACGAAGTAAAGTTTTAAAGCATGTTTCAAATCTAAAGTACGTCGGATTTGAGGCTAAAAAAGTACGTTGAAAGTCCGGAGAAGCCCACACACGATCGGATTACCAGCCAGCTTTAGTCCGTCAGCGTCCGTTGGACTTTTGTAGACGAAAAGTACGACCGTGTGTACGCGGCATTACACATCTGTCCGACAGACTTTCGACGGACTTTTGTCGGACTTTTGTCAGACTTTTGGCGGACTTGCGGCAGACTTTCTTACGAACGGACTTGCCTACATACGATCACACAAAAGTCAGACGGATTCGTACGTGATGACATACACCGGACTAAAATAAGGAAGTTGATAGCCAGTAGCCAATAGCTGCCCTAGCGTGGGTTTTTGCCCGTCGGACTAGCACACGGACGAGCGGAGTTCTGGGTCCGGCGTAGTTACGACGTAAAGATTTGAAGCATGTCTCAAATCTAAAGTCCGTCAGATTTGCGGCTGGAAAAGACCACTGAAAGTCCGCTGAAAGTCCGGGGAAGCCCACACACGATCGGATTGTCAGCCAGCTTTAGTCCGACGGCGTCCGTCGGACTTTTGTAGACGAAAAGTCCGACCGTGTGTACGCGGCATTAGGTTCCACAGTGAGTATAACAGAGCATGCTTTACTGAAAATACAGACTGATTATACTGTTGTGGGTTTTATACTTACCTGAGCTCTCATTCGATCCAGTGCTGTGCAGGTCTGCAGCTCTTCTATCCCCTCACTTTCGTGTCTCACTGGCTTTGCTGGAGCCTTTGGCTTTCAGTGCTGTCAATCAAAGCCAGTGACGAGGGAGTGGGGGGCAGGGGCCGAGTCTCGCTGTCTGTGTCAATAGACGCAGCATTGGGGTTCGGGAGTGAGCACGCAAATGTACCCCTATGGGAAGCAGCAGCGGCACATAGAGAAGGAGCCAGGAGTGCCAACGGAGGACCCGAGAAAAGGAGGTTCAGGGCCTCTCTGTATGGAGCGGCCCGGAGTATGTAAGTATCGAGATGTTTGTTATTTAAAAATAATTCCTTTATAATCACTTTAAACCTGGAAATCCCTGAAACTTAGGGTGCTGTTCTATACAAAAACCTACTAGCTTTTTTGGTTGGTGGCTTTGGCCCAATCCTTCCTGAACATCACCATTGGTTAGTGAGGCTGCCTATCATAGGTAGATGAGTATGTAGATCATGAAAATCAGAGTAAGGCCAGAGCTTATAGTCTGCATAGTTGTTCCAGGTCAGTGATTTAAAAAGTACTGAAGACTTTACCTTACTATATCAGGGAACTAATATTTTCAGAAGGGTTGGTTAGTAGTGGAAGCCTCCATACATCCTCGGTAAAGATTTCCTTTTAAGTTATTGACAAAGCAAAATGCTTATTGACAAATCATTTATTTGTCTCGACATTCTACTTTTCTTTCTCATTAGAAGAACAATTGCAATTTATTTCATTCTACTTCTGGATCCATATGTGAGATCATTGCACCCAGCAGGGAGCATTAATGAAGATCTCCAGGATATACACCAGGGTCACCCAAAATAACAAACCATACCACTTCAACCATTAAAAACTTGCTCTGGTTTTTTATTTCTTCATTTATCCTGACTAGATTTCTCCTTTGAAATACAGTATAAGTCTATATGAAAGCCATCACTGGGTTAATTGACCTCCTAGCTTTTTTATACACCTCCAAAAATGCAAGCAAAAAAAAAGCATACAATACAGTTGCAATAAAAAGTATGTGAACCGTTTTGGAACGATATCTGCACAAATTGGTCATAAAATGTGATCTGATCTTCAAGTCAAAACAATAGACAATCACAGTCTGCTTAAACTAATAACACACAAAGAATTAAATGTTACCATATTTTTATTGAACACACCATATAAACATTCACAGTGCAGGTGGAAAAAGTATGTGAACCCTTGCATTTAATAACTGGTTGATCCTCCTTTGGCAGCAATAACTTCAACCAAACTTTTCCTGTAGTTGCAGATCAGACGTGCACAATGGTCAGGAGTAATTCTTGACCATTCCTCTTTACAGAACTGTTTCAGTTCAGCAATATTCTCGGGATGTCTGGTGTGAATTGCTTTCTTGAGGTCATGCCACAGCATCTCAATCAGGTTGAGGTCAGGACTCTCCAGAAGGCGTATTTTCTTCTGTTTAAGCCATTCTGTTGATTTACTTCTATGCTTTGGGTCGTTGTCCTGTTGCAACACCCATCTTCTGTTGAGCTTCAGCTGGTGGACAGATGGCCTTAACTTCTCCAGCAAAATGTCTTGATAACTTGGGAATTCATTTTTCCTTCGATGATAGCAATCTGTCCAGGCCCTGACGCAGCAAAGAAGCCCCAAACCATGATGCCCCCACTACCATACTTCACAGTTGGGATGAGGTTTTGATGTTGGTGTGCTGTGCCTCTTTTTCTCCACACATGGTGTTGTGTGTTTCTTCCAAAGAACTCTACTTTGGTGTTATCTGTCCACAGAATATTTTGCCAGTACTGCTGTGGAACATCCAGGTGCTCTTGTGCAAACTGTAAACGTGCAGCAATGTTTTTTTTTGGACAGCAGTGGCTTCCTCTGTAGTATCCTCCCATGAAATCCATTCTTGTTTAGTGTTTTACGTATCCTGGATTCGCTAACAGGGATGTTAGCATATGCCAGAGACTTTTGTAAGTCTTTAGCTGACACTCTAGGATTCTTCTTTACCTCATTGAGCAGTCTGCGCTGTGCTCTTGCAGTCATCTTTACAGGACACCCACTCCTAGGGAGAGTAGCAGCAGTGCTGAACTTTCTCCATTTATAGACAATTTGTCTTACCGTGGACTGATGAACAGCAAGACTTTTGGAGATACCTTTATAACCCTTTCCAGCTTTATGCAAGTCAACAATTCTTAATCGTAGGTCTTCTGAGAACTCTTTTGCGTGAGGCATCATTCACATCAGGCAATGCTTCTTGTGAAAAGCAAACCCAGAACTGGTGTGTGTTTTTTATAGGGCAGGGCAGCTGTAACCAACACCTCCAATCTCATTTCATTGATTGGACTCCAGTTGGCTGACACCTCACTCCAATTAGCTCTTGGAGATCTCATTAGTCTAGGGGTTCACATACTTTTTCCACCTGCACTGTGAATGTTTACATGGTGTGTTCAATAAAAACATGGTAACATTTAATTCTTTGTGTGTTATTAGTTTAAGCAGACTGTGATTGTCTATTGTTGTGACTTAGATGAAGATCAGATCACATTTTATGTCCAATTTGTGCAGAAATCCATATCATTCCAAAAGGGTTCACATACTTTTTATTGCAACTGTATATAGATATTAGGTTATCCTTACAATATTTAGGACACTCCCACCCCCCATTCATCATACACTATATTGCAAAAAAGTATTGGGATGCCTGCCTTTACACGCAGATGAACTTTAATGGCATCCCAGTCTTAGTCCGTAGGGTTCAATATTGAGCTGGTCCACCCTTTGCAGCTATAACAGCCTCAACTTTTCTGGAAAGGCTGTCCACAAGGTTTAGGAGTGCATCTATGGGAATGTTTGGCCATTCTTCCAGAGGAGCATTTGTGAGGTCAGGCACTGATGTTGGACGAGAAGGCTTGGCTCGCAGTCCAAAAAAATCATTTGGTGGAGGGGGGATTTTGGTGTGGAGGTTGTTTTTCAGGGGTTGGGCTTGGCCCCTTAGTTCCAGTGAAGGGAACTCTTAAGATGTCAGCATACCAAGACATTTTAGACAATTTCATGCTCCCAACTTTGTGGGAACAGTTTGGGGATGGCCCCTTCCTTTTCCAAAATGACTGCGCACCATTGCACAAAGCAAGGTCCACAAAGACATGGATGAGTGAGTTTGGGGTGGAGGAACTTGACTGGCCTGCACAGAGTTCTGACCTCGACCCGATAGAACACCTTTGGGATGAATTAGAGTGGAGACTGCGAACCAGGCCTTCTCGTCCAACAGCCTGACCTCACAAATGCGTTTCTGTAAGAATGGTCAATCATTCCCATAGACACACTCCTAAACCTTGTGGCCAGCCTTCCCAGAAGAGTTGAAGCTGTTATAGCTGCAAAAGGTGGGCCAACTCAATATTGAACCCTGCGGACTAAGACTGGGATGCCATTAATGTTCATTTGCATGTAAAGGCAGGCGTCCCAATAATTTTGGCAATATAGTATTGTTTAACTGAGGTTCTAGAGAAAAGACACTGGTGGCTCAGTGGAGAGAGGATTCTGCTGAGACTGTCAGAGGGAGAAGACCTGTTCTTTGCAGTTATAGGTCAAATGGACCTCATCTTATTATCAAGAGGTGAGTCCTCTTTCATGAATAACATGTACTGGGGAACATGTTTGCCCTAAGGTATCCAAGAGAAAAGAGATAAAGAAAGGATAAAGTATAAAGAAATAGTGTATCTGTTGTTATCAGGCTGTAAAGAAAATTCAGAAAGTGTACCTGAGTCAGTGACCTAGCGAGTTCCTATCCAGAGATAGACAGAAGGCATGTTAAGATAGGCATTGCATTTGAGTCCTTCCTGCAAACAATTGCAGCCACTTCATGCCTACATGTGCTCCAGAAATGACTGCATGGTATTTCCATGTTGGTGATAACAATGGGCCATACCTGCATAATGAGTGTTCAAATGGCTACTTGTAGTCTCAATCAGAAGCCCATGTAACAGTGCGACAACAGAGGAGCCCAATTCAAGGTCGGGGACAGAGCATTATCACTCTAACAGGTAAGCCTGAATAGAACCTTTTAATGGCAGGACTAACAGGTATTATTTTGCAAAGTCTGCAGTTTTAAAAATATTAAAAATGGCTTTTGAAATTATTTTGAAGTTAAAGCTTTTTTTTTATTGTGATATGGTTTACATTTACAAAAGCAAGCACATTCAAAGGTATACCGTTTTCAAACCTAAGGAAGCTGAATTATTTTACTGGTGAAAGGAGACAGATGTGTAAATCTATTTTAAAAAATTAAGGAAACAATTCTACTTGTGAGAAGTATAGGGTATTTCAAACTGCAATTATACTCTATATCTTTATAAAACATTCAAACTTTATTATTTTAAGGAATGCATTTATATTGATTTTCATACTGAGAACATACAGGCTTTCTAAACAAAGTAGTTGAGAAGTTAAAAATGGCATATGAAGGTTTATAACGGAGTGTTACTGAAATGCTGATGTTTATACTCAATTGTACGTAAAACGTCTCAGTTGTTAAGATTTTCAACAGTATGGACTATTGGACAATTAAGTTTTCATAGACTTTCCCACAGCTGTCAGTCACTTCCTGTTTAAATAAACATGACCTTACTTATGCCCTTTAACAGCTTCCACATTGTAGTACGTTCTTGTGGGATTTTCCTCTTTTTTTCTATACAGTACATTTTTTAATACAGTTTTTTATTTTTTATTCATTAGTATTTTATTATTATTTATTTATTACAGTTAGTGTCTCACTAGTAAGCTTCTAATTGATAATAGAACCCTACGTGGTTCTAAAATGACACTTTGGGGTTGATTTACTAGAACTGAAGAGTGCAAATTCTGGTGCAACTCTGCAAAGAAACCAATCAGCTTCCAGTTTTTTTTTTTTTGTCAAAGCTTAATTGAACAAGCTGAAGTTATTAATATTATTTTTCAGGATTTATATAGCGTCAACAGTATACGCAGCGCTTTACAACTTGAGGGTAGACAGTACAAATACAATACACTTTAATACAGTAGGAATCAGAGGGTCCTGCTCCTTAAGCCTCGTACACACGGTACGATTGTTGGCCTACCGAGCGTCTGATTTTTGCCAAAGGGGCGTGTGCCAGGATCTTGTCTTGCATACTGACGTTACACAAATTGTCGGTCGACAACAAGAACGTAGTGAGGTACTAGACGTACTACGAGACTATAAAGAGGACAAAAAAGGGGAGCGGTCCAGGTACTGTCTCTTAATATGACACAACTCCATCCCTGTAAAACATATAGTACAAAAAAGAGAGGTTCGCTCATGGGACTTTAAATGAGTTGGTCATAGAGGTCATAACAAGTAATATAGAGTTTAATGAATTTCCAAACACATGATGAAAAATGAACATAAAAACATCATAAGACATCGTTAGACCATTGAAATGTTAAATACGATGGTGTGTTACATAGTATACATATACAACTTTGTACTCGACGCGTTTCGCGAGCTCCGCTCGCTTCCTCAGGAGTTGGTGTATATGTGAAATATCTAAAAGATAATAGGTATCAATAAATAATGACATTCAATGGTAGTTATGGTCAAAGAGGAAGTATGTGGCTTCATAGAAGTCTACCATACTTACATATGGTCAAATGGTCCATAGGACTGGATAGCAAGGGCAGCAGCGGAGAATCCTCCACACGGGAGCTGAAGAGGCGTAGCCCGCAGCAACCAGAGCAGGGGCCCAGCAGAGGGCGGACATGGCAAGGAAAAAGATTGGGGTATGGTGTATCCTGAGATGTCCAACTAGCCACCTGGGTCATATTAGCTGTAATCAGATTATATATGTATCTATGTCAAAATAGAGTTTTAAAATGACTGGGAGTATAAATAGTGTGACATTACTAATATGTGGAGAGGACCTCTGAAAAGGTGGGCATGGATAGAAGTCAGGAGAGAGAGAAAAGAAATAAAAGAAATTTGGAGAGTGCAGGGGAGGGAATGGAAAAATTAAAAAGAAGGGAATGGTGTTGCACTAGTGTGTCAGGTTACACATATACAGTAGAAGCAACAATGGTAGTAAAATATAATGGATTTAAAAGTAATCACCATAATGGCGAATTTAAGAAGTATGAAGATGTAAATGTCATTCTAATGTCCATGTTGTGTACTGAAATGGAACACAAACAAACCATGGTAAATAAAAGGGGGGTTAAAAAGTGAAAGAAAAACCAAATAAAATGAGAAGAGAGGGAAGACAATGGAAAACATCTCCTACTAATGAATAGTGCATGATGAGTGTGTGGTTAGCATATTGAGTGTGCAAGTATAATTAGGCAAAGTAAGGTGACATGGTAGATATCTATAGTGTGCTTACCCTTGTGCAGAACTTCTCAAGTGGGAGAAGACAGTCCAAGTGAGGAGAGGAAGAAAAGTTTGCCATGTCGGCGTACTCACGCTAAAATCCCCGAGCGGGATCATTGGGCTACGCCTCTAACGCCATACGAACGTGGCTACGGCAAACGCCCACGCTGCGCATGCGCAGGCATCTCCAGCCAACGTAGATGACGCACTGCACACCAAAACATGGAGCCGCTGGGTTGCGGAAATCACACGATGGGTGCAGATGTATGGCGCCGATGTAACGGTGGCCCCGCCCCCCACACACACAAAGGAATGCGGGAGGGAGGGGACAGCAGGAGGGAATAACCCTCCATTTATACATCGCAGCTCCCGATGAGGAGAAATACAACCGCGGCCACCAATGAACACAGCACACAGGAACCAATGCCATAGATGACTCAAGTAGCATAAGGAAAAGTGTAATACTCATATCTAAACATATAGTAGTAATAGAGTAATAATAATGGGTATGACCACGAGAACAGCACATGGACCAAGTGGGCTAGTAGGTGTCTTCCACCTTGGTAATTTAGGACAAAAAAGGGAGCGGTCCAGGTACTGTCTCTTAATATGACACAACTCCATCCCTGTAAAACATATAGTACAAAAAGAGAGGTTCGCCCGTGGGACTTTAAATGAGTTGGTCATAGAGGTCATAACAAGTAATATAGAGTTTAATGAATTTCCAAACACATGATGAAAAATGAACATAAAAACATCATAAGACATCGTTAGACCATTGAAATGTTAAATATGATGGTGTGTTACATAGTATACATATACAACTTTGTACTCGACGCGTTTCGCGAGCTCCGCTCGCTTCCTCAGGAGTTGGTGTATATGTGAAATATCTAAAAGATAATAGGTATCAATAAATAATGACATTCAATGGTAGTTTATGGTCAAAGAGGAAGTATGTGGCTTCATAGAAGTCTACCATACTTACATATGGTCAAATGGTCCATAGGACTGGATAGCAAGGGCAGCAGCGGAGAATCCTCCACACGGGAGCTGAAGAGGCGTAGCCCGCAGCAACCAGAGCAGGGGCCCAGCAGAGGGCGGACATGGCAAGGAAAAAGATTGGGGTATGGTGTATCCTGAGATGTCCAACTAGCCACCTGGGTCATATTAGCTGTAATCAGATTATATATGTATCTATGTCAAAATAGAGTTTTAAAATGACTGGGAGTATAAATAGGGTGACATTACTAATATGTGGAGAGGACCTCTGAAAAGGTGGGCATGGATAGAAGTCAGGAGAGAGAGAGAAGAAATAAAAGAAATTTGGAGAGTGCAGGGGAGGGAATGGAAAAATTAAAAAGAAGGGAATGGTGTTGCACTAGTGTGTCAGGTTACACATATACAGTAGAAGCAACAATGGTAGTAAAATATAATGGATTTAAAAGTAATCACCATAATGGCGAATTTAAGGAGTATGAAGATGTAAATGTCATTCTAATGTCCATGTTGTGTACTGAAATGGAACACAAACAAACCATGGTAAATAAAAGGGGGGTTAAAAAGTGAAAGAAAAACCAAATAAAATGAGAAGAGAGGGAAGATGATTACAGCTAATATGACCCAGGTGGCTAGTTGGACATCTCAGGATACACCATACCCCAATCTTTTTCCTTGCCATGTCCGCCCTCTGCTGGGCCCCTGCTCTGGTTGCTGCGGGCTACGCCTCTTCAGCTCCCGTGTGGAGGATTCTCCGCTGCTGCCCTTGCTATCCAGTCCTATGGACCATTTGACCATATGTAAGTATGGTAGACTTCTATGAAGCCACATACTTCCTCTTTGACCATAACTACCATTGAATGTCATTATTTATTGATACTAGGGATGAGCCGAACACCCCCCTGTTCGGTTCGCAC
Source organism: Lithobates septentrionalis (assembly GCA_037952835.1). Lineage (NCBI taxonomy): Eukaryota > Metazoa > Chordata > Amphibia > Anura > Ranidae > Lithobates > Lithobates septentrionalis. The sequence goes on along the minus strand of JBBDGP010000653.1, from coordinate 135,004 downwards.
CAGAACATGCGAACAGGAAAAAAATTCGTTCGAACACGCGAACACCGTTAAAGTCTATGGGACACGAACATGAATAATCAAAAGTGCTAATTTTAAAGGCTAATATGCAAGTTATTGTCAATAAAAGTGTTTGGGGACCTGGGTCCTGCCCCAGGGGACATGAATCAATGCAAAAAAAAGTTTTAAAAACGGCCGTTTTTTCAGGAGCAGTGATTTTATTAATGCTTAAAGTCAAACAATAAAAGTGTAATATCCCTTTAAATTTCATACCTGGGGGGTGTCTATAGTATGCCTGTAAAGGGGCGCATGTTTCCCGTGTTTAGAACAGTTTGACAGCAAAATGACATTTTGAAGGAAAAAACACATTTAAAACTACCGCGGCTATTGCATTGCCGACAATACACATAGAAGTTCATTGATAAAAACGGCATGGGAATTCCCCACAGGGCAACCCCGAACCAAAATTAAAAAAAAAAAATGATGTGGGAGTCCCCCTAAATTCCATACAAGGCCCTTCAGGTCTGGTATGGATATTAAGGGGAACCCCAGCCAAAATTTTTAAAAAAAATTGACGTGGGGTTCCCCCTAAATTCCATACCAGACCCTTCAGGTCTGGTATGGATTTTAAGGGGAACCCCGCGCCAAAAAAAAAAAAAAAAAACGGCGTGGGGTCCCCCTAAAAATCCATACCAGACCCTTATCCGAGCACGCAACCTAGCAGGCCGCAGGAAAAGAGGGGGGGACGAGAGTGCGGCCCCCCCCCTCCTGAACCGTACCAGGCCACATGCCCTCAACATTGGAAGGGTGACGGGACTTCCCTGTGGCATTCCCCGTGACGTCACAGGGAAGTCCCGTCAAGTCACCGTGCGTCAGAGGGGGGCGGGGTCACCGGGTGGCCCCGCCCCCCATTATTTAAGAACCGTCAGACGAAGAGACGCCGTCACACAGCGGGAGCCTCCCACCATGCCAGCATGGCTGCGGAGCGGCCCGGAGAAGAAATGAAGAAGAGAAGAAGGAAGAAGAGAAGAAGAAGAAGAAGATGAAGAAGAAGATGAAGAAGAGAAGAAGATGAAGAGAAGAGCGGGAGCCTCCCCCCATGCCATGGGTGCGGAGCGGCCCGAGGAGAAGAAGATAGAAGACGCCGCGGAGGAGATGCTGGACGAGAACGCCGGAGGAAGAACCAGAAGAGCCAGAAGAACCAGAAGAAGAAGAAGATGAAGGAAGAAAGAAGAAGCATTTAAATAAAGGAATTGTCAAAAACTGTCTCTTGTCATTTTTAACATTTTTGACAGTTTTTTTGTGAAATGGTAGGGGTAAGTACCCCCTTACCATTTCACACAGGGGGGGGCCGGGATCTGGGGGTCCCCTTGTTAAAGGGGGCTTCCAGATTCCGATAAGCCCCCCGCCCGCAGACCCCCACAACCACCGGCCAGGGTTGTGGGGATGAGGCCCTTGTCTTCATCAACATGGGGACAAGGTGTTTTGGGGGGCTACCCCAAAGCACCCTCCCAATGTTGAGGGCATGTGGCCTGGTACGGTTCAGGAGGGGGGGGGCCGCACTCTCGTCCCCCCTCTTTTCCTGCGGCCTGCCAGGTTGCGTGCTCAGATAAGGGTCTGGTATGGATTTTTAGGGGGACCCCACGCCGTTTTTTTTTTTTTTTTGGCGCGGGGTTCCCCTTAAAATCCATACCAGACCTGAAGGGTCTGGTATGGAATTTAGGGGGAACCCCACGTCAATTTTTTTTAAAAATTTTGGCTGGGGTTCCCCTTAATATCCATACCAGACCTGAAGGGCCTTGTATGGAATTTAGGGGGACCCCCACATCATTTTTTTTTTTTTTTTTGGTTCGGGGTTGCCCTGTGGGGAATTCCCATGCCGTTTTTATCAATGAACTTCTATGTGTATTGTCGGCAATGCAATAGCCGCGGGTAGTTTTAAATGAGTTTTTTCCTTCCAAATGTCATTTTGCTGTCAGACTGTTCTAAACACAGGAAACATGCGCCCCTTTACAGGCATACTATAGACACCCCCCAGGTACGAAATTTAAAGGGATATTACACTTTTATTGTTTGACTTTAAGCATTAATAAAATCACTGTTCCTGAAAAAACGTCCGTTTTTAAAACTTTTTTTTGCATTGATCCATGTCCCCTGGGGCAGGACCCGGGTCCCCAAACACTTTTTATGACAATAACTTGCATATAAGCCTTTAAAATTAGCACTTTTGATTTCTCCCATAGACTTTTAAAGGGTGTTCCGCGGCATTCGAATTTGCCGCGAACACCCCAAATTGTTTGCTGTTCGGCGAACTTGCGAACAGCCAATGTTCGAGTAGAACATGAGTTCGACTCGAACTCGAAGCTCATCCCTAATTGATACCTATTATCTTTTAGATATTTCACATATACACCAACTCCTGAGGAAGCGAGCGGAGCTCGCGAAACGCGTCGAGTACAAAGTTGTACATGTATACTATGTAACACACCATCGTATTTAACATTTCAATGGTCTAACGATGTCTTATGATGTTTTTATGTTCATTTTTCATCATGTGTTTGGAAATTCATTAAACTCTATATTACTTGTTATGACCTCTATGACCAACTCATTTAAAGTCCCACGGGCGAACCTCTCTTTTTTAGACTATAAAGAGGAAGTTCATTTCTCAAGCGCCACCCTTTGGGGCTCCTTCTGCTAATTTTGTGTTAGTAGAAGGTTTGGTGAGTGTTTATTCGTGCTTTTCAGTTTATTTCTGAATGGCCATTCACCAACCAGCCAAGTTGCGTAATCGGAGGAGAGAACTTGTGATTATTGGGCTAGGAGTTATTGCTTTGACCCAAGACCAGTCCAGGAACAGGAGGAGGAGGAGTTCTTGGACCAAACATTGGTTGCTTAATCGTGACCAATTATGTCATATGCCATTGCTGCGGGAGCTCCAGGAGAATAATCCGGATGATTTTCGGAATTATCTCCAGATGACGGACCCCTGCTTTCACCAACTTATGGCATTGGTGACCCCCTATATTAAGAAGCAGGACACATGTATGAGGCTTTCCATCACTCCAGAGCAAAGGCTCATAGCCACCTTGTGGTACTTGGCGACGGGGTGAAGTCTCCAGGACTACTGGGATCTCCCCCTAGGCTCTGGGAGTCATTATTCCAGAGACCTGCTCAGCCATCATTCAAGTCCTGCAGAAATTCCAGGAAATTCTAGAGTACTTCATGCTTCCCTCTGCTGTCCAGCTTTATGAAGATGCTGATTTCATTTTCCAGCGGGAGTTGGTACCTGCCCACACTGCCAAAAGTACCAGTACCTGGTTTAGTGATCATGTGTCACTGTGCTTGATTGGCCAGCAAATTCACCTGACCTAAACCCCATAGAGAATCTGTGGGGTATTGTCAAGAGAAAGATGAGAGATAGCAGACCCAACAATGCAGACGAGCTGAAGGCCGCTATTAAAGCAACCTGGGCTTCCATAACACCTCAGAAGTGCCACAGGCTGATCACCTCCATGCCACGCCGCATTGATGCAGTAATTCATGTAAAAGGAGCCCCAACCAAGTATTTAGTTCATACTATACTGTACATGGACATACTTTTCAGTAAGACATTTCTCAGCAAGCCAACATTTTTGTATTAAATTCTTTTTTTTTATTGTTCTTATGTAATATTCTAATTTTCTGAGATACTGAATTTTGGGTTTTCACTAGCTGTAAGCCACAATCATCAAAATTAAAAGAAAGAAATGCTTGAAATATATCACTCTGTGTGTAACGTATCTATATAAAAAATGAATTTCACTTTTTGAATTGAATTACTAAAATAAATTAACTTTTTGATGATATTCTAATTTTATGAGATGCACCTGTACATCCATCTTTCCTTTCTCTCCTAATCACTATAAAATGCAAAAACTGTGTTTTTCTTTTATTATTTATTCTTTTATTCTGAATAAAATTATAGAGACTCCTCTGACTGTTATTTGATTGTGGTTGTCATTTTTGCTTGGTTTGATGGTAATAGCAGGAGGTGGATGATTTCTCACTGAAATGGGTGTATGGTGGACTATGCCTGCAGGACTGAAAGGCTATCAGCAGCCAGTGATGAGATTGCAGAATACAATGACAAAGGAAATATGTGCAATTCTCATCTATAGAAGCGCTGGCTCTAGAATCCTGAAATCTACACTTTAATTTCCCTTGACACTTGTACTTCGATATGTATAGCTCTGGTACAAGTGGCCTTTGCCTCCCCCACTCCTTAATCTCAGCTGCACTGTCTGGATTCACTGCATATTGTATATTTCATTTATTAAACTGCAGTCAAACCATCATAGTAAACCTGTCATGAGAAAAACTATGAGGTCCCCCCCTGATGACTGTTTTAAAAAAATGCTTATTGCCTGGCTGTTATGCTTATCCCCTATTACAAGGGAAACCAAGAATAAAGGAAAGGTGGTAATATGGCTCATATTGGCAAAGTTTAACTCTTTCACTACCAGAACCATTTTTGCAAATTTTTTTTTTTTTTTGCACACTTGTTAAAATGCACATTTTAGATACACACACACACACACACACATAAGACTTACATCGCTGGCAGCAGCAGCACTTACACACACTCCTGGCAGAAGAGTTAAAGTGTATGTAAGGCCTTGTTCACGTGGGGTGTATTTAACCATACACCTGTGCAAGGGCCAGGTTTGCCTGCATAGGGATGCACAAGTCCCAGTCATGTCGATTGGGATGCAGCTGCTACACAGACACAGCCGCTGTTCCCAATATGAATGCCATGTGGGTGCGTTTGCAAGGCCCTGAATGCAGACAGTGTGCCTAAACCCAAAATCTATATTTCAGTAAGTCTGGCATCATGCTTCACTGTGTACTGTTTTCTTAAAGGGTAAATCCACTTTCATGGGAAAAGAAAATAGCAAATAAACTAAAATAGAATATAGCATATACAATTGAGACTAAGGGGGTTATTTATGAAAGGCAAATCCACTTTGCACTACAAGTGCAAACTACAAGTGCAAAGTGCACTTGAAATTGCACTGAAAATGCAGTCGCTGTAGATCCGAGAAGGACATGCAAGGAAAATAAAAAACAGCATTTTAGCTTGCACATGATTGGATAATAAAATCAGCAGAGCTTCCCCTCATTTCAGATCTACCCCTCAGATTTACATCGACTGCACTTCCAAGTGCACTTATAGTGCAATTTCAAGTGCACTTTGCACTTGTAGTGCAAAGTGGATTTTCCTTTCGTAAATAACCCCTTAAAGTCGAGTTCCACCCACTTTTACAACTCTTCAGCATCCATCACTAAACTGTGCACTGCAAACGAATTGGATATTTTTAAATTTTTTTCTCAGCACCTACTTTATATCTGCTGTGATCATTTTTCACTTCCTGCTCCCTGGCCGTGGCCCATCGCATCATTTCCTGTTTGCAATGCCTTCTGTGAAGGGGTGGCAACTTCCTCTGACACTGCCGTTGATATGGAAACCTGACCTGAAACCTATTACACTGCTTGTGCTGCACTGAGCATGTGCGAGATCTGCAAGGATGAGATGCAGGAAGAATTACAGTCTGGCTTCAGATGCCCACACTTAAGATGGCCACGGCCTGCTGTAAGTTTATAAAATACCAAACTACTGCTATAAACTAACAAAACAGACCTTAGTTTACAGACTAACTTTACTAGAATACATTAAGCTTGTGTATTATAGGGGTATTTTTATTTAAAAAGTATAATTTCGGCCAGAACACCACTTTAAGTCATATTGTAATTGAATGTTATTAAAAATGACCTTTCCTTTTCACTCTGTAGTAATCTGTAATTTTTCTGTAAAATACAATATGGCTACCTGATGCCCCCCCCAGAAATGCAATTTCCTGCTTGTGTGATTGGCTCACTGATATCCCCAGAAGTCTGCACTAAGATACAAGTCAGATTTTTTTCATCCCCTGCAACAAAAAATGTAATTTTTGGTGAGATACTCCCAAAGGGAATTCACGTCTAAAGCGATGGGACCCTGCCGCTTTCCTCATCAGAGCCCTACAGACTCATTCAGAACATGGACACAGACAAACACACAGGGATTTCTTCAGAATAACAAAAAGGTAGGAATGTGCAACAAAGTTTATTAAAATCCCTGCAATGTACATAGATCATCCAGAGGGGAATATTTTTTTTCAACAAAAGTGGAGTTACTCTTTAAAGCTGAACCAGGGAAATAAAGAAATGCCCTTGCAGTGGGAATCCCTCTCTCCCCCGGCAGCCAGCACATGTTCGGAGTTGTTGACGGGCCCTCAGCATCCTGACTTTCAATGCTGGACTGGTGGTACCTGATGTACGTGATGACATCCCAGCTGACCAGAGCACTGTAGAGAAGAGGTTTCGGGGGATTGGCTGCAATGAAGGAGTAGCCTGCAGAGCGAGGAATTAGGTAAGTAAAAGTCCTGGTACCCTAGGCAAAGATGAGCATTTAATCCAAGCAGTGCACATTCTCCTGTACGTCCAGAGCAGGGGATGGAGCCTTGACTCCCCAGGCCCACAGGAAGTGGGTTAGATGAAGCTGTCAATCAACTCAATCATCCCAGAAGAGGCTTAGTACTGGAATTCGGAGCAGGTGAGTCTGCAGAAGACAGCACAGGAGAGGGGTAAGTACAGCAGCCAGAGCTACAATTTTATTAAAACAGAATGCTGGGGGGGTCCAGTTTGTTTGTGTCGAGACAGGAATTGGGCTTTAAAATTTTCATTGATTCATCATGCTCCTCTTTCCCATATCAGAATATTTGGTTCACATAAAGCTCATTACTAGCAATAAAAATTAACCGTGATGCTATCTGCTGGCCATAAAAAGTTTTGCAGAGTTTTATTTAAATTAGAACTATAGACAAAACTTTTTTTTCTCATTTTGGATAGAGTAAGAGAGGGCTATAACCCCTGTCAAGTTTATTTATTAATTTTTTTTGCCATCTGTGTCCTATTGGGGGGATTTACTTTTACTTCCTATCCCATAGGCAAAACAGAAAGTGATGCCGCGTACACACGATCGGACATTCCGACAACAAAACCGTGGATTTATTTCTGACGGATGTTGGCTCAAACTTGTCTTGCATACACACTGGTCACACAAATGTTGTCGGATATTCCGAAAGACAAGAACGCGGTGACGTACAACACATACGATGAGCCGAGAAAAAGTTCAATAGCCAGTGCGGCTCTTCTGCTTGATTCCGAGCATGCGTGGAATTTTGTGCATCGGAATTGTGTACACACGTTCGGAATTTACGACAACGGATTTTGTTTTCGTAAAATTTGAGATCCAGCTCTCAAATTTTTGTTGTCAGAAATTCCGACAGCAAATGTCCGATGGAGCCTACACACGGTCGGAATTTCTGACAACAAGCTCACATCGAACATTTGTTGTCGGAAATTCTGACCATGTGTACGCAGCATTAGAGTGAATCCCTGCAAATTAAAGTGGATGTAAACCCTTACATATACCCAGTGAAGTGTCTGGCCTCACATGATACACAGAGATGAAACAAATCCTCCTACATAGGTTTTACTTATTTTTCTGCAGTCCTCTCCTCTTTACACCCCTGTCAGGAGCACAGAGGAGGGGGCAGAGAGGCTGCAGTTAAAGTGTGTGAGAGCTGATTGGAGGAAAGGAACACACCCCCTGCTCACAGCAGAAGAACTGTGTTCTGAATAGACAAGCTTCATTGTAAACTCCCCCCCCCTTTCTGACACAAATTTATCTCATGTGTCAGGAAATCTTCTCAGAAGTGACTCATGCTGATAACAGAAGAATGGAGCACCAGAGAGAAACGACACTTAGAGCTTTGGAGAGAGATAAGTAAACACTGCAGATATATGTGCTTTGCTCAGATTTCATGACTGAGGTTTACAACCACTTTAAGAGAATTATTAGGGCCCCCCCTAGGTCACCAGAACCAGTGTCCCCATTGGAGGATTTCCTCTCTATTACTTTTCTGGGGACAACCCGATCGGCTGCTCACCTGATAGGGGGGTCTGTGCTGATTGTTTATCAATTGGCTTGGGCAGGAAGGGGGAAAGTGCCCTGCATGGAATTGGTTAATATTTCACCAATTTTAATTTTCCAGTCAGCCTAGGCAGTGAACTTTGAACAGTTCAGTATCATTAGATTTGTATCATGTAGAAACATCAAGTCCTGCAAGAAATTATGCTAATCACATTCCTAGAGGCTCCCGGGCACAGAACTGAGTCACAATGTTTCTGTAGAAACCTATAAAGCCTCATCAGCTGAATATTACCTATTCCATCTCATCCCTTGACCTACCGGGACATGAGCCTCTAGGAGCTCTGGGAGAGAATGTCTTCTGTAAAAGAACAGACCCCGTCATCACACGAGAGGAATAAAAGTAAAATACCTGGTAATATAAAGGATTCAGAGTTTAATGCAAATGAACATAGCTCTCTGTGCTGTAAGGATTATGCTGATACCTCTGACCTGGTGATCTTATATAGTTGCAAAAATAGAAAAGGAACATCTACAATATTATTTAAGCAGAACTGCAGCCAAAAATAAAGAAATATATGACTAGCCCAATACTGGATAAAATAAAAAAGCTGTTGTACCATGCAGTACTTTTTTTCCACCTCTAGATGTCCTCAGTCTCTCGCTTTGAATGATGGGCAGCATCATTTAACCCACTTCTGTTAAATCCGGGCTGTCATGGACCCGCTCCTAACGTGTGACTGGACAGTGAAGGAGAAGTAGCACAGTAATGAGCTCATATATCTGTCACTCTGCTTTCCCCTCCTATCAGCATGCTCTTTGTCAGCTCATGAACTGATTAGTTTCTTGTGCTGCTTTTCACTCTGACTTTCCCTTTTACTTGCAAGTGTCCTCCTTACCCCCACCCTGTGACTGGACGGTGAAAGGAGAAGAAGCTGACAGATTAGCTCATCTCTCTGTCACTCTCTCTATCAACATGCTCCTTGCACTGTAGCACACCTGATTGGCTCCTTGTGCTGATTCTCCCTCCCCTTTCTGAGCACTGCTATAGAGGGGATTTCAAGAGGCTGATACCAAGTGAAATGCAAGGACGAGCATCGCTTGCTTTAAAAAATATATATATTTTACACCGTTATCAAAGTTCTTTTTACAGATGAAACCGGACATCGGGGGACAAATTTTACAGAAGACGTGAGTGTTACAATGCTATTTGAAATGCTTGTGAAAGGTTAAAAAATATATATATATTGATTGTAGTTGGAACTCCGCTTTAACAAAGTTCTGTTTTCATGCATACATTAGACATTTTATATATGGTGTGGTGTGGTAGGGGATGCAGGCATCACACTCCCGGAAGAATAGAATGAAGTGAATAGTCTTATGGAAGCTGCAGTGATGGACCCGTGATGGAGGAGATATGGGCCACTGCATACCTCCCAACTTTTTCAGATGGGAACAAGGGACACCTATTGACAAAACTATGTACGCATAGGACATACCCCATGCCACGCCCCCTTAAGGCTTGATTCACACTAATGCGTTTGATACTTTTTGCATTTTGCAGAAATGCAGGAAATTTTTTTAACATGGCTTCCTATGGAACATGTTCACATCAATGCATTTTTGTGCCTCTGCATTTTTGGAAAGGGCTGGGACCTTTTTCCCGCAAAATGCAGCATTTTGCATGTAATAGACTTCAATGGACCCGCATTCAAACGCAAGTACCGTGTTTTTACAGCAATTTGCATTTTTTTTTACACTGTTTATAGCTGGTTACTAGGGAGAGGGCCGGGAAACCGGCCAGTGCGTCCTTAACAACCGATGAGTTATCAGCTGGGTTTCCCCGCTGACAGCTGAATGTAAAAAAAAAAAGAATTGCAGGCTAAAAAAAAATAAAAAAGTGAAAAGAAACAGCGTGGGGTCCCTAAGGCTGGATTTACACTGGTACGACATACACGCCGACTTTGGGAGCACATCAATGATGTAAATCAATGATTCCCTATGAGAGCCGTCTTAACTGGTCCGACACAAGTCGGTCAGACTTTGAAAAAAGTTTCTGCACTACTTTGGTCCGACTTTGTTCCTACTTCAGCCAATTGAAAATCATTGAAGTCGGATCAAAGTCGGATTATCGTCTTAACTGATCAGACTTTGGCACTTGTGCTCTGAGGATCTTGTATCCAGGGCCTGGTATACTCTTGGAGGGGGAACCCCGTGCCATTTTTTCTTTTTACTTTGGCGTGGAGTTTCCCCTATAGAGTCATACCAGACACAAAGTGCCTGGTATTGTCGGGATCAAAGCCGGATTCCTGTTCATTGAAGTCGGAAGGATGTCAGACTTCATGTCGCAGGGCAAAGTCGGATCCACAGTCGTACTACTGTCATGTCATACCAGTGTGAACCTGGCCTGAAGGAGAATTAAGATTAGTTAAACCCACAGGTGCTTTTTTTTTACCACTATTATTCCTTTATACTGGCTTTTGGCATTTACATATGCAGCAATTTAGAAATTGGATGAAAGGTTTAGCACTGAGCAACACTTTTTGAATGATAAATATTGCATTTTATATACAACTATATAGATCAGACCAAAATGAGGGACAAATGAGGGGGAAAAAGGGACAGAGGGACTTTGTTCCAAATCAGGGACAGAGCCTTGAAATTAGGGACAGCTGGGAGCTATGCCACTGGAGACATAAGTACAGTACCTCTTCTAATAGGGTGGTTAATTTACACTGGAAGTGTGTGTTACTTCAGAATGTGATTTTTTTTCAGGCTTTCATTTAAAAAATCAGTTGTTTTTTCAAGAGTAAGCCCTGGTTCACATTTGTGCGATTTGACATATTAAATTGCATGTCAAATTGGCAGCAATTGCCGGCAATGGCACCGTCGTAATCGGTGCGCCGCTGCACCGATTTCAAAAATAAGTTTCTGTACTACTTTTTGGGATTTCAGGGTGCAATTTCCATTGACATCTCTGCAGAAACCCCCACAGATCTCTGTGAAATCGCCGCCGAAATCGGTACTGACATGCGGGAGTGAAATTGTGCGAGTTAAGCTGAACTTGCACGGCTTCATTCCCGCAGCTCAGTGTGAATCTGGGCTAAATAGCATATGTTTCTGCCATGAACATTTGCAAGCATGCCATTTTTCTATCAGGAAAAGTGTTTTCACAAGACTAGTTTTGCTGTCTCTTAAGGACCGTACACACGATAGGAAAATCGCATGGAACAAGTCATACGACGAGCTGTCTGCCGATTTTCGGATTGTTAGTACGGTGCTTTCGTCAGCCAATTTCGCTTTTTCGTCAGACAAAATCTGGATGTGCAGACTTTAACATTTTTGTCGGATGTGAACTCAATGTCCGATTTCCGTTTCATTAGTATGGTTTTCGGATGAAAAAAATCGTAAGAGCAAGACTACGCATGCTTAGAAACGAAAGAATACATACAAAACTATTCAACACATTATGTCACATCTGACGTTATATTCTGTCGTTCAAAAATTTTCGCATTGTGATTAACCTCTTCACTTTCGACATGAGACTAGCATGCCACAAAAAACAGACGTTCGGTTGTCCGAAAATCTAAGCGTGTGTACGAGGCTTTAATGCCATAGAGAATTAAGCAGGCCATACACGGTAGAATTTTGAACGAATTTTCTTTTCAAAATCAGAATGTTCGTTTTTTTGTGATCCGATAATGCCACCATTGATTTTCGAAATTCGGCCGACCAAGCCTTCAATTTCACCGCATGTTGCTACAGAAAAGAATTTTTGTGGCTGGGAATCTTCTTTTCTCTCTGTAAATTTTCTTTTCCTATTACATTTCTCGCACGATTCTCCCATCATTGATTAGAAAATCGTTCGTTTTTCTAAAAATTTCCAACATGTCTGATTCCTCAAATTTGATTGCCACACGAAAATCGGCCGTTGTTGCAGCCCACTAATGGTGCAAAATTCATACGAAAATTCTTTCATACGATTTTCGAAAGAAAATTCTTCTGAAATTTGAACCGTGTATGGCCGGCATGACACTATATTGCCAAAAGTATTGGGACACCCCTCCAAATCATTGGATTCAGGTGTTCCAATCAGCTCCGTGGCCACAGGTGTATAAAATTAAGCACCCAGGCATGCAGACTGAGTCTGCAAATATTTGTGAAAGAATGGGTCGCTCTCAGGAGCTCAGTGAATTCAAGCATGGTACCGTGATAGATTGCCACATGTGCAATAAGTCCATCCGTGAAATTTCCATGCTACAAAATATTCCACAGTCAACTGTTAGTGATATTATAATAAAGTGGAAGCAACTGGGAACAACAGTAACTCAGCCACAAAGTGGTAGGCCACCTAAAATGATAGAGCGGGGTCAGCGCATGCTGAAGCGCACAGTGTGCAGAAGTTGTCAACTGTCTGCAGAGTCAATAGCTACAGACCTCCAAACTTTGTGTGGCCTTCAGATTAACACAACAATGTTTAGAGAGCTTCATGGAATAGGTTTCCATATCCGAGTAAATGCATCCAAGCCTTACATCGCCAAGTGCAATGCAAAGTGTGCAGTGGTGTAAAGCACGCTGCCACTGGACTCTAGAGCAGTGGAGACGTGTTCTCTGGAGTGATGAATCGCGCTTCTCTGTCTGGCAATCTCATGAACGTGTCTAGGTTTGGCAGTAGCCGGGAGAACAGTACTTACCTGACTGCATTGTGTCAAGTGTAAAGTTTGATGAGGGGGGGGGGATTATGATGTGGGGTTGTTTTTCAGGAGTTGGGCTTGGTCCCCTAGTTCTAGTGAAGGCAACTCTTAAGGCGTCGGCATACCAAGACATTTTGGATAATTTCATGCTCCTAACTTTGTGGGAATAGTTTGGGGATGGCCCCAACATGCACCAGTGCACAAAGCAAGGTCCATTAAGACATGGCTGAGCGAGTTTGGGGTGGAGGAACTAGACTGGCCTGCACAGAGTCCTGACCTCAACCCGATAGAACACTTTTGGGATAAATTAGAGCAGAGACTGTGAGCCAGGCTTTCTCGTCCACATCAGTGCCTGACCTCACAAATGCACTTTTGTAAGAATGGTCAAACATACTCCTAAACCTTGTGGACAGCCTTCGCAGAAGTGTTGAAGCTGTTTTATTGAACCCTACGGACTAAGACTGAGATGCCATTAAAGTTCATGTGCATGTAAATGCCGGCGTCCCAATACTTATGGCAATAGAGTTTGTATACTATTGTTGTATATTGGGCCAATGTAAATGATGCAGTTGGCCATGTACACATTTTTAGCTGCTCCCGCTGTTTAAGAGGATTTCTGGTCAAACACTGCACCCAGGCTATGTCAACAATAGCTTGACCTTTTGGCATATTTGAATTATATATGATACTGCAGTGCTGTCCAGAGTTTGGAGATAGAAAATGCTTGTCCCGAAGAAACTGATGTAGAAAGGAAGACATACAGGGATACGCTCATATTGGAATTGCTATCCAAACTTTCTAAAAAAAATGGCCAGCAGCATAAGCAGAAATAGTAAATACAAATAAAGCAATCAGCACAAAAAATAATTCCTAAATAACCTAAAAACGAATGCAGCTAGCACAAAAAGATCATCACATAATCCAAGTAAAATGCATAAGGTAAGGTGCAGCGCAAGAATAGATCAATTAAAAATGCAATGATAAATGCAGTATTAAAAAAGCAATCACAAAAAAATCCAACAAGAGAGGGGAAGAGGACTAAAAGTCCCAGCAAGCACCAAGAAGATTCCACGTGACAATCGCACAATTCAAGGAAGATAATGGTGAGAGACCCTCCACCTTCAGAACAATCACTTCACTCACCTTAAAGTGGATGTAAACCCATACTGCCATAGGGGTTATCTATAAGGATATACATGCCTCCTGCATGTATCTTTACCTGTCAAATGTCTCCCCTCTGTCTGTTATGAGACCCGAAAAACTGCATATTCTGTGGGTGGGTCTGTTGTCTGGAGCTCGGTGGGTGGAGTCGTGATGTCAGTAGACTCCCCGCCCACCTCTACACTCCCCTTGTCAGTATGCATTTTCTCCTGTGTATTTCTTACACTGAACTTCTGCTATGATCTCTAACATCCAGTGAAAAGACAGGAAAGTAACCACATGACTTCAGCATGTCCAATCATGCTGAGGTGTGGAACAACCAATCCTTGCAGAGCTGCTGAAGAAAGGAGTGGGGGTGGGAATTAAAAAATGCTGCATGTTTAGGCTAGTGCACGAGATATGTAAATCACCTGTCACTCACAGCAAGGGGGAGGATTTGACACAGTTTTTCTCTGTTTGTCAAGTTTTATCTCACTGAAAAATAAAAGAGGATTGCTCAGAGCTGGATTAACTCTTTGTGACAAGACTGGGCTTAAATGATAGGAAATCTTATACTCTATATTATGACATTAAAAACAAATGTGGGTTTACATCCACTTTAAGGACTGGACCACTGAATTTACAGATGGTCAAATAGGCAGGTCCCCTCATAGGGTAAATGATCCAGGCAAAGACAGGAACTCCAGTAGATTCCCCGGAATATACAAAAGGTAAAGCAAAAACAACTCTAATGGGGCGTACACACGGTCGGACTTTTCGTCTACAAAAGTCCGACAGACTTCCGGCAGACTTTCGGCGGACTTTCGGCGGACTTGCGGCGGACTTGCGGCAGACTTTCTAACGAACGGACTTGCCTACACACGACCACACAAAAGTCCGACGGATTCGTACGTGATGACGTACACCGGACTAAAATAAGGAAGTTGATAGCCAGTAGCCAATAGCTGCCCTAGCGTGGGTTTTTGTCTGTCGGACTAGCACACAGACGAGCGGATTTCGGGGTCCGTCGTAGTTACGACGTAAAGATTTGAAGCATGTTTCAAATCTAAAGTCCGTCGGATTTGAGGCTGAAAAAGTCAGCTGAAAGTCCGGGGAAGCCCACACACGATCGGATTGTCAGCCAGCTTTAGTCCGTCGGCGTCCGTCGGACTTTTGTAGCTGAAAAGTCCGACCGTGTGTACGCCCCATAAGTGCTCACTGTGGATCAGTTACAAAGCAGCTTTATTTTAAAAATGGTTACTCACAAACTGCTGTTAAAAAAACGGCATTTCCATCACAGATGGCTGAGTGGTGTGTAAGATGCAGGTCGGCAGCGGGTGACATCAGTGCGTAGCTCCTCCCCCGTACGCATTACATTCATAGAACTTCGTCAGCGGGGCGTCCCTTACCTTATGCATAAGCAGAAATGGGACTCCACAAGAACAAAGGAGGGGACTTCATCTGGGGATGACACTAAATCTACACTACGTGAGAACCCAGTTTCCTGCAATTGCTTGAGTAGACTGGATTTCTGTTTGCTAAGAAGACCGAGAACCAACTACAGTCATGTCCATAAATATTGGGACATTGACACAATTCTTTTTTTTTTTTTTGTCTTTGTTTGTTTTTAAAACCGGGTATTAACAAATCTGACAGCATGACTTATCCCCACCAGGGGTCTAACGTGGCCAATTAACAATATTACGTTCTTCTCTGTAGACCCCAAACCACCCCCCTCCCCCCTCCCATCCCATCATCCCTCCCAATCCCTATCTCTCTGTGAAGGAATGTGATGTAAATAATAATAATAATAATCTGAAAATGTCTATTTTCTTATGTGCATACATATTTTTCTACTTACTCATTATATAAGTATACAGGTTTGCTCTGTTCCTATATTTTCTCAAAATGGTGGGTACCCCCTACATCCCACACATCAGAAGAACGCGGAACTGAAGATAAAACCAAGGACAGCCAAACCTCGTTATGAAGATTCTCCATCTTCTTTTTTTATCTTAACCAATGAGATGTACCTATTAGACTAACATAGCAATGACGTATTTTTGTGTATAAAACATTAGCACCGCCTTGAATAAATTAGAAGTGTAAGAAGTAACGGAGCTGAGTGTGTCTCAGAGTGTTTACTTTTATATGCATGCATATCCACACTTTTCAATTAGAGACAGCAGCAGATAACCTTGGGCTCGATTGGAGCTCTTAATCATTTCCATAACAGATGGTGCCGAAACCCGGGACCTCAGGCTACAGTCGAAGCTATACCGCGACAAGCATTCGGGCGTTAATTGATTGATAGGAGTGGGGTTTGCGCAGCCCTAAAAGTACCGGTAAGTTTGATTTATATTCTTACCACTGTACGACTTTCTTATCTTTCGGTTGACGGCTGGATTCTGTCGGTATGCTGAGACTGTCTTAGAGGCAGGTATTTCCTCGCCTGAGGTTGTTTTAACGAACCTGTCAATGGGTTTCTGCTGACTGTATTTGTTCACTGTCTGCCATTCTTTGGGCTACGAAACTCAGCAGTCTAAAAGTGCTACATGTGTGTTCTCATCTCCAGACGAGCTGTCGGCTTCTGGAATGAGATGGGTTATTGTGGCAGTCGGTTATGGGACGGGTTACTCTGGGTTCGTCGAATCTTTGAGGGTTATCTCAGCTGCTGGCGTTGCAGTCTGAAAACATTACAGATGTATCACCCCCAGATGTGCTGTCGGCCTCTGGGAGTAACTGTAATGACGGCCTTTAACTGGGTTTTAAGGGGAGTTGTCTGCCCCTGGGGTTATCTTAGCCTGCTGAAATTTTGCAGTTCGAAGAGTGGCAGATGTAATGTCCTGTCGTGAGTGTATTTGTGGTTCACTGTTTGCTATACACGAGAGGGGTTGGGGACTGGTTAAGGTCGGAGGGGGGGCTGCCCGGGGGATCTGTTGGGTCGCGGGCCGTCGCTCCTCACTACCCCTGACGTGTTTGTTCTTGTTCTGAGATTAACCGTACATTACAGGGTTATAGCAAACAGTAGAAGCTAGGAGCGCAGTTTTATGTGCTCCCACCCAAGGAATTTGTTGATAAGAACACTGAGAAAGAATATTAACCCCTTGGTTGTATGTATTCTCCTCTCAAGCCGTTAGCCGAGAAACAGAGGGAGAAAAATCCTGTGTGATAAAGAAAATTGGATAAAGGAAGTTAAGAAAGATGGCGATTGTATTATGTATGTGTATCACAGAGCTGATGATATGTTGGAACTTGAAACAAAGGAGGGGAGGGACAGCACTGCCCTCCGTCTAACAACCACTCCTTTCTCACCACCCAAGCACAACCCACTGTGACAACTCAGCCCGGCGGCCATCTTAGTGCACCCATGCCTTCACTTTCTACCCAGTCCAGTGCACTTCCTGCCGGCGGCCATCTTGGTACACCCAGTAAGCTTAAACAGCCTGTACCCAGCCCTCCCTGTTTTAAACCAAGATGGTTCATACCACACACCTGTCTTCCCTAATACGGGAGCATCACATTCCCAGGCCGGATATGTTAATGATGAAGAAGCATCTGAGTGGGAAGCCCAACAGCAGGCAGCAAAGCCACCCACTGATTTAACCCCCAATCCGGCTACAGACTCTCAGTTCCCGAGAGGATCTCAAACACATGCTGGCAACCGTAAGGAACAGTGCCTCTTGTCAGCCCCCGCCCCAACAACAGTCTCGGTTACCAGAAGGGGCACCAGTGATGTATGTCGCTTTTACTCTATCACAAGCAGCGGCTTTAGTGACAAGTCTGCCTGACCCAGAGAAGCAGCCAATTCCCTTCTACCACAGGATAGTACAGATACAAGAATCTTACTCAGCTGCCTGGAGAGACTTGATCAGCCTATGCCAAATCAAAGCAGGATATGTCTTTTGGCCAGTCATGCAGATGGCCTTCAATGATGCCTGCCTGACAAGTGCCACTTCCTACGCCTCAGGAGTGGAGTTCTGTGCACAACTCCACGACTGGGCAAAGGAGAAGTTGACGGATCAGAAGACCACAATCCAAGATATTACCCAAGATAAAGGGGAGTCTGAAGAAGTATCATGCTAGACTAGTACAGGCCTTTGATGATCTGAGTTTCTCCCACTATGAAAAGAGACACACACGTTTCCTGCGTGGGAGTGGATGGGTTGCCCCGCTCCAGTCCATTTGTAGAGCCACTCCAAGTGGGGACATTTCCTGATTTGCTTGCCAGATTTGTGGCGTCCTCTACATGTCCCTTGAATCTACTAGGAGCTGATGTGTTGTCCGGACTACAGGCCTCAATCAGGACACGCCTGAAGGGGGGATGAAGTTACATACTCCCCTATCTTTAGAAGACTCATCTGCTTTGTGTTCTCTGCCTCTCCTGATGACACTTAATGAAGCAAAAACTTCAAGTTCAATACTGCAGGAAGTACTTGACAGAATCCCTGCGTGCCTATGGTCCACAGGACCGGAAGACAACGGTCACTTAAAGGTGCCACCAGTTTCAGTCAAGCTAAAAGAGGGCGCTTCATTGCCCCGGAAACCACAATAACCCCAAGAAGAGAACCCCTAAAGAAGAACCAGGTACCTGCTGTGGATGCCTTTGACTGCAAAATACCTCACAGAGGTGGACCTTACAAACGTTTTCTTCAGTGTCCACCCTCACCCCTCCTGCTGGTACCTTTTTGCATTCATCCACGGAAAGAAACGGCAACATATCTAAACAGTTGTGCCACAAGGGGCACAGAACTTTCCAAGCCAGTTTGCAAAAGCTATGGCTATCATCCTTGACACAAGACAAGAGGAACACCCGGAAGTGATTCTCTTCCAACATGTTGATGACCTTCCCCTTTGTGCAGCTGACTTACCCCCTGTTGAAGTCACCTCAGAAAGCCTGTTGTGCTATCTTGCCAACCAGGGCTGCAGAGCCTCAAAGCCCAAATTGCAGTGGTGCTCAACACCTGTCATTTTCTTTGGACTAATTTCCTAGTGCAGAGCATGGATTCCAGAAGCCTTCCTACTGATGCTCTGCAATCAGACCCCTTCCAGATGTCTCCTGAAAAAATATCTAAAGTTTGAAGCCTTTAAGTGCGCCACCCCCGGCGCTAGGGCTCCCAGCCTACGGCAAAACGCTCAAGTTCTTTGTATCCGAATGTCTGGGACATGCTGCAGGTGTACTCACCCAATCACACGGCATCAGCCTACGCCCCATAGGATATTATTCCTGTCGGCTGGATGCGGTAGCAAAAGGAGGCCTATTGTGTCTGCGAGCTGGATTTGCTACATAAGCCTTGCTTGACAAAACTTTGAACTTGGTCCTCGGACACTGCCTCGTTGTGCTTGCCCCCCATGACGTTGTTGCCATATTCAACCAAGATCCAGCCGAAACACTTGTCCACTACCAGACACTTGAGACACCTGTGTTCCCTCCTACTGGACAGCATTACTCTATTAAGTTGTCAAACACTGAACCCTACCACCCTTCTTCCACTTCTCGAGGGGGGAAAGGAGGAGGAGGAGTAGAGTCTTGACTTGTCACCCCATGACCACACAGGACACGCGGTCACCACTGACAACACTGTTCTACAAGCTGAAGCCTTACCACCGGTGATGTCTACACAGGAGGCAGAGCTGTAAGCACTTACTACAGCATGTAAATGGGCAGAGGGAAAAAGAGCCAACATTCATATGGACTCAAGATATGCTTTCAGCATTGCCCATGATAATGGTGTTATCTAGGACAGAGGATTCCTGACGGCTGCAGGAACACCTGTGAAAAATTGATGCCTTGCTTCTCCCAACCCAAGTGACTATTCTGAGTAAAGCACACGACAAAATGAACTCAAAGGAAGCTCGAGGCAATCATCTAGCCAATTCAGCTGCCAAACAGACAGCTGGTGGTCCACGGGAAGTGGACAGCAGGGTGGTAGAAGAAGACCACCCCGTGCTTACCTTACAGACTTTCCCAGTGGACAGAGTTTATCTAAAAGAACTACAGGAAACAGCAAGTCCGGATAAGAAGGAAAGCTGGAAACGGAGAGGAGCAACTCTCAGAAATGGACTATTCGAGTGCAACAAGAAGCCTTGTCTACCCAGGAGTATGTACCCAGCCGTGGTGCAATGGGCATATGGAGCTGCCCACTTGACAAAGACTTTTATGAACTCTTTTATCAACAAGTGTTGCACCAAGAGTTACTCCACTGACCGACAACTTCTGCAGATAATGCATTATCTGCACCAAATGTAACCCAGGATGCACAGAAGAAACACAGAAGAAGCACCTGGCAAAAGCCCTATACCCCATTCCAGAGGATGCAAATTGATCATTCTCAAGTGCCAAGAAGTGTCAGATTCGAAAACGCCCTAGTGGAAGTGGTCACGACTGCCAGGACCACAGCTAAGAAACTACTAAGTGAGATAGTATGTAGATTTGGGGTCCCAGAGGTGATATTGAGAGATCAGGGACCAGCCTTAACAGCAACCCTTACAAAAGAGATTTGGGCAGCACTGGGGGTTCAGTTGGCACTACACATCCCATACCACCCTCAAAGTAGCGGGAAGGTAGAAAGGATGAATGGGACACTAAAAACAGGATGTTAAAGATGGCCCAATAGACTAACATGAGTTGGCCCATTGCCCTGTTCAGTGTCAGACACCCCCCCGGGGGAAACATGCCCTATCCCATTATGAAATTTTGTTTGGTTCAGCTCCCAGACTTGGTTGTTACTTTCCACAACAGTTACAGTTGCAGTCTGATGTGTTGACTAATTATGTAACCACATTATCACGAGAATTAACCTGAATGCATGTCCAGGTGTTTTCTTCCATTCCAGATCCTGAATTAGATACAGGAACACACCAACTACTGTCTGGAGATACTTGAGCCAAGTTATGATGGTCCATTCCAAGTTTTTCTGACCACAGCCACCTCAGTCAAGTTGGCCAGGAAGAACACCTAAATGCACGCTTATCACTGCAGGAGAGAGTGTTTTCGGGTGCTGCATATCCTTTTTCTGTTTGATCTAGGGGGGAGGGGCCCAGGAGGTGGCCATCACAAAAATGATAACATAATTACGTTTTGGTGTAACTCTTCAGGTACACATGTGACCACCTTTACCTTAGATTACTGTGACATAGTACCTTGTCCGTTTGACTCTTCATGGTGATGCCATTGGTACAGTGATATCCCTGACGGTAAGGACATATATGTATGCCACACAGACAGTTACTGGGGACAGAGTTGTGGTTTCTGTGGGGGCCAGTGGGTTGGAACACAGGGCCAGACTGGGCGAACACAAAGTGCATTAGACAAAAAAAAGATGAAAATAGAAAGCCCCATATCCTAACCAAAGATACCCCTGATACATACACTGACCCAGCACACAGTCAGAGGAGGAAGCGAGCAGCTCTCTCCGGAAGCTTTGATCCTCATGTATACATACATGTCATAGGGGTTACAAGGGGGGTCCCTGATGAGTTTAAAGCCAGGGATCAGGTAAAAGCTTGTTTTGAGTCTTTGATCCCCATAACAACTGTCAGCAAGAATGTAGATTGGATTAACTACATGTCATGGTTATGCAATAGAGTTTGTCGATCAGCATACCTGTCTCCATGTGTTCATCTCTAGAGACCAGCTGACCCTCACCTGACTGCTTTTGTAACCTCTCCTCTAAGCATGGCCCCACCCCAGGCCCTATCAGGGAACCCTATATTAACCTGTGCACTGCAAGCCAGCAGTGCTGATCAACCATTGTGTGTTAGCCTCTGTGTGTTGTTCCAGCCTGCTGCCTCCTTCCTCTTCTCCTGTAGTCTACGGTGAGCGTGAGCTGTGAGACCCTGGGGGCCTCGACCTGGAGCCAGACTGCAGCGCAGTCCATCCTTACCATTAAAGGCTCTGGTGAACACCTGCTGGCTCTTAGACTCCGCGCCCTGGGGAATCTATGCTCTAGCTCCCAGTGGGATCTGTGTCAGTGATCCAGTAGACCTGATTCCTGAACCTCCCAGGGTTTAAGCCGCAGCAGTCATCCGTAGGGTCCACTACCTTGCGGTGCACTCCTGATCCCAACGGTGTGCATCTGTCACCCAGCCTCTAGGTGACCTGACACTACACATATTATAACCCACAGAGATTTGTAAATTACTCTAAAGATGCCCTCCAGCAAATTGCTGACCAGTTAGCCCCCACTTCCTACATGACATTCCAGGCCTTAGACATGGTGCTAGCTGGGAAAGGAGGTGTTTTGTAAAATCATAAAAAAAAAAACAGGAACTTGCTGCACATACATTCCTGATAATACTGGCCCAAATGGTAAGGTTACTTTAGCTATAAAGAAATTAGAAGATCTGTCATTGGAGTTGAAGAAGAACTCAGGTATCACAGACCCATGGGACCAATATTTTAGCTGGATGAGTGGGTGGCAGAAGGTGCTCGCCCAGATACGGGTAAGGGTTTTAATAATCCTGGTTCTTTTAGCCCTGATTGTATGCTGTATTCTTCCTTTCGTAAAAAGTTAATGAGCAAGGCTGTAGAGAATAGCACACCTACATTTCTCCAACAAGAAGAAGAGGACCTCCTTATGATGGAAGATTACAAACCCTTCACTCCTCTACAGTCACTCCCTGTCCATAATCTCACAATCCTATAGGGTTATAGGGATAGATAGCGCCTGACTGCACCTCTTCAGCTGTATCGAGGAGGGAAGTGAACAGTTGCTGAAAGAGACAGCCTAAAAGAGTTGCTGAGGAGAAGGGCCAGGCCAAAGTGGGACCTTTAGTATTAGGGACAGAAAAGAGAAAATAGTCATTTTAGGGGGGATTGTGAAGGAATGTGATGTAAATAATAATAATAATAATCTGAAAATGTCTATTTTCTTATGTGCATACATATTTTTCTCCTTACTCATTATATAAGTATACAGGTTTGCTCTGTTCCTATATTTTCTCAAAATGGCGGGTACCCCCTACATCCCACACATCAGAAGAACGCGGAACTGAAGATAAAACCAAGGACAGCCAAACCTCGTTATGAAGATTCTCCATCTTCTTTTTTTATCTTAACCAATGAGATGTACCTATTAGACTAACATAGCAATGACGTATTTTTGTGTATAAAACATTAGCACCGCCTTGAATAAATTAGAAGTGTAAGAAGTAACGGAGCTGAGTGTGTCTCAGAGTGTTTACTTTTATATGCATGCATATCCACACTTTTCAATTAGAGACAGCAGCAGATAACCTTGGGCTCGATTGGAGCTCTTAATCATTTCCATAACATCTCCAAGGTCTAATTCTCCCGACTCTCCTTCTCTATTCTAGGCTTTCAGTTCTTTATTATAGCACCACATTTTCTTTTAAATTTTACCCAGCGTTCCCACTCCGCTGAGCTCACGGTTCCTATTTCATGTACTGAGCTTGCCTTGCTCTCCATATTATATGTTTCCTGCACTGCATCTATCCATTCCCATATCTCAGGGCTCTCCTTCCTCTGCCAATTCTTCGGGATTATTCGCTTCGCGGCATTCAGGAGGTGAGGTACCAATGATTGCTTGTATTTTTTAATGTCTCCTTCTCCCCCATGAAACAAAACCTCCCAAGGATCTCCTGACACTTCTTTTCCCGTTATTTTCTTAATTAGGACAAGTATCTTCCTCCAGAAATTTTTTATTTTAGGGCATGTCCACCACAGGTGCGCCATTGTTCCTATCTCTTGGCAACCTCGCCAGCAGTATGCCGATCCGTTTTGATATTTTCTTGTTATCTCTGGGGTAAGATAACTTCTGCTTATACATTTATAGTTCATTTCTGCCGTCCGTACGTCTAAAGCTGAATTGCAAATCATTTTCAAAATTCTCCTAATTGTGTTTTCATCTTTCTTCGTGCCTAGTTCCCTCTCCCATTTATTTATAAATGGGGGCATCTCCAGCTGATCCATCTTCATCAGGACTTTGTAGATTTTTGAGACTGTATTTCTCGGATCTTCTGTATCATATAGCCTCTCAAAGTCCGTAAGTTTATCCCCTGCCCTAATCGGATTTGGTAGTTTACTCACAAAATGACACAGCTGGAGATACCGCCATTCATCTAACCCTCGAGTCTCCCTCCCAAATCTAATTTCCTGCAGTGTCATAATTTTACCCTCCCTAATAATGTGTCCTAATTGTGTCTTTCCGCATAGTGCGTCCTTTCCTCCTATAATTTCTAGTCCTGGTGAAAAAAAATTGTTATCCGTTAGTGCCATTAAAGGTGAGTTGTAGTTTCCATTAACTTTCTTGTATACCCCATCCCAAATTTTGAATACATTACGTGTTATTATATGTGTGTTTTTATCTAAAATTCTAGCGTGTGGAGGGTTCCAAATAACACTTCCCAGTGGTGCTTTGCTTAAATATTCCTCTATTCTTACCCAGCGTTTTTCATGTCCTCGCTTTGCCCATTCAGCCATTCTAGACAGTACTACGGCCTTGTAATAATTCTGGATATCTGGCACTGCTAGACCGCCGTGTGTTTTCTTTTGTTTTAAGATCCTGAAGGAAACTCTCGGTTTTTTGTTTTTCCATATGAAACTCATTATAATTTTTTTTAACTTTCTCAGATAATATAGGGGAAGTGGAAGCGGTATCATCTGGAACAAATATGTGATCTTGGGGAGTAGGAACATCTTAATGACATTAATACGGTCTATCCATGAGAGGGCTTTACAGGCATAATTTTTACAGTCAGCTCTGACTGTATCTAGCAGGGGTAGGTAATTTATTGTAAATATTTTCTTGGTTGAGTTAGCCAGCTTTATTCCTAAATACTTTAGTTCTTTAGTCCATCTAAAACTGTGTTCTTTTTTCAATGTGTCTATTTCTATTTTATTTAAATTTATATTTAATATTTCTGATTTTACCAAATTTGTTTGAAAATTAGACTCCTCTACGTATTCCTTTAAGGCCTTAACTAACTTGGGCATAGTGGTCTCAGGGTCCGAAATATAAAATAACACGTCGTCGGCATAAGCTGCGACTTTATGTTCGTCTTCACCAATCTTAATGCCTCTTATTTCTGAGTCTGCACGTATTGTTGCCAAGAGAGGTTCCATAGTGAGAACAAAGAGCAGCGGGGACAGAGGACACCCCTGTCCATTTTCCATGTCAAATGGCTGAGACATTACTCCGTTCACTCCCACCATTGCCGTAGGGTGTTGTTACAGGGTTTTGATCCACTGGATCATTTTGGGTCCGAGCCCCATGGTCTCCAAGGTCAGGAACATGAACCCCCAGTCTACCCTGTCGAAAGCCTTTTCGGCGTCAATCGACAGTAGTAGCCCTGGGGGTCCGCTCTCGCTAGTTTTTTGCAACAAGAGTAGTGTCCTGACCCCATTATCCTTCCCGTCTCTTTTAAGGAACAAAAACCACCTGGTCTGGGCTGACCAGAACGTTCATTGAACCCTTTAACCTCTCAGCGAGTATCTTTGCATAGAGTTTTGTGTCAGTACTAAGGAGGGAGATGGGACGGTAACTTGAACATAATGTTTTTTCTTTTCCATCTTTGAGGATGGAAGCCTTTAAGGCCTCCTTACTTATCTCATATCCTTCTCCCAACCCATTAAAATACTGACACAACCTAGGAATCAATACTTCTTTAAATATTCTATAGTAAGTTAGTGTAAATCCATCCGGGCCTGGACTTTTCCCAAGAGCCATTCCTGCTATTGCTTTTCTCACTTCTTCTTCAGAAATTGGTGTTTCCATACATTCTCTTTCCACTTCTGTAATCTTAGGCAACATTGCCTTCTTTAAATACTTATTGTTTCTCTCTCTTTTATTATTAAGCTGAGTACCCTGTTTAGAAATTGAATATAACTCCTGATAATAGTTTTTAAAGACCTCCGCTACTTTTCTGGAGGAGTATTCTATATGGCCCTCTTTGGTCTGGATTTTTTCTATAAAGTTCCTGGCTTTCCGTTCTTGCACTATTTTCGCTAGGTGTTTACTCGGTTTATTAGCCCAAAGATAGCTATCCCCTGTAATCTTCCTATGTGTCGCTCTAACTTCTTGTTCCATTAAATTTTTCAGCTCTGCCCTTTTGATTACTATGTGTTTATATGTCGCTTGAAACAGTTGACCTGATTGTATCTTATGTTTCTGTTCTAAACTGGCTAGCTCCTCTGTTAATTTTTGAATTTTCTTACCTCTCTCTTTTTTCTTCCTTGACCCTAACTCAATTAGTACTCCTCTTATGTAAGCTTTATGGGCTTGCCATAAGGTGGACCCAGATACTTCTCCTGTGTCATTTACCGCAAAATAATCCTTCAGTTCCTTATTAATTCTATTGAACCCTTCCTCCCCCCTTATCAGTTCTTCGTTTAGGCGCCATTGCCCTGAATGTCTAATCTCTTCGCCTATTTTTATTTCCATGGTCATTGGTGCATGGTCTGAGTAAGTTATATTTCCTATCCAGGAATCTACCACCTTCTCAATTTCCCTATGGTCAATCAGCCCATAATCAATCGGCGAGTATGACTCGTGCACAGGGGAATAAAACGTGTAGTCCCTTTTTCGTGGATGTTGCACTCTCCATATGTTCACCAGCTGAAGGCTGGCGAGTTTTTGCCTGATCTTTCTTAATTGTACACTATTCTTCCCCTGTGCTCGGGCCGTACTATCTAAACCCAGATCCATACAAAAATTAAGGTCCCCCATTAATATCAAGTGCCCTTTCCTAAACTCTGTTAATTTCTCCAAAGTTTTTGCCACATATTCTATTGGGTTTTTATTTGGTGCGTAGATATTAGCTAGTGTATAATCTCTTTCATTTAATCTACCTCTTAGGAATAAGTATCTACCTTCTGTATCTACTAATCTCTCTTCCAACACGAACCTAGTTCTTTTTGCAAATCCAATGGCAACCCCCGTGTTCTATTTGAAATAGTGTCTCCTTGGTACCAGGTTGGGTATTCCCCTGAAAATAGTCTTAATCTTGATTGATGTGATATATGTGTTTCTTGGAGGTATACCACCTCTGGTCCAAGCAGTCTAAGCTCATTAAAGATACTTCGTCTTTTGTTGACCATATTTAGGCCTTTGACGTTGTATGTTATGCATTTTATTGTGGTTAGTGTAATTTTTCTACCTCCCTTCCATCACACTCTGTCTTAGACCCTGGAGAGATATCCCATATCCTTGGTACCAGGTTGGGTATTCCCCTGAAAATAGTCTTAATCTTGATTGATGTGATATATGTGTTTCTTGGAGGTATACCACCTCTGGTCCAAGCAGTCTAAGCTCATTAAAGATACTTCGTCTTTTGTTGACCATATTTAGGCCTTTGACGTTGTATGTTATGCATTTTATTGTGGTTAGTGTAATTTTTCTACCTCCCTTCCATCACACTCTGTCTTAGACCCTGGAGAGATATCCCATATTCTGATTATTAAAGTTAAAGTGTAACCCCTTCCCTTGTTCCCCTCCCCTTCCCCTCCCTCCCCTCCCTCCCCCCCCCTCTTCCAACCCCTACCTATCCCCCCTTTGGTCTTCACTAGACCCATAGGCCAATGTAGATCACATAAATCGTAACCTTCCATTGGTCTCCACCTCTAAAGGTGGGGCTGTCGGTGTGTCAGGTCACCAGTCATCCCTGCCCCGGTGACCAGATAAACTAAACAATTCCCTGCGGCTCTCCGACTTCTTTACAAATCCCCCCCCGACTCCCCCTCCATCCCCTCTCCTTTTTACACCAATCCTATTCCCAGTTCCATCCATCGTTCGTTGGACCAGTCCATTGTCGTGGGCACCTGTAGTCCCAATTTCCTGCAGAATTCCTCTAGCTCCTCAGGGAATCTTAGCCTGGCAGTTCTGCCGTCTTTACTGCCCAGTAGGCAGGCGGGAAATCCCCATGTATATTTTATATTTTGGTTTGTCATTTGGTCCAGAAGAGGCTTCAAAAGACGTCTTCTTGATAACGTGTCTTTGGCTAAATCTGCGAATACTTGTATCCTTGCCTCCTCATATTGGAGTGGAGTTTTCCCTCTTAATTTTATCCATATTTTTTCTTTGTCTGTGTAAAATCTAAACCTCACAATTATATCATGGCTTCTTTCTGTACGGCCAGTATCTAGCCTTCCTATCCGATGTACCTGCTCTATTTTTGGGAATTCTTCTCCTCCCAACTCCAAAAGGGGGGAGAAGATGGCCGCTACGGTCTTCCTTAGGTCCTCGCCTCTCTTTTCCGGAACACCTCGGATTCTCAAATTCTGTCTGCGACTTCTGTTCTCCTGGTCCTCTAACCTGTAACATATTTTCATCTGATTTTGTTGCATTATTTTAATTTGTTCTTTAAAGTCAGAGATTTCTCGTTCCTGTTGATCCATTATGTCTTCTGCTCTCTTGACTCTAGCCAGGAGGTTACCTAGGTCTGACCTCAACATATTTATTTCTGCTTTAATTGAGGTTTCGAATGTTTTAAACACCTCCGCAATTTCGTTTTTTGAGGGGAGTTCTAGGTCTTGTCTGTGTTCCATCATTCTGGGTGGTTCGTGTACACTTTCAATTAGTGAAGACTCTCTTGATTGATTGGGAGTCTGATCTTCCTTCTCGTTTTGGCCCTTTTTCCTCTTGTCCACCTTAATTGATGTTTGGGCATCTTGGTGGGCACTCTCCGGGCTCCCCCCCTTTGCTAAGTATTGCTTAATTGAGCTCCTTGTGGTACTTCCAGAGAGGTTATCCTTTGGTGTTTTCGGTGGACCCCCTTTCCCTGCCTTAGTTGTATTTCTGCTCATTATTTATCCCAATGGTCTCTATAGATAGAGTTTTTGATTGCTTTACTTTTATAAAGCAGATGGGTCTTCGTTGTTCTAGCACTAAGGCAGTTGTATACACTTGCGATTGTCTTCTCTGTGCGTTTATTTATCTCCTGCTGCCTTCTATATCCTTTTATGTCCACTCTGCAGTTATATTTCTGGGTTCTTATTCTCTCTGTTAGGGTTCATATTTTCCCCTTCAAGCACCCGGCCATCTATCCCTCCGGACTCTTTTTAATTAGGAACAAAGTAGGTAATCTATCAGAAATGCTATAGGGGAATTGATGATTATCGCTTCCGTTTTTGTCCCCTTTTCGGTGTATATTAATGAGGTATGCTTGCAATAGCAGTATCAATATTTCTAGTGTCCAATGTAGTAGTTGCAGAGATGTAGTGTTAAAAATACTGTTTAGGGAAAAAAAAGCTGAGTACCTTTGTGTCTGATATAGCATGCGCAACTTTCCCTGTAGTAGATATAGTGGTATTAGTCAGGTTGTTAGTAGATTACCTTGGAAAGTTTAGCCATGTGCTCCTGTGCGTTGAATCTCCTGGTCCATCTCAACGCCAATAGGACTATAGTATATCAATATGAATATTAATGGTCTTTAGCAGGAGTTTCAGATATCAGGATACTATAATGCTATCAATATTTGCTATAGTGTCTATATTTAAATTCAGTATTTCAAAAAAAAAAAAACCAAACGTCCTCTTTCTGAGTTATTAGTTACTATGTCCTTAGGACGGTAATTAGGTGTCCCATACTATGGTAGTAGTATTGCGACAGTACTGAGGGTACAGGCAGTCCTCTACTATGGTGTATCTGGTCATGTTTTGGGCCTTCCTGTTTTGTACCACAATAACGCCAATGCAGTAGAGTCCCTGCTAGCAAACCTGCTATTCCTGGGGCATATTTATCCTTATGCCTTACTACCACCTTAGTACACGTATTTCCCACCACAAAAGTATTGAGTACACCTGGAGACTGGCCGTGCAATTTTAAGAGTACTTTGCTATAATATGTCCAATGCCCTCTATATAGCCCTGCGTCCCCACTTCCGTATTTTATCAATTTCTTAGAGTGTGGTGACACAGGTCAAATATAATGAAGGTATACTATACTATTTTAGCCAAAGTAGTAGCCCATTTCTCATCTCCCTTATATGTACCCTATGTGCGATGCCAACGGGTACTACTGAAAAAAAACTTTGATTGCGCTGGGATGTAACTCCAAAGGTGCTGGCGGTATTTATAGTGTTTTATATAGAATCATATTATTTCATTTCCCACAGTTTGTTTCAGCCGTGCATTAACTGACAGTAATAAGCCAAGGGCAGTATTCATACATTATTCAAAGTAACCTTATGCATCTGTTTCTGGCTATATGCAATCTCTCCAACTATCACATTTAGCAGCTGCCGTACCTTGATGTTTCACTCCACTGGTATTCCTTCCTTTTGGAGACAGGCTTCTAATACGTTCTTACCTTTGGAGCTTAAGGATGAGAGTGCATCTCTTACCATCCCATATCCATCTGTGCTTCTATGCCTTGGAGATGGCGATTTGATGCCGGCTGTGTGTATTCTCCTTTGTGGGGTCCGCCTTTGGAGCGCTGCAGGTTAAAAGGATACCGGTTTGGGGGTCGTTCTCTGTCGGGTCTTCTCCTTCCCGCTGCCGTCTTACTACCAGGTTTAGAGAGGGGAGGGGGGAGAGAGGAGTGCAGAGGGGACCCACGTGGAAAGCGCAGCCGTTACTTCATCATTTGAGGCCGTGTCG
Organism: Lithobates septentrionalis; assembly: GCA_037952835.1. Taxonomy (NCBI): domain Eukaryota; kingdom Metazoa; phylum Chordata; class Amphibia; order Anura; family Ranidae; genus Lithobates; species Lithobates septentrionalis. The sequence continues at coordinate 104,601 of JBBDGP010000653.1, read as the reverse complement.
TTGCAGCCCGGCTCTCGCTGAGATCTAAATTCCAGGCGCTTGGTTGTGGTGTTAGGGCACCGCGCTCTGTTTCCTCGCTTGTGCCTCTTCCGCTCTTCTCACTGCCGGAGCGAGGCCGCCAGGACGCCGGCTCACTGACACACCGACAGCTCCTCCCTTCCTTTCTGACGTCTCGTCTCACGTCATCCCATCCCCTTACCGCCCCCACATTGACACAATTCTAATCTTTTTGGCTCTATACACCACCACAATGGATTTGAAATGAAACGAACAAGATGTGCTTTAACTGCAGACTTTCAGCTTTAATTTGAAGGTATTTACATCCAAATCAGGTGAACGATGTAGGAATTCCAACAGTTTGTATATGTGCCTCCCACTTTTTAAGGGACCAAAAGTAATGGGACAGATTAACAATCATCCATCAAACTTTCACTTTTTAATACTTGGTTGCAAATCCTTTGCAGGCAATTACAGCCTGAAGTCTGGAAGGCATAGACATCACCAGATGCTGGGTTTCATCCCTGGTGATGCTCTGTCAGGCCTCTACTGCAACTGTCTTCAGTTCCTGCTTGTTCTTGGGGCATTTTCCCTTCGGTTTTGTCTTCAGCAAGTGAAATGCATGCTCAATCGGATTCAGGTCAGGTGATTGACTTGGCCATTGCATAACATTTCACTTCTTTCCCTTAAAAAACTCTTGGTTGCTTTCGCAGTATGCTTCGGATCATTGTCCATCTGCACTGTGAAGCGCCGTCCAATGAGTTCTGAAGCATTTTGCTGAATATGAGCAGATAATATTGCCCGAAAAACTTCAGAATTCATCCTGCTGCTTTTGTCAGCAGTCACATCATCAATAAATACAAGAGAACTAGTTCCATTGGCAGCCATACATGCCCACGCCATGACAGTACCACCACCATGCTTCACTGATGAGGTGGTATGCTTTGGATCATGAGCAGTTCCTTTCTTTCTCCATACTCTTCTCTTCCCATCACTCTGGTACAAGTTGATCTTGGTCTCATCTGTCCATAGGATGTTGTTCTGGAACTGTGAAGGCCTTTTTAGATGTTGTTTGGCAAACTCTAATCTGGCCTTCCTTTTTTGAGGCTCACCAATGGTTTACATCTTGTGGTGAACCCACTGTATTCACTGTGGTGAAATCTTCTCTTGATTGTTAACTTTGACACACATACACCTACCTCCTGGAGAGTGTTCTTGATCTGGCCAACTGTTGTGAAGGGTGTTTTCTTCACCAGGGAAAGAATTCTTCGGTCATCCACCACAGTTGTTATCCGTGGTCTTCCGGGTCTTTTGGTGTTGCTGAGCTCACCGGTGTGTTCTTTCTTTTTAAGGATGTTCCAAACAGTTGCTTGGCCACACCTAATGTTTTTGCTATCTCTCTGATGGGTTTGTTTAGTTTTTTAGCCTAATGATGGCCTGCTTCACTGATAGTGACAGCTCTTTGGATCTCATATTGAGAGTTGACAGCAACAGATTCCAAATGCAAATAGCACACTTGAAATGAACTCTGGACCTTTTATCTGCTCCTTGTAAATGGGATAATTTCACCTGATTTGGATGTAAATACCCTCAAATTAAAGCTGAAAGTCTGCAGATAAAGCACATCTTGTTCGTTTCATTTCAAATCCATTGTGGTGGTGTATAGAGCCAAAAAGATTAGAATTGTGTCGATGTCCCAATATTTATGGACCTGACTGTATATAGTAATCTAAGTGACTTGTTAGCATACCCCTGTAACATACAGACCATTACCAATGCTCATTTGCTAGGAGGGTGTAGATAGTGTGTGCATTTGTGTTATATGCATTTTTTAGTACTCTCTGGGAGCACTCAGAATCTGGTGCAGCTGTGCATGCTAACCAATCATCCTCTAACTTCAGTTTATTCAATTAGAGTCGGTTCACACTGAGGCAGCACGACTTCCAGCGCGACTGCCTCAGACGACTTGAACACGACTGCAGCGGCGACTTGCAAAACGACTTCTATATAGAAGTCTATGCAAGTGGCCTCAAGTCGCCCCCAAAGTAGTACAGGAACCATTTTCTAAGTCGGAGCGACTTGCGTCGCTCTGATTAGAACGGTTCCATTGTACAGAACGGGACGCTACTTGTCAGGTCGGCTAAGTCGCCTGACAAGTCGTCCTAGTGTGAACCGACCCATAGGCTTTGAAAAAAAACTGGAAGCTGATTAGTTACTATACATAGCTGCACCAAATTTAGCAGTTTCTGTGTTCCAGTTTTATTGAATCTCCCCCTATATGCCTTGTATTGTTTTCCTAGAATTGTAAGTACTTTGCATATTCAGCATTCTTGTTTAGTAAAAACACATTATTATACAACAGGTTTTTTTTTATTCCTTGCTTTACCACAAAGTAGCCGAAAAGATACAAACAAAAAAGGGTGCCCTCTGAAGATAGATCCACGGTGAATTGCTTTTCAAAGGGCATTTGACAGATGGTGAGGAGGTGTTATGTCACCTGTTTAACCCCTAAAAAACCATTGTGCCACAAGTGGTACTGCCTGACTAACGTGTTGGGAGGGATAATTTTTGACACCTCGCAATGCTCTACAGCATATGTACACAGCAATCCATTGTCTTTGTAGCTTAGTTAGAAGAGGTTGGGGGCAGTAAAAACACACAGTTGAGCTAACCAAAAGTGTAAACAAGGCCATACAGTGAGCTGGCATTGGAAAGTTTTTAACCACTTCCCGCCCGCCCTATAGCGGATTGACGTCCGGGAAGTGGTTCTGTTATCCTGACTGGGCGTCTTATGACGTCCTTCAGGATAACATGCCGCAGCGCGCCCCCGGGGGCGCGCATCGCGGCGATCGGTGGAGCGGTGTGTCAGTCTGACACACCGCTACACTGATCTTGGTAAAAAGCCTCCGGCGGAGGCTCTTTACCACGTGATCAGCCGTGTCCAATCACGGCTGATCACGCTGTCAATAGGAAGAGCCGTTGATCGGCTCTTCCTCACTCGCGTCTGACAGACGCAAGTAGAGGAGAGCCGATCGGCGGCTCTCCTGGCAGGGGGGGTCTGCGCTGATTGTTTATCAGCGCAGCCCCCCCGCAGATCACCCCACTGGACTACCAGGGATGCCACTAGGACCACCAGGGAAGGGGCAACGTGGATGGCCAGGTATGTACCCCATGGCCATCCACATGTGCCCAATCTGTGCCAATCAGTGCCCACAAATGGGCACTGATTGGCACTATTATGCCAATGATATGCCCAGCAATGCTATATCAGTGCCACCTGTCATTGCCTATCTGTGCCACCTGTCACTGCCCATCGGTGCCACCTGTCAGTGCCCATCTGTGCCCATCTGTGCCCATCAGTGCCCACCTATCAGTGCCCATCAGTGCCACACATCAGTGCCACACATAAGTACCCATCCGTGCCACCCATATATACCAATCAATGCCACCTACGAGTGCCCATCAGTGCCGCCTATGTGTGCCCATCGGTGCCGCCTATGAGTGCCCATCAGTGCCGCATACCAGTGCCACCTATCAGTGCCCATCAGTGCCACCTATCAGTGCCCATCAGTGCCGCCTATCAGTGCCCATCATCAGTGCCCGTTAGTGCCACCTCATCAGTGCCACCTCATTGGTGCCACCTCATCGGTGCCCATCAGTGCCGCTGTATCAGTGCCCATCAGTGCAGCTATATCAGTGCCCATTATTGAAGGAGAAAGCGTACTTATTTACAAAAAAATTTAACAGAAACAAAGAAAAACTTGTTTTTTTTCGAAATTTTCGATCTTTTTTTATTTGTTGCGCAAAAAATAAAAACCGCAGAGGTGATCAAATACCACCAAAAGAAAGCTCTATTTGTGGGAACAAAATGATAAAAAAATTGTTTGGGTACAGTGTAGCATGACAGCGCAATTGTCATTCAAATTGCAACAGCGCTGAAAGGTGAAAATTGGACTGGGCGGGAAGGTGTCTAAGTGCCTGGTATTGAAGTGGTTAAAGATTTACAGGGTTGCATTAAAGTGTATAAAAATAACATTTTGACCTAACAAGTCATTTTATACCATTTTACTGTTCTAGGTATTATTAGCTAGCTGAGGAAATGTGAGTGGTTTTATGTTAGTTATGTGCTTCAATGTGCTTTAGTATCAGTATAATAGGAATGTATTTAAATTGAAGTATTTTTAGTTTTCAGTGCACACCTTGCCTTCTCCTGACACTGAAAATGGATCTCTCTTATATACTATTTTCACAAGCGCTGCAAGGAAATATCACAGCTGAAAATGACAGATGTCCCAGATGTCGCACTGCTGTCACTGAATATTACCCGTGGGAGCACCAAGCTAGAGAGTTCTTTTCAGTTCATTTAAAGCTGAACGCCAGGATCTATTTGTGTCACATATATACATTGGCCAGGGTAAGTATACATATCTTACACCAAAAGAAATATAAATAAAAAAAATATACAAAATAATTTTCCATTAAAGCAGAACTATACTGAAAAAAATAAATTTGTCAAGTAGGCAGCTCTGTATTGCGGAAGAGACATGCTATGTTTCCTGTGCAATAACATAAGCTCACCTACCTGTTTGCAGTCTTCTTCTTTGCATGAGCAGCTCAGTGTATGTTTTTGGCATACCTCGGTGCCAGGATGAACAAACTTCCATTGGCATGTATCCATATCTCATACCTGATAGGCTTCTGGGGAAGCTGAAAATGACTGTAGTAGTTGGCGCTACTACAGCAATAGCCACAATCTTTAGGGCCTTGCATTTAGCGCAATCCCGGACGAGCCCCCAAATTTTTTGCTTGGTGTCTAAGAGAAAGGTTCTTGCGGTAAAAACAGAGGAAGCTTAGACTTCTGTAGTGTATCAGTGCTTTTACTAAACAGAAAAGCTGCACATACAACTACTGTAAACAAAACACAATTGATTGCTTACAAAACATACCTACAACATGCACAAGCCAATTATCCTTTCTAGCAAAAAAAGGCATATACAATATGTATGCAATAAGTAAACCAAACAGGTACTTAACTTGCCCCTGTTGAAGGTCATTGGACCGAAACGCGTAGGGCGGCTTTTATAGACCCTATACACTGCTTTTATCCTGTGATCACTTTTTACATGTATTGTGTTTTTTTATGAATAAAAACACCCAGAATTACACTATATGGAAGCATTCCTTCCCTTTTTTATATATTCTGGAGAACCGCGGAACCACTTTGCCTTTTGGAATCCATTCTGGCTCTGCTTTGGTGGACATAGAGGGGACGTTCCGGCCCTGTAGAGGCTCTACCCTTGCCTCCAACACTTCACCATTTTGCCCAGGGTGGCATCAAGCTCCATTGATTCTATGCTCACGGCAGTAGAATCCAACCTCTCTGGTAAGCGTATTCCATCTATTCGCTAAAGTTGATGATATACAAGCTGAAGATTGGGAAGCAGACAGGATTGATACACAGATTATTTAATCTCACTGCGGACTGTTGTCCTATTTGGACTATACATTCCCCCTTTTTTCACTTGGGACTCTTGTGTGTTTTAGCGCTACAATTTATCTCTATATTTGTTACCTTTTTGTCTCATGGTTTGTAGCAGCTGTTTTTTGTCCTTTTTGGGTAGCGCATTAATCATTCCCCCCTTCTTTCATTAGAGATGGATCAATCTTCAAAAGTCTCCAAAGTTCTCCAGCTTCTGGCAGCCATGCCTCTTTTTCTTCCAAAAACCAACTCCCATTTGTCTCGCCACATGCTTGTTTCAAACCCTAATTCCCTCCCCCTAAGCTCCTCTACCTCATATCCTGCAAAGAACTGCCTCTGCTCATAAACTAGTCCGACTGGTTAATTTGCAAATCAATAGGGAGAACCTAGACCCCCAAACAATACATGGTCCCAAATCCAACAATTAACAAATACATATGCTATAAAATCACCCAAATATCCAAAGCAACGCACTACACCAGTTCTGTGTGAGCTGGTTCCTCTCTGCACACTGACCTCAGGCAGTAACTTGCTCTGCACTGCCACCATTGAATGAATACTAAGTGACTGGCTGCATGCGCTCATTGAAGTATAATTTTCCAATAAGACTTTTCATGAAAAGTTCATCGACAGATCGACTTTTCATAAATGAGAACGGCCATGGATAGATTGGAATTCGGCTAGACCCTGCTGAACTGACCACATTTCAATCCATCTTTAGCCAGCTTAATGTTGCTCTGACTTGGCCAATCAAAGTGGCTGTAGATCCCTAGAAAAAGACCAGGCGAAGATAACGGCAAGAGCGACCAACGTTGCCACTCGGCTGCTCACTCCTGATTTGGACTACAGGCTGCTGTGTGGACACCTTCACATTACACCTGACTGATAGACTAAGCCTAGGAAGGTGCTGTCCTTATGCCATCAGTAGAGGACCCACACTTGGGACATAGGCTAGGGTTACTACTTGCCACGTATACAGGATTGACCTGGACAAACCGGGTTTTGAATCATGTGTCAGGAAACTGAAACCCGGGCACATTATTCAAACAGGACCGTGGATTGGAGCGCATACCTCCGAGTTTCATCTGGAAAGTCCGAGATTTAAACTAACCAGGCAGGAGTCCTGAAGCCCAGTGCCAGAACAAGTTCCAGCGCTTGGCTGTGCTAATTCACCCCACATGGGCTCACTACTCTGGGCACCTTCCCTGTATAGCACCTTCTATTGTAGGTGCTAGTATACATAGTTTTTTTTCTGTTAGTGTAGGTAAATTTGGCTTGGCTGGCAGCCAAGCCTATGTTGAATCTGGGTCATGGTGAGTGACTTAGGGAGGCTGGATGACTCATCAGACAGCATCTCTGGTACCTCCTCCTACTTGCTGGAACCTTGGAGAATCTTCCAAAAGAATGGGAGGGAGGTTAGGAGGAGCTGTGGAGAGGTAGCCGGATGGGCTAGTGAGAGAGGCAGATGCAGCCAGACGGGCTGGCAGTGCCTGAAGTCATGGTGCTGGGATGAGTAGCCACAAGGATATAGCTGGACACTTGACTTTTCTTCACACACCAAAAGGGCCCGCGGTCCATGTCTGTAAAAGGCTTTTGCTAATCTGGTTGAGTGCTTTCTGTCAGATTTACTAAAGTGTCCCAGCTGAGTCTGGGTTTTCTGCAAGCGGGTGCTGGAGGCAGGGCTGCTGATAAGGCAGTACAGCCAGCCCTCCTGTACTGGGCCCGGGCCCCATCAGTTCAAAAGGGGGGCCCGGGTACCTGCTGAGTAGGAGGGCCAGCTGTACTGCCTTATTGCAGACAACGATCCTCTTCTGCCTCCCCCCCTGCAGCACTGCCAGACACTTTCTTTTATCTCCCTCCGGCTGCCCTGCAGAGTATCAAAGCGGGGTGGAGGTTATATGAATATCTGCTGTATATGCCAGCCAACATCCCAAGCTTAAATTGAACATATAGTTTCCCCTCAAGGGTGGGACTTTAAAGGCATGGACTAAGAGATACAAAATGTCATAACTAGAATGACTTTATTACAAATTTTGTCAAGAAAAATACACAAAGTACATATAAATATAAATAAAAAAAAATTCTGTACAATAAAGTTCCAGAGTGCATAGCATTACAAAGAAATCACATTGTACATGTACATACGGGGTGTGAACATCTGACAGTAAAAATGCATACAGTGTTTTCCTACGTGTTACGGAGAAAATAACTCCTTCCTCAGGGATAATCTGATATGCATTGATTTCTAAATGTGGCCGTATGCAAAACAGACATCCACAGATAGCGGACCACACAAGGATGGTCAGATGGCCAGAGAAGTGCAGATATATTAAAACAGAAAAAGGGGAGAAGAAGCCTCCTGGTTGCTGGGGGAGATATGGGCACGACGGACACCCAGAGTGCAGCCCGGGACCGCAACAGCTGGAGGCTTCAAACAGTACTGTGCATGTATGGGGACAGGCAGAGTGAAATATAGCCGCAGACTTCAGGGGACAGGCAGATTAAAATCCTTAGTTGCAAAAAATGGAAAGTAGCAGAGATATGTGCTTCCGGGGTCCATATTGTAGATATGTCTATCTGATGGCAGGGATCTATAGCAACCCAGAGAGACACATTTTCTCAGAGGAGCTGGTCTGGAGTCCTGTATATTGAATGTGTTGCCTCATCCGCAATCATAGCACTGCAGGCTGCCCTGCAGAGGGATTGGTTCTACTACATGTGCCGCATCCATCTGCTGTCCGGGCCCCCATGTGTGCCCCTTTCCCTCGCAGCGCTGCCAGCTTCCCTCCTCTCCTGCAGGCACACAGATGGATGTTTAAGGATGGAGAGGGGGGAAGGGGCCAGTAAATATTTTCTGGCCCCTTCCTTACCAGAGTGAACACAGTGAGCGATCGGTACCAATCACTCCTGTGTCCATTCATCACTGATGAATTGTATTTACTATGCTTCAGTTTGTGAATGAGCAGGAAGATTCAGAGCTCTTCCTATTCTTTCACCTGTGCAGCTAATGTTGCAGAGAAAGGGACTAATAAATCCTCAGTCACTTTCGACTGGGGCCCTGTCGGGTAGGCTGTATGGGGCCCCGTAATTTCTAAAAGCAGCCCTGGCAGCCCTGGCTGGAGGAAGAGGAGTGTATATAGCTGTACATAGGAAGAATTGTCCCTGAAGTTTATGAAGTCAAGTGGGCATCTTATAACTTCCCTAATCCCTATCCAAGTTGTATCCCCTCAATAAATACAAAAACAAAGTGCTGGACTGTTCACTGACTCTAAGTGTGTCTGTGAAGATTTGGTGTGCCTGGCTGTGCAGGGTGGGGGATCCCTATTAACCAGTGGCTCCTACATTGGATGCGCTACACCCGCATGTCCTCCGGGGACCTGTGCCGCCATCACCCACTCTACAGTATTATTGTGACAGGTGGGTGGGGAGAGGTGCCAGCTGCCTATCACAATAACAGACCTAACAGCCAATGGTGTCTAGGCTCCTCCTCTACTCTCCACAACAGGAGGAGGAGCCTAGGAGGAGGGGCATTTGTCTTAAAAGAGCAAACACTAGGTTTTTTCCTAAGTTAAAGTAATAATAACTAAATTATATGTAGTTTGCTGAAGCACAGTGTTTAAAAAACACTTCCCTTTCTCTCAGTTTTCGCTTTTTATCATCCTGTGTAAATGTTGCTAATGGGGTACTCTAAAAACAGGGTTTGAATTTGTTTGGTATTATGATTTCAGATTCTAGCAAATCGGTACTTCTCGAATGGGAAGACCATCTAGTCCACTTCAGTTGCACATGGCATAGCATGTTTTTCCCATGATGTATGTAAACCCAGTTAGTAACATCTCATCAAGGCCGATGTTGCATTATAGAGACTAATACACATATAAGCATGAAAACCTGGTATCTCACTACTGTAGAGCAACTAAAATGTTAATGTTTACCAGACAGGTTATCCAAAAACTGCAGAGTAGACAGTAGTGTCCTCCTCTGCCCCTTTTATATTACCCCCCTGTCACATCAGTGTCCTGACCTGTGGCAAGGCACCGTCGCTGTGTGCCTTGCCTTTCTTTTGAAAAATAGCGCCAGGCAGCGCCAATATGTCACTGCGCATTCACCTGCCTGGCTGAAAATGGGCGAGCATTTATGAGCTTTCCCTAGCCTGGAACGACACATGCGCAGTTGCGTTGTTGGCACACAGCCATATTTATTATGGGCGCCGCTGCCCGTAATGAGTATTTATGGGCAAGCTGAAAATGGGCTCAAATTTATGGGCTGCCCATAAATAAATAGGCGGTTGGTAACACTGCCCCCCCTCTGCCTCAGCTCACGGTGCCTCAGTGTAGTGCATCCTGTGCACCCACCCAGGGTCAGCCCAGCATCTCATATGTCCTTTAATATGTCCTTTCAAAACCCATTTCATCAAAATAATACCTGGTGATTCTAGCATGAAGGTCCTTATTGAGGCACTTCCAACTATGGGGTGACAATGCTCTTACCTTGTGTGAGGAGATTCATAGATTAACAACTTGAATCGCAGTGCCATTAATTGGTGCTGTGATCAGGAGCTTTTAAAACACACTTCCGGCTGATATAGCGGAGTGTGCCTACATTTGTTAAGCCTACTGTTGGCTTTCAGGTGGAAGTGATATGGGCGGCTATGATGATCACTTGCACGACCACAGCAACATGGAGTGAGAGCAAAAACCCTAGATCCCACTTCAAGCTGATGATCTGTAGGGGCTTTTAAAGTGTTGCCTAAGGAAAACACAGCGTACCAAAGTTTGTTGCCGTTTGTTGGCATACCCAATTTTAAGGCTTGAAATGTAGGGTATCTATTTTACCAAAAGTTGGATAATATGTTGTATTTATGTGCCCCAAAATTAACTTTCTATGTTGTTGTGTTAATATAAAAGGTTAAGATGTCTAATTGTTAGGGTGGCAAGGATTGTTAGGGAAGCGTGGGTACTTCTACAGCAATTCCCATGTGTTTTCGGTGCTCCTCAATGTCCTGTTCAGGGCTCCTGACACCAAAAAGTAACATGGCAACTATGTTTGTTCAGATTGTACCTACTCATAACATTTACCTTGAACAAGCAGTGAACCTTTTTTTATATCTAATACTATACTGAAATCAAGAAAATGAACCAGCTCAGATTTCACCCAGTGATTAGCAGGACATGGATTACTCCTGGAATCATGCAATTGTTCATTGTAAAGAAGGTGGAACGTGTTTTATGTCATGAACGTATGGATGAAATGGGAACATAATCATAACAATGAAATATTATCCACGGCCAGTCTAATTTGCGTCCTTGGGGGTTCTATAATTATATTAAGCATGAGGGGGCTAAAGGAGATAGAACACAATGCTGCTCGTGATTAATTATCATTCATGTCATGATGAAATACAGCTTTAGTGAGCACCGGCTAACCACAACTAGCCAGACACAGCACAGAGAGCAGGTGTCATATGTGAGCATATAGCACCAATGTAAAACATATCTATGGTCAAGATGTAAAATCATATACTCATTTCCACATTGTATTTCAATGATTTGTAATGATCTGTGTGTGAATACTTATGCACTACTATATGTGAAACATGCCCAATGCAAAACTTGAGCACTAAATTAATGATAGATAGATAAAAGAACAGCTGCAACAACTAAAAGTGACCTCAAACCACTAAAATGGAAATAAAATAAAATAATAAATGGTGTGCTTGTTCACTTCAAATGTCAAACATTAAACCATAACACCTAAAATAATAACAAAAGGGTATAAACATTTTTTTTAACCACTTGAGCCCCGGACCTTTATGCTGCCTAAGGACCAGAGGTCTTTTTCCAATTTGGCACTGCGTCGCTTTAACTGCTAATTGCGCGGTCATGCAATGCTGTACCCAAACGAAATTTGCGTCCTTTTCTTCCCACAAATAGAGCTTTCTTTTGATGGTATTTGATCACCTCTGCGGTTTTTATTTTTTGCGCTATAAACGGAAAAAGACCGAAAATTTTGAAAAAAAATGATATTGTCTACTTTTTGTTCTAAAAAAAATCCAATAAACTAAATTTTAGTCATACATTTAGGCCAAAATGTATTCGGCCACATGTCTTTGGTAAAACAAATGTCAATAAGCGTATATTTATTGGTTTGCGCAAAAGTTATAGCGTCTACAAACTAGGGTACATTTTCTGGAATTTACACAGCTTTTAGTTTATGACTGCCTATGTCATTTCTTGAGGTGCTAAAATGGCAGGGCAGTACAAAACCCCCCCAAATGACCCCATTTTGGAAAGTAGACACCCCAAGGAAATTGCTGAGAGGCATGTTGAACCCATTGAATATTTATTTTTTTTGTCCCAAGTGATTGAAAAATGACAAAAAAAAAAAAAAAAAAAATATTTACAAAAAGTGGTCACTAAATGATATATTGCTCACACAGGCCATGGGCCTATGTGGAATTGCACCCCAAAATACATTTAGCTGCTTCTCCTGAGTATGGGGATACCACATGTGTGGGACTTTTTGGGAGCCTAGCCGCGTACGGGGCCCCGAAAACCAATCACCGCCTTCAGGATTTCTAAGGGTGTAAATTTTTGCTTTCACTCTTCACTGCCTATCACAGTTTCGGAGGCCATGGAATGCCAAGATGGCACAAAACCCCCCAAAATGACCCCATTTTGGAAAGTAGACACCCCAAGCTATTTGCTGAGAGGCATATTGAGTCCATGGAATATTTTATATTTTGACACAAGTTGCGGGAAAGTGACACTTTTTTTTTTTTTTTTTTTTTTTTTTCATAAAGTTGTCACTAAATGATATATTGCTCACACAGGCCATGGGCATATGTGGAATTGCACCCCAAAATACATTTAGCTGCTTCTCCTGAGTATGGGGATACCACATGTGTGGGACTTTTTGGGAGCCTAGCCGCGTACTGGACCCCGAAAACCAATCACTGCCTTCAGGATTTCTAAGGGTGAAAATTTTTGATTTCACTCTTTACTGCCTATCACAGTTTCGGAGGCCATGGAATGCCCAGGTGGCACAAAACCCCCCCAAATGACCCCATTTTGGAAAGTAGACACCCCAAGCTATTTGCTGAAAGGCATGGTGAGTATTTTGCAGCTCTCATTTGTTTTTGAAAATGAAGAAAGACAAGAAAAAACATTTTTTTTTTTCTTTTTTCAATTTTCAAAACTTTGTGACAAAAAGTGAGGTCTGCAAAATACTCACTATACCTCTCAGCAAATAGCTTGGGGTGTCTACTTTCCAAAATGGGGTCATTTGGGGGGGTTTTGTGCCACCTGGGCATTCCATGGCCTCCGAAACTGTGATAGGCAGTGAAGAGTGAAATCAAAAATTCACGCCCTTAGAAAGCCTGAAGGCGGTGCTTGGTTTTCGGGGTCCCGTACGCGGCCTGGCTCCCAAAAAGTCTCACGCATGTGGTATCCCCGTACTCAGGAGAAGCAGCAGAATGTATTTTGGGGTGTAATTTCACATATTTCCATGGCATGTTTGAGCAATATATCATTTAGTGACAACTTTGTGCAAAAAAAAAAAAAAAAAATTGTCTCTTTCCCGCAACTTGTGTCGCAATATAAAATATTCCATGGACTCGACATGCCTCTCAGCAAATAGCTTGGGGTGTCTACTTTCCAAAATGGGGTCATTTGGGGGGGTTTTGAACTGTCCTGGCATTTTATGCACAACATTTAGAAGCTTATGTCACACATCACCTACTCTTCTAACCACTTGAAGACAAAGCCCTTTCTGACACTTATTGTTTACATGAAAAAGTTTTTTTTTTTTGCAAAAAAATTACTTTGAACCCCCAAACATTATATATTTTTTTAAAGCAAATGCCCTACAGATTAAAATGGTGGGTGTTTCATTTTTTTTTTTCACACAGTAATTGCGCAGCGATTTTTCAAACGCATTTTTTGGGGAAAAAACACACTTTTTTTAATTTTAATGCACTAAAACACGCTATATTGCCCAAATGTTTGATGAAATAAAAAAGATGATCTTAGGCCGAGTACATGGATACCAAACATGACATGCTTTAAAATTGCGCACAAACGTGCAGTGGCAACAAAATAAATACATGTTTAAAAGCCTTCAAAAGCCTTTACAGGTTACCACTTTAGATTTACAGAGGAGGTCTACTGGAAAAATTACTGCACTCGATCTGGCCTTCGCGGTGATACCTCACATGCATGGTGCAATTGCTGTTTACGTTTGACGACAGACCGCCGCTTGCGTTCGCCTTAGCGCGAGAGCAGGGGGCGACAGGGGTGTTTTTTTTTTTTTTTTTTTTTTTTTTTTCTTTATTATTTTTTTGCTTTTTTAATCTTACTTTTAAACTGTTCCTTTCATATTTTTTTTTTTAATCATTTTTATTGTTATCTCGGGGAATGTAAATATCCCCTATGATAGCAATAGGTAGTGACAGGTACTCTTTTTTGAAAAAATTGTGGTCTATTAGACCCTAGATCTCTCCTCTGCCCTCAAAGCATCTGACCACACCAAGATCGGTGTGATAAAATGCTTCCCCAATTTCCCAATGGCGCTATTTACATCCGGCGAAATCTAAGTCATGAAATACTCGTAGCTTCCGGTTTCTTAGGCCATAGAGATGTTTGGAGCCACTCTGGTCTCTGATCAGCTCTATGGTCAGCTGGCTGAATCATCGGCTGCAGCATTCTCAGGTTCCCTGTTGAGACAGGAGAGCCAGAGAAAAACACGGAAGACGGTGGGGGGGGGCATTCCCTCCCACGGCTTGTAAAAGCAGTCTAGAGGCTAATTAGCCGCTAGGATTGCTTTTACATGAAAGCCGACCGCTGGCTGAAAAGAATGATACCAAGATGATACCTAAACCTGCAGGCATCATTCTGGTATAACCACTCAAAGTCGTGAATGGCGTACCTGAAGACAAAAAAATGGTTAACAATGGTTAACAATAAAGCACAGTAAAGTGTAAATAATTACACACCTGAAAAACAAACATGATAAAACATAATAACAATAACAATAAAACATTGCAGAATAGAATACAGTAAAAAAGAACAGAACAATAGAGAGAGAGAATAGAGAGAGAGAGAACAATAAAACAACTATTTTTTTTTATTTCAGATTTTTTTTTTTTTTACACTTTTTTTGTAACTAACTTTTATAACGGTAACCGGTTCCAGGTTCGGGTCTCTCAAAATGCGATGGCATTTTGGGAGACCCTGTGAAAGTGTGCCTAGTCTGTGCAATGCTGTACCCTACGCTAATACTCAACTAGTGAATGGTAGCGTTCAAAACATTCACCAATGCAAAGACCAGGATTGTCAGGACAGGAGGGACAATAATAGCGGGTGTCACGCCTATATCCGCGCTTGCTGCAGACACGACATCTTTTTTGGGGGGTTCGTTGGGTAGGGGTACTCGGGAGGACATAAAAATGCCTCTCATGCAGCCGACTGCATTTGGTTGGGGATGTGAATGGGGGAAGTACGGGCGCTGCAGAAGCGGTGGGTTCCCAATTAGGATTGGCGAATGCAGCAGGAAGGGCATTATGGGCACGACGGGCCTGTGTTTGTCTTTTTGGTGGCAGCGGGACACTACTTGTGCTTGCCATCTCGCCAGCTTGAACTGCACTTATGGGACTCGCCACGTCACCACGTGTTACTGCAGTGCTGGTTTGACTACGACCGGGGTGTACTAGGCCGCTGGCGCTTGCCAGTTCACCAAAACGCTACCAAAAAACTGTTAGCGATCGCAGGGATCAGGCCTGACTCTGCGAACGCTGCAGTTATGCTTTTAGTGTTTTGTAAGTGACAGTGATCGATCGATACTGCACTTGGGTGGGCTGGGCCGGGCGGAGGGGCAAAACGCAGGTGCTAGCAGGTATCTGGGCTGATCCCGCTAACACTGCGTTTTTGGGAACCCTAAACTGCTGGTGACGCTAGTATAGATCTGATCGGATCAGATATTGATGCGATCAGATACTATACCACTAAGGGAGGTGTACGGTGCGTGCGTGGGTGTTAGCGGTACTGGCGCTAATCTGACGCTGCCTGGGGCTGGTGCTTGCCAGTTCACCAAAATACTACCAAAAAAACTGTTAGCGATCGCAGGGATCAGGCATGACTCTGTGAACGCTGCAGTTATGCGTTTAGTGTTTTGTAAGTGTCAGTGATCGATCGATACTGCACTTGGGTGGGCTGGGCCGGGCGGAGGCGCAAAACGCAGGTGCTAGCAGGTATCTGGGCTGATCCCGCTAACACTGCGTTTTTGGGAACCCTAAACTGCTGGGGACGCTAGTATAGATCTGATCGGATCAGATATTGATCCGTTCAGATACTATACCACTAAGGGAGGCGTATGCTGCGTGCGTGGGTGTTAGCGGTACTGGCGCTAACCTGACGCCTGGGGCTGGTGCTTGCCAGTTCACCAAAATGCTACCAAAAAAACTGTTAGCGATCGCAGGGATCAGGCCTGACTCTGCGAACGCTGCAGTTATGCGTTTAGTGTTTTGTAAGTGACAGTGATCGATCGATACTGCACTTGGGTGGGCTGGGCGGAGGCGCAAAACGCAGGTGCTAGCAGGTATCTGGGCTGATCCCGCTAACACTGCGTTTTTGGGAACCCTAAACTGCTGGGGACGCTAGTATAGATCTGATCGGATCAGATATTGATCCGATCAGATACTATACCACTAAGGGAGGCGCATGCTGCGTGCGTGGGTGTTAGCGGTACTGGCGCTAATCTGACGCTGCCTGGGGCGACGCATATCACCGCCGGGCGATCGGGGGGCTAAACTTTTATTCGGTAATAAACGGCGGGTGCCCTGACACTATAAAAAATAAACAAACTAACCAGCGTCACCCGTAACAGTTATACGGTGATCAGTGGTGAAAGGGTTAACTAGGGGGCAATCAAGGGGTTAAAACATTTATCAGATAGTATAGGGGGGTCCCTGACGCTATAAAACGCTGACGGCGAACCTAAATATTTACCTCACTAACTAGCGTCACCAGCGACACTAATACAGCGATCAGAAAAATGATCGCTTAGTGACACTGGTGACGGGGGGTGATCAAGGGGTTAAAACTTTATTAGGGGGGTTAGGGGGGTACCCTAGACCTACAGGGGGGTAACAGTATCTGTCCCAACACTGTAACTGTCACAAACTGACACTATGCAGTAATCAGAAAAAAAAAAAAAAAAAAAAAACTGCTGGTGTCAGTTTGTGACAGGGGGGGGGGGTGATTGGGGGGGGATCGGGGGGCGATCGGGGGGGGGGATCGGGGTGTTTTGTGTGCCTGGCATGTTCTACTGTGTGTGTGTGTGTTGTGCACTCACATTGATGTCTTCTCTCCTCGGGCCGGAACGGAAAATACCGACCCGAGGGGAGATGACATAATTTCCTTTGCTGCTGTTTAGCATACAGCAGCAAAGGAAGATTCTCATTGGCCGGCGGCGATCGCGAGGGGGGGGCCACGAACGGATGGTCTCCCCCTCATCACCGATCGCCGCTGGACAAAAGACGACCGCCTCGGGCACCGGGGGGGGGTCCGATCGGACCCCCCACCCGCGGAAGGCAAATCACGTACCCTGTACGTGATTTTGCCTGTCCGTGCCACTTTGCCGACGTACATCGGCGTGAGGCGGTCGTCAAGTGGTTAAATGGTTCACAGTTCAAATGAATGGAAAAGGGGATTAATCTACACTTTCAGGAGAAATGGGCGCTCACCTCAAGGTTTTGACCATAATGGTCAAACAGTGCTTGCACATTAACACATGATAGCCATGGATGGATCTTCTGCAATATATGTGACACTGCACCCCAGCGTGGTCCGGATCTCTGGATCAAATATCTGATTCGTAGCCTACTCCTATTAATCTGAATGATCTTGAAGTTTGTAAATTTATGTAGCCCTCTTTTGGTGGGTGGGGGGGGGGGGGTTATGACAAATGGCCCTCCCCAAACAGGATATTGCACTAAACCAGTAGGTAAATAAGAGAATCAGAACCTTCGCTAAGTGGAAGAGTGGGTGTGATAGTAAAGTTGGTAGTGCCTCCACCCAGGACAGGGCCTCTCTGAACAGGGGGGATTCCCTTCCTGGGAAATTAATCAGTAATCTAATCAAAGTAATTGGGAGCACAGGAACTACTGCAACCAGCATATAACAGTAACTATAAATATATAGATGTACACCAGTATACAAATAATAGAAGCTTTTTATAAGAAGGGATTAATAACAGTACATATATCCAATGTGCAAACAGGTATTATCAGCAAAGTGTCTGATATGAGTTCTGATGGAATTATGCACATATACCCAGGTATATAGTTATTAATAGAGTTATCTCCAGATGAATGTTGCAGCAAAGTTCAGTTTTAGGGGCCCCAAGGATGTTCACAATGCAGTCTATCTTTGTGTTGGAGACCTAAAGACAAGATTAGCGGTGATGGGAAAATCCTCCAGCCATTGTCCAACTGGCCTGAAACGCAGATTCTCATCAGCCGGAACCATGGTGTGGCACTGGAACTCATAGTCAGCCTATCTACTCCGTGTCTTAGTCCCTAGTAGTTTCCAACCTGTCATGCAACCGGACCTCTAACTACCAGAAGTGGCCATCAGATACCTAACCTGGCTCTAGCCTATGCTGGTTATTGAGCTTGAAAGCTAAAACTAGCTATGGAAACCCAGACCAGAAGGAACAGGCTTAAAGTGGTTCTAAAGGCTGAAGGATTTTTACCTTCATGCACATGCATGAAGGTAAAAAACCTTCTGTGTGCTGTTCCCCCCACAGCCCCCCAATACTCACCTGGGACCCCTCTCGATCCAGTAATGTGCACGGAAGCTTCATCTGTCCCTGGTCTCTATCTCCTCATTGGCTGAGACACAGCAGCTGGAGCCACTGCTGTCAATCAGAGCCATTGAGCTAAGGAAAGAGCGGGGGCAGGGCCAAGCCACAGCTCTATGTGTCTTATGGATGCCTAGAGCATGGCTCGAGAGTGGGCATGCACCAGTGTCTCCATAGCAAGCAGCTTGTTATTGGGGGCACTGGTCAAGGGGAAGGATCCAGGAGCGCCGGCGGTGGATCTGAGAAGAGGATTGGGGCTGCTCTGCGCAAAACCATTGCACAGAGCAGGTAAGTATAACATGTTTGTTATTTTAAAAAAAAACATCTTTAACCAGTTCCTGACCGGCGCATGCCGATGTACGTCGGCAGAATGGCACGGCTGGGCAAATGGGCGTACCCGTACGTCCCTTTAAATTTGCCATTGCGTGCGCGCCGGCCGGGAGCTCCGTGAGTCGGGTCGCGGGTACCGTGGACTCTATCACTGCGGGGATACCCGCGATCGCCTCACGGAGAGGACGAACGGAGAGATGCTAAAGTAAACAAGCATCTCCCCGTTCGGCCTAGTGACAGTGTCACTGATCTCTGCTCCCTTTGATTGGGAGCAGAGATCAGTGACGTGTCACATGTAGCTACATTCCCCCACAGTTAGTAACACATTCCTAGGACATACTTAACCCCTCCCTAGCCCCCTAGTGGTTAACCCCTTCAATGCCAGTGTCATTTACACAGGAATCAGTGCATTTGTATAGCACTGCTTGCTGTATAAATGGCAATGGTCCCAAAAATGTGTCAAAAATGTCCGATGTGTCCGCCATAATGTCGCAGTCATGATAAAAATCGCTGATCACCACCATTACTAGTAAAAAAAAAAAAAATTAATAAAAATGCCATAAAACTATAACCTATTTTGTAAACGCTATAACTTTTGCGCAAACCAATCAATAAACATTTATCAGCCCCCAGTGGGAAAGGAGTAAGCCTATGGGTGACATCATCACCCAGGCTTTCCAGACATTGCCGTTTATTACTCTATGACACTATACATGAAAACTGCCAAGGGAAGGGAAGATTTATTTTTTAATATAGGTTAATTTTATAGTGGTTAAACTGGCAAATTTTTTAAACAAATGTATAAGAATAATCACTGCCTTCTTTGCTACTTAAACACCAGAAGGGAATAAAATCGTTTACATTGGAACTGTAATTACAGTGATACATTTTCTTTGACATTAAAGGAGAAGTCCAGCCTAACACTAAAATCGCTACATCTACAGACATCCACGATCTAACAATCTAACCATGTAAAGAAGAAATCAGTTACAGGCTTCCTCCTGTAACCACAACCCCCACCATCAAGAAGAAGAGATGCATGGTCACCTGACAGAACTTCTTAACCACTTGAGCCCCGGACCATTATGCTGCCTAAGGACCAGAGGTCTTTTTCCAATTTGGCACTGCATCGCTTTAACTGCTAATTGCGCGGTCATGCAATGCTGTACCCAAACGAAATTTGCGTCCTTTTCTTCCCACAAATAGAGCTTTCTTTTGATGGTATTTGATCACCTCTGCGGTTTTTATTTTTTGCGCTATAAACGGAAAAAGACTGAAAATTTTGAAAAAAAATGATATTTTCTACTTTTTGTTATAAAAAAAATCCAATAAACTAAATTTTAGTCATACATTTAGGCCAAAATGTATTCGGCCACATGTCTTTGGTAAAAAAAATGTCAATAAGCGTATATTTATTGGTTTGCGCAAAAGTTATAGCGTCTACAAACTAGGGTACATTTTCTGTAATTTACACAGCTTTTAGTTTATGACTGCCTATGTCATTTCTTGAGGTGCTAAAATGGCAGGGCAGTACAAAACCCCCCCAAATGACCCCATTTTGGAAAGTAGACACCCCAAGGAAATTGCTGAGAGGCATGTTGAACCCATTGAATATTTATTTTTTTTGTCCCAAGTGATTGAAAAATGACAAAAAAAAAATATTTACAAAAAGTTGTCACTAAATGATATATTGCTCACACAGGCCATGGGCCTATGTGGAATTGCACCCCAAAATACATTCAGCTGCTTCTCCTGAGTATGGGGATACCACATGTGTGGGACTTTTTGGGAGCCTAGCCGCGTACGGGGCCCCGAAAACCAATCACCGCCTTCAGGATTTCTAAGGGTGTAAATTTTTGATTTCACTCTTCACTGCCTATCACAGTTTCGGACGCCATGGAATGCCCAGGTGGCACAAAACCCCCCAAAATGACCCCATTTTGGAAAGTAGACACCCCAAGCTATTTGCTGAGAGGCATATTGAGTCCATGGAATATTTTATATTTTGACACAAGTTGCGGGAAAGTGACACTTTTTTTTTTTTTTTTTTCATAAAGTTGTCACTAAATGATATATTGCTCACACAGGCCATGGGCATATGTGGAATTGCACCCCAAAATACATTTAGCTGCTTCTCCTGAGTATGGGGATACCACATGTGTGGGACTTTTTGGGAGCCTAGCCGCGTACGGGACCCCGAAAACCAATCACTGCCTTCAGGATTTCTAAGGGTGAAAATTTTTGATTTCACTCTTTACTGCCTATCACAGTTTCGGAGGCCATGGAATGCCCAGGTGGCACAACCCCCCCCCCCCCAAATGACCCCATTTTGGAAAGTAGACACCCCAAGCTATTTGCTGAGAGGCATGGTGAGTATTTTGCAGCTCTCATTTGTTTTTGAAAATGAAGAAAGACAGGAAAAAACATTTTTTTTTTTCTTTTTTCAATTTTCAAAACTTTGTGACAAAAAGTGAGGTCTGCAAAATACTCACTATACCTCTCAGCAAATAGCTTGGGGTGTCTACTTTCCAAAATGGGGTCATTTTGGGGGGTTTTGTGCCACCTGGGCATTCCATGGCCTCCGAAACTGTGATAGGCAGTGAAGAGTGAAATCAAAAATTCACGCCCTTAGAAAGCCTGAAGGGGGTGCTTGGTTTTCGGGGTCCCGTACGCGGCTAGGCTCCCAAAAAGTCTCACACATGTGGTATCCCCGTACTCAGGAGAAGCAACAGAATGTATTTTGGGGTGTAATTTCACATATTTCCATGGCATGTTTGAGCAATATATCATTTAGTGACAACTTTGTGCAAAAAAAAAAAAAAAATTTGTCTCTTTCCCGCAACTTGTGTCGCAATATAAAATATTCCATGGACTCGACATGCCTCTCAGAAAATAGTTTGGGGTGTCTACTTTCCAAAATGGGGTCATTTGGGGGGGTTTTGAACTGTCCTGGCATTTTATGCACAACATTTAGAAGCTTATGTCACACATCACCCACTCTTCTAACCACTTGAAGACAAAGCCCTTTCTGACACTTATTGTTTACATGAAAAAGTTATTTTTTTTCGCAAAAAAATTACTTTTAACCCCCAAACATTATATATTTTTTTAAAGCAAATGCCCTACAGATTAAAATGGTGGGTGTTTCATTTTTTTTTTCACACAGTAATTGCGCAGCGATTTTTCAAACGCATTTTTTGGGGAAAAAACACACTTTTTTAAATTTTAATGCACTAAAACACACTATATTGCCCAAATGTTTGATGAAATAAAAAAGATGATCTTAGGCTGAGTACATGGATACCAAACATGACATGCTTTAAAATTGCGCACAAACGTGCAGTGGCAACAAAATAAATACATGTTTAAAAGCCTTTACAGGTTACCACTTTAGATTTACAGAGGAGGTCTACTGGAAAAATTACTGCACTCGATTTGGCCTTCGCGGTGATACCTCACATGCATGGTGCAATTGCTGTTTACGTTTGACGACAGACCGCCGCTTGCGTTCGCCTTAGCGCGAGAGCAGGGGGCGACAGGGGTGCTTTTTTTTTTTTTTTTTTTTTCTTTATTATTTTTTTGCTTTTTTAATCTTACTTTTAAACTGTTCCTTTCATATTTTTTTTTTTTAATCATTTTTATTGCTATCTCGGGGAATGTAAATATCCCCTATGATAGCAATAGGTAGTGACAGGTATCTCTCCTCTGCCCTCAAAGCATCTGACCACACCAAGATCGGTGTGATAAAATGCTTCCCCAATTTCCCAATGGCGCTATTTACATCCGGCGAAATCTAAGTCATGAAATGCTCGTAGCTTCCGGTTTCTTAGGCCATAGAGATGTTTGGAGCCACTCTGGTCTCTGATCAGCTCTATGGTCAGCTGGCTGAATCACCGGCTGCATTCTCAGGTTCCCTGTTGAGACAGGAGAGCCAGAGAAAAACACGAAAGACGGTGGGGGGGGGCATTCCCTCCCACGGCTTGTAAAAGCAGTCTAGAGGCTAATTAGCCGCTAGGATTGCTTTTACATGAAAGCCGACCGCTGGCTGAAAAGAATGATACCAAGATGATACCTAAACCTGCAGGCATCATTCTGGTATAACCACTCAAAGTCGTGAATGGCGTACCTGAAGACAAAAAAATGGTTAACAATGGTTAACAATAAAGCACAGTAAACAGTAAAGTATAAATAATTACATACCTGAAAAACAAACATGATAAAACATAATAACAATAACAATAACAATAAAACATTGCAGAATAGAATACAGTAAAAAAGAGCAGAACAATAGAGAGAGAGAATAGAGAGAGAGAGAACAATAAAACGACAACTATTTTTTTTTATTTTATATATTTTTTTTTTTTTACACTTTTTTTGTAACTAACTTTTATAACTGTAACCGGTTCCAGGTTCGGGTCTCTCAAAATGCGATGGCATCTTGGGAGACCCTGTGAAAGTGTGCCTAGTATGTGCAATGCTGTACCCTACGCTAATACTCAACTAGTGAATGGTAGCGTTGACATTCACCAATGCAAAGACCAGGATTGTCAGGACAGGAGGGACAATAATAGCGGGTGTGATGCCTATATCTGCACTTGCTGCAGACACAACATCTTTTTTGGGGGGTTCGCTGGGTAGGGGTACTCGGGAGGACATAAAAATGCCTCTCATGCAGCCGACTGCATTTGGTTGGGGATGTGAATGGGGGAAGTACGGGCGCTGCAGAAGCGGTGGGTTCCCAATTAGGATTGGCGAATGCAGCAGGAAGGGCATTATGGACACGACGGGCCTGTGTTTGTCTTCTTGGTGGCAGCGGGACACTACTTGTGCTTGCCACCTCACCAGCTTGAACTGCACTTATGGGACTCGCCACGTCACCAAGTGTTACTGCAGTGCTGGTTTGGCTACGACCGGGGTGTACTAGGCCGCTGGTGCTTGCCAGTTCCCCAAAACGCTACCAAAAAAACTGTTAGCGATCGCAGGGATCAGGCCTGACTCTGCGAACGCTGCAGTTATACGTTTAGTGTTTTGTAAGTGACAGTGATCGATCGATACTGCACTTGGGTGGGCTGGGCCGGGCGGAGGGGCAAAACGCAGGTGCTAGCAGGTATCTGGGCTGATCCCGCTAACACTGCGTTTTTGGGAACCCTAAACTGCTGGTGACGCTAGTATAGATCTGATCGGATCAGATATTGATCCGATCAGATACTATACCACTAAGGGAGGTGTACGGTGCGTGCGTGGGTGTTAGCGGTACTGGCGCTAACCTGACGCTGCCTGGGGCTGGTGCTTGCCAGTTCACCAAAATGCTACCAAAAAAACTGTTAGCGATCGCAGGGATCAGGCCTGACTCTGTGAACGCTGCAGTTATGCGTTTAGTGTTTTGTGTCAGTGATCGATCGATACTGCACTTGGGTGGGCTGGGCTGGGCCGGGCGGAGGGGCAAAACGCAGGTGCTAGCAGGTATCTGGGCTGATCCCGCTAACACTGCGTTTTTGGGAACCCTAAACTGCTGGGGATGCTAGTATAGATCTGATCGGATCAGATATTGATCCGTTCAGATACTATACCACTAAGGGTGGTGTACGGTGCGTGCGTGGGTGTTAGCGGTACTGGCGCTAACCTGACGCTGCCTGGGGCTGGTGCTTGCCAGTTCACCAAAATGCTACCAAAAAAACTGTTAGCAATCGCAGGGATCAGGCCTGACTCTGCGAACGCTGCAGTTATGCGTTTAGTGTTTTGTAAGTGACAGTGATCGATCGATACTGCACTTGGGTGGGCTGGGCGGAGGCGCAAAACGCAGGTGCTAGCGGGTATCTGGGCTGATCCCGCTAACACTGCGTTTTTGGGAACCCTAAACTGCTGGGGACGCTATTATAGATCTGATCGGATCAGATATTGATCCGATCAGATACTATACCACTAAGGGAGGCGCATGCTGCGTGCGTGGGTGTTAGCGGTACTGGCGCTAATCTGACGCTGCCTGGGGCGACGCATATCACCGCCGGGCGATTAGGGGGCTAAACCTTTATTCGGTAATAAACGGCGGGTGCCCTGACACTATAAAAAATAAACAAACTAACCAGCGTCAACCGTAACGGTTATACGGTGATCAGTGGTGAAAGGGTTAACTAGGGGTTAAAACATTTATTAGATAGTATATGGGGGTCCCTGACGCTATAAAACGCTGACGGCGAACCTAAATATTTACCTCACTAACTTGCGTCACCAGCGACACTAATACAGCGATCAGAAAAATGATCGCTTAGTGACACTGGTGACAGGGGGTGATCAAGGGGTTAAAACTTTATTAGGGGGGGTTAGGGGGGTACCCTAGACCTACAGGGGGGTAACAGTAACTGTGCTAACACAGTGAGGGTCGGTTCACACTGGGACGACTTGGGATCCGACTTGTATGCCCTCAAGTCGCCCCAAGTCGCCCCAGAAAGAGATTCACATTAAGTGAATGGAAGCGTCTTAATAGACACTACTGAAGTCGCTCCGACTTCAGAGCGTACTCCCTGTACTACTTGGATCCGACTTGGTAGGCGACCTGTACCATAGAAATCAATGGAAGTCGCCTCCAAGTCGGATCTCTCTCTCAAAGTCAAGCGACTTTGCAGGGAAAACCCCTCCCTCCCAGAGAGCTGATTGTCCTGTGATTGGCCACAGCCGAAGTAATTTGCGTTGTAATTTGCTAAAGTCGCGCTGAAGTCGCGTTGAAGCCGCGTTGAAGTCGCCGTGCAAAGTCGTGTTGAAGTCGTGTTGCCCCTGTGTGAATCGACCCTGACTGTCACAAACTGACACCTAGCAGTAATCAGAAAAAAAAAAAAAAAAAAACTGCTGGTGTCAGTTTGTGACAGGGGGGGTGATCGGGGGGGGATCGGGGGGCGATCGGGGGGGGGATCGGGGTGCAATGTGTGCCTGGCATGTTCTACTGTGTGTGTGTGTGTTGGTGCACTCACATACCTGTCTTCTCTCCTCGGGCCGGAACGGAAACTACCGACCCGAGGGGAGATGACATCACTTCCTTTGCTGCTGTTTAGCATACAGCAGCAAAGGAGTGTTCCCATTGGCCGGCGGCGATCGCGAGGGGGGGGCCACGAACGGATGGCCTCCCCCTCATCTCCGATCGCCGGGGAACAAAACGGGACCGCCTCGGGCGGCGGGGGGGGTCCGATCGGACCCCCCACCCGCGGGAGGCAAATCACGTACATGTACGTGATTTTGCCTGCCCATGCCGCCTTGCCGACGTACATCGGCGTGAGGCGGTCCTTAAGTGGTTAACCTTTAAAAGTTAAAACCATAAGCAAAAGCAGTTATGGTATCTGCATACTAGAAAGTGTCTATAACATTGTATGTTCACAGCTACTTTAAAGGATACGTTGACCTTTGTTCACCTTTTTTTTTTCTCTAAAGCTCCCCTATGTACCAATATTGCAAAAATATCAAAGCTTTCCATTAAATCTACAGACACTTACTTCACTTGTCCTCATCCATGTTTCCAGATGTATCCATTGCTTCTGCCTTACTTCCTGGACAGGCTTTAGCTCATGACACAGGAAGGAGTTGACCAGCTAATCTCATTAGCACACACCCTGCATCATTCACCCTCCTACCTACCCACCCACTCTCACAGCTGCATGTTTTTTATATTAAATGCAATTAATCAGTGATCACCCTTCTCACTAAATACACAATACCCAATCAGATTGATTAGTGTATGGCCATCTTTATACAATACATAGGAGGAATGGACAGAAACACTCAGCTGTCAAGCCCCATTCACAACTTTGCTTAGCGGAAACTTGCATTCCCACATTCTTTATTTTTTTTTTTAGTGGGGGAGAGCGTTTTGGAGCATTTTTACTCATCACACATAGGGCAGCCCATCCTGCATGGGCTGCCCTACACACAGCAATCACCCCGAAGAAGCTTCAGAACTTTTTTTTTTTTAAATGGAGATTGGTGCGTTTTTTACAGCGATTTTTGGTGCAGCACATTTCTGAAATGCAAGGAAACGCACAGATGAGAATGGAGCATCATTGTTCTTGTATTAACGCACCAATTTCACTTTGATAATTGTATATTGTGTATTTAGTGGGAAGGGTGATCGCTGATTGATTGCATTTCATTTTATAAATGTTCAGCTGGGAATACATGGATGAGGATGAGTGAAGTAAGTGTCTTTAGATTTAATGGAAAGCTTTGATATTTTTGCAAAAACAGTACATTATTATTAATATTATTATACAGGATTTATATAGCGCCAACAGTTTACGCAGCGCTTTACAATATAATTATTGCTATATTGGTACATAAGGGAGCTGGAATTTAGAAAAAAAAGGTGAACAAAGGCGAACTTATCCTTTAAGGATTGACAAGCTGCACTTTAGGTTTCGATATACTTTATGTTTCAAGGGGACTCAAAAATACATTATATTGCACAGTAATACCACAGAATTCTGAGACATAAATAAAATGTATGCCAGTTTTATAGTTTGTGCATAGCAATATTATCTGTTTCCAAGAAATTTATAGACAATAGTAGTGGCACATGTCCTGGTTTTGTCTAGGATAACTACAGATTATCAGTTGGAAAACCCAAATAAAGACCTTAAATGTTCTGCAGGAGAACCTGGCAGAAGGAGAGCATCCAGGAACATGAGACTAAACTCTGAACTGCGTTGTAAACAGTTACATACCCTGGAGAAATTTCTGAAAAATGAGAAGCGTCTCTGACAATAAAATACTTAGGGGACTATTTATAAAGAAGATGCAAACAGAATCAGGGTCATTTTTTTTTTTTTTTTAATTTAGCTTAGTTAGTGAATAGTTGTCTGTTTTCCCAGATATAAGTAACCAAGTGACTAAAGTTATGCAATACTTACCTATCAGCTACTCTGCACTCCTTGCAGCTGCCATATGTGTCAGGGGGTCACATCACTGCTGTCAACAACCAGAAAATCAGTGTCTCTCTTGAACACAGACCCTACACCTTAAACCCACACAATACCTGTGCTCAAATTCAGATAAATTAAAAATGTATTGAATGAATTGAAGCGCCACATCATTGCTAAAATGTCCAGACATGACTTTATTCCAATGAAGGTCAGGGGAACAATCAAAAGAGTAATGCGTTTCAGGGTTCAAAATCACCCCCTTCATCAGAGCTAAAAAAAAAACTATTGATATATCCATATCAATACAATGTCAGTACAATATCTCATCTCCGGGGCCAAAGTTAGGACTAAATACCCAATAGCCAATAGTATTGGATGTATAAAAATTAAAAACTTTGGTAACTCTTGGGTAAAAAAATGGAATAAATACAATATCTACAATAAATAAATACATAAATCTAAATACAAACAAATATCAATACAATATCTCCTCCCCAGGGACGGTTAGAACTAATTACCCAATAGGCAATAGTATTGGAAGTATAAAAATTCAAAAGTTGGGTAACTTTTGGGTAAAAGACTGAATAAATAACTCATATACAAGTACTTCAGAAATTGTAAATAATAAAAAAAAATAATAAAACATACCATTTCAGCACATCAATTGGGTTAACAATAGTAATAAAAAATAATAAGAATACATCCTGATTAAAAATAATCTAATAACAATACATATATAAATACAATTTTCAAAAAACTGAATTTGTGTACAACTCAAGGCATACACTATATAATACATTTGTCTGTGGATAGTCCCTTCTAGCTTCACCAACACAATGCATTATGAAGATAAACACAAAGGAGACCATACCATCAGACTGTACAGTGTATTTGCAGGACCTTGTCAAAGAATTGTATATGATCCATAGCTCCCGACTATCCCTGATTTTGAGGGACATTCCCTCATTCAGAACAAAGTCTCTGTCCCTTTTTCCTCATCATTTGTCCCTCATTTTGGTCTGATCTTTATAGTATATAAAATGCACTACATATCTTTCAAAAAGTGTTTCCTAGTGCAAATCCTTTCATCCAATTTCTAAATTGCTGCATTTGTAAATGTCAAAAGCCAATAAAAGGAAAATAGTGGGACAAAAAAAGCACTTGTGGGTTTAACTAATCAGATTTTTTTGCACAATTCACCTTTAAGGGGGGTGTGGCAGGAGTTGTGTCCTATGCCTACATACTTTTGCTAATAGGTGTCCTTCATTCTCATCTCAGAAAGTTGGGAGTAAGGATGAGCTCCGGTGTGTTTGCACACTCCACGTGCAGAGTCCGTCAGGAAATCGGCATGGCGCTGCGCTAATCACAGGCAGTGAGACATTTCCCGATCTCTGCAGCCGCACATCATGACAATGTCTCACTGCCTGTGATTAGTGCAGCGCCGTGCCGACTTCCTGGCGGGCTCTGCACGTGGAGTGTGGGAACACGCCGGAGCTCATCCTTAGTTGGGAGGTATGTATATCCACAGCTGGAGCAGATAACAGGTAGGTACTGATTTGCACAGGGCAATGATAGCAAGCCCATAGGAAAAAAGTTCAGTTGTAATTTGGGCAAAGAAGAATGAAAATCCAAAACATTTCAGTGTTAAACAGCTGTTCTCATACTTGCTACCTTTGTGAATCATCTGCAGAAATAATTCACAGGTAGGCTATCCCCCCTTCAGAGTTTATCATATATGCCGATGCCAGACACATTTACCTTACCAACCATTCAGTTTTCACTGCCCCTCTCTGCCAATCCCTCCACTGGCTTTTGCTAACCCAACTAATAAAATCAAAATACCAACAACAAAATACAAAGCCATGCACAACTCTGCCCTGTGCTACATCACTAACCACGTTTCAAAACATCACCCAAACTATCTTATTTGCTCTTTTCAAGACCTCCTGTTGTCTAGCTTCTTCACCTCCTCCTCCCATGCTCGTGTTCAGGACTTCTCCAGAACTTTTCCCATCATCTGGAACTCCCTACCTTAATCTGTCCAGCAATCTCATGCCTGTCTGCCGTTTGGTGATCCCTGAAAACTATTTTTTTAACCACTTCAATACTGGGCCCAGGCCAATTTTCAGCACTCAGTGCTGTCGCACTTTGAATGACATTTGCAAAGTCATGTAATACTGTACCCAAATTTAATTTTATATTTTTATTGAGACAGATAGAGCTTTCTTTTGGTGGTAATTAATCACCACTGAGTTTTTTACTTTTTGTAAAACAAACCAAAAAAGACAGACAACTTTGAAAAAAAAAAAAAAGTTTTTCTTAGTTTTTGGTTTTAAAAATTTGTATTTTTTCTACTTTACTGATGGGTGCTGATGGGGCTGCACTGATGGGCACTTATGAGGCTGCGCTAATGGGTACTGATGAGGCTGCGCTGATGGGCACTGATGAGGCTGCACTGATGGGCACTGATGCAGCTGCACTGATACGCTGCACTGATGGGTACTGATGAGGCTGCACTGATGCAGCTGCACTAATACGCTGCATTGATGGGCACTGATGGGACTGCACTGATCATCAGGGCACTGATGATCAGTGGCCTCATTATCAGTGTAAACAATGTACTTACTGCGCTCTGTCAGACTTGCTGGTTATCGGCTTTCCTTTCCTCACACAGAGATAGCAAGTGAGGAAAGGAATGCCAATAACCGGCAAGTCTGTTTACATGTGACCACCTGTGATTGGCTACAGCTGCAATTCTGTATCCTGGCCTAGGCCAACAAGGCCCAGGCCTAGGGCAGCACTTTGCAGGGGGGCAGCACGGAAAGAGTCCCCGCCGGCTTGCGCTACACTGTTAGTGTAGCACCAGTTTTATGGAGCAGACTGGACTGAGAGGCAAATTAGTCTAGCGTCCCCATAAAGCGGCCTCACTACTCCTGGTATGCGGGCGGCTAGAGTAAGGGAGTGTTATAACCCCTGTCAGTTTATCTTTTACCATCCTCCCTGTCCCATTGCAGATATTTCCCTTCACTTCCTGCCCCATAGCCAATCAGGAAGTGAGAGGAAATCTATGCAAATTAAGGAAATCCATTGCTCACCCCCCCCCCCCCCCCCCCCAGGTCCTCAGAACTAGTGTCCCCACTCGAAAATTTCAGGGCGGGTCTTAAACAGCAAGGGGTGTGGCCTTGACAGGAAGGGGTGGGTCATATTTAAATTAGGGGGTGCACAAGTTTAGTCAGGCCTAGAGCAGCACAAAACCTAAATACACTACTGTGCAGCTGATCATATGGTAAGGGGCCACTGTGATTGTCCCTTTACCCTGTGATTAGCTGTGTCCAAAGGATATAGCAGTCACAGTGTGTACCCAATGCATGCCCCAAAGGGTGCACAGGAGGTGTGCACATGGGAGGATATATAGATAGCCTGCATAATAATAATAATGTGGGCAGATGCAGACGGTACAAACACTCATGACTGCAGATGACTGACTGAATTTAAATCAGTCATAATTAAGCAAAAAAATAGTCAGTGGCCCAACAGCAAGATCTGTCAGTGCTGTCACTGATTTGACTCTATAATGACAACCCCAGAGAAGCAAAATGCCATAGAGAAGATATACAATTACTCTCAATTACTGCGACCACCTTCCCACTCTATGCTCAACTCCCTAACCCACATCTTCAACCTCTCCCTCTCCTCTGGCACCTTTCCTTCCCCGCTCAAACATGCACTGGTTACCCCCATACTCAAAAAACCCTCACTAGACCCCACCTGTTTGAATAACTTAAGACCTATCTCCCTTCTCCCGTTTGCCTCCAAGCTCATCGAACACCTTGTTCATGACCAAATGAGTCGCTACCTCACGGACAACAACCTTCTCGACCCCCTACAGTCTGGCTTCCGCCTACAACATTCTACTGAAACTGCCCTACTAAAAATCACCAATGACCTAATAACTGCAAAAACCAGTGGCCACTACTCCATACTCATACTTTTAGACCTCTCTGCTGCCTTTGACACAGTTGACCACCTGCTGCTCCTCAGCAAATTACACTCCCTTGGCCTCCGTGATTCTGCATTATCCTGGTTCTCCTCCTACCTATCTCAGCACACTTTCAGTGTCACTTACAACTCCATCTCCTCCGCTCCCCTTCCTCTTTCTGTTGGGGTACCCCAAGGCTCCGTCCTTGGGCCTCTCCTTTTCTCACTCTATACCTCATCCCTGGGCCAGTTGATGACCTCCCATGGCTTCCAATACCACCTCTATGCTGATGACACACAGATCTATCTCTCCACTCCTCAACTCACCCCCACTATCTCCTCACGGATCTCAAACTTGCTGAATGACATATCGGTAAGGATGTCACACCACTTCCTCAAACTTAATCTTTCTAAAACTGAGCTTGTTATATTTCCTCCTTCACGGTCCCCCTCCTGTGACTTCACCATTAATATCAACAACACAACCATTGGTCCCTCCACACATGCCAGGGTCCTGGGTGTAATCCTTGACTCTGACCTCTCCTTCAGCCAATCACTGGCTAAATCCTGACGCCTTAACCTCCGCAACATCTCCAGAATTCGACCCTTCCTGACTAATGACACCACAAAGCAACTTATTCACTCCTTGATTATTTCCCGCCTCGACTACTACAACTCTCTCCTTAATGGCCTACCCTTAAGCAGGCTATCCCCCCTTCAGTCTATTATGAATGCTGCTGCTAGACTAATACACCTCACTAATCGATCCGTGACTGCTGCTCCTCTCTGCCAATCCCTTCATTGGCTTCCCCTACCCCACCGTATAAAATTCAAAATGCTAACCATAACATACAAGGCCATTCACAACATCGCCCCCATCTACATCACCAACCTCATCTGCAGATATTGCCCAAATCGCCCCCTCCGCTCCTCCCAGGACCTCCTGCTCTCTAGCTCCCTTGTTACCTCCTCCCATGCTCGCCTTCAGGACTTCTCCAGAGCCTCTCCCATCCTCTGGAATTCCCTGCCCCAGTATGTCCGATCAGCCCCTACCCTGTCCACCCTTAGGAGATCCCTGAAAACTCATTTATTCAGGGAAGCCTATCCCACACCCACATAACTGTCCCTGAGCCACCCCCATCAAATCATTCTTTGCAGCTATTACCTTTTGTACCACCACCCCCTCCCTTTAGAATGTAAGCTCTACGAGCAGGGCCCTCCTGTACCTTTTGTATTGAACTATACCGTAATTGTGTTGTCCCCCTTATACATTGTAAAGTGCTGAGTAAACTGTTGGCGCTATATAAATCTCGTATAATAATAATAATAATATACCATGGCACAGTCAACATGAATTCGTTTTCATCTTAGAAGGAATGAGAAATATTATGACTCCAAAAACCCAAGGCTCATGGAAAACATGAAGAGCAAGACCAATAAAACCAAGAGAAGTTATTAACACTGGTTCTTGAAGATAATATTACATTGTTAATGGTACTAGAAGTTGAGGATATTTTTTGGTGCCGTCAGAGGGAAATACTGTTATGGTGCTGGTTGGGTGAAGACTGCTATGGTGCTGGTGGTTGGAGTTATTGGTTTGGCAGTGATGATGGGGGATACTGTTGTTGTGCAGGTGGTGGCAAATACTTTTATAATGCTGTTGGTGGGGGATACTGTTATGGTGCAGAGGGATAGTTTTATGGTACTGGTGGTGGGGATACTGTAATGGTGCAGATGATGGGAGAGAGTGTTATTGCACAGGTGATGGGGGATAGGGTTATGGCTTTACAGCTTATGGTGATTGGGGATGACTATGTTTGTGTATATTTCTGGTTGAGACACTGAAAATAAAATTAGTGTTATGGCTCAGGTGATGGGGGATAGTGTTATGGCTCATGTGATGGGGGATAGTGTTATGGTACAGGTGATGGGGGATAGTGTTATGGCTCAGGTGATGGGGGATAGTATTATGGCTCAGGTGCTGGTGGATAGTGTTATGGCTCAGGTGATGGGGGATGGTGTTATGGCTCAGGTGATGGGGGATGGTGTTATGGCTCAGGTGATGGGGGATGGTGTTATGGCTCAGGTGATGGGGAATAGTGTTATGGCTCAGGTGATGGGGATAGTGTTATGGCTCAGGTGATGGGGAATAGTGTTTGGTACAGGTGGTGGTGGATGCTGTTATGGAACTGGTAATGAGGAGGGTGGGGTTTATAGTGCAGCTGATGGAGGCTAATAATATGGTGAAAATGGTTGGAAAAAATTCTTATGGTGATTGGGGATGACTATTTTTGTGGATATTTCTGGTTGAGACACTGAAAACAAAACTAAGTGTAGCAATGTGGACTACAATTGCACAGTACAACAATTCCTGATCATCCCCATGTATCTAGTGCCTAACACCACTAACTGACATCATATTTGTGAGCCAAATCAAAGGGATTTTGAGATTGGTAGTTCCTCGGAATGGCAATTGCCTCGCATACACCAGGACTACATATCCTAGGGATCCTTGCTACCATTCGCAAGATTGCTGGGAAGAGCTTTAAAAGAGGCCAGAGACCCGCCCCATGCTCTCTTCTTCCCGGGCCTTGTGTGTGACGGACCTCTCCGTACAGGGAGAGTGGGGTCGCGGCCTACCACGCGGTTTACAACACCCCAACCCGGCCGAGAAGGGCCTAGCACTGCTAGCTGTTTATCAGACATCTATCCAGCACCACCTCAGCAGTCTGACAACCCTGTGCTTTGTGCTTCGCATCAGACGATTGTCGCAAGTGATTCGCTGCAAGGACGCCTCTCCGGGAGCCGCTGTCCAGAAGCCATTGTATCGGCCTGGTCGTTGGTGAGAGGGCAATTGCCCACCTTTGCAAACCTTCCTTTGTTGCCCTATTGGGACACTGTGTACAGACAGTTTTACCCTGGGGAAACATTTTACTGCACTTCTATTTGAACATGTCAGAGCTGGGCTCAGCCCTTCATTTTCTCAGCTGTCGGCTAATTGCCAGCTCCTATCTCTCCACAGTGACTCACCTGTTGATGATATCCTGCTCATCAGTCCTGCTTACTTAAGCCGTCCAGCCCAGATGATCTCTGCCTTCGCCTTGGTCAACATCACAGAGACTTTCTCCTGCGCTCCTATTAAAGACTTGTTTGGCTGACATTCCTTCTGACTCCAGATCCTGCTTGCTGTTCCACTACGCTGATTCCTGGCTTCCTGACTTTCTGGCTTGTCTGACTATCCATTCCGGTTACCGAACTTTGGCTATGTTTTGACTACGTTTGTTCTATTTACTTTTTTTTATTAAACAAGTGTGATTTAACTGTACTTCTGTCTCGGTTTGATTCATGGTTTCTGACAGAAGACTGTACATAGACACCTATAGCATCAACCATTCCAAGAAATACCATTACCTTCTTACTGCACCTTATTAGATACAGGTAATAAGCTCTGACTGCCGGCGAAGACCATCAGGCTTGCAACTGGGACATTGCTGTCATTACTACTTAAAGGGCCCTCATACCATTCTTGTTTGATTGATTTCTCATTAGAATTAAATGTTAAATAGGCTGGCCTGAGTTTCCCCTTTAGAAGTCTTGCCAGAATTAATGCTAAACTCTTGCTTATCCTTTCAGGTCATGTTCAAGTGGTAATCCATTGTAAATAAGTGTATAGAATATACCATTTGCCAAATTGTCTTAACTGATATTATTGTAGAAGAATTCTTCCGACGAGCTAGGACTGTTATCCAAAGCTCCGCTGAAGGGCTCCGTATCGGTGGGCGCCGACTCTCAAGGGGCCAATGCCCCCCCCCCCTCTCTTTTTACACAGATATGATCTGGCTAGTTGACAGCTTGGTGAAGGATGGGGCTGGAAATACCAACCAGAGCTATCGGAGACTCAGGTTTTTCTCAGGGAAGTTGATGACTCCTGGATGAGCCAGGCCCTTCGGACCATAGAAGAATGAAGTGTTTCAGAGGCTGTGAAATGGCAATGGCTCAGTGAGAGCCTTTGAGGCCCGGTGGCTGATGTGATCCGTAATCTGAGGATGGGAAAGAAAACTTGTGTTGCTATGGACTACATAGATGCTCTCTATTCTGTATTCAACCATACGCACCAACAAAAAGGGGAGAGTCTGTCCGAATACATATCTCGAATAGACAGAATGCTGCATCAAATTATCCTCAAGAGGGGTATCAATCCCAAGGATGTTGATCAAGCTCCTCTAGACTGGGTTTTGCAAGGGGCTCGGCCAAACCATCTTATTGTATTAAAGTTGTTACTGAAGAGAACCAAGGTGGTGCCTATGTACTCTAAATTGATAAGAGAAGTACAAGAAGAGGAGGCTCTATCAGAAGAGAAAAGCCAAACAGAATCAAGCTCTATCGCTGGAAATAGAGAGAAAGTGGTGGCTCGAGCTGTTCATGCAGAAATGGGTTTCTCAGACAAGGATAGTGGAACTTAGTCTGAACCAGAGAGACTGGCCATTCTTGACACTAATAAGCCAGTAAGTGAACTTGGGCCAACTGAACTCATGGTCCAGGTAGCTCAGGTCCAAACCCAGATGTATCATGCTTTAATGCGAGTGATGAAGACCCAAGCGAAGGTTCAAGAACAAGGGGCTCGTCATGAGGAGCCAAAACTTTCACAAGGGCGAGAAAAGAGATGTTACGGGTGTGGAGAAGGTAGACACTTTTGAGCTGTGTCTCAAGACTAGCATCAGCCCTCAATTACTCACGGAAGTTCTGAAAGCCTTACAGAAGTTACTCTTCCCAAAGCTGGTGGGAAACTTCAGGGGACCTCAGGGAAGAAGCTAGTTGAGAGTCCCAAGGGAAAACAGCGCCAGCATCAGGAGGTCCCAGTTTATCACAGCTTTCCAGGGATAACGATATGCAGCAGCAGAAGGTCCCAGGATAACCAGCAGGTGAACACCCCAGGCTCTGGGAACACTGGGGAACCAATCGCATCGTCTGAGTCAGCGTGGAGCATGAATCGCTGGAATGGTGTCAGCAGGAGGGGACAACAACTAGCATGGACCGCAAACAGGAAACATGTCATCAAAATGGGACACGTTTCGGAACTACTGATTGGTTCCTTCTTCAAGCCAATGACAACAGGTTTGTAGAAGCTGAGCTTCTTATAGTCTATGGGCAGAGCTGTGGGTGGGGCTATGGGCGGTGATAAGGTAAGAAAAACAATGCTGCAGCATCCCAGGAAGTAGTGTGATCCATGGGCATAGAACTGCACAGTAAACATAAAGACAGAGCGGGATGCAGCCCGCACACGAAAAACGGAAAGATAAATACAGCAAGACATTACAAAAGTACATGTATGGAAAGGAACTTGAAATCAATGAAAAAATATATATAAAATGGAACAAAACGGTCAAACCGTACATTGCTCCTCAATAGCAGATGCCACTAAAAATGAATCGTTTAAAAGACGATCACTGGATCAATATATGGGGATAACAAACAGAATAAAGTACATAGGTATACATGAGTGTGCATGCATGCGTGCACAAGAAACAACCACAGACGCAAAAAAAAACAAACGCATAGATGCAAAAAAAGCATAGATGAAAAAAACGCATAGATGAAAAAATAAATAAATAAAAAATGCATAGATGCAAAAACAAAACAAAAAACGCATAGATGCCATAAAACAAATATATGCAAGAAAAAAACGCACACAAACATCCATTGGATGAATCATTATGCGTACACGCATACATACACACAAGCACACATCCTATAGGAAAAACAGAATACAATTGGCCAATGGAGGACATACCTAAGGGGAATATGGGCACTGTATAATGAGCATACATATGAAAATGAGGATGTAATGGTGAATGAAGTTCGAAAGTATGGCACTGATATCAAAATCCTCATTTAACCCTCCAGGGGCTAAAACATTCAAAGAGAAAATCCAATACATCTCTCTGTGGCAAAGCTTTTGGAAACGCTCAGCTGGGGGGAGGTCTCTAGGCATCGCCTCAATAACCCAAACCATTAGACCATCAGTGGATTTGTTATGGTATTCGAGATGCCTAGGGACACTATGAGTGTCTAATCCATCAGTAATGAAACAAGGATGTTCGCCAAATCGCTTACAGAATGGTCTGATAATACCACCAACATAAAAAAGGCCGCATGGACATGTCAAACAATAGACTACATGGTCAGAAGAGCATGTGTGTCAGAGAGCTCATCTCGGTAGGCAGGGTGCTGCTCACGGTGGTGTGCATCGGGGGGTGCCGGCGCGCGCGTTCATGTTGGTCCTGTTGCGCGCACTCCTTGTGGCACTGGTATGCATCTTCCGGTCAGGCCTGGTGTGTGTGCTGGTGTTCGGGTGCGCGCGCGGGCGCGTGCGGGTGCGTGCGCACGCGCCGTTTGGCGCCAATCTGTCTATTTAAGCTGGCCTCACTCTCTGATCAGTGCTGCCTGATCAACAGCTCTGCCGTTCCTTGTACCTGTTTCCTGTGCCTGTAAACCAAGATCTCCTGACTAACCCGGCTTGTTTCCTGGACTCCTCTGAACTCTGCCTGCACCTGACCTCTGGCCTGTCTGACTATTCTTCTGCCTGCTTCATTGTACCTCGTTGCCTGCCTGTTGCCGAACCCAGCCTGTCTCCTGACCACCCTGTTCAGTCTTGTTGCCTGTGTTCCAGCCTGCACCTTGCTGCTTAAGGATTGCTCATCCACCTGCATCTGGACTCTATTACCAGGCTCCCATACCACTCCGTACTCCTGTGCTTCCTGTATACTCTACCAGGGGCCGCGAGTTGGATGCGTAAGAGAGCCTACCCTCTGCCCAAGCGCACTCACCGGTCTGGTAAGTGAGAAGTCTGATTATGTGTAAGCCCTTGATAGGGTATGTTTTACCTTTCATGCAAAAATCCTTCTGGCCATGTTTAACAAACCGACAGGTCTTACATAGCAGCTTGCGGCATTGGTACATGCCCGAGATGGATAGAAAGGTTGGAAGGGAATAACCTGGGGATAATGGCTTACCCTTACATTTATTAGGTGCCACCTTACTTTTAATATTAGGGGCCTTTCTATAGGCAAATTTGGGCTTATTAGATAGGACAGGAAGAAGGTGCTCGTCCTGAAGCAGCAAAGGCCAATGCTTCTGCACAATACCCTCCATCTGTCTGTAACGAGAGTGAAATTGGGTAATAAATCGCAAATCATCCTTATTGTTGTCAGCATGGGTGAGAGGATGTGGTTGGATAGGTGCATCTCTGTAGTGAGAGTAAGCTATTTGCACAATATCAGCTGGAAATTCTTTGTCAAGAAATTAATCTTCCAAGATCTTACTCTGGATGTCATAGTCACTGCTTCTAGTACAGTTCTTTTTAAGTCTACAGTATTGGCTTTTAGGTATGTTATTAAGCCATTGGGGGTGGTGGCAGCTTTTATAATGAAGAAAAGAGTTTCCCTCCGTTGGCTTAGTAAAATTCCTAGCATGGATCACCTTTCCAGCAAAGAATAGTTCCAAGTCAAGGAAGGCCAACTTTTCCTCATCCATGACAGCGGTAAAATGCAAACCCATATTATTATTGTTGCAATGTGCAACAAAATCAGAAACTGTAGATGCATTACCATCCCAAATGATGATCACATCATCTATATACCTGCCATAAAAATGATGTGGGAAGAGAAGGGGTTGTTATGCCAAATATGAGACGATTTCCAGTACCCCATGGTAAGGTTCGCATATGAAGGTGCAAAGTTTGCCCCCATAGCTGTCCCATTAACCTGTAGGAAAAAACTCATTGTCAAAATTGAAATAGTTATGGGTGAGACAGAAGGCAGTAGCCTCTACAATAAAGGAGGCTTGCCTGGGATTCAGCATAGGATCCTTACACAAAAAGGATTGTATCGCACATAGTCCCGCATCGTGCGGTTTAGAGGTATACAGTGATTGAACATCAAGGGAAACCCACAAATAGGTGGGTTCCCAAAAATAAGGGGAGAGAAGTTCTAACAGGTGGGTGCCATCTCTAATATATGACTGTAGGGATTGGGCAAGTGGCTGGAACTGGTCCACATATTGTGAAAAACCAATTGTTGTGCTTCCCATGGCTGCAACAATCAGTCGTCTGTGAGTATTGACTAAATTTTTATGCACCTTAGGCAGGTGGTAAAAGTACTGGGTGTAATGAACAGACTTAACCAAAAAAGAAGCTTCCTGCTGAGTAATAATATGGTTGCTAAGTGCATCCTTAACCAGTGGCGTGGCCTCTAAAGTAAACTGGGCAATGGGTCAGTCTTTAACTTGATGTATGTGTTGGTATCTGACAGGAGTCTAGTAGCCTCTTCGACATAATCGGCTCTATTTTTTGTACAACTATTCCCCCAACTTTATCCTCAGATTTAATAACTAAATCAAAATTGTTGGCAAGGGCATTGAGAGCTTTCTTTTTAGAATATGTAAGATTATGAATCATCTTGTTTTTACTTTTGGCTGAGTTGCACATATCCTGAATCTCATATACGATACGATAAAAGGCATCAATGCAGGAGCCCTTAAACTAAGTAGGGTAATTTTTTTAATTTTTTTTGCATCTATCCGTTTTGGTTTTTTTTGCGTCTGTGGTTGTTTCTTGTGGGCGCATGCATGCACATTCATGTATACCTATGCACTTTATTCTGTTTGTTATCCCCATATATTGATCCAGTGATTATCTTTTAAACGATTCATTTTTTGGTGGCATCTGCTATTGAGGAGCAATGTACGGTTTGACCGTTTTGATCCATTTTATATATATTTTTTCATTGCTTTCAAGTTCCTTTCCTTATGTGTACTTTTGTAATGTCGTGCTGTATTTATCTTGCCGTTTTTCGTGTGCGGGCTGCATCCCGTCTGTCTTTATGTTTACTGTGCAGTTCTCTGCCCATGGATCACACTACTTCCTGGGATGCAGCATTGTTTTTCTTCCCTTATCACCGCCCATAGCCCCACCCACAGCTCCGCCCATAGACTATAAGAAGCTCAGCTTCTACAAACCTGTTGTCATTGGCTTGAAGAAGGAACCAATCAGTAGTTCCGCAACGCATCCCATTTTGATGCCATATTTCCTGTTTGCGGTCCATGCTGGTTGTTGTCCCCTCCCGCTGACGTCATTTCCGGGATTCATGCTCCACGCTGACTCAGACGACGCGATTACTTCACCAGTG
Organism: Lithobates septentrionalis; assembly: GCA_037952835.1. Lineage (NCBI taxonomy): Eukaryota > Metazoa > Chordata > Amphibia > Anura > Ranidae > Lithobates > Lithobates septentrionalis. The sequence goes on along the minus strand of JBBDGP010000653.1, from coordinate 63,871 downwards.
TTCCCAGAGCCTGGGGTGTTCACCTGTTGGTTATCCTGGGACCTTCTGCTGCTGCATATCGTTATCCCTGGAAAGCTGTGATACACTGGGACCTCCTGATGCCGGATCACCTGCTTCATACATCCATGTTATGCCTCTTCTTATCCTTGATTCTGTAAGTGTTTTTAATCTTGTTTGGGGATATTAAAAGTTTTAATTCTGCACTTAGAGGCGCCTTTTCTTTCTGTTATTTGTTTTCTATTAGAGATTGCTTCCCTCTTTGATTGCAGCCCTAAGTGTTTAAAGACCACTTCATCCATCCAATAAAGACACTATCTGCCTGGTCCTGACATTCTGAGCGCCCTTGACATACGTTTTAAAAGGAGTTCGGAATGTCTACTGTTGCCCCTAGTAACGGTATGCAATGGGGGGGTGTCTTTGACGGGATGCTGCACGGTCAGTCCCACACAGTAGGATGTTACAGGAGAGACTTTACTATGTTATTGATGATGGCTGTATAGTTTGCCTGCCTTCAGTTCCAGCTTCTGTGACGCAGTTTTAAAACTTCAGCCTGGACAGTGCCTGCAGTTCTACAGCGCCTGCCACCAGGTGTCACTACAGAGCACACTACCTGAAGCCTTATTACAGTTCCTCGCACGCTGAACCAACGAGCGTGTGGGCGGCCCCAGCGGAGGACAATGAGGAAATCAGCGTGCTGTGCGCCAGACACGAGGCAGATGAAGATGGCAGAGAGTGATCTGAGGATGCCCCCTGTACAGCGATTACCTGAGATGCAGGTCCGGGTGCTAGTAGACACCGGCATCCGACTGGAACTCTGTGGAGGACTTGCCTTGGGGGTGATCGGAGGAGTGGAGCGGTTATGCATGCTATGCCCCAGGTGCCACAAAGCCATGATCGGAGTGAATGCCTGGGCCCGGTGCGGCCACTGTGGGGAGTCACTAACTTGCTTAGGGCCGGTGCAGTGGGAATCAAGATATTACACCATTCACCTGCTCACAGGACTGTGCATGCTGAAACGGCAGGAAGTTTGGAGGGCCGGAGAGGGTCGAGGATCACCTGCCAGTGATGGAGGAGAGCTGCCATCAGGTATGTCCACTTCAGAGGTCCGGGACATATGGGAGGAAAAGATTGCTGTGGAGACCCGTGGTCTGGCCAGGGGCCCGGAGTTTGCAGGAGTCAGTGTGCAGCTTCCGGTTAATCTCCCTGAAGAGCCGGCTTCAGGTAAGACCCTTCCTATGCCCATCTGGAGGGAGCCCATGCTGCAGGAGGGAGAACCTTCAGGTGAACTGGATGAGGTGAGCAAGGCCCGCGTCATAGACTGGGGTTCGCCCAGAGTGCTGGAGAGGTTCGGTTCAGTGGAGAAGCTATTTTCTTGGTCTTCCCCAGAAGAGGGCTCGAGTGAGGAGGAGTGGGAGACCGGAGATTCCCCATCTGTAGATACCCCATCCGAAACAATGGAGGAACCACAATCCCCAGCATGGACCTCAGTACAAGCCAGCAGACTTTTCATCAATCAGCCATCCACTACCCAGACCAGGGCACCCACATACAGGCAGTGAGTCATCAAGTCCCCAGATGCCTGCGTCCTGCCTGGAAAAGGAAAACCTAAAGAGTTACCCCGACTCTCACGTTTCCAGCGGAAGGTACAAAGGAGGGTTGCCTTGGAGTGGGGCTTAGATTACCCTTATGTCCCAGCCCAAACCATGGACATCATTGAAGACTCATGGGGACAGTGGGAATATGACCTGGTTTGGGACTTCTTGCATGTGCCCAAGCCACTCCGGGTGCCAGAAAGTGAGGTCTGGGCCCGGTTTAAAGATATCCAACAAGAAATTGGGCTGTGCCATACACCGAGTCCTGGTTGTAAAGGCGGGTCGGCCTACCAGGAGCCACTCGGTCTCCGTTGGAGGAGAAGGGGATAGCCGGGAGAGGCCGCCGAAACCACATTTTTATATGTAGGAGGCTGTGCAGCCCATATAAAAGCGGCCACAAGGACTGCAAGGACAGGGCAGGGCCTGTGTGGTTGTTCTTCTCTGACAAATTTCTTGTAGGGACAGCCTTTGCCCACCACCCAGGGTGCCTGATGGGAGGACATGTGTATCATGGACACTAGGGTACACTGTCCCTGCCAAACCTTTTGCTACCTAACTTTCGGGAGGGGCCCCTCCACCCAGGAGCAATTAGAAGATTTTATTGTTCAATGGCATCTATGTTTTGACTGTGCTCATCAGAAGGTCCCCTTAGATCCCTCTTGAGGGAGTGACAGAGAAACAGAGAAAAACATGCCACCCTTTGTAAAGTTTGAAGAATGTGTTTTCTTTCACCACGTGGAGGATTGTAACCCCCTCTGCCTGGTGAACTACTTGTAAAGATAGTTGTATAGATAGGTCGTATGTTGTTTGTGTCTTCTTTTAGGAACGCCAGGGATGTGATGGCTGTCCATCTCCACCATGGAACAGATGAAGGCCTGTGATAGGCAGAGTATTATTCCCAAGGGAGCAATGCTCTGCTTTCACTTGTATGTATCTAAATGCAGGGACTTGTAGTTAGGATGTGTATAAAATGTGCAATGTATATATATAATCAGAGTGTATATATTCTATTTTTGTACTCCTGTCCAAGTTTTCACCCTTTCCCCCATCCAGCCTATTGATATGGGATGCCTTTACTCCTGGGCCCAGGAGGTATTTTTTTTTATTTATTTTCCACAGCCGAGGACAGCTGTGATTTTGGTGGGGGTGAATGTAGCTTTTTTTCTCTAAAATAAAAAGAGGGTATACACATTGTGCTTAATTCCTCCGTGCAATGATATTGCACAGAGTGGTGCACTAGATCAAGATAGGACTTAAGTGAGTATTTAGGGAGGAGAGGAGGCAATATAACCAGGGAATACATTAGGGTAAAAAATGTCCTAATTTAAATAGATATTACTAGCTGTGAAAAGATACAAACCTTGAAACTACTACTACTTGAAACTCTACAGAAACTATAAGGAATCCTCTCCAAAAATACATAACATCATTTTATAATAAATGCTCCATTATGAGATCAAATTCTTGGAGTTAAACTCAGGTCGAATAAACACAAGAAAAATATAATAAATAATATACCTGTAGGCAGGTAGAGGTTAACGCTGCCCCAGTTGGGAAGGGTAGGGTACATTTTGTTCTCTTCTGGCGGGTTTTGCTGGGTCCAACCCACTGGTTCTGTGTGTTATAAAGGAACAGGGGGCCCACACCCAGAGAGCCCTGAGGAGCCTGGGATTTTGTACCAGAGAGATGTGATTCTTTTGTCACCTGATTCTCATCACCGCCACCGGAACCTGAATCGCAACTGCCGTACCTGGATCAGAATTCCCCCTGTTAGGGGAGACTGCTGGGACTTGCAGTGCTGCTTGAAGAAACCTATTGTGGACTCTACTAAGCATGGACTTTCATCCTGTGCAGGTATGCTGGGGCAGTCACAAGCCTGAATTTAGGGACTAGGGATATAGGGAAAAATTGAACTTTATGTTGAACTGCTATTTCATGAACCTCATCATGCTGGGACTTGCAGTGCTGCTTGAAGAAACCTATTGTGGACTCTACCAAGTATGAACTTTCATCCTGTGCAGGTATGCTGGGGCAGCCACAAGCCTGAATTTAGGGACTAGGGCTATAGGAAAAGATTGAACTTTATGTTGAATTGTTATTTCATGAATCTCATCATGCTGAATCATTTAAGTAAAGCTTTTGAAACGTTGCCTTTGCCTGGTCTGAAGTTACAAAATGTGTACTGCAAGTTAAAGCTCGGGTCACTACGCACATTGGATATAAAGATAATGGTACAAGAGTTAAATAAATGTGTAAATAAAAGGGTAACAAAGGTTTCTCTAGCAGCCTGTTGAAAGTGTGTACATGTGCCAGGTCAGATAGCCTCTTGCAATGAGGGAGATGGTGTCGGCACTCCTTCTCCAATGATCCGTATCCCATAGCAACAGGAGCAGATCTGCACTGCTAGGGCCCTCAGCCTATATACAGTTACAGGAAGAGCAAGAGTTAAGTGATGTGCAAACATGGAGTCAGTGTTAGGTGCACGGTGGGACCCCATACCATTACTGGGAGTGAGGTAACGGTGATACGCTGGACAAGTGGAGAGGGCAGGGGATCTGCGTGTCCCTCCTATCTGCACAAGTAACCGTAGTAATGTACAGTAACACAGAGAGAGTGAAGTAAAGGTACCCCCTGTGCAAGGCAGTGATCCTATCCCAAGTGCCTAGCATAGCCCAGAAGAACCCGCCCTGGGGTAGGCCTCTCATGTGACCCTTGCTTGGAACCCGAGGAGGGAAACATGGAGGACATGATGATCACCCCATCACTCCACACCCTGTCCCTGCCCACATACCTATTATAACATTAAATATATACTTGAACGTCAACAATATACAGAACAAGTATACAGTATACAGATGCAATTATCATATTATCCATGCTGTTATTTTGTTATCTAAAGCAAATCTTCACTGCATTTGAGCACCACAAACCAAAAACACTATTTAAATCATTAATTTACAGAGAAAATCCCCCCCCCCCATCTATGCATGTATCCATGCTTTATTTTGTTGAGAGATCACTTTGAAACCCCCCCCCCCTAGCATTTACGGCCATGTCCATCTTGAGTAAGGGCAGACGATTCATGTAGAATTTACTTCCTGGAATCCATCTGCCCTTAGCTCAAGCATGCAGGCAGGAGAGTGTGCTTAGCTGAGAAAAACCCTCCTCCCCTCCTGAAGACTCCTGGGATGTATGACATCATTTGTCTACGCAAGAAACCAGGAAGTAACTGAAGAAATGTAAAAAAAAAAAGGTGTAAAACAAGTAATATCCTATCTATTCACTCATGCTAGCAGCATGAGGATTAAAAATAATCAATGTCGATTGGAATAATACAGGTGATGTATGTTCGGGGAAAGCTGCCCCCCCATATTTTATTTTTTATTTTTAGTATACTTTTTGGAAGCTACAGTACCTTTAGTCCAGCCACGTAACATTTCTAGGTCCCCATCATGTGGTGACAATGGACAGGTCCTAGATGATGCAGAGAACAGTGCTACATAATGATATGGGCACCATTCTTTGCAACACTCTCCTGTGAGTCAAGGTTGGCTTGATGACACACTGCAGCGGGCTAGACCTTGACACCCTGGGATCACAGGAAGTGGTTTGAATAATGGTGTGCTTTATTCCACTTAAAACAGGACCACTGGCTGGGACTGGAGGATGATGAGGAGTGTAGCACTGGAGCTTTGGAGAGTGCTGCATTCAGACTTTTTTTACAGTTGAAAGACATTTTTTTAAATATTACTCACCAGCCCTGCCTGTAGGCATCCTTGCAGAGGCGTTATTTTTAAGGAACTGAAAAGCATCATATGGAGTTGAGCTTTGCTCCTCTACAATGAATTGATGTAATATCCCATGCTTATAATCCCACAAATGAATGCTGGAGGCAAATTTTATTTGTTTGAAGCTCTAGGTTCTGTATTCATTTAATCCCCATGTAAACATACTGTATTTTAGATTCACTTCTATTCTTAGAACATTTTTTTGAATTTCAACAATAGCTTATTGGGAATTACCAGTCTATTACAGCAAAGCCATAGTACCTGTTTTTCTGTACTCTCTATGTTGCTCTCCCACTCAAGTATGTATTCTGTGCCTCAGCAGCTGTTGTAAAACATTTTTATCAATAATTATTAAAAGTTCCTTCAAAGTAGAAATCTACAGATGTAGGCAACGCTGTATCCTGGCCTAGGCCGACAAGGCCCAGGCCTAGGGCAGCACTTTGCAGGGGTGCAGCACGGAAAGAGTCCCTGCCGGCTTGCGCTATACTGTTATGCCCCGTACACACGAGCGGAATGTCCGACAGAAAAAGTCAGATGGGAGCATTTCATCGTATATTCTGATCAAGTGTAGGCCTCATCGCACTTTTTACGTCAAAAATTCTGATGGACCTAGAAATAGAACATATTCTAAATATTTCTGAACCAATTCCTATCGGGAAAACCGCTCAACTGTATGCTGTTCTGACGTACCAAAAATGACGCATGCTCTGAAGCAAGTACGAGACGGAAGCTATTGGCTATTGAACTTCCTTTTTCTAGTCCCGTCGTACGCGTTGTACGTCACCGCGTTCTTGACGGTCGGACTTTGGTGTGATCATGTGTACGCAAGACAGATTAAGCGGAATTCCGTCGGAAAACCTTCAGAGTTTATTCCGACGGGAAAACCGGTCGTGTGTACAGGGCATAAGTGTAGCACCAGTCTTATGGGGTGGACTGGGCTGAGAGGCAAACTAGTCTAGCGCCCCCATAAAGCGGCCTCACTGCTTCCAGTATGTGGGCAGCTGGCATTCCACCACTGTAAGGGGGGGGGGCGCAGCTTCTAATTTTGAAGTAGGTGAGAGGATTGAGACCACCACGTTCCGTATGCCAACTGCAGGAAATACACTCCGCCATGCCACCAGCAACCATCCATGGCCCCTGGGGCAATTCCATATGTACAGTTTCTAAGGAGTAGGGGAAACTGTAACAATATAGAGGATTACCACGTTGAAAGTTTAAAACTACAGACAAGGTTTAAGGCAAATGGATACCCTAAATCAGTATTAGAAAAAAGAAGGATAAGAGCCCTTAAAGTGGTTGTATACCCCTTTTTAAAAATTTTACCTACAGGTAAGCCTATAATAAGGCTTACCTGTAGGTAAAATTAATATCTCCTAAACCTACACGGTTTAGGAGATATTCACCCTGCATGCAGCCGCTGACGTCAGTATCGTGCCGGACCTTGCCGGAACGGAGGACTCCCGCACGCATGTGTGGGAGTGACGTCATCGCAGCTCCGGCCACTCACAGTACTGGAGCCGTGAACCCAGGAAGAAACGCAGAGGGGAAAATGTCAGCTCCCTTGACCGGGATGCGATGCGGGGACCTCGTTCTAAGGTAAGTATTTCATAATGAGCTAGTATGCGGTGCTTTTTTTTTTTTCGTTTGCAGGTATACAACCGCTTTAAAAAATATAGGGCCAATACACTACAAGGCAAGGGTCATATTACTGAAGGGAGACACAATGAAAAAATAGGATTGGTCACAAAATACGGGACTCACTGGGATCAATTACAATGGTTGTTGAATAGACATTGGTATATCCTGATGCTAGATGGCAGGTTACAAAATATTTTTGGGGATAGGCCCTGGATGATAGCACATAAGGCACCTACTGTAGGTGATGCATTGGTCCGCAGTAAGTTCAGAAGAAGTATAAGGAAACCCATGTACAGTATATACAACCTCTCCGCAAAGGTATGTACCCATGCGGGCATTACTCTAGATGTCAACATGTAGAAAAAATTAGGGAATTTATAGACTCACAGGGTGAACATACACACCAGCAGGGGCGGACTGACCATTGAGCGATTAGGGCACTGCCCGAGGGCCCTGGGCCACTAGGGGGCCCCATCAGGGTTGCCAGCCTCAGTAAAACCAGGGACAGTATGTATAAATCTGTGTTTGTTTACATCTGTCTGTGTATACTGTGTGTACATGTATGTGTATACTGTGTGATTGTATACTGTGTGTGTGTATACTGTGTGGCCCCATACTCTCTGATTGCCTGGGGGCCCCATAATCTCCTATTGCCCGGGGGCCCCATAATCTCCTATTGCCCGGGGGCCCCATGAGTTATCAGTCCGCCCCTGCACACCAGATAAATTATTTTCTGAATTGTTCGTCCACCTGGGTGTTCTACAGAATTGTATGTCCCTGCCAAAAAAATGTACATTGGAAAAACATTTGTCCAGTACAAGAGGAAGGGATAAGGAATCCCCTCTTGCAATACATTTCCAGGAATACCACAAATTCTCCCTATATTGGATAAGATGTTCAGCTATATATCAATTGACCATCTTGGAAAGATGGGGGGAAAAGGATAAGCTTCTTTTGCAGAAAGAATCCAGGTGGATTTTTCTGTTAAATACCGTGACTCCCCTAGGATTAAACAATGAACTTGCATTATATGTGTAAAGTGAAATATGAGTGCTAACCCAAAAAGCGTGATAATGAGAAAATCAGGTATTGCTGCTTAGAAAAAGCCAAAATATTCAGCTAATAGAAATGTATAAAGAAATAAGCATGCATCAAAAGGAAACATTTACCTAAATACAAAAGGAATACATTCAGGGACATTCAGTGATGAATTCACAAAATTATACAAATAAAAAGTCCACAGGTGCTCCTCAATGTGCTTATAAAGGTAAGTGACAAACGCAATGTGTTCACCCGGTGCTCAGCGGCGCTGATTGTTTTTTTAAGGCACACGAGTTTGTCACTTACCTTTATAAGCACATTGAGGAGCACCTGTGGACTTTTTATTTGTATAATTTTGTGAATCCATCACTAAATGTCACTGAATTTGTTCCTTTTGTATTAAGGTAAATGTTTCTTTGGGATGCACGCTTATTTTTTTATACAATGAACTGTCATTGCAGCCTTACCTGTAGGAGGCATAAAAGGGAGAGAGAGGGAGGATGGTGGTGGAATATAGTGGAAAATGTTCTCCCTTCTTACCTCTTGGATAGAAGCCAAATGGCTGCACTCCAACGTAGCGAAAGTTCTTTTATTGAAAACGTAGAACAATACATAAAAGTACATGACACACACCACAAGTGCAGCAGTCAGTGCAGAGTTTGACACGTTTCACACAACTACATTGTGCTTACTCATAACCATTGGTTTATGAGTAAGCACAATGTAGTTGTATGAAACGCGTCAACCTCTGCTCCAGCTGATGCACTTGTGGTGTGTGTCTTGTTTTTTTTTCTAAGTTTTCAATAAAAGGACTTTCGCTACGTCGGTATGCAGTCATTTTACTTCTATTCAGTTTACACACAGCAGGCGAACCGAGGCGTGCAACCGCAAGTGGAGTCCCACCCACCTAACCTCACCTGCATTGGCTCACCTGGAGCGGCGGTTTCTCCTGTTGTTCCCTTCTTACCTCTTCCCTGTTATGTTCTGAGGGAGATAGGTAGGAGAAGGCAAATTGCCTGTTTTCCCATGTTCAGTGTCTGTACCCAGTTTATGAATAGTTAAACTACAGAGGGGATAGCTCCAATAGGCAGGACATAATCCAGATATTATTGTATATCTACTGAGGAACTACCACCCAATCCCTAGTTATGCCCAGATGAAGCCCCAGTCAGTGGTAGGGGCGAAACGCATGGGAAGAAGGGACACGCCCCCCTCAGAGGTCCTGTTGGCACACTGGTCTGCAGCATAGCAAGGCTTCCATCATGCCTTTGCAGATTATGGTGTAGGCAAGCAGTCTACAGCCTGCCAGTACAATCATACAATCAGCCCTAATGCTATGCTGTGTAACAGATGGGAGACCATACCATACCTCCTCTTCAGATCAGCACTAGCGATGAGATGAACCCATGCACACCATACACCTGTTCACACCGTCACAGTTCTAAGTAGCACAGCCTTTCACCCATCCAAGGAATTGACTCAAACAGTATGGACTTGCAGTGCAGACCTGGAGGCTGTTATATCTCAGGATTTGCATGTGTTTATGCTGCATACAGCTTGGAGAGGGGTGGGAGGACAGCATCTGCCGATCTGACATGATTAATCTAGATGGATGAGGCTTGTATATTGATGTTACATGGTGCTACTCAATTACTTGTACATGGTTCTTTACCAGCAGTGAGATGAACTACAGCAAACATTACACATGTACAGTATATGCCGCCAATGTCATGCCTGCATAGCCATCAATCCAATTTGTTCCTGCTTATTCCTATTACATGCTGCCTGATACGTAGAATAAGTCTTCATTAGTCTAAGAAGCTATTTAGATCGTTTGCAGCTGCAGTACTATCTTTGATGGATATTTACACAGTTTGGCTACAAAGTTATATACAAGCCCAAGAGGAGGGGTGGACTGCCGCACATTGCTACTATCTCTGTATATTGCTATAATTTATTGTCAGCACACACTGTCATCCTGAAGAGCTTGTTTAGGTATACACATAATTCATGAGCCTTTGATCTACGATTGCTTTTCCCACTGTTTATCTATAGGGCCCTTGGTTACTACACACAGAACCTGCTGTTTTTGATGAGCACCACAGCTTGGCTATAGGACAATCATCTGCTGAATACTGATATGGTATAAGCCTATGTGCATAGCAGGCTGGACCCAGCAGGCTTGTTAGGAGCTACATGTCATATAGTTTATACACTATATTAACAAAAGTATTGGGACACCTGTCTTTACACGCAGATGAACTTTAATGGCATTCCAGTCTTAGTCCATAGGGTTTAATATTGAGTTGGCCCACCCTTTGCAGCTATAACAGCTTCAACTCTTCTGGGAAGGCTGTCCACAAGGTTTAGGAGTGTGTCTATGGGAATGATTGACCATTCTTCCACAACTGCATTTGTGAGGTCAGGCACTGATGTTGGATGAGAAGGCCTGGCTCACAGTCTCCACTCTAATTCATCCCAAAGGTGTTCTACCGGGTTGAGGTCAGGACTCTCTGCAGGCCAGTCAAGTTCCTCTACCCCAAATTCGCTCATCCATGTCTTTATGGACCTTGCTTTGTGCACTGGTCCAAATCATTTGGTGGAAGTGTGGATTATTATGTGTGGGTGTTTTTCTGGGGTTGGGCTTGGACCCTTAGTTCCAGTGAAGGTAACTCTTAAGGCGCCAGCATACAAGACATTTTGGACAATTTCATGCTCCCAACTTTGTGGGAACAGTTTGGGGATGGCCCCTTCCTGTGTCAAGATGACTGCGCGCCAGTGCACAAACAAGGTCCATAAAGACCTGGATGAGCGAGTTTGGGGTGGAGGAACTTCACTGGCCTGCACAGAATCCTGACCTCAACCCGATAGAACACCTATGGGATGAATTAGAGCAGAGACTGCAAGCCAGGCCTTCTCGTCCAACATCAGTGCCTGACCTCATTAATGTGCTTCTGGAATAATGATCAGACATCCCCATAGACAAAATCCTAAACCTTGGGGACAGTCTTCCCAGAAGAGTTGAAGCTGTTATAGCTGCAAAGGGTGAGGCAACTCAATATGGAGCCCTACAGACTAAGCCTGGGATGCCATTAAAAATCATGTGCGTGTAAAGGCAGGTGTACCAATACTTTTGGTAATATAGTTGTATATCCTTTATGCAGGCTAATCTGTGTGGTTAGACCCCTTATCATCAGTGTGGAATGTGTTCTCCTATACAGTAGTTCTATGCATGTCAACATTTTGTATCACTAATAGAATAGTGGTTTATTATATGCAGTATATTGACCATTGCTCTCCTTGGATTGCACGGCTGTCTACATGGAGGTCTGTCAGTTGCTTTAGCTTTTAGAATAGCTAACTGGACCCAGTAAACTTTGTAGAAGCATATAAAGTAGAGTTGGCTGATTGGTATTAAATAAACTGTATATATTGGTTTGAGTGGCATTATTGTTATATTTATTTGGCTGGGCTGAGGCTTGCTCAGCTACACATAGTTTGGGCTCCACACAGGGCCTGACCTATTAGATCATAGAAAGGTTTAGTAGGCTTTGTAAGTGCTATATCCTTTCTGGTGTTTTTGCTAATTTTTTTTTTCTGTATGGGAACGAAGGCATGATGTGGGCCTTCTTTTGTTCTGTGTTTTTAACTTGTCCCTTGCTTACCCACAGGTCTCAGCAAGGCTAAAACAAAGCACAGGATTTTAAGGGCGAGACTCGTAGAAGAGAACTATTTTGTTCCTGTATCAGCCAGGTCCTGCAAGCTACAGTTTGCCCAAATTAATTAATTGTAAACATATATGGATCAGGGCCATCTTTAATACGAGGGGGGGAAAGGGGCAGCTGTCCTCTTGTACTACACCCTACAGTCTATGAACCTCTTCTGTAGTACGCCTGCAGTCTCTGTACTATGTCTGCAGTTTCTCACCATCTCTTGTACTATCTGCAGTAATCTCTAGCAACCAATCAGTGAGTGGTAATGATGTGCAGTAACCTCTAGCAACCAATCAGTGAGTGGTAATGATGTGCTGTAACCTCTAGCAACTGATCAGTTAGCAGTAATGATGTGCAGTAACCTCTAGCAACCGATTAGTGAGTGGTAATGGTGTGCTGTAACCTCTAGCAATCAGTGAGTGTGGGCCAGTTCATTATGTTTACATTATTAACATTTTTTGTGTGTGTTTGTTTTTTGGGATATTGGGGTGGAGAGCAAAATTGCATTGGGGCGGGGGCCCATGAAAATCTGAGACTCTATTTAACCACACCCCCTTTAAGCCTCGCCTAATATTTAGCGTAATTTAAACCATGCTCATTTTTCACAGTGGTGCACTGCAATATTTGTGGACAACCACACCCACAAAATGAATGTCCCACTCCTAATTAACATACTACTTCGCCTACAATGGCTTTCTGGAAAAAGGTTACCCTAAAAAAATGTTTGAAATGTTGCCAACTATGAGTGCCTCTGCTTCACTTATCAACCCTGCTTCCTACCTCTGTGAATTACAGAACACTTTCCCTTATGATATGAAGGTGAGGAAAGAGGGAAGTATTCTGTAGTCCTAACAGATTTCCTGTCCTATGGTGACATTGGTCCTCCTCCATAGATACAGTATGGTGAGTAAGCCTTGTCACCCTAGGACAGGAAGTGTGTTACTGCCAGGATCACCAGGTGAAAATAAAAGGAAAAAAGCCTGAAGGAAGAAAACAAATGCAGCCATCACATCTATGAATCTGTAGTGTTTTAGAGGTTTTTAGGGGATTTAACTGAGGTTATGTATTTATATAAAATCGGTTTATAAATACACATTTAATGCGTGGTGCACCTATGACAAAGGATTCACAAAGCAACCAGCATTTTCTTTTAAAATCTTTTTATTAATTTTCCTTTAAAAAGAAAAACATTACAAGACATAACATTCAAAATCACATAACTGTAACACTCCTAGAGTATGGCCACAACAGAACATTTGGAATACTCCTTAAAATACATTAAAAAAAAGGGGAGGAGTGAAAATAATATTTGGTGTAGGAATAAAAAATATCTAGTGTAAGAAGGGAGAGCCAAAGGCCCTCCTACTAAAAAAAATCTCCCCAGTTCCAACTATCAAAGATACCCATCCCTCAGACTCCAACTGAAAAACTCACTACAAACAAAAACACATCCTCTTTATTTTCCATTAAAAAAAACCATAAATACCTAGAAAGTGTGAATTATTTATTAATTAATCATTGATTAAAGGATGAATCCCAAGATAACTGCATATACTGTAGCTTTCACTCCATTTCTACCCTATTTACTGTGTTCCTTTACTAAATATTTGCCACAATTGCACTACTCTATCCTAGTTAAAAAATAAAAATAAAAAGGAAGCGGTTGTGCAGGGGAGGAATAAAAAAGAAGTGGGGGGGCAGGGCTGAGCAGGGGATGGAGACATAGTCGGGCAAAAACTGAGCTCCACAATTCTCAGTCAACTTATTACTCCACTCAAAAAATTCCCCCTTTACCACCCCCCCCCCCCCCCTCACCTCTTGGAAAACATTACCCATATAACTCATATAAGTTGAGGACAGCTTAAACTCTAGCCCATCTCAAGTTCCATAAATTATTGGTCCAGAATCATTTTGCAAATGAATTATTTCTTTCATTAACCTAGTTCTATCCACTTCCCTAAACCAATCCTTCATGGTCGGTATTTTCTTTACATTCCAATATTTCGGGATTAAGGCTTATGCTGCATTTAACAAAAATGGGGTAATAGCTACTCTATATTTTTTCCTTGATTCCCTTGTAGCGTGAAACAGACATTGCCAGGGGTCCTGCCTAACTTCAACATTACTGATCTTCTTAATTAAGCCTAGCACTTCTTCCCAATATGGGTGAATCAGAGGACAACATCACCATATATGAGCCTGTGTTCCCTCCAACACAAAGGTGATACATCTAATTAATCTTATGTATTTTGATGGAACATAGTACCACTTTGTCAACAATTTATAATTCATTACTTTTATCCTCGTATCCAATGAAGTGACATGTGCATAATCTATAACTTTACGTTTTAATATGTCTGGTAAAAATTGATTTAGTTCATGTTCCCAGCTCTCCAAAAGACCTGATGACCCGGAATCAGGTGGCGAAATCAACATCCTGTATATATACTAGATATCTCATGTCTGTTTATTTACCCCTGATCCACAAATCTTTCCCATGGGCTGAGCTTACAAACAGAATGGAGGGGTTTTAGTAGGGCCTCCACGAAATGTTGGAGTTGTCTATATCTCCAAACATCCCATGGCGAAGAGCCATACCTGTTTCGTAATTCTGATAATGAGAAAAAGGTGCTCTCACTCAGGCAATCTGAGAAGGTCCATTTTAGGAACAACTCATTCTCCTTACCTGGCGGGAAGTAAATTGTATCTGAGAGAGGCATTAAAGGACTTTTATGTTGCCACGATGTACTTTTAAGTAAATTATCCCAGGATCTTAAAGTCTCTGTTGTAATTGAGGCCAAATCCGTAGCGAGACCTCTATATTGCCTCGGTAGCCAAATTGTTTGACCCAGGGTTGAATCGCTTATATTTTCCTCTAATTGCACTCATTTTTTTCTCGGAGGTACCATGAACCCAATCTATTATTTTTCGCAACACTGCAGCTTCATGATACTTCCCAAAAAGCTTTTATCGGTGAGATTGACACCTTGCGAGCCCCGTCACGGAGCATACCAGGCCCTTAGGTCTGGTATGGATTTTAAGGGTAACCCACTACGCTGAATAAAACAGCGTAGGGGTCCTCCCAAAATCCATACCAGACCCTTATCCGAGCAGCCTGATACGGTTCAGGAGGTGGGGCGCTCGCTCGTCCCCACCCCCTATCCTGACCGGCCAGGCTGCGTGCTCAGATAAGGGTCTGGTATGGATTTTGGGGGGACCCCTACGCCATTTTTTGGGTGTAGGGGGTTCCCCTTAAAATCCATGCCAGACGACATTGTCGCCTCTTTCTTGCGCTCGCTGCATTAGGAAAATGTGTTTATACCCTGTCGCCGAGAACCAGTGTGATAGGATCGTGCTGGAAACATTCTCACGGGCAGGTGCTGTAGCTGCCCTTGCATTGTATTTGGTCCGTCGGACTAGCATACAGACGAACGGGCTTCCCAATAGGAACTGGGTCCTGCGGAGTTCCAGTGGAAAGATTTGAAGCATGTTTCAAATCTAAAGTCTGGCGGATTTTCGACCGAAAAGGTCCATCGGAAGTCCGAAGAAGCCCACACACAGTCGGATTGTCCGCCGGATTCGCTCCGTCGGACCAGTCTGGTGGAAAAGTCCGCTTGTGTGTACGCCGTATTATAAGCAATGTGGGGGCCTCTATGTTTCCATATAAATTTCTTGATTGATAAACAAAGGGTCTTAAAGTAGGCCAACGGGATATTTATCGGGAGGGTTTGAAAAATATATAAAGCTTTCGGGGGGGGGGGGTCACCATTTTAAAGTGGAAGTAAACCCATCCACAAAACAGTTTAATTTGTTTAATTTCCGGCACATGCCGGAAATGTAACACTCCCATTGGTTGTGCTCTCAACCAAACTGTCAAACCATCCAATAGCTGGTGTCATAACTAATTACATGCGCAGCATCATGGCAGTTGTAGATTAAACAGAGGCAAAGATGGCAGCTTCCTTGGCTGGAAAACGATAGGAGGGTTTACTTACACTTTAATTACATTTATCCTACCAAACCAGGAAAACATGTCGGCAGGGTATCCCTTCAGATCTTGTTTAATTTTATTGAGTAAAGGCAGATCGCTATCTTGATATAAATCTATTGCTGATGCAGATAAAACTATACCCAAATATTTTAGACCTTTCTGCTTCCAAACAAAAGGATATGGAGGTCTAAGGTCCCTACACTCCACTAGGGGAAGAGAAATATTTAATATTTCAGTTTTCTCTACATTTACCTTTAAATTTGAAATTTCCTCATACCTTTTCAATTCTGCAAGAATATTTGGTAGAGTCTGTGATGGATTGGATACATATAACATAATGTCATCCGCAAATGCAGACACCTTATGTTCTTGTCCGGCTATCTCTAAACCCTCAATTTCTTGGTTTGCCCATATGGTTGCTAGCAAGGGTTCTAAAGATAGTACATAAAGTAAGGGGGAAAGTGGGCATCCCTGAAGTGTACCATTATAAAGCGTATAGGGCTCTGAAAAGGTACCGTTTATCCAAACTTGAGCCATTGGATTGGAGTATAATGCCTCTATCCAATTATATATACGCGGGCCTAAGCCAACATAACATAGTGTTGAAAGCATATACTTCCAATCCAATATATCAAAGGCCTTTTGAGCATCAACTGATAGAAAAAGTACTGGTTTCTTCCCTTTTTTGGCTCCATGCATTAAAAGTATAGTTCTTATTACATTGTTCCTTGCTTCCCTCCCAGGGAAAAAGCCCACTTGATCTTTTTCTATCCAATTAGGCATGAAGGGCTTCAGCCTCTCAGCCAAAATCCTTGCATAAATGGTTATTTCTTCATTGATTAGAGATATTGACCTAAAGCTGGAGCACAACGTTGGATCTTCCAATTCTTTTGCCAGAAGTGATATATAGGCCCCCTAGTGCTTCCTTGCATATCTCCAGACCACCCCCAATAGAGTTCGTGTATGTCTGGAAGTAAGGGATTACAATTCCCATAAACCTTTTAAAATATAAAGACGTGTATCCTTCCGGGCCTGGGCTTTTACCTATGCCAATACTCTTAATTGACTGTTGTATTTCCTCTATAGAGACATCACTATCCAACTTAGTAACACCCTTCTCTGATATAACTGGAAGTTTTGCTTTCTGGAAAAACTGTTGTATTTTATTTCATCTAAGTTGGGTGTCATCAAGATTCTGGGCGTCATTCACTCTAAAAGTTGTTAATATTCCTGAAAGAATTTATTAACATCACTAGTACAATATTTCAGCTCCCCTTTCTTATATTTCATTTTCGCTATATAATTCACATTCCAATCACGGCTGATCACGATGTAAACAGGAAGAGCCGTTGATCAGCTTTTCCTCACTCGCATCTGACAGACGCGAGTAGAGGAGAGCCGATCGGCGGCTCTCCTGACAGGGGGGTCTGCACTGATTGTTTATCAGTGCAGCCCCGCCTCGGATGGCCACACTGGACCACCAGGGAAGCCACCTGGACCACCAGGGAAGTCCCCAACATGTGGATGGCCAGGTACGTACCCCATGGCCATCCACATATACAAAAATATGCCATATATATGCCAATCAGTGCCCACAAATGGGCACTGACTGGCAACATTATGCAGTAGATCAGACAAGTGATGCCCAGCAATGCAACCCATCAGTGTCATCAGTGCCACCCATCAGTGCCACCTCTCAGTGCCCATTCATGCCCAGTGCCCACTTATCAGAGACCATCAGTGCCAATCCGTGCCACCCATCAGTGCCACCCATAAGTACCCAGCAGTGCCACCCATAAGTACCCATCAGTGCCGCCTATGAGTGCCCATCAGTGCCGCCTATGAGTGCCCATAAGTGCGCCTATGAGTGCCCATCAGTGCCGCATACCAGTGCCCATCAGTGCCGCCTATCAGTGCCCATCAGTGCCTCCTATCAGTGCCTATCATCAGTGCCCATCAGTGCCACCTCATCGGTGCCCATCAGTGCTGCCTTATCAGTGCCCATCAGTGCAGCCATATCAGTGCCCATCATTAAAGGAGAAAACTTACTTATTTACAATTTTTTTTTACAGAAGCAAAGAAAAACGTTATTTTTTTCAAAGTTTTTTGTCTTTTTTCATTTGTTGCGCAAAAAATTAAAATCGCAGAGGTGATCAAATACCACCAAAAGAAAGCTCTATTTGTGGGAACAAAATGATAAAAAATTTGTCTGGGTACAGTGTAGCATGACCGCGCAATGGTCATTCAAATTTCAACAGCGCTGAAAGCTGAAAATTGGCTTGGGCAGGAAGGTGTATAAGTACCTGGTATTGAAGTGGTTAAATGCCCATTTGGTATCTTGCTCCATCAAGTCCTTTAATGCCACCCATTTTTCTGTTTATTTAACCATTACTAGTTTTACATCTGAGCCTTTATGCAACTGTTCCAGATCCTGAATTTTTATGTAAAAGGGATTGTTTCCGAGCCAGCCAAATTTTCTTCCCCTTAGCCCCCCCCCCCCCCCCCCCCCCCGCTATTAACCTTCCTCTCATAAATACTTTATGGGTTTCCCAGAAGACAGTCAGGGAAATGGGTTCTATATTATTTTCTTAAATCTAATCTATCTATAAATTCAAGTCCCTCACCAAGTCCCCAATTTGTCTAATCTCCAGGGCCTCTGCCTGGCCGGTATGTGCTTTTAAATCCAGGACAACCACAACAGGAACATGGTCTGAGAGAGTTATCAATTTTATTTCTACCTTTAACAATCCTTCTAAAAGCTGGTGATCAAGTAAAACATAATCAATTCTTGAATATGAGGAATGTACTAGAGAGTAATAAGTGAAATCTTTACCCCTGGGGTGTAAACTTCTCCGTGCCTCTACTAGCTGTTGTTAGTGCAACTTCTGTTTAATTGTCCTAAGATGTCTACCCTCCAACCTTAAGGAAGAAGGTTGAGTATCTAAGGCTGAGTCAAAAACAAAGTTGAAATCTACTGCTATTATTAATTTCCCTTCTTTAAAGCCTTCCAATTTATTTTTAACCCTCTTCAGGAAAAGAGAAGTGTGGGTATTAGGACAGTATATATTGAACAATGTGCAGTCAGTATTAAATAGGAAACCTTTAATAAACAAATATCATCCTTCAGGGTCCGATTAGAATGGTTTCAATATAAATGGTGTGTTCCTATCGAACCCTATTGCTATTCCCTTAGATCTCTTATTGGGGAAATAACCGTGAAACCATATTGGAAATTTTTTTGACCCTAAGCTGATTTTTGACGACCATTTTAATGAGTTTCTTGTAGAAACACTATGTTGGCAGAAAATCTTTTCAATTCCCGGGAGATCTGATGTTTCTTGCTAGGGCTATTTAAACCTCTGACATTAAAAGTAATTATTTTCAAAGAAGCCATATTTCAAAGGAAATAATATGCACAATAAAATAGTGGTAGACTTCTATCCAAACTCTAGGTGTACACCATTCTACTAACATACAACAAAACCACACAAAAGACATATAACCCCTAGACAACATACACCTCCAAATTGCCATCCTTCCCCTTTCCCTCCCAAAAATACATTGAAAATCATTGTTGTGTCCAGCCCAGCTGCCGCCTAAATAGACACACAACTGAGCAGGGCAACCCTTGGGGGCTTTTGTATGTCCACACGGACCACCGGTCCTCATCCCCAAAAGAAAATTGAGGATGGTTCCGGAAGGTTAAGCGGGCATAGCCACTCCACAATGTTCTCCCCAAGCAATTCCTTTTCTGGCCTCCTCTCCTTCCATCCAATCAAACCAAAACCCTTCTACAACCTTATTTCCTGCTTTAATCAAGTTCTTATCTCAAAACACTATACTTTATTCCATGATTTGTCTTTTAACTTCCCCCAGTCTGGGGGCTCTTTTCCCAGTTCTCCAGGTTGACACCTTGCTGGCCAAGTTTACTATAAAATGCCTTTAAATCTTCTGGGAATCACAGGGTTACGGAGGTACTCTGATTTTTAGCAGTTAAGCATTCTGGGAAATACCACCTGTAAGTAATGTCCTTTGCTTGTAACTGATTTGTTAAGGGTTTCAATGCCCTTCTACAGGCTAAAGTCTCAGGTGATAAATTTGTAAAGATAAGTAGCTTAGTTCCATTGAAATCAATGAATGCAAATTTTCTCATGCCCTGTGATACCTGTTCTTTTACTTCATAATGATGAAATCTTGCTATTACATACCTAGAGGCGTCCGTTTCTAGAGATTTATTTAATCTTTGTATTCTATGAACTCTTTCAAAATGGATCAGGGATGTTAATTCTCTTTTCAAAATTTTATTGAACATTTCTCGTACTACAGTCTCTAGATCAATATCTTTGACGGTCTCAGGGAGACCTCGAATCCTTAAATTGTTTTGT
Source organism: Lithobates septentrionalis (assembly GCA_037952835.1). NCBI lineage: Eukaryota > Metazoa > Chordata > Amphibia > Anura > Ranidae > Lithobates > Lithobates septentrionalis. The sequence continues at coordinate 43,723 of JBBDGP010000653.1, read as the reverse complement.
CTGCTTCGATTTTCTTGGTCTTCGAGCCTATATCAAATATTTCTTATTTCTAACCATTCCAACTCAGCCCTTTCTCACAGTTCCATAATGTCCCTTTTATGCTCATCTAGATGTTCTTCAGTTCCCTCTACCCGTTGCAGAACATTGTTTATGTCCATTCTTGTTGCGTTCATTTCTCCTTTACTCATACATTTTAAATGAACATGGGTGAAAGAAATATCGTCAGCATCAGGGGCAGCAGGGAACAGATTCCATACAAACTTAGGATATGCAGAGACAGTTGTGCAACTATACAGATTAAAGTCAAATATCATGCTGTCTGCAATCTTTTTTAGCTTATCGGTTTTTATTTCAACTTATCAGTTTTTATTTTAACTTATCAGTTTCTCTTCAGCCAGTCCTAAAAGATTACAGCTGAGAAAGACTCACACGAAGGGAAGCAAAGAGCAAAGAATCTTTAGATACTTAGCTGTACTTAAATAAACATATGTGTGTTGCCACAATGGATGCACAGTAAAATATACCTATAGTTTAGCCTATGTGGTGCGCAGTATACAAAACTGGAAATGGCAAAAAAAAGACGGTTCCAAATACCTCAAAAGCAGGAGGCAACTTGTGGTCTATGGCTCCAACCGAGCCCACGGTCCCCCTTTGCGGCTCCAGCTGTCCCTGCCGGCTTACACTATTCAGTCCCTTCTATTCAGTCCCTTCGGACATCTTTGGGAATCTCCGGGTATCTTCGCCCCTGCCGGCACAGCTGTTTTCCCTAATCAGAACATTCGAGTATCTTTGGAGGCCCACAACGAGGCTCACGGCAAGTGCGGCTGTCACTTCATGACCCCGATCCTCAAGCTCCTCCGAATAGCTCCAACTCGTCCAGACCGCTCTAGCTGCTCCTCTCCGATCCACTTGTTCTGGCCTTGGCAATCCCAGAGGCCTGCAGATCTTTTGGCATCTTTCCGCTCCAGGGACGTGCAGTCAGGGGAGGCAGGTGTGGCAGAGCCTCACCTGCCATGGGCATAAAAAAAAATGATCGAGCTTCGAAGGTCATAGCTTGGCGACCTAGGTTTTACAGAGACCCTAAACTAAGGGGCAACTCTGGTGTATTGGGGGGTTCTGCGTTCCCATTTACATCAGGGTTTCCACTTACATTAGGGTCTGCAGCATTGCTCTTTACATCAGAGTCCACAGAGTTCCCCCTCACACTGTAAGGGGGTATCCTGCAGACTCTGATATAAAGGGGAATGCCGGGAACACTGATGTGGGGGGACTCGTGACTAGAGACCACCTTCCCCAGAGTGAATACACTAAGGTAAGGGGGGGTTACTGATATAAGGAGGGGTATCTTTATATTAGTGCTCCCTTACAATATTGTATTCACCCCACCCCTTACATTAGTGCCCCTCCTTAGACTGGCCTGGTGGCGCTGTCACTGACCTCCTCTCAGGTGCACCATGCAGGGCTCAGTCAGAGATTAGAGGCTGCAGACATAATACAGGAGGTGGTTAGAGGCTGCAGACATGATACAGAAGGTGGTTAGAAGCTGTGGACATGATACAGTCTCTAACCACAACCTATGGTTCCAGAGATACTGGGGTCCTTGCGCAGCCTGTCAGAAGCTACATACAGAGCGGCAATTTTAAATACAAGCTGGCACACACTGTTTGCAGTAGACTGAGAGGATGAGCTCACAGTGCCTCTCCTCACTTCTTATCAGAGGCACTGAGCTCAATGGACAGCTTGAAGTCTTGGACCAATGGTAAAGTACGATTGGCCCAAGCTGTCCAATAAAAATGCTACAGTGGAGGCACGCCTCTCACTGCAGTGTCATAGAAGGGGGAATGTGTCTAAAAGACAAATGTTCCCTTGCAGCCCAGCCCTCTTAACTACAAGTTAAAAACATGGGTTTATTGGTATAAGATTTACCCACAATCCCATGTTTTTCTCACACAGTTAAGAGGGAGAATGAGAATCTGCTGCTGTTGAAAAGGTACTGTTTTAATCAAGCTAAATCATATATTATTATGCTATATGTTATAACATAATAATTTATTATTTATCTATTTACTGTGAAATTACTGGTTGGAAGTTATAACTTCAAACTTCAGTAATTTGTCCGTTAAGCCACCTACTTGAGTACAGTTTTTGAAAATATAGTAAATTACCTTACAAAACAATATATAATAATTATTTATATAACACTGACTTATGGTAATTAACCTCTTGCTACCCAGGCCAAGTCTGACACTTCTCTCCTACATGTAAAAATCCTCTTTTTTTGCTAGAAAATTACTCAGAATCCCCAAGCATTATATATATATATATATATATATATATATATATATATATATATATATATATAAATAAAAATATTTTTATAAATATATAAAATATCATTATATATATATATCAGACATCCTAAAGAATAAATTGGTGGTCGTTGCAACTTTTTATGTCACAGGGTATCACGGTATTTGTGCAGCAATTTTTCAAACACATTTTTTTTGGAAAGAAACTGTTTCATGAATAATAAAAAAAAACAGTAAAGTTAGCCCAATTTTTTTGTATAATGTGAAAGATGATGTTACTCCAAGTAAATAGATACCTAACATGTCATGCTTTAAAATTGCGCACACTTGTGGAATGGTGTCAAACTTCAGTACTTAAAAATCTCCATTGGCAATGCTAAGTGGCGACCATAAGTGCTAGAATTATTGCTCTTGCTCTAATGGTATGTAACCTGTGTGTATCTGGCTCTGATACTAGACAGTGCCTCACCAGCCACTGACCTCACCACACGTCCCTGGCAGGTACAGTATTTGCAGCTGCTGACTTTTTGGGAGGGTGACTGGAGCTCCTCTTTAACCACTTCACCTCTGGAAGGATTTACCCAATTCCTAACCAGCCCATTTTTTGTGATACGGCACTGAGTGGCGTGGTCATGCGACGCTGTACCCAAATAAATTTGATGTCCTTTTTTCCCCACAAATAGAGCTTTCTTTTGGTGCCATTTGATCACCGCTGTGGTTTTTATTTTTTGTGCTATAAACAAAAAAAGACCAACATTTTGAAAAAAAAACAACTATATTTTTTCTTTCTGCTATAAAACACATCCAATAAAATCCAACAAATCAAATTTCTTCATCAATTTAGTTCAATATGTATTCTACGTGTTTTTGGTAAAAAAAAATAAATCCTAATGAGCGTATATTGTTTGATAGCATAGCATAGCGCAACACATAACGTTTTGCTTTTGGACCAAAAAGTTCAATTTCGGACTCATCTGACCAGAGCACCTTCTTCCACATGTTTTCTGTGTCCCCCACATGGCTTCTCGTAAACTGCAAACGGGACTTCTTATGGCTTTCTATCAACAATGGCTTTCTTCTTGCCACTCTTCCATAAATGCCAGATTTGTGGAGGGCACAACTAATAGTTGTCCTGTGGAAAGATTCTCCCACCTGAGCTGTGGATCTCTGCAGCTCCTCCAGGGATACCATGGGCTTCTTAGCTGCTTCTCTGATAAATGCTCTCCTTGCCCGGCCTGTCAGTTTAGGTGGACGGCCATGTCTTGGAAGGTTTGCAGTTGTGCCATACTCTTTCCATTTTTGGATGATGGTTTGAACAGTGCTCCGCGAGATGTTCAAAGGTTGGGATAATTTTTTTATAACCTAGCTCTGCTTTAAACTTCTCCACAACTTTATCCCTGACCTGCCCGGTGTGTTCCTTGGCCTTCATGATGCTGTTTGTTCAGTAAGGTTCTCTAACAAACCTCCAAGGGCTTCACAGAACAGCTGTGGTTTTAGTGGGATTAAATTACACACAGGTGGACTCTATTTACTAATTAGGTGACTTCTGAGGGCAATTGGTTCCATTAGATTTTAATTAGGGGTATCAGAGTAAAAGGGGCTGAAAACAAATGCACACCACACTTTTCGCATATTTATTTGTAAAAAAAATTGAAATTATCATTTTCCTTTCACTCAACAAATATGTGCCACTGTGTTGGTCTATCACATAAAATCTCAATAAAATACATTTACATTTTTGGTTGTAACATGACAAAATGTGGAAAATTTCAAGGGGTATGAATACTTTTTCAAGGCACTGTATATACAGGTGTACATAGATACATAACCAAAGATCTAAAAATCTGCACCCGAGGACATGTATTTTGGCACATACTGTATGCATGTTGCTGCATTTCTGTGCATATACATAGATGCAAAAAGTACCCTCTGGGATTGAAAACAATGCAGGAGGATAAAGAGCTAGAATTTTGCGCATTTTAACGCATACAACTCTTTACGCTTTTAAACGCATCCAGAAGCAAGCATTTTGCTCAGCATTTATCCAGGAACTTTTGTGCCAGATAACCTATGCATATACTGTATGATCAGTAAAATTCTTAGAGCCATGTAGCCTAATAGTTAAATAAAGTGAAAATGAGCCCTCCTTTATTGGTCAGTGGAAGGTGATGCTGAATGATTATGTATTACTGTTACATTAGACAATACAGTGTTAATGTGATCGGTCAGAACAGATTCTCTGTATATGCCATTGTTACAGGCTGCCATAATGCAAGCCTCCATCTATCATAATCGTGTCCTGTCTGAGTGTTCATATTTTATCTGCACTACATCACCAGCTTGTATATAATTTCACGGCTCCCTGAGCGAGAATTCTACGCCGGCCTGATGTTTCATTAAATGGAAAGTGAAGTGTCCAATGAGAGGAAAGTGTTTGTATTTCAGTTCACCAAGGATCAACATATATTTTATGTTATACAAATCAATACTCTACCAGTACAATTAAACATGGAGACTGAATGCTATTATAGTGCAATCCTAGTTTATTTATTGCCTAGCATTTCCATATATCCTGCTGAACCTTTTTGGAGGTGTATAGGATATACTGTATATTATCCCATATAAATTCACACTAACAACATATAAAATGATGATCCCTAAGTACTCCCTAGTACCCTATAGATAAAAAGATACTGAATATCATATATACAGGTTCATCTCATATCATCAAAAAGTTCATTTATTTCAGTAATTCAATTCAAAAAGTAAAACTTATATATTTTATATAGATGCGTTACACTCAGAGTGATATATTTCAAGCATTTCTTTCTTTTAATTTTGATGATTATGGCTTACAGCTAGTAAAAACCAAAAATTAGAAAATTAGAAATATTACAAAAGACCAATAAAAGAAAGGATTTTCCTTGTCAAAAGAAGTTTATTGAGTATACAATATTATAAAGATACATAAAGTAAGTTTACAAGGATCTATAAAGTAAGCTCATTGTTTTACAGTAGGGTTTATATAGGTAAATATCATGAAATTTCAAATATTAAACATTGGGTTCACGTAAACTTAAATTAAAGATATATATCATTTCCTAAGTTACTTTTGTAGGTATTTAAATGATTTATACCTACTATACATATTGTTTACAAGTAGAGTGTATATAGGTCAAATAAATTCTGATAATGAGCTTTAATCCTAAGGTGGAGAAAAGGAAAGAGAAAGAAGAAAAAGGGTTGAAAGGCAGAGGTATGGTCCACAAGGTTGTCCCGCTCGTCAATTTATTATTCTTTTTAGTTCTCTTTGAAGCCTTAGAATGGGTGTCTCTGTAAGTCATTTAATCTGTTACCATGGCAACAGGACAGAGTCATTGAAGTTTGACAGGAACTGTTGTTTTATCCAAGGATGCCAAAGTTTTTCAAATTTTGGAATTTGATTTTGATCGATGGCTACCATCTTAGCATGGGACATTGTATTATTCATTCTGTGAATTGTTTCTGCTAGTACCAATGTAGGAGATTTCCATGCCTTGGCCACTGTTTGTTTTGCAGCCGCTATTAGTTGGATCATAAGTTTGAATTGAGAGAGTGTTAACCATTCCGGTTTTAGATTAAGTAAAGTTAAATATGGATCTGGTTGTATTATTTTTTTAAATATTTTAGATGCAATCACGAAGACTTCCTTCCAGAAGGTTTGGATTACTGGGCACGTCCACCATATGTGTAAATGTGTGCCTATTTCTGGGCATCCTCGAAAACAAAGAGCTGAGGTATTAGGTGAATATTTTGCCACTCTAGCGGGTACAAGGTACCAGCGAGTTAGAACTTTATAATTTGTCTCCACTGCTAAGATGTTGGGTGAAGATGACTTAGATGTGAGCCATATGTTAGACCAGTCCGTGTCTTCTAAAGTTCGTCCCAGGTCCTCCTCCCACCTCTGAACGTAAGAGGGTCTATTAAGATTTGCTACTCCATATAATTGATTATAAAGTGATAAAATTGTACCTTTAGCAAATGGATCTTTTGTACAGATTGATTCAAAAATGGATAATTGGGATAATGGTGTATCCCCCTTTAGGAATGGTGTATAGAAATTTTTGATTTGGAGATATCTAAATATCTCAGAGTTTGGTAGATCATATTTTTCTCTAAGCGATGGGAATGAAAGGAATGATTTAGATGCTATGAAGTCATTTAGTGTCTGAATGCCTGATGTTGTCCAAGCTTTAAAAGAATTTGGGTAGATCCATGCCGGATAAAAGGCCGGATTTCTGATAAAAGAAAGGAGAGGATTGTGTGAAGATTGTAACTGATATTTGGTTTTTAGTTTATCCCAGAGAGATAAGAAGTGTTTAGTTATGGGATTATGAATTTTAAAGCGGTCTTTAGGATCAAGCCATAATAAATTTGATATTAATAGAGGGTCATTTTCTGAAGCCTCTATAAATACCCATAATGGGATTTCCTGTTTTGCATGGTATTTGGACAGACTGGCCAAATGTGCTGCTCTGTAGTAGTTAGTAAAATTAGGGTATCCGAGGCCTCCTTTATTTTTGGGAAGATGTAGTGTGTGTATAGGTATACGTGGTTTAGAAGAGCCCCATATAAACGAAGTTGCTCTTTTTTGTACTATTCTCAAAAAATAGGAAGGAATTGGAATAGGGAGGACTCTGAATAGATAAAGCAATTTGGGTAGAACAGTCATTTTGATTGCATTAATCTTCCCTATCCAGGATAAAGGAAGTTGCGACCATTGTTTTATTAGATTTGTGATCTGTCTTAATACAGGAGGATAATTAGTTGAGAATAAGTCAGAATGAGATGCTGTTAAATGAATTCCAAGATATGGGATTGATTTTTCTGCCCATGTGAATGGGAGTGCAGCCCTAGCCGGGATCAATTCCATGTTTGTGAGCGAAATATTAAGCACTAGGCATTTCTTAGGATTAATCATAAGGCCGGATAGGGCTGCAAATCCATCAAGAGCTGGTATTAAGTTAGGACCATAGACCTGTGGTGATGATAGAAAAAGTAATATATCGTCTGCAAATATACATAATTTGTGTGTAATACCTCCTACTTCAATGCCAGTTATAGTTTGGTTTGTTCTGATGTATTGGGCCATGGGTTCGAGTATAGGGGCAAAGAAAGGATTTTCAATACAGAAATGTTGGCTTACTGGAAAGTATGATAAAATATACACTGAAGCGGCCAGGGCAGCAAAGTGTAGCAAAAGAGGTGGGACTTTAATTCGCATATCTGCTCCTGAAGAGCGGCTTTAAGCCGCGAAACGCGTCGAGCTAATTGATGTTGTGAACCATATATACACCCATTATGTTATGCAAGTTTTTACAATTCTACCAATGAAGGATCTAAGAACTTTTGACTGTGCAGTTGCTACTTTTTGAAATGTTTTTACATTCTATGAACACTGGTGGACTCATGATTGTACAAGATTGTAAACATGTTGTTACCAGTCGTTGCTACTATAGAGTCTGGCGCCTAGTTATGGGTGCAGCCTCATGTATGTGCAATTTTATGTTGGCTAAATATGTCATATGCAATATTAAACAATTTTTTATCGTCCATCACTTAGCTCATTTTGTCACCACGAGCTTCAATTAAAGTCCCACCTCTTTTGCTACACTTTGCTGCCCTGGCCGCTTCAGTGTATATTTTATCCTAATTGACAGGGATGGAGGCGCATGGTCCTACCCAGCCATACTAGCCTCATTTAAAGTCCCAATTTCCCAATTTCCCCCCTTTTTCCAATTACTGGAAAGTATGTCCATGTACAGTATAGTTTGCACTCAATACTTGATCGGGGCTCCTTTTGCATGAATTACTGCATCAACGCGGCGTGGCATGGAGGTGATCAGCCTGTGGCACTGCTGAGGTGTTATGGAAGCCCAGGTTTCTTTGATAGTGGCTTTTAGCTCATGTGCATTGTTGGCTCTGGTGTCTCTCATCTTCCTCTTGACAATAACCCACAGATTCTCTATGGGGTTTATGTCAGGCAATCAAGCAGAGTGATACCATGATCATTAAACAAGGTATTGGTACCATCACTGACTGTGGAAACTTCACACTGGACCTCATGCAACTTGGATTCTGTGCCTCTTAACTCTTCCTGCAGACTCTGGGACTTTGATATCCAAATGAAATGCAACGTTTTTCACAGTCAGTGATGATTTGGGGAGCCATGTCATCTGCTGGTGTTGGTCCACTGTGTTTTATCAAGTCCGAAGTCAGCGCAGCCCTCTACCAGGGAATTCTAGAGCACTTCATGCTTCCCTCTGCTGACCAGCTTTATGGAGATGCTGATTTCATTTTTCGGCAGGACTTGGCACCTGCCCACACTGCCAAAAGTACACTTTGTGCACTGGTCCAAATCATTTGGTGGAGGGGAGATTTTGATGTGAGGTTGTTTTTTTAGGTGTTAGGCTTGGCCCCTTAGTTCCAGTGAAGGGAACCCTTTATGCCCTGTACACACGATAGGATTTTCCCACAACAAAAACCGTGGAATTTTTTCCGAAGGATGTTGGCTCAAACTTGTCTTGCATACACACGGCCACACAAATGTTGTCAAAAGTTCAGAACGTCAAGAACGCGATGACGTACAACACGTACGACGAACCGAGAAAAATGAAGTTCAATAGCCAGTGCTGCTCTTCTGCTTGATTCCGAGCATGCGTGGACTTTTGTGCGTCGGAATTGTGTACACACGCTCGGAATTTCCGACACAAGTTTTGTTGTCGGAAAATTTGAGAACCTGCTCTCAAACATTTGTTGGTGGAAATTCCGACAACAAATGTTCTATGGAGTATACACACGGTCGGACTTTCCGACAACAAGCTCACATGCAACATTTGTTGTCGGAAAATCCTATTGTGTGTACAGGGCATTAAGGTGTCAGCATACCAAGACATTTTGAACAATTTCATGCTCCCAACTTTGTGAGAACAGTTTGGGGATGGCCCCTTCCTGTTCCAACATGACTGCACACCAGTACAGCAAGGTCCATAAAGACATGGATGAGCGAGTTTTTGGGGTGGAGAAACTTGACTTGCCTGCACAGAGTCCTGACCTCAACCTGATAGAACACCTTTGGGATGAATTAGAGCACAGACTGCGAGCCAGGCCTTCTCATCCAACATCAGTGCCTGACTTCACAAATGTGCTTCTGGAAGTATGGTCAAACATTCCCATAGACACACTTCTAAACCATTCCTAAACCTGAGTGGCTGCCATGATAGGGTACTGTTATAGCTGCAAAGGGTGGGTCAACTCAATATTGAACCCTATAGGCTAAGCCTGGGATGCCATTAAAGTTCATGTGCATGTACAGTGGGGACGGAAAGTATTCAGACCCCCTTAAATTTTTCACTCTTTGTTATATTGCTGCCATTTGCTAAAATCATTTAAGTTCATTTTTTTCCTCATTAATGTACACACAGCACCCCATATTGACAGAAAAACACAGAATTGTTGACATTTTTGCAGATTTATTAAAAAAGAAAAACTGAAATATCACATGGCCCTAAGTATTCAGACCCTTTGCTCAGTATTTAATAGAAGCACCCTTTTGATCTAATACAGCCATGAGTCTTTTTGGGAAAGATGCAACAAGTTTTTCACACCTGGATTTGGGGATCCTCTGCCATTCCTCCTTGCAGATCCTCTCCAGTTCTGTCAGGTTGGATGGTAAACGTTGGTGGACAGCCATTTTTAGGTCTCTCCAGAGATGCTCAATTGGGTTTAAGTCAGGGTTCTGGCTGGGCCATTCAAGAACAGTCATGGAGTTGTTGTGAAGCCACTCCTTTATTATTTTAGATGTGTGCTTAGGGTCATTGTCTTGTTGGAAGGTAAACCTTCGGCCCAGTCTGAGGTCCTGAGCACTCTGGAAAAGGTTTTCGTCCAGGATATCCCTGTACTCGGCCGCATTCATCTTTCCCTCGATAGCAACCAGTCGTTCTGTCCCTGCAGCTGAAAAACACCCCCACAGCATGATGCTGCCACCACCATGCTTCACTGTTGGGACTGTATTGGACAGGTAATGAGCAGTGCCTGGTTTTCTCCACACAAGCAGTTTAGAATTAAGGTCAACAAGTTCTATCTTGGTCTCATCAGATCAGAGAATCTTATTTCTCATCATCTTGGAGTCCTTCAGGTGTTTTTTAGCAAACTCCATGCGGGCTTTCATGTGTCTTGCACTGAGGAGAGGCTTCCGTCAGGCCACTCTGCCATAAAGCCCCGACTGGTGGAAGGCTGTTGTGATGGTTGACTTTCTACAACTTTCTCCCATCTCCCGACTGCATCTCTGGAGCTCAGCCACAGTGATCTTTGGGTTCTTCTTTTCCCCTCTCACCAAGGCTCTTCTCCCCCGATAGCTCAGTTTGGCCAGACGGCCAGCTCTAGGAAGGGTTCTGGTCGTCCCAAATGTCTTCCATTTAAGGATTATGGAGGCCACTGTGCTCTTAGGAACCTTAAGTGCAGCAGAAATGTTTTTGTAACCTTGGCCCGATCTGTGCCCTGACACAATTCTGTCTCTGAGCTCTTCAGGCAGTTCCTTTGACCTCATGATTCTCATTTGATCTGACATGCACTGTGAGCTGTAAGGTCTTATATAGACAGGTGTGTGGCTTTCCTAATCAAGTCCAATCAGTATAATCAAACACAGCTGGACTCAAATGAAGGTGTAGAACCATCTCAAGGATGATCAGAAGAAATGGACAGCACCTGAGTTAAATATATGAGTGTCACAGCAAAGGGTCTGAATACTTAGGACCATGTGATATTTCAGTTTTTCTTTTTTTAATAAATCTGCAAAAATGTCAACAATTCTGTGTTTTTCTGTCAATATGGGGTGCTGTGTGTACATTAATGAGGAAAAAAAATGAACTTAAATGATTTTAGAAAATGGCTGCAATATAACAAAGAGTAAAAAATGTAAGGGCGTCTGAATACTTTCCATCCCCACTGTAAAGGCAGGTGTCCCAATACTTTTGACAATATAGTGTATATCATATAAATCCCAGAAAATACATCAAATATATATGCTGTGCAAACCACTCCTCAAAAAAAAAACAATAGCACTGAACAACGTAACACCTCTGATATGTAGTTATCAGATCTGTACGTTGTATTGGATATGGTTATAAACACCATAGCAATGTGTGCATGACCGCCATTGTGTAATAATGCGCTTGCATGTAAATTTTCATGTCCGGTGTTATTGCATTTTTGAGAAGTGGTTTGCACAGTATACAGTATATATATATATATATATATATATATATATATATATATATATATATATATAGTCAAAGCCCTTCAACCGAGATGGATATGAACCACATAAACACGCCACAACACTTACAACATAACATAGACCTGAAGTGTGCCCTGGTCTGCTGGCTGGTATACCAAAAAAGGGGGCATACCCAAAATAAGTAATAGATGCTTGTGGAAAGAAATGTGCTGAGAAGTGCCCTGAAAAGGGGAATGGGAGGGAGGGAATCACGTACAGAAACCGACAAAGACCACAGATGAGTGCGCTGCTTAAATACCCCCCCCCGACTCCTCCCATAAACTTAGGCCACCATACTGGCCTTCTTATTTATGGTCAAAGCCCTTAAACCAAGAAGGATATGAACCACATAAACACGCCACAAGACTCACAACATAACATAGACCTGAGGTGTGCCCTGGTCTGCTGGCCGGTATACCCCAAAAAAAATGGGCAAAAACATTCAGGTAGGGGTGAAAGCTGTTTATTGGTCTAGTGTTATTTACTGAGCAAGTTTTGTAAATGCTTGCGATATTTCTACCTGAGGGTTTGGAATTTCCTGGGCAAAGCAGGCGGACTTCCACCTGCCTAACTTTTTAATGACATGATCTGAAACCCCTGCTGAGATGTGGCCTAGGCTGCTCCGATTCGGAAGGAGTGTCCAGAGTACCGGCTGGGGTCAAGGCCTAGGTTACGCAGGAGGATCCTGATGTGCTTGATGAACTGGTTGCCACTCAAGGGGTTGGTCAGAAAAGATAGCAGGGAACTAGAGCTCCACTAGCAGTGGTGGCCCGTCCATAGGGGGCGCCCGGGCGCCGCCCCCCCTTCTGTGTAGTCACAAAAAAAAAAAAAAAAGTCCTTTAACATAGTGCACTGTGTTCGAGCGCCGGACACAGTGCACTATGGCAAGCGCCACGTCAATGCAATCACGAGATTGCAGACGCGGCGCTTCATTTGCGGCCGTTTATCCCGCCTTGGGGCGCTTTCTGAAGCGCTGAGTAGCTTCCGCTATTACTATGGCCGGGCGGTTTGATTGACATCTGAGGTTTGATGTCACTTCCTGTTGTCTCTGTCCTGGGCGCAATGGGAAAGAGATAACAGGAAGTATGAAGAGCGGATCTCTCCATTGCTTCTGGAGGAGAGGACGAGGAGAGGAGAGGACAGGATAAGGAGGAGAGGAGAGGAGAGGACAGGACAAGAAGGAGAGGAGAGGAGAGGACGAGGAGAGGAGAGGACGAGGAGAGGACAACACAGTCAGCATGGTAAGTGCCGCTGCTGTGTTGGGGGGGATCTGTATTAACATTTTTTAAACCTGCTGGAGGTTTTGTGGTGTTCTTGCTGTGAGATGTATTTTGGCATGGGGTTTTCTCTGAGAGCTTTGAGCCAGCCCCTGCCTGTGTTACAAAAGGTCTGGAGCAAACATAGAGAACTCTTCTGGTCTGATCTGCACACTGGCTCTCCCTCCCGCACTAACTTTGGGATAACAAGATAACAGAAGAGCCGTGTCAGTGAGTACACTTGCTATCACACTGATCCAGCCTATCCCTGACAAAACACTAGCCCTGCAGCCGCAAAACAGATGCCTCTGATCCTTCCCACGCGCTCCCCCCTCCTCTCCCTGTGCTTGATAATGAAGTCCCCTCCAGCCAGCTACTATCTCCGATGTTAACCACTGCACAGTGCCTCTCTGATCCTCCCCCATGCTCTCCCCCTCCTCTACTTAGGCTTGATAACAGAGGTCACTGCAATGGCTCCTTTTCAGCCTCACAGACTGCACACCTCCGTCCCTGCTTTCTCTGCATGCCTGGTTGCTGTGAATCTCCCTGAAATCCCTCAAACACCACAGTAGAAGAGAGGGCACATTTAGGGTCGGTTCACATTGCTGCGATGTCAGACATCACATGTGATTCGCACCGCACTGCTGTGCAAATCTCATGTGATGTCTGTGTGATGCAAATTCAGCCATACAGATAGTATGGCTGAAATCGCATTCGGACCAAACTCACACAGGACCCATTTTTTGATCCGCACCAGAATCGGATCACATAGGTGTTCACACCCATGTGATCCGATTCCTGTCCAAATTCACAGTTCGCACTGCGATATGCAAACTTTACTGGAGGTGTCATTAACATTGTATTGACACCCCCAGCAGTTCGCAAAGGGCAGTGTAAACTGCCTGCGAGTTGTATGCGATGCAGGAACCCGTACTGGATTTGCAGGGTTCCCGCATCGCTGCAGTGTGAACGGAGCCTAAGAGTACCCGTCTTGCTCAGCAGTAGCCTGGCCTGTGATCACCAATTCTGGCCCTGCTACCCGCACTACCTGCGATTTCTGCGGGGAAGCAAGCAGCAAGTACTTCTGGCTCCCTTGCCAGCCTGGCCAACCACAACTCACAAATGGCTGTCAGTAAAACACTTTGGGGGAAAAAAAAGTCTGTTATTCTGAACTGTGCATGCGCAGTCTGAAGTCAGCCATTTAGAGAACTGCATTTGATGTGCACAGTGGCTGTGTTTTGATGTGCACAGTGGCTGCGTTTTGATGTGCACAGTGAGGCTGCAATTAATGGGTTTTTTTTTCCGAATTTTTCAGTTTGTTTGCGCCCCCCCAAAAATTTTGAGCACCAGCCGCCACTGTCCACTAGCTGGGTAGGAGCAACAGTAGGCGGTCGAGTATCGCTACTGGGCACCAGATGTTGTTGGTCTGGTAAAGTTGGATATCGGCCTCGGGGCCAGATTGCTGGGTTTTGGATACTGCGGGGTGGCGAATGAAGTGATCTTGGAAGCCAGCCAGGTGATGTCTACAGAGTACCTGGCCGGCAGGGCCATTACAGGTAAACTCGCTAGGCTGCAAAAAGCCATAGAGGGCCAATTAGATGCCAGCTTGAATGAACAGGCTGAGAAGAAACCCAAGCGGGGAAAGAGAGAGGATAGTCGACATGTCTCTTAAGATGGTACTAGTGATGTGCAGGCCTTTGGAGTTAGCTACAGGCTGCTGCTTCTGAATGCTACGCAGGATGGCTCAGACCATATCGGCTGCAAACAAGGACAGCTTTGCGAGGTCCTGTAAGGCCAGGAAGTGTTGGAGGCCGGCTAAGTATATTATGTTATGTGATAGGGCCAGTTGTGTGTGGCAATATAATATGAAGGCTAGTATGTGCTTAATGTCTGCTGACGTTGCCCCGGGGCAGGATGCCAGAAACTTGCAGAAGGCGTTCCAAGCGGTGTGGTAGGCCTTCAGTGTGTTGCGGGATAAAGACTGATTGATGAGCTGGGTCGAGCTGCGAAGGTGCGGCTTTAATCCAATGTCAGTTGAGAAGGTGGCATAGGAGATGGTGCTGGGTCGGCTCCGGGTTTTTGCTGAAAGAATGAAATGAAGGTAAAATGGGACAGTGCGTATGCTGCGACGTTGCACTTTCCCGGAATGTATATGCAGTGAACATTGAATTGACGCTGCAGAGACAATTGCACCAGCCTGCGTAGGAAGGACATAATGGGGCGCAACTTGGACCTGCCCTTGTTAATGATATTGGCCGTGGCAAGGCCACCGTTTGTCCAGTCCAGGTATGGCGCCAGACCTTAACGGCTGCCATGATTGGCTACAGTTCAAAAAGTGAGGAAAACCGGCCAAAAATTGCAGCAAAGCCTGTGGAGGCTGCAGCATCCGTTACTACCTGAGGTGATAGAGCTGATACTGACAGGATGAACATGGATATGCCGTTCCAACTAGTAAGGAACTCATCCCACATAGACAGATCCGCTACTGCTGCTGTGTCTCGTAACGATCAGTCTACTGTGAGATTATTTAGATTTGTACCTATGTTTTTAATCGTTTTAATAAATGTGAGTTTATTGCTAGCTGGGGTGGAGAGGTTTCATTTTCTAATCCCTCGGATACTGCACTATAGGAGGCACTTTTTCTTGTTTGTTTTATGTATTTCTGCATCTGCTGGTCTCTAATACATATTGAGGTTTAAAGCAGCACAGTGGATGGAACCTATGCTGGCCATAGACCATTTATCTATACCTTGAGCAAAGTAAAGATCACAGAGGATTCTTTGGAGAGATTATTGGCACTCAGGCGTGTTTGACCCTTTGGGGTCGTATTAAGGAGGTGAGTGGCCATTGCATGCGGAGGTGGGAGCACTTTGGATAAAGAGTACTTTAGAAGAAGACTCACATTTGTTTTTATCACTGAAGAAATTATCATTCATTATTTATTGGACTTTGTTTCACTTTTTCTCATTTTCATATATTGCACTGTTCGTTGAATTGTTGATTTATTGTATATGGTGTTATTGCAGCGCTAGCACATTCTGTATTATTTTTTTAATGTGAGTCGATGTGCCGTGGTTGCAACTGGATTTGAACCAGACCGTAAAGTGAGCCGTACTATAGGGTGTCGGAAAATTACGTGAAATACCATGCAATGATCTGAATCGTTGATTAACTGAAGCGACTGGCATCGAACCGAACTGTAGAGCGTATGACCTGAAATGAAACAAAATTAAATAACCGAAATGAACCGACACGAATCGAGTGCCGCACCTAAAGGAGAAAATGACAGACAATATATGAAATAAAACAAATGAAATGATTGAAGTGACAGTGATGCAAATATGTGCGCTGCAATTGCGACTGACAACGAACTGGACTGTAGAGTATGGAATGAAATGAAATCAAATGACCGAATGAAGCCGACACGAATCGGAGTGCTGCTGAAGCGACTGGATTCGGATCAGAGTGTGGGGTATATGAAATTAAATTAAATGAAATGACTGAATGAAGCCGACATGAATCGGAGTGCTGCTGAAGCGACTGGATTTGGATCGAAATGTGGGGTATATGAAATGAAATTAATGAAATGATTGATGTGCAATTATACAAATAGGTGCGCCGCCATTGTGACTGACAACGAACTGGACTGTAGAATTGGAAATGAAATGAAAATGAAATGATGGAAATGAATCGGACCCGCTGAAGCGTCTGGATTCCGATTGGCGTGTTAGGGTACAAGATTTGAAATGAAGAAATGATTGACATGACAGTGATAGGAAACGGAAATGAAATGAAAGAAATGATTGACATGACAGCGATACGAATTAGTGCGCTGCCATCGCGACTGACAACGAACCGGAGTATCAAATTAAATGAAATTAAATTACCGAAATTAAGCCGCCATGAATCGGTGTGCCGTTGAAGCGACTGGATTCGGATTGGAATGTAAGGTATACGTAATAAAATGAATGAAATGATTGCCATGACAGAGACACAAATCGGTGTGCCGCAATTGCGACTGACAGCGAACCGAACTGTGGAGCATGGAATGAAATGAGATGAAAATAAGCCACTTGCCTGCTTTTGGGATAGAGGCCCGGACCGGGTTTGAGGTCCAAGCTTTTCTTGCTTGCTGTTTGGTAAGCTTGCATTTCTTATGGTGGTCACTTTTTGGATACGGTGGTGGTCTGTCACAGAATCAATTTAATCATTCCAATATATTTATGAACTTCAACACTTTATTAACATTTTCTGAACATTTTTTGACTATTTATTGATATATCATTTTTGAACTATAATAATATTTTGATTGAACTCTTTATTCAAATACTTGGCAGATATTGATTTTATATCAGTATATATTTTCACAATTAAGGTTTTTCACTTACCGTATATACTCGAGTATAAGTCGAATTTTTCAGCCCATTTTTTGGGCTGAAAAAAGCCACTTCGACTTATACTCGAGTCATTTAACAAAAATGCAAGTATCGGAGGAGAAAAGGGGGCGGGGTCGTGCCGCTGTGTGCGCTGATGCTGTCACTAGTTTGCTGGGACAGCGGGTTTCCCCAGCAACCAGTGACGCTGCGTGCGTGCACCCGTCCCCTGCTCCTCACCGCAGGTCTTGTGCCGCTGTGTTCGCTGACGCGTCACTAGTTTGCTGGGGCCGCGGGTTTCCCCAGCAACCAGTGACGCTGCGTGCGTGCGCCCGCCCCCTTCTCCTCATCGCAGGTCTCGAAGACGAGCTCGCACTCACGGGCAAGCAGGGGGAAGACGTCACGTGCGCGCCCCGCCCCCCTGCTACTCGCGGTTCCCGGTGTCTTCTACATCAATCCGCCCCTCCTGCATTCAAGATACCGGTATGTGGGAACTAGTAATCAATAATGGCATGGCATATGTTGTTTAAGGTCACGCTGATGGGCACATTATTTATGTTAAAGAGCACTCTGATGGACAGATTTTATTTTAAGGGGAACGCTGATGGGTATATTTTTAATGTGCACACTGATGGGCATATTTTCTTAAGGGGCACACTGATGTACATATTTTGTTGTGCCCATCAGAGTGCCCTTTAACATAAAATGTGTCCATCAGCGTGCACATTAAAAATATACCCATCAGCGTGCCCCTTAAAATAAAATATGCCCATCAGAGTGCCCCTTAACATAAAAGGTGCCCATCAGCGTGACCCTTATTTTATGTTAAGGGGAACGCTAATGGGCACATTTTATGTTAAGGGGCACTCTGATGGGCATATTTTATTTTAAGAGCAACACTGATGGGCACATTTTGTATTAAGGGGCACTTTGATTACCGGTAGCTGCTGCATTTCCCACCCTCGTCTTATACTCGGGTCAATAATTTTTTCCTAGTTTTTTGTGGTAAATTAGGGGCCTCGACTTATACTCGGAACGACTTATACTCGAGTATATACGGTAATTCATTTTTTGGAGTGATTTATCTATTATGTCTAATATTGATGTTAATCATATATTATCAATATTTGGGATTTTCATTTTTATTTAATTTTAGCGCTGCTATTGTTTTCTTTTTCTGTACTATTTGGTGTATCTCACTTCTAGCAGCAGCTGTCTTTTTTACTGTTTTTTAGATATAGCGCGGTATTTTATATTTTATTATCTGGTTTATGATTAAGCAAGCCTTGATTTGTGAAACGCGTTAATCTTGCCATGCCTTCATAGAGGTCTCATGATGTCTTATGATCTATCTTTTATCTTCAATAAAGTAATTATTACTGCTTCATACCTGGGAGTGTGGTCAACCTTTCTTGAACCATTGCCTCTGATCGGAGGGTGACCCTTCAGAGGGTTGTAAATTTAAAGAAGATTTCTAGGTTTGGTATATTTTATACTTAGTTACATTTTTCCAGCTTGGACTAGTGTACAGTATACACCATACATGGCCAATGCCCCCAGAAGCTGGAAATCACTCAGGTAGACACCAATGACACTCCAGTGATCTCCACTTGCTTCCAGGTCCCACTTGCTTCCAGGTCCCTTGATGCATTATGAACACAAGGGGTTGCCTGCTCAGCATGGTACCAGAGAATGTTTTGCATTTTCTGAATGAATGTAGAGCCTTCTCTGATTGGACATGGTAGAGAGCGTGACACCCTGCCTCTCCACCTCGTCCAATCAGAAAAGCTTTGCATACATTCAGAAAATGCAAAACATTCTTTGAATGGCCTGTGCTGAGTGGCTGACCTCCTGTGTTGACAATGCAGCAGGGCAGCAACAGCGGTGTCTATTTCAGTGATTTCCAACTTCCGGGGGAATCGACCAGATGTGGTATTTACATAGTTACATGGTCCAAGCTAGATCAATGTAACTATGTAAACTTATGCCATACCCGAAATTCCTCTTTAATCCTATGCCCACCAGTGGCGATTCAACATCTTTTTTTGTCCTGGTAACACTGGGATGGAAAGGGACAGGGAATCCAAAATGTTACAGTTATCACCAGAACAGGAATAGGGCGAATCTTGCAATGGGGACGCCTATTCTGGTAACAATTGTCTAACAGGGGAATAACCCTCATATTGGAGAGATTTCCTTGCCTTCTTTTGTCTCCAGGCCAGCAAGTGAAGTGAATCTCTCCAATGGGACACAGCAAGCATAAAACAAAAACAAACTGAGTTTCTATCATTGCTTACATTATCCAAGATGAAAAGAATATTTCAGTTAAAGATACACTTCAAAGTGACGTTAACCACTTAAGCCCCGGACCATTTGGCTGCCCAAAGACCAGAGCACTTTTTGCGATTCGGCACTGCATCGCTTTAACTGACAATTGCACGGTCGTGCAACGTGGTTCCCAAACAAAATTGACGTCCCACAAATAGAGCATTCTTTTGGTGGTATTTGATCACCTCTGCGGTTTTTATTTTTTGCGCTATAAACCAAAAAATAGTGACAAAATAGTAAAAAGTTTGAAAAAAAGCATTTTTTACTTTTTGCTATAATAAATATCCCCAAAAAATATATAAAAATATATAAAAAAAACATTTTTTTCCTCGATAAGTATTCTTCTACATATTTTTGGTATAAAAAAAATCGCAATAAGCGTTTATTGATTGGCTTGGCTTTTTTACTAGTAATGGCAGCGATCAGTGATTTTTATTATGACTGTGACATTATGGCGGACACATCGGACACTTTTGGAGCGATTTTGGGACCATTCACCTTTATACAGCGATCAGTGCAAATAAAAATACATTGATTACTGTGTAAATGTGACTGGCAGTGAAGGGGTTAACCACTAGGTGGCGGTGTAGGGGGTCAGTGTGTCCTAGGGAGTGATTCTAACTGTGGGGGGGAGGGGCTATGTGTGACATGACACTGATCACCGCTCCCGATTACAGGGAGCGGTGATCGGTGCCCTGTCACTAGGCAGAATGGGGAAATGCTTGTTTACATTAGCATTTCCCCGTTCTTCCTCTCCTTGAGACGATAGCGGGTATCCCCGCAGACATCGAGTCCGCAGGACCCGCGATCACACTCACGGAAGTCGCGGCGCATGCGCGCACACGCAAACCACTTCTTAAAGGGCAATGTACAGGTACGTTAATCTACCTGTGCGTGCCCTTCTGCCGACGTATATCGGCGTGAGCCAGTCGGCAAGCGGTTAAACAATATCCTTATTCTCCAAACATAATCCATACACATTCAGTTTTTAATAGCTCTGTAATCTATTTTTCATTAAATCGTTTCTTAAGGTGTTTTTCTGCTGCTTTATAACATTCTCCATGAGCTACTGAACCTCTCCTTTTCTCCCTCACTTCCGTTTTAACCACTTAAGGACCGAGCCTCTTTTTGAGATTTGTTGTTCACAAGTTAAAACATTTTTCTTGCTATAAAATTACTTAGAAAAAAAATGTATAACATTTGGGGGTTCTAACACCCTAGAGAATAAAATGGCGGTCGTTGCAATACTTTCTGTTACACCATATTTGCGCAGCGGTCTTACAAGCGCACTTTTTTTGGAAGAATACACTTTTTGGAATTAAAAAAAAAACAACAGTAACGTTAACCCAATTTTTTGTTATATTGTGAAAGATAATGTTACGCCGAGTAAATTGATACCTAACATGTCACGCTTCAAAATTGCGCCCGCTCCATAGGCGACCTTTAAAAAATTCTACAGGTTGCATGTTTTGAGTTACAGAGGAGGTCTACGGCTTATTGCTCTCGCTCTACCGATTGCGGCGATACCTCACATGTGTGGTTTGAACACTCACGTATGCGTTCGCTTCTGCACGTGAGCTCGTTTTTACATTTACATAAAGTTTTACATTTTTTTTCTTATTTATTTTACCTTTTCATTTTTTATTTTTACACTGTTCTTTTAAAAAAAAAATTATGTCACTTTTATTCCTATTATAAGAAATGTAAGCATCCCTTGTAATAGAAAAAAGCATGACAGGACCTCTTAAGTATGAGATCTGGGGTCAAAAAGACCTCAGATCTCATATTTATACTAAAATGCAATTAAAAAAAAAAATAATAATATTTTGTCATTTAAAAAAAAAATTTGTCCCTTTAAGATCCATGGGCGGAAGTGACGTTTTGACGTCACTTCCGCCCTGCAATGGTATGGAGACGGGTGGGGGCCATCTTCCCCTCACTCTGGTCTCCATACCCAGCAAGGGAGAAGATCTGATCGCCTCTGCCGCTGCCGGCTCCGGTAAACGGCGGAGGGCACGGAGATAAAAGTGATCTCACGGAGAATCCACCACAGAGACCACTATTATCGGAAACCGGACCACCGGCCGAAGAAGAGGATACCAGGGTTATGGCAGCTAGCTGCTGCCATAACAACAATATTCCACTTCAAATTTAGGACGTATATCGGCGTGCGGTGGTCCGGATGTCGTTAAACAAACAGTGCATGTTAATTGTGGTCATGTGCACTGCTCTATGCGCACTACAAATCCCATAGACCAAATTCCATCTCAGAAGCGAGCAACAAAGGGTGCCTACATTCCTACATACAGTGGGACCACGGAGAATGAACGTAGCCACCTCTAACTACAGGAAGTCAGATCGAACTCCCAAAAAAGAGGGATTTGGAGATTTAAAGGGGACTGAAAGAAATAGAAGGTACTTTTATGAGTTAAGAACTAGAATAAGATTTCTTCTTTTTAAAACAGAATTTAGTGTCACTTTAAGCTCCAGAGCGACAGATCCACTTTAATAATGATTGTTTGACCACATCTCAGCAGTGCATTGTATAACTATGAATATTCCCTGTGTGAGGTCATGATGGATGAGACAGAGTCCTACCACCATGCCAGAGATAGACATGTTTGATGTCTGACAAACACTCTGCCGCCAGCACTGTCCTGAGAGCTGCCGCGCTTGACAGACTGCGGAGAGTCAGTCTGACACACACTCAGCCTGAATATTAGATGAGGTGCCAAATACAGTATATGCAACCGCAGATGATGATAACTTCATAAATAACCTCTTCTTACTGCACAGATGTGTATCATAGTAAAACCACTGTACCATATTTTATATTTCCTGAAATCCATGAATGCGCTATTATTTCGATCTTCTATAGGGGTTGTATTTGGGTTTTTGTAAAGAATTCAGGACAAGGTTAACAGTCCTATGGTGTTGCTTAAGCCCCCGTTCACACCTATGCGAATTAGATGCGGCTTTCAACGCATCCAATTCGCAGGACATTTTAAACTAGGTTAATTTAAATGAGGCTTGTTCACATATGTGCATTGCATTCGCACTGCTTCGCAGATGCATTGCGTTCTGAACATGGATTTTCTCCTTCTCCTCACTACACCTCCCCCTCCCCCCCCTCTCCCTCCCCCTCTCCCTGCTCACTGATCCTGAGCTAAAACGCAGATGAACCTTTGAACAGGAGATTTTTATCTCCCCAGTGAAACCTGAGCTTCAATTCGCACCGCACATGTGTGAACCCAGGCTAAGAGATCAATGACAACAGACCTCTGTTTGGGACACATCCAGGTGTCAATGGCCATTTTAATTTTCTGAGCTGTGAATGAACCCTTAAACCTCACAAGTGGCAGATGAACACTGCTTAGATGATACAAATCAGAACAGAACCTACCTGAGATGTTACACGTTGCATATAAAGACATCTCAGACATGACCAGGGTAGATCTGAGGTAATCTGCCCCTTTACATACCCTATAAACTTCTGACCCTTATACTCTGCCCTACAAACTAATGACCCCTGTACTCTTCCCTACAAATTACTGACCCCTATACACTGCCCTACATGCTAATGACCCCTGTATTCTGCCCTACAAACTACTGACCTGTGTGCACTGCCCTAAAAACTACTGACCCCTGCACACTGTCCTACATGCTACTAACCCCTGTACAGTGCCCTACATGCTACCAACTCTTGTACTCTGCTCTACAAACTACTGATTCCTGTATACTGCCCTACATTCTACTGATCCCTATACACTGCCTTACATACTACTAACCCTTGGACATTGCCTTACATACTACTGACTCTGTACACTGCCTTACATACTACTGACCCTGTAGTCTGCCCTACATACTACTGAAACCTGGACACTGCTCTATACTGACTACTGATCACTGTACACTACCCCATGTACACTGTTCTACATATTATTGACCCCTGGACATTACCCTACATTCTAATGACCCCTGTACACTTCCCTACATACTACTGACTCCTGGACATTGCCCTACGTACAAATGACTCCTGTACACTGCCCGACATACTACTTACCACTGCACACTGCCTTATATACTACTGACCCTTTACACTGCCTTACAAACTACTGACTCCTGGACACTGCCCTACATACTACTGACCCATGGACACTGTCCTACATACTACTGACCCATGGACACTGCCCTACATACTACTGACCCTTGTACACTGCCCTACATCCTGCTGACTCCTGTACACTGCCATACATACTACTGACCCCTGGACACTGCTCTACATACTACTGACCCCTGTGCAGTGCCCTACATACTACTGACCCCTGTACACTGCTCTACATACTACTGGCCCTGTACACTGCCCTACATACCTACATACTACTGACCCTGTACACTGCACTACATACTACTGACCCCTGGACACTGCCCTACATACTACTGACCGCTGGACACTGCCCTACATACTTAGCCCAGTACACTGCTCTACATTTGGGATGGGTTTTATGTTTCGGTCGAACATGTGTTCGACTCGAACATTGGCTGTTTGTCCATTCGCCGAATAGGGGACAATTTGGGGTGTTCGCGGCAATTTCGAAAGCCGCAGAACACCCTTTACAAGTCTATAGGAGAAATCAAAAGTGCTATTTTTAAAGGTTAATATGCAAGTTTTATGTCATAAAAAGTGTTTGGGGACCTGGGTCCTGCCCCAGGGGACATGTATCAATGCAAAAAAAAGTTTTAAAAATGGCTGTTTTTTCGGGAGCAGTGATTTTAATAATGCTTAAAGTGAAACAATAAAAGTGTAATATTCCTTTAAATGTCATACCTGGGGGATGTCTATAGTATGCCTGTAAAGTGGCACATGTTTCCCGTGTTTAGAACAGTCTGACAGCAAAATGACATTTCTAAAGGAAAAAAAGTAATTTAAAACTACTCGCGGGTATAATGAATTGTCAGTCCCGGCAATACACATAAAAGTTCTTTGATAAAAACAGCATGGGATTCCCCCACAGGGGATCCCTGAACCAAAATTTAAAAAAAAATGCGTGGGGGAATTGTGCAGACTGGGGAGGGATTGTACAGACTGGGAGGGGATTGTACAAACTGGGGGGGGGATTGTTAAGACTTGGGGGGATGGTACAGACTGGGGGGGTTGTGCAGACTAGGGGGGAATTGTGCAGACTGGGGGGATTGTGCAGACTGGGGGGATTGTACAGACTGGGGGGGATTGTGCAGACTGGGGAGAGATTGTGCAGACTGGGGGGGGTTGTGCAGACTGGGGGGGGGGTTGTGCAGACTGGGGGGTTGTAGGACTGGGGAAGGAATTGTGCAGACTGGGGGTGGGGGGGATTGTGCAGACTTGGGGGGGGATATGCAGACTTGGGGGAATTGTGCAGACTGGGGGGATTGTAAAGACGGAGGGGGATTGTGCAGACTGGGGGGGTTGCACTGACTGGGGGGATTGTACAAACTGGGGGTGTGGGGGATTGTGCAGACTGGGGGGGATTGTGCTGACTGGGGGAGGGGGATTGTGCTGACTGGGGGGAGGGGTGGGGGTTGTACAAACTGAGGGGATTGTGCCGACTGGGGGGAGGGGGGATTGTTCGGACTGGGGGGATTGTGCAGACTGGGGGAGGGGGATTGTGCAGACTGGGGGGGATTGTGCTGACTGGGGGAGGGGGATTGTGCTGACTGGGGGGAGGGGTGGGGGTTGTACAAACTGAGGGGATTGTGCCGACTGGGGGGAGGGGGGATTGTTCGGACTGGGGGGATTGTGCAGACTGGGGGAGGGGGATTGTGCAGACTGGGGGGGATTGTGCTGACTGGGGGAGGGGGATTGTGCTGACTGGGGGGAGGGGTGGGGGTTGTACAAACTGAGGGGATTGTGCCGACTGGGGGGAGGGGGGATTGTTCGGACTGGGGGGATTGTGCAGACTGGGGGAGGGGGATTGTGCAGACTGGGGGAGGGGGGATTGTATAGACTGGGGGATGGGGATTGTATAAACTGGGGGGGTTGCATCACTGGGGGGGATTGTACAGACTGGGGGGCTACACAGTGCTCTGGACGGTGGACTAAGAGGAGACCAGTAATGTACACAGTGCTCTGGACAGTGGTTTGAGGGGAGGCCTGTAATGTACACAGTGCTCTGGATGGTGGTCTGAACGGAGGGGAGGCCTGTAATGTACACAGTGCTCTAGACGGTGGTCTGAGGGGAGGCCTGTAATGTACACAGTGTTCTGGACAGTGGTCTGAGGGGAGGCCTGTAATGTACACAGTGCTCTGGACGGTGGTCTGAGGGGAGGCCTGTAATGTACACAGTGCTCTGGACGGTGGTCTGAGGGGAGGCCTGTAATGTACACAGTGCTCTGGATGGTGGTTTGAGGGGAGGCCTGTAATGTACACAGTGCTCTGGACGGTGGTCTGAAGGGAGGGGAGACCTGTAATGTACACAGTGCTCTAGGACGGTAGTCTGAGGGGAGGCATATAATGAACACAGTACTCTGGACAGTGGTCTGAGGGAAAGCCTGTCCACAGGCACAACATGTTGTAAAACTCCACCAGTATTTTATGTTGCTTTTGTTCCTTTAACATTTTTCGTCTTATAACAGCTTGCTATTCATATATGATTATTTATGTTCAAAGGTATCCTACGTGTTGTTACCATACAATCTTTTACTGTTCTGAATTGTTAATTTATATTGTTATTGTTGAACCAAAATTCTTTGGTAAGAATAAAATACAAAATATGCATTGAAAAGTTTTTTCTCTATCTTATCTTCCTAACATTTGGTAGTCATATCCGAGAAAATTCTAAGAAGTATCTTTTTTTTTCTTTTATCTCATGGACGAAATGTGAGAAATAATGATGATCATCACACGCCTGACGAAGGGGTCCTGTGTGACTCTGAAACGTTGCACTCTTCTTGTGTTGTGATCATGTAATAAACTATGTGTTTGGACACTACTTTGTGTTGATCCATGGTGTGCTGGCAAACATCTATTTTATGACTTGAACCATTATCCAACTGATTGTTGCTGCAGCACCCAAACTTTGAGAGCTTATCCAGGAACGTGTGCGATAGGAATATGAAGTATAGCCTAGAGAAGATCCCCCCTCCCTACCATCCTCGCCTTATCCCCTCTTTCATTTTCTTTTATAATTAGAATATATGTACTGTATATCCCTATGTGAATAAACCCAACCACTATTTTGATATCCAATCAAAGCACCCCTAACAGAGCACATTTGTCGATGTTATATTACCTTTTTTTTCCCGGCTGTCGCTTACAGCTTCATATGTTTCATGTAGAATCTCAGCTTCTCCATAATACAGCTGTTACAGTTCATTTTCAGCAGAAGAGCGGCATAAACTGTAAAAAAAAAAAAAAAAAACAGACAGCATAACACAAATAACCACCATAGGAAGAATCAGCTAAAGTGGGAGCCCAGCGGCAGAGGAATAATACAAACCAAGAGTGCAAAATGCTGATAATAATGGAGAATGTACAGAGAGGAGCAGCACTTTGATCACAGATGATACTCTCTGATCTGCAGGTCCTTTTATTAAATAGAGGTTCCCATAAAAAAACAGCATTACACTTTGCAGTATAATAAGGAAATTGACAACATTGCAATCTATTAATTTTGACCCTATGCTATGAACAATCACATTGTTATGTTGGCTGTGTGAAATGTGGCTAAACAATTTATTTTATATCATTGGGTTCCAGGTGGAATGTTCTTGTACAGCTTTCTATAGAAATCACTGCACTTCTGCTGCCATCTGCTGGATGTCTTTATAACTACATAAAACATTGTTTTGGATCCAAGATTGCCTCAAAAAACGGTTTTATGAGAGTAATTATAGTGTTAAAATAGACTTATCATGCAACAGCGGAAGCCTGGGTTCAGTCTCTACCAGGGACACTATCAAGGGTGGAATTCATATGTCCCTCTGTTTTTGTTCAGTTTCCATCCTACATAGCTCCCAACTGTCCCTGATTTCGAGTGTCTGTCCCTGATTTGGAGCAATGTCCCTCTGTCCCTCATTCTTCCTCATGTGTCCCTTATTTTGGTTTGATCAATATAGATGTAGATAAAATGCACTTTTTATCTATAAAAAAGTGTTTTCCAGTGCTAAACCTTTCATCTGATTTCTAAATTGCTGCATTTGTAAATTCCAAAAGCCAACATAAAAAAATGATAGTGGTAAAAAAAAGCACTTGTGGGTTTAACCAATCTGTTTTTTTTTTTTGTACAATTCTCCTTTAAGGGGGCGTGGCAAGGGATGTGTCCTATGCCTGCATACTTTTGCTGATAGGTGTCCCTCATTCCCATCTCAAAAAGTTGGGAGGTATGTATCCATAACTTTTAGGAACACATTTTAAAAAAGTGAGAAAATCTTGGTTAATCTTTGCAAATTTGCCCTGTAGATTATAAATTAATTCTAACAAAAATCTGAAGCAGGTGCAGAGGATGATAGTTAAGTATGCAGATTTGGCATTTCAGTGGAAGGAAGATGCAAAACAGGGCAGGATCTGCAACCTACCCAGCTGAGATGGTTTACAGATCATGGGGGGGCTTACGTTCAAAACCCTTAGACCCCTTTCACACTGCAGCCGTCTTTCAGGCGCTACATCGCTAAAAATAGCGCCCAAAAAAAGCGGCTCCATTCACTCCAGTGTGAAAGCCCGAGGGCTTTTACACTGGAGCGGTGCACTGGCAGGGCGTCAGAAAAAGTCCTGCCAGCAGCTTCTTTGGAGCGGTGAAGGAGCGGTGAGCTCACCACTCCACCGCTGCTCCCCATTGAAATCAATGGGGCAGCGATACGATACTAAAACAATTTTTAGCGCCGCTTTACCGCTGACACCCTTGGCGGCTCGGTGTGAAAGGGGTCTTATGCCGCGTACACGCGAGCGGACTTTTCAACCGGACTGGTCAGACGCCATTTCCCGACGGACGACAGACTTTTGACGGACTTTCTAACGAACGGACTTGCCTACACACGATCACACCAAAGTCCGACAGATTCATACGTGATGACGTACACCGGACTAAAATGAGGAAGTTGACATCCAGTAGCCAATAGCTGCCCTAGCGTCGGTTTTCGTCCGTCGCACTAGCATACAGACGAGCGGACTTTTCGACCGGACTCGAGTCCGTCGGAAAGATTTGAAACATGTTCCAAATCTAAAGTCCATCAGATTTTCAACCGAAAAAGTCCGCTGCAGGTCCGATGAAGCCCACACACGGTCGAATTGTCTGCCGGATTCGGTCCGTCGGACCAGTCCGGTCGAAAAGTCCGCCCGCGTGTACGCGGCATTAGGTGCTAAAGGGCCCTGTCCCGGGAATGAGTTAATGTTTGTGGCGAACAGCAAAATGGATCATATGTGGCAGATTCCCTATATGTATCATAGGCAGATGATAAAAAAATAAATTGGCACTTATATAATATCATGAATATTAAAAATGGGTGAAGGCCAGTGAATGTAACATTTACCCTAAATACACTGAGCAAAATGATAAACGCAACACTTTTGTGTTTGCCCCTATTTATCATGAGCTGAACTCAAAGATCAACAACTTTTTTTCTATGTACACAAAAGGCTTATTTCTCTCAAATATTGTTCACAAATCTGTCTAAATCTGTGTTAGTGAGTTTGCCGAGATAATCCATCCACCTCACAGGTGTGGCATATCAAGATGCTGATTAGACAGCATGATTATTGCACAGGTGTACCTTAGGCTGGCCACAATAAAAGGCAAACGCAAAATTGTGTATAATACATCCTCCAACCTTAGAAAGAGTTTGATCTACCATTGAAGAATGGAAGCAGACCTTGAAGTGTTAGTTCACTGTTACAGAAAAAAATGTTAACTACACCCTAACCCCCCCCCCCCCCATGCTGGGACAAGGCCATCTAGAGCCCAGGGCAAACATACCAAACTGTGCCCCCCCCCATACTTCCCCAAGATGTATGAGCATTATGTGTCAACAAACCCCCCCCCCAAATAAGTTGAGCACTATTCTGCATGCTTGCCCCCTAAGCATAAATTCCACCTCTTCCCAGTACAAATCTGCGCCCCCCTACTAATATCCCCCCTCCCAGCACAGTTCTTTGTTCCCCCATCCCCCAAATCCCCCCAGCACAAATGCCCCCCCACAAAAAAATATCACTCCTCATAGCTCATATCCTCTATCCCTCAAACTTCCCCTCCGAGTACACATATACCCCCACCCCCAATCCCTGCTCCTTGCACAAATCCCCCCCCCCCCAAATTTCCTCTCCTAGCCTAAATACCCCCCAATCATTCCTACTAGCACAAATTCCCCCCCCCCCCAAAAAAACAAGAAAAAATTACCCCTCCTAGCAAACTTCCCCTCCCCCCTCTACCCTATCACCTCTTCTAGCACAAAGCTCCCAAACCCCCCTTCTAGCACAAATCTCAACACAAATCCCCTAAATGACCACTCCAGTGCACACCAACCAAATTTCCCTCCTTAAACAATTCTTACCCCCTGCCGCCCCCCAAATTCCCCCTCCCAACACAAATCCCTCCCACCAATATCCTCGCAGTGCCCCCCTCTTCGCCTCAAATGATACCACAGTCCCCAGGGCAGCCACCCCTTCTATCTGGCCTTGGACCCCCTCCTGGTTCCCACTGTACTTACCTCTGGGGTTGCCGAGCTGTCAGCACACACACAGCTGCTCCAGCGGTCCAGAGATGTGAAATCCTCACTCTTCCACCTCTTCTCCGTCATTGTTTCCAGGATGGACCAGATGGATTCTGATTGATCAGCGCTGTCACATTGATGACAGCCCAAGACTTAAGTGCAGCGGGGACTGGGAGGGGGTGGGGAGAGTGTCCAGTGTTAGTTTAACTGTACATTTTTTTGTAAAGGTGATCTAACCCTTTAATTACCCATTGAATAATGGGACTTAGGAAAATGTTTTATAATCCAGCTAACACACATGCACATCAGGGGCCACCCCCTATTCAGGCCTTCAGCCCCTTTCAGGCCAGCAGGCGCATGAATTACAGCGGTGAGTTTTTTTTTTTAAGCACCTGATTGGAGCCAGAGGCTCTAATAGGCTTCAAAATAGTGTGGACTCGGAGCGCAGAGCATTGCGCTCAGAGCCCACCCAGGTGTGTTAGAAAAGCAAATGAATATTCGCTTTTCTAACACTGAATCACCTCTCTCCCAATCAGGAAGCGTGGGTCTGATACCCGTTTCCCGATTGGCTGAAAGGTCAGGGGATCCTTTTGGACGCCTGACCTGAGGCCATTTACACGGGTGTAAATATGGTCCGGGGACACACTGGGCACCTTTGCTGCCATTGTGCTAAGTGTTGGGTGTCCAGTGTGCTCCTGCTCCTTTAAGGGGGTTGGGCTGCCTCCAGGCCCACTGGCCCTCATCTATCCATTGAATGCATGTGCTCCCACTGTGGAGACGCTCATAAGTTCAGTAGCGTTTAGGACTGCAAGCATACACAGGGTGCCATGAAGAGGCCTTGCAGCTTACGCATACGTTTGAAAATGAGTGCTAACTAAACCCCTGTTTTTTAACGCAGACTGTTGGACAGGTTAATTTGGTTGGTCAGCAGACTGGTTGGTGAGTTGATCTATGGAATGTTCTGTTTTTGTCTTTTATCTGTTGAGACCCCTGATATCTCACCAAAGCCCCCCAACAGGGCTGATAAAAAAAAAGAATTTTAATAAGTATTAACAAATAAAATTGTAAAAAAAAATGATAAAAAAATAAAATTGTAAAAAATAAAGTAAAGAACTACTGACACTATCCACCCCCCCCCCCCCTTTTTTTTAATCCAAGTAAAAGCATTGTGAAAAAATAACAAACAACATACAAATTCAAATTGTAAAAAAATAATAAAAACAAAAAAACTACTGCCCCCGTCCACTGCTCTACTGATATGATCCAATGCCCAACCCCCTCACTCTAAAAAAGAATTGTGAAAAAAAAATAAGTAATTGTAAAAAAAACTAAAAATACTGTAAATATATTTGTAAAAATAAATAAATAAATAAATAAATAAATAAATAAATAAAAATGGAAAACTACTGACACTGTCCGCTGCTCTGCTGACACTGTCCACTGCCCTCCCCCACCTGAAGCACTGTAAAAATATATATATAAAGAATTAAATAATAAGTAATAAAATTGAAAAAAATAAAATAAAAACAAAAAACTACTGACGCTATCCTGCACATATTACCCACCGTCATACACAACGAACAAGATGCGCTTTAACTGCAGACTTTCAGCTTTAATTTGAGGGTATTTACATCCAAATCAGGTGAACGGTGTAGGAATTACAACAGTTTGTATATGTGCCTCGCACTTTTTAAGGGACCAAAAGTAATGGGACAGATTAACAATCATCCATCAAACTTTCACTTTTTAATACTTGGTTGCAAATCCTTTGCAGTCAATTACAGCCTGAAGTCTGGAACGCATAGACATCACCAGACGCTGGGTTTCATCCCTGGTGATGCTCTGCCAGGCCTCTACTACAACTGTCTTCAGTTCCTGCTTGTTCTTGGGGCATTTTACCTTCAGTTTTGTCTTCAGCAAGTGAAATGCATGCTCAATCGGATTCAGGACAGGTGATTTACTTGGCCATTGCATAACATTCCACTTCTTTCCCTTAAAAAACTCTTTGGTTGCTTTCGCAGTATGAGTCATTGTCCATCTGCACCTTGAAGGGCCAA
The DNA here is from genome assembly GCA_037952835.1 of Lithobates septentrionalis. NCBI lineage: Eukaryota > Metazoa > Chordata > Amphibia > Anura > Ranidae > Lithobates > Lithobates septentrionalis. The sequence continues at coordinate 11,404 of JBBDGP010000653.1, read as the reverse complement.
TGAGTTCTGAAGCATTTTGCTGAATATGAGCAGATAATATTGCCTGAAACACTTCAGAATTCATCCTGCTGCTTTTGTCAGCAGTCACATCATCAATAAATACAAGAGAACCAGTTCCATTGGCAGCCATACATGCCCACACCATGACACTACCACCACAATGCTTCACTAATGAGGTGGTATGCTTTGGATCATGAGCAGTTCCTTTCCTTCTCTATACTCTTCTCTTCCCATCACTCTGGTACAAGTTGATCTTGGTCTCATCTGTCCATCGGATGTTGTTCCAGAACTGTGAAGGCTTTTTTAAATGTTGTTTGGCAAACTCTAATCTGGCCTTCCTGTTTTTGAGGCTCACCAATGGTTTACATCTTGTGGTGAACCCTCTGTATTCACTCTGGTAAAGTCTTCTCTTGATTGTTGACTTTGACACACAAGTGTGTCACAAAAATCATGGCAGCCATATTTTTTTACTGATACTGCAAAAAAAAGTACCTAAAATGGGAGTTTTCAAGTGTTCTTGATCTGGCCAACTGTTGTGAAGGGTGTTTTCTTCACAAGGGAAAGAATTCTTTGGTCATCCACCACAGTTCTTTTCCGTGGTCTTCCGGGTATTTTGGTGTTGCTGAGCTCACCGGTGCGTTCTTTCTTTTTAAGGATGTTCCAAACAGTTGCTTGGCCACACCTAATGTTTTTGCTATCTCTCTGATGGGTTTGTTTTGTTTTTTCAGCCTAATGATGGCTTGCTTCACTGATAGTGACAGCTCTTTGGATCTCATATTGAGAGTTCACAGCAACAGATTCCAAATGCAAATAGCACACTTGAAATGAACTCTGGACCTTTTATCTGCTCCTTGTAAATGGGATAATGAGGGAATAACAGAACACCTGGCCATGGAACTAAGCAGCCAATTGTCCCATTACTTTTGGTCCCTTAAAAAGTGGGAGGCACATATACAAACTGTTGTAATTCCTACACCTTCACCTGATTTGGATGTAAATACCCTCAAATTAAAGCTGAAAGTCTGCAGTTAAAGCACATCTTGCTCGTTTCATTTCAAATCCATTGTGGTGATGTATAGAGCCAAAAAGATTAGAATTGTGTCGATGTCCCAATATTTAGAACAAGAAATTTGATCGATCAACTATCTACTGGTTGTGCCACATCCTAAATGTCAAATTTTGAAACAGAAGAGATTCCCCTAGCGGACTTTAAAGGCACATTTAAGAAAAATATTTAGAGAAGTATATAGAGTAGATAACAATTTATTAATAACAAAAAGTAATCAAATACATCACATAATCACATAGTTAAAAACAAGGAATGCAGTTCCATAAATACAAAGACAAATGATACCAATACATTTGCACCCGACGCGTTTCGGAGTTACTTATGCCTCCTTCTTCAGGGGTGATTGTAGGGTTTGCAACAAGAATTTTCTATATGGGAAATAGTATGTATAACATAAACATAGTAAGTATACAGTGAAAAGATCATAAAGAACAACCTCTATAGTTTGTAAGGATCTGTTATATATACATACATTATTCTGTTTACACTTACATTGGTATCTATGGGTATAGATTATGCATTCCAAGACGAATTTAAAAGAAACATAGAGGTATTGACGTGCTGCCCATCGGACGCGTTCCCTGGTCGTAATGTGTGGAGCCTTAGTAAGGTATAACAGCAATATTCACAGAACCACTATCGAGGTGGAAGTGTAAAATGGTTTATTCTTCCTTCCAATGGAAGGAGGGCCCAATGTAAACGGGCGTATGGCAGTTTAGACCTGAGATCACACTGGGGCCAAATGTGTATCTGTAAATCATGAAGATATATACATATATGTAAGAATGTATGTGCGTATGGATAGCCAAAGTAATACATGGAAAATCCAAAAAGTGTATCCTACCTGGTCCGCCTAAAATTATAGAGCACAGTAGCTGATGGTGAGTATAGATCAAGTGTGGTCCAAATAGCTGGAAAGTCAACATGGAAATGAGAGGTAAATTAGGACCCTGATTTATGAAAAAACAGGGGGGAACAAAAGAGGGGGAGAGGAAAAAGAAGTAGGGAGGGGAGGGGGGGGGGGAAGGGAGGGAAAGGGGTGGGGGGGCAAAGGGGGGAGAAAAGGGGAGAGGGATGGGGGGAGGAAGGGTGAGCGGGGGGGGGGGAGGGGGGGGGAAAGGGTTAGGGAGAGGGGGGGGGGGAAAGAAGATAGACAAAGAGGGGAAGAAAAAGGAGGAAAGAGGGAACAAGAAGGGGGGGGAAAGAGAAGAAACAGAAAGAGAGAAATGGTAAGTAAAGAGACAGAAAAAAAGAACAAAGGAGAAGTGTAAGGCCCTCCAAATAGCATGAATGGCTAGTAGTTTTAATAAAGGACACTAGATAATTGGATGTATTATAAAAGAAAGGGGTGAACCCCAGAACATAGCAGATAGCAAATAGAGCAAGTGAAACATGAAGGACAACAGGCAGGATTTGTAGTCAATGGTTCCAATATAGGAGTCCATGTCAATAGTATGTAATAGGTTACTAACCAAGTGTTGCAGCACCTCACACCAAAAGCGTCCTGTCAGCAGCAGATGACGCCTGGTGTGGGCTAGAGCCGGATATATAAAGCCCTCCCCGCCTATCAGCTGCTGATGGAGAAGCATCAACAGCTGATTGTGGTGAGGGAGGGGCGGAAACACTGTGGCTGGCCCCCCGGGTGGAGCGCGCGCCGCCAGGCATCCACAGCGCATGCGGACGCATACGACGTGAGGCGTGGCCACGCCTACTGCACCCGCCGGCACGTCTAGCTTCCCAGGCGGACTGCGCATGTCCGTTGGGGTCGCAAGATGGAGGACAGATGATTCTGTACCTCACACAGCGCCACCATGAGTCCAAGCTTTGCTCAGGCGGCTCTTTTCGTGCCGGGCGGATCACAGGTCATGTAGTAGGACAAATAGGAAAAAAGCATATGTAATATGCAACTAAAGAAAGAATACAGTGCCAAATCTTATTGCTGTGGCAGGGAAGCAGGGCCGATGGACAGTGCAATACAGGTTGGGAGGGCAATCTGATGGAGGAAAACCTCGCAAAACATAACAAAACAGTACAATAATCGCATATAGATATTGAAAGTATAATTCAAGGGCATGTTATACAAATAGAGTAACATCAGATATATATGCATATCATTTAGACATCGGTAACCTCAAGTATCATACAGTAAACAAGATATAAAACAGTATTTCAATACATGACCTAGAGTGACATAGTAAATAGTATAGGGACTATGTGTCCCATAATATGTGAGCCAAAAGGAAGGGGGGGGAGGGGGGAAAGGAAAGAGGGGGGGGGGGAAGGGGGGAGTAAAGGAAGGGGGAGGGGAGGGGGGGGGGGAGAAAAGGAGGAGGGGAAAAAGGGCCAATAATATAGCCCCCATGCCCCCATGTTTGGTAATGATAATAGATGGAGTAAGAGTAGTTGACTGGTCCATAGTGCCACCCCAAACCCGTCGTTGGGGTGGTTCTATGGAGTGGTCCTCCCTATTGCTCTCTACCACCAGATGAAAAGCCTTCGAGGAAGGGTTTAAACCAAATGGTTTCATTTAGGCCTGGGGGTTCGGTGGCTCTTAGGTTATATATCCACCGGGACTCTAGTTGCAGCAGTGTCTTGTTCCAGTCCCCTCCCCTTGACTCTGGATGTACCCGGTCCAAGATAAGAAATTTGATTTTTGGGCATATACCATTATGTACTATTAAGGTGTGCCTCCCCAATGGGAGGTCCGGGTCACCAGTTTCCATACTTGCTAAATGTCTGTATGCCCTCTTCCAAAATTCATTCTTAGTTTTTCCTACATAGAAGCAGGTACATTCACAGAGGAGTAAGTAGATCACCCCAGAAGTCCTGCAATTGGCAAAATGTCTGGGGCGGAATGGCTGTCCATTTGGAAGGGTCGGGTTTCTGGTTGTAAGCATGTATTTACAGTATCTACATTTGCCACACATGAATGTCCCCTTGTGTTTGCAGTGTGTCTTGTTGTTCATTGCCTTGAATTCACTAGCTGTAATTTTATCTCCCAGGGAGGTAGTTCTTTTAAAAGTAAAAAGGGGTCTCTGTGGGACCAAGGGTCCTAGAGTTGGATCGCATTGTAACATGTGCCAGTATTTAGTCACAATGTTCCTCACCTGTCTGTGTTGATTGTTGAATTTAGTAATGATTCTAAGAGTACCCATATCATTCTTATCAGATTTATTGGTTTTTTGGGAATATAGTAGTTCCTCTCTAGGCTGCAAGAGGGCTTTTTTAAAAGAGCGTTTCAAAGATGCATGGGAGTACCCCCTTAGTAATAGCCTATCGCGCAGCTTGTTCGCCTCTAATTTGAAGGTGTTGCTGTCTGAGCAGTTCCGTTTTGCTCTCAAGTACTGGCTATATGGGATAGAATTGAGAAGGGGTTTGGGGTGAAAACTGCTTGCATGCAGTATGGCATTGCTTGCGGTTGATTTCCTGTACAGTTTGCTAGTAACACTGCCCTTCTCACCTCTACAGACCTCTACATCAAGGAACGTAATGCATTGTTTGTCAAATGACATAGTAAAATTGAGGTTGAAGTCGTTACGGTTCATCCTCAATAGACACTCCCTAAGGAGGTCGGTTGATCCGTCCCAAACGATGAAGAGGTCGTCGATGTACCGGTACCAGCACAGTATGTGGTCCGTGTACATCGACAAGCTCTCATCGCTTAGGAACATGGCCTCCCACTCCCCCAGGTACAGGTTGGCATACGATGGGGCACAGCATGTCCCCATCGCAACCCCCTGCACCTGGAGGTAGTGGGAGCCATTGAAGGTGAAAACATTATGGCTGAGAATGTGTTCCAAAAGTGAAGTAATGAATTCACTATATGTAGGGTCCAGGTCTTGTGCTGTGCGTAAAACGTGTTTTATGGCTGCTACGCCCTTCTCATGGGGGATAGAGCTGTAAAGGGACTCGACGTCAATTGTGACAAACATGGCATGCTCGGGAATTTTTTGCTGGTCGATGATTTGTAAAAAATGTACTGTATCCTTTACAAAAGAGGGGAGGGCATGAACAAATGGTTTGAGTACTTCATCTATCGGCCTGCTCGCATTTTCACTGATAGCCCCTATACCGGAGATGATCGGTCTACCGGGGGGATTTTTATGTCTTTATGGACTTTGGGCAAGGCATAGAATACTGGTGTACGTGGGAAGTCGTTTCTGATAAACTGCCATAGGGATTTGGTGATAGTGGAGTTGGAATATGCCGTGTCTACCAATATGTAAAAGTCCTTGTTGTATTTTTTGACCAGACTCGCCGGTATAGGGCGATACCACTCTCGGTTGTCCAGTATTCTATTGCACATCTTGATGTAATCCTTATTGTCAAATACTACAATGTTTCCACCCTTATCTGCATTTTTAATCGTGATATTGTCATTTTTTGACAATGATTTGAGCGCTGCCTTCTCATTTTTAGTGAGGTTTTCAGGAAATTTGTTGTGAATTCTTATTTTATCTAGTTCTTTGCCAACTAGCCTTAAGAAGGCTGCTGCGTTTGGATGGGTACTTGGCGCAGGGCAGAAATCAGACTTCTTTTTAAGTGTGGAGATATTTCCCTTCAGGGGTTCATTCGATCTTTCAATAGAGTCTAGTATTTGGGATAAATTAATTTCATCTATGAGGTCAGTTGGATCATTCTCATCAAGAAGGGATACCAAATGCTCTAGTGCTTGATGTTCCTGTGGCGTCATGTTGGTGGGTCCTTCCTGCTTATGATAGAGTTTTTTTAAAATAAGCTTACGTATGAAAAGTTGGAGGTCCTTATAGATCTCAAACTTGTCCAGATTCTGATTGGGACAGAAGTTTAGGCCTTTTTGCAGGACATTGGTTTCATCATAAGAAAGTTTGTATGATGAGAGATTAATAATATTGAGACTGTTGGGTTTCGATTCTTGATCGATATCAGGGATAGTTATAGTGCTATTTGGGTGTAAGTATTGGGGTTGGATTGCGTGGGTTGTACGCCCATCAAAATTTTCTCTAAAAAAGATGGGTCATTGGAAATTGTATCTAATGTTGTGACTGTCGAGGGGTTAGATTGGGAACTCATGTCCCTTGTCAGGGTGTGTGTGTTGCTCTGTGCATATAGTGTTTTGGGAGTTGGTTCCTGTGTCGCTGTGGGAGGATAAGTTTTTTTAGGAATATCGAGGGTTAGTTTCTTTGCTTGTTGCCCCTCATTGGGGTCACCCCGAAATGTGCGTTTAGTACTGTGTCCCGTAATGGGTTTCTGGAGTGTTTGGTTGTGAGTTTGGGGTGGATTGGGGGTGGTTTGTGAAGGATTAGTTTGGTGTCCCTGATGTTGATAGTTCCTGTTCTGATTAGTCCTATTTTGAGTCCATCTATAGGCCCTTCCATCTTTGAACGCATTCCTGTCACGGATGAGTTTCTGTCTTTTTTTGATAAGTACATCTTTATTAAATGTTTCTAAATGTGTTTTCAGTTTATCTTCTTTATTAGTGAGTGGTCTCTGCATTTTTAATTGCTGTAGCTTGTTGCAGAGAGTTACAATATCTGAGTCTAAAATGTTAGATCTCTTTTTGTATTCCTCAATCAGGATTTCCATTAGACTTTGTGAACATGCCCGTAGTGCGTGTTCCCATTTGCTCTTGAACTCCGAGTCCAGGCCCTCCAATGTCGGGAAGATCTGGACTCGCAGTCCCGCAGGGTTAATATCCTCCTTAATGTAGTCCTGAAATGATTTGACATGCCAGTAAAATAAAGATTTTTTCTCCAGAGTTTTAGATAGTCTGGAGAAAAGGGAAGATATCTCAGAATCGACAGATTCCTTATCTCCAAAATCTTTTAGGTACCCCTCCATCAATGTTTCCCACCCGTCACCCGTAAAGCTAGTCATTTTTGTCTCTTTGTAGATAAACCAATGTTTAAGAGAAGATTGTTTAGTGTTAGTTCCACTAAAGCAAGAAGATAAAAAACGAAAACAAAAAGTAAATTGTTGGCGGTCCAGAATGCTCAGCCAGAGTTCTGGACGGCCATATGGAGATAGTTGTCGATCTGATGCGGGGAGCGGTATCTACTACCAATAAACTGAGAACAAGAAATTTGATCGATCAACTATCTACTGGTTGTGCCACATCCTAAATGTCAAATTTGAAACAGAAGAGATTCCCCTAGCGGACTTTAAAGGCACATTTAAGAAAAATATTTAGAGAAGTATATAGAGTAGATAACAATTTATTAATAACAAAAAGTAATCAAATACATCACATAATCACATAGTTAAAAACAAGGAATGCAGTTCCATAAATACAAAGACAAATGATACCAATACATTTGAACCCGACGCGTTTCGGAGTTACTTATGCCTCCTTCTTCAGGGGTGATTGTAGGGTTTGCAACAAGAATTTTCTATATGGGAAATAGTATGTATAACATAAACATAGTAAGTATACAGTGAAAAGATCATAAAGAACAACCTCTATAGTTGTAAGGATCTGTATATATATACATACATTTTTCTGTTTACACTTACATTGGTATCTATGGGTATAGATTATGCATTCCAAGACGAATTTAAAAGAAACATAGAGGTATTGACGTGCTGCCCATCGGACGCGTTCCCTGGTCGTAATGTGTGGAGCCTTAGTAAGGTATAACAGCAGTATTCACAGAACCACTATCGAGGTGGAAGTGTAAAATGGTTTTATTCTTCCTTCCAATGGGAAGGAGGGCCCAATGTAAACGGGCGTATGGCAGTTTAGACCTGAGATCACACTGGGGCCAAATGTGTATCCTGTAAATCATGAAGATATATACATATATGTAAGAATGTATGTGCGTATGGATAGCCAAAGTAATACATGGAAAATCCAAAAAGTGTATCCTACCCGGTCCGCCTAAAATTATAGAGCACAGTAGCTGTGGTGAGTATAGATCAAGTGTGGTCCAAATAGCTGGAAAGTCAACATGGAAATGAGAGGTAAATTAGGACCCTGATTTATGAAAAAACAGGGGGGAACAAAAGAGGGGGAGAGGAAAAAGAAGTAGGGAGGGGAGGGGGGGGGGAAGGGAGGGAAAGGGGGGGGGGGCAAAGGGGGGGAGAAAAGGGGAGATGGGATGGGGGGGAGGAAGGGTGAGCGGGGGGGGGGGGGGGGGAGGGGGGGGAAGAGGGTTAGGGAGAGGGGGGGGGGGAAAGAAGATAGACAAAGAGGGGAAGAAAAAGGAGGAAAGAGGGGAACAAGAAGGGGGGGGAAAGAGAAGAAACAGAAAGAGAGAAATGGTAAGTAAAGAGACAGAAAAAAGAACAAAGGAGAAGTGTAAGGCCTCCAAATAGCATGAAGATAGAAAAAGAGGGGAAGAAAAAGGAGGAAAGAGGGGAACAAGAAGGGGGGGGGGAAAGAGAAGAAACAGAAAGAGAGAAATGGTAAGTAAAGAGACAGAAAAAAGAACAAAGGAGAAGTGTAAGGCCTCCAAATAGCATGAATGGCTAGTAGTTTTAATAAAGGACACTAGATAATTGGATGTATTATAAAAGAAAGGGGTGAACCCCAGAACATAGCAGATAGCAAATAGAGCAAGTGAAACATGAAGGACAACAGGCAGGATTTGTAGTCAATGGTTCCAATATAGGAGTCCATGTCAATAGTATGTAATAGGTTACTAACCAAGTGTTGCAGCACCTCACACCAAAAGCGTCCTGTCAGCAGCAGATGACGCCTGGTGTGGGCTAGAGCCAGATATATAAAGCCCTCCCCGCCTATCAGCTGCTGATGGAGAAGCATCAACAGCTGATTGTGGTGAGGGAGGGGCGGAAACACTGTGGCTGGCCCCCCCGGGTGGAGCGCGCGCCACCAGGCATCCACAGCGCATGCGGACGCATACGATGTGAGGCGTGGCCACGCCTACTGCACCCGCCGGCACGTCTAGCTTCCCCAGCGGACTGCGCATGGTCCGTTGGGGTCGCAAGATGGAGGACAGATGATTCTGTACCTCACACAGCGCCACCATGAGTCCAAGCTTTGCTCAGGCGGCTCTTTTCGTGCCGGGCGGATCACAGGTCATGTAGTAGGACAAATAGGAAAAAAGCATATGTAATATGCAACTAAAGAAAGAATACAGTGCCAAATCTTATTGCTGTGGCAGGGAAGCAGGGCCGATGGACAGTGCAATACAGGTTGGGAGGGCAATCTGATGGAGGAAAACCTCGCAAAACATAACAAAACAGTACAATAATCGCATATAGATATTGAAAGTATAATTCAAGGGCATGTTATACAAATAGAGTAACATCAGATATATATGCATATTATTTAGACATCGGTAACCTCAAGTATCATACAGTAAACAAGATATAAAACAGTATTTCAATACATGACCTAGAGTGACATAGTAAATAGTATAGGGACTATGTGTCCCATAATATGTGAGCCAAAGGGAAGGGGGGGGGGGGGGGGGGGAAAGGAAAGAGGGGGGGGGGAAGGGGGGAGTAAAGGAAGGGGGAGGGGAGGGGGGGGGAGAAAAGGAGGGGGAAAAAGGGCCAATAATATAGCCCCCCCATGTTTGGTAATGATAATAGATGGAGTAAGAGTAGTTGACTGGTCCATAGTGCCACCCCAAACCCGTCGTTGGGGTGGTTCTATGGAGTGGTCCTCCCTATTGCTCTCTACCACCAGATGAAAAGCCTTCGAGGAAGGGTTTAAACCAAATGGTTTCATTTAGGCCTGGGGGTTCGGTGGCTCTTAGGTTATATATCCACCGGGACTCTAGTTGCAGCAGTGTCTTGTTCCAGTCCCCTCCCCTTGACTCTGGATGTACCCGGTCCAAGATAAGAAATTTGATTTTTGGGCATATACCATTATGTACTATTAAGGTGTGCCTCCCCAATGGGAGGTCCGGGTCACCAGTTTCCATACTTGCTAAATGTCTGTATGCCCTCTTCCAAAATTCATTCTTAGTTTTTCCTACATAGAAGCAGGTACATTCACAGAGGAGTAAGTAGATCACCCCAGAAGTCCTGCAATTGGCAAAATGTCTGGGGCGGAATGGCTGTCCATTTGGAAGGGTCGGGTTTCTGGTTGTAAGCATGTATTTACAGTATCTACATTTGCCACACATGAATGTCCCCTTGTGTTTGCAGTGTGTCTTGTTGTTCATTGCCTTGAATTCACTAGCTGTAATTTTATCTCCCAGGGAGGTAGTTCTTTTAAAAGTAAAAAGGGGTCTCTGTGGGACCAAGGGTCCTAGAGTTGGATCGCATTGTAACATGTGCCAGTATTTAGTCACAATGTTCCTCACCTGTCTGTGTTGATTGTTGAATTTAGTAATGATTCTAAGAGTACCCATATCATTCTTATCAGATTTATTGGTTTTTTGGGAATATAGTAGTTCCTCTCTAGGCTGCAAGAGGGCTTTTTTAAAAGAGCGTTTCAAAGATGCATGGGAGTACCCCCTTAGTAATAGCCTATCGCGCAGCTTGTTCGCCTCTAATTTGAAGGTGTTGCTGTCTGAGCAGTTCCGTTTTGCTCTCAAGTACTGGCTATATGGGATAGAATTGAGAAGGGGTTTGGGGTGAAAACTGCTTGCATGCAGTATGGCATTGCTTGCGGTTGATTTCCTGTACAGTTTGCTAGTAACACTGCCCTTCTCACCTCTACAGACCTCTACATCAAGGAACGTAATGCATTGTTTGTCAAATGACATAGTAAAATTGAGGTTGAAGTCGTTACGGTTCATCCTCAATAGACACTCCCTAAGGAGGTCGGTTGATCCGTCCCAAACGATGAAGAGGTCGTCGATGTACCGGTACCAGCACAGTATGTGGTCCGTGTACATCGACAAGCTCTCATCGCTTAGGAACATGGCCTCCCACTCCCCCAGGTACAGGTTGGCATACGATGGGGCACAGCATGTCCCCATCGCAACCCCCTGCACCTGGAGGTAGTGGGAGCCATTGAAGGTGAAAACATTATGGCTGAGAATGTGTTCCAAAAGTGAAGTAATGAATTCACTATATGTAGGGTCCAGGTCTTGTGCTGTGCGTAAAACGTGTTTTATGGCTGCTACGCCCTTCTCATGGGGGATAGAGCTGTAAAGGGACTCGACGTCAATTGTGACAAACATGGCATGCTCGGGAATTTTTTGCTGGTCGATGATTTGTAAAAAATGTACTGTATCCTTTACAAAAGAGGGGAGGGCATGAACAAATGGTTTGAGTACTTTTTCTTCTCTTTCCCCCCCCTTCTTGTTCCCCTCTTTCCTCCTTTTTCTTCCCCTCTTTTTCTATCTTCATGCTATTTGGAGGCCTTACACTTCTCCTTTGTTCTTTTTTCTGTCTCTTTACTTACCATTTCTCTCTTTCTGTTTCTTCTCTTTCCCC